>CM069159.1:25666603-27129103 GCA_035221665.1 Okamejei kenojei | reverse complement strand
ATCTGATGAAAGGACATTGACCTGAAAAGAAAATAGCTCTGTTTGTCTTTCCATGGATGGTGCCTGACTTAATCTTACTTTACAATGTCACAGGAGGAGATCAGCTCGCTAAACGGTCTCAAGGACTGCAGGCAAGGATTTCTTCGGATAGTTACCAAGCGCAGCGGTGGAGGACATCGGCAGCATTGCCAAGCCAGGCCGACCCCAGCAACACTGACACAGTGCCGCCGCCATGACAACAGGACTGCAAGGCCAAGCTAGGACTCCATTTTAAGAACTTGAAAATTGAAGGGCACAAAATGGAGCCAGAAACATGGCAACTCTTGTGTACTGCCTCACTGAAGTTTACCATCCTTACATCTCAGTCGTTGCAATTTCACATCTTTCTGCTTGTGCTTATGTAAAGGTGGATTTTACAGAATTGTATGCAAAACAAAGAATTCCACTGCGTATCAAGGTATGTGGCAATACAAGTACCATTGAACCATTAGGTGGTGTCTTAGTTCAGGTTTGAGATACAGGCCCTTCGGCCCACCGAGTCTGCGCCGACCAGCGATCCCTTCACATTAATGCTATCCTACGCACTAGGGACAATTTATGTACAAATCTGTGCGCCTTTGGAGTGTGGGAAGAAACTGGAGCACCCGGAGAAAACCCACACAGGTGATGGGGAGAATGTACAAACACCCGTAGCCCGGGTCTCTGGCGCTGTAAAGCAGCAACTCTACTGCTGCGCCACCCTGTCCTCGGGATCACCAATACTGGTTGTAGATTTTCCCAGAGTTGGACCTTCTGATGGTAAAGTTCTGTAAGTGATCTGACGTTCAGCATGAACCAGATGAATACAAGGAGGAACCGTGAGCTGCGGTGACGAGGTGAAGAGGTCCTCATCTCATTACTGTCAGTCAGTGACCAGTCAGCCTGTATTCTGCCACACTAAAACCTATCACTCTGCAGAAGCTAGGAGCGTTTCCAGTTTCTTGTCTCGATGCATTTGGTCAAACTGCTCCCCTGTGGGACCAGTGACTAAATCAATATTCATAATGTGGAAAGAAAGACACAGAGGAGCTCAGCGAGTCAGGCAGCATCTCCGGAATATGGTTGAAGATACTCAGTTCCAGGTAGGCCTCAAATTAGTTCACTTCTCTCACACAGGTGTACACTATGTCACGGCACAATTTGAAGAAGTTCAGATGGTTCTCCCTGGTGTCCTGGCTAATATCTACCCAACCGTGAGTAATAATTATCGGATGCTGTCTGAGCATCAATGAGTTGCTGTTTGTGAGAGTTCCTGGTGTGAAAATTGGCTGCCGTGTCTTCTATATTGCAACAATGACACACTAGTAAAAGATATTTGGACCGATATATGGATGGGAGGGGGTTACAAGGATATGGTCCAAATGTAAGCCAATGGGACTTTCCCAATAGGCCAACTTGGCCGGCACGGGCAAGGCGAGCCACGGGGCCTGTTCCCATGCTCTGACTCCAGCTCCTTTACAATATATGTGAGAGAATATAGACACACAAAAAGCTGGAGTAACTCAGCGGGACAGGCAGCATCCCTGGAGAGAAGGAATAGATGACGTTTTGGGTTGAGACACTTCTTCAGAATTTAAAATGACCCAAAACGTTACCCATTCCTTCTCTTCAGAGATGCTGCCTGTCCCGCTGAGTTACTCCAGCTTTTTGTGTCTATCTTTGTTTTAAACCAGCATCTGCAGTTCCTTCCTACACTTTAAGTGAGAGAAGATTTGGACACAAAGAGTGCTAAGTATATGGAATGAGCTGCCGGAGGATGTGGTTCAGGCAGGTACTATCATAACATTTAAGAGACATTTGGACAGGTAGATGGATAGGATAAGTTCAGAGGGTTATGGGCCAAGCGCGGGCAATAGACATTAGACAATAGACAATAAACAATAGAAAATAGGTGCAGGAGTAGGCCATTCGGCCCTTCGAGCCAGCACCGCCATTCAATGTGATCATCCCCAATCAGTACCCTGTTCCTGCCTTTCCCCCATATCCCCTGACTCTGCTATCTTTAAGAGCCCTATCCAGCTCTCTCTTAAAAACATCCAGAGAACCTGCCTCCACCGCCCTCTGAGGCAGAGAATTCCACAGACTCGCACAACTCTCTGTGAGAAAAAGTGTTTCCTCGTCTCCCTTCT
This sequence comes from Okamejei kenojei, assembly GCA_035221665.1. Taxonomy (NCBI): domain Eukaryota; kingdom Metazoa; phylum Chordata; class Chondrichthyes; order Rajiformes; family Rajidae; genus Okamejei; species Okamejei kenojei. The sequence goes on along the minus strand of CM069159.1, from coordinate 27,126,935 downwards.
AAATGGCTTACCCCTTATTCTTAAACTGTGGCCCCTGGTTCTGGACTCCCCCAACATCGGGAACATGTTTCCTGCCTCTAAGGGCGTGTCCAAGCCCTTAACAATCTTATATGTTTCACTAAGATCCCCAGGTGGGACTAATGTAGATGGGCCATGTTGATCGGTGTTGGCATGTTGGGCTGAAGGGCCTGTCTCCATGCTCTATGAGTCTATAACAATCCACGTGCTAGCTCTTTATCAGAGGCGTCTTATTGGGAATATTACTCTGCTCTCTCCCCATGACCCATGGACAAAATCTCGACAACGTACATGAGTGTGGATGAGTTAAAAGAACACCTTCGATGTGATGAGCCGAAGGGCCAGTTTCTTTGCTGTACAACTCTATGCCTCTGTGACTGTGAGTACCGCACTCTGCGACTGCACGGCACCAGAGATCTACGACGCTGTCTCTGTACCAGACTTCTGTATCTCCTCAGTGAGTGAACTGACTCTCTCTCCATAGATCTTTCTGTCTCAATAAATTCACATGCAAAGACAGAACAGTCATGGCTCCCAGATCAAATAAACTTCGAAACAAAACTCTACCCGTCAGTTCTATATAATTCACCATGCATCTTGAAACGAACGGAACTCAAAAGACTTTTCAGCTTTTACTGTTAATTATCAGCAGAGCCTGGCTTCTGCCTGACTGCGGCATGAGTCAGAGGCAAGGAATGCAGCGTTGTTATCTCGCTCTCCCTCCCAACCTCAGCTCAATGTTGGAACTACCTCACTTTTATCTACAAAATGCTCTTGATAATGAAGGTTAACCCTCTCGCTCTGTTTGCAGCCAGACCTGAATCCCACTTTGCAAAAAATAGCAGCCCAGCTTTTGCTGGGGACAGTGCAGGTCTCCATTTGTGTGGGAATGGACTGCAGATGCTGGATTAAACTGAGGATAGACTCAAAAAGCTGGTGTAACTCAGCGGGTCAAACATGGAGTCATAGAGTCATAGAGTGATACAGTGTGGAAGCAGGCCTTTCGGCCCAACTTGCCCACAACTTGTCCCAGCTATACTAGCCCCCACCTGCCTGCGCTCGGTCCATACCCATCCAAACTTGTCCTAACCATGTACCTATCTAATTGTTTCTTAACTGGAGAAAAGGAATAGGTGACGTTTCGGGTCGAGACCATTCCTCAGAATCTGAAGACCCTTCTTCTGAAGAAGGATGTCGACCCGAAACGCCATCTATTCCTTTTCTCCGGGGATGCTGTCTGACCCGCTGAGTGACTCCAGCTTTTTGTGTCTCCAGCACCGATGATGTATGAACTTTCCTTGCCCACAAAACTCCATGAAAAGCTTTGTCATCTTTAGTTAAAATCAAATCCCCAGAAAACGTTTCTCTCAAAGCCCCAGGAATGAATGGGCAGCACAGAGGTGCAGCAGTAGAGTTGCCGGCTTGCAACGTCACGGATCCTGACTATGGGTGCTGCCTGTGGGGAGTTTGCACGTTCTCCCTGTCACCACGTGGGTTTTCTCCGGGTTCCACTTTCCTCCCGTACTCCAAAGACGTACAGGTTTGTAGGTGAATTGGCTTTGGGACAATTGTAAATCGTCCCTAGTGTGTAGGACAGTTTTTGTCAGTCTCCCTAATGGTCAAAAGTGGTTTCCGTTTTAAAAATCGGTAATTTTTTATCCAAAGCCGGTTGCGATGCTAGTTGAAGGTGGTTGCCGGAGGACAAAAACCTCCAGGAACCGCACGGAAACCTTGGGTGGGGCGCAAAGTCTCCAGAGGTTTCCATTCAGGTTTCCTAAGTGGGACAGGGGCATGACTGCAGAAGGATACGGACAGACGGCATCTCAGGTCGGGACCCGTCTTCAGAGTATGCAGATGAAGAAGGTTCCCGATCTAAATCATCGTCTGGCCGTTCTCTTTGCAGAAGATAGACACAAAATGCTGGAGTAACTCAGCGGGACAGGCAGCATCTCTGGAGAGAAGGAATGGGTGATGAGAGCCTACTTCAGATTTTCAGCTTCACCCTTTGCAGATGCTGTCTGACCCTGCTGTCCCTCCAGCAGTTTTTTTTTTGTTTCTCCAACAGTCAGGTCACACAGTAGGCTGCATGCAGTGACTGCACTGTTAATGGGAATAGTGATGAGGAGGCAATGTGAAACGTCGATCACTCATTACAGCACAGGCCTTCCTGTACTGACATAAATTATGTCAATATCACTTGGTGCCGCGATAGAGATGGCTGGTGTAAAAATCCAGTGATAGCAAAAAGTGAGATTAAATAAAACGGACATTTATAAGAAAGCAAACAGGAACAGGTAATTGAATTTGGAATAAGGAAGTTGTTCTTCCTTAATAATTCTTTTCAATAATGTTCTCACTGAATCCCAGCCAATTCTTTTACAAAATAACACACAGTTCTGAAATGTTATTGTTTAAACATTAAGATGAATGTCATTGCACACACCAAAATTTAGCTTAATGTCATTTGAACAGCAACATAAATCAAGGACTAGCTGTGCAAGGTGCAGTGCACTGCAGGAGCAAGTCTGTGTAACAATGGGATAAGGAAAGGGAGCGTGTTATTCCGGAGTTTCAGACCGAGTTTCTGAAACCGAGCTGCCTACAGCTCACAGAGCCCACGCTGACCAGCGATCACCCCTGCACACTTGTTCTATGTTATCCCACTTTTTCATCCACTCCCTACAAACCCAAGGTCAGGATCAAACCCGGGCTTAGTTCGGTTTAGGAAAGAACTGCAGATGCTGGTTTAAATCGAAGGTAGACACAAACTGCTGGAGTCTGAAGAAGGTTCCCGACCCCAAACGTCACCCATTCCTTCTCTCCAGAGATGCTGCCTGCCTGTCCCGCTGAGTTACTCCGGCAGTTTGTGTCTACCTTAGTTTAGTTAGGGTTTTGAGATACAGCACGGAAACAGGCCCTTCGGCCCACTGAGTCCGCACCGACTAGCGATCCCAGCATGCTAACGCTATCCGACCCACTAGGGACAATTTACACTAATACCAAGCCCATTGACCTACAAATCTGTACGTGTTTGGAATGTGGGAGGAAACCAAAGATCTCGGAGAAAACCCACGACACAGGTCACGGGGAGAACGTACAAACTCCATACAGACAGCACCCGTGGTCGGGATCGAACCCGCGTCTCTTGCGCCGAAAGCGCTGTGAGGCATCAGCCCTGCCGCTGCGCCACCGTGGTGCCCAGAAATGTACAAATGCAAGCCTTTCTGTTCAGAGACCCCTGCAAAAATCAACAACACCAGCCGAGCCCCAGGAACGAGTGGGGACTGGGAATAATGGGATAACCAAATGGAAAACCCTTGGAACTGCACTGTTGTGTTGCACCGCTGTGATCTGCACGAGCGGATGGCATTCACACAAAGGATCACAGAGGAGAATGCTTTTTCAGTGAGAACATACAAATGTTGGGAGAACACAAATCTGAAACAGCAGATACTATCCGGCAATCACCACAAATCCAAAATAAGCCCCAGTGACTGTGGCATATTTTATTAATATGTCTGTGCAGTGCTGAACGGTTTCCTCTGCTGCACTATTTATAAACTGTACGTTAGATGTTGCGCTTTATCATCCTCACACAGCGGATGACAAAGTCTTTGATGTTTTGTCATTTGTTCGCATCGTAAAGATAGTACAGTACACAGCCTAGGTTTATATTGGTGATAGACACAAAAAGCTGGAGCAATAGCCCTGTCCCACAGTGCGAGTTCATTCCAAGAGCTCTCCCGAGTTTAAAAAAAATCAAACTCGTGGTAAGCACGGAGAATGAACGTAGCGGGTATGTCGGAGCTCGGGGACTTCTCTTTGCGGCTCGTAACGCTAACGGCAGGTACTCGGGAAGACTCGCTAACGGCAGGTAAGCATGGGAAGACTCGAGAAGATTTTTCAACATGTTGAAAAATGTCCACGAGAGCCCCGAGTACCGACGAGTGGCCGTTACCGTAAATCTCCGAGTGAATCAGGGCAAAGTTGGGAGAGCTCTTGGAATGAACTCGTATTGTGGGACAGGGATTTAACTCAGCGAGCAGGCAGCATCTCTGGAGAGAAGGAATGGGTGACGTTTTCGGGTCGAGACCCTTCATCAAACTCTCCACCCAAAACGTCACCTATCCCTTCTCTCCAGAGATGCTGCTTGTCTCGCTGAGTTACTCCAGCATTTTGTGTCTATCTTCGGTGTAAACCAGCATCTGCAGTCCCTGCCTACACTGTTTATGTGGATTTGTTTCATTCTACTTTCAATGAAGCTATTCCAAACAGAATTAGCCCTTGCAAAACTTTATATTTATATGAAGTGTTCTTTACCTATATACTGATCCCTCTGTATGAATTTCTCATAACCAGTTTCACATTGTCATATGTCTGGTAGACCTCACACTGACTGGTTACGTCACGCCCTGGATTGGCAACTCGAATGCCCAGGAGCGAAGGACACGACAGAGAATGGCGGACAGTGCCCGGTCCATCGCAGGTACCGACCTCCCCACCATCAAAGGGATCTACAGGAGCTGCTGCCCCCAAAAAGGCAGCCAATATCATCAGAGGCCCACACCACCCTAGCCACGCTCTCATCTCACTTCGACCATTGGGAAGAAGGTACAGGAGCATGAAAACCGTGACCTCCAGTTTTAAGAACTGCTTCTTCCCAGCGACCATCAGGCTCTTGAACACTCCACAACAAAGACCCTGTAGCGAGCAAGATAGATCACTTGACGAAAAAGACACAGTACGGTCATGGGCAGATTCATGGGTAATTTTCAGCCCCATTTCCGTAACCAGCTTCCGTCTCCGCACCAAAGATCCCGTAGGATACTCGTGCGGAGACGGAAGCCGGTTACGGAAACATCCTCTTAAAAATTCAAGTTATTTGGTAAAAATCTTCTCCTCATTTTCAGAATTATAATTTATTAACACAAACTGTTCCCCCGTAACGCTGATTACACTGCGGGTCGGGTCGGGTCGGGTCGGGTTACTGAAATGGATGAAAAAAGGCCCACGTTCCGTTCCGTTGCGTACTACACGTCAGCCCATTGCATTTAGAAGGAGTGGTCTATTTTGCTTGCTATAGGATCTTTGCTCCACGACATTAACCTCAGTAACTGTGAACTTCTATGCACTGTGTTGTTGGGTGCACTAAGGACATTGTTTTTTGCGCTATCATGGTGAATTAGTATCAGCGTTTTTAATTGAGTGTATTTTTGGTCGTTGCTCGTTTCTCTGTGTTACTGCGTTTTCGGACCTGTTAAGCTGCAGCAAGTAAGTATTTCATTCTTCTGTTGTCGGGACATATGACAGGACGGAAACCCAGCAGGACGGTGGCACAGCAGTAGAGTTTCTGCCTTATATTGCCAGGGACCCGGGTTCCATCCTGACCATGGGTGCTTTTTATACAGAGTTTGCATGTTCTCCCTGTGACTGTGTGGGTTTCCCCCGGGTGCTCCAGTTCCCTCCCACACCACAAAGACGTACAAGTTCGTAGGTTAACGGGCTTTGGTAAAGATCGCAAATTGTCCCTAATGTGTAGGACACTGCCAGTGGACGGGGATCGCTGGCCGGCGTGGACTTGGTGGACTCTAAACTAAAAAGACAATTAAACACTCTTGAAGGTAGACAAAAATACTGGAGGAACTCAGCGGGTGAGGCAGCATCTATGGAGCGAAGGAATAGGTGACCTATTCCCATTCCTTCGCTCCTTGGATGCTGCCTCACCCGCTGAGTTTCTCCAACATTTCTGTCTACCTTCGGATTTTTCCAGCATCTGCAGTTCTTCCTTAAGGGCCTGTCCCACTTGGCCGTCATTTGCGCCTCATTTACGCGTCATATGTAAAATAGGTCGGCGCGTCGTGACGTGTGGGGTGCGCGTGGGTGACGCACGCATTGGGCATGGTGAGGCGTGGAATTGCATGCGGTGGCACGCGGTATAGCGCGGCGCTCCAGGATTTTGTAGTGTAACAAAATCCGCACGCGCCACCGGCGTGACGTATCGCGGACGCACGCTGACGCATTGGCGTCGCACGCTGGCGTCCCGACGTCTCACGTGTATCGCGTGGTGACGCATTGTTACGTCACCATGCGTCAACGTCTGTAACCACGTGTCGCCGCGCGCCGCAGGGTATTCTAATGACGTCACGCGCTGTGCTGACGAGTGATTTGCGTGCGAAGTCACACATCACGACGCGTCAACCTAGTTTACATATGACGCGTAAATGAGGCGCAAATGACGGCAAAGTGGGACAGGCCCTTTAAACATGAAACCCTCTTGAGTCTCTTGACTCTTGACTATACTTTAATCCCTCGTCGTGTATTAGGTTTGTTTTTTTTACTCTGAGACTGCATTTGCACTGAAGAAGAGTTCCTCTCCCTTCCTCTCTTTAAGACGATGCCCCTCTGTACAATACAGTTGCGTGTGTTCATTAGTGCGCCTGTGATTTATGTCGTTGCTTGAGCTGATATTCCATGACTCACACACGAGGAATGTGGACAAGTTACTTCTCCACCGGGAATCACAGCTGAACCTCATTTTCTCCCACCTCAGCGACCACAAACATGTTCTCACAACCTGGATCTGATCACCATCAGATGCTGCGATTTATATATTTTCTTTTTATGACTCACCAGTCAACAGCACAGCTCCATTCAAAATCGACTTTAGTTGTTTGGAAAGGGTGCTGACGACAATGGAGAGGAAATGGTCCCGGATTACAGCATCTACCGGACCAGCATCGGATCTCGAGCTAGATCTAGCGGAGGTACAGCGGCTTCAGTCAGGTCACGTTCATTAGGCTAAACACAAACTAGGTCTTCAAAGCAAAGAATACTCAAACACTCAGTGGGTCAGGCAGCGTCTGTGTGGAGGGAGAAACACAGTGAATGTTTCGGGTTGCACACACTTGGTCAGAACTGGGAAAGAGTGATAAAAAGAGTTATTCAAGTCAAGTTGAGTTTATTGTCATGTGCTCAAGTGTAATGAGGTACAGGCACGGTGGTGAGGTGGTGGAGTTGCCGCCTCACAGCGCCAGAGACCTTGGTTCCATCCTGACTCTGGGCTGAGTGGCCTCCTCCTGCTAAGAATTCATACGTTTTAGTCCGTAATTCCACGCCTCCTTAAAGCTGTGGCCAGTTATTAACATTAAAGAGATGTGATGATAAGGAGGGGGATGGAGGTGAGGAAGAATATTAACCACAATTTGTCAAGTCGCGAAACCGGCTCAAAGTGCTGCATCCCTGCACCTGCCTGTCTTTTTCATGTTCGATCTTATCAAGATGGTTAATTGGGTAGGGTGGATGCATGGAAACTATTTCCTCTGATGAAGAAGTCAAGAATGAGACATAATCTGAACATCAGAGGTTGGCTATTCTGAAGTGAAATCAGTAGGCACTTTCTCACATGAAAGGTAATGGAAATATCAGCCTCTCGCCTGCAAAGGGCCTTTGATGCTGTTTCAATTGAAATTTTTAATACTGAGATCAATAGGTAAGGCTATCATGGGATCCAGAGCAAAGTCAAATAAATGAGGTACAGATCAGCTACACTCCAACAGAATGACAGAAGAAGCTCAAGGGGCTGAACAGCTTTCTCCCGTTCAATGTTGTATATTTAATAAATGTTTATATTCATCGAGCGAGATATAAGTACATGAAAAGCAACATGGCTTATTATTGAAGGGGAACGTTCTACAAAGTTTCAGCGCGGGTCTGAGACTGAACAGAGAGAATGCAACTGCAGTATTTGTAACTGGGATTGCTTGGTTTACATATAGACAGCACGATATATTATAAAATTATTTTGTTACCAACCCGGAGTTATCATGAGAAAAAAGCGATTCATCACTGTGTATACAAATCGTATTCGTGGAGGTAATCTTACAGAGGTGTACAAAATCATGAGGAGAATAGATAGTGTGAATGCACAGTCTTTTACCCAGGGTCAGGGAATCAAGAACCAGAGGACATAGGTTGAAGGTGAGAAGGGAAAGATTTAATAGGAACTGAGCTCGCATGGTGGTGCAGCGGTAGAGTTGCTGCCTCACAGCGCCAGAGACACTAGTCCGATCCTGACTATGGGTGCTTGTCTGTATGGAGTCTGTACGTTCTCCCCTTGACCTGCATGGCTTTTCTTCGGGATCTGCAGTTTCCTCCCACTCTCCAAAGACGTACAGGTTTGTAGGTTAATCGGCTTGGTATAATTGCGAATCGTCACCAGTGCGCGGAGGACAGTGTAAGTGTTCGGGGATCGCTGGTCGGCACGGACTCGGTGGGCCAAAGGGGCCAGTTTCCAACGCTGCATCGCTAAACCTTAAACTGAACTTAACTAAAATGAGTGGTAACAATTTCCGCGCAGAGGGTGGTGGGTATATGGAATGAGCTGCCACAGGAAGTAGCTCAGGCAGGTGCAATAACAAAACTTGAACGGAATTTGGACAGGTGCATGGATCGGAAAGGTTTAGAGGGATATGGGACAATCGTGGGCAATTGTGATTAGCTTAGATGAGGCATTGGCATGGTTGGGATAGGCTAAAGGGCCTGTGGCCTGTGCTGAATGACCAGTATTCTAAATGGGTTTAGGGAGATCTACAGGCTCTGCTCTGGAGGGCAGTCTAAGTTCTGTTGGGGAGTGGGGTAGAAGTGGTCAGAGGAGTGGAATGAGAGTCATGCTCGAGGTAAAGCTGAACATGAATATGTATATTGTGGTCACTGAAGGCCATATAGGTCATTTGATCCAATGGTAAATATTCCTGTTTACAAGGATAAAGAACGCACTGGGATATGATATTGATTTTGTAAGTGGGCTAAAGAATTTTGTTCACAGATCTGAGGACCTGATCATAGTAAGCATAAAACTGGCAGCAACGGAGAAGTTCGACCTCACAAGGCTCACGGCTGTGAAGTCAACAAGAGATGGACACAAAAAGCCGGAGTAACTCAGCGGGTCAGGCAGCATCTCTGGAGGAAAGGAACAGGTGGCGTTTCGGGTCTGGATCCTTCTTCAGACTGAGAGTCAGGGGAAAGGACAACATGAGATATAGATGGTGATATGGAGAGATATAAAGCTAATGAATGAAAAACATGCCAAAAGGTATAGATGAAGAGATAGCGATGATCAGACATTTGGGAGTAATGCCCGCCAGGAGGGTCACCACTAAGGGTCCTGTCACATCCATTCCCCACTGGTTCTGCTGTTGCTGGGGAACTGTGCTTTCTCCTTTGAAGTACAAAATCAAGGCCGGCGGGAGGGGGGTAGAAGGTAAATCTGAAATCTGCTTTTGCAGCAGGTGGTTTAAAGCGGCAGAAGCTTGTAAACCTCCTCCAACAGTTCATACAAATAACGTACAGAGTTGAGCAGCCCTTCATAAACCCTTTACTCCAGTGGTTCTTAACCTTATTGGCATACGTATGCGCATGCTCAAACCGAATACTGTGTGTGGTGTGCACCTTTGTTAGGTTCCGAAAAATGGGCTCAACAACTGGATACGTTATTTATGACCCCCTCATGTCCCCGGTAAAGCCCCAAATGAGCCTCCCCATGGGGGTCCCGACCCGCAGGTTAAGAACTGCTTTCATCCATCGCTCCACCATAGCCTGCAATATTAAAGCTAATTTGCTTATATTTCATTACCACTCTCCACGGACCAATTCTATTAACACCAAAGCCTACACAAGCACATAATTATTGATCGTACATGACCAGGATTTAACAATAGCGTATAAGTGAAGTGCAATGCACATTTCTGTGCAGTTGCCAGGCAGACTCTGACCTGTCTGTTAATGTTTATATTGGTATAATCGGCATCATGTTGTGGATGGGTCCGGTGTGTATACAAATTAAATTGAATTGAATTGAATACATTTTATTAGCCAAGTATGTACACATGCAAGGAATTTGCCTTGGTGCTTTGCTCGCAGGTAACAACACGATATACAGTAAACAATTAAGAATAACTCATTAATATTTAAACATGTGAAGAATGAAATAAAAACCAGAGCACAGGGAGGCGACAGGTTTTTGGCTGTTGAGTAGAGCGACTGCTCGTGGAAAAAAGCTGTTTTTATGTCTGGCTGTGGCGGCTTTGACAGTCCAGAGTCGCCTTCCAGAGGGAAGTGATTCAAAGAGTTTGTGGCCAGGGTGAGAGGTGTCAGAGATGATCTTGCCCGCTCGCTTCCTGGCCCTTGCAGTGTACAGTTCGTCGATGGGGGGAAGGTTGCAGCCAACAACCTTCTCGTCTGATCGAACGACACGCTGCAGCCTCTGGATGTCGTGCTTGGTGGCTGAGCCAAACCAGGCCATGATGGAGAAGGTGAGGGCAGGCTCTACGATGCTAGTATATAACTGGACCATCATTGCCTGTGGCAGATTATCTTTTCTCAGCTGCCACAGCAAGTACATACTCTGTTAGGCCTTTTTCTTTTTTTTTGTTAAATATTTTTATTAGACATAAGTACATATTAATAGAATATACTTCGCACATACATTTGTAAGATTATTAATATTAACAATTATGTCTTATTAGTATTTCTATACATTTTTTATTGCAGATAAGGAAAAGAGAGAAAAATAAAGTAAAAGTAGAAAATAAAAGAAAAGAAATGAGTGGAGTGTTAAACAGGTTATCCATCATTGGCGATATATCCATGATTTGTTATATATGATTCTTCATCCATTCCATTATTCAAGCTTCAGTCAGGCTCTCGCACCGAGCCATTTTGACCTTTAAATATTCAATAAATGGAGACCATATCCCTCTGAAAAGATCCAACTTGTCCAGTAGGACAAGCCTTAATCTTTCCAGATGAAGTGTCTCCGACATTCCTGTAATCCACATTTTGGTTGTGGGGGTGTAGGACCTTTCCAGAATTTCAATATTAATTTTTTCCCAATTATTAAACTGTAATCAATAAAAATTATTTGATTCGTTGTCATTAGTTGATCTGTTTCTAATATTCCCAATATTATTAATTTTGAGTCAGGGATCAGATTCATATTAACAACATTCGAAATTATCTTAAATATTTCTGTCCAAAATTTAGTAATTTTTATACAATTTGTAAATGAGTGCGTTAAGTTAGCTTCTAAGTGCTGACATTTATCACATATGGCAGATACATTTGAAAAAATACTATGTAATTTGGATTTTGAATAATGTAATCTATGTAATATTTTAAATTGTATAAGAGAGTGTCTAGCATTTAATGAACAATGGTGTATATGTTGTAGACTTTCATCCCATACTTCTTGTTTGATTAATTGACCTAATTCGTTTTCCCATAATCGCCTACATATTTCTGTCATTGGGACATCGTTTTCCAATAAAATGTTATAAATATATGATATCAATTTTTCTGTGTTCGGATGTCTATTTAGACATTCATCTAAAATTTCTGTCTTTCTGATTTCTTGTGTGTTTGCTTTTACATAGTCTCTAATTTGTAAATATTTAAAGTAATCTTTTGAATGTAATCCATAAATTTGTTGTAATTCTTGAAATGACATGAAGGAGTTTTCCCTATAGAGATCGCCCATCTTATTAATTCCATAGTTTTTCCATTGTAAAAAACCTTTGTCCATGATTGGAGGTTTAAATGTAAAGTTATTCACAATGGTTAAGGCTAGTGGTATACATTTCAATTTTAATGTTTTCTTTATTTGTTTCCAGATACGTATCCCACTTTCTATTATAGGATTTTCACTATAGATTTTCTTACCTAGTTTAATATTAGCGAATAAAATCGAGCTAATTTCAAAAGGCGAACAATCTTCTTTTTCCATTTTTAACCAGATTGGTTGTTTATCTGTCTCTACTAACCAAAAATCCATATTTTTAATATTAACTGCCCAGTAATAAAACATAAAGTTGGCAGTGCTAGACCTCCATTTATTTTTGATTTACATAAATGTTTTTTATTTATTCTATGGCTCTTATAATCCCAGATAAAGTTGGTGACTATAGAATCAACCTTCTTAAAGAAATTTTTAGGAAGATATATCGGAATCAATTGGAAGGGATATAGTAATTGCGGGAGAAAAATCATTTTTATTGCATTAATTCTACCTAGCATTGAAATAGGTAATGTTTTCCAATATAAAATATTCTTATTTAATTTATTCAATGAAAGTGGAAAATTGGATTTAAATAAAGAATTGAATCTTTTTGTTACATAAATTCCAAGATATTTGATTTTTTTTCGTTTGCTATCTTAAAAGGAAATTGTTGTAGTATATGTAAGTTATTTACCATTATTAGCATAAGCACTTTTATTCCAATTAATACTATATCCTGAAAATAATCCAAATTCAGTTATTAATTTTAGTAAATTTGGGATACTAATTCAGGATGTAATCTCACACGTTGAGCTAATGGTTCTATTGCAAGTGCAAACAGTAGCGGGGATAAAGGACAACCTTGTCTGCAGCCTCGAAACAGATTAAATTTAGTTGATAGCATTTGATTTGTTAGTATTCTGGCTGTTGGATTAGTGTATAATAATTTAACCCAAGTAATAAACTTCTCTCCCAACTTAAAAGTTTCCATAACCGAAAACAAGCAAGACCATTCCACCTGGTCAAAGGCTTTCTCCGCGTCTAACGATATAATTACTAGGTCTTTATTAATACCTCTTTAGGTATTAGGCCTTTTCGATTGTGGAGTTGATGGTGGCCTCCCATTTAAGGTCCCTGGAGATGATGGTTCCAAGGAACTTAAATGACTCCACAGATGTGATGGTGGTCTGTTGATGGTGAGGAGGGGGAGCTCTCCTAAATGCAGCAAGACTTGGACACTTTCCAGGCCTGGGTTGATTGGTGCCAAATAACATTCAATTTAATGCTGAGATACAGCTCGGAAACAAGCCCTTTGTCCCACGGCCCACAGCCCACTGAGTCCGTGTTGCCCAGCGATTCCCACACACTAACACTATCCTACACACTAGGGACAATTTACAATTATACCACGGCAATTAACCTACCAACCCGTACCTCTTTGAAGTGTGGGAGGAAACCGGAGTTCCCAGAGAAAACCCGCGCAGGTCCGTACAGACAAGCACCCATGGTCAGGATCGAACCCGGGTCTCTGGCACTGTGAGGCAGCAACTGCTCCACCGTGAAGTGCCAGCCAGTGGTGATATCCAGCAAGGGAAAATCCAGCCATCACCCCTGATGTTCATTGGCATTACTATCACTGAACACCCCACCAGCAATATCATAGGGGCTACCACTGACCAGACACTGAAATTGAGTTTATTCCCAGCTGTTATCAGGCAATTGAACCATCCTCGCACCAACTAGAGAACAGTCCTGACCCCACATCTACCTCCTTGGAGACCATCTGCCTACCTTTAATCAGACTTTACTGGACTTTGTCTTGCACTAAACATTATTCCCTTAAACATGTTTCTATCTGTACGCTGTGGATGGCTTGACTGTGATCATGCAGAGTCTTTTCACTGACTGAATAGCACGCAGCAAAAAAAAAGCTTTTCACTGTACCTCAGTACACGTGACAATAAACAAAACTAAACTAAACTAAACTGAGGGGGCTGAGGGGTGATCGTATAGAGGTGTATAAAATCATGAGGGGAATAGATAGGCTGAGTCTTTTTCCCAAGTTAAAGGAATCAAGAACTAGAGAGCACAGGTTTAAGGTGAAATGGGAAAGATTTAATATGTAGGTAGACAAAATTGCTGGAAAAACTCAGCGGGTTTGGCAGCATCTATGGAGCGAAGGAAATAGGCAACGTTTCGGGCCGAAACTCTTCTGCAGCTTTAATATGTAGCTGATGGGGAGCTTTCTCTCACTAAGGAGGGTGGGTATACGGAGCAACCTGCTAGAGGAGGTAGTTCAGGCAGGTACGATAACAATATTTAAAAGACACTTGGATCGGAAAGGTTTAGAGGGATATGGGCTAAACATGGGTAAAGGGAATTAGTTTAGATGGGGCACCTTGGTCAGCATGAACAAGTTGGGCTGAATTGCCTGTTTCTGTCCTGTGTGACTCAAGGACTCTTTGACGATAGAGATAGATTTAGCTCTTAGGGCTAATGGAATCAAGGGATATGGGGAGAAAGCAGGAACGGAGTACTGATTTTGGATGATCAGCCATGATCATATTGAATGGCGGTGCTGGCTCGAAGGGCCGAATGGCCTACTGCTGCACCAATTTTCTGTTTCTATGTTTCTATGACTAACACCCTCCTCTGTGGTGAAGGAATGTCGTCACATTATGGATAGAGATGTTCATGCGCAACAGACGGTGACAACTTGGTTTTCTTCCAATGTGAAGAATTGTATAATCTGTTATTTCAAGAAGCCTCAAAAGAATTCCTTTGAATCTTGCAGAGCTAAAAATGTTATCGTATAAAAGAAACTGCCCAGAAGTTTCCGCGTTGCAAGTTCTTTAATGTAACATTGCCAGCAGCCAATAATGGGACCGTTTCATATTTAATGGCAACACTCTCCTGCTGTCCATCCGCGCTGGCATCTCAGTGGTGTATTGCGGCGCAGACAATCGTAGAACATTAACACAAGGAGGCCATTCAGTCCATCAAGCCTCTGTCAGCTGAAGGGCTTCCTCGTCTTATCCCCCACCCTATCACATCAGGCACTAGACGCAAAAGCTTGAAAGCACCTGCCATGAGATTCAGAAACAGCTTCTTCACCACGGTTATCAGACTTCTGCATGGTCATCTCATAAGCTAGCCTGTTGGTGATCTCTCGGACTATCCTAGAGTGGACTTTGCTGGCTTTACCTCGGACTAAGCGTTATTCCCTTATCACGTATCTATACACTGTAAATGGCTTGATTGTAATCAAGCGTTGTCTTTCCGGTGACTGGATAGCACGCAACAAAAGCTTTTCACTGTACCTACATGTGACAATAAGCTAAACTGTGTAGAACTGTGTAGTTTGATCTCCCAACCAACCTCATTGTGGGCCTTGCACTTTTTTCTATCTGCACTTTCTCTGTAACTGGAACACTATAACACTGTAACATAATATTCTCCACTCTGGTATTCTTCTCCTTGCATGACCTGTTGTAGTTGTGTATGGAGTCATTGTTCTCGAGTGTGGTATGATTTGACTGGTTAGCACACAAACAAAGCTTTCCACCGTATCCATGTCTGTAACAAACCAATACCAATACCAAATCCTTCGATTAATCCCTTTAAATCCACGCTTCATGCGTCTTGTTCCCTCCAGTAGGAGAAATATTTCCTGGCACCAAGGAACTTATTAACTTGATAACATCTCGGTTAAGTTTCTTCTTCAGACTCCTACATTACAAAGAAAAAGCCCAACGCATCCAATCTTTTCCCATCACCAACCTGTTTCAGCGCTAGTCCATCCTCAGAGTCTCCCCTGCTCCCTCTCCAGAGACGACGCCGATGATTAATCCCACTGTCCAGCAACACAAACTCCTCTAACCATCTACATCGCCGCAAGAGGAAGAAGCTCCATTCTCTAATCTTCACTCTCTGCTGCTCTGAAGAATCCATTGAACCTCCCTATGAGGCAGCCACTGGCAAGTCTCCAGCAGGCACCACTCAGAGTTTATATTGGCAAGACATAAATTGGTCTGAAAGTCCATGTCGGTACTAAGGTCACCCATTCCTTCTCTCCAGAGATGCTGCCTGTCACGCTTATTTGTGGTGAGTAATTTAGAGATACTGCACGGAAACAGGCCCTTCAGCCCACCAGGTCTGCGCTGACCCCACGATTCCAATGCATTAACACTAAGCTACACACACAAGGAACAATTTACAATTTTACCAAGCTAATTGACCTACAAACCTGTACATCTTTGGAGTGTGGGAGAAAACTAGACCTCCTGGAGACGACCCAACAGACAAGCACCCATAGTCAGGATCGAACCGGGTTTCAGGCGTGTAATGCCCCTGTCCCACTTAGGAAACCTGAACACAAACCACTGGAGACTTTGCGCCCCACCCAAGGTTTCCGTGCGGTTCCCGTAGGTTCCCGGAGGTTTTTGTCAGGTTCCCGGAGGTTTTTTCAAATTTTTGAAATAATCGCCGGAACATAGAAGAAGCGGAAACCACTTTCGACCATTAGGGAGACTGACAGGAACCTCCAGGAACCTCCGGGAACCGCACTGAAACCTTGGGTGGGGTGCAAAGTCTCCAGAGGTTTCCGTTTAGGTTAACTAAGTGGGACAGGGGCATAAGGCAGCAACTCTACCACTGCGCCACCGTGCCCTGCCACACTGCTCCATGTTCTATGAACCTGCTCTTAATGTGATTGAAGGAGAATATCCTGACGTACAACTCCGCCTCTTACTGCCTGCAAAAAGCTCAAAGACCACCCTGGAATGCCTCTCCGATGATGATGTGTGCTTGCAACAAACACGATTAGTGCGAGGGAAATTCATCCATGGCATACTCAGCTCTCAAGCATCGACGCTAAAGAGGTTTGTGAATGAAGGATTTGCAATCTCCACTGACAAACAGAAATTCAACTCCAACAACACACAAACACTGATCTGCTATAAACATCCATGCGAGTGGGGCTGATGGAAAGATTTAAGGTACATGCTGTCGTAAACCATATAACCTGATTCAAGAGGCATTAGATTCAAAAGTGAGGCCATGTCCACTCTTGGCTGGACACTAAACATTCCTCAGCAACTATTGTGATGGAGAGCAGGAGATGTTAGCCTGGCCAATGTTTCACTCTCGAGCAACACCACCAAAAATATTCCAGCAGTCTGAGATTTATATTAGTGATAAGCAGACAATGGCTTTTCAAAGTTTTAAAGAAGGAACTGCAGATGCTGGAGAATCGAGGGTACACAAAAAGCTGGAGAAACTCAGCGGGTGCAGCAGCATCTAAGGAGCGAAGGAGATAGGCGACGTTTCGGGTCGAGACCCTTCTTCAGACTGGTCAGGGATCAGGGAAACGAGAGATATAGACGGTGATGTGGAGAGATAAGGAACAATGAGTGAAAGATATGCAAAAAAGTATCGGTGATAAAGGGAACAAGCCATTGTAAGCTGTTTGTGGTGTGAAAATGAGAAGCTGGTGCGACTGGGGTGGGGGAGGGAGATAGAGATAGAGGGAATGCCAGGGCCCGAGGGCTGAGGGGAGAGGTGGGAAGGGGAGGAGACAGCAAGGGTTAACAGAATTGAGAAAATTCAATATTCAAGCCCAAAGGATGCAGACTCCCCAAGCGGAATATGAGGTGCTGTTCCTCCAGCTTGCGGTGTTGCTCACTCTGGCCGTGGAGGAGGCCCAGGACCGAGAGGTCGGATGTGGAATGGGAGGGGGAGTTGAAGTGCTGAGCCGCCGGGAGGTCGGGTTGGTTATTGCGGACCGAGCGGAGGTGTTCGGCGAAGCGATCACCAAGCCTCCGCTTGGTCTCACCGATATAGATCATCTGGCATCGAAAATGGCTTTTCAAAACTGTTTTTACAGTACGGCACAGAGGCGCAGTGGTAGAGTTGCTGCCTCATAGCACCAGAGACCCAGGTTTGTTCCTGACTACAGGTGTACTGAGTTTGTACATTCTCCCCATCACCTGCGTGGCTTTTCTCCGGGAGTCAAGTCAAGTCACTTTTATATCTTTAGCACATTTAAAAAACAACTATCGTTGGCCAAAGTGCTTTACATTGGTGGAGGCACTAACGTACTTACATAAATACATAAATACATACATAAATACATAAATACATACATATAGCTCTCCCTCAGAGGATGTCAAGAAAGGCTTGAGAGTAAAGATGAGTTTTAAGTCTTGACTTAAAAGTCGATGGAGGGGGCAGTTCTGATGGGAAGAGGGATGCTGTTCCACAGTCTAGGAGCTGCAACCGCAAAGGTGCGGTCACCCCTGAGCTTATGCCTATGTTCAGTAACCTCAGTAACCCCAAGTTGGTCGATCTGAGGGACCTGGAGGTGGTGTGGTGGGTAAGCGGTTTCAGTTTCCTCCAGTTTCCACACTCCAAAGACATGCAGGTTTGTAGGCTAATTGGCTTGGCAAAACTGTAAATAGTCCCTGGTGTGTAGGATAATGCTAGTGTACAGGGATCGCTGGTCGGCGCAGACTCGGTGGGTCGAGGGGCCTGTTTCCACGCTGTATTCCTAAACTAAACTAAAGATGACATATGGCAGTGGTCATTCCTGGCCCCTTGAAACTCCGCCGGGTATTTTCTGATGTGAATCTCATTTGCGTGCAGGTTACAATTTCAGCATTGGACACATGCTCCATCTACACTGCACGCTGCCTCAGGAAAGCAGCCAACATCATCAAGGACGACTTACACCCCTGTCATTCACTGTGCGAGTTGACCCACGAGGTACCCCGAGTGATAGACTCGTGGCTGCGCACGAGACTGCAAGTGTATGATCAAGTGTGTGGCCGAGTTCCCACGGGTATGTAATTGCTGCGATGTTGCAAGTTCCTCTCCCGAGTTAGCAAGTTCCTCTCCCGAGTTAGCAAGTTCCTCTCCCGTTACTCTTGAGCCAACCGTGAATGAAGGTATGGTTTAATAAAGCAACAATGTTAAAATACATCTCCATCCTGTGGTTTTGAGTTATTTCAGCGCGGCCGCATCTATTGATATGACCTACAATGGGAAAATGCGCATTCTACCAAGCATTTCTTGTTTTTTTTTGTTTTTAAATACTTTTTTGCAATGGATCTCTATTTTAAATAATTTTAAAAAAGGAAGCAGCCCGGGTGACTGACATTGAGCGGCCGTTGGGACCCGACAGCAGACACACACACACACACACACACACACACACACACACACACACACACACACACACACACACACACACACACAGAGATACACACAGACAGCAGTGGCCACCACTTCAGAGGAATTAAGCAGCTCGGGTGACTGAGCGGCCGCCGGGACCCGACAGTACACACACACACACACACACACACACACACACACACACACACACACAGATAGACAGAGAGGGAGAGAGAGAGACACACACACACACACACACACACACACACACACACACACACACACACACACACACACACACACACACACACACACACACACAGAGAGAGATACACACAGACAGCAGCTGGTCACCACTTCAGAGGAATGAGGCAGCTCGGGTGACTTTGAGCGGCCACCGGGACCCGACATCAGACACACACACAGATACACACAGATAGACAGAGAGGGAGAGAGACACACACACACAACTCAGCGGACCAGGCAGCATCTCTGGAGAGAAGGAATAGAGTCGAGACCCTTCTTCAGACTTACCCGAAATGCCACCCATTCCTTCGCTCCAGAGATGCTGCCTGTCCCGCCGAGTTACTCCAGCATTGTGTGTGTCTATCTCCGGTGTGAACCAGTATCTGCAGTTCCTTCCCAATCCCACACTCTCGGCCCCGGGGGGGGTGGATGGAGCATCACACGTGGACACATCCCACCCACCACCCGACTTGCCCCTTCGGCAGGTCTTTAAGCCGTTCATTGAGACAGAGTGAAGCCACGGGGACAAGTGGCAGAAAGGCCGAAGATAGACACGAAATGCTGGAGTAACTCTGCGGGACAGGCTGCATCTCTGGAGCGAAGGAAAGTCTGAAGAAGGGTCTCGACTCTATTCCTTCTCTCCAGAGATGCTGCCTGGTCCGCTGAGTTATAAACTCCAGCATTTTGTGTCTATCTTTGGTTCAGTCTTACGAGCAAAAGAACAGATTATTAAAGTTCCACGGTACACTCACGAGACACTAAGATAAACGCACGGAGCCACTACGTTATTACAACGAGTTAAAATGTTTCCATTTTTACACTTGAACAGTTAATTTGACTCGTGGAAAAAATCAAACATGTTTGATTTTTTTTCACGAGTTAACAAGTTTCCCGAGTACCTGCCGTTACGCCACGAGTCGATAAGTTGCTCGTGCGAGTTCCGACGTTCCCGCTACGTGATCACCACGAGTGAAAACTCGGGGTCACTCGTGGGCCAACTCGCACAGTGAGACAGGGGTCTTACACCCTGGTCATTCCTTCTTCTCCCTTCTCCTGTCAAGCAAAAACTTGAAAGCATGTACCACCAGATTCAAGACTAATTCCTTCCCCACTGTTATCGGATTACTGAACAGTCCTCTCATAGCCTAGGGTGTAGTACTAATCTTCCAACCTACGTCATATGGACATCGAACTTTTTCCTACCTGCAGTTTCTCCATAACTGTAACACTACATCAGTTGATCTTGTGCATGAATTGATTGTGCTTATGTATAGTAGGATTTGACTGGATAGCATGTAAACAAATATTTTGGTACACATGACAATAGTAATAAATTAAATTCCATGTACAATACTCAAAAGAAAGTTCTCTGAGAAAGCATATTGAAGGATGCGCTGGTCTTCCTGCCAGTTAACATGCATTGGTATGGTGGGAGGTTCATAAGTTCATATGATAGGAGCAGAATTAGCCCATTCGGGCCATCAGGTCTACTCTGCCATTCAATCATGGCTGATCTATCTCTCCCTCCTAACCCCATTCTCCTGCCTTCTCCACATAACCCCTGACACCCAAACTAATCAAGAATCTAACTATCTCCGCCTTAAAAATACCCATTGACTTGGCCTCCACAGCCATCCGTGGCAATGAATTCCACAGATTCACCAGCCTCTGACTAAAGAAATTCCTCCTCATCTCCTTCTTAAAGGAACATCCTTTAATTCTGTGGCTATGGCCTCCGGTCCTGGACTCTCCCACTAGCGGAAACATCCTCTCCACATCCACTCTATCCAGCCTTTTCTTCACTGTGCATAAATTGGCAACTAAGTTTTCCAAATTACAACAGTGACTTTTCTCCCTGGGCTGTGAAGAAACTTTCTGGATGTCCTGTGGATGAAACGTGCAGACCGGTTTATCCCATGTTGGTAGTGTAGAGAAGATACACAGACACCTTAAAGTCTTCACTACTTTATTAAGCATAATAAGGTGTATACACATATCATCTACAGGTAGCAGGGCAACACAACGCAAAGGCCACTTTAGACTTCATGACAAACACCAGGAGGGATGGGAACATTGACTTGCTTCAATTCAACAGCGACCATAATGAGAATTCACCTCACTGAAAATTACACTTGGAATGAAATGCCTCATTCCAACAGGTCGGGTGAACACATATTGAAGATCATTTCGGAGAGTAATAATCAAGGATCTATTGGTAAAAGAAATGAAATGGCTCATCTATCATAGTTGTATTTAATTTTAATATGATGGATGATTTAAAGGGACGGGTTCACTTAAAGTGTTCGGTCTCACCAGTCCCTCCTGTGTGGGCTCTGTTTCCATTCTGTAACCATGTATTAAACCTTTCCAACTGAATGGGCAGCAGGGAGTGCAGGACTCACACAGGACAATGATGAATGAGGTAATATTTATCAACCTTTGTGGAAAATATTTTATTAAGTATTGATTTATTTTATTTTTACATCACGTCAGTGATCTCAAATATTCACGGGCACAGTTTGATGGGGGGTTGAAGATGGATGTCTTTTTAAAGGATTGCAATGATACAGAGAGAAAAATAACTTTATCCCTTGAGTGGTCTCTGGGTTTATAATGTGCCAATAGCTGGCTGGAGATGCATTGGATCACCCAATCCACCCCCTGAATCACCACAAAAGCTACTCACTATACCTCAGTACACGTGACAATAACAACCTAAACTAAACTTATCACTGTTAACAGCACAGAACATAGAACAGCACGCCACAGGCCTTTATGTCCGCAATGGTTTTGACGAACATGATACTAAGATAAGATCAGTTCAGATTAGAGACACAGCGCGGATACAGGCAATAGACAACAGACAATAGACAATAGACAATAGACAATAGGTGCAGGAGTAGGCCATTCGGCCCTTCGAGCCAGGACCACCATTCAATGTGATCATGGCCGATCATCCCAAATCAGCACCCCATTCCTGCCTTCTCCCCATATCCCCTGACTCCTCTATTTTTAAGAGCCCTAACTAGCTCTCTCTTGAAAGCATCCAGAGAACCTGCCTCCACTGCCTTCTGAGGCAGAGAATTCCACAGACCCCTTCGGCCTAATGAGTCCGTGCCAACCAGTGGTCCCCGCACATTAACACTACCCTACACAGACTAGGGACAACTTTTTTACATATATACCAAGCCATTTAATCTACAAACCTGTAAGTCTTTTGAGAGCAGGAGGAAACCGAAGACATCTGAGAAAACCCACGCAGGTCACGGGGAGAACGTACAACCTCCGCACAGACAAGCACCGAAAGTCAGGATCGGACCCGGGTTTCTGGTGCAGGAAGGCAGTAGCTCCACCGCTACGCCAACGGGCCGCCCTAGCTAATAAGCGAATCTTAGTAGCATAAACTAATCTGCACTCCCTGCACGTGATCCATACCCCTCCAACACCTTCTGGGACCAGCACTCAGAGAGTTGCCTGGCTTGGCCGCCATCTTAGATGCTATCTGCGGAAAAGCAAAGAGTTTAGATGGATGTGGGTCGAATGCTGGCCGGTGCGGCTAACGCACATGGGGCATCTTGGTCAGCATGGGCGTGTTGGGCCGAAGGGCCGGTTTCCATGCTGCACGCCTCTCTGACTCCATGAGATGTGTGCGGTCGCAGGGAGGAGACCATCAGACCATCAGCAGCTGACCATTGGAGTTGACGGCAGTCAACTAACACACACCCTAGCCCTACACTGACCACACTGGCTGGCATTGGGTATAACTGTGTTAGACTGATGTTAATGCACTGTCATTTTGTGCCCCATTTATGCCACTGGCAGATTCCAGATTGTCCCAGATTGTGCCACTTAGAAACTGGCAAATATTACCAGAACCACAAGCCAAAAAGCCCTTATATAACTGGCCTGCCTTCCCATTCTGTGCAGCGTTATGCATCACGAGGGCAAAACACAACTTTCCACAATTTCTAGCAGCAACGCTCTTTCCAAAAGAGCTGATAAAAAAATTGTCCTGGTCATAATCTTGTGCCCTTAAATCCCTCCTGTTTTCCTGCTATCATAGACTTTGCCAATTGTGTCAGAGGTTATGGGGAGGAGGCAGGAGAATGGGGTTAGGAGGGAGAGATAGATCAGCCACGAATGAATGGCGTAGACTTGATGGGCCAAATGGCCTAATTCTACTCCTTTCACTTATGACCTTGTGCATTGTCCCCTCTGCACTCCACTCGTCCCACCACGACCCCACCAAGTATTACCTGATCGGATTGGATGGCACGCAAAATAAAGCTTTTCACTGCACTTCAAAAAAAGACACAAAGTGCTGGAGTAACTCAGCAGGTCAGGCAGCATCTCTGGTAAACACGGAGAGGTGAGATTCCAGGTCGGGACCCTTCCTCAGACTGATTATGGGGGGGGGGGGGGGGGGGGAGAAGAAACTGGAAGACGGGGGGGTGCAGGAAAGACCAGCGATGTAAAGGCAGCAGGTGTGAGACAAAAGGATTGAAGAGTTGCGAATTGTAAAGCCTGAGGAAGGAATGTAAAAGGTGGAAGGGGAGGGGAGAAATTGGTGTGCGTCTATGTGGGGCATGGGAGGGGGGGGGGGGAGATGGGGGAGGAGGGGGGATTATGGGGGAAGAAGGAGAGATGTGGTGGTTCTTTGTTTTGCCAAATTTGGAGAATTCAATGTTCATACCGTTAGATTGTAAACTACCCAAGCGGAATTTCACTCTTCCTCCAAACACGAGGCAATATTAAACCTAAACCAAAATCTTCTACGTACATCAGAATATCACAAAGCAATACACATTAAAAAAAAAGAGTGGGTTTTATCGTCCTTCCACATCTAATCGCATCCCAAAGATCTTTGTAGCTGTTATAGCTCTTGTGAAGTGTGATTACTGTGGCAACAACAGCCCATTGGCAAACAGTAAAAGCTTGCACAAACAGAGATGTGATAAAGGACAGATAATCTGCTCTGGTGTTGTTGATTGAGGACTACGAAGTGGCCGGATTCTGGGGAAAGCTCCCTGCTCTTCAGGTTGTGTCGAGAGAGCGTGAATGCGCGCTGTAATGGCAGCAGCCTGTGGGGATTCTGCCGGTGTCCGCGTCTGTCCAGGATGGCACGGTGGCGCAGCGGTAGAGTTGCTGCCTCACAGTGCGAGAGACACGGGTTTGATCCTGACTACGGATGCTGCATGGAGTTTGTACGTTCTCCCTGCAACCGCATGAGTTTTCACCGGGCGCTCCGGTCTCCTCCCACGCCCTGTGGTCATAAATGTTTGCAGGTTAATTGGCTTCGGTAAAGCTTTCTATTGTCCCCAGTGTGTGTAGGATGGTGTTAGTGGAGGTGGTGATCGCCGGTTGGTGCGGACTTGGTGGGCCGAAGGGCCTGTTTCCACGCTGTACCCCTCAAGGCGAAGGTTTAATAAGGGCCTGTCCCACTTGGGCCATTTTTTTGGCGACTTGCCTGCACCCGTTGTAGTCGCAGCAGCTGGTCGAAAATGTTCAACATGTTGAACATCCAGCGGCGACCAGAGAAGGTAAGACTCTTTACTACTCACGGCCATGCAGGCGTCTCCCTGCGACCTGTTGACGACACGCGATGCCTGTTTGGCGGTGGGTCGTACCTTTTTCTGGTCTCCGCTGGACTTTCAACACGTTGAAAATTTTCTGCGCCCTGCTGTGACTATGACGGGCAAAAAATCGCGTAAGTGGGACACGCCCTTTAAGATTCTAAAAATGAAAGAATTTTAGGTTCAGATCTGATTCATTTGTTGCTATGTACACCAGGTGCAATAAAATTTCTTGTTTGCATTCAGCTCATTGAGTGCAGAGCATACAGTACGTGATAATGACAGATGCAGCAATAAATAAGAGTGCAAAGCCAGCAGACTGGTGCGGAAAGATGGTGGTACAATCTGAAGTAGTGCAAACAAATATATCGAAGTAGAATAACGGGATAACTGAACGCAGTCGTGTGAAGAGGAAGAGTACACTTGCAGGACAGAGCGCCCCAGGAGATCCTTCTTCCCCGTGGCTATCAAACTTTACAACTCCTACCACTTCTGTCGTGGGGTAGACTGAGGCTGACTCCCCTCGCCACCCACCCCCCCCTCCCCAATCTTTGCACACCCCCCCAAGCCTCTCCACTCGTCATTTTAATTTCATGTTTCATGTATCTTGTTTTTATGACTGTCATTGACAATAGACAACAGACAATAGGTGCAGGAGTAGGCCATTCGGCCCTTCGAGCCAGCACCGCCATTCAATGTGATCATGGCTGATCATCCCCAATCAGTACCCCGTTCCTGCCTTCTCCCCATATCCCCTGACTCTGCTATTTTTAAGAGCCCTATCTAGCTCTCTCTTGAGTTTATCTCGACTGTTGGTAGATCAATTTCCATCCTGGGATGAATAAAGTTCTATCATATTGTATCGCATCGTATTGTACTTGGCAGCACCTCCGGGAATGGGATGTGATTGAGGTGGTTGATACAGGATTCTGATAAACCTGCACATCTTTATCCCAAAGACATGCAGGTTTGTAGGTTAGTTGGCTTGGCATAAACGTAAATTGACCCAACAGCGTGTAGGATAGTGTAAGTGCACCACTGGGCATCACTGGCCAGCGCAGACTCAGTGTGCCGTATCCCTAAACTAATCTGAACTCAACAAAACTAAACTAGTAGCGGGAAGAAACTGTTCTTAAGGCTGGACAACTGAATTTTCAAGCTCAAGAAGGTAATAGAGAAAAAAGGGGATGGCATTAGTGAAAGGCATCTTGGATGATACTCCCAACCTTCCTGCTGCAACGCACCGTGGCAATAGACTGGATGGGTGGTGGTGATGAGCCTGTGATGGACCAGGCTGTGTTCACCGCTCTCTGCAGCTTCAGGCGGTCAAGAACAGAGCAGTTGCCAGCGAATAGCATATCCATTGAAGTTCTAGGGAATCCTCATAGACGTTGAATCTTCTCAGATGTCTCGGAAAGTGTCATGTCCCAGTGTCAATGAACCACACTCTAGTGTTAACACGTATAATGTAGGAACAAGGGCGGCAATAGTGAAGCAGATATTCTATTGTCCAGTGGGGAAGATGCGACCGGGCATTGGGGAGAACTTGTAGCAACAAGTGCTGGTTAATACACAAAAGGACACAAAGTGCTGGAGTACCTCAGCAGGTCAGGCAGCATCTCTGGAGAATATGGATAGGTGATGTTTCAAGTCGAGGCCCTTCTTCAGACTGATAGATATCCATAAGATAGACGAAAAATGCTGGAGTAACTCAAATGTTCTCCAGAGATGCTGTCCGACCCTTTGAGTTACTCCAACACTTCATGTCCTTTTGGGGATAACTTGTCCTTGGACAGTAACTTGAAGACACGTGGGCCTAAATTCAACATCTCACCCAAAAGTCAGCCCAGTGATCACCTAGCAGTACCTTACTTTGTGCCCATGATGTGTGAGTATTACAAACCAGCCATTGGGTGATAACCAGGTTATTAGAAATAAGGACTACTCTGCTGAAACGAATGGAACGTTTCTAACCTCCGGACTGAAATCAGTCACTCATCTTGAGTTCTTCCTTTCCCTGTCGTTGAATATATAACTGCATCCCTGAGTCACTGACAGCACCGAAACAAGCCCTTCGGCCCAACTGGTCCATACCGACCAACATGTCGAACCAAGCTCGCCGCATTTGCCCACATATATCTCTCTAAACCTTTTCTCTCCGTATGCCTTTCCTAATATCTTTAAAACATTGTAATTATGGATACCTCTACAGGTTCCTCTGGCAGCTCGTCCTATATACCCACCGGAGGCGGTGTAAAAAAGTTGCTTCTCTGATTCCTCTCACCTTAAATCTAGGCCCTCTAATTTTACACTCCCTAACCTGGGAAGACTAAGATTATCCACCTACTGTATCTCTGCCGTTTATGATTTTATAAACCTCTCTAAAGCCACCCCTCCACATCCTACGCTCCAAAAAATCCCAACCTATCCAGTCTTTCCTTATACCTCAAGCCCTTCAATCCAGGTAATATCCTGGTGAATCTTTTCGGCACCTGTTCCATCTTAATGACATCCTTCGTGGAGCTGGGCGGCCAGAAACGTATGCAATACTGTAAATGCGGTCTAACCAAAGTACTAATAAAGCTGCACCGTGACTTCCCGACTCTTATACTCAATGCCCCGAGCAATGAAACATAGAAACATAGAAAATAGATGCGGGAGCAGGCCATTCGGCCCTTCAAGCTAGCACCCCCATTCAATATAATCATGGTTGATCATCCAAAATCAGTACCCCGTTCCTGCTCTCTCCCCATATCCCTTGATTCCGTTAGCCCTAAGACAAGGGTTCCCAACCTAGGGTAAATGTACACCCCAGGGGGTAAATTAGTTGATTCTGGATTTGTACATATTTTTTCTCATTGACTGTTTGCGTTTGGTTCTGGTATACTGGTATTTGGTTTTGGTTCTGCTCATCATCAGTTGTTCATAAATAAGTGAAATAACATTGTTATGTGCTATTAAAGTTGCCAGGGGTAAACGGGACGAAAAAGCTTGGGAACCCCTGCTCTAAGAGCTATATCTAACTCTCTCTTGAATACATCCAGTGAATTGGTCTCCACTGCCGTCTGGTATGCAAGCATACTGTATGCCTTCTTTACCACTCTACGCTTGTTGCTAAACTGATCCAAGTTGCAGAGAATCCTTCTGCCAAGGTACCTTCTGCTTCTCCTTCTTGCGTGCGGCGTGCAGTTGTAGGACAACTTGTTCTATTTGATCTTACTTGATTGTGCACGCCGGGTTGATTGCATTCATCGAAACAGGGCGGACCACGTGAAGGTTGCAATCTCCCACCCCTGCCAAGGTACCAAAGAGGAGGGAGCTGGTGATGAGGGTCAGGAGGAGAAAGGCCAACCAGGGACTTTACATCCGCATCCTTCAAGGTTGGCTGTGGGAGGTGTCCCCGTGGCACAAAGGTGGCCGGACTGGGAGTGGGACGACAGATCGTTGAACGATTCAGACAAAGGCAACGCTTGGAGGCCGTGGCAGCAGCCTGGAGCTCGCCTGGATCGGGCGCCAGTCCGTAAGACCTAGCACGCGGATGGGATTTTAGAAATGCCGCCAAATGCCGCTGACTCTGAAAACAGTATCACTGTGTTTTGCACATGTAACAAATAAAGCACCGGTGCTGGATTGATAATTGCAGGAAACTATGGACTCGGATCCCAAGATCGGTTTGTACATCAATGCTGTACGACAGTGTTGCACTTCTACAATCGCGCTCACGTGCGCCTGGTCCTCTGAGCTTGCTGGCCAGCGATGATATTCGGTGTGATCGGGCAGAATTAACACAGTTCCGAGTCTCCTGGACTCCGGAAAGAATCACTCACTTTGGCCATTCATCCCGGAAGCACCTTCCACCTCGGCTGATCAACAGTTACAAGGACCCAACGATCCTTCCAGCTCTCTGTCGCTGTCTACAGTGAGATAAGTTCAGAGGTTCTAGGAGCAGAACTAGGCCAGTCAGCCCATCATGTCTACTCCGCCATTCAATCTATCTTTCCCTCTCAACCCCATTCTCCTGCCTTCACCCCATAACCCCTGACACCTGTACTAATCAAGAATCTGTCGATCTCCGCCGTAGAAATATCCATTGACTTGGCCGCCACAGCCGCCTGCGGCAATGAATTCCACAGATTCACCAGCCTCTGACTAAAGGGATTCATCCTCATCTCCTTTCTAAAGGTCCGTACGTCCTTTTATTCTGAGGCTGTGTCCTCTGGTCCCCGACTCTCCCACCAGTGGAAACATCCTCTCCACATCCACTCTCCCCAGGCCTATCGCCGAGATGGATCACAGCGGCTTAGGAAAATGACTGAGATATGAGGCAGTTTGCGAATTGACCATCACAACAATGTTTCTCAGCTGCTTTTTGCAAGTGACAGATGGAAATTACTTGGTTTTATGCATTACGAGATAAAAGTCACAATAAAAATGCGACAAAATTGCTTGTCAAATTTTTGAAGTTTTTCTTTCAAGTGGATGGGATTCATTCTTTCACCGTACGTTCAGCTTAGAGAAATTGTTGATGGTTCCCACTGGCAATTACTCTGAGCAACTTCTATTTCTCAACTCTAAGTGCCTTACACAAAAGATATTAGCGTCGTGTGAGCACTTTAAAAGCATCTGACCTTATTTAACAACAGTCAGCTTTTGTTACCTGGCCTGTTATTTAACAACAGTCAGCTTTTGTTACCTGGCCTGTTATTTAACAACAGTCAGCTTTTGTTACCTGGCCTGTTGTTTTTTAAAATTCTGCATCTTCTGCCGTCGAGGCATCCGAGGCCTGTGGAAGTGCTTGGAATTAGCAATGTAAAGGAAGCTGTCACCAGCACGCCTTGGGAGCGATCCAGTGGGTGGGAGTTGTAATGCTTGCTGTAAACAGTAATTGAGGTGCCAACAAATCAATGGCGAACTTGCCCACAAACCACCGCTCGCTCAATGCCAACTCCGCCACATACAGACAGCCTCTGTCATGTCTACTTTGGTTTCCTTCTCTACCCATAATAGATATTTTCCCCAAATCCACAGAGTTATTCCATAGTACTGCTTTTGTTTTAAAAAAGTGGATGTCCTTTCGTTTGAAAGTGCAGAGTGGGACAGAGTGAATTCAGGAGGTAATAGGATATA
Organism: Okamejei kenojei; assembly: GCA_035221665.1. Lineage (NCBI taxonomy): Eukaryota > Metazoa > Chordata > Chondrichthyes > Rajiformes > Rajidae > Okamejei > Okamejei kenojei. The sequence continues at coordinate 27,097,250 of CM069159.1, read as the reverse complement.
TAGTCTGCAAGAAGTGTTCCATTTTGTACCTGGGTAATATAACTACAGTGGTGCTGAAGGAAGACCATTAATTGGTTAAAATCCTACTCACAGCTGGCAGAAAGGCCATTACAAGAAACTGGTTGGTAGCGGACACACCCAGACTTAGACAAAGGTTAGACATAGTACAGGAAATATTTGTCATGGAGAAAATGGCATATTCTCTAAGAGTGAAAGAAGACGAGTTTAACAGAAAATGGTGAAAAATGGATTAGGTATAGAAATAAAGACATCAACACTGTATAATTTTATTGACAATAATATAAGTTATTGGAAAATGTTTTAATAAGAAAATAGTTCTGTGTACTGCATCATTCATTGTAAACTGAACCTCCTGCTACACTGGTGTACGTTTCACTGCATTGTTATATGTATCGATGTGCTATTTGTGTTTTATTTGTGTATGCATAAAAGCAATAAAAACTAAAGTGAAAAAAAGAAAGTGCTGAGGTTAGGAGAGGTGCGTCTCACAAGTAAATATCGGCAGCAACTTTTCTTTTGTTGAGTTTAATTTCGTTTAGAGATGCAGCGCGGAAACAGGCCCTTCGGCCCATTGAGTGATCCCCGCGCATTAACACTATCCCGCACACTAGGGGCAATTTACATTGATAACAAGCCAATTAGCCTGCAAACCTGTACGTGTGGGAGGACACCGAAGATCTAGGGGGAAGCCCACGCGGTCACGGGGAGAACGTACAAAGTCCGTACGGACAGCAGCCGTTGTCGGGATCGAACACGGGTCTCTGGCGCTGTGAGGCAGCAACTCTACCGCTGCGCCACACTTGTCCTGGACCGACCTCTCCCGATAGCTCGGCTCCTCAATTCCTGGCAGCATCCTTGAAAATCTTCGCTGCATCCTTCTCTGCTTTCAAAACACCCAATGCCTTGCCCCCCACCGCCGTCTGTGGCGATGCATCCCACAGATTCACCTCCCTCTGGCTAAAGTAGGCTGTGGCGGCTAGATCACTCAAGATAATTGGGGGAGGTTGACATTTTGTTTGAAAGATTGAGGAATTGAGGACTTTGTGGAACTGGCATCGAAGAGGCGCTGAGATCTCGGATTGAGGAGCCATCTTGCCATAGAGGGGGTACAGAGAAGGTTCACCAGACTCATTCCTGGGATGGCAGGACTTTCATATGAGGAAAGACTGGATAGACTCGGCTTGTACTCGCTAGAATTTAGAAGATTGAGGGGGGATCTTATAGAAACTTACAAAATTCTTAAGGGGTTGGACAGGCTAGATGCAGGAAGATTGTTCCCGATGTTGGGGAGGTCCAGAACAAGGGGTCACAGTTTAAGGATAAGGGGGAATTCCTTTAGGATCTAGATGAGGAAAATATTTTTCACACAGAGAGTGGTGAGTCTCTGGAATTCTCTGCCACAGAAGGTAGTTGAGGCCAGTTCATTGGCTATATTTAAGAGGGATGTGGCCCTTATGGCCAAAGGGATCAGGGGGTATGGAGAGAAGGCAGGTACGGGATACTGAGTTGGATGATCAGCCATGATCATATTGAATGGCGGTGCAGGCTCGAAGGGCCGAATGGCCTGCTCCTGCACCTATTTTCTATGTTTCTATGTTCCTATCATCTAGTGGTAGCCATGGTCCGGTCGAATCGGTAGTAAGATAGGCAAAGGTGATGCCGGCATCTATTTCGAGAGGGCTAGAATACAAAAACAGGAATGTGATGCTGAGCTTTTCGAAGGCACTCATCAGACCACATTTGGAGTATTGTGAGCAGTTTTGGCTCCCATATCTGAGGAAGAATGTACTGACATCAGAGAGAGTCCAGAGGAGGTTTACCAGAATGATCCCCCAGGACTGATTGGGTTAACATTTGACTGCACTGGGCCTGCATTCACTGGAGTTTAGAAGGATGATGGGAGACCTCATTGAAACTTACCGAATAGTGAAAGGCCTGGAAAGAGTGGATGTGGGGAGGATGTTTCCACTAGTTGGAGAGTCTAGGACCAGAGGCCGAAGCCTCAGGATAAAAGGACATTCCTTTAAGAAGGAGATGAGGAGGAATTTCTTTAGTCGGAGGGTGGTGAATCTGTGGAAGATTTGCCACAGACGGCTGTGGAGGTCAACTCAATAGATATCGTTAAGGCAGGAATTGGCAGATGCCTGATTTGTAAGGGTGTCAGGGGTTATGAGGAGAAGGCAGGAGAATGGGGTTGAGAGGGAGAGATAGATCAGCCATGATTGAAAGGCGGAGTGGACCTGATGGGCTGAATGGCCTAATTCTGCTCCTAGAACTTGATTAACTTGTCCGTTTTGACCAAGATGTTCCATTTATGCTGGTCCCGTTGACCCATACCCCTCTAAACCTAGTGCAGGAAGGAACTGCAGATGCTGGTATAAAACCAAAGATAGACACAAAAAGCTGGAGTAACTCAGCGGGACAGGCAGCATGTCTGGAGAGAAGGAATGGGCGAAATTTTGGGTCAAGACCCTTCTCAACCCGAAACATCACCCATTCCTTCTCTCCAGAGATGCTGCCTGTCCCGTTGAGTTACTCCAGCTTTTTGTGTCTCTCATCCCTCTAAACTTTTCCTCTCCAAGTCCAATAAGACTAACTTGTCCAACTTTCTTCCTTTCTCTCCTAATCTCTGGAACATATTAACTGATGCAAATTATAGGCTGTGACAAGGTGTGAGAGTATTTAGACGTCTAAATGCCAGATTAGTTATTTTTCTTACTGACAGCTCAATACTTTCTCTGACTCACATGCCACTTGAAGCAGATGTGTAAAGTGATTTTCAAGTTCAGGAAGGAAATGCTGGCAGTGAATATTTCACCTCAGGCGATGATTCAAACGGCAGAAGGGCCGTTTGGCAGGAAGGGGCCCTCTTCACCCAGCGAGGGACGGGGACAAGGTTCTATCCCTGCCAACCCCTGGTGCCAATCAGAGCTCAGCCTGGCACTCGCTTCCCAGAGTCTGAGCGTAGTGGGTTCATGTCCGCAGTGTGTAGTTTAGTGATCCAGCGCAGAAGCAGGCCCTTTGGCCCACTGAGTGCGCCCTGACCTGCCATCCCTGTACACCAACACTGTCCCACACACTCGGTACAACTTGCAACCAAAGCCAATTAACCGACAAACCTGTGCATCTTTGGACTGCGGGAGGAAACCAGAGCACCCGGAGAAAGCCCACACGGTAAGGCCGCAACTCTACAGCTGAGCCACCATGCCACCCCTAGGAATTTACTTGCTTCCCCTCCCTCGAGGAGTTTGCTATCTTGCATTTGACACAACCTACGTGGAAAGCTGGGGCCGGCTTTGCATGCCAGAGGGCCGCTGTCCGCTCTTTCGAATCCCGCGGTACTATGTTGAAAGTGAGCTTTCCCGCGCGTTCATGTCCGTTGCTATTTTCCTCATCAGGGCCAGTAAAACCGAGCCTTCAGAAGCTGGCAGCTGGAGCAGAGAAGATTAGTGAGGATATTGCCAGGACTCGGGGTGCCTGAGCTATAAGGAGAGGTTGCGCAGGCTGGGACTTTATTCCATGGAGCGCAGGAGGATGAGGGTTGATGTTATAAAGGTGTACAAGATCATGAGTGGGATAGATAGAGTAGATGACACACTCTGGCCTCTCACACTATCACATCACCAGAGACCTGAGTTCCATTCTGATCTTTGTCGGCTAATTGTCTCTGTAAATTGTCTCTAATGTGTAGGGAGTAGAAGAGAAAGTGATGGGCTGAAGGGCCTTGGTCCATGCTGTATCTCCACATGAGACTAAACATGAGGAAACTCCAGCATTAGTCCAGAAACTCCGTTAGGCCAGCATGTTGTGCCTTATGTGGAAACCATCCATTGTTTGTCCATAGATAGACACAAAAAGCTGGAATAACTCATCGGGTGAGACAACATCTCTGGAGAAAAGGAACAGATGATATTTCGGGTCGAGACCCTTCTTCAGACTGAGTCAGGGGAAAGGGAAAGATTCACAATCCAAAGAATGATCTCGACCCAAAACATCACGTATTCCTTTTCTCCTGAGATGCTGCCTGACCCACTGAGTTACTCCAGCTTTTTGTGTCTATCTCCATTGTAAGCCAGCATCTGCAATTCCTTCCTACACATTGTTTTATATATATATATATTTCTTCTCCGTGGATTGTCAGCCTGGCGTGGTGGAGAAGCTTGTGTGGGCCTGAGATCCTGAGAGCGATGCCGTCTGGAGCGATGCTCCTGGTAGGGCCATCCGTGGCGGTAAGTTCGAAGGGGAGGTCTCCAACCAAGACCTCGACGGTGGAACAGGCGGAGGACGATGCCTGACCTTGGCGGAGCGTCACAACGGCCGGGAAGGCGGATGAAGGCTGCAGCAGAAGAAGGTCTCCGGTCGTCTTGGACTCCATGCCACTGGATCCTGACCCAGATCAGTCAAGGACGGTGGGGTGGCTGTCTGTGCACCAGTCTCCCCACGCTAAACAAAGTCACGCACAGGCGTCCTCCATATGGGGAATAACACCCTGGAGACACCCATGGTCAGCCACGACCGAAGGGGGCCTAGGAATATATGTGCACGTGTGTACTTGTGAGTATATGTGTATAGATAGACACTGAACTTTTTTTTTCTCTCTGGTTTATTATATTGTTTACAGTGTACCGTGTTTACATATTCTGTTGTGCTGCTGCAAGTAAGAATTTCCTCGTACCATCTGGGACACACGACCATAAAACACTTTTGAATCTTGTCCATTCTTTGATGAGAGAAATGCCTGACAGGAGAATTGGGACTCGTATTCAGTTTTATTAATTCTTAATATAAATGTGAACTTCACTATCCTCTCATTAGTGATCTAAGGCACAGACTTGCCTGCCCATTGCAGAGTTTGCCCATCATTTATTAATTTCTACGCAGAAGGAATTTTATCCACCCAGTAAGTTTGGTGGTACACAAAATGGAGATAGGCAACGTTTCGTGCCGAAACCCGAAACGTCGCCTATTTCCTTCGCTCCATAGATGCTGCTGCACCCGCTGAGTTTCTCCAGCACTTTTGTCTACCTTCGATTTTCCAGCATCTGCAGTTCCTTCTTTAACAGTAAGTTTGGTGAACGGTTCCTCTGGACTACAGTCCCAGTCGGGGAGGTTTTACTTGATAATGAACCATGCCCAGACAACACTCTCACCCGGAACCACAACATACGTGCAATTTAATCCAATTTCCAATTAGAGGTACATCTCTCTCTTCCTCTCTCCCTCCCTCCCTCCCTCCCTCTCTCCCTCTTGTTAGATAGAGTTAGATCTGAGTTAGATAGAGCTCTAGGGGCTAGTGGAGTCAAGGGATATGGGGAGAAGGCAGGCACGGGTTATTGATTGGGGATGATCAGCCATGATCACAATGATTGGCGGTGCTGGCTCGAAGGGCCGAAAGGCCTCCTCCTGCACCTATTTTCTTTGTTTCGATGTTTCTCTCTCTCTTTTTTTTCTCTCTCTCTCTCTCTCTCTCTCTCTCTCTCTCTCTCTCTCTCTCTCTCTCTCTCTCTCTCTCTCTTTCTCTCTCTCTCTAGCTCTCTCTCACTCCCTCGCTTCCTCCCTCTCCATCTCCCTCCCTCTCCTTCGATCCTCTCTCCCTCTCTCTCCCCTCTCTCTCCCTCTTTCTCCCCCTCTCTCTCACCCTCCCTGCTTCTCTCTCCCTTGCCCACTTTCTCTCTCTCCCTCTCTCCCTCTCTCTCTCTCTCCCTCTCTCTCTCGCTCTCTTGCTCCCTCCATCTGCATCTCTCTCCCTTGATCCTCTCTCCTTCCCTCTCACTCCCTCCCTCTCTCTCTCTCTCTACCTCTCTCTCTCCCCTCTTTCTCTCCCTCTCACTCCCTCTCACTCTCTCTCTATCCCTCTCTCTCTCCCCTCTTTCTCTCCCTCTCTCTCTCCCTCTCTCTCTCACTCTCTCTCCCCCTCTCTCTCCCTCCCCCTCTCTCACTCCCTCCCTCTCTCCCTCTCTCTCTCTACTCTAATGCCAGCCCGTCATCGGAGAATATTACTACTGATGACTGGGGCCACCGAGGGTGATGTGTACACAGTAATTGTGCCTTTCCAGGAATTCTTTACGTAGTCTCCTAATGTACACACATCAAAGGGAGAAATGCAGACTGCGTTCCATTTCAGAGAAAGATAGCATAAAACAAAATTGCCCTATGTTCATTGTTCCAGGCTTTAATTAAAAGTGATTGCAGAGACATTTAGAGAATGGCATCTGATTGAAATGCAGACATAATGAGAGATATCCATCACCCATCTCGTGGTCGCAACGTTGGAGCAGGTTTCTTTTATTGCTAGTTTAACTGGTGACAGTGATTAATTGTACATGTTGACTAATGAAAGAAGATGGATTATAAAACTCTAAATAAGAAATGTGGCTTGCGGCGTGAGGCTTGGCATCAGTGGCATCTGAGACGCACTGGTATCAGTGAGGGAGTGGAAGATGCCCCGGGTCAGTGAAGGTAGGGGTTCAGAAAATGAACAAAAACTGCCTTCTGTATCCCCAGCGGTATGAATATTGACTTCTCTAACTTCAAGTGACCCTTGCTTTCCCTCTCTCTCCATCCCTCCCCAACACCAGTTCTCCGATTAGTTCCACTGTCCTTCATATTAAAATTACTGATTGTATATGATCAGCCATGAACACGTTGAATGGCGGTGCAGGCTCGAAGGGCCGAATGGCCTTCTCCTGCACCTATTTTCTATGTTTCTATGTGTCTCCGTGCCACCTTACCCTCAGCTAACAATGAACCATTCGAAATAAATTTGAATAAATTGCATTGAATACATTTTTATTAGCCAAGTATGTGCACATACAAGGAATTTGCCTTGGTGCTCTGCTCGCAAGTAACAACACAATATACAGGAGACAATTAAAAATATAACATTATAATTTAAACATGTGAAGAATTAAATAAAATAGCAGAGCACAAATATGCTACAGACTTTTGGTGATTGAGTAGAGCGACTGCTCGTGGAAAAAAACGTTTTATGTCTGGCTGTGGCGGCGTTGACAGACCGGAGTTGCCTTCCAGAGGGAAGTGATTCAAAGAGTTTGTGGCCAGGGTGAGAGGGGTCAGAGATGATCTTGCCCGCTCGCTTCCTGGCCCTTGCAGAGTACAGTTCGTCGATGGGGGGAAGTTTGCAGCTAATAACCTTCTCGGATGTATTTCTATATTTCCTTATCATCTTCCCCTTTGATCTGTTCTTTTCACTCCTTATCCTTCCATATCTCGACACTCCCTCTCCCCTGACTCTCAGCCTGAAGAAGGGTCTCGACCCGAAACGTCACTCACTCTGCTGCCTGGTCTGCTGATTTACTCCAGCATTTACAATGCTGGGATATCGTTTTGCGTAAAGGACTCTTGGATGAATAACATAAACCTACGAGCCTTATAATTGACACACAAGAGACAACAGATACTGGAATCTTGACAAACAAAAATAAACTCAGTGGGTTATTCAGCATCTGCTGAGCCAAATGTCCTGTATCTGCAGAGTATCTCTAAAGTTTAAAGTCTAAAGGGTCCCAATCTGACACGTTGCCTATCCATGTTCTCCAGAAATGCTGCCTGACCTGTTGAGTTACTCCAGCAATGCGTGGTTTTTGTTATGGAATGACCAATTTGTACTAACCCAGTGTCACCGGATGCTGTGCTGTCTAAAAGACCAACACCCTTATCTGGGCTTGCTGTACATTCAAAGACAGTGGTGAGACCACATCTGGAGTATTATGTACAGTTTTGGTCTCCTAATTTGAGGAAGGACATCCTTGTGATTGAGGCAGTGCAGTGTAGGTTCACGGGATTGATCCCTGGGATGGCGGGACTGTCATATGAGGAAAGATTGAAAAGACTAGGCTTTCTATTCACTGGAGTTTGGAATGATGAGAGGGGATTCTTATAGAAACGTATAAAATTATAAATGGACAGGACAAGCTAGATGCAGGAAACATGTTCCCAATGTTGGGCGAGTCCAGAACCAGGGGCCACAGTCTTAGAATAAAGGGGAGGTCATTTAAGACTGAGGTGAGAAAAAACTTTTTCACCCAGAGAGTTGTGAATTTATGGAATTCCCTGAAACAGAGAGCAGTGGAGGCCAAGTCACTGGATCAATTTAAGAGAGAGTTAGATAGAGCTCTAGGGGCTAGTGGAGTCAAGGGATATGGGGAGAAGGCAGGCACGGGTTATTGATAGGGGACGATCAGGCATGATCACAATGAATGGCGGTGCTGGCTCGAAGGGCCGAATGGCCTCCTCCTGCACCTATTTTCTATGTTTCTATGTTTCTATGACAACATCTCGTTACCTTGAATACATTACTAGTTACTAGCCCCTGGGGAGGGAAATGGACCACGCATATTGAATCAACGACCAAGAACGCACACCAACGCCTCTACTTCCTAAGAAGGCTTAGGAAGTTCGGCATTACTCCAACAACTCTCACCAACTTCTACAGCTGTGCCGTAGAAAGCATCTTATCGGAATGCACCACAGACCTGGTTTGGGAACAGCTCAATTCCAAAACCGCACAAAATTTGCCACGACCAGTGGAAGGCAATGGAATGGTGGGAGTTACCAGCGATACAGTGGACCAGAGAGCGAGGGGTAGATGGACTCTGACCTCCGGAGAAAGAAGCAAGAGTCCAGGAAGCTGCTTGCTGATTTCCGTCAAGGTTTGGGGTCTGCTCTAGGCTGGAATGGATCTTGGGAGAGGATTCTGTCATTTTGATTAATCTACATTCAAATGACATAGTCGGGTCTAAAAAAAGGTTCTTCGCAGTCAATGTGATGAATTAGTGTGCTTATTAAGAAGCACAACCTCAAAACTAATACCTGGATTATATATTTCCAAATGAACAGAGAATGGAGCTGGAGAAAGGTACCACCTCTTCCAGGTTTGCCGGTCCCTTGATGAAGGTAGTCTTCTTTTAAGCTTTCCTCTATTTACCTGCTGTAACCCTTCGCCCCTTGAATTCATCTGCCTTAATGTGTAAAGGGTATGTTTTGTTCGTAGACAATAGACAATAGACAATAGATGCAGGAGTAGGCCATTCAGCCCTTCGAACCAGCATCGCCATTCAATGTGATCATGGCTGATCATCCCCAATCAGTACTCCGTTCCTGCCTTCTCCCCATATCCCCTGACTCCGCTATTTTTAGGAACCCTATCTAGCTCTCTCTTGAAAGCATCCAGAGAACCTGCCCTCGGAGGCAGAGAATTCCACAGACTTCCACAGAATTCCACAATTCTTAGAGGAAGATTTCCAAAGGCTCTAATATTCCTGATGGAACACAAAATAGTTTTATCTGAGTTGGTGACACAGATTTATAAACAGTGACCCCCATCTCCAGATCTTCCCACAAGGGGTACCCACTGCTCATCACAAGATGCTCAAGGACTTGCCCTCCATCAAGTCTCCTTTTACTCAGGTTTTCCAACTCCTTCGGGAAAATTGATTTGTCTGAGCCACTTCTTTGGGGTGAAGGAGACTTCAGAGAGTGACGGACACTGCCCGGTCCATCGCAGGTACTGACCTCCCCACCATCTACAGAAGGTACTGTCTCAAAAAGGTTGCCTTCATCCTCAAAGTCCCACACTGCCCTGGCCTCGCTCAAATCTCGCTGCTACTACCATTCTGGGAGAAGGCACAGGAGCTGGAGAACCATTAGCTCCAGGTTCAAGAACAGCTTCTATCCAACAACCATCAAGGGCTTGAGCATTGCACACAACGGTGGCATCTGCAAAAAGGACGCAAAGAGCTGGAGTAATTCAACGGGTCAAGCAGGGTCTCCGATGAACATGGAGAGGTAACATTTCAGAGGCAGAAGGATCCCGACAAGGCATCACCCTTCCATCTTCTCCAGAGATGCTGCCTGACCGACCGAGCTACTCCAGCACTCTCTGACCTTTTGTGCAAACCAACATCTGCAGTTCCTTATTTCTACTAATCTCAGCAACTATGATCTTCTACGAACTTTGTTTTGGTTGCATTATAGATTTTGGTTTTGCTTTCTTTATGGACTGCTTAACTTTGCATTTCTGATTATTAATGTTTTCATAATATTCCCCTCCTCCCCTCTTGCTCCCCCCTCCATCACACCTGAATCTAATACACACTGGGAGATTCCCTCCCTCACGTTTCAATAACTGGAGCAATATCACAATCCTGTGTGGCGATCCACACTCTCAGCACATCTGCCTCACCTCTGGGACTCCGCGTATTCATGTAAATGCAATTAAGGCAACCACCCCTCTGACGTTTCCCCCTCTGCCTCTCCCTACTCTTCCCACTGGACTTGCCTGTTCTATTTTCTTCACATGAGTCAGCCGCCCCCACCTGCTGCACTGTCGTTCTGGGTCCCACCGCCCTGCCTCACTGGTTTAAAACCCTCCTGGGTAGCACCAGCAAGCCTCCATGTGAGGATATTGGTCTCCCTCCAGTTCAGGTGCAGCCCGTCAGTCTTGTACAGCTCACCCCTGCCTCATAGGAGGTCCCAATAGACAGACTACCTGGAGCACTACTCCCCTGCACAGCCCCAATGCCACCCGCCCTGCCTTGCGATTCCTACCCTCACTAACACGAGGCACAATAAAATCAACCCTGGATTGTAAAGCCACAGGTCCTGCTTTTCAACATTCTTCTCCCGAACTCGGACGCAGCCTTACAGAGCCGGAGACCCGGGTTCAATCCTGACTCGATGGAGTTTGTTCGTTCACCCCACGACCTGCATGGGGTTTTTTTTTTTCCAACATCTTCAGTTTCCTCCCACATTAACCCAGTAACTCAGCGGGACAGGCAGCATCTCTGGAGAGAAGGATAGATGATGTTCGAGACCATTAAAGAATCTCGAATTGAAATGTCACCCATTCCTTCTCTCCAGAGATGCTGCCTGTCCCGCTGAGTTACTCCCACATTTTGTGTCCATCTTCGATCTGCACTTCCTTCCTACACTCTTGATAATACATTGTCCTTGATAGGCACAAAGTGCTGGACAAAGTGCTAACCTCTGTCTTTTTACTGATCTGATCAGGCACGGAAATCGCTATCAAAATATGGGGGGGACCGGCGGGGACACAGTTTCTTGGCGGCCGCGCGCGCGTGCACACACTCACACACACACATGTGAGGCTTCAGAGGCTTCAGCCGTGGGCCCTGTGGACGGTAATTACAGGAACGACGACCCAGGCTTACGGCAAGCGCGAAGAAGCAGCGCTAAATGCAGCTCAACTCTGCCTGTCTCGCCGGGTTAACCTACAGCCCTGCCTGGACTGACGAGTCACCAGTCTGGAACCATGGAGCTAGCGCTGCTTCTCCGCGCTGGCTGTAAACCTGGGCCATCGTTCCCGTAAGTCCAGGCAGGGCTGTAGGTTAACCTGGCGGGACAGGCAGAGTTGAGCTAGATTTAGCGCTGCTTCTCTACGCTGGCTGTGGGCCCGGGGGCACTGCTACCAGCGTCACTGGCCACCCCCGGGCGTGGGGGCACTCGGGTGGGGACGGGGATGGTCCAGTGGCGGTTGCAGCGCCAAAGACCCGGGATCGATCCTGGCTGCGGATGAGGTGCAGGTCTGTGTCCAGGGCTGCTGAGAGTGTTTTTGGCTTGTGACCTAAGACCTGGGCATGGAATTCAAGCTCCACTCTATGATCTTTGCTCAACGAGGGCGTCTCCCTCCTCCAATCATTGCGCTGAATTATCATGTTCTGCCCCCATTGCCTGCTGACCAACGTCTCTCGTCCAATCAGCAGTCCCACCTCCACTGTCTCGCGGAAAGCGGAGATTTCACCGAGTTTTAAAATCTGGATTACAAAAAATGGGGAGGATCGTCCCCCACCTCTCAAACCGGGGGTGGGGGGCGGGGTGTCCCCCCTGGCCCCCCTGGGATTTCCGCCCCTGGATCTGATTGCCAGCAGACCATTGCCGGCCGGCTCAACTCGGCGTCCGGTGTTCGGGGAATCGCGGCCAGCCGGGTCGCAGTGCGTCCGGTGGCGGGGAGGGGGGGGCGGGCGAGCAGGGGCCGGCTCGGCGGCTTCCGACCCCCAGGCCGGGGCCCGCTACCGGCTCCCACTCTCCCGTGAGTGTTGGGGCCTTAGGCGGAGTGAGGTTGTGTGAGTGATGAAACCTACCAGGAGTCGCTGCCTCGTAAAGGCAGCCAGCATCATCAGAGGCCCTCGCCGCCCTGGCCACACACTTATTTCACCCCTGCCATCGGGAAGAAGGTACAGGAGCCTGAAAACTGTAACATCCAGCTTCTTCCCTGCAGCTATTAAACACTACAACCTAAAATAATCTCAGGACTACATAGACTATTATTGTTATTATTACACTATTATTATGTTTTTATTTGTGTGTACGTATATATATATATATATATATCTATATCTATGTGTATTTGTGAGTATGTGTATACATACACACACCAACCCTTTTTTCCTCTCTCGTTATAATAATGTTTACAGTGTGCTGTGTGTATATATTCTGTTGTGCTGCAGCAAGTAGGAATGTCATTGTTCTATCAAGGACACAAGGCAATGAAACACTTGACTCTCGATTTGCAGCACGTTAGACTCTTGTTCGTAGCACGTTAGTACCTGCACTTTGGTCAACGAGAGTGGTTTTTAAATGTGCTATAGAAATAAAATTGACTTGACTTGATTTCAGCAGTGACTTTTGCAGGAACAATTGGCTTAGGTGCTGTAAATGTATCTGCCGCAAATAATCACACATAGGAAAGCCTTAAATATTTCATTGCGACCTTAGGAGATGAAACTTAATCCTTTCCGCCCCTGATTAATCAACGTAGCAATTAGACCGAGTTTCCAGCGCATCCCTGCTCCGGGAACGCATTTAATATCTGATCCTCGGGAAGACCCCAAGAACCAATATCCCTTATCGCAGGAAACAAACTAAAATAATTCAAAACTACGATAAATATCTCGAGGAAATGATGAACTCGTTGTAATCAGAAGAGTGACGAATCTTACACAGCAGGGCTGACACTCTCGACTACAGATGGTGCTTGATAGACACAAAGTGAGAGACAAAGTGCTAATCTCTGTCTTTTTACTGATCTGATTGCATCCGCACATTGTGGGAAAAGACCTCCGAGTGCGAGTTGCTAGGGGTGGATGGGGCTGGTGAATCAGGAGTTGGAAGCCGCGTGGGTTCAGTTCATAAGTTGTTGGAGCAAAATTAGGCCACCATTTACAAAATTACTCCACCATTCAATCACGGCTGATCTATCTCTCCCTCTCAACTCCATTCTGGGGTGGGGGAAGATTGCAACCTTCACCTGGTCCGCCCTGTTTCGACTAATGCAATCATCTCGACGAGCACAAACGGAAGATCAAATAGAACAAGTTGTCCAACAACTTTAGGCTGTGCCCGCCACACGAAAGAAGAAGAACCCCATTCTTCTGCCTTCTCGCCATAACCCTTGACACCTGTACTTGTCAAGAATCTATCAATCTCCACCTTAAAAATATCCATTGACTTGGTCTCCACAGCTGTCTGTGCGGCAGAATCCCACTGATTCACCACCCTCTGGCTAAATAAATTGTTCCTCATCTCCTTTCTAAAGGTGCGTCATTTTATTCTGAGGCTATGACCTCTGGTCCTAGACTCTCCCACGAGTAGAAACATTCTCTCCACATCCTCTCTATGCGGGCCTTTCACTTTGGTAAGTATCGATGAGGTTCCCCCTCATCCTTCCAAACTCCAGCGAGTGCCAGCCGCCCAGTGCTGTCAAACCCAGGCCTGTCCCCGTTCCCACTCACAGCAGAGCTCTGCTGACAGATGTAGGCATGGAGACGGGCAGCTGGCATCTCAGCGGGAGGCCCAGCCTGACTTCTTCATCCTGCTGGAGAAAACTCAACGCTGCTCCGAGCCGCCAGCGTTCAGCTTGCAACGGGAAACCCGTATAATCTCCGGCTTCCCACTTTGCACCTTCCCGGGAATGGTGCGCAGGTCACTATTGGGAACAACTATCGTTAGGCTGCAGGGCGGGATACGCTGGCAAGGTTGGCGGTTATGGTGGTGTGGGCCACCATATTGTGAGTGATTGCTACAAAAGAGTGGCAGGCTGGTCGTGCTGAAGTCCCAGGCAGCTGTTCACGGTGGCTCTGTCATCCAAGCAGACATGCTGTCACCACTCACTGCCTGAGGCTTCAGTGCCAGGACCAGGGGTGAAGAGTCAAAGGTCAAGAGTGCTTAATTGTCATATGTACCAGCAATGGAACCATGGCAATCTTATTTGCTGCAGTTTACGAGACCTGCAATACCAGGTAACCATTACAGCAATACTAGGTAACTATAATACCAGGTAACCATAGTAGCAATACTATTAGCCCTGTCCCATGGTGCGAGTTCATTCCAAGAGCTCTCCCGAGTTTGCCCTGATTGGAACTCGGAGATTTACGGTAACGGCCGCTCATCGGTACTCGGAGCTCTCGTGGACAGTTTTCATCATGTTGAAAAATCTTCACGAGTCTTCCCGTGCTTACCTGCCGTTAGCGAGTCTTCCCGAGTACCTGCCGTTAGCGCTAAGAGACGTCCCCGAGCTCTGACGTACCCGCTACGTTCATTCTCCGTGCTTACCACGAGTTTGATTTTTTTTAAACTCGGGAGAGCACTTGAATGAACTCGCACCGTGGGACAGGGCTTTAAGTAGCTATAAGATGGACACAAAAAGCTGGAGTAACTCAGCAGGACAGGCAGCATCTCTGGAGAGAAGGAATGGGTGACGTTTCAGGTCGAGACCCTTCTTCAGGCTATAACTAACTATAACACTAGGTAACTATAATAGTGATACGTGGTAAGTATAATACTTGGTAACTATAATAGTGTAAATAATAATTGTAAATGTAATACTAAATAATAATAACAACAATAGTAATAATAACTATAATACTATACTACTATATAATATAATTATAACAACTGTAATAATATAATGTAATACTGTACTGGGTAACAATAATAGTGCAAATAATAAGTAAATATAGAATAATATTAATAATGATTATAATTAAAATATAATACTGTACTGGGTAACTATAACACTGCAAATAATAATAGTAATACTAAGCAACTATGATGGTAGCTAACTATAATAGTGCAAGATCCAATGTCCGTCGTGCAGCCAAAGACACACACCATGGTACAGTGGCTTGCAAAAGTATTCATACCCCTTGAACTTTTCCACATTTTGTCACGTTACAACCACAAACGTAAATGTATTTTATTGGTATTTTATGTGATAGACCAACACAAAGTGGTGCATAATTGTGAAGTGGAAGGAAAATGATACATGGATTCCAAATTTTATTACAAATAAAAAACTGAAAAGTGTGGCATGCAAAAGTATTCAGCCCCCCTGAGTCAAACTTTGTAGAACCACCTTTCGCTGCAATTACAGCTGCAAGTCTTTTGGGGTATGTCTCTACCAGCTTTGCACATCTAGAGACTGAAATCTTTGCCCATTCTTCTTTGCAAAATAGCAAAAAGCTCAGTCACAGATGTCTAAACCATTCCAGTGTAGCTCTGGCTGTATGTTTAAGGTCGTTGACCTACTGGAAGGTGAGCCTCTGCCCCAGTCTCAAGTCTTTTGCAGCTCTAACAGGTTTTCTTCCAAATTTGCCTTGTATTTGGCTCCATCCATCTTCCCATCAACTTTGACCAGCTTCACTGTCCCTGCTGAAGAAAAGCATCCCCAAAGCATGATGCTGCCATCACCATGTTTCACAGTGGGGATGGTGTGTTCAGGGTGATATGCAATGTTAGTTTTACGCCACACATAGTATTTTGCATTTAGGCCAAAAACTTCAATGTTGGTCTCATCAGACCAGAGCACCTTCCTCCACATGTTTGCTGTGTCCCCCACATGGCTTGTGGCAAACTGCAAACAGGACCTCTTATGGCTTTGTTTCAACAATGGCTTTCTTCTTGCCACTCTTCCATAAAGGACCGATTTGTGGAGTGCACGACTAATAGTTGTCCTGTGGACAGATTCTCCCACCTGAGCAGTGGATCTCTGCAGCTCCTCCAGAGTTACCATGGGCCTCTTGGCCGCTTCTCTGATCAATGCTCTCCTTGCCCGGCCTGTCAGTTTAGGTGGACGGCCATGTCTTGGTAGGTTTGCAGTTGTGCCATACTCTTTCCATTTTCGGATGATGGATTGAACAGTGCTCCATGAGATGTTCAAAGCTTGGGATTTTTTTTATAACCTAACCCTGCTTTAAACTTCTCCACAACTTTATCCCTGACCTGTCTGGTGTGTTCCTCAGGCTTCATGATGCTGTTTGTCCACTTAAGTTCTCTAACAAACCTCTGAGGCCTTCACAGAACAGCTGTATTTATACTGAGATTAGATTACACACAAGTGGACTTTATTTACTAATTAGGTGACTTCTGAAGGCAATTGGTTGTACTGGATTTTATTTAGGGGTATCAGAGTAAAGGGGGCTGAATACTTTTGCATGCCACACTTTTCAGTTTTTTATTTGTAAAAAAATTTGAAACCATGTATCATTTCCCTTCCACTTCACAATTATGCGCCACTTTGTGTTAGTCTATCACATAAAATTCCAATAAAATACATTTACGTTTGTGGTTGTAACGTGACACAATGTGGAAAAGTTCAAGGGGTATGAATACTTTTGCAAGCCACTGTATATGAGGTCAGTGTTGTGCAGTGTTCAAGATCCTTGGGAAGATGGCTGGGAAGAAGCTGTTCCTGAAGCTGGAGGTCTTGCTGTTCAGGCTCCAGTACCTTTGTCCCGATGTTGGCAGCGAGATGTGAGCATGGCCGGAGTAGTGTGGGTATTTGATGATATTGGGTGCCTTTTGAGACAGCGCCTCCTGTACATCCATTCAATTGTGTTCTCATCCCTAAACACAAGTCGGTTATGTCCTCAAGAACCTAAACTGGCTCTTGGAAAAGTAACACGTTGTTTTTGCAATTATTGTTCCCTGCATTCAAATTTGCTCCTGTCTCTAATTGTTCTGTTCTCTTTAATTCTGGCCTCTTGTTGACTCCCTGAATCTATTCAGGTCTACATCGATCACCAAGGACCTGGATTCTGGAAATAGGAAATAGAAAGATGAGTCTTTCAGTCTGAAGAAGGGTTCCGACCCAAAACATTAACTATTCCTTTTTCTCCATAGATGCTGCTCGACCTGCTGAGATACTCCAGCATTTTATGTTCATCTGCGGCACGAGAACCAGCGTCTGCCGTTCATCACTACACACCTGGGGTCTGGACTTCTCACGCTAAACCTCCGTCCCTCTACCTTTTTCATCGGACTCCTGGAAAGCCAACCCTTTGAACAAGGTGTTAGTCTTTGCCCTAATACGAGAATGTTAGTGGATACGGCTCCTGAGAATTGTTCTTGAAGTTTGGCCAAGTTAACAATGCTGTGTCAATAAGCGTGGTTGCTGAGGTAACAGTGAAAATCTTGGGAAGGAGTGAGTTGGCAAGGTAGAAATTCAAGTTGGCAAAAGAACGTAAAATCAAAAAATCCTTGAAAGAAAATTGGATTGTGTTATCATCTACGTATGTTGAGATCCATTTGATACCTAACTCAAGAGTCAAGAGTGTTTAATTGTCATATATGCAATGGTTCAATGGTACTGTGGTTCATTTTTGTTATGTGTACGTAAGTATAGTGAAATTATTTTTTTGCATCGAGTTCCGTAACAATCCTACTCTACATTAGGCATGATCATACTAAGTACAAAGAGTGTAGGATAGTAGATCACAGTACAAAACTGTCGCTATATTTTGGGCGTCATATTTTATCCTTCAAATCAATGTTTTAAAATGTTAGAGTCTTAACTTGTCCATCAGGGCCTGTTATTCTGGTGGCGGCACTGGGTCAGACAAGGGTCAGCCTGGCCTGGGGATAGAAACATAGAAACATAGAAAATAGGTGCAGGAGTAGGCCATTCGGCCCTTCGAGCCTGCACCGCCATTCAATATGATCATGGCTGATCATCCAACTCAGTATCCCGTACCTGCCTTCTCTCCATACCCCCTGATCACTTTAGCCACAAGGGCCACATCTAACTCCTCTTAAATATAGCCAATGAACTGGCCTCAACTACCTTCTGTGGCAGAGAATTCCAGAGACTCACCACTCTCTGTGTGAAAAATGTTTTCCTCATCTCGGTCCTAAAGGAATTCCCCCTTATCCTTAGACTGTGACCCCTTGTTCTGGACCTCCCCAACATCGGGAACAATCTTCCTGCATCTAGCCTATCCAACCCCTTAAGAATTTTGTAAGTTTCTATAAGATCCCCCCTCAGCCTTCTAAATTCTAGCGAGTACAAGCCAAGTCTATCCAGTCTTTCCTCATATGAAAGTCCTGACATCCCAGGAATCAGTCTGGTGAACCTTCTCTGTACCCCCTCTATGGCAAGAATGTCTTTTCTCAGATTTGGAGACCAAAATGCGTCGAAGTCCCCTACCGCCGCTTCGTGCCGCTGCAGGCCGCATCCGTTCCTCATGCTCGGCCACTTGGAGGGGAGGCCGATGTAATGGAGCCCCAGGCTGCTGCAGGGCCTCCAGCGGCCCACTCCCCCGACTCTTGAACCCGACCGGCCCTTGAACCCGTCTAAATGTTTCTTAAACTTTGCGATAGTACCTGCCTCGATTACACCCTGCGGCAGTCCGTTCCATACACCCACCACCTTCGCTGTGCTGATAACAATGAAGTCCTTACTTGCTGCAGCCTAACAGGCCCGTGACTGAAATAACGCACAGATAAATAGACAATAATCGATGATACAATAAATTAATGATCAGAGATAATGGGCAACTGGACCACAGAAATGCAAACCCGAAGTCCGTAGTGTAACCAAAACCAATCCAGGGAAGATGGCAGGTACTGAGTTTAGTGTTGTGCAGTGTTTGGAATGAACCTGAGGGTTCAGTCGACTCAATCTCCAGGGGTAACGCTCCCCAATGGTACATGGATAGACGAATGACAGACTGGCGTCACCGGTGTCAAGTGTCTGCCACATAACGGTGCCCAAGCCCTGTGCAGTTCTAACAGAGAAGGATCAGCCTCTGGTAGTGAGAATCAGCTGCAGGAGCTCCCTACTGCTATGGGTGAGTTCATGTCGACGCGGGTACCAGCTGGGAATGCACACTTAAAGCCACTCGAGGTTTCTCACATGCAGGATGGAATTATTTGAACGTTTCGTGACTAATCTCACAAGGGACGACAATGGGAGCGTTAATTGCTGCACGTTTTTTGGGGCAGTGAGCGCAAGAGAACAAGCAGTGCCACGCTGCCCTGATTCCGATTCAGTTGAGTCACAAACGCAGACTGTCAAACGCCTTTGTTGCCCTTAGCACCAAACTCGTACCAACTTGTTCCATTAACATGTCAATACCCAACCCATCTCCGCATGCATGGCTGAGCATTGCTGCCGTATTTGTCGTTGGGGCTTTGTTGCATTGAAGTGTGGCCCATCTGACATTTACACAACAATGTCCCGACCGCAAGGCCTCACTACCCCTCGTGTCTCCATGTCTCCTGTTCACATCGTGCCTGGGCTCCGGCACTTGGAATCGTTCCTTAGTTTAGTTTAGAGATACAGCGCGGAAACAAGCCCTTCGGCCCACCGAGTCCGTGTCGGCCAGCGGTCCCCGCACATTAACACTATCCCACACACACTAGGGACAATTTACACACACACCAAGCCAATTAACCTACATACCTGCACGTCTTTGGAGTGTGGGAGGAAACCGAAGATCTCGGGGAAAACCCACGCAGGTCACGGGGAGAACGTACAAACTCTGTACAGACAGCGCCCGTAGTCGGGATCGAACCCGGCGCTGCAAACGCTGTAAGGCAGGAGCTCTACCGCTGCGCCACCGTGCCCCCCCGTCTCTTACTGTTCTTACCGTTTTACCTATTCTTTCTTAGCTTCTTAGCTACTCTTATCGTTTTGACTGCATTCATTTTCAACCGATCCATGGAGACGAGGGATAGGGGGAATCCTCAAGGCAAATTTGACCCGAACATCTTGAGTCAAGGGCGTTTAATTGTCAAAAGGTGCCATCAATGAATCAATGAAATTCTTATTTGCTGCAGTTTAACAGGAATAAGTGACAGTAATAACAGTAATAGCAATAAGTAAGAGTAGTAAAAGTAATAGGAAATAAGTTAATCTTACTTGCTGCAGTTTAGCAGGCCTGAAAATGTAACAGCACACAGATAAGTAAACGATACTAGGTTTTAGATTAGAGATACAGTGTGGAAACAGACCTTTCGACCAACCAATTCCAGCGATGCCCAAACACTTATGCCCCTGTCCCACTTAGGAAACCTGAACGGAAACCTCTGGAGACTTTGCACCCCACCCAAGGTTTCCGTGCGGTTCCCGGAGGTTTTTGTCCTCCGGCAACCACCTTCAACTAGCATCGCAGCCGGCTTCGACTAAAAAATTACCGATTTTTAAAATGGAAACCACTTTCGACCATTAGGGAGACTGACAAAAACCTCCGGGAACCTTGGGTGGGGCGCAAAGTCTCCAGAGGTTTCCGTTCAGGTTTCCTAAGTGGGACAGGGGCATAACACTATCCTATACTCACTAGGGGCAATTTACAAGTTTCCCAAGCCAGTTAATCTACAAACCTGTATTAAATTGGAGTAAATAGTACAATAAATTAATAATCAGTAGTACTAATTATGCAGACTGTGCAAAACACAAGTCCATTGTGCAACCAAAGACAGTCCAGTCTGAAGAAGGGTCTCGACCCGAAATGTCGCCTATCTCCTTCGCTCCTTAGATGCTGCTGCACCCGCTGAGTTTCTCCAGCTTTTTCCATAGAAGATCATAGTTGCTGGAGTCATTGTGGTTCAGTTGCTGGGAAGAAGCTGTTCTTGAATCTGGAGGGCACGGTTTTCAGGCTCCTGTACCTTCTTCCCGATGGTAGTAGCCATTGATGATAGCTGCCACCTTTTTGAGGCAGTGCCCCGTGTACATCCCTTCGTTGGTGAGGAGATCCGTATCTGTGATGGAGCAGCTTTGTTCCTGAGCATTCGAGTTACCAAACCAGGCGGTGATGCATCCAGTCATATGGTGTCTCCACTCACACCCGTTGAAGTTCAAATAGCATATTCATCCAACCTACCAAAATCTCCTCAATCAATTGTGTCGGAAGGAACTGCAGATGCATCAAAGATAAGAGAGACACAACAAAACTGGAAGTGACTCAGCGGGTCAGGCAGCAAGTCTGGAGAAAAGGAACGGGTGACGTTTCGGATCGTGACTGAAGAAGGGTCTTGACCCGAAGCGTCACCCACTTTTTTTCTCCAGAGTTTCTGCCTGACCCACTGAGTTACTCCAGCATTTTGTGTCTATCTCGGGGTGGGAGGTTGCAACCAAGGCAAGTCAAGTTTATTCGTCACATACACATACGGGATGTGCAGTGAAATGAAAAGTGGCAATGCTCGCGGACTTTGTGCAAAAAACAAACAAATAAATAACCAACAAACTACAAACAGAATCACATGTTCTTTTTCATGTTAAATATTGTGGGATATAGGAGTTTACAGTCCGAATGGCCTCTGGGAAGAAACTCCTTCTCATCCTCTCCGTTCTCACAGCATGGCAACGGAGGCGTTTGCCTGACCGTAGCAGCTGGAACGGTCCATTGCAGGGGTGGAAGGGGTCCCCCATTATCTTATTGGCTCTGGAGTTGCACCTCCTGATGTATAGTTCCTGCAGAGGGGCGAGTGAAGTTCCCATAGTGCGTTTGGCCGAATGTACTACTCTCTGCAGAGCCTTCCTGTCCTGGGCAGAGCAATTACCAAACCAGATTGTAATGTTTCCGGACAAGATGCTTTCCACAGCCACAGAGTAGAAGCACTGGAGGATCCTCGGAGACACTCTGAATTTCCTCAATTGCCTGAGGTGGTAAAGGCGCTGCCTCACCAGTGCTGCAGCGTGTGATGTCCATGTCATATCCTCAGAGATGTGGACTCCCAGGTAGTTAAAACAGCTCACCCTATCCACAGTATCCCCATTTATCCTCAATGGTGTGTACGTCCTCGGATGATGTGCCTCCTAAAGTCCACGATCAGCTCCTTAGTTTTTTTGATGTTCAAGAGGAGGCTGTTGTCCTGACACCAGAGTGCCAGATCAGCCACCTCCTCCCGGTAGGCCTTCTCATCGTTGTCTGAGATCAGGCCCACCACCACGGTGTCATCAGCAAACTTGATTATCGAGTTGGAGCTGAACCTGGCCACACAGTCATGTGTGTACAGGGAGTACAATAGGGGGCTGAGGACGCAACCCTGGGGGGATCCTGTGCTCAGGGTGAGGGACTTTGATGTATTCGAGGAACCTTCACGTGGTCCGCCCTGTTTCGACGAATGCAATCAACCCGGCGTGCACAATCAAGTAAGATCAAATAGAACAAGTTGTCCTGCAACTTTAGGCTGTGCACGCCACACGCAAGAGGAAGAAGAAGTGTGTATCTCCACAATTAGTTTGTATGTAGCTTTCAAAAGTAGAGTGCATGTGGCTGATGAGTGCATCAGTTGGCAAGCTCTCTCTCTGTCTCTGGGGATGTTATCCATTGTGGCTTCTCACCCTTCACACCTCCCAACGTCACCATCGAGTTGCACAGTCATTACCAGAAACAGAAGTTTCAGAAAGTTTTATTTTTCTGAATATTATTAATTATGGCCATTGAGAAAAGACTCAATTATGGTCAATGCAATGACTGCCCTCTAGTCAACTGCTATGCTATATTATCTCTTAATTCAGTCTCAACTTCCTATTCAGTCGACAGTGACCGAGAGGAAATATTTGCAATAGCAAGTCATGAGATTACCTTAAATTACTGAGGAATCCATTAAAAGAGGTATAAGAGCAGAATTAATTGGTAATGTTTTCAAGATCCTTCTGCACAATTCCTACGCCGTATTCTCTGCTCGGCAGACACAATTCTTTTGCCACAATTGGGTCACATGCCAGTATTCATTAATCATAATGATCCCATTAAACCTGAAGCAGACCAAGCAAATGTGCTTGCAAGAGAGAGAGCAAAGTATTTCCATAATGGCCCCTCTTGTGTCTCAGGGATATATGGCTGCTGAGTGCTTGCTTCCTTCAGCTGGCCCGCCACTGAATGAGGGAGCATCGCTCAGAACAAAGGGTCTGCCACTTCAATCTGGGCTGAGACCAAGGTTTGTATGTTGGTATTGTGTGCAGTTCTGCTCGGCCACTTAGAGGAAGAGTGTGCAGGTTTTGGGGAGGTTGCAGAGATGGTTCACCAGAGCGATATGGGGAGGTTGGAGTCGTAGAATCGTAGAGTCATACAATGTGAAAACTGGCCCTTCAGCCCAACCTGCCCACACCGACCAACATGTCCCACCTACACTAATCACACCTGCCCTAGTTTGGCCCAAATCCCTCCAAACCTATCCCTTCCACGTACCTGTCTAAACGTTTCATAAAAGTTGTGATAGCACCTGCCTCAACTACCTCCTCTGGCAGTTCATTCCATACACCCACCACACTAGGTGTGCAAAGGTTACCCTTCAGGTTCCTAATAAATCTTTCCTCCCCTCACCTTCCATCTACGACCTTTGATTCTCAATTCCCCTACTCTGGGCAAGAAGCTGCGCTTTTAACCGGTTTATTCCTCTCGTGATTTTGTACACCTCCATAAGACCACCCTCGTCCTCCTGCGCTCCAAGGCATTCTCTTCACCTGCTCAACCTCTCATAAGGTCATAAGTGAAAGGACTAGAATCAGGCCATTCGGCCCATCAAGTCTACTCCGCCATTCAATCGTGGCTGATCTATCTCTCCCTCCTAAACCAAATTCTCCTGCCTTCTCCCAAATAGCTCAGGCCCTTGAGTCCTGGCAACATCCTAGTAAACCCTCACAGCAGGTGACAATAAATGTGAAGTTGAAACTTGAGCTCCATTTCTCTGCCTCAGAGGGCGGTGGAGGCCAGTTCTCTGGATGCTTTCAAGATAGGTCTCTTAAAAATAGCGGAGTCAGGGGATATGGGGAGAAGGCAGGAACAGGGTACTGATTGGTGATGATCAGCCATGATCACATTGAATGGCAGTGCTGGCTCGAAGGGCCGAATGGCCTCCTCCTGCAACTATTGTCTATTGTCTATTTCCAGCCCTGGATGGACAAACCCAGATTGTTTCCTCTGCAGCATTTTGAGACTGAGAGGACACCTGATGGATATGTATAATATGATGAGATATGCAGATAGGGTTGATGTTCAGAGTCTTCCTCTCAGGATGGAAATGTTAAATACTGGCAAAAACAGCTTTAAAGTGAGAGTCATAGTTGTGTACGGCACAGAAACAGGCCCTTTGGCCCACCTTGTCTACGCGTACTAATCAAGCAAAGTGACGCTGGGACACGGGAGAAGGTGACACAGTGGATGATCAGCCAGGGTAATGGCGAATGTCGGAGTGCATCCAAGGGGATGAATTACCTCTCCTCCCTGCTCCTGCTTCCCAAGTCTGTCTCCATCAAAGGCAGGACTCGACTGTTCCAGTGGTGTTCTCCGGTCATCAGTCTGTAAAGAAAGCAAACCATGAGAGATGAGAAGCAAGATTGGCTCAGGGCGACACGGTTGTGCAGCGGGTGAAGCTGCTCCCTCTCAGCGCGGAGACACGGGTTCGATCCCGGCCATGGGTGCTGTCTGTGCGCAGTTTGTACGTTCTCCCTGTGACTGTGTGGATTTCCTCCTGGAGCTCCGGTTTCCTCCAACATTCCAAAGACGTGCAGGTTTGCAAGTTAATTGGCCCTCTGTAAATTTCTTTAGTGTGTAGGGAGTGGATGAGAAAGTAGAATAACATAGAACCAATGTGACACAAAATGCTGGAGTAACTCAACGGGTCGGGCAGCATCTCTGTAGGACAAGGATGGGTGACATTTCGGGTCGGGTCCCTTCTTCAGACTGGTTTCAGACTGCCTGAAGGGTTCCGACCCGAAACGTCACAAATCCTTTTTCTCCAGAGATGCTGCCTGTGACCCGCTGAGTTCCTCCAGCACTCTGTGTCTATCTCTGGGATAAACCAGCATCTGCAGTTCCTTCCGACTCATAGAACTAGTGTGAATGGGTGATCAATGGTCGGAATGGACTTGGTTGGCTGAAGGGGCCTGTTTCCATGCTGGATCTTTCAATCAATCTATCTATCTAATCGTTGCTTAATTAGTGATAGGTTATTGATGAGGTGGGTCACTACTGTCTAATGTCCCCTCCACCTTCCCGACAAGCAGATTGGTAACACTTACCACATTGTATAGATGGCACAGGAGCATCGAGGAATCATGATTCAGCAACATCCCCTCATTGGGAGTTATTCATCTCTTGTCCAGTTAATAATTCATTGACTAACTGCCATGCCTTCCAATCAGACAAGTACAAAGAGAAGCTCAAGTCCAATCTACAGTCAATAAATGTTGGCCAGAGTACAAAGCAATTGGCAGCAAAGTCACAATGGTGTTTGTCTCTGTGTTACAGACTGCTGGGGGCGAACAAGGTCAGTAAGGTGGCCAACGCCTCACAATTTTTCATCATTGGATATTTCCAGTCATAGAGCTGTACAAATGCGGACGGAGGTCCTTCGGCCCACGATGTCCGTGCGGTCCAGGTTTAGTTTGAGATGCAGCGCAGTGTTTGCTGCCTTATTGAGACCCGGGTTCGATCCGGGCACGGAGTTTGTACATTTTCTCTGTGACAGTGTGGGTTTTCTCCTGGTGCTCCGGTTTCCTCCCACTTCCCAAAGTCGTGCAGGATTGCAGGTTAATTGCCTTCGGTAAAATTGTAAATTGTCTCTAGTGTGCAGGATAGTACATGTCGTAATGAGTTGGATGATCAGCCATGATCATATTGAATGGCGGTGCAGGCTCGAAGGGCCGAATGGCCTACTCCTGCACCTATTTTCTATGTTTCTATGTACCAGAGTACAGGGTGATCGCTGGTTGGTATGGACTCGGTGGAACTAAAGGCCCGTTTCCACGCAGTATCTCTAAACTAAAAGTACAGTGCAGAAACGGGCCTTTCGGCCCATGGAGACCACATCGACCAGAGATCCCCATACACTAACACCATCCTACACACACAAGGGACAATTTATAATTGTATCAAAGACAATTAACCTACAACCCTCTATGTCTTTGGAGTGCGGGAGGAAACAGGAGCTCCCGGAATAAACGCACGCAGGTCACTGGGAGAACACACAGACTCCCCCGTACAGACATCACCCCATACTCAGGATGGAACATGGGCCTTTGGCGCGGTAAGGCAGCAACTCTACCGCTGTGCCTCTGTGTTGCCCCTTGCTGGACCCTCACAAGCACCACGCACAGTGCTGAGGCAACTCTGTGGGTCAGGGAGTGGACAGATTATGCTGCAGACGATGGAATCTTGAGAAAAAAGCCAAGTACTGGAGTGTAAAGAAGGGTCATGACCCAAAATATTGCCTGTCCACAGATGCCGCGACCCAGAGTTCCACCAACTCTTTTTGTGTTTTGTTGAGGTTTCCACAAGTTGCATTTCACATCTTCTGCAAGTAGTTTAGTTTAGAGATACAAAGCGGAAACAGGCCCTTCGGCCCACCGAGTCCGCGCGGACCAGCAACACTATCCTACACACACTAGGGATAATTTACACACACACCAAGCCTTCTTCTCCTTCTTCTTCTTCTTGCTTGTGGCGTGCACAGCCTAAAGTTGCAGGACAACCTGTTCTAATTGATCTTATTTGATTGTGCATGCCGGGTTGATTGCATTCGTCGAAACAGGGCGGACCACATGAAGGTTGCAATCTCCCACCCCTTGCAATCTTCCACCCCACACACCAAGCCAATTAACCTACATGCCTGCACGTCTTTTGAGTGTGGGAGGAAACCGAAGATCTGGGAGAAAACCCACGCGGTGACTGGGATAACGTACAAACTCCGTACAGACAGCGCCCATAGTCAGGATCAAACCCAGGTTTCCGGTGCTGCGAGCGCTGTAAGGCAGCAACTCTACCGCTGTGCCAACTTGTCGCCCAAGTACTTCAATTAAAAATATCTCATCCAAAGGATCAAAGTTCAAAGCACTGGTCGTGTGCTATTTGAGGTAACTGATGAACTCCATGCGCACGTCACAAATTCTTACACAGGTACCTGTTCGAGAATCAGATAGTTTGTTCCAAGTGGGATTTTTTAAAATATACTTTCCTCTCACTATTCAGGACAACATTTTACAATCAAATAAATATGTCCAATGAATTCAGGAGCATGACGCATAAACTAAAGTGGTCTACAACATATTGTTTCAAAGCCTTCCTCGTTGATGGCAGTTGAATGAAACACATTTGCTTTGATTTGGAAACTTTGAATTAGATTGTTTGCAGCAAGTTGGATTCTAGATAGAAAAGGTTTTATAGAGAGGAAAGTTTTAGAGGGATGTGGGGCATCTTGGTTGGCTTGGGCACGTTGGGCTAAATGGCCTGTTTCCAAGCTGTATGACACTACGACTCGAATACTCTTTTTTCAATATACTTAGCACAATCTTTTCAGTTTTACAATCAAATAAACATTTCTAATGGATTCAGGAACATGAATTACATAGTCATAGAGTCATAGAGTGTGGAAACAGGCCCTTCGGCCCCACTTGCCCACTCCAACCCGTCTACCATACCTACACTAGCCCCTCCTGCTTGCGTTTGGCTCATATCCTGTCCATGTACCTGTCCAAACGTTGTGATAGTACCTGCCCCGACTACCTCCTCTGGCAGCTTGTTCCTACACCTACCACCCTTTGTGTAAAATAATTGCCCTTCCTCTTAAAATATTAAAATCTGACATTGTGCACTATAACCACATGTGAATTTTTTTTTTTCTATTACAAATCTCAAATTGTGGAGTATAGAGGCAAATAAATAAATGATGGGTCTTTGTCCCAACATTATGGAGGGCACTGTACAAGCTGGGATATTGCCCAAATTAAACCTTCCAAAAATTGACTGCCAGGGATCTTGGAAAGTCCTAATAGAAACGCAAATCTTATTTTCTTTCAGAAGCATCCACCGGGAAATCAACAAAGTTCCTGAAGGCTGTATTTGTTTGCAAAGAACTGTGTGCATTAAGCAAAAGTTGATTGATTTTATTTCAGCTGCACACCAATAAGAATAAACTTCCACGCTTTTGTAACTCTCAGGCTAACCACATTTTCCCCAGCAATCTTGCTCCTTACAGCAAGGAGCAAGCCCGTCAAAGGGACACGGGGGAAAAAAAGACTTGCATTTCTATCATTACTAGTAAATTTCCTTTCAGAATCGCCATGAATATCATGCAGCTCTTTTGCAGGTCAAATGGTGGAAATCTGAATAAAAAACGGAAAACCGTGGAAACAACCAGTGGGTCAGGCAGCATCTGCGGAAAGAGGAACAGTTCTGGTGAAGCTTTTATTTTGTAATTTATTTATTATTTATTTAGAGATACCACGTGGAAACAGGCCCTTCGCCCCCCCCCGAGTACTCGCCGACCAGCGACCCCCGCACAAAAACACTATACTACAATTTACACATACACCAAGCCAAGTAACGTGCAAACCTGTATGTTTTTGGAGTGTGGGAGGAAACCGAAGATCTCGGCGAAAGCCCACGTAGGTCACGGGGAGAGCGTACAAACTCCATACAGACAGCACCCGTAGTCATAGTCAGGGCGCTACAAGCACTGTAAGGCAGCTGTGTCTCTGAACTAAACTAGACTGTAGCTCAGCATCGAGGAGGCAGAGTTTAACATGCTTCTTTCCGTACTAACAGTAAAGTTTGTTAATTGCCTCTTTGTCCCTCCCACACACTCCACCTCCAATTGATGTTGCAAATCAATTCTCATTGTTCCCCTCAGGGGCAGCCTGCATCGTGCCCGCCCAGGGCTGCAATTTCACTTGTCCACTCTCGTCTGTTCCTTGGTAACAGCAGTGCATTTCATCATTCGTTTTCAGAATGAAAACCATTGATATATATCGGATGTACACAAAAGGCTGGAGAAACTCAGCGGGTGCAGCAGCATCTAAGGAGCGAAGGGGATAGGCGACGTTTCGGGTCGAGACCCTTCTTCAGACTGGTCAGGGATCAGGGAAACGAGAGATATAGACGGTGATGTGGAGAGATAAAGAACAATGAATGAAAGATATGCAAAAAAGTATCGATGATAAAGGGAACAAGCCATTGTAAGCTGTTTGTGGTGTGAAAATGAGAAGCTGGTGGGACTAGGGTGGGGGAGGGAGATAGAGAGAGAGGGAATGCCAGGGCCCGAGGGCTGAGGGAGAGGTGGGAAGGGGAGGAGACAGCAAGGGTTAACAGAATTGAGAAAATTCAAGCCCAGAGGATGCAGACTCCCCAAGCAGAATATGAGGTGTTGTTCCTCCAACTTGCGGTGTTGCTCACTCTGGCCGTGGAGGAGGCCCAGGACCGAGAGGTCGGATACGGAATGGGAGGGGGAGTTGAAGTGCTGAGCCACCAGGAGGTCGGCTTGGTTATTGCGGACCGAGCGGAGGTGTTCGGCGAAACGATCCTATATATCGGATGCTGTGAGCAACCGTGACTGACGAATATGTGGATGATGTCAACGCAGATCCTGAGTGAATTCAGGGCAGGAAGGCCAGCCCTCATGGGGGGATTCATTGCCTCATGGGGGCTAGACAAGGATGGGACTGATCAGTGTGTCCCTCCTAGGGTTGCCAACTGAGAACTTTCTTTGTAAATGCCAATATAGGCATCCTCTGATTGTGTTATATTTGTTGGGGTTTGAATAAAAGCCAACTGTCCCATATTAGCCGGGATATCCTGTATATTGGGCTAAATTGGTTTGTCTCATGCGGGAGTGCCCTCATACGACTGCTACTACTCGGGTCGAGGGGACTGTCGGGTCGGATCGCCGCGTCCGGTCCCGCCTCACCTGTCCCGACGTAGTGCAGCCCATGGAGTGCAGCAGCAGCAGCGCCTTGCCCGTGGCCCCGTCGGTCGGCAGCCCGGCCAGCTGTCCGGCCTTCGGACCTTCGCTTATCGCCGACCACCCCACCCCTCCTTCTCATGGCCGATCATGGGTTCATGAGTTGGACGGGGCGCCGGACTTTGCGTGCGACGTCGCGCGGCCCGGGCCAAAACTCCTCAGCTGGCCCGCCGGCTGGGCTTTGTGTGCAGTCCAGCACCCGGGCCAACTCACCATTCACCCAGCCACGGCCCAGTCGGTCAACAGTCGATTGCTGTCAGGAATCAGTCCCTTATTTTGACCTGTTGCCCATAGTCTGGGAGTGAGAAAGTTGGCAACCCTGGTCCCTCCTTACTGCGAAGGTGTTGGAGAGGAAACGGGAGCAGGGCCACGGACAAATCACAGGGGAAGGAGCTGAATAGACTTCCTCCCTCTGAAACACACAGTTATCATTAGCAGCTGAGTGGCAGGACCGAGGCAGGGAGAGAAAAACCCTAATAAAGGGACAAACTGAGGAATTCCTTGCACTCTGGAGATTTTGATGTTCTAACATCAGTGAGATTGGAGCAGAGAGGATAGAGAGTCGGGGGCGAGGTGGGCGTTGGGGGATTCAGTTGCGTTGGTCCATGGGTAGCTGGTGAGAGAGGGCTGATGGCTGTACACCATGGGGGCCCCTTACCGTTCACTTGCGTCTCCAGCTCTCCCACAGCAGCAGAGGAGTTAGTCAGGCCTCCGTTACCTCGTGCAGCCATCCTCCCTGCTGTTTACGCATCCATAGATGGTGGAAAGAAAACTGGAAATGATTTCCCGTTAATCAATTTCACCAATTTAGATAGAATTGAAGGAACAAAAATAAATCAATAATTGTTCCTGTCAACTTTATGAAGATAGACATGACATCAGGTAGTTTTCAACATACTAAATTGATGCCCTGTCCATCCACAAATTCCTGTAAAATGATCGCCAATGTTTTGCAAATCCATCTTTCTCAACTCTGCAAGTGACTATCTGAACGGTTAATGCTTCTTTTAACTTCTCAGGTAATTGTCCAGGAAATGTGTTTAATTTTCTTGATGCTACTACGCTGGTCAATGCACTAATTTTAACTGTCAAAGCTGCCACAGCCAGACATAAAAACAGTTTTTATCCACGAGTAGTTGCTCTACTCAACAGCCAAAAATCTGTAGCCTCCCTTTGATCTGGTATTTTGTTGGTTCACATGCTTGATCAATGGTGTTTTATCATTAATGTTTTATTATTATTATTATTATTATGTTTAGTGTTTTCTGGGTCATTCGTAACTGTCACTGTATGTCATGTTGTTACTTGCGGGAGGAGCACCAAGGCAAATTCCTTGTATGTGAATACTTGGCCAATAAACTTACTTACTTACTTAATTTAGGGGATTGGAATCCAGGTCCGTTAAATAGTACAGACACAAAATGCTGGAGTAACTCAGCGCGACAGGCAGCATCGCTGGCGCGAAGGAATGGGTGACGTTTCGGGTCGAGGCCCTTCTTCGTCCAGCCTTTACCCTTCCATATCTCTAGTTTCCCTCTCCCCTGAGTCTGAAGAAGGATCGCAACCCGAAACGTCCCCCATTCCCTCTCTCGCCGCCTGTCCCACTGAGATACTCTGGCATTTTATGTCTGTCTTGGGTTTCAGCCAGCATATACTGTCCCTTCCTCCATAGAACAGTACAGAGTAGGAACGGACCCTTCGGCCCGCAATGTCCATGCTGAACACGATGTCAAGTTAAACTAATCTCCTTTCCTGCACGTGATCCACATCCCACCATTCCTGTATTTCCCACGTGCCAATTTAAGAGCCTCTTAAACGCCACTATTGTATCTGCTTCCACGGTCACCCCTGGCGTGCAAGCCATACACTCACCACTCAGTGTAAACAGCTTGCCCCACACATCTCCTTTACATGTCCCCCTCTAATGTGAGAATTGTGCTCCGTAGTATTTGACTTCCCCATCCACACTGTCTACCTATCTATGCCCCTGAAATGTGTATGTACTTCTATCAGGTCTCCGCCGCAATCTCCAACTCTCCAGAGAAAAGAATCCAAATTTGTCCAATCTCTCCTTATTAATTTGAAGGTGTGTGTGCGTGAATCCATTCAAAGTGTTTGGGCAAGTGACATTAAAATGATTAAATAAATAGTCATCAGGTCATCCAGCACAGAAATAGGCTTTTCAGCCCAACTTGCCCACACTGACCAAGAGGCCTCATCTGGACTAGTTCCTCCTGCCCACGTTTGGCCCATATCCCTCCAAACCTTTCCTATCCATGTACCTATCCAAGCATCTGTTTAATGGTGTTATAGTACCAGCTTCAACTACTCGAGCTGTAGAGTTTCCAGCACCAGAGACCCAGGTTCAATTCTGACTATGGGTGCTGTCTGTGTGGAGGTTGCGTGTTCTCCCTGTGTCTGCGTGGGTTTCCTTCGGGTGCTTTCGGTTCCTCCCACATCCCAAAGACTTGCGGGTTTGTAGGTTAATTGATTTCGGTAAAATTGTCCCTGGCGTGTAGGATAGAACTAGTGTAGGATAGAACTGGTCAGCGTGGATCCGGTGGGCCAAAGGGCTGTTTCCCACGCTCTATCACTGAAAATTAAACTAAAATCAAATGTTTACAAGTTAATATTTTTGTGGGAGGTGTGAGAATGATTCCAGCTCTGCCCCGGATTAAAGGATATGCCATGTTTCCTATCAATACAATCGATGGACATCAGCTCGAGTTAAATGTGCAAATCTCTAACAGCGAAAGGAGTTGGAAAACTATGTTTGTTTTCATTTATCAGATCAGATTCCCATACATAATCTCACTGTGGACATTCAGCGAAAATTACTTTAATTGGTAAAATGTTTAATTGATGAAAATATTGCATTTACTTTGAAAAATGGAACAGTGATTGAACTAATTAAATGTTCTAAAAGGAAAATAATAATGTTTAGGCATCGACAGAATGGAATGGAATCAATGTACTGATGCCTTATCTTCAAATAATTGGTGCATAATAGATACAATATCAGATGCTTAATTGATACAACATTATTGAGGTGGTTTGCATTGCAATGAACTATAAGAGAGCATGGAAGATTTATAGCACTCTAACCAAGCTCTCCTGTTCTTTGTACCTTTCCATACCTCTAGTTTCTCTCTCTCCTGACTCTCAGTCTGAAGAAGGATCTCGCTCTGAAACGTCACCGATTCCTTTTCTCCAGAGGAGCTGCCTGACCCGCTGAGTTACCCCAGCACTCTGTGTTTCTCTCATGTGGCAGGTTGCCTCTTCTGCTCCTCACACGTAGAAAGTGGTATTTACTGGGAGCTTAGAGTTTTGGGGTGTTCATTGATTCTCACTGATCTTTGTAACAGAGATACAATTTGTCTCTCCTTTACTCAGTTATCTTGAGACGTGGATAGGGTGAGCTGTTTTAAATACCTGGGAGTCCACATCTCTGAGGATCTGACATGGACATCGCACGCTGCAGCACTGGTGAGTAAGGCGAGGCAGCGCCTTTACCACCTCAGGCAATTGAGGAAATTCAGAGTGTCTCCGAGGATCCTCCAGTGCTTCTACTCTGCGGCTGTGGAAAGCATCTTGTCCGGAAACATTACAATCTGGTTTGGGAATTGCTCTGCCCAGGACAGGAAGGCTCTGCAGAGAGTAGTGCGTTCGGCCGAACGCACTATGGGAACTTCACTCGCCCCTCTGCAGGAACTATACATCAGGAGGTGCAACTCCAGAGCCAATAAGATCATGGGGGACCCCTTCCACCCCTGCAACGGACTGTTCCAGCTGCTACGGTCAGGCAAACGCCTCCGTTGCCATGCTGTGAGAACGGAGAGGATGAGAAGGAGTTTCTTCCCAAAGGCCATTCGGACTGTAAACTCCTATCTCACCAGGGACTAACTTTACTAACTTACTGTACCACAATACCGCCCACAATATTTAATATGGAAAAGAACATGTGATTCTATTCCATTCTGTCTGTAGTTTGTTGGTTGTTTGTTTTTTTGCACAAAGTCCGTGAGCATTGCCACTTTTCATTTCACTGCACATCCCGTATGTGTATGTGATGAATAGACTTGACTTGACTTGACGTTCTCAGATGTTGATGAGAACTTGCTGTGTGCCAACTGGGTGTGGTGGTCCTACAACACTCCGCGACCATAACAAATATTTCACTGGCGGTAAAACCTCTTGACTCATCACATTCTGCAAAACCTTGAGCAATAAAAATCTCTCTTTCATTTTTTAATTTCTAATTTATATCAATGGTTTCGATTCTGAAAACTAATGCTGAAACGCACAGCTGCTACCAAAGGACAGACAACAGTGGACAAGTGAAATTGCAGCCCTGGGGGGATTCATCCTGTCAGAGGGGAACAATGAGAATTGATTTGCAATATAAGGAGGCAGGATGTGCGGTGTGTGGGAGGAACACAAAGGCAATTAACAAGCTTTACAGTTGGTGCAGAAAGGTTTGTTAACGGCCTGTCCCACTTGGGCGTCATTTGCGCCTCATTTACGGGTCATGTAGAAAATTGGTCGACGCGCCGTGACGCGTGGAGGGTGCGATGGTGACGCGCGCATAGCGCACGGTGAGGCGTGGAATCGCATGTAGTGGCGCGCGGTGTCGCGATGCGCTCC
This sequence comes from Okamejei kenojei, assembly GCA_035221665.1. Lineage (NCBI taxonomy): Eukaryota > Metazoa > Chordata > Chondrichthyes > Rajiformes > Rajidae > Okamejei > Okamejei kenojei. The sequence goes on along the minus strand of CM069159.1, from coordinate 27,062,585 downwards.
AGGATTTCGTACTGTACCGAAATCCTCGCACGCCCCTGCATGACGTGTCGCTTACGCACGCTGATGCATTGGCGTAGCACGCTGTATCGCACGGTGACACATGGTTACGTCACCATGCGTCAACGTCCGTAAACATGCGCTGCCGCGCGCCGCCCATACGCAGTCGGCCCGCCTTTTACGCATCATGTAACCGCTAACCTCGTCCACGCAGACCTCTTCCTGGGTTTCTCGCTGGCCTCCTGCCTGGCTGATCCGTGAGTATGAGGGCCGCTGCTAGCAGGAGTCTCTGTTGTTCTGAATAAAACCTGTAGTTCTTCCATGATGGTCATGATGCAGAACAGGGGCGCAGGGTGTTCTAATGACGTGACACGCACCAGACGGCTGCGCTGACGCATGATGACGTGTGATTTGCGCTCGACAGTAGCGCGACCATCGCGCGTCAGTCACTACCGGCCTGTCACGTAAATGACGCACACATGACGCCCAAGTGGGTCAGGCCCGTTAGACTCAATGCTGAGTTACATTCTAGTTTAGTTTAGAGATGCAGCGTGGAAACAGGCTCACCGACCAACAATCACCCTTACACTAGTTCTATCCTACACACTTCGGGATAATTTTACATTTTGACCGCAGCCAATTAATCTGCAAACCTGTGGAATATGGGAGGAAGCCAGAGCACCCGGAGAAAACCCACACAGTCACAGGGAGAACATGCAAACTCCATACAGACAGCACCCATAGTCTTGATCGAACCCGGCTCTTTGGCGCTGCAAGGCAGCAACTCTACTGTTGCGCCGCCGGGCCGCCTACACATGCTGGTTTACACAAAAAGACACCAAGTACTGGAGCAACTCAGCCAATCAGGAAGTGGCTCTGGAGAACTAGGATAAGCAACATTTCGGGTCGGGGCTTCTTCCGACTGATTGTAGTCAGGGGGAGCAAGGTGGAAGAGGGGTGACGGCGGAACCAAGCATGGTGAGCGATAGGTGGATACAAGTGAGAGCTGGGGGTTGATTGGCAGATGAAATGTGTAGGAAGGAACTGCAGATGCTGGTTCAAACCGAAGATAGACGCAGAAATCTGGAGTAACTCAGCGGGACAGGCAGCATCTCAGGAGAGAAGGAATAGGTGATGCTTCGGGTTGAGACCCTTCTTCAGACTGATTTGCAGTCGGACAAGGGGCAAAGATGAACAGACAAAGGTCGATGAGATAGGAAAGACAAGGAGTGCCGGAGTAACCCGGTTAGCACCTCCGGAGAACATGCATCGGTGACATTTCGGGTCGGAACACTTCTTCAGAGATAAGGAGAGATGAGGCGTGAAATGTGAAGTTGGAGAAAGGGACGAAGGTGGAAGAGGATGGGGGAGGGGCAAACAAAAGCTTTGCACTGTGTCTCGGTACAGTAGGCAATGATAAACCAATACCAATACCAATATCAGTACCGATACCAACACCAACTTAAAACAATTAATCCTCAGGCAACAGTTACCAATGAAGGCCCAGTTGTGAACAATGTTAACTATTCTTAACCAGAGAGTTATTTGTCTAAAAACATCATCTTGGCAATCACCGCTTGTCAAGCACATCTCTACCAGTCACTAGATATTCTATCCCTTGCAAAAGTGTTCATATAGTTTACAGATACAGAGTAGAAACAGGCCCTTCGGCCCACCAAGTCTGCGCCAACCAGCGATCCCCGTGCACCAGCACTATCCTACACACAAGGGACAATTTTAAATGTTTTGCCTGAGCCAATTAACCTAAAAACCTGGGCATCTTTGGAATGTGGGAGGAAATCGGAATACCCGGAGAAAACCCAGGCAGTCACGGGGAGAGTGCACGCATTCTGCACAGGGAGCACCCGTGGTCAGGATCGAACCCGGGTCTCCGGCGCTGTAAGGGGGCAACGCTACCGCTGCGCCACCGTGCCGCCCTGATTTTTTACATTTATTTAATATATTGATTCTACCTGGTTTATACAAATCCATTTGACTGTATAAATCATTGCAACAATTAACCAAGCGGGGCTGTTTATCTGTGACATAATCTGTTACTAGCAAAGCAGAAGAAGATGCTCTAAGTAGAATTTACTTCCTCTACAAAGGGGTATCTGTTTCCATGGTGATCTTACTCTGAATTCCTGCATTTGAAATATTGCTTCATATTGAACATTTTCAAGCACAAAATTACATTATAAAAAATTGATTTCATCCTTTTGATTATTTATTCTGTTAATTTTTCCTAACTTTATTTTTTAAAAACTTCAGCAATTTGTAAAACTGCATAAATATATTATGAACTAATGTCCCCCTACACTTGCAGGGACTGCATAGCAACTCGCGTTCATTTAAGAACAGTTTACGTATTGCCTCAAAGGTTCTATTGCATTAGAGAAATTATAAATACCCCAATGAATGAATGAATGAATGAATGAATGAATGAATGAATGAATGAATGGATGAATGGATGGATGATTGGATGAGTACTTTATTGTCACATGTGACAAGTCACAGTGAAATTCTTTGCTTGCATATCCAAGGTATGCAAATAGTCGCTACATAAGGGAGCTGACTAAGTTACTAAGTATACACAGTATCAGCGCCAGGTCCCCCTTTGCTCCCCCCCACCTCCCCCACTAACCCCGTCACGGCACCCCCCCCCCCCCAACGCCAGGTCCCCATTGTCCATTGTTCTCCCCTCTCTCACGGCCATCACCCCACGCCGGGTCCTCCATTGGTCCTTCCCTCGGCAGCGACGTCCTCACTCCACGTGGTCCGTCCTCGTCCGGCGGTCGGCGCCAATGTTCCTTGAGACTAAAACACACGCAATAATCAATAAATGCATTGATCTATTGGATTGCGTATCTATTGATTAACTGGTGAGCCTGTTGGAGCCACGGTACTGTCACCGTTCAAGAGGAGCCTGTTCAACTGAGCTCATGTAGAGTATTATCAACTGCAGTAGAATTGATTCTGATTCTCCACATCAGTCCCTGTGACTCTGCAAATTTGTTTTCTCTCAAGTATCTATCCGATTGAATGATTATCAACAAGCTTGTGAAGCATTTTTTTTTTTGTAGGAAGTGAGAACAAGAATAATGTGGAAGAGTCAAAGAGTTGCACAGCACAGAAAAAGGCCCTTCGGCCCACATTGTCCATGCAGACTAAGGACGGATACCCCTCTAAACCTTCTATCCACTTAGTCAAAGATGGAGTCATAGAGATACAGCATGGAAACAGGCCCTTCGGCCCTACTTGCCCACACCGACCAACATGTTCCATCTACACTAGTCCCACCTGCCTGTGTTTGACCATATCCCTTTATACCGTCTTATCCGTGTACCTGTGCCCTAAGGTTTCTTAAACATTGCGATAGTACCTGACTTAACTACCTCCTCCGGCAGTTCTGGTTTCCTCCCACATTCCAAAGAAATGCAGGTTTGGAGGTTAATTGGCTTCTGTAAATCGCACCTCAGTATGTGGGATAGAAGTAGTGGACGGGATGCTTGTCGGTTCCACACTGTATCTCTAAACTGACAGTTTAGACTATTTTCTCAAACATTACCAGTGTAATCTCCCTCAAGCCTGAACTTAGCGTACAGGCTCCTATGCGATCCAACATGAACTCTCTGGTAACAGGGCACCTCGCTCTGCTTCACTCAAGAGCTCAGGTTAAACTTTAACTTTCAATTGAATACCCTGTTACTTTGTTATAGACTTTTTTGCCAGCCCGATGTTAATTAAAACCAGCTCTTAGAAGTTTCAAATTAAATCCTCTTCTGCCAACATTTTAAACCAGTGCGTTTCATCCCCAAAGTTTATTTTTCCTCCTGTATTTCAGCAGAAGAACCGCAGTTATGCCCTTCGGGTCAATGGGATGTATTGAGTTTAAACATCTGATCTACAGAATTTTTTTTTAAATAAATAAGTTGTCATCAGGTACAAACAACAACGGCTGCACAGCACTGTTTTAGTTTGACTTATTTCTCTTGCCAACTGTGTTTAACTCAAACTGACAGCATTGAATCGGAATAAGCTTAATGTGTTTCTGATATGTGCAACCAGATAGAATACGCAGCAGAAAAATGCTGTCAATCTTTAATTTCTGTTTAAGATTTATACATTTGGACCAGACCCAAGCCAGAGATACACTGGGTGTTTCGAGCTGTTGTTGTAAAGTGCGCCAGGGATCATTTCACCTCCGTGTACACTTCCATCATCTCTGATCGCTTTAGTTCATCGTCACGTGTACCGGGGTGCAGTGAAACGATTTTTTGTTGCGTGCTAACTCGTCAACATGAAGACAATACTTGATTGCAATCAATCCATTTACAGTGTACAGATACATGATAATGGAATAACGTTTACTGCGAGCTACAGCCGGCAACGGCCGTGGGACCGTGGGTCATCGAATGGAATGGGAAAGGAAAGGAATACATGTTATTGTCACACGTGACAAGACACAGTGAGATTCTTTGCTTGCATTGCCAATGTATACAAATAGCGGACACATGCAGCGCAGGCAATTACAAAGCTCCTCCTTTAGTTTCACCCCATCCCCCCCCTCCCACACACAGCAGTTCCCCCACCCCGGGTCCCCATTGTCCCTCCCGCCCCATGTCCATTGTTCATCCCCTTATCTGATAGTAGTTCCACACTGCTCACTGGTTGTGGTGGGATGAATCGGTTCCAGACAGCTGCTGGGAGAAAAACTGTCCTTTTAGAATTTATCAATGAATCCACCAATTTATCAATCACCTATCAATGCGAGCAAGATCTCAAATGTGATTGAAGTCAATCTATTGCAGCTAAACCAATCCATTGAAGCTGAATTGAGTGCTATTTCTGTGACGGCGTTTGGTTAAAATAGTGGCTGTGGAGTGGATTGTCATAGTATTTTCATGCACATTTTAGTGCTGCATAGAACAGAATTTAGCATGATTTTGAAACATAAATGGTGTTATCATGGAAGGGGCAATGTAACTGCTATTTTCTACAATTTTAAAACGTGTGCTATCAATACAGCTTGGGTCATGTTTTAAAAAACATGCAAGTATTTTACAGTAAGATTGAATATTAGGAAATAATATGTGTAGACTTGCTCCCCCAACTGTTTATTCCTGGGAATCTTTCTGTCTGTCTGTCTCTCTCTCCCTTTTCTCTCTCTGTCTCTCTCTCTTTTATATGCTATCTCTCTCTATCTTGCTCTCTCTATCTCTATCTCTCTCTCTCTTGCTCTCTTTCTCTCACCCCCCCCTCTCTCTCTCTCTCTCTCTCTCATTCGCTATCTCTCTCTCTCTCTCTCACTCTCTCGTTCGCTCTCTCTCTCTCGCTCTCCTCTATCTCTGCTCTATCGCTCTCTCTCTCTCTCTCCTCTCTCTCTCATTCGCTATCTTTCTCTCTCTCTCTCTCGTTCGCTCTCTCTCTCTATCTCTCTCTCTCTCTCTCCTCTCTCTCTCTCTCTCTCTCTCTCTCTCTCTCTTACTCTCTGTAACAGCCAAATGCTTTACGGAGCCAGATCCTTATTTAATTCCCTGAGTGAGACACAGATTATGTGAGGACGTGGGTAGTCCTTCAGTGGAGTCCAGTGCAGTACAGAAGCCAGATGTGGTAGGGAGGACTTTAGTCTTTTTACTATAGAGAACCATTCAGTGAGGAGTCAGAAGAGCAATGCCCCTCCAGGAGTGGTCCCTAGTGAGACAACACCTGGAGTAGTATGTGCAGTTTTGGTCTCCAAATATGAGGAAGGACATTCTTGCTATTGAGTGAGTACAGCGTAGGTTCACGAGGATAATTCCCGGGATGGCGGGACTGTCATATGTTGATAGAATGGAGCGACTGGGCTTGTTTATGCCGGAATTTAGAAGGAAGAGAGGGGATCTTGTTGAAACACCTAAGATTATTAAGGGTTTGGACATGCTAGAGGCAAAAATCATGTTCTCGATTTTGGAGGGTCTAGAACCAGGGGCCAGAGTTTAAGAATAAGGGGTAAGCCATTGGGGACGATTGAAACCTTCACTTGGTCCGCCCTGTTTTGACTAATGCAATCAAATGACGTGCACACACAGAAGATCAAATAGAACAAGTTGTCCAACAACCTTAGGCCGTGCACGCCACACGAAAGAAGAAGAAGGGTAAGCTATTCAGAACGGAGATGAGGAAAAACGTTTTCACACAGAGAGTTGTGAATCTGTGAGATTCTCTACCTCAGAAGGCAGTGGAGGCCACTTCTCTGGATGCTTTCAAGAGAGAGCTAGATAGGGCAGTGACTCCAACTCTCCCGCTTTCGGCGGGAGATCGCCCGCTGAAAGGCCATTTTAGCAAAATCTCCCGCTCTCCCGCTTGAGATATAATTTCTCCCGCCCGGAGAGTTGGAGTCACTGATAGGGCTCTTAAAAATACCGGAGTCAGGGGATATGTCGAGAAGGCAGGAACGGGGTACTGATTGGGGATGATCAGCCATGATCACATTGAATGGCGGTGCTGGCTCGAAGGGCCGAATGGCCTACTCCTGCACCTATTGTCTATTGTCTATAATACTGACAAGCAACCAGTCATCCTCCACCATTGCAATTATCATTTAATTCTCATTTAGTTAGAAAGGAATAAAGCAGGAACTTGTGAATTGTCAAAGGTGATCTGACCAAAGGGTACATTTTTAATGAAGAAATAAATTAACAACTGGCCTATTTTATGACATTTTCAACTAATTTCCTACCTCTACCAGGTAGTGTGCGGTTTTTATTGTGTAAATCATTTTTAATCTCAGTAAAGTTTTCGTTTTGAAATTTAAAATAAAACTACACTAAGTCGCCCTCCATCCCCATATTAGGTTGTGCCTTAAATATACTGTACCCCCGTTGGCTTTAATCACCCTGCTACTTACTGTTGACCGGGCCTTTAGATGTTAAGATGTTAGATGTACAATCAGCTTTGTCCCTGCAATAACCAGATCGAGCACAGCACAGTAGCGCAGCACTAGAGCTGTGGCCTTACACAGTGGCAGAGAGCCGGGGTCAATCCTGACTATGGATTCCTGTCGGTATGGAGTTTGTACTTTCTCCCTGTGATCACGTCGGTTTTCTCCAGTTTCCTCCCACGCTCCAGTGACGTGGAGGTTTGTAGGTTAATTGGCTTCTTAAATTGTCCATCTTGTGTAGGGAATGCTAGTGTACGGGCAGTTCGCTGGTCGGCATGGACTCAGTGGGCAGAAGGGCCTGTTTCCGCGCCTGTACCTCCAAAGTCTAAAATCTTAAGTCTAAAGTTTAATTAATCTCTTCCAATCCAGTATTCTACAGGACAGTGGGGTGGCCCTCAAACAAGGGGGGATTTCACCCACGGGACCACATGAGTGGTGAGGGTGTTTTCTTTAAAGATGGGTCCAAACACTATTGAATGTACTGACACTGGAGTTTAGAAGGATGAGGGGATATCTTATAGAAACGTATAAAATTATAAAAGGACTGGACAAGCTAGATGCAGGAAAAATGTTCCCAATGTTGGGCGAGTCCAGAACCAGGGGCCACAGTCTTTGAATAAAGGGGAGGCCATTTAAGATTGAGGTGTTATTGATAGGGGACGATCAGCCATGATCACAATGAATGGCGGTGCTGGCTCGAAGGGCCGAATGGCCTCCTCCTGCACCTATTTTCTATGTTTCTATGTTTCTATGACACTGAGGATGTGGGAAGAGTATTTGCAGGTTTTTTTTTCAGTTTTGTACAGTTTTATTTTGTTTTTATTCTGAGTATGAAAAAAAAAAGTGTAGTCCAGAGGACCACAGTCGAGGGTGCTACCTCAGCTGGACACTGAGGGGCAGAGTCTGGTGGGGCCGCCACTCACACAAGGGAAGGGATGTCACGCCATGGGGCCACGTGAGGGGCGAGCGTGTTTTATGTAAACACAGGTGCGGGCACTGCTGTGTGCGGCACTATTGAATGTACCAACACTGGGAATGACTGGAGAGTTTTGTGTGCGTTTTTTATTTTGTAAATGTTTTTGAATCTTAATAAACTTTTCGTTTTGAAATTTAAAATAAAACTACACTAAGGCACCCTCCATCTCCATATTAGGTGTGTCTTAAATATACTGTACCGCCATTGACTTTCATCACCCTGCTACTGTTGACCGTGCCTTTAGAAACATAGAAACATAGAAAATAGGTGCAGGAGTAGGCCATTCGGCCCTTCGAGCCTGCACCGCCATTCAATATGATCATGGCTGATCATCCAATTCAGTATCCTGTACCTGCCTTCTCTCCATACCCCCTGATCCCTTTAGCCACAAGGGCCACATCTAACTCCCTCTTAAATATAGCCAATGAACTGGCCTCAACTACCTTCTGTGGCAGAGAATTCCACAGATTCACCACTCTCTGTGTGAAAAATGTTTTCTCATCTCGGTCCTAAAAGACTTCCCCCTTATCCTTCAACTGTGACCCTGTGTTCTGGAGTTCCCCAACATCGGGAACAATCTTCTTTAGATGTTAAGATGTTAGATGTTGGGACCTCTTCTCACTACCCCATCTCTGAGAACAAAGGGGGACCCGGCGTGGGGGGGCTGCTGAGAACTAATGAGGACCCGGGGGTGGGGTGGGGGGGGGGGCGGGTGATTATTTACAAAGAAGGAATGATGCTTTTTGTAACTTTGCCGGCACCTTTGTGGTGACTCTTTTGTGTACTTTGTATGCAAAAACAAAACATGTTCACTGTACCTAAATGCAAGTGACGATAAAGTCTCATCATCATCACCATCTCTGCCTGTTTGATCAAGATTTTGGTCGTCTTAACCTAACCTCGTGTGACACGGCAGCGAATTCTGTTTGATAATGCGTTTGAGATCTCGTAAAGGCAAAAGGCAAATAGCATTTGTCATTGTAGAACCAACTGTCGATTTGCAATCACTTGTTTGAGTAATGTTAGACTCACGCTTATTTCCCCACCTAAAATGTTCTTGTTTGCTATTCTTGTAAAACATAACACGGGTTATCACTATACTCTTAATCCCATTACACTTGTGAAGCATGACGTTTTCATAATTCATGCAAGTTATATTCCACAGTAGGCTTCCTGCTGTTGCATTTTATGTAGTTAGGCTGCAATTTAGACCTCTGAAACTTCGGGGGAATTGTCTCGGATTGCTTTGCTAAATAGGTATGAAGATACAAATCCCCAAATGCACTCTGCCTTTGTCATTCAGTTCCAAGGAGGTCAATGCAGCTGAATATGTGGGTACTAGGGTGATAGATGTGAGCATCTTTAGCATTAGTGTCCGAGATTAATTTCACTTGGCACTTACGGAACCATAAATATTTTTATTTCATTTTATGCATATTGGACTGCGGAACATTGGTCAAGTGGAATTCCCAAAGGCCGAGACAGTCTGTCTTGTCCCAGCAATGTTACCCGGCCTTTTCACTGGGATGTTACCTGGGCTTGTGCTTTTGAATTATAGGAAGAGAGGGATATGGGACTAGCTTAGATGGGCCAGCGTGGATGAATTGGGCTGAAGGTCCTGTATCTGTGCTGTATGACTCATAAAGGATGGATAGACTGGGACATTTTTCAGTAGGAGGCTGAGTGAGGAGGGGTGACCTTATTGAGGTGTACAAGATCACGAGGAACATGGATAAAATGAATGCTCACTGTACTTTTCTTTTCAAAAACCAGAGGCTGAAGGTGAGGGGGGAGAGATTTAAGGGGGAGCTCAGGGACAACCTTTCACTCAGAGGATAGTCATTATCTGGGAAGAACTGCCAGAGGAGGCTGCAGAACTGGATGGAATTCCTACTTTTAAAATACATTTGGACAGATGTATGGATAGGAAGGGCTTAAAGGGAGATGGGCCAAATGCAGGCAAATGGGACTAGTTTAGAAGGCCAACATTGGTTGGCATGGACCCGGCCGGCTATAGGGCCTGTTTCCTGGCTGCAGAGTTCAGTGACTCTATGATGAAGTCCTAACCTGAGTCGGAGCTGGAGGGACAATTTTTCCATTTTCCACATCAGCTGCCTCTGGAGATTGGCACTTTGTGGCAAATTAATGTGGTTGTTTCTGAATTACGTCCAGATTTGTGCTCTAGGTAATGCCCGGCGCGAAACAGATTGAGATTGTCCAAACTCATTTCACCTTGGTGATAGCTTGTTTCAACGTGTCCAGCAAGTTAATGGCGACCAAAGAATTATTTACTTTCATTGTCGAATATCGTTAACGTGAGCTACATTCCTTGATGCGCTATTTTCTGGACATGCTGTGGATAGCATTTCTTGCTTTGTAATCTGAAGGTAACCTAACCTAATGGACTTGCTGGGAAATGAACACATTCAGATTTGCTAAGCCTCTCCACCCATTGAGACTCTCTGTCCATTCCTTTCCATTGATGGAAAGTAACACCAGCAGGTAGCACTGATTGCGCACTCTCCCATGCTTGGCCAAGTTAAAACTTTGTTTTGATTTATTAATCCACCGAGGGACTTGAGATCTATAAGGCACGCAGATCAACTGCATTAATTTAATGGATTTTTGACAAAATTGAACCTTTCTGCGTGCACACACGGTAGGCAGAGTTAAAATGTGGCAGACTTGTGACCCACTACAAGTTAAGTATAGCTCGGTCACCTGGCAAGTCCCCACAGAAGATGAGGGGGTTTGGTTAAGTTACAAGTATCGGAAGAAATAGCGATACCTGAAGCTGCAGATGATGGAATGATGAGCAGGAAACAAAGTGCTGGAGGAACATAACAAGACAGCCCGCATCTGCGGTGGAATAAATAGTATAGGAAGGAACTGCAGATGCTGGTTTACCCTTCTTCTACTTCTTTCGTGTGGCGTGCACAGCCTAAAGTTGTTGGACAACTTGTTCTATTTGAGCTTCCGTTTGTGCACGTCGAGTTGATTGCATTAGTCGAAACAGGGCGGACCACGTGAAGGTTGCAATCTTCCACCCCCTGATTTACCCTAAAGATAAAACACAAAATACTGCAGTAACTCCACGGGTCAGGCAGCATCTCTGGAGAAAAGGCATAGGTGACCTTTCGGGTTGAGATTTGAAGAAGGGTCTCGACCCAAAACGTCACCTGCTCCTTTTCTCCAGAGATGCTGCCTGAGCCGCTGAGTTGCTCCAGCGTGTTTTGGTGTCTTCGATCTTCGAGGAATTGATAGGTTTGACTTGATGGTTTATAATTAGAATGGAGAATGTCGGGGGCTGCAAAATGAGAAATCTCTCCCAAATGATGCACAAAACATGAACTCCGGCTGTCTCTGATCTCCAGGACACTGCTGAAGATGAATCAGATTTCTCGGCCTGGCCAGCATTGATGTAGCTTCCACTGATAGCTGGGGCTGTTATTAAACCCAACGGACCCTGATCCAAAAGAATATAGATACTGATAGACACAAAATGCTGGAGTAACTCAGCAGGACAGGCAGCATCTCTGGAGAGAATAGGTGATGTTTCGGGTCAAGACCTTTCTTCAGGCGGACAGTCAAGGGAGAGGGAGACTAGAGATATGTGGAAGGATAAGGCATGAAATCGACAGATCAAAGCAAATGAACTCTCCAGAGTTGCTTCCTGTTCTGTTGGGTTGCTCCAGCATTTTGCGTCTCTCTTCGGTGTAAAGCAGCATCTGCAGTTCCTTCCGACACATCCTAAAGAATGTGGATCCTACCTGGCTAAATGTGCTGCGCAGCAGAAGGCAAGATCATGCTCAGTCGTTCATCTGTGTGATTGTTCAGAAGTGGATTTCTCTGCTACAGGGAGTAAATGCAGATTCCGTATTGAACCATCATAAACTCGAGCTCCGTGCAACAGTGACAAACACTACAATGTGCAATTAGTCTATCAACCAAGGAAAATCCCAGCTGTTTCTTAATACTTTGTGTTCCAGCAGAAGACTTATGCCGTCTCTGTGAGGCAGCGACTACTGTTGCAAGATGACTATGCATCTATCACAACCTCAGGACAACCCGCCACTTCTGAAATATCAGTGTGGTGTTATCGGAATCATGGCAGCCAGGGTGGTCAGTGCAGGATTCCATAGGGCACTGTCGCACGGAGCTCGAGTTTATGATGGTTCAATACGGAATCTGCATTTACTCCCTGTAGCAGAGAAATCCACTTCTGAACAATCACACATGTTGTACCGACCAGATTGCTTTAATGCCTTTCGTCAAGAGATAAAGTCTGCTCCAGGACATTGAGCAAAGCTTTTGCCATTTAAAACAAAAAAAATCCCTCTTCATCTTCTCTTCAACCCATGCGTTGAAGAGCTACTGAATGGACAAATGTGGCCAGTGCGTTGTGTTGGATGTAATCCTCCACCAATATCTCATCAATATATCAATCTATCAATAGCTGGTTCTCCCCCAGCGTCACCAGGCTGCTGAAAGCTGCCATAAGCTAGGATGTAATCTTGATCTTCCAACCTACCTCACTGTGGGCCTTGGGTGAAGGGGGAAAGATTTAACAGAAATCTTAACAGAGAGGTACATTTTTCACGCAAAGGGTGGTGGGTGTATGGAATGAGCTGCCAGAGGAGGTAGTTGAGGCTGGTACTATCGCAACGTTTAAGACACAATTAGACGAGTACATGGAAAGGCAGGTTTACATAGAAACATAGAAACATAGAAATTAGGTGCAGGAGTAGGCCATTCAGCCCTTCGCACCTGCACCGCCATTCAATATAATCATGGCTGATCATCCAACTCAGTATCCCGTACCTGCCTTCTCTCCATACCCTCTGATCCCCTTAGCCTCAAGGGCCACATCCAACTCACTCTTAAATACAGCCAATGAACTGGACTCAACTACCCTCTGTGGCAGAGAGTTCCAGAGACTCACCACTCTCTGTGGGAAAAAAAGTCCTTCTCATCTCGGTCTTAAAGGATTTCCCCCTTATCCTTAAGCTGTGACCCCTTGTCCTGGACTTCCCCAACATCGGGAACAATCTTCCTGCATCTAGCCTGTCCAACCCCTTAAGAATTTTGTAAGTTTAGAGGGATATGGGCCAAATGCAGGCAGGTGGAACTAGTGTAGATGTGACATGTTGGACGGTGTGGGCAAATTGGACCAAAGGACCTGTTTTCTATGTTTCTATGACCACTGTGGACCTTAATGGTTCAATGGTTCTTTATTGCCATGTATACACAGCACAGTGACGTACTTGTGCACAACCACAAATGCACAGTCGCCATAGTTAGATGCCATTTACAAATAAAAATAAAAATAAGCAGTCCAAAGTCCGCATGTTGGAAGTACTGGAGCTCCCTTAACCCAGGTAAGTCCCAGGCTGCTACACGGGATCTTTCTATTGTAAATGTAACATTACCATGCTGCAACACTATATTCAGCACTCTGATATTTTTCTCTTTACATTACCTGTCGTACTTGTGTACGGATCCTTCTCCGTGGATTGTCACCTTGTCGTGTTGGAGAAGCTTCGGTGGGCCTGAGACCCTGAGAGAGATGCCGTCTGGAGCGATGCTCCTGGTAGGGCCACCCATGGCGGTACGGTCGAGGGGGAGGTCTCTGACAAAGAGCAATCCAACCAAGACCTCAACGGTGGAGCAGGACCTGCCCCGAAAGCAGTGGACAACCCCCAACCGCTTGAGGACAGGCGGTGGACGCTACGGAGTAGCGATGAAGAGGTGGGGCCTCGTGAACAGCGCCTCCTGCGAGTGTGGGGGCCCAACACAGACAGTGGAACACATCGTCACCAGTTGCCCCAAACACCGGCCACCGATTGGTGAACGAGGTCTGAATGACCTGGACGATGACCCGTTGGCCTGGCTCGCCTCAACGGAGCTTCAGGTCTAAAAGACACACGACAGAAGAAGTGGAACAGGCGGAGCAGGACCATGACTGACCTTAGTGGAGCATCACAATGGCTGGGAAGGCGGATGAAGGCTGTGGCAGAAAAGGGTCTCCGGTTTTTTGGATTCCATGCCACTGGATCTTGACCCAGGTCTACCCTTCGATGTTAAAGTTGATCTCCAGGCATTGACTAGATACCTGTCCGACCAACAGACCAACATCAGGGCACAACCTCTGTACCCGGACCTTAATCGACAAGCGAGCAACTGTTGGTAGTGAAAATTCCACATAAACACAGAAAGTATTGGAAACACTCAGCAGGTCAGGCAGCATCTGTGGAGAAAAAACAGGGTGAGCCTTTGAGGTCAAGGACCATCAGAAGTCAAACGAAACTCGATAAATCTCTAAGGTTCTGATGAAGGATCATTGACCGAAAACATGAAGTGTGTAAGAAGGATGGAGTTGGAAAATAGACACAAATGCTGGAGTAACTCGGCAGGTCGGGCATCAGACTCTGATGAAGAGGTCTCAACCCGAGACGTCACCTATTCCTGTTCTCCAGAGATGCTGCCTGACCCACTGAGTTGCACCAGCATTTTGTGTCTATCTTGGACCTAAAACATGAAGTTTGTTTCTCTCTCTCCACAGTTGCTGCCTGACCTGTTCGGTGCTCCCTGCACTTTCTGCTTTGATTTGAGATCAGCTTCAGTGCACTGGTCTCCACGTTGCTTCAGTGCACTGGTCTCCACGTTGCTCGCATCTGTCATTGCAATACAGTAAGTATTGTCACTCTCCACTCAGCCAACAGTGAGGCCATAGACACAAAAAGCTGGAGTAACTCAGCAGGACAGGCAGCATCTCTGGAGAGAAGGAATGGGTGACGTTTCGGATCGAGACTGGTCAGTAACAATGAACCATTCTACATTTCCTTGATCAACATCTGCTTTGATCTATCCGTTTCACACCTTGCCCTCCCGTCTAGACCCTTTCCATTGTCTCGCAGTCTGAAGAAGGGTCTCAACCCGAAACATCACCTATTCCTCCTCTCCAGAGATGCTGCCTGTCCCGCTGAGTTTCCCCAGCATGTTGTGTGCTGCCTTGATTATTGTAGGGCTATTGGACTATTTGCTTAGCGTGTGTAGAGTGAAACCAGTGGGCATGGACTTAACACCAGGTTCCTTGTAGAAGCTTGTTGGTGGATATTTCTTCCAGATATCTCCAGGAGAAACTGACCGGGAGAAGCTGCCTTCAGCATAAACAAAATATCACGGATTGGTGCAAAACACGAAGTGCTGGAGACAGTGTCGGGCAGCATCTGTGGGGGGTGGGGGGGGGGGGGGGATGGAGAGACCCGAAACATCACCCATCTCCTTTCTCCAGAGATGCTGCCTGATCCGCCGAGTTACTGTCTGTCTTATTCGGACACAAAAAGCTGGGTCGGGCAGCATCTCTGGAGAATCAGGAATGGGTGACGTTTCGGGTCGAGACCCTTCTTGAGACCGTGAGTCGGGGGAGAGGTGAAACGAGAGGTATGCAAACACAGAAAATAGGTGCAGGGGCAGGCCATTCGGCCCTTCGAGCCTGCACCGCCATTCAATACGATCATGGCTGATCATCCAACGCAGTTGATGGATATGTCTGGCATATGGTGTCGCTCAGGGCAGAATGTCAAGGGGATGTGCATTTGCTGCAACCGTGCAGTTGTTGTCTGGAGAAGGGTCTGGACCCCGAAATATCATGCATCCCCTTTAGCAGAGACGGGTTGGCCTGATCCGCTGAGTTGCTCCAGCCCTCTCTCTCTGGTTCCGTTCCCATTCCGTTCCGTTCCAGTCCGTGCAATTAGCATGTCATTAGCATGACATTAGCATCTGATTAGGCGGTGATTAGCATGCGGAGGTGGGGCAGTCGCGGTGGGCGCTAGTGGGCTGGGCTGGGCTGGGCTGGGCTGGGCTAAGGCGGCGCGGCTCGGAGCGGAGCGGCACGGCGGACGGTCTGACTGACTGGCGGGCAGGGAGACAGGGAGGCAGGGAGACAGGGAGGGCAGCAGGCAGGTGGAATCTGCAACATGGCGATGCTGGGCGCTGCTGTGGCTGCCGGAGCTTCATACCATCTCCTCGCCCTCGTCCTCGCCCTCTCGGCACTCTTCATCGCTCAAGGTAAGAGGGGATCGTGGAGGGAGGCGGTGGACTCTCGCTGCGGGAGTGGGGAGAAGAGGAGAGAGAGAGAGAGGGAGAGAAAAAGAGAGAGAGAGGAGAGAGAGAGAGAGAGAGAGAGAGAGAGAGGGACAGAAAAGAGGAGAGAGAGAGAGAGCGAGAGAGTGGGGGAAAGGGACAGAGAGAGGGGGGTGAGAGGAGAGCGGAGAGGAGAGAGACGGGAGAAAAGAGGATAGAGAGCGGGAGAGGTGAAGAGGGACATAGAGAGAGGAGAGGGCTATAGAGAGTGGGGAGAGGGGACACAGAGAGAGGAGGAGAGGGACATAGAGGAGGAGAGGGCTATAGAGAGTGGGGGAGAGGGACAGAGGGAGGGAGAAGTGATAGTGGGAAAGGGAGAAGGGGATATATGGAGAGAGAGAGGAAGGGGCAGAGAGGGAGTGAGAGATAGAGAGAGGGAGCCGGGGAGGGAATGTGTTGCCGGGGGCGCCGAGCCCCGGGCAGGGACAGATAACCCCGGCAAAGTTGCGGCCGCGCCGGGAGAGGCCACCCCGCCGAGCCCGCCCCGGTGTCCCGGCGATCGGCTCCCGCTGCCCGGCCGTGTGGGGCAGGCGTGCCCGGCACGGAGGGCAGGGGAGGGGGCAGAGTCCCGCTCGGCGGAGCGGAGCCGCGTTGATCCCGGGCTGGATGCGGGAGCGGGGAAAAGTTACGAGAGATTGAGATTGAGAGAGAGAGAGAGAGTCCGTGTAATTTAATGCCAGTTTGGTGTATTCCCCCACTCTCCCTCCCGTCTGCCGGGAGAAGGGGCCGCTGATCCTCGGCTTGCTGGGGCCCTCGGGGGGGGGTGGGGGCAATGAATCCCACCCCCCACCCACCTACCCCCTTCCCGAGCGGGGGGAAGAGGCAACGCCCGGGTCCGCGCTGTCTCCCGGGGTCTGTCTGCCCAGACAATCTGTTGCTGGAGCTAGCAGAGGACCCCCCCCCCCCCCCCGCTCCCCTCCACCTCACCCCCCTCCATAATACCTCCCTCTCCCCCCTTCCTCAATCCCCTCCCCCTCCCTAATACCTCCCTTTCCCCCTCCTCACCCAACCCCCTCCTCACCCCCCTCCATAATGCCTCCCTTTCCCCTCATACACTCACTCCCTCAACCCCCTCCCATACTGATGCCCCTGCTTCCCGCATGTCCCTATCCTTCCCCCCCCCCCCCGCTCCTGTCCACCCTCTCTCTTACCCCACACCCCACAAATACCATCTCCTGCCCCTCCACGTCCCACAGACCCTCTGCCACCCAACCAGCCCCAAAACCATCCTCCCTCCGCCACTCTGCCCTCTTCTCCCTCACCCGTCCCCTCGGTCTCCCCCCTGCCCCGTAGACCCCCCCCCCACCCCACCTGCCCGCCGGGGGCCGGGTCTCTGCACGACCGGTGCCCGCAGCCCGGGCCATGTGTGTCTCCGCCGCAGAGCGGGCGGCCTCTCCCCCCGGGCCGGGGTCACGGTGTGTGGGGCCCGCTGTGTCCGGGAGGCTGCGGGCATCTGAGTGCTGGATGGCGGCGGTAACCGGACCCCCCCCCCCCCCTGGTCCTGGTGGGGTGGGTGTGGGGGTTCAGGTGACACCGCGCACCTCAACCAGCTCCCGGCCTTTCCCGTTCAACGTCATTCATTTTCCCAGTAACATTGTTCGCAAGTTTTATTTGTTACATGGTGGTTGGTTTGGTCAGGGCCCGACCGAGGCAGCGCACTGGCATCCTCTCTCCCCTCCCACCCCTTCCCCTCTCTCCCTCCCTCTCACCCCTTTCCCTCTCTCCCTCCCTCTCACCCCTTTCCCCCTCTCCCTCTCTCTCCCTCCCTCTCACCCCTTCCCCCTCTCTCCCTCCCTCACTCCCCTCCCCCTCGCTCTCTCCCTCTCCCTCCCCCCTCCCCCCCCCCCTCCCTCCCTCTCACCCTTTCCCCCCCTCCCTCCCTCTCACCCTTTCCCACCTCCCTCCCTCTCACCCTTTCCCCCCTCACTCCCTCTCCCCCTTCTCCCCTTCCCTCTCTCCCTCTTCCCCCTTCTCCCCTTCCTCCCTCTCTCCCCCTCTCTCCCCCTTCTCCCCTTCCTCCCTCTCTCTCTCCCCCCCTTCTCCCCTTCCTCCCTCTCTCTCTCCCTCCTTCCCTTCCTCTCCCCCGCTCCCCCTCGCCACTGTCGCGCACAAGAGCCCATTGACCGCCCTGTCCTCCTCTCTCGCTGCCCGCGGAAGCTGTGTGAACCAGAGGGTGACGGGGAACAAAAGGCTTTATTCACTTGCCTTCACCGACACCCTCCCTCTCTCTCTACCTCTGTGATAATGCAAAACACAAGCCCGCTGTGTTCTGCGGGACATCTCGTCCCCAACGCAGTTCACATTTCCCGGGCGATGCGTTTTGATAGAGAGAGAAAAAAAAAAACTGCATTTAACTAACAGGTTCACGACATCTGTTACTTTCATGTCGTCTCCCACCAACCCCTGCCCTCCCTCCCTCCCCCTCCCTCCCCATCCCAGCCCCAACGCTCTCCCTCCCTCACCATCCCAGCCCCCTCCCCTCCCCAACTCCCTGCCCCCCTCCCCTGCCCGCGATGTTTTTCCTGAGCCGTGTAGGCTGCCTTTAGCCTTGGTGCCAGTATTGTACCGCACGTGTTATCTTTCCAGCATAATGGGCCGTTTCAGTCGAGTTTTCTCTGCTGCATTTAATCAGATGTGTGTAGGATTGCCTTGGCTGGTTTAACGTCTGTGATCCCTTTCAGAGTATTGGAGAGTGGGTGGTGGTGGTGGGGGGCTGGTAAACTGTTATTCTACGATTAAAAATAACCCGAGTGATGTGCATTTTGGCTGAGACGGCTGCCGTGATTTCTTTTGTTGATTCCTGGAGCATGCATGGCCATCTGATGTAAAGTTCATTGCACTGAATTACAGCAACTGAAAACGCTGATTTAAAATGTTGGTCTTGAGGTCTGTGACTGACTCTCTGGGGCTTTCCATGCGTGTGTGTGTGTGTGTGTGTGTGTTTGTGCACAGGTTGTATTCACTGGGATGTAAATGTCAGGGTGTTACAAGTCCGTTTCCTACAAACCTCAAGATATGTTGACATTAAACGTCATCCTACCTCCTCTGTGTTCATCTTGGAAGCGAGTCTGTACTGTGTTGGGTGAAATTTTTTTTTTCTAGGGGAGATGTGTGTGGTGTGTGGGCCATAAGACCAGACGCCGCATGAAAGAGAACTCAAACCCCAGCCCATCTGGAGTTGATAATGCCTTTCTCGTCTCAAAACGGTTCCCATTCCTTGCAACCATTTTATTGACACCGTCCTGCTCAAATTCACTTCATTATTGATTGCATTTTTTTTTTCCATTGAAAAGTTGGAGGCCATTTGCAGTCCTTTGCAGAAATTGCAAATGGTCCGATTATGACATTGCCTTGAATCTGCTGGTTCGAGGAATTTGGAACTTTGCAATCTCCAGGCAAGTCGTGTGGTAGCTGGGATTCTCGGCAGCTCCCCTTTCAATGACGTGTAATCACGGCTGGAAGGGCGGCCAATGCTTGGAATGTGAGGTCAGACAATCCGTCTAGGCCACGTGGCTCACTTTCAAATATTTTTACTTTTTAATGGTGTGTACAATATTGATTATTAGTCCTCCTTCATCAGACTGTCGGTGCTCGCAGCCAGTCGGATTCCATGCAGCTCTAGAGAGACGAGAGTAAACAGTGATACTGTGGGGCGATTAATGCAGATAGCTGCGCTTGCTTATACATAGGAATCGAAAATGTTCCATTTTGTTCCTAAATTCTTAATGTCAGTGGCGTGTTTTGAGGCCAATCCCTTAACAATGTTTAAATCCATCCGCCGGCTTGTATTTATCCTGCTTTTTGCATAATTAATCCCTTTTCAGACAGGTATTGAAAACGCGATAAATGCGAAGCATGCACTCTGGTTGTGGAGGCGCTCACTACTGTTGCACATTCACTGGCGATGCTGCAATCATTTAAAGGCACTTTACTGCACATAGCACTTTTGCAATTGACACATTTTAATGATTATGCTTGCTTTCCCTTAATTAGTTTTCTAGTCTGAAACCAAGACATGTTGCTCTCTGCGTCCATCTTAGTGTAGCCCGTGCGAGTCTGAAATGTGTCTCTGAGGCCGAGACCAGTGCATGAAGTGAAACCTCTCTGGCCACGGATGGCAGGTCGGTTCTCCACTCATTACAATACAATGGTTGGCCTCGCAGTTTGGAAAGCCGCTTGAGGTGACGCCGTGGACTGGAGGACGGGTTAGATGCAAAATGTTGGAGTAACTCAGCGGGACGGGCAGCATCTGTGGAGAGGGGAGGTGGGCGACGTTTCGGGTCCAGATCCCAGAACGCCACCCACTCCTTCTCTCCAGAGATGCTGCCTGTCCCGCTGAGTTACTCCAGCTTTTAGCGTTTATCTTCGGTTCACACCAGCTACACATTGTGTCCTTAGCGTCCAATTCCCTGCAAATTCAAAGATGGCAAGACCTGATAGGGAAGAGGTCAGGCGCAGGCTCTGGACCTGGCCGCCTTGCTCCAGGACACGCCGTTGATGGGTTGTGGGCATGAAGTGGGGCGACCAACCAGAGTCGTAGCAAGTCTTGGCTGGGTTCCTTCTGGCGCCTCAGCCCAGAGTCGCTGTGGTGTATCCAGCTCTGGAAGGGCACTGGCGGCCCAGGGGGGAACGTAAACCCGAGGCATTTTGAACAGGAGCCAACATGTTCCCCGTTTTGTACTGCAGGGGTAGTCGTTAGTGTTGTTTCTTTCGCGTGGAAGTTCCAAGCTCTCTGCCCTCTCGCGTCTCCGCTCCCAGTGTGACGGCCGCGGTGCCGATAAAAGCACTGGCTAAATCACCGCGCTGAGAAACACAGTGTCAGCCCGACAGTGACCCACGGCACACCACTATAGGCAGCTAGGCGGGGGAGGGGGGGGAGCTTTAATGAACTCTGAAGGCTCGCTGGACAGTCAGCAGCAAGTGTTCAGCGTTTCAGATGCCGCCTGCCTGACCCTGCTGAGTTACCCCAGCTTTTTATTTTGTGGGTCTCACCCTTCGGCTGAAGCCAGCGTCTGCAGTTCCTCTCCACACAAGCGTTCGCCGCTGGAACTGACACAAAGCCGGCTTGTAACGCGCCGTCATCTCATTCATCCCTCCCTCCCTCCCTCCCTCCCTCTCTGCAATCAATTCCCGGGGCACAGCCTGTTGCTAACTCGATGCGCTCTCCAGACACAATTTTCTCTTTCATGTGTGTGTGTGTGGGGGGAAAAAAACACCCCAGACACAGCATTGCATTTATTCGCTGCAATCGGAAACGAGGAGGGGTCCCTCTGATATATTCTTAATGTGACCCCGGCACCTCACTGCACGCTTGGTGTGACACAGATACAGATACATTTATTTGTCACGTGTGCCAATTGGCAAAGTGAAATTAAATCACCATGCAGCCATACTGTACAATAAAGATCACAATATAGAGTATATAGACATTCAACATAACACCCCCCCCCCCCCCCCCCCACAGCAGGATCAAAGTTTCCCCACTGTGAGGGAAGGCACCAAAGTCAGTCTCTTCCCCTGATGTCCCCCACTGTTCACCCGTGGTCGGGGGGCTCCCCGAGCCCCCTGCAGTCGCCTGTGTACACCAACCAGCCTGTTGTGGGTCCAGCCCAGTATAGCACCACTCCCGCCTTGATCCTGACCGAGCCGCGGCTTGTTTGGCCAATGGGCCCTCTGTTGGGGTGCGCTGCCTGAGACACACTCGGCTGTTCCTGCCTGATCAAATCATGCTCAAAATATTCCTGCCCGGGACCCGCCGGCTTCTACACCCAGCCGGGATTTCTTCCATTCTGAATATACACTGTATGTGCAGCTTTACAGAAAAGTCAACCGTTTTGTCCTTGTCCTTTGTTTGATCAACAGCAGACCAAACATTGCAGAAGATGAGGTGATTTGGAAGTGCTCGATTTTTATTTTATTTTTTTGAAAAGCTGAAGTTGGTCGGTGCTGTATTGAAAATGCGTTGCCGGGAATATGCCAGCAATCTCACTCTGCTGTGCATGCAGCACTCTCTGTGTTGGCAGGCTGTTCTCAACAGGATAAACAGGCCCGGCCCTGCTTTATTGGACTGCTTACAAACTGAATTGAGTTGCTGCAGAGAGAGTGACTGAGAATACTTGTAGGCTGGATTGTCCGCATAGCTCCGTCACTTCACATCAGTGTGATGAGTGTTCTTGATTTTTAGGCTGGTGTGTGAAGCCTTATCGAGGTGGATGGCAGATGAGGCCAAAAATAGGCTGAGCGCAGTGGGAAGCAGAGGCATTCTCGCCTGATTAACTGCAGCCTTCCAGTTAAGTTGGCTTTTGATTCTGTGTCTCATCAATTTGATTTGTTGGTAAACTATCGATATTTATGTTGAATAAAATATGAAGCCCATTTTGACTAATTCGTTCCCAATTTGCTGACTGGAAGACGAGAGCATTTCTCATGTTAAATTTTCCTCCTTTGCCACACTGTTTTGCTTTGGCCATTTCCCGTCTGCATCGAGGGATTGTGGTTTCAGGCAAGCGGTATTCAACTGTGACATTTTGGGGGGCTGAATGCTAAAGGGAAGCTCTATCTACCTGTTGCAATGGCTGCCGTTCTCTTCACTAGCTACCACTCATGATGTTTGCTGTAGTCTAACAGGGAATGAAAGGTACTGTCATTAGCCAGTCAAGCATCCAACTCCAGACCCTATCTCTGTGTCAGCTGGCCGCCAAAATGTATTGGTATTGGGTTATTACTAGTCGTGTCTACCGAGATATAGTAAACAAATCTTGTGTGCGATCCAGTCAAACCATACAATCATGCCATACATAAATATAACAGGTAGAGTAAACAGAAACATAACTGCACAATGTCATCTTGCAGCATTATATAGCATAATAGTTGTGGAGAAAAAAAATGCAAGAAGGGCAAATGAAGTTGGTTGGAAGATCGGGTCCACATCCTATCTTATGGGAAGACCTGTCAACAGTCCTCAACGGCCAATAGGTCCCAACTGCCAACTCTGTTTGGGGACAATTAGTTGCCCGTCTTGTTAGCTTTACCGGAATCGCGCACGCTGCAGTGAGTTTTCCCCAGTAAAGCGAGTGTGGGTTTCTCCGACCCTTTGTTCCGATTGGAGTATGGGGGAGAAAGCTGGAAAAGAGAGGTGGTGGGCGGGACAACGCCCGGCAAGTGATGGGTGGGTAACATGGTGAAAGAACAGAAGAGCAGCAGGAATCACAGAGGTCGGAGCAGAGAGGCGGGCTTATCCAAAGCAGGCACACTTTGAGGAGATTGAGACAGCTCCTGTGATTTCTGCTGCCCTCCTGCTCTTTGACCATGTTCTAATCCAGCCTCCATCTGTCACTTGGTCAGCTTGGAGACAAGGAATAGGTGACTTATCGGATTGAGATAATTACTCCAGCAATTACTCCAGCATTTGTGGCTATCTTCAGCATAAACCAGCATCTGCAGTTCCTTCCTCCACCTATCACTTGCCAGGCTTAGCTCTACCCAACCTCTTCCATTTCCAGCTTACTCCCTCCCAATCAGAAGGGTCTTAACTTGAAACGTCACCTGCGAATTGCCCTCCACTGATGCTGCCTGACCCGCTGAGTTCTTCCAGGACTTTGCGTTTAACAATAATGAGTGAACGGTCCTTGTGTTAGCAAAGACAGCAGGGGGGACTGTTATCATATGGCAATGTTATCATAGAAAGTTGTGCACAGATTTCAGAGATGAACTCTGAGTTCAGTTCAAATGCCAGCAATGAGTTTTGGAATATTTGGAAATGTATACCAATGACATGCCATTGAGCTATACATTTAAAATTAATCAGAACTTTTATCTAAGTTTGATAATATCATAACTTTTTTTGCTTAAATTGGTTATTACATTAATAAGCTGTGACTAATGTGATTTTAAGTAATGAAGTCGTTTATTACTTTCTTTTATTCTCCATTCTCTCAAGCGCAGAACATATAAGTAGAATTTTATTTTTGAAATCATTGAGTTTTGCGTGGTATGTCTAACTTTTGTTTTGGGTGCTTGGAAATCCCGCTTCCTGGACTATTGGAGTAATTCCCTGGGGAATTAGTTTGCTGTCTTGCATTCCGTGGTACGTGACATAGTCTTCAAGAGGCTAGAGTATTTATCCTATGTTAACGGCAATGGAACAATGAAATTCTGCCTTGCTGCAGCATAAACAGGTCTGCAAAAGCAATAACATGCCGATATTATACACGGATCGGAAATACTAGATCAATAATCAGTAATACTAGGTAATGCTGTTAAGGGAATTCCAAAGCACTTTACTGTCAATAAAGTGGAGGTGATGTTATTAAAAAAATTCACTCAGCAAACTCCCACCGGACAGTGCGGAAACAAGCCCTTGTCCTTGTCGACCAGATATTAACAGGTTGGGTTTCTCCCGTTTACCTGCATAGGGCCCATATCTCTAAACCTTTCCTATCTGTGACTACCTATGCATTTGTCAAAAAATGATGAAAATGAGCATTTACCCTATTGGGCTATGTCATACGAGAGGTGACTATTAGCTGGTTAACATCCCTGCACATTAAGGTCGGTTCTTTTGAGAGAACAGACCAACAGACCAGCCTTGGTAGAAGCACCCAGCTATGGCACAGCACCTCTGGCAGTGCAGTACTCACGCTGTGAAACATCAGCTTGGATTTTAGTGCTGGCCTGGGCCTCAGAATTTACTGAATCGGGAGGAGTGCTGTTGACCGAGCCTTGACTGGCGCTTCTGTCCATAGTTCAATTGCGCTTTTTATTTGTCATATTGCATCAAATTCATATTAAATTCATTTTGCATATATAACACACGCGGGCTCCGCCATTTTTGGCGCCATCATTCCAAGGTCCGGTCGGCCCGCGCGCACGTTGTACTGGAGCAGCGCCCGCGGACCGACGTTCCTCTCCACTCCTCGCCCGACCATCTCTGTCCCCCGGGGGCTCCTCCTGCAGCCGACCTGAAGACGCCGGAGGCATTATCCCGGTTCGCCCTCCTGCCGCTAGAGAGTGAGGTCTGGCCACGCGGTGCTTTGATTTTGTTTTGTTTCGGCCCACGCGCAAGAGTTCAGCCGCTGACTTAACAGTCTGCAGGAATCTTAGCGGAGCCGTATAATTCCCGATCAAAAAACCTTTGCATGTTGACACGGAACCCAATCATTAACTGATTGCACCTGTCCAGACAAGTTCTTGCAAGGAAACCACATCACATTCTGCAGATGTAGAACAGCCAAACATTCCCACAGCAATAATTTTAAAAAATGCTGGAAATACTCAGCAGGCTAAACAGCATCTGGAGAGAGGAACCAGCTCGTGGTGCAGGCATCACATTTTCTGAGCACGCCCAACATTTGCAATCTTCTATTTTACCTGCCCTTCACTTTCCATTCCACACCAATGGATTTGAGATTGAGTGCAAACGGTTTTGATGCAGTTTTATCCCAGTCTAAAGAAGGATCTGGACCAAAACCACCTATCCATGTTCTCCAGAGATGCTGCCTGACCCGCTGAGTTACTGCATGACTTTGTGTCCTTTTGTGTATTAACCTTCATCTACATTTTCTTGTTTCTACAATGTTTTAAAATTCCTAACTGAAGACACTGTTACATTCCAATTTTGGTTATAATTTCCAGATTTATTACTCTCATCTGGTTTATTCGACAATAGACAATAGGTGCAGGAGGCAGCCATTCGGCCCTTCGAGCCAGCACCGCCATTCAATGTGATCATGTGTTTATTCTCCCATGCTCTTTATGGGCCCCAGAAGCTCGACTGGAACAGCCACACAAATCCCATAGGTCACGACAGGATCAGGACTCGGGATGTTGTCAAGAGTCAAGTGATTTGTTGTTATATACCTTGGTTGGAACAATGAAGTTCTGACTTGTAGTCAGTGACTCACCTGATCATGGTCCAAAACCATTGCATCATCTACAAGGCACGTGTGAGGAGAATGGGGCACACTCCGCCTACCTGGCTACAAGTATCTTTAGCAACTTTCAAGAAACTCGGGATCACTCAGCACAGGGCAATGTGCTTAAGTGTATGTAATCAACCTCCTTAAACATTCACCCCCCCTCTATTTCCAGTCCAGTGCACCCCATATATAAAATAAGATGCAGTTGCTTGCTTAGGCTAGTCAACATCTCCAAAGCCTTTGGCATCAAGATGGACCGGGCAGCGGGCGCATGGGAACACCACCACCAGCAGTTCCCCTCCGAGTTCTCACCATCCTGAGTCAGAAATGTATCATCACTGGGTGGAAATCCGTTAGCTCCTGTCTCGACGGCACTGTGGGAGCACTCCTACCGCTCCTATCAAAGATTCAAGCAAGCCGTTAGCAGCTTAGGGTGGCACAGCGGTAGAGTTGCAGCGCCGGAGACCCGGGTTCGATCCTGTCTGCACGGAGTTTGTACGTTCTCCCCGTGACCGCGCGGGTTTTCTCCGAGATCTTCGGTTTCCTCCCACACGAGGTTAATTGGCTTGGACTAACTGTAGATTGTCCCTAGTGCGTGTGGGGTGGTGCTAATGTGTGGGGATCGCTGGTTGGTGCAGACACTGTGGGCCGAAGGGCCTGTTTCCGCGCTGTATCTCTAAACGAAACTACGCAGCTCCTCAACTTGGCGATAAATTTCACTGATTATTAAGTTTTTGTATTGTACATTTATTTGTTTTATTGCATTAATGGGCCTGCTAAGCTGCCACAAACAAGAAATTTGAGACATACAGCATAGAAATAGGCCTCTCAGCCCAGCTTGCATTGGCCAACCATGTCCCACCTGCCCGCAAATTCCCATATCCTTCTAAACATTCCCTATCCATGTACCTGTCCAAGTCTTTCTTTAATTGTTTTTATGATATCTGCCTAAACCACCATCTCTGGCAGCTCGTTCCATACACCCACCTGTGTGGAAAACGTTGCCCCTCGGGTTCTTATTAAAATCTCCTGAGATCCCATGATGCTGTCAACTGGTACATTTGACCATTAAACTCTTGACTCGGCACTTATGAGGTGTAAAGGGTGGACAATGAATGCTGACCTTTCTGGGACCTGGGAGTCAGATAACTTTAATAACGGAACACCCCGTCCCATCAGAGAAACGGTCTGCATTTCCTTTTTTTTTTTTAAATGTATTATTATTTACCAAAAAATAATTAAAATCAATTAGTTACAAGAATAATATTTACAATGTAAAACAATACCCACTGCCATAGCGCAAAGTAAAACAAATATTCTTGAATATCAATATACTGAAAATTAAGCAACTATATTACAATCCTTGTCAAGGATGCGTTCCTCTCCCCGCGGTGTCCAGCGGTCTCGTATTTCCTACGCCACTCTATTTCCTCTTGGGCTCTTCATCTGATATTGAGTCGTACAGCGTGGAATCAGACCCTTCGGCCCAATTTACCCAGGCCGACCAACATGCCCCATCTACAGTGCCCTCCATAATGTTTGAGACAAAGAACCATCATTTATTTATTGGCCTCTGCACTCCACAATTTGAGATTCGTAATAGAAAAAAAATAATCACATGTGGTTAAAGTGCACATTGTCAGATTTTATTAAAGGCCATTTCTATACATTTTGGTTTCACCATGTAGATATTACATCTGTGTTTATACATAGACCCCCATTTCAGGGCACCAGTAATGTTTGGGACACATGGGTTCACATGTGTTTGTTATTGCTCAGGTGTGTTTAATTGCCTCCTTAATGCAGGTGTAAGAGAGCTCTCAATACCTAGTCTTTCCTCCAGTCTTTCCATCACCTTTGGAAACTTTTATTGCTGTTTATCAACATGAGGACCAAAGTTGTGCCAATGAAAGTCAAAGAAGTCATGATGAGACTGAGAAACAAGAATAAAACTGTTAGAGACATCAGCCAAACCTTAGGCTTATCCAAATCAACTGTTTGGAACATCATTAAGAAGAAAGGGAGCACTGGTGAGCTTACTAATCGCAAAGGGACTGACAGGCCAAGGAAGACCTCCACAGCTGATGACACAAGAATTCTCTCTAGAATAAAGAAAAATCCCCGAACACCTGACTGACAGATCAGAAACACTCTTCAGGAATCAGGTGTGGATTTGTCAATGACCATTGTCCGCAGAAGACTTCATGAACAGAAATACAGAGGCTACGCTGCAAGATGCAAACCACTGGTTAGCCGCAAAAATATGATGGCTGGGCTACAGTTTTCCAATAAATACATAAAAGAGCAATCACAGTTCTGGAAAAAGGTCTTGTGGACAGATGAGACGAAGATTAACTTGTATCAGAGTGATGGCAAGAGCATAGTATGGAGGAGAGAAGGAACTGCCCAAGATCCAAAGCGTACCACCTCATCTGTAAAACGGTGGTGGGGATGTTATGGCCTGGGCATGTATGGCTGCTGAAGGAATTGGCTCACTTATCTTCATTGATGATACAACTGCTGATGGTAGTAGCATAATGAATTCTGAAGTGTATAGACACATCCTATCTGCTCACGTTCAAACAAATGCCTCAAAACTCATTGGCCGGCGGTTCATTCTACAGCAAGACAATGATCCCAAACATACTGCTAAAGCAACAAAGGAGTTTTTCAATGTTAAAAAATGGTCAATTCTTGAGTGGCCAAGTTAATCACCTGATCTGAACCCAATTGAGTACGCGTTTTATATGCTGAAGAGAAAACTGAAGGGGACTAGCCCCCAAAACAAGGATAAGCTAAAGATGGCTGCATTACAGGCCTGGCAGAGCATCACCAGAGAAGACACCCAGCGACTGGTGATGTCCATGAATCGCAGACTTCAAGCAGTCATTGCATGCAAAGGATATGCAACAAAATACTAAACATGACTACTTTCATTTACATGACATTGTTGTGCCCAAACATTATGGTGCCCTAAAATGGGGGGACTATGTATAAACACTGCTGTAATTTCTACATGGTGAAACCAAAATGTATAAAACTGGCCTTTTATTAAAATCTGACAATGTGCACTTTAACCACGTGTGATTTTTGTTTTCTATTACAAATCTCAAATTGTGAGGCAAATAAATAAATGTTGGGTCTTTGTCCCAAACATTATGGAGGGCACTGTACACTTGTCCCACCTACCTGTGTTTGGCCCAAATCCTTCTAAACCTGTCCCAAGCATGTACATGTTTAAATGTTTCTTAAACGTTGCAATAGTACCTGCCTCAACTACCTGGTTCCATAGGAACATTGTAAATGGGAGCCAACATTGCACATCTGGAACACTACCTGCAGCTGGATCGCCCACTCCACGCCTGGGCTGCGCTCCGATCCCTCCCAGCTGCCACATTTCAACCGTCAAAACAATAAATAAGTTTTGTTTTAAGTCTGTGGAAAATTAATTACTGCTCCGTAATAACTTGCAGATTAAATTGTAACCATTGAGGTGGAAATTCTTTTTGCAGCTTTTTATTGCCCATTCACTTGGCTGAGAGTGAATAGAAAATTCAAAATCCTAATTGGAAGAATTATTGCGAACTTGTTTTAAGTAAAATTTAATCAAGTAAGCAATGTAAGTAACCCAGCCTGCTAATCCTGCAAGTCCAAAACGTTATTAACCTAGAGTTCTGATCGTGCAGTACAAGCGAAGACCTTGTTCGCTTTTGCTGCCTCAGATTCTCTCCCGCAGGTTGTGCTTTGTTCTTGTTTAGTTTATACTCTGTTTTCTGGATTTCTTTTTCCGGTAAGTTTAGGCTGATTTTCCCACCCACCCACTCACCCTGAGTGAATGACGCTGGCGTGACAGTGCCAGAGACCCGGGTTCAGTCACGACCTTCCGTGCTGTTTATGTT
Source organism: Okamejei kenojei (assembly GCA_035221665.1). Taxonomy (NCBI): domain Eukaryota; kingdom Metazoa; phylum Chordata; class Chondrichthyes; order Rajiformes; family Rajidae; genus Okamejei; species Okamejei kenojei. Next base: position 27,032,729 of record CM069159.1, on the reverse strand, counting down.
GAGTTTGTATGTTCTCCCTGCGACCTTGTGGGCCTCCTCCGGGTGCTCCGGTTTCCACCCACATCCTAAAGATGTGCGTGCTTGGAGGATAATTCCCCCCCCCCCCCCCCCCCCCCCCATAAATTGGCCCTAGTGTGTAGGGAGTGGATGAGATTGTAGGACAACATAGAACTAGTGTGAACAGGTGATCATTGGTCAGTGTGGACTCAGTGGGCGGAAGGGCCTGTTTCCATGTTGTATCTCTAAACGAAACTGAACATAACATACCGCATGAAAGCACGCGGGCAGGTCCGCAACCCAGCTTGTTTCAAAGCTAACACGAACGGTTCACATAAAAAAGGCTGATTAATCAACAACATGACCCCATCTTGGTTCTGAGGAATGTTAAACACAAGCAGAGTCTTTTGTTTTCCTACCTGTTAAAGCAACTGCCCTTGTAATTTGATTTTCAAAATATGAAAAAAAAAACTAATTCCTGTGAATGGCTGCAGTGTTTAATTAAAAGATAACACACGGCAGCTGGGTTGTGAATTGTCAGTCGACCAGACATTTGCAAATGCAAAAAACACAAAGTGCCTCCTAGCTCCTGAGATTAACGTCGGTTTAAAGCTCGAGTCGGTTGTTGTGTAGACACAAAATGCTGGAGTAACTCAGCGGGACAGGCAGCATCTCTGGAGAGAAGAGAGACACAAACTGCTGGAGTAACTCAGCGAGACAGGCAGCTTCTCTGGGGAGAAGATAACTCACATAAAATGGGCTCAAAATGCTGGAGTAACTCAGCGGGACAGGCAGCTTCTCTGGAGAGAAGATGACACATAAAATGCTGGAGTAACTCAGCGGGACAGGCAGCATCTCAGGAGAGAAGATGGGCTCAAAATGCTGGAGAAACCCAGCGGGACAGGCAGCATCTCTGGGGAGAAGAAATGGGTGATGTTTCGGATCGAGACCATTCTTCAGACTGATCAGTTGTTGGTATTTCCCTCAACATTCCAGTGACTGTCTAAGCTGGGCCTGGCTGTGGAAATGTGATCTGTGGACTTCCAAGTGTGTCTTGTATCAGCCTGTCAAGAGGATCATGTGAAGGGTGTTTGTGTTATCTCCGTGTTTGGCCCCATGGCTACACTACACTGTCAGGGTGGGGCGGAGGGTGTGGGCACTCAATCATTTGTTAGCCGACTGTGCCGCAGGATACAGCTTTTAAAACGTGCCTTACTGTCGGGGTGCTTCACAGCTCGGTTTGGGAGCAGCTCTGCCCAAGACCGCGAGAAATTGCGTGGATGTGTGGATGTAGCCCAGTCCACCACACAGACCAGACCAGGCCAGACTTCCCACCAGTGCCTCCATCTACACTTCATGCTGCCTCAGATGAACAGCCAACACTATCAAAAACCTTTCCCACCCCGGTCATTCCCCCTTCAGCAGCACAACAGATATGTAGGGTTGGACAGGTTAGATGCAGGAAGATTGTTCCCGATGTTGGGGAAGTCCAGAACAAGGGGTCACCGTTTAAGGATAAGGGGAAAGTCTTTCAGGACCGAGATGAGAAAAACATTTTTCACACAGAGAGTGGTGAATCTGTGGAATTCTCTGCCACAGAAGGTAGTTGAGGCCAGTTCATTGGCTATATTTAAGAGGGAGTTAGATGTGGCTAAAGGGATCAGGGGGTATGGAGAGAAGGCAGGTACAGGATACTGAGTTGGATCATCAGCCATGATCATATTGAGTGGCGGTGCAGGCTCGAAGGGCCGAATGGCCTACTCCTGCACCTATTTTTCTGTTTCTATGTTCTAAGTAAACATAGAAATCTGTAAAACCCACATATACACCTGTGCTTATGCACATATAAATCTTCGTATATATGTGTGGATATAAACAAATAAATAGACCAGAGTAAAGCACAGTCAAAAACATTGCCCCCAAGTCTATATAATGTAGTTTAGACACAAAAAGCTGAAGGAACTCGGCGGGACAGGCAGCAACTCTGGAGAGAAGGGAAGAGTGACGTTTTGGGTCGAGACCCTTTAGAGCCTATTTGGAGGTTGTCGTGTTTAATTGTCAAGTGGATGCAGGGGACAAGCTGCTCCTGAACCTGGATTCTTACTTGCAGCAGCACAGCAACTGTGTCGGCATAATACTCCTTAAACACTGTCATAAACGAGCATAAAGTTCAGTAAAAAAAACTATGAACAACTCAGTTGTCAGCACGGAATTGTGGGCCTATTGTTGTGCAGTTCCGATCCGTCTTCTGTGTTGCTTGCCTGTCACGAGGAGCTGTGACGGCCCTAGGTTGGGATGAATGAGGGGTTTTAGCTGCGAAGGCTTTATTGGTGGGAGATATCAAGTTTGACTGGGTAATTTTTAGTTTACACAAATGATACATAGGTTGATGCTGGCAGTGGTTGGTTTGGGTTTTACACTGAACCAGCCCTGTTACTGATTAAAACCAAGTACTAGAGGAACTCAATAGGTCAGGCAGCGTCTGTCGGGGGAATGGACAGACGACGTTTTGTGTCGGGGCACTTCTTCAGACAGAAGCACTTTTGTGTGTTGCTCACAATTCCAGCATCTGCAGTTTTCCTTGTCTCCTTGAAGCGAATAGTGTTAAAGAAGGAACTGCAGATGCTGGAGAATCGAGGGTAGTGAACGGTTTGGGTGGCTGTGAAAGACAGGGAGGGGTTAGTTGTGGGACTTGTTCTACCATTTGGTGTGTGTGTGTGTGTAAGTGGGAGAGATGGACATTTACATGGCATCATCTGCCTGTGACCCACAGTGATCTGTGCACTAAGGAATGTGAAACTGTTGCTTTGTCTACCCCCCCTCAGGTCCTCTGGGCTGGGTGGTGATTAACAAATAACAAATGGTCCTGGTCGTGTTGGCGGAACACTCACACTTATTTGCACCAAGTTAGAGATTTCAGGCGATTATTTCTTGATTCTGTGCATTGATAATGTTGCTCGCTGTTTTTGAAGTATTTTGTGTAATCTGATTATTGATAAATTCAGGGCTTGACCAGGCTTGCGCTTGGTTTAGCCTTGCCAAGTTTGACTGTTACCAAATGCAAGTAAGGATAGTGTTTGGATTTGGGGGGATTATTTCAGAGCCTGTTGAAGTGTGAGTGTTTATCCTCTTATTTATGTGGAAATATTGGTCTGAAATCTATCTAATGCAGCATTAGACTTTGATTAATGTTTAGTTTAGAGATGCAGAGTGGAAACGGGCTCTTCAGCCCACAGAGTCCAGCGATCCCGCACACTAACGCAATCCCACACACACAAGGGACAATTTACAATTTTACCAAGCCAATTAGCCTACAAATCTGTAAGTCTTTGGATTGTAGGAGGAAACCAGAGCACCCGGAGAAAACCCACACAGTATTCTGGATCGAAACCGGGTCTCTGGCGCTGTAAGGCAGCAACTCTACCGCTGCGCCACCATGCCTGCCCTATCTACAGGTTTTATACAGGTGACACAGGTTAACCAGCTGATAGCCTGGGTCAGGTAAGGTGTAGGTGTGCTGTGGCTGTCCCAGGTATAATAATTTTTTTCTCTGTCCCGTCTCTCCCTGCCCCGAATTTCCTCAGTTGTAAGTTAAATCGTGTTGTTTGAGAGAAGTGAATTCCTACTGTGAATCATTCTAATCCTTTCTTTATTGAAGATTTTACAAGTTGTCCTCCCATTAATATTCATCGAACTGCATTCATCGTCTCCCATTCAGTGTTCTAGTCTCTCATGATTGATCCAGACAAGTAATGGCAAACTAGTCAAGCACTGAAACCCTTTCACAAAGAAAGGTAATTCCACTTCCCCGTTTTGCAATGAGCCACGGGTCAGTGGAAGGGTTTGGGCTTTGTTTCAGTTAAGTTTCAGGACAAAAAGGTGATGTCCAGGTTCAAGAGCAGCTTCTCCCCAGTGAACACTGTGGTGCAGCGGTAGAGTTGCTGCCTCACAGCGCGAAAGACCCAGATTTGATCCCGATCCCGACTACGGCTGTTATCTGTACGGAGTTTGTACGTTCTCCCTGTGACTGCGTGGGTTTTCTCCGGGTGCTCCAGTTTCCTTCCACTTTCCAAAGACGTGCATGTTTGTAGGTTATTTGGCCTCTGCAAATGATCCTTGGTGTGTAGGATAGGACGAGTGTACGGCTGGTCGGCACGGACTCGATGGGCTGAAGGGCCTGCTTCCACGTTGTATCTGTAAAACACCTACCACAGCAACTATGATCTTCTACAGTCTGTGGCTTTGGTTACACTACACACTCTGGTTTTGCACCACTATGGTTAACTAATATCGATTATCGATTATCTATTGTATTTGATTATTGTATATATTTATCTGTGTTATTACATTAATGTCCCTATAAATGAGTTCCTACAATGAAAGAATGGGGGCGCGGAGGAAGGGGTTGGGAGCGCAGTGGGGGGGTCCTGGCTGGCAGGGACGTGGCGGGGGTGGGTGGTGGGGGGGGGGGGAGAAGACTGCTACCATGTTCAACAGCAGGCAGTAGATAGAACTGTCCGGTAGACGTCTGCAACTTTGGCACCGGAACGTAATGACACTAGTGTGCTGCCTCAGTGGGGTCTGCTGCATGCGTTTACTGGGCTGCATGCAAAACAACACATTCCACTGCACTTGCATACATGTGATAATAAAATATCATTGAATCCTTGCAAGCTGCAGCAAGCAAGACTTTCATGTTTCCGTTTGCCGGTATTAATGTAATGACACATAGATAAATATAATCAGCAATACATAAGTTGATAATAAATAATATTAGGGGACTATAATAGTGTAAAACTACAGTCCACAGTGGTACGTATAACGATTGCTGGTACATGTGACAATTAACATAGGTGGACACAAAATGCTGGAGTAACTCAGCGGGTCAGGCAGCAACTCTGGATAGAATTAAGATTGGCCCTTCGACCTCTGGGCCACGACCCGAAACGTCACCCGTTCCTTCTCTCCAGAGATGCTGCCTGCCCCGCTGAGTGTCTATCTTCGGTTTAAACCAGCATCTGCAGTTCCTTCCAACACATTTTGTCTGTCTCTTTGGGATTTCTGTTGCTAAATCTACACAAGAGTGACACCACTGGGCAACTCCTAAATAGCGCGGTGCCCTTGCAGTGCCGCGAGTGGCCAGCGGTGTCACTGTTGGACACGGTCTGGGCAGAGTAGCGATGAATGCAACTCGCAGCCAGCAATTACTCGCTGAGGGGAGAGACGCGGGTTCGAACCCCCGCACCCCACCTCCTCTCGGGGGTGAAGGGGGGGGGGGAGGGAGCTTGTCTTTGCCTGTGTTATATGTTGTCAGGATGGAAGACGTTCCTTTTTGTGCACGATATATTTTTAATCAATGTGGTTAGAGGTTCGAAACAAAAATCTCCACTATTAATGGAATTGTGTTTTACTGAAGGGGGAATATTTACGACTTTGACCCTTCTGTCTCTGTTGCTGAAAGTTTATCGCCTGCTGTGTCAGCCAAATGCCTGTTGTTTAATTAATCCACTAACTGGCGAGGGTGTAAATCATTCTCTTTACTAAGAGACTGCTAAAGAGTTAGCCCATCTGTAGCCATGGCAACCTAGTCCTCTATGTTCTGCCTATAGCCCCCTTCCTCTGACCGCCCCCCCCCCTTCTCTCACCGAGCCCCTCCCTGAGAATATTACTGTCGACAAAGATCAGAATAGGAAGGCTGAGGTAATGTTTTTTCACCGAGTGACCCAGATCTGTGATAAAGGCCAGAGGAGTCTCACAATGGAAGGTTTGTCTTTGGCACTGAGTTGTGATCCCCCTTTGAAGCCAGCCTGGAGATCCCGGGCCTGTTTTCGACATGTATGGAGTGCAGGAATGAAGTCAGTCTGAAGAAGGGTCCCGACCCGAAACGTCACCCATTCCGTCTCTCCAGAGATACATAGAAACATAGAAAATAGGTGCAGGAGGAGGCCATTCGGCCCTTCGAGCCAGCACCACCATTCATGGCTGATCAATAACCCGTGCCTGCCTTCTCCCCATGCTGCCTGTCTCGCTGAGTTACTCCAGCATTTAGTGTCTATCTGAAGTGCAGGAATGACAGGGATGGCAGGAATGTGTCCCGGGTGCACCGAGCTATTCTTGTCCGACAGACACAACCCACTTGTTCTGTGATCAGTGATAAGAACTCTCTGTGATTTGTCTCAAACGCGTCCACAAACAGCATCAGCTTCAGAAATAGCTACTGTATTTAAACTCTTGTAAATAAAGTGCATCCTAAATCTGCGCTGTGGAACAGTCTTTGTGTAGGAAGGAACTGCAGATGCTGGTTGACACCAAAGATAGACACAAGATGGTGGAGTAACTCTGAGGGTGGTGAATCTGTTGCCACACAAGGCTGTGGAGGCCAAGTCAATGGATATTTTTAAGGCAGAGACAGATGGATTCTTGATTAGTACGGATGTCAGGGTTTATGGCGCGAAGGCAGGGGAATGGGGTTTGGAGGGAGAGATAGATCAGCCATGATTTAATGGCGGGGTAGACTCGATGGGCCGAATGGCCTAATTCTGCTCCGATCACGTGTGTGTGTGTGTGTGTGTGTGTGTGTTCACTTGTACTTCCATAGTTGGGGGAAGATCGGTAGTAGAGCTAATAGGACTTGATGTTTCAGTCCCTGTCGTAAGTCAGCACTCTTGCTACTTGCAGTGGGCTGGAGTGGTGAAAGGTAGGGTAGGTACGTCATCGGGGTCATCAGGTGGGCACCTTCCTTCTTTGACATTTCATTGATAAGCCCACAACATCTCCAGAGGGCTCAACGGCGATACCTGGCGTCCCAGTTACACCCCCCTCAGTTCCATACCCTTCTGTATTCATCTTGCAGCCCAATTGTTGTCCCCCCTTTTGATCCAAATCCAATTGCTGCTTTTTTCTGCTGAATTTGATAATGATTTGATCGCTTGTTGGAGGGAGCGACCCCTCACCCCCATTTTCTTTAATAGCCTGGTCATAGATGTAGCAACAACTCCCCTGCATCCCACTTTGACAGGGAAAATCTTGGTCTTCCAGCCATTCTGGGCAGCTTCAGTTGCCAGTTCAGAGTACTTGGTTTTTTTCCTCTCATAAGCTTCTTCAATGCCATCTTCCCATGGAACTGTCAATTCCACAACGTATGCCAACGTGGCTGTTGTGGACCACAGGACCATGTCATTACATCCAACCGTTAGCTGGTTAGAGCCCATGGAGCAGTAATTCTGCTGATTATAAAAACACAAGTGTTGGTTGAATTCAGCGGGTCAGACAGGGGGAAATGGACAGACGATGTTTTGGGTCGAGACCCTTCTTCAGACTCAAGATGAGGTGATGAGAGCCTAGGTATTGGAAGTCAGTGAAATGGTGAAGAGAATGGTGGGGAACCTAGAACCTGAGGTGTTTGGAGATGTCTGAAGAAGGGTGTCGGCACGACACATCGTCAGTCCATACCTTCTCCAGGTGGGGCCTGACCTGCGGAGTTACTCCAGCATTTGGCAATTTGCACAAAATTACAGTCTCTGCATCTCCGTCATGCTAGTCGTGCTATTTTTATGCGGGACAAATATCGGCGATTCTTTAATGTAGTGTGCTGGGGCCCGGATAGCTCAGTCTGAAGAGCATCAGACTTTTTAAGGTTGTCAGGAGTTATGAGGAGAATGCGGTTGAGAGGGATAGATAGATCAACCACGATTGAATAGCTGAGTAGACTTGTTGGGCCGAATGGTTTAATTCTGCTCCTATAACTTATGAACTTATGAGCTTATACAGCGGGGGTCAAAGCTGTCCTCGTTTTACCACACATCGACAATGCACCATTGTAGCCAGTGAGCCTCTCAGTGTTCTCCTGAAGGTTAGCGTGGATTTTTGCATCCCAGCCTTTGATTCAGGAGAGTTCAACTCCCGTAAGTTGAGGGCTCAAGAGCGCTAACCCATTAATCATTGTTAACATCCAGGGCGCAGCAGTAGAGTTGCTGCCTTACAGCAGCAGAGACCTGGGCCTGGTCACGACTCTGGGTGTTGCCTGTACAAAGTTTGTACGTTCTCCCCGTAATCGCGTAGGCTTTCTCCGGGTGCTCCGGCCTCCTCCCACACTCCAAAGACGTACAGGCTTGCAGGTTGATTGACTTTGGTTAAGATTATAAATTGTCTCTAGTGTGTCGGTCAGTGTAAATGTACAGGGATCGCTGGTCGGGGCGGACTCGGTGGGAAACTCTGTCTCCGCGCTGGAGTTCGAAGCAAAACTAAACAAACTTACTTCGTGACAATGTGTCTCGGGTTATCTCCGCAAGTGTGCTCGCTTAACAAATGCAGCAGGCAGTTAGTACAGTCGATTCCAGCAGCATCAGTGGGCCGAGGAGCCTGTCAGATATTTTGTTCACTTTAGGGGATCTGGAAATGTGGGAAGGCCGCACCTCCACTGCTGCGCCACTGTCCCGCCCCATAACTGCATGACCAACGCGCAGAGCAAGCTTTTCACTGTATCCCCGCACATGTGACAATAAATGAACTAAAAACTGTCATTCTTATGGGGCAGAGGATAGACGGCATTCTAAACCATCAGCTGAGAGCCCACAAAAATCTCAAGACCACAGCTGGACCTTTGGGACAGCATGGCGGTAGAGTTGCTGCCTTACAGCGCCAGAGACCCGGGTTCGATCCTGACCACGGGTGCTGTCTGTACACAGTTTGTATATTCTCCCCGTGACCTGCGTGGGTTTTTCCAGCTACTCCGGTTTCCTCCCACATTCTAAAGATGTGTGGGTTTGCAGGTTAATTGTCCTCTGTAAATTGTCCCAAGTGTGTAGGATGGAAAAGTGGGGATAAGATAAGAACTAGTGTACAGGTGATCATTGGTCAGAGCAAAAACTTGGCGAGCCGGATGGTTTTCTCCGGGATCTCCAGTTTCCTCCCACACTCCAAAGACGTACAGGTTTGTAGGTTAATTGGCTTAGGTAAAATTGTAAGTTATCCCTAGTGTGTGTAGGATAGTGTCAGTGTGCGGGGATCGCTAGTCAGCGTGGACTCAGTGGGCCGAAGGGCCTGTTTCCGTGCTGTGTCTCAAAACTAAACAAAACCTCAAACGGCTCAAGGGCACTCGCTGAGTTCCACCGCCCCCCCCCCCCCCCCCCCCCCCCCCCCCATCAGGTTTCAGCTCACCCATCCAAGCTCCCACACGTGCTGGCATCAATTATTATTCAAAGAACACTTGTGCGATCCTCCTGGTCTCACTGTGTTAATGAGATTACGTAGGTTGTAGTTAGTGGAAAGCTGACAATCGCACTGTCAGAATATTGCCAGTCTCATTAGCAGGTCCTCTTCCACAACAACAACCACCTTTTCATTTCACTAAATATTTAAATAAAGGAATATAAATAAGCTCTGTTCTCCATTGGGTAATATAAATTAGTTTAATTTGGAGATACAGCGTGGAAACAGGACTTCCGGCCAGCGATCCCCGAACACTAACACCATCCCACACACAGTTGGGACAATTTATCATTATACCGAGCCAATTAACCTACAAACCTGTACATCTTTGGAGTGTGGGAGGAAAGTGGGGAAAACGCACGCAGGTCATGAGGAGAATGTACAGACTCCGTACCGACAGCACCCGTAGTCAGGATTGAACCCGGGTCTCTGGCGCTGTGAGGCAGCAACTCTACCGCTACACCACCGTGCCACCTCTTTGACTCATCTACATTGAAGCCCAGGCTCATTCTGAGTACGTCAGTCCCTCCTGCAGGCAGATCACTCGAGCCCAGACTTTGTGTGGCCAGAATGCCACCAAATGTCCTGAGAGAGCGCAGAACTGCTCAGTAATCCACAGTGTGGTCTATACAGAACATGGAACAGGCCCTTCAACCTGATGCCAACTAACCGTTATCTACCCGCACATGATCCATGTCCCTCCATTCCCTGCATGTCCATGCATCTATATTTAGGGTTGGCACAGTGGCGTAGAGTAGAGATGCTGCCTAACAGTGTCAAAGACCCGGGTTTGATCCTGACTACAGGTGCTATCTGTACAGTGTTCGAATGTTCTCACTGTGGCCGTGTGGGTTTTGCCAGGGTGCTCCGGTTTCTTCCCACACTCCAAAGACGTACAGGTCTGATCTTGGCCCAAGGAGATCTGCAGTTTCTTATTTTCCCGCTTCAAGGCCCGGTGTCATGGCGGCACTGGATGGGTGAAGTAGGGGCCGGCCTGGCCCAGCGCGATGCCGACGGCTCCTTCCACCACCGCTCCGTGCAGTTGCCCCAGGCTGCGCTCGATCCGCTCGCTCGCCCGCCCGGCTGCTGCAGGTCCTCCCGCGGCCGCCTCCGCCAACACCACGGCCCGCGACCACCGTAAACGCACCGTGCGTCACCTCCAGCAGCCGCCCCTCCACTTCCATGCACCGAGGTTGCCGTGCCCCACTTCCCGAGCTGGAGACGGGACTTTAGGGTGTGTTGTGAGGGGGCAGGAGGGGAATTCATGGTCGCTAACTCTACCCCTCCCATCTTCCACCATCGCCATCTGGGAAGATTTTGATGCATGGCCTGGTGAAGATTTTGCCTGATATCTGCAATGGAGTGCTGCTCCCTTCAACATTAACAAAGAGACGGGGGGTGGGGGAGAACAAAAAGTGACCCACCAAGGCTGCAATGAGTATCTATTGTAACTTTGTCGGCGCCAGATACCTCTCGTGTCTCCCCGTACTTCGTGTATTGTATGCAAAAATTAATAATTTCACTGTACCTAGCTAGGTACATGTGACAAAGTGTATAAGAAGGAACTGCAGATGCTTCTTACACCAAAGATAGACACAAAATGCTGGAGTAACCCAGTGGGACAGGCAGCATCTCTAGATAACTGCAGATGCTGGTTTACACCAAAGATAGTGCAGCGTAGGTTCACGAGATTGATCCCTGGGATGGCGGGACTGTCATATGAGGAAAGATTGAAAAGACTAGGCTTGTATTCACTGGAGTTTAGAAGGATGAGTGGAGATCTTATAGAAACATATAAGATTATAAAAGGACTGGACAAGCTAGATGCAGGAAATAGGTTCCCAATGTTGGGTGAGTCCGGAACCAGGGGCCACAGTCTTAGAATAAAGGGGAGGTCATTTAAGACTGAGCTGAGAAAAATCTTTATTACCCAGAGAGTTGTGAATTTATGGAATTCCCTGGAGGAATTCCATAAATTCACAACTCTCCTAGGTAATAAAGATTTTTCTCAGCTCAGTCTTAAATGGAGGAGTGGAGGCCAAATCACTGGATGGATTTAAGAGAGAGTTGGATAGAGCTCTAGGGGCTAGTGGAGTCAAGGGATATGGGGAGAAGGCAGGCAAGGATTATTGATAGCGGACGATCAGCCATGATCACATTGAATGGCGGTGCTGGCTCGAAGGGCCGAATGGCCTCCTCCAGCACCCATTTTCTATGTTTCTATAGTCACAAAAATCCAGAGATGCTGCCTATTCTGCCGTGGGATAAATAAAGTATCATTGAATCATTGGCTCTAAGTATTCAGTCACTTTTTTTTCCTCCCTCAAAAGAATATTCCAGGAAGTTCACTTTTTGAAATAACATTCATGTTTCCCAGCCTATGTTCCCAGTTTCTTTCAGAGCATTTTGTTATTTTTCTGGAAATATGAAGATTTGCAACCTGCGTTGGAAACAAAGCATCTTCACAAGGCACACATGTGAAATATTCGTCGTTGATCTCCACAGTACGTTCTATCAGAGATCGATTTCCCAGGGCCAGAGATCGCTGTGATGTGAGACAGCAGAACGTTGCTGCAGATGAGAAGTAGCCCAGTCTGTAAGAACAGGTAATTGTTAGTCTGAAGGCAGTCGGCCTGTGGCATATATCCAGATAGGCCTCTTATCAGCTTTAATATTTTTTAAGTGGAATACTTTCATGTATTGAGATTAGTTGCCTTTGCAGGATTAGTGAACCTAAGTTTTTTTTTTTTGGAAACGTATAGGCATAAGTGGCTGGAAATTCATTCCATTGATTTAGAGTCACACAGTGTGGAAACGAGTGCTTCGACCCAACTTGCTCACACCGACCAACATGTCCCATAGTCCCACCAGCCTGCGTTTGGCCCTATCCCGCTAAACCTGTTCTGTCCATGTACCTGTCCAAATGTTTCTTGCCATACTACCCACTTCATTGGATACTTCACTGGATGTTTTCAAGAGAGAGTTAGATTTAGCTGGCAGAGCTAAGGGAATCAAGGGATATGGGGAGAAACCCGGAACAGGGTACTGATTTTGGATGATCAGCCATGATCATATTGAATGGCGGTGCTGGCTCGAAGGGCCGAATGGCCTACTCCTGCACCTATTTTCTCTGTTTCCGTGTTAACTACATGGTCAAAAGAGAGTTGTGTACTGGTCGTCCCATTGCAGGAAGGATGTGGAGGCTTTTGAGAAGATACTTTACAGGTTTACCAGGAGGATGCCTGGGTTATACGATATTAGCTACAATGACAAGTGGAAAGGTTTGGATTGTTTTCTTTGGAGCAGAGGCTGAGGGGGGAACCTAATAGAAGTAAATCAAATGAAGAGACGCAGATGGGATAGAGAGTTGGAACCGTTTTTCCAGAGTGGAAATGTCCACCACTGAAGGCATGGCTTTAAGGTGATAAGCTCCTGACCTGCCATGACCTGCAGGGCCATTGTCCCCGAGCTGAGATATCGACTTTGTTCATCGGCACCTCACTTTTAACATCTACACGAAAGAACTTAAAAATTAATAACCCAGCAACATTGACTAAATAACCCAGCGGAAAACAATAACCCACTAACATGATTAAGCGGCGGCTTAATCAGCTGTGGGCACAGTTAAGATTTTATGTTTGAACGAAACGATCCATTTTATTTGCAAATCGGTACATCTGCGCCATATGGAAAGGTTGGGTGGGACTTGTGTTCGGACTCGAATCTGGCAGATGAGCCGCGTAAAAATAAATGAATATTGATGAGGTTAATTCGTATTTCATGTCTGATTGAGTTGAGTGGCAGACACATCTGCCCAGCTGTTCACACCCCTGTGCTTTGAAATCGGAGAAGTGTGCTTGTCCGTTCGTGCCTGTGCTCCTGCGGCGCGGGTTCCTCGAGTCCTCCCCAACGCTGCCTCCTGCCCTGGCGTCGGGGCTATGTTTCTGGTTGATTATTTGCAGCAGAAAAGGGGATGTGGAAGCAAGGGGCGAGGTTAGCCCATTCAATCCTCCACCATGTCACGCACTTTTGTTTCTGAGCCCTATCCCTGCCTTTGTGCCACCACACAGATTCCAGCAAGTGTGAGAAATGCGGAATTGAAACAGGCCTCTCCAGTCCTTGGAGCAGAATTAGGAGCCATTCGGCCCATCAAGCCTACTCTGCCTTTCAATCATGGCTGATCTATCTTTCCCTCTCAACCCTATTCTCCTGCCTTCTCCCCATAACTCCTGATACCCTTACTAATCCATCAGCCCACCAAGTCTGCAATAGCATAACCGGTTTCATCACTGGTTTGATTGTACTCGTATATAGTATGAACAGACTGTATAGCAGGGAAACAAGGCTTTCACCATTTGGGTAGGTGTGATAATAAACCTGTCACCCTGGTTGCTGTTTCAGCAGCTTTTGATTCACACCTCCGTCCAACACCACTCGCTCTCAGCCTGCCTGGGGTTTCTCAGCCCATGCTCTGACCTTCTGACTCTGCAAACTCTTACTGACATCCTGGGCAAGTGTCAGGTTTGAGCAAGGCCTTTTAATCTGCGGCAACTTTCCATCTTGGCAAGTGGTTACTGTTCGCACATCGACCTTGAGTAATAACGCAGTTGCTAACACCGGCTTGTGCTTAAGCGAAGGGGTTTTCAATCCCACATGCCACAAACCACAAAGCGAGCAAGTGGGTGTGATTTCTGAGAACTATCTGCCACTTTCACGTAGCAAATGCGACTCTTTAATCCCCACGTTAGAAGCTTTGACAAACTGCATCCACTGAGAGCCAAGATACAATGAGTATGTACTTGTGTTGGTTACACTGTTATCCCTGGGAGTTGATTTAAAAATGTATTGTTCAAAATATCCTTTGAATTCTACCACATCCAGAGAGCAGTGCTGCACTACTAGCTACCTCATAGGTGACCCTCGGACTAACCTTGTTCGGATTTTGCTGGCTTTACCTTCCACTAAACGTTATTCCCTTATCATGTATCTATCTATATGCTGTAATAACTTGATTGTAATCATCTATTGTCTTTCCACTGACTGGATAGCACGCAACAAAAGATTTTCACTGTACCTCGGTACACGTGACAATGAGCTAAACTGAACTGAAGTGCAGGTTGATATTTGTTTATTCTGGTCAGTTCCATATGAAAAGCATTGTTGCGTGCTATCCCGCCAAATCACACTATACATGAGTACAATCAAACCATGCACAGGTGCAACAGGTAGTGCAAAGAGAAAAGTACCCGAGTGCTGAATGTAGTTTGACTAGTTTGCCCACAGATACAAGTGTGGAAACGGGCCGTTCAGCCCGCCAGGTCCGCACCAACCAACAATCCCATAAACACCAGTTATGTTATCCCACATTTACATTCTACACACTAGGGGCAATTTACAGTGCAAACCCGCACTTCTTTAGATTGTGAGAGGAAACCTCAGAGGGCGGTGGAGGCAGTTCTCTGGATGCTTTCAAGAGTGAGGCAAGGCAAGGCAAGGCAAGGCAAATGTATTTATTAAGCCTCATTCGTACAAGCAGCAATTCATAGTGCTTTATAAAAGAAACAAAAGAATAACATGGTAAAAATACAGCAGAACAACCGTACAACACAGGACAACAAAATAGCCAATAATCAAAAATTACAAAACGAGCAATAAGACAAATGCATGAATAGTAAAACAAAGTCACTAAAACAATAAAACGATTTTAAAAGCACATAAAAGGGATAAGATTAGAAGGTTAAGATTACCTGCATGTTGGGTTATGGAAAAGCTACAGTAGACCACAGTGTTTTTAGGCCTGATTTAAATGAGCTTACAGTCTGTACACGCCTCAGGTGTTCAGGGAGCTTGTTCCACAGGTGTGGAGCATAAAAACTGAACGCTGCTTCAGCCTTTTTAGTTCTGACCCTGGGAACACAGAGTAAACCTGTCCCTGAAGACCTGAGGAGTCTAGGTGCTTCATATACAACAAGAAGGTCAGAGATGTATTTTGGACCCAGACCATTCAGTGCCTTGTAGGCCAGTAACAGAATTTTAAAATCTATCCTTTTACACACAGGGAGCCAGTGCAAAGATTTAAGGACAGGTGTAATGTGGTCCATTTTCATAGGGAGCTATATAGGGCTCTTAAAAATAGCGGAGTCAGGGGATATGGGGAGAAGGCAGGAACGGGGTACTGATTGTGGATGATCAGCCATGATAACGTTGAATGGCGGTGCTGGCTCGAAGGGCCGAATGGCCTACTCCTGCACCTATTGTCTATTGTCTATTGAAACTGGAGCACCTGGAGGAAACCCACGCAGTCACAGGGAGAACATACAAACTCCGTACAGACAGCACCCGTAGTCACAATCGAACCTGCGTCTCTGGCGCAGTAAGGATGCAGTTCTACTGTTGTGCCACTAAACGTTCTTCCCTTATCTATCTATCTATCTATCTATACGCTATCTATCTATGTATCTATCTATACGCTGTAATGACTCGACTGTAATCATCTATTGTTTTTCCGCCGACTGGATAGCACGCAACAAAAGCTTTTCACTGAACCTCGGCACACGATGAACTAAACTGAACTGGTTTAGTTTTGTTGTACTGGGCCTATCATAGCATTACAGTTACAGAGGAAAAAGTGCAAGGTCCACAATGAGGTAGGCTGGAGCATCGGGTCAACACCTAACTTATGAGAGGACAGTTCAGTAGTCTGTTAACAGCGGGATAAAGCTGTTCACGAAAGTTCACCTTCCCCAACAGCCCTTCCCTTTTAACATTAACCCAATTAACATTAACTTGGTTGATCTTAATTTACTTTGGTTTAGTCTATTGTCACGTGTACCGAGTACAGTGGAAAACTTTTCATTGCCTGCTAACCAGTCGGTGGAAGGACTGTGTATGATTGCTATTGAGTCGTCTACGGTGTACAGATACAGGATAAAGGAAATGACTTCTAGTGCAAGCTAAAGTCCAATTTAAGATAGTCTGAGGGTTTCCAATAAGATAGATAGTAGGCCTACTCTCTGGTTATTGATAGGATACTCCAATTGCCTGAGTGTGTTTTAAAATGTGTGTGGTTATATATGTGTACCAGTGAGGGAGCTGCTGTAACGAGGTTGTCAGCCTGTGTTGCTATGCTCAGGGATTGCGGGGGAGGGGAGGAAGGGGTCTGCACCCTCGCACCACATCAGAGAACATCGTGAAATAACTCTGTTGAACGACGTTCAAAGGTCCAAACGGAGGAGCCGTGCTCTGACTCACGATGACAGCGTCCCTGCTGAGTCACCAGGAGTGGGCTTTATCCCAGGCACGAGCGGTGAGATGTAGGCTGGAGCTAAGAGCTACTGAGGGAAGGCAGCAAAGACAGGAGGGCAGGATCGGGGCTTGGTCAGTTGGGCATGTGCAGATCGCCAAAAGGGTTGTCTATTAAGGCACAGACTCTTTCTGTTGGATTAAATACCTCGAGCCCTTCAAGGACCCTGTTTATCTTCTCTTTGTCTACACACTGGACAGTGCTTCCTTGCACTGCTAGAGATCTGGGTTCAATCTGACTACGGGCGCTGTCTGTGTGGAGTTTGCACACTCTCCCTGTGGTCACAGGGAGAGTGTAGTGTTAGTCGTACGAGGTCGGGTAGTGTTAGTGTACGGGGTCATCGATGGCCAGTTTCCACACTGTATCTCTAAACTAAAACTAAACTACTTGGATGGGTATTTTTTTAATGGAGAGGTTAATCCACAAACACACTGAGCACCAAGAGATAAGCGTTGGAGGACACTTATGGCCATGCTTGGCCAGGCCAACTCTGAAGCACCGCCAGTAAAATTGGCCTTCGTGGCCAAGTTAAATAACTCTGCACTTATAACAACTTGGACTTTAGAATGGTGCCAAACCTGGCCACTCTATATACTGACTCAGTGTACTAGTCCTATACACTTGTGCTGTATCTCGGATGAGCTTCTGTATATACATGTACACATGTGCATGTACATGTACAGATATACATATACACATGTACTGACTGCATGCAAATATATATGACTATATGCAAATGACTATACACATGTACACATGTACTGACTGCATGCAAAAAATAATTTCATCGTACCTTGGCATAAAGTGCCATTGAACTATTTGTATTCACATGGCCACAAACAGGGAACCTGACGGCTATGGAATCGGCTCATTTTCCTGTGGAAGATTTTGAGCAGTCCGCTGGTAATTCTTCACCAGTCAGGGGAAAACCATCTCCGAATGAATCATTGACACTTCCCACATTGCGTTTCCATCTCTTGAAGTGCTGTGCTCCGTTTTAGCCTCCCTGCCCCCAGGTAAGATGCCTTTCAGCTGATCAGAGTGCAGGGAAGATTTACGAGGATGCTGCCAGGACCCGAGGGCCTGAGCTGGAGGGAGAGGTTGGGCAGGCTAACACTTTATTCCTTGCAGCGCAGGAGGCTGAGGGGTGATCTTATAGAGGTGTATAAAATCCCGAGGGGAATAGTAGATCAGCTGAATGCAGTCTTTTTCCCAGGGTATGGGAAACAAAAACTCGTGGGCATCGGTTTAAGGTGAGAGGCGAAAGTTTTAATAGGAACCTGAAGGGCAACGTTTTCACAGGGTGGTGGGTATATAGAATGAGTTGCCAGAGGAAGTAGTTGAGGCAGGTACAATAGCATTTAAAAGACATTTGGACAGGTATATAGATAGGAATAGGACATGGATAGGAAAGATTTAGAGGAATTTGGGCCAAATGGAACTAGCTGAGCTTTGACATATTGGTCGGCATGGATGAGTTGGGCTGAAGGGCCAGTTTCCGTGCTCTATCGTCCGCTCGTGGCTGCAGACGATGTCGCTCGCCGTTGGCTTCTGTCGTATCCAACACGTTGACAGAATTGTCGCCCGACGCGTCACAGAGTGCATCGTGTCGTCGCTTCCAGGGATCGCCACGAGGAGGCTTCTGTCATGATCCCCCTTCTGTCATGATCCGCGCTCTATGACTCTGGGATTGCGCCCTCCTTGTCCTGGGACATGCCCCCAAGGATTGTTTCTTGTCTGTTTGAAAAATACCATTTCAAGGTGGTCATACAGGATGCTCAATTCTAAAACGCTCTGTATAAGAGTACTCAATGTGTGTCCATTTCAAATGCAACGTTATCCATTTTGCTTTGAGCGTTTGATGGCAGCAGTGGGCGGTATATGGTGTCATGTAAATGATAAGCATTCCTTTCCCATCATTTTTGTATTGAAAAGTGCCTCCTGATGATCACTATGTAAAAACTGTCAGTGCTCTGTCTCAGACTTCCAGTTGCACGGGGCACTGAAAATGTAGCAGCCTTATTTGCAAAACTGTGCTGCATTGGAATATTTATTGAAACCTGTTCTGATGGTTAATTAGGTACAGTAGGATTTTTGTAGGCTGACTATTGGGAGTTGATTTATTAAAATTTGTAGACAGGAGGTACAAACTTCAAAAAGAAAGGATATATAACTTAAAAAGTGGTTGAATAAATGAGATTTCTAATGAGGGATTTGAGTTGCTAACTTCTTTGCCGAGATGTAATTAATGAGATAGTCATACTGTGCGGAGACAGGCCCATCGGTCTGACGAGCCCACACCGACCAACATGCCCCATCTACACTAGTCCCACCTGCCTGCGTTTGGTCCATATCTCTCCAAGCCTATCCCTATCCATGCACCCGTCTAAATGTTTTGTGAGCATTGCGATAGTACCTGCCTCAGCTATCTCAATCGTACATGTGTATAGTCATTTGCATTTCCATACGCCCACCACCCATCAGAGTTTCTGATTCATAAAATGAATCCACTTGACTGTCCTGTGGTTGAGTCAATGATTCACACAGGCCCATTGGAAGAAATGCATCTCTGTTGTTTGGAAAGACTTGTCAGGGGAGTTTCTGTGACTGCACGTTTAAGAAGGAACTGCAGATGCTGGAAAATCGAAGGTAGACAAAAATGCTGGAGGAACTCGGCGGGAGAGGCAGCATCTATGGAGCGAAGGAAATAGGCAATGTTTCGGGTCGAACCCCTTCTTCAGACTTCCTGACGAAACCCTTCCCGTGGCTGCATGTTGCTTGCCCAACACTGGAGATTCTGCAATGTTTTGGCGAGTATTAGTTTAGGTTCACTTATTATTGTCACATGACCCGAGGTACAGCTTTTTGTTGCGTGCTATCCAGTCAGTGAAGAGACTAGACATGATTACAATCAAACCGTCCACACTGTACAGATTACAGGACAAAGGGTATAACGTTAAGTGCGGGATAAAGTCCAGTAACAGCTGATTAAAGATAGTCTGAAGGTCTCCAATGAGGTAGATGGGAGATCAGAACCACATTCGAGCTGGTGGTGAAACAATAGTTCAGGCCTGATAACAGCTGGGAAGAAACTCTCCCTGAATATGGAGCTGTGCTTTTTCACACTTCTGTACCTCTTGCCTGATGGGAGAGGGGAGACCTATTCACCCTGGTTCCTTGTACCTCCATCCCCTCCCACTACAGCAACTCAAGGTGGCCAATTAATCTTCCAGCCGACAGATTGGGATGTGGGAGGAAACCGGAGCGCTGTTGGAATGTAGTCATGGGGAGATGGTGTAGGTGAGGTCAGGGTTGAGGTGGGACCACAAGTTGTGAGCCAGCGGTTCGAGGATCTGTACCACTGCCAACCATCTGTACCACGATGGTTAGCAGGTTCCACCTTCCCTCAGGGAGAGTTAATCTTTGCTGGACCATGGGTAAGCTCTTCCTCATCTCCATCGAGTTACGCTTCCCTTGCATCGCTCTACTCCCACTGAACAAAAACCTTTAGATCTCAAACTTGAAAGTTCCCTTTTTTTGCCCCATGGTCCAATGTCTTAGCATGAAGATCCCCACCGCTGTTGGAAGAAACCCGGATGCCAAGTTTGCAAGTTTGGGCTGGCTCGCAGCGGTTGAGATCCCACTGAATATTTGGGGAATAATTGTAGAACTTTTGTTAAATTCACACACTGGCATATTTCTCTGACTGCACCCAAAGGCACCACCGGTTCTATGAATTCAGCGTGAGAGTCTGAGCCGGCTGATGCTGGAGGAAGCTACCAGAAGCAGATACAATTACAATGTTTAAAAGGGCCATGGATAAAGTTAATACTCAGTCATTGTCCTAGGGTAGAGAATTCCAAAACGAGGGGACATTGGCTTAAGATGAGAGGGGAGAGATTTAAGAGGGACCTTGGGAACAACATTTTATCAGTCGGTGGATCGGCAGTGATGGGAGTAAACTGCCTGGGGAAGATATAGAAGCAGATGCATAGTTACAATTTTTTTTGAGAGATTTGTAATTAGGAAGGGCTTAGATGACTATGGGCCAAATGCAGGCAAATTGAACTAGCCCAATATGGGCCGAATGCAGGCAAATGGATCCAGCCCAGAGTGCCAACATGGTCGGTGTGGACAAGGTGGGCTGAAGGCCTGTTTCCATGCTGTACAGCTCCGTGACTCTATAACAAAGTTGATTCCAGTCAGTTGACTACATGGTGTTCAGCCAATGGCACCAATTGTAAGATCGCGGGCCGTTATCCAGTGGGATTTTTAACATTTAGACTCTGGAGAGTCCGGTGTGGGAAGCAAAAATCTTTGCTTATCGCCATGACAACTGAGCTGGACGCTTTGCATGGGTTGAGTGTTTAGCACTTGGCAGAAATTTGGTGCGAGGTTTCAGAAGCAACACAGTGAGTATGTTAGAGTTAAGGGATGACCCCCGTTTGGTTGTATGAACCATTTGAACATGGCCCTGGTGTAAGCGGCAGCATATGGTCAGTACACGGGGGACGGCACTCTGGCAGGGCTGATCAGTCAACAGCTCGCTCACGGCTGGGTGGCAGCCAGCTTCTGCTGGCAGCAGCGTCGTCGATGAAGCCAGGCCTTCCCTCTGCTTCAGCGAGGCTGTGCATCCATCCCACAGAACCACCTGTATTTATATGGCTCCCTTTCACATTGTAAAATGTCCCAAGGTCTTCCACAGATTCCACAAGCAATATTCAACACCAAGGCGGGTCATATGTAGAGTCGTAGAGTGTAGAAACAAGCCCTTCGGCCCAACTTGCCCACACTGACCAACATGCTTCACTAGTTCAACCTGCCCGCGTTTGGCCCATATCCCTCTAAACCTGTCCTGTCCATGTACCTGTCCCGA
Organism: Okamejei kenojei; assembly: GCA_035221665.1. Classification (NCBI taxonomy): domain Eukaryota; kingdom Metazoa; phylum Chordata; class Chondrichthyes; order Rajiformes; family Rajidae; genus Okamejei; species Okamejei kenojei. Next base: position 27,011,343 of record CM069159.1, on the reverse strand, counting down.
CCACGGGGGAAAACGGAGGAGGACTGGCCAATATTTGTGCCTTCCACCACAGTGGTGGATGTTTCTGATTACATTTATATTGTGCGTCTGTGTGTTCGTTTTTTCATTGTACCGCTGCTGGCAAATTCACTTTATGTGCAAGTGACGAATAAAACTGATATTGATATTGTCTGTTTCTTAAGGGATTGGACAGGCCAGAAGCAGGAAACATGTTCCCGATGTTGGAGGGGTCACAGTGTAGGAATAAGGGGTAGGCCATTTAGGACTGAGATGAGGAAAAACCTTTTCACCCAGACAGTTGTGAATCTGTGGAACTCTCTGCCACATAAGGCAGTGGAGGCCAATTCACTGGATGTTTTCAAGAGATAGTTAGATATAGCTCTTGAGGCTAGCGGAATCAAGGAATATGGGGAGAAATCAGGAACGTGGTTCTAATTTTGGATGATCTGCCATGATCGTATTGAATAACGGTGCTGGCTCGAAGGGCCGAAATGGCCGGCTCCTGCACCTATTTCCTATGTTTCGATGTTAAAGGTTGGTCAGCAAATGTCAAGCAAAAAACAAAGTGCTGGAGGAACTCAGCAGATCAGGAGCATCTGTGGAGGCAGAGGGATGTTCAAGTCAAGTTTATTACCACATGCGCATGTGTGGTGAGGTACAGGTATAATAGAAATGTCACTTGCAGCAGCATCACAGGCACCTGGACTCGGACATCTCACAAAACCATAAATTATATCTAAATTGCGCATTTAACAGACTGAAAATAAAGACTGCAACAAAAAAAAACAAGCCATTGGTGCAAAGATATACAATTGGAAAAAAGTCGGTGATAATGTGATCCGCGGTGGACTGTTGCCAAGGTAGTTTAGTTAGTTTTAAGGTTTAGTCTCTTATTGTCAAGTGTGCCAAGGTACAGTGAGATGTTGCTCTGTTGCACGCTATCCAGTCAGCAAGAAGATGATTACAATCGCCATCCACAGTGCACAGATACAGGATGATGGGTGTAACTTCTAGTGCAAGATAAAGTCCATTAAAGTCTGATAAAAGATAGCACCGGGGTCTCCAATGAGGTAGACGGGAGGGCAGGACCGCTCTCTAGTTGGTGAGAGGACGGTTCAGTTGGGAAGAAAATGTCCGTGAATCTGGAGGCACATCCTTGGAATGATTTGGGTGGAGAGGGACATGTGAGTTGGGTTGTTTACAAGTTCTGTTGCCCCAGCATGCTTTGTTTCACCTCGGCTTGGCATCTGCATTTGAATCGGCCCACTGAGCCCTTTCAGAGCAAAACACTGCAGGCAGTACAGGCTCTAAGTGATCTGCAGATGCAGGGTCTTTATTTATCCGTGTTCACTGACTCCGGGGAGGCCCTGGTGAAAAGGTATTTGATATCCAAGTTGTGCAGTGTGTATTGTAGTAATTACCTTTTCCGATGCTGCACCATTAAAGCTGCACGCACAATGGTATTGAAAGAATTAAAATGCTCCTTTGTGAGTTTAGGCAGGAGCTGCTTGCAAATTGTAGTCATGGGTGTTTGAATACCAGTCCCGGGTCAGTTTGAGTTATTTATGAAATTCTCCCTTGTCTCGTATCTGGTTTTATTGTGACATTCTTGAGTTGTTACACGGAGTTTTTTTAATAAATTTTTGGGAAAATACTGGCTATATTTTTCCAATGGTCTTTTCAGTCGAGTGTGCTCTTGGACAATGAGGGGCTTTGTACACACTTCATTCGTGGTGTGACGCTGGTCTTTCGAACTGAGATTCCCCCTTGTGCCCCCTGGCTGTTCCTCCTCTTTGAGCAGATCTGGCCGCTTTCTCCGAGCTTGACGTGAACCCGACGGCAGTGCGGACTCAAAGGTGGCCTCACCAACGTCTTGGACAGGATTAGAGGTGAACCTAAGGTGTATGAAACCATGGGGGGAATAGATGGTGTGAATGCACAGTTTACCCAGAGTCAGGGAATCGGGAGCCAGAGACCATACGGTTTAAGGTAAAGGGGGAAAGATTAACCTAGGCATCAATCACATGACAACTCAATTCCTCGATTAAAACTAAATTAACGCCTTGATTCGTAAAGAAAATTCTTTAAGAATATGGTGTGCCATTTACACACAGGGGTGTTTAGTTTAGTTTAGAGATACAATGCGGAAATAGGCATTTTGCGCCAACCTGCGATCCCCGTACACTAACACTATCCTACACACCAGGGGCAATTTACTATTTATTTTTACCAAAGCCAATTTATAGGACCTGAGCGGCAACGCTTTACCCAAAGGGTAGTAAGAATATAGAACATGCTGCCAGAGGAGGTTGTTGAGGCAGGTACTATCATGTTTAAAGGTGCAATCACCTGTGCTCCTGGGTGTACAAGTTGCTGAACCAGTTAATGTGCTGTCTACCATACTCCTGTAGAAATTCAATAGTGTATTTGTTTGTCATGGTTTGGGATCAGCTCCATCTAAGGCCGCAAGGAATTGCAGAGAATTGTGAACGCAGGCCAGACCATCACACAAACCAACCTCCCTTCCATTGACTCCATTTACACCTCACACTGCTTTGGCAAGGCCACCAGCATAATCCAGGACGAGTCGCACTCTGGCCACTCACTTTTCTTTCCTCTCCCATCCGGCAAAAGCTATAGAAGTGTGAAAACGCACACCTCCAGATTCAGGGACTGTTTCTTCCCAACTGTCGTCAGGCACCTGAATCACCCTATCAACAACTTGAGAGGAGTCCTGAGCTACTCTCTACCACAGGAAACATGTTCCCGATGTTGGGGGAGTCCGGAACCAGGGGCCACAGTTTAAGAATAAGGAGTAAGTCATTTAGAACGGAGACGAGGAAACACTTTTTCTCACAGAGAGTGGTGAGTCTGTGGAATTCTCTGCCTCAGAGGGCAGTGGAGGCGGGTTCTCTGGATGCTTTAAAGAGAGAGCTAGACAGGGCACTTAAAAATAGCGGAGTCAGGGGATATGGGGAGAAGGCAGGAACGGGGTACTGATTGGGGATGATCAGCCATGATCACATTGCATGGCGGTGCTGGCTCGAAGGGCCGAATGGCTTACTCCTGCACCTATTGTCTATTATTACCTATATAAGGGAGTTTTACTGGGCAATATTAGTTGGTATTTTGATTGGTCAAAAAACGCGCAGTTTCCGGCAGGCAATATTACTTGGTATTTTTCTTCTTCCGGTTTTCGCCATTGACTTAACGTAGAAAAACTGCGGTCAATCACAAAGCTCCAAGTGTGAATCTTAGGAATTATTTTAAGTTACGTGGGGATAGGTAATAATTATAATATTGACTGGCTTCTTTCGGGAGACACCAGGAAATATTGCCCGCACTGAAATCATATTGCCCTCGTCTTCGACTCGGGCAATATGATTTCAGTTTGGGCAATATTTCCTGGTGTCTCCCTCAAGGCCAGTCAATATTATATAATTATCATTGGAGACCCTTAGACTAACTATGATCAGATTTTACTGGACTTTAACTTGCACTAAAGGCTATTCACATTATTCCCATCAGCACATATCTGTAAATTGTGCATGGCTCAATTGTAGTCGTGTATTGTTATTCCACTGATGGTTAGCACAACACGAAAACATTTCTCTGTACCTCGGTACACAAGACAACAAACTAAATTCAAACTCAATATTTGGAATCTCCTCCACCTTCTGAGGAAGTACTGGGGATCCATCAATGACATGTGGCCTTCCACCTTACAGCTTCTAGTTATCGTCTGGAGATTTCAATCGTCATGTAAATATGTTTAAGAAAGAACTGCAGACGCTGGTTTAAGTTGAAGGTTGAAGGTTGACACAAAATGCTGGAGTAATTGCCTCAGTGGGTGAGGCAGCATCTCTGGAGAGAAGGAACGGGCGACGTTTCGGGTCGAGACCCTTCTTCTGAAGAAACGTCACCCGTTGAGTTACCCCAGCATTTTTGTGTTTGCCTTCGATGCAAATATGTTTATTGTCTAACTACACACTGATATGGTTCCTGTTCCAATTTCCCAATGAGAAGAACTTGCTTTTAATGAAGGAAATTACTGTGGTTTAGCTGCTCTTTATCTCGTACCACTTCCCGGAACAGGGGCAGATAAATAATGACTCGTCTGCCATCTGTCTGATGATAGAGGTCTGTAGCCCGTGCTGGGGCAGTTAGTGTCTGGCCTCCCAGTCAGTGTGTTTGCAGATACTTAACTGCAAAGCCTGGGATCCCCACTCTCGCCGCAGGCAGGAACGTGGCGCAGCGGTAGAGCTGCTGCCTTACGGCGCCAGAGACCAAGGTTCGATCCTGACCACGACTGCTCTCTGTACGGAGTTTGTACGTTCTCCCCCGTGGGTTAGCCCCGGGGATCTCCAGTTTCCTCCCACACTCCAAAGACGTGCAACTTTGTAGGTGAATTGGCTTGGTGTCATTGTAAATTGTCCCTAGTGTGTGTAGGATAGTGTAAGTGTGCGGGAGCCGCTGGTCGGTATGGACCCGGTGGGCCAAAGGTCCTGTTTCCGCGCTGTATCTCTAAACTAAACTAAATACAGATAGTCCTCGCCAGAGTCAACAGCATCTCCCCACCGTCCCTTCTCCCTGTCACACACAGCGCCTTCTCCCAGTTTGTATGTCGGGGCTCAATGGAAATTGACACTTGAAGCACTGCACTGTACCCACGCTCCCTTAAATAAGTGACTGCGTATCATTCACTCTTATGGAAACTAAGCAAAACGCATTCAGACATCCAAGACTGAATCTAGTTCAGCATCTTGAATTTCAAAAGTAAACCCGTCTCAAAATACACCCATTATATGTCTTCTATGACCCTTAGTATATATTGCAAGTTTGTACAAAATCTATCTTCTGCCTCCTTGGTAAACTGACATGAGATCTAGGCTGCGACTGACAGTCGATTTTTTTCCCTCCTTTTATTCTCCCTCTTAGATTTCCCTCTTCTTTCTCTTTTAGAATTAGTCTTTGTCACACAGCATGGAAACCAGTCCCTCAGCCCAACTTGCCCACAGCTGACCAACATGTCCCATCTGCACCACACCCACCTGCCCGCGTTTGGCCCATATCCCTCTAAACTTATCCTAACCTTGTACCTGTCTAATTGTTTCAGAAGCATTGTGATGGTCCCTGCCTCAGCTACCTCCTCCGGCAGCTTGTTCTATGCACCCACCACCCTTTGTGTGAAAAGGTTACTACTCAGATTCCTATTGCATCTTTACCCTCCTCACCGTTCCTTTCCCTTTTGTTATCTTTTGCTGTCTTTCTTTGTTTTCTTTTCTTTCCCGTTTTCTCTTTCCGGGCTGAATGCAGGCAAATTTGATCACCGCAGATAGGGCATCCTGATTAACATGGACGTGTTGGACCGAAGGGCCTGTTTCCGTGCTGTGTGACTCTGTGACTACCCCTCCTTTCTTTCTCCCTCTCTCGGCAGTGTTGTGAAGGAGTGAATGAGTGGTACTGGTTAACCTGGCGGCTTCTGACTCATTGACATCGAGCCTGTGCTGATTCAGAACTCCTCCGCCGCGCACAGATTACCAATTCATCTCTATCTGCCCTGGATGTGTGTTTTATACTCGATGCACTCTTCTTGCCATAACTCTAGCTGACCCGAGGATGTGTTTCGAATGTGGAGAGAGTGCGGAAACTGAGTCCACGCCGACCAGCGACCGACCCGGACGCTAACACTATCCTACACACTGGGGACAAGTTACAATTTTACTGAAGCCAATTAGCCTACAAACCTGCGCACCCTGGTTGGTACACGTGAGGATAAACTAAACCCAGACTCAACCTCGCCGGACAGGAGTTTGTGTTTCCACTCCATCACTCTTATTGAAACCAGTTTTTCTTTTCAAATTCTATATTTATTGCTTGAATTTCGGTTCCCCAGGTGCCATGGGAGTTAAATGCTGCCTCTGGATTAATAGTTCATCTGGGGCCGTTATTGCCGTACATAAAACTCCATGAAAGCATTTTTCTGCAATGCAACAGAGTTTCCCCAACTGTACTAACAAGCTTCGGTCTACGTCCCGTGTTTTCCGGAGGTGCTGCCCACGTTCCGCGACGCGCCACATGTGTGTGGTGAGCCGTTGGACTGCATGCCCTCAGGACCAGCGCTCCAGCGCTCACTTCCGTAAAGCAATAGCCGTCCCAGGGAGAGACGCGTTTGTTGAAGCCTTTGAGGCTTTTGAGAGAGAGAGAGAGAGAGATTTTTTTAATGGCCTTTTTTTTGGGGAAGTTTTAAACTTTGAATCCTTCACAAAAGGAACCATCTGTGGCAAGACTTGCTTCGTCAGCAGTGGGTAAACCTGCAAAAGCTTAAAATCTGAGTAGCCCTGGGCATGAATCCAATCAGGGTGATCATTGCAACACACAGTAAAGAGGCTATTTGGCCCCTTGAGTCTATTCTGGCTCACAAAAGTAATCCCAACTAATTTACTAGGCAACCTGAAATTCCACTAGTCGACTACACAAGGGCTCATTTACTGAAACCAATCCTACTGACACCCTTCAGACTCTTCAGCCCAGTCTGAAGGAGGCCCTCTGCCTGAAACATTACCTATCCATGTTCTCCAGCGATGTTGCCTGACCCGCTGATTTACTCCAGCATTTTGTCCTTCTTTGGTAAACCAGCATCCCCAGTTCTTTGTTTCTACTGTGAACAAAATCATGAGAGGAATAGATCAGGTAGATGCACAGAGTCTCTTGCCCAGATTAGGCGAATCTAGGGCCTGAGGACATAGGTTCAAGGTGAAGGGGGAAAAGATTTAATAGGAATCATAGGGGTAACCTTTTCACACAAAGAGTGGTGGGTGTATGGAACGAGTTGCCAGAGGAGGTAGTTGAGGCTGGGGCTATCCCAACGTTTAAGAAACAGTTAGACAGATACATGGATAGGACAGGTTTGAAGGGATATGGACCAAACGCAGGCAGGTGGGACTAGTGTAGCTGGCCAGTGTGGGCAAGTTGGGCCGAAGGACCTGTTTCCCCAGTGTATCACTCCAGCACTTTGTAGTTGTCAGCTAATGAGTTGTTTCCTTTGGACATAAGGAAATCTAGTCCTATTTCAGACGGCGATTATTGAGACGGTGCGTGCTGCCGTGCTTCCTCTGGGCATCACACAGGAAGGTGGCCAGGTTTAGCCGAACACTTTCTGGAGTATCGGAGGTGAACAATCAGGCCTCTTCTCCCTAAAGAAAATGTGGAATGAAACGTGAACGCATTTAAATAGGTGTCAGCTGGTCATGGGAATGATAATTGAATGTGTCACGGTGAGGAATGAGGCCCTGTTCAAGACATATAATTACATGGTGTGGGTCAGGCTGGATCTGTGCAGTGCTACAAGCAATTTCTCCATGCTCCCTCTGCTAACATGTAACCCCGCGCTACCTAAAGTGCTGACTCCACTAAAACGTTGCTTGGTCGCTTACGTCAGCCTGAGAAATACTCAACTCTCGTTACTGCTCTGACCTGGAGTTAAATAACAGTTCTTGGGAGATTATACAAGGCTGGCCACTGAGGGACCCAGCGAATCTGTGGAATTCTTCGCCACGGATGTCTGTGGAGGCCAAGTCAGTGGATATATTTAAGGCAGAGATAGATAGATAGATAGATAGATAGATAGATAGATAGATAGATAGATAGATAGATAGATAGATAGATAGATAGATAGATTCTTAAATTAGTACGGGTATCAGAGACTCTGTGGAATTCTCTGCCTCAGAGGGCGGTGGAGGCCGGTTCTCTGGATGCTTTCAAGAGAGAGCTAGATAGGGCTCTTAAAGATAGCGGAGTCAGGGGATACGGGGAGAAGACAGGAACGGGGTACTGATTGGGGATGAGCAGCCATGATCACATTGAATGGCGGTGCTGGCTCAAAAGGCCGAATGGCCTACTCCTGCACCTATTGTCTATTGTTATGGGGAGAAAGCAGGAGAATGGGGTTAGGAGGGAGAGATAGATCAGCCATGATTGAATGGCGGAGCAGACCTGATGGGTCGAATGGCCTAATTCTGCTCCTATCACTTATGATCTTATGAATGCACTGTAGTTTTAGTTTTTGGTTTTAATTCAGAGATACAGCGAGGAAACAGGCCCTTCGGCCCACCGAGTCCATGCCGGCCACGATCACCCATACACGAGTTCGATCCTACAATTTTTACAGAAGGCAATTAACTTACAAACCAGATTTAGAGTGGTATAGGCCAAACACAGGCAGGTGGGACTAGTGTAGATGGGGCATGTTGGGTGGTGTGGGAAAGTTGGGTCGGAGGGCCTGTTTCCAGGATATATGACTCCATGACTCTGTGTGGAGAATGTATGTTTAGTTTAGGTCCATTTAGACATACAGCACGGAAACAGGCCTTCGGCCCACTGAGTCCAGGCTGACCAGCAATCGCTAGTTCCGTCCTACACGTTACGGACAATTTACAGAAGCCAATTAAACTTCCAACATGCACGGGTTTGGAATGTGGGAGGAAACCGGAGCACCCGGAGGAAACCCACGCAGTCACAATCGCTGCTGCTCCACACACACCAGACAGCATGGGAGGTCAGGATCGAACCTGGGTCCCTGGTGCTGTGGGGCAGCAGCTCTACCTGTTAAAGGACGATAGTGTTTTTTTAAAACAAATCCACTGCGATGATGCTCTTCGTGTTTAAAGACGTGACCTATTTTACACACAAATATCACAACCTCGAGAGCAGGCATCGACTGTGGTTGCACTACCCACTTCAACCTCTCTGCTCATCAATCTCCTGCATAATGTTTCCCTGCTGCTCCGCACCCTGGGGATGTCTGCAAGCTGCTCCTGGAGTAACTATTCCAATTACTGCACATAACTGAACCCTCGCAGTCCCCTGTGGGCCTCTGTCCCTACAATCCTCCCATCATGTGGGCATCTTCCCCGAATACCAGAACTGGAATCTCATTTCCTCTCTGGCACACCAGTGCCGTAAAACAGCCTTGCATCAAGATCATTAATCAAGCCTCGTCCCCCATCAAGGTGAACATTGCTTACGCAATTAAAGGGAGCAGGGAAACAACACGTTGCCCCCAAACAGGCCATCGAGCGGTACAGTGTGGAAACAGAAGATAGGCACGAAATGCTGGAGTATCTCAGCGGGACAGGCAGCATCTCTGGAGAAAAGGAATAGGTGGCGTTTCTGGTCAAGACCTTTCTTCAGACCCGGAACAGGCCCTGCGGTCCTCCTTGTCTGTTATAGAGCTGTACAGTACGGAAACAGGCCCTTCGGCCCACGTTGTCCATGCTGACCAGCATCTGCAGTTCCGATTTTCCAGCATTTGCAGTTCCTTCTTTAACACTGTCATAAAATTGTCTATTGTGTAAAATTTGTAATTGTATCCACTTCTGCAGCTTCCTCTGTCAGCTCATTCCAGATACAGACTACTCTCTGAGAGAAAGGGTTGCCCCTGAGGCCACTGTTAAATCTCTCCCCTCTCTCTGTAAGCCTACGCCCTCTAGTTTTGGAATGCTCTACCTTAGGAGAAAAGGGGGGAAAGGCTGTGTGTGTTCACTTTTTATCCATGCCCCTCATGATCTTGTACACCTCAGTAAGTTCACTCCTCAGTCTCCTATGCTCCATTGATCTTACAGTAATTAGGACAATTATCGTGTTTTAGTGGGACAGATATTCTATGACTGGCTGGGTCTGTGAGATGGTTTACAGCTAAGAACCAGGTTGTGTTGGAAGGAACTGCAGATGCTAGTTTACACCGAAGAAAGGCACAAAATGCTGGAGTAACTCAGCTGGACAGGCAGCATCTCTAGAGAGAAGAGATGGGTGACGTTTTGAGTCGAGACCTTCTTCAGACATTTCTTCAGACATTACTTCAGACATTACTTCAGACATTACTTCAGATATTACTTCAGATATTACTTCAGACATTACTTCTGACATTCAGATCTTCAGATATTACTTCAGATATTACTTCAGATATTTCTTCAGACATTTCTTCAGATATTCCTTCAGACATTACTTCAAATATTACTTCAGGTATTACTTCAGATATTACTTCAGATATTACTTCAGACATTTCTTCAGATATTACTTCAGATATTACTTCAGATATTACTTCAGACATTTCTTCAGATATTACTTCAGATATGAGTTCAGATATTACTTCAGATATTTCTTCAGACAACCAGTTTGACTGGTTTTGATTTTCAGGATCAAGGGGTGGTCTTTGTACTGCCATTTCGTGGCAAAATCTTTGCACTCTTCAAATTAGTTTTTCATCTTTTGGGATACATTGTGGAAGCAGGCCCTTCGGCCCACCGAGTCTGTGTCCACCTGCGATCCCTACACACTAACACTATCCGAGACACACTAGGGGCAATTTACCATTTTACCAAGCTACTTAAGGGCCTGTCCCACTCTACGAGGTTATTCAAGAGCTCTCCCGAGTTTAAAAATAAATCAAACTCGTGGTAAGTACGTAGAATGTACGTAGCGGCGACGTCGGAGCTCATGGACGTCTCGTAGCGGCTCGTAACGCTAACGGCAGATACTCGGGAAACGCGGTTACTCGGGAGGTTTTTTCAGCACTGTGAAACATGTCCAATACCTCGAACAGCTATTACCGTAATTCTCCGAGTTCGAATCAGGGGAAACTCGGGAGAATTCGTGAATGACCTCATACAGTGGGACAGGCCCTCAAAGCCCACAAACCGGTACACCTTTGGAGTGTGGGGGGGAAACCGGAGGTCCCGGAGAAAACCCACGCAGGTCTCGGGGAGCAAGTACAAACTCCAACAGACTGTAGCCGGTCTCTAGCACTGTGAGGCAGCAACTCTATCACTGCTACAGTGCCACCCTGGCATCAATCAATTCTGGCATCAACTCAACAACAATTGCGTTTGATGCCACTTGTTAAAACCTTCCAAATAGTGAAAGGCCTGGGTAGAGTGGATGTGGAGTTACTCCAGAATTTTGTGCCTATCTTCAGTGTAAACAAGCATCTACAGTTCCTTCCAACACAACCTGGTTGTTAGCCGTGAACCATCTCACAGGCCCAGCAAGTCACAGAACATTTGTCCCACAAAAGAGTCTTAATTCTTGTAAGGTCAATGGAGCATAAGGGTGAACTAACCGAGTGTACAAGATCATGAGGGGCACGGATAAAGTCAGCAGCTTTTCCCCCGTCTCCCCGAGGGTAGAGCATTCTAAAACTAGAGGGCGTAGGCTTACAGAGTGAGGGGAGAGATGTGTAGGGAAAGAACAGTAGATGCTGGTTTAAATCGAAGGTAGACACAAAATGCTGGAGTAACTCAGCGGGTCAGGCAGCATCTCTGGAGAGAAGGAATGGGTGATGTTTCGGGTCGAGACCCTTCGTCAGGGGAGTGGGCGGGTCAGAGATAGAATGTAGTCAGAGACAGGAAGACTGGTGGGAGAACTGGGAAGGGGGAGGGGATGGAGAGAGAGGGAAAGCAAGGGCTATTTGAAGTCAGAACAGTCAATGTTCGTGCTGCTGGGGTGGAAGTTACCCAAGCGAAAACTGAGTTACCCAAGCGAAACTCTGACCATGGAGGAGGCCCAGGACAGAGAGGCCAGATAGGGAATGGGAGGGGGAGTTAAAGTTCTGAGCAACCGGGAGATCAGGTAGGTTGAGGCAGACTGAGCGGAGGTGTTCAGCGAAACGATCTCCGAGCCTGCGCTTGGTCTCGCCGATGTAAAGGAGTAGTCACCTGGAACAGCAGATACAGTAGATGAGGTTGGAGGAGGTGCAAGTGAACCTCTGCCTCACCTGGAAAGACTGGGTCCTTGGATGGAGTAGATGTAAAGGGACAGGCGTTGCATCTCCTGCGGTTGCATGGGGTGTTTTGGGTCGGAAGGGACGAGTTGACCAGGGAGTTGCAGAGGGAACGGTCTCTGCGGAAAGCAGAAAGGGGTGGAGATGGGAAGATGTGGCCAGTAGTGGGATCCCGTTGGAGGTGGCGAAAATGTTGGAGGATTATATGTTGTATGTAACGGCTGATTGGGTGGAAGGTGAGGAAAAGGGGGACTCTTGTCCTTGTTACGAATGGGGAGAGGGGAAGCAAGAGCAGAGCTGCAGGATATTGAGGAGACCCTAGTGAGAGCCTCATCTATAATGGAAGAGGGGGCCATAGGGTACAGCCTCCGAATAAATGGATGCACCTTTAGAAAGGAGATGAGGAGGAATTTCATTAGTCAGAGGGCGGTGAATCGGGAATTCATTCCCACATATGGCTGTGAAGGCCAAGCCATTGGGTATTTTCAAAGCAGAGAATGACAGGTTTTTGATTGGTACGAGTGGCAAAGGCTGTGGGTGAGAAGGCAGGAGTATGGGGTTGAGAGGGAGAGAGATCAGCCAGAGAGTAGACTCGACAGACTGAATGGCTTAATTCTGCTCCTGTGTCTTCTGAACTTACAATGGTCCAGTGGACCATTCTGAAACATTATCACAAAGTGCTGGAGTAACGACAGGTCAGGCCGCATCTCAGGAGAGCATAGGTGGGTGACGTCTGATCACTCTGAAGTAGGATCTCGACCGAAACATCACCTGTCCATGTTCTCCAGAGATGCTGCCTGACCCGCTGAGTTACTCCAGCACTTTGTGTCCTTTTCTGCACTAACCGGCATCTGCAGTTGGTTTGGGTTGACAACTTTTTCAGCGGCGAAGATGTCCGGGTCGGTTCGTGCAATGAGACCAAGACAACATTGGAAGGGTTCCCAGTGATCGCTATGTCACCACAGTCGACCCGAAACGTCACCCGGTCCTTCGCTCCGCAGATGCTGCCAGTACCGCTGAGTTACTCCAGCTACCTGTGTGTCTCTCTCTTCCGTTTCAACCAGTTCTTTCTTGCACAGCACCAGACCCATTGAGTTCCTCCAGCACTTTTTGTGGGGGGTTTTTCCTCACCCCCCCCCCCCCCCCCCCATCCTTCTCGAAGGCTGTTCCCTGTCCTGGCACATTCACAGCGCTATCCGTTTTCCTTTCTGGTTTTCGTGTCTGCAGGGTGTGCTTTGCTTTTCACACGTAAACGGATGACTGTTGTGCTTGCTGGTGCAGTACAGCGGGCTGACAAGTTAAAACCAAATTAAGACTGCCTGGCAGAAGTGTCTGCTGGAGATGTACCGTGGTTTTGGATTCCCTGTGGAGCGAAGTACATGCTCAGCTGCAACTTGAAATGTGTACAGCAGCAACTGATTTCATTTTGACTTTCTTTTAAAAGAAAACAATATTTTGTCATAAAACTCTGCCATCCCTCAATTGCAGCGTTTGATGTCTGTTTTTAATTCCCAGCAGCAAGACTTCAGATGCGAGCTATTCTGCTTTGAGCAAAGTGCATTAGCTATTTTAGTGAACACTGCAGAGGCAGACCCGGAGTTCCTTTGTGGAAATAAAAGGACGACTGATGCTGGAAATCCAAGATGCAACCAAGATCGGCCATGATTGAATGGCGAACAGGACTCGATGGGCCGAACGGTCCAATTCTGCTCCTAGAACTTCATCTTCTTCTTCTTGCGTATGGCGTGCACAGCCTAAAGTTGTAGGACAACTTGTTCTATTTGATCTTATTTGATTGTGCAAGCCGGGTCGATTGCATTCGTCGAAACAGGGCGGACCACGTGAAGGTTGCAATCTCCCACCCCTTCCTAGAACGTATCAACCAGTAGTTGCTGCAAACACTCAGCAGACCATTCAGCATTCGTGGAGAGAGAAACTGAGTTAAAGGTTCGGGTGGAAGACCACTTGTTGTGGTAAATGTGTGGCCTCTGTTCGGCCTTTAAAAAGGAACTGGGCATGGTCGGTGTTCATAAGTGATTGGAGCAGTCTTAGGCCATTCGGCCCATCAGGTCTGTCCCATCATTGAATCATGACTGATCTGTCTCTCCCTCCAAACCCCATTCCCCTGCCTTCTCCCCATAACCTCTGACACCCGTACTAATCAAGAATCTATCTATCACTGCTGTAAAAATATTAGTTGACTTTAGCCTCCACAGCCGCCTGTGGCATTTTAAGTGGTGTGATTTAAGTGTGGCTGCACTGAGATGGATGGGACAGCTCTGAGAGTTAGCACTGCCTCGATGGGCCGAATGGCTTCTCCTGAGCAGTGAATGATTTCTGGCTGGCACCAAGGCACGTAAAACCCTTTGATAACTATTCCCTGGAAAGCATGTGTGCACGGATGTCACAAAACAAAGAGTTTGTCGACATTCAACTTCTGAAAGCAACTGAATTATTTATCCCGAAGAACATGCGAGTGTATATTGTCAACCTGCGCACTTTCATCTCCTGATCCTTGTTCACCTCCTGAGGATAGATGAGCTTAGCCAGCATTCTCGTTCATAAGAACCACTTTGCCGGGGAGATCTTTGAATCCATAACTAATCACACAGGTTTAAGGGTGCCGTTTAACTGAGCGCCCTGTTCTACTTGAATAGACACGGGAGTACGTGTTAATGCGTGAAGATGCAGGGAGATTGAGGAGAGTTTACAGTTCCGAGAGTCAACATGTGTGTGTGTTTGAGAGTTCAGAACACGCAGTTAATTGGAATTGATTGGAGTTTGAGGAGGGTTTAGCCCTGTCAGCCCAACCACTGTTGTGCTGAAATGTTCTTTATCCATGAAAGGTGCCGATCAAAAGAGGCACAGGATATGATGTGTGCAGTTGGGAAGATGTAAAACCTGACGACGTGACTGGGAAAAGATGAAGTGACCTCTTTGTTGCCCACCACCCCACCACATAATATGAAAGTTTAAATCACAACATTTTTGTGCACATCCGATGGAATTATTTCTGAGACCTGCTACCTTGGCAGACAGATTTTCCTGGTAATACCTTCCTCTCATTTAGGATGTGATTTCTCCCACCCCACTCCCCGTGCATCGGTCCTGGAGACGGGAGTCATTAATCGCAGTGAAGTTGAAGCTGTGCTGGGAGCCTTGCACGGGGATTTGTCAGGAGTGATGTTACGTGGGGGGAATTTAACTGTCTGATACAAAAGAGGTGGGCAAGATGTGGCCTGACATTTGCCGACTGCTCTCTGGTTACTATGGGAACGCGAGGATTTTAATTTTTCTCCTCTACAGATAAGTAATCTAATTGAGGGGTTCAGATGGTCTCGGCAGTGAGCACCCAGCTCAGCTGGCTTATCTTCAGAACCCTGCAGTTTGCAACATTGAACTGTGCGGATTCTCTCTCTTTGATGTGTGTTTATGTGGGGGTGGCGAGATGACTCCATGTTACAGCTGCTGCTTACCACTCTCTTCTCGTTCACTCGCAAAAGGTTCGATGCTGGAGAAACACAATAAAATGCTGGAGAATCACAATATGGATCTTGTAGAAACATATAAGATTCTTAAGGGATTGGACAGGGGAAATGTTCCCGATGTTGGGGGCAGTCCAGAGCCAGGGGTCACAGTTTAAGAATAAGGGGTAGGCCATTTAGGACCGAGATGAGGAAAAACCTTTTCACCCAGAGAGTTGTGAATCTGTGGAATTCTCTGCCACAGAAAGCAGTGGAGGCCAATTCACTGGCTGTTTTCAAGAGGGAGTTAGATTTAGCTCTTGTGGCTAAAGGAATCAAGGAATATGGGGAGAAAGCAGGAACGGGGTACTGATTTTGAACGGGGTACGGGGCGCAGAACGGAGTACGGGGTACAGCCATGATCATATTGAATGGCAGTGCTGGCTCGAAAATGCCGAATGGCCTACTCCTGCACCAATCTATTTTCTAACATCTTGTATTTCTGAGGCACCCATCTTGTCCCTTTCACAGTTTCCACCCAAAGGATGACTTGGACATGCAGCCACTGCAGGAAGGCCACCGGCCAAGCCATGCACAGTGTCTTGCCACCGTGATCTGTTTTATTTTGCATTTGTGGGGAAGCATGCATTGTCCCTTTAACAGCCAGCTGGGAAGAGAAACACAGCCTTAATTTAGGGCGGCACAGTAGCGCAGCTGGTGGAGCTGCTGCCTCACAGCGGCAGAGACCAAAGGTTCAATCCCGACCTTGGGTGCTGTCTGTGTGGAGTTTGCATGTACTCCCTGTGACCGCGTGGGTTTCCTCCAGTTGCCCGGTTTCCTCTCACGTGCCAAAGACGTCACTGTTAATTGGCTTCTGGGCTGGATGCAAAAAATATATATATATATATATATATGTATGTATATATATATATATATATATATGTGTGTGTTTATGTATGTATATATGCATATGTGTGTGTGTGTGTGTGTGTGTGTGTATTTATTTGCACATGAATATGGATCATTTGCAGACTGAGGAGATAGTTTACCTTGGCATCCTGTTCAGCACCAACATTGTGGGCTGAAGGGCCTGTTCCTGTGCTGTACCATGTACTGTTCCGTGTACTCGTCTGGAGACAAAATGGGCGATGTGTAAGTCGGAGTGTGCTGAACACCTGCGCCTGAAAACTACAAACGGTGCCTCGGAGTTGAGCAGACCGTCTCCGCAGCCGTTTATCAGCTCTCTGGATGATGCTTTAGCAGCTGTTGGAGCGATGGGGAGACGAGCAACGCAAGATTTGCAAAGTCTGCTCCTCCACTGATAAAGGCAAGCGTTCTCACATATTAGCAAAATAATCTTTTTTTCTTTAATGCTGCCATTGTTATCACTTAGAGATTTCTTCACTTCGTTATTTAAGCTTCAGTGAGTGGGGAATGTGCGGGGTCAGGTCCTGCTTTCTACACCTTCCGGTACTTATGCACTCCAGAGATTTGGGAATAAACTTTCACTGGTTCTACTTTAGAAAGTATCCTGACTGGTCGCACCAAGGCCTGGTACGGCAATGCCAACACACAGGCTGCAGAGGGTGGTGAACTCAGCCCGGTCCTTCAAGGGCACAGCCCTTCCCACCATTGAAAGCACCTGCACCAGGCACTGCCTCAAGAAGATGGCACCTCTCATCAAGGATGCCCACTCTCCAGGCCCTGCCCGCTTCTCACTGCTACTGTCGGGCAGGAGGTACAGAAGCCTGAATTCAAGAACAGCTACTTTCCAACAACCATCAGATTCTTCAATAGACCTGCACAACCCTAATGCAACCTTGGCAATGTAACACTATGGACCGTCTCTTGCACTAACATAGAGTCATGCAGCGTGGAAACAGGCCCTTCGGGCCACGCCGACCAACGTGCCCCCTCTACAATAGTCCAACCTGCCTGAGTTCCTGTCATAGAATTGTTTTTTTTACTAATCATGTTTGGACTAATGTCTTGTTTTTGGCAATATGTCTTCGTCCTTTTAGAATTGTATACCTATATATCTTTGCGTGTGCTGTGTGAGCCTATGTGCCTGCAATGCTGCTGAAAGCAAGATTTTCATTATATCTTTATCTCACGGTACTCATGCGCATTAAGATAAACATGACTTGACCTAATGGGCCCAGGTTTTGATTTTCTTTTGCTATTCCCCCCAACTATGCCTCCATGTCTGAAGAAGGGTCTCAACCCGAAACGTCACCCATTCCTTCTCGGCAGAGAGGCTGCCTGTCCCGCTGAGTTACTCCAGCATTTTGTGTCATGCCTCCGTGAAGTCCCGCTCTCAAGAATCGGCAGAAGAGATGATTAACCCCTTGCAGCAATTTTATTTAAGTCTATCATCTGAAAAGGACAACAACAACCAAAGTCTTGTGTGGAGTTGCTCCCTCCCTCTATGAAATCCTAATATTGTGAATAAAATATCAATGAACACAAAGGATCAAGGGTTTGGTTTAGTCCAGGGGTCGGCAACCTTTTTTTGCATAGGGGGCCAGGACCCTCCGGGACTAGCTGCAGTTCCCAGGTCGCCTGAGAGCCCCGGGTCTAGCTGCAAATCCGCTATCCGGTCCCGGCGGCTGCTCGCAGCCACCCGAGCTACTGACTGAGTTGCTGGCATGATCCCCGACCCCTCCTTCTCAATGCTCCTGCCCTCCCCGCAACTTTACCCCTGGCGGCCAAGCCGTGCTGACCCGAGCCACGACGGAAGCCGGTTCCGAAAATGGCGCTGAAGATTACCCACTACGGCGTTTTCGCCAAGTGGGCTATCTTGTTCCTCCGCTCTATGATCTTGTGGTTTGCACCTTCTGCCTGTGACCGTGTGGGTTTCCACAGAGTGCTCCAGTTTCCTCTGGCATCGGGAAGATTTTGGGAAGATGATTTGTAGGTTAATCAGTGGCTGCAATTTGGGCTCCGTGTGTGCGTGAATGAGTGGTGGAATCTGGGAGGACGTTGATAGAATCTAGGACCAGAGGGCACAGATTCAAAATGAAAGGGCGTACCTTTAGAGATGAGGAGCAATTTTCCTAGCCCAGAGGGTGGTGAATCTGTCAGAGTCTCTTGCCCAGAGTGGAGAAAACAAGAACCAGAGGCTACATGTTTAAAGTGGAAAGGGGAAAGGTTTAATAGGAACCTGAAAGGTAACCTTTTTCACACAAAGCGTGATGGCTCTATGGAACGTGCTGCTGGAGGAGGTAATTGAGGCAGGAACTATCGCAATGTTTAAGATACAATTAGACAGGTACATGGATAAGGCAGGTTTGGAGGGATATGTGCCAAATTAGGACAAGTGCAGACTTGGGCATGTTTTTTGGTGTGGGCGAGTTGGGGCGAAGGGCTTGTATCCATGCTGCATGACTCTAACTCTCTTTGAATACTGAGAGAGTGAGCAAAGGGGTCGGTTTAAAAGTAGCCTCTTGCAGGTAGCGGGTAAGTTGGGAGAGGGGGTAGAGAGGCTTTGATGGCTGATTCCAGACATTGGACCTGGGCATCTGAACACGTTCCACCAGCGGGGAAGCAGTCACATTTTGGGAAGATTGCCTCCTGCCGTCTTCTCCGTCACGTCACCTGAGATGGGGAGGGGTGAGATGGGGGAGGGATGTGAAAATGAGAATCCAAAATAGTCACTCGACAGCCTCCCTGCTAACAAGCCCTCGAACCACAAACGGAATTTCATGAATTTTGAAAAGCTGTTAATTTTTCGTTTTGCGTATCTGGTGGCCAGCTGCCTCTCTGAATGCATTTGAATCCGTTATCCTTCAGGCAAACTACTTGGCAGGAAACCAGACCACTGTCCCGTGGGCTTGTGGTGTCAATGGCTCCTCAGGGTTGGAAAGTTTGTGTTGATATCGGATTCCAGAGCTGGAAACAGAGGCGGTGAGTTCTGTCCAGTACTGGCAGAGTGTTGGCGGTGCCTCTTTCACACGGGGTGTGAAGCTAACACTCCATCTGTCCTCTCGAAGATGTCAAAGGAAAAGCTCATTGGCGGCACGGTGGCGCAGTCGCGGAGCTGCTCCCTTAAGGGGCCCGTCCCACTTACGCGATTTCTTTCGGTGACTTGCAGGTTGCCGAAAATGTTGAACGTGTTGAAAATCTAGCTGCGACCAGAAAAAGGTACGGCTCTTTGGGCGACTACTCACGACCATGTCGACACGTGACGCCTGTATGGTCATGGGTAGTCGCCCAAAGAGTCGTGCCTTTTTCCGGTCGCCGCTGGATTTTCAACACGTTCAAAATTTTCGGCGATCTACTATGACGGCAAGTCGGCGAAAAAATTGCGTAAGCGGGGCAGGCCCTTAACAGCACTGGAGAGCCAGGTTCGATCCTGACTACAGGTGCTGCCTGTTGTACGGAGCTTGCATGTTCTCCCTGGGACCAAAGTTAGACACTATGTATGTGCTGGAGTAACTCAATGGGTCAGGCAGCATCTCTGGGGGAAAAAGGAATTGGTGACCACATGGGTTTTCTCCGGGTGCTCTGGTTTCAACGACGTACAGATTTGTAGCTTATTTGGCTTCAGTAAAATAATAAATTGTTCCTAGCGCGTGGGATAGTGGTAGTGTACGGGGTGATCGATTGAGGAGCCTGTTTCCACATGGTGTCTCTAAAGTCTAAAGCTCGGCTGTTATTCCCTTCCAACTTGGGTCAATATTGATTGCAAGAAAGTCAAAGAGCATTCAATTGTCATATGTACCGATAACAGAACAATGAAATTGTCCTATGGAGTTGTCACGTGGAATAATAAGATTCTTCCTAGCTGCAGCTTTTCAGGCATATTAAATGCAACAGCAGAAATAATTATGAATCAATAATGCAATAAAATAGTAATCATTAATAAGAGGCAAACAAACATGATAGTGAAAAATCCTCAGTACAACCAAAGACACAGTCCAGAGGTGCTGAGGTTAGTGTCGTGCAGTGTTCAAGAGCCTGACGGATAGTTGTTGGGAAGAAGCTGTTCTTGAACCTGGTGCTCATGGTTTGCAGGCTCCTGTACCTTCTTCCCGATGGTAGCAGCGAGATGAGAGCGGGTTGTGTGGGCCCTTGCTGATATTGGTTAATGATATTGGCTGCCTTGTGGTGGCAGCACCTCCTGCGGATCCCTTCAATGGTGGGGAGCCCAGTACGTGATGGACTGGCCAGTGTCCACCATTCTCTGTAATGTCCATCGATCCCGGCTGTTTTCGAGTTGCAAAACCAGGCTGTGAACCAACCAAACGGTATGCCCTCTACCATACACCTGTCGAGGTTTGATAATATATGGATGCACTGAATCTCCTCCGTTTTCTGTGAGGAAGAGGCGTTGATAAGCTTTCTAGATGATTTTTTGATTTTTATGAAAACAAATCTGGCCCTTGCCAAGCAGATGTGTATGGACACTTACTGTGTCCGAATTGCTTGATATTCTTCATTACAACAACACTTCAAAGGTATTTTATTGGCTGTAAAACACTCTTGGACAAGCCTCAGTAGAAATGCAAGTTTTTTTGAAGTTAGTAACCAAAGATCTCTTTGCTGCCTCATTATCATCGTTTACCAAGGACACTTTCTTTTGTAGTAAAGTTTATGAGTTGTGAGGCCTTATAATGCACTGCACATTCCGGGCTTTTTGAATCGCGGCGTTGACAGCTAGTGCAGTCTGCAGATAAGATGGAAGACGGGCCTCGACCAGAAACATCACCCATTCCAACTCTCCAGAGATGCTGCCTGTCCCGCTGAGTTACTCCAGCATTTTGTGTCTATCTTCGGGATAGGCTGTAGACGTTGCTTGTCTATAGATACACGGGTCACAGTTTATCTCCACTTCTACTCTCAATCCAACTACCGTCTACTTCTTGCGTTTGAGGCAGCAGAAGTCTCACCATCCAGTGACGCCATCCAGTTGTTGTCGTTATATAATAACTACCATTATTTCATGGGATGGATGAGGATGGGGACAACAGGGGGAAGAGGCAAGAGTGTGTAGGAAGGGACTGCGGATGCTGGTTTACACCGAAGATAGACACAAAATGACCCAGTAACTCAACGGGTCAGGCTGCATCACTGGAGAAAATAAACAGGCCGGATCGTTTTGGGTCGGAACCCTTCTCGCAGAACTGGGTCTCTGCGCATCTCTCTGCAATTGGATCCTCGACTTCCTCATTCACAGACCACAGTCTGTTCGTATTGGTGGAAATTTGTCAGACTTGATAACAATCAGCACGGGAGCACCTCAAGGCTGCGTGCTCAGCCCCCTGCTGTACTCACTCTATACTCATGACTGCGTAGCCGGTCATAGTGCGAACTCCATCATCTAGTTCGCTGACGACACCACTGTTGTGGGACATATCACTGATGGGGATGAGTCAGAGTACAGAAGAGAGATCGAGCGACTGTCCGTATGGTGCCAGCACAATAACCTGGCCCTCAACACCAGCAAAACCAAGGAACTGATTGCAGACTTTGGAAGGAGTAGGATGGGGACCCACAGTTCAGTCTATATCAACGGGTCGACGGTTGAAAGGGTCAAGAGCTTCAAATTCCTGGGCGTGCACATCTGTGAAGATCTTTCCTGGTCCGAGAACACAGATGCAATTATTAAGAAAGCTCATCAGCGCCTCTACTTGCTGAGAAGATTACGGAGAGTTGGTTTGTCAAGGAGGACTCTCTCTAACCTCTACAGGTGCACAGTAGAGAGCTTGCTGACCGGTTGCATCGTGGCTTGGTTCGGCAACTTGAGCGCCCTGGAGAGGAAAAGACTACAAAAAGTAGTAAACACTGCCCAGTCCATCATCGGCTCTGACCTTCCTTCCATCGAGGGGATCTACCACAGTCGCTGCCTCAAAAAGGCTGGCAGCATCATCAAGGACCCACACCACCCTGGCCACACACTCATCTCCCTGCTACCTTCAGGTAGAAGATACAGGAGCCTGAGGACTGAAGCGACCAGGTTCAGGAATAGCTGCTTCCCCACAGTCATCAGGCTATTAAACTTGGCTCGGACAAAACTCTGAACATTAATACCCCTTTATCTGTTATTTGCACTTTATCAATTTATTCATTCATGTGTGTATTTACGTATATAATGGTCTATGGACACACTGATCTGTTTTGTACTCGATGCCTACTATGTTCTGTTGTGCTATGCAAAGGAAGAATTTCATTGTCCTGACTCTTTTGACTTTGCCTTCTTCAGAGGAGTCAAGACCGTTCAATTGTCCCGTGTCCCGAAATGGAAGAATAAGATTCTCACTTGCAGCAGCACAATAGGTTTGCAAACACAGTACCCAATAGATAATATAATAAAAGTGAATATAACAAAAGTTAAATAAATAAATAAAAATGTAGTGTGAAAAAAAAAAAAAAGAACCTGAAGGCCTTAGTGCAACTGAGGCAGTGGGTAGTTTGAAGTCCTGCAGCAGTTTAATGATTACTAGTTTAATGACATCGCCTTATCACCAGCATCTTGCCGAGGCTTGAGGTATAGGGAGAGTTTGGATAGGTGAGGACATTTTTCTTTGGAGCGTAGGCGGCTGAGGGGTGATGTTATTGATGTGTTCACCATCATGAGGCGCATGGATAAAGTGAACGCTCACAGACTTTTCCCCAGGGTAGAGGATTCCGAAATAAGAGGGCACAGGCTTCAGGTGAGAGGGCAGAGGTTTCAGTGGGACCTTGGGGCAACTTTGTCATTCGAAGGTTAATCGTATCTGAATAAGCTGCTAGAAGAAGCTGCAGAAGTGGATATAATTGGACATAAAAGACAGAAAAATGAATAGGAAGGGTTGAGAGGGAGATGGGACTTGCACAGTGTGTCAACTTGTTTGGCAGTGACAAGATGCGCTGAAGGCCCGGTTTTTGTGCTGTACAGCTCTGACTGTGATTCTTAAGGGCCTGTCCCACTTGGCCGTCATTTACACCATATTTGTGCTTCATCTGTAAAATAGGTCGGCGCGACGTCGCGCGGAAATCACGCGACATCATACCGTCCGGTGAGCGACGGCATTAGAATATCCTGCGGCGCACGGCGGCGCACGGTGACGTAATCATGCCTCACCACGCGATGCACATGAGACGCCGGGACGCCAGCGTGCGTACCCAATGCACCAGCATGCGTACGCGATACGTCACGCAGGTGGCGCGCGAGGATTACGTGCAGCACCAAATCCAGGAGCGCCGCCCGATACCGCGAACAACTCCGCACTCCTCCACGCCTCTCCATGCGCCCGTCCCGCGCCTTCCACACGCTACCCGTGCGCTACAACGCGACCACCACATTTTTGGAGGTGGCGTGAATGGGCGTGCAAATGTCGGCCACGTGGGACAGGCCCTTGAGGCCACCCTTACATAATCTTCTCCGTTCACCTGCAGTGCCGACCGCAGTGTTCACGAGGCTTGTGGTTTGGCAAATGGATAGACAGGGAATGGAGGGATATGGATCGCGTTCAAGCAGAGGAGATTGGTTTATGTGTAGGAAGGAACTGCAGGTGCGAGTCTAAACCGAAGACAGACACAAAAAGCTGGAGTAACTCAGCGGGTCAGGCAGCATCCCTGGAGAAAGAGAGTAGGTGACGTTTCGGGTCGGGACCCTGCAGGTTTTATTTAGCTATTTAGATTACCTTGGCATCGTGTTCGGTATGGACATTGTGGGCCGAAGGGCCTGTTCCTGTGCTCCATGTTTGGTGCTTCAGGACACTGGATGTGCCAGGGGAGCGGCAAGCGCGTAGAAGAGGCCAATTTCCATCCCTGCTGCCACTGTGTGTAACTGATGGAGCACATCACCTGCAGATTGTAGAATCCATCCAATTTATTTTTCTCAGGCCCTTTACACCGGAGAAGAACATTAACTGTGCAGGTTGTGTGCTGGGCAAACGATTATCTGTCAGGTTGCTGCCGAGGCAGCGTGGTGAGAATTACACCAGTAATTTCAGCTCCTGCCTCTCGTCCCAGCCCCCCTCCTCACCACCACTCACTTCACTTCTGCTCAAGGGCAGCTTTACTGAAACCAACTGTGAACTAAAATCCTCATGATCGTATTAAAAATTTGGATTAGAAGCTCTTTCTGATTAAGATTTAAAGTTACGGCTCATTCTGAAAAAAAAAAGACCTCTATTTATGTGCTGTTTAGCTAAGTTAGGCTTGTTCAACCCTTGCTGTTTAAAGTGAAGGGGGAATGATTTAATAGGAATTTGAGGATTAACTTTTTCACTCAAAGGGTGGTGGGCATATAGAGCAAGCTGATGGAGGAGGTAGTTGAGGCTGAGATTATTGCAATATTTGGTCTGTAGAAGGGTTTCGGCCTATTTCCTTCGCTCCATAGATGCTGCCGTACCCGCTGAGTTTCTCCAGCAATTTTGTCTACCTTTAACAAACATTTAGCCAGGTACATGGATATGATAGGTTTGGAAGGATATGGGCCAAACGCAGGCAGGTGGGACTAGTGTAGATGGGACATGTTGGTCGGTGTGGGCAAGTTGGGCCGAAGGACTTGTTTCCACGCTGTGTGACTCTTTGACTCGATGACTGGGCTTAAGGAGTGGGTTATTAGTGGGAAATGGTGCCTCACTCTCCCCAATGGGCGTGAAAACAAAGGTGGAACAAACTCTACTCCTTCTCTGATTCCATCTTAGTTTGGTTTGGAGATACAGCGCGGAAACAGGCCCTTTGGCCCATCGACTCTATGCCAACCAGCGATCCCTGCACACTAACACTATCCTACATACACTAGGGACAATTTACAGTAATACCAAGCCAATAAACCTGTACGTCTTTGGAGTGTAGGAGGGAACCGAAGATCTCGGAGAAAACCCACGCAGGTCACGGGGAGAACGTGCAAACTCCGTACAGACAAGCACCCGAGGTCAGGATCGAACCCCGTGCTGTCAGGCCAGAGACCCGGGTTCTCTTGGTTTCTTCTCTTTCTCGCATCCAGCTCCTCCCGACGCTGCCTCCTGCTAGTCTCTAGCTGTCGTGTGGAGTGAAATTATTGCAGTTTGTTGTGTGATTGTACCTGGGCGAGAGGGGTGGGGGTGGGAGGAGGGACCTCCAGAGGTTGACTCATTTAAAAGGCTCAATCTGCTGTGCACCCCGGTTGTCAGATTCGTTCATCTTAAACCTTTCCGTGAGGCAGCAATGAGGAGCAGTTGTGGTAATCGGTGGGGGGGGGGGGGGGGTTCCCGTTATTTGCTTTGAATACTTGATGTGATCGCATCTTAAGGAGGCAGTGAAGACAAAGCAAGGTGACTTGTCCACAAAGCTGTGGTGACTGCAGGGTAGTTGCCAATTAATTTATGGTTAAAAGCAATGGCAGCACTTCCAGGAGTGTGTTGACGGGCTAGTTCTCCTGTCTGCCAACACCACCTTTGTAGAAAATGTAATTTTAAAAAAAGGAACCGCAGGACCAAAGATACACACAAAATGTTGAGGTAACTCAGCGGGTCAGGCAGCATTCCTGGAGAACATGGACAGGTGACGTTTTGGGTTGGGTCTGAAGAAGGGTCAATCAAGAGTCCAAACCAAAAACATCACTTACCAATTTTCTCCACAGATGCTGCCCGACCCTCTGGTTACTCCAGCACTTTGTGTCCACCTTTCAAGAGGCTGCCAAAGCATTGGGACCCTCTATCTGCTCTGGGTTGACCTTGTGCTGGTATGTGTCTCAAGGAGGGTCCCGACCCGAATACAAAAACCTGCCCATTCCCTCCACAGATGCTGCCTGATCTCCTGAGCATCATATCTTGCTCAAGATTCCAGCATCTGCTGTCTCTTATGCCTCCACAATGCAGTAATCATGACTTTTTAAATACATCTGTTTGAACATTGAATTTTCTCAATTCTGTTAACCCTTGCTGTCTCCTCCCCTTCCCACCTCTCCCTCAGCCCTCAGGCCCTGGCATTCCCTCTCTCTCCATCTCTCTCCCCCACCCTAGTCACACTAGCTTCTCATTTTCACACCACAAACAGCTTACAATGGCTTGCTCCCTTTATCATCGATACTTTTTTGCATATCCTCCATTCATTGTTCTTTATCTCTCCACATCACCGTCTGTATCTCTCGTTTCCCTGATCCCTGACCAGTCTGAAGAAGGGTCTCGACCCGAAACGTCGCCTATCTCCTTCGCTCCTTAGATGCTGCTGCAGCCGCTGAGTTTCTCCAGCCTTTTGTGTACCCATAAATAAATTATACTTATTCACAAATAAGATGAGCAAAAATAGCTGAGCAATCTATTAAATAACCATTATTACCGATGAGTTTAATAATAGCAATAATAATAATGCACGGGCGCCTTTCAGGACTCTCAAGTTCACCTTACAGCTAAGACAAGCGTGAAACAAAAGCAACATATACAGCAACAATACACGATTCGGAGAGAGAGCAGCGGCAGCCAATCACGCCAGCATTCGCTCTCACCGCCGGCAGCCATTTGCAGCACACCAACAAAAACAAGACACCACATTAAAGAATTTAACACTAAACATAAAAACATCCCCCCCCCCCCACGATGGTTCCCACTGTGAGGGAAGGCAACAAAGTCCAGTCCTCCTCCTCTTGTTCACTCACGGTCGGGCCTATTGAGGCCTCCGCAGTCGCCGCGACGGCGGCCCGATGTTTCAGGCCCTCTCGCCGGATGATGGAGCTCCGGCGTCGGGAGAACACTCTCAGCGGCTTGGAGTGTCTGGAACGGCCGCTTCCTCCCCGGAGACTGCGGCTCCCGAAGTCCACAGGCCGCGCTGGTCGGAGCTCCAACATTGGCGATCTCGGCGAGAGATCTGCGGTGTTTAAAGTTCAGCACCGCCCGCGGCTGGACGCTCCGCAGACCACAGTTTACATATATTCCTCAATGTTTTTCTTATGCAATATGATCTGTTGCAGTTTGGGGACTCGGTGGGCCAAATGGCCTGTTTCCGCGTTTAGTTTAGTTTGGCGATACAGCGCTGAAACAGGCCCTTCGGCCCACTGAGTCCGCACCGACATCCCCGTGCAATAACACTATCCTACACACGCCAGGGACAATTTACACTTCTACCAAGCCAACTAACCTGCACATCTGTACGTCTTTGGAGTGTGGGGAGAAACCGAAGATTTTTAGATTAGATTAGATTAGATTCCTTTATTGTCATTCAGACCTTTCGGTCCGAACGAAATTTTGTTACCTTGCAGTCATAACATATAATAAATTAAAACAAAACACACAATAAACACATATTTAACATCCACCACAGTGAGTTCACCAGGCACCTCCTCACTGTGGTGGAAGGCAAAAGTCTTAAAGTCTTTGTCTTTTTCCCTACTTGTTCCCCCTCTGCGCTGAGGCGATCCAGGCCTTCGATGTTATCGTCCACTAGGCCCGCGGCCGAGCCTCCGAAGCCAGGCTGCCACCGCCGCCGTCGCCGGAATGCTGGAACACCGCCACAGCTCTGAATCAGGGTCGACCGCGGGAACGTTGGAGCGCCGGAGCTCTGAAGCCGGGCCGCCGCTGGAGCACCGCTGGAACGCCGCTGGAGCGCCAGAGCTCTGAAGCCGGGCCACCGCTGGAGCACCGCTGGAGCGCCGGAGCTCTGAAGCCGGGCCGCCGCTGGAGCACTGCTGGAGCACCGGAGCTCTGAAGCCGGGCCGCTGGAGCACCAGGAGCTCTGAAGCCAGGCCACCGCTGGAGCAACTGCTGGAGCGCCGGAGCTCCGAAGCCGGGCCGCCGCTGGAGCAACTGCTGGAACGCCGCTGGAGAACCGGAGCGCCGCTGGAACGCTGGAGCTCTGAACGCTCGCCACAGCTCCGAGGCCGCCAGGTCCGCCATTAGGCCTCAGCACAGACGGAGACGGTGATGGGGGATACGACAAGAAAAGGTCGCATCCCCCCTAAGGGAGAGACTAAAACCGTGTTTCTCCCCCCCTCCCCCTCCCCCCCCCCCCCCCCCCCCCCCCCCACACACACACAAACACAACCTAATAAACCAAAATTCTAACTAAAACAGACACAAAAAGACAAAAAAAAAAAAAAAAACAGACGGACCGCAGGTGAGCCGCAGCTGCCACGCAGCGCCGCCACTTCCGGAATCTTGGCGAAGACCCACGCGGTCACGGGGAGAACGTTGTACAGACAGCGCCCAAAGCCAGGTGCGAACCTGGGTCTCTGGCGCTGTAAGGCAGCAACTCTACCAACGTGCCTCGCTGTTTTATCTCTAACGTTTAAAGTCTAAATCTCTACATGCACAAACTCCCGTGTAGGAGATGCACTTGCGACAGGTTGGTCTCGGGTAAACTTGCAGGAACGTCCTAGGGGGAGTGGCCGTTGGAATGAACGGCGAACCTTGCCCGTGGGGAGAATCTAGGTCCGCAGAAATCGCACGTGGGTTCCAAGTCAGATGTGGATGAAAGTGAGCCGAGATCCGCCTGCCTTCTATCGCCAGTAGGAGCCATTGCATCTGCTTTCCCCTCGAGTTGGCGTGTCGACGGCAGCCCTCGAGCGAGGAGATTGTCAGCTGGGCTTCTCCACCGACCGGGCACAACTACAGAGGGATGAAGTCATTAGTACTCTGACATCCCTGTTAATTAAAGCGCTAACATTGGTTGGAGAGAAGAAAAAAATGCTCATTAGTGTTGTTCAAAGTCTTTTCCCAGCAGCGCTGCGATGATTAGAGAAGTTGAGACGGAGTTTGATTGGAAGTCGTGCGTGAACTCGTTGGGGCATTGGGTGATGGCCAGTGATCCAAGCATTTCTGGACCAAAAGGGAAGCTGAGGAAAATCTGTCTTTATTTTACATTCAGTAGAAATTAGCCACCAGCTGGTAAAATATTAAACTGTCCAAAGGATGAGAAACTGGTAGAACGAGATCTGTACAGCGCAGGGACAGGCCCTTTGGCCCACGGTGCCAATGTCGAGCAGGATGCCAAGTTCAACTAATCTCCTGGATGCGCATGATTACGTTGTGTGTAATATTTGCTTACCAAGATGAGCAGCAACCTAATTTACAAGGAAGATAGACACAAAATGCTGCAATAACTCAGCGGGTGGACCGGCAGCAGCTCCGGAGAGTAGGAATGGCTGAAGGTTCGGGTCGAGACCCTTCTTCAGACTGCCTGACCCGCTGAGTTACTCCATCATTTTGTGTCTACCTTCGGTGTTAACCGGCATCTTCCTTCTCATTTACAAGGATATCATTAAGTTAGTATGGTACGTTTATTGGCCAAGTATTCACATACAAGGAATTTGCCTTACTGCTCCGCCCAGAAGTGTTTCACTTTAACTTTCAGTGTTAACTTTACTGTTGTGGTGACTTTTTTAAATTGCTGGGTTTTTTTTTCTTTTTTCCTCCCACAAATATGTAATATGTGAAAAAGTGATTCTGTTCCATTCTGTTTTGTAGTTTGTTTTTTTTTGCACAAATTGCGAGCATTGCCACTTTTCATTTCACTGCACATCTCGTATGTGTATGTGACGAATAAACCTGACTTGGGCTTGCAAGGCTGGAGATAGCGGGAGATGTTGGATAGTCTGGGACTTTTTTACCATGGAGCGAAGGAGGCTGAGGGATGACCTTATTGTGGGGCACGGATAAAGTGAATGCTCCGAGGGTAGAGGATTCTAAAACTAGTGGGCACAGGCTTAAGGTGGGAGGGGAGGAGAGATTTAATATGGACCTCGGGAGCATTTTTTTCACTCAAAAGATAGTCAGTATCGGTAGTGAGCTGCCAGTGGAGACTATTGAGATGTACACAGTTATGAAATTTATAGGACATTTGGACAGATATAGGGATAGGAAGGGTTTTTGAAGTTTAATTTGTTTTCATGTGTGCCGAGGTACAGTAAAAAAACTTTTGTTGCGTGCTAGTCAGTCGGTGGAAAGACTATATCATTTAGAGGGATATTGGCCTCATGCAGGCAAATGGGACTAGTTGGTTAGGCCAACTTGGATAAGGTGGGCTGAAGGGCCCGTTTCTGTGCTGCACAGATCCATGGCTGTGTCTCTCTGACAGAGCAGTGTTTATGGCAGCAAAGACACCAATAGAATGTCGGTGATGAAAGGCCAGAGGTTTCAGCAGAGGTTTTCTTGAGGACAGCGTCTGGAACGTCTTGGCCTTAAACTTCACCCACCCATGTTCTCCAGAGATGCTGCCTGGCCCGCTGAGTTACTCCAGCGCTTTGTGCCTTTTTTTGTTTTGTAAACCAGCATCTGCAGTTCCTTGTGTTCAGATTGGATTTGAAGGTTTCTTCTTTGAGGAGGAGAGAAGTCGGGATGGAGTTGTTATGGAGGAATTCCAGAGCTTTGGACATTCAGCATCTGAAGCTCCACTGCCCACTAACTGTTCCAGGGAGTTGCTGGGCAGGTTTCCTGGCGTTAATTGGGGGAAAAGTGTTCAGTGCTCCCTGTCATATTACATCAACTCCAAAGGTTCGTTACACAGTTTGACAAATGGTTTTGGTGGCAAAGTGCCCAGGGTTGATGTAATAACAAACAGGTTCTTGTAGAGAAACAAGCCTGAGTGCTTTCAAATCGCCCGAGTTTATCCTTCTTTTAGCTTTAAAAATCCATGGATTTTTGTAAGTAGCCTTAAAGAATTAATCTTTTGCACTCTTTCTCTCTCTCTCTCTCTCTTTTTTTTATTTTTTATACTCTTTCTCACTCACTCTCTCTCTCTCTCCTCTCTCTCTCTCTCTCTCTCTCTCTCTCTGTCTCTCTCTCTCTCTCACTGTCTGTCTCTCTCTCTCTGTCTCTCTCTCTCTGTCTCTCTCTGTCTCTCTCTCTCTCTATCTATCTCTGTCTCTCTCTCTCTCTCTATCTCTCTCTCTCTCTCTATCTATCTCTCTCTCTCTCTGTATCTCTCTGTCTCTGTCTCTCTCTCTCTCGCCCTCTCTCGCTTGACCTCTCGCTCTCTTTCTCTCGCCATCTGTCTCTTTCTCTCTCCCTTTCTCGATCTCTCTCTTTTATTTCTCTCTCTTTATCTCTCCCTCAATTATATCTGCTATGTTTAATGGTTTTCAGAGAGAATGGTGCATAATACAAAGATGAGGTTGACCTTGGATCGTGTTCGTTGTTCCCTGCACTGGTTTGGGGCCACGGTTACCCTAGCTGGCCTGGGGCCGTGTCTTCTATGTAATTGCAACATACAGGTGGCATGGGCTTGTCACGGCAGTGTTTGCTATGGGGGCTTGTCTTCATCACAGCTGCCATCCCTGGCCAGAGATGAGGGGCACTGATGGGGACTGGAACACTCGCCCGACACCGGATGCCGTTAGCTGCCGTTTCTTTGTCAGTTGACCACCACAGCTCCTACTCTCATAGTTTACTCAAATGTGGATCAGCGCTGAGGCGGCTTTTACCAGACCGACATGGTGGCGGGGCGGTAGAGTAGCTGCCTCACAGCGCCAGAGACCTCAGGTTCGATCCTGACCACAGGCGCTGTCTGTACGGAGTTTGTACGCTCTCCCCGTGACCTCGTGGGTTTTCTCCGGGTGCTCCAGATTCCTCCCTCTCTCCAAGGACGTGCAGGTTTGTAGGATAATTGACTTCTGTAAATTGTCCCCAGTGCGTAGGATAGAACTAGTGTACGGGTCATCGCCGGTCGGCGCGGACTCGAAGGACCTGTTTCCACGCTGCATCGCTAAACTAAAAAAATGCAGTTCCAGTACGGGAAGATGGGCGGTTGGTTGAAGCATTTGGTGACAAGGGCCTGTCCCACGTTTGTGAATCCTGGGGCGTCGCGCGCGGCTGCGCATCACTGCCTACGTCGTGCCGTGTAAACGATGACGCCCATGTGGGATAGGCCCTTTACCCTCCACTAAACAAAGTCGCAAGGCAGGAATTTCATTGTCCTATCTGGGACACACGACAATAGACTCTCTTGAATCTTGAATCTCAAGTGTCGGGCAGGCCGGAGCCTGGCATTCCCTCGATGAAGCTGAACTAAATGTTACTCCAATAATTTACACTGGTTTTTCAACTGAATGGTAACACCTCTGCCTATTACCTGGAGGAATACCTTGCTGATTGAACCTTTTTATTTGGTCAATAGTTGCCCAGGAAGGGGGGGCGTGGGGGGGGGGTGTTCACAGCATTGGGCCCTACAACTGATTACTGATCGTAGAGCGAAGCGATTACCTGGGAATGAAGGTCGCAACCAAGTTGCATCTCAACACCGAGCATTATTTCCAGATGATTTGGGTGCCAGGGATTCCATCTCGCTTGGGCGACAGCACCAGATGGTGGTTCCATTTTATACGTTGCCTTTTATAAGTGTCACGAGTGTTTAATTGTCATCTGTATCGGCAACAAGGCAAGTTCTTACTTGTCGCAGTTACTTTACTGGCCCATTAACACGAATAAGCATGCAATAAATTTGTAATGCTGGGTAACATAATACAAAACATAAGGACTGGATAGAGTAGACGTGGAGAGGATGTTTCCACTAGTGGGAGAGTCGAGGACCAGGGGCCATGGCCTCAGAATAAACCCGCGTACCTTTAGAAAGGAGACGAGGAGGGATTTCTTTAGTCAGAGGGTGGTGAATCTGTGGAATTCATTGCCACAGACGGCTGTGGAGGCCAAGTCAATGTTCAGAAGCCTGATTTTATGCTGGGAAGAAGCTGTTCTTGAACCTGGAGGTCACGGTCTTCAGATTCCTGTGCCTTTCCCGATGGTAGCAGCAAGATGCGTAGTGGGTCTTAGATACCCGCTGCCTCGGCAGTGCTGAGAAGGCAGTGGAATGTGAGCATGGGCTGCTACAGAGTGTGGGAAGCTGGCAGAGTGCTGACGGCCTCGTTGCCACCTGCAGCACTGATCTGTGCCGCCAATACTGTCATGGGGAAGGGATTGGTCCTGCTCAATTCCAAGGAGTTGTGTCCTTTTCCCCCCGGCTACGAATCCCATGAGATTGTGAGATCCCAGGGATCAGGAGAGCAAAAAGAGGGCAGGAGATGACTGGCAGATCACATTACGAGAATTTACAATGGGGAACTTGGGGCAGTCAGTGGAAGGGTCGCCTAATTTGAGGAAGGACATCCTTGTGATTGAGGCAGTGCAGTGCAGCGTAGGTTCACGAGATTGATCCCTGGGATGGCGGGACTGTCATATGAGGAAAGATTGAAAAGACTAGGCTTGTATTCGCTGGAGTTTAGAAGGATGAGGGGATATCTTATAGAAACATATAAAATTATAAAAGGACTGGACAAGCTAGATGCAGGAAAAATGTTCCCAATGTTGGGTGAGTCCAGAACCAAGGGCCACAGTCTTAGAATAAAGGGGAGGTCATTTAAGACTGAGGTGAGAAAAAACTTTTTTACCCAGAGAGTTGTGAATTTATGGAATTCCCGGCCACAGAGAGCAGTGGAGGCCAAGTCACTGGATGGATTTAAGAGAGAGTTGGATAGAGCTCTAGGGGCTAGTGGAGTCAAGGGATATGGGGAGAAGGCAGGCACGGGTTACTGATAGCGGGCGATCAGCCATGATCACAATGAAGGGCGGTGCTGGGTCGAAGGGCCGAATGGCCTCCTCCTGCACCTATTTTCTATGTTTCTATGTCCTGAGGGCAGTGAGTGTTATGGTCAAGGAGGTGTTGAAGGTCCTCATGGGTATGAAGATAGACAAACCTCCCAGGCCTGATCAGATATATCCGAGGACACTCTGTCCGAGGCATGTGATATGGATCGCATGCAGGCCGATGCATACAGAGTGGGCATCGTGTTTGCCACAAGCATGATGGGCAAATGGGTCAGCTCCTGTGCCGTAGTGTTCAATGTAAAAGCAAAGCAGTAGCGGCCAACTGTGACTCAATCGTGATGCGGAGTCCACAGTGATTTACAGCAGAGGTTTAGCTTGCGACCACAGGACACTGGGAAAGACGTCCTTCCCTTGGAGGCAAGGGAGTTGCAAGTTGTGGTCAGAGTGTTGAGCTACACGGAGTGTGAGCCACTCTCGATGGTCGCCAAATGCCGGCCTAAACGAATAAAACTTTACTTGTAATATCGCCTTGGTCACCGCCCAACTGTGCAGTTTTTCCCCTTCTGAAGATTCACAAGTTTTCACGCAGAGGACCTGTAGACGTTTCCACTAGTGGGAGAGTCTCGGACCAGAGGCCATCCTCAGAATAGAAGGACCTGTCTTTAGAAAGGAGACGAGGAGGAATTTCTTCTGTCAGAGGGTGGTGAGTCTGTGGAATTAATTGCCACAGACGGCTATAGAGGCCATCAATGGATATTTCAAAGGCTTGAAAGGTTCTTGACTAGTAAGGGTGTTGGGGGTTATGGGGGAAGGCAGGAGGATGGGGTTAGATCTGCCATGATTGAATGGCAGAGTAGATTTGATGGGCCGAATGACCTAATTCTGCTCTTGTGACTTCTGAACTTATAAGTGGTACAGGAATGGGTCCCCAGGCGGTGGACAGTGTTCACCTTGGAACATTCTGAAACATTAGCACAAAGAGCTGGAGCAACGGAGCAGGTCAGGCAGCATCTGTGGACAACATGGACATGTTTGATCAGTCAGAACAGGGTCTCGAGCTAAACATCACCTATCCACGCTCACCAGAGATGCTGCCTGACCCGCTTCAGAGACCAGCGTTCGATCTGAAACACTGAGCCCGTGCAGACCGGCGATCACACCTTTGCACTAGCACTGTCCGACAGACTAGGACAATATACAATTTTTACCAAAGCCATGTTGCAAGCCTACACACCTGGATGTCTTTGGAGTGTGGGAGGAAACCGAGGCACCTGGGGAAAACCCACGCGGTCATGGGGAGAATGTACAAACTCTCCGTACAGACAGCACCCGTAGTCAGGATCGAACCTGGGTCTCTGGCGCTGTGAGGCAGCAACTCTACAGTCTCGCCACCTGGTTTCACCAGGTTCTCTGGTGTCCTCCCACAGGCCAAAAACATACAGGTTTGTAGGTTAATCGGCTTCTGCACCTGTGTGGGACAGTGCTAGTGTGCGGAGATCGCTGGTCGGGGTGGACTCGGTGGGCTGAAGGGCCTGTTTCCGCGTTGTAATATCTCGTCTAAGGTCTACACCTCATCTCCATTGGTAACGGCTCTGATCCTCACAAACAGCGCCAAGCAAGATCCATTTAATGATCCTATTAACAGCCAGTCTGGGCCATTAGCTCGGAGCCAGTTAAAATTTTATGAATTCTCGTTCCGGACTCCTTGTGCAGATTTTATTCTGATAATAAAAAAAAAAAAGATGACGTGCTTAAATGTGAATGCTTTGCAGCTCTCGTTTGGTTTAGCTGCCTGTAAGGTTTGTACTGATAACACTGAAATAAATCTGTGACCGCGCTTCTCCAGCCGGGCCGCGAAGATACAGGGCTCGTGGTCTGCGCTGATTGTCCCTGTAAATCACTCCCTGCGCAAGGTACACGGGCCACTGTGTTTGTCTGACTTCAGTGGCTGACCCTCTCTCTCCCCGGCACGGATCGCTTCAGGGGGGCCCAGTTCACCCTGGGGGCTCAGTACGCCAAGTCGCCCCAACTTGGGTTTGGAGATGCAGCGTGCGAACAGGCCCTTCGGCCCAGCGAGACCGTGCCGGCCAGCCATCGCCCGTTCACGTTGGTTCTATCTGATGCACTCGGGACTATTCACAGAAGCCAATCGACCTACAAACCCACACAGATGCAGGCAGATGGGACTGGTGTAGATGGGGCATGTTGGTCGGAGCGGGCAAGTTGGGTCTTGAGAGGAACTGCACCTGCTGGTTTAGACTGAAGGTAGACACAAAATGCTGGAGTAACTCAGCGGGACAGGCAGCATCCCTGGAGAGAAGGAACGGGTGACGTTTCGGGTACTTAGTCGAGGGACCTGTTTTCATGCGCTGTGTGACTCAATGACTCTATTACTCTATGATCTTTGTCAGAGAGGTCGGTAGAGAGGACGAAGTGCGGTTCAGGGAGAGGGATGGCAGAAAGCAAAGCCCTGGAGCCTGAAGGCCATGGTCAGCGGTTACATCCGGGCATTGACCAGGTGGAATTAAAGGGGTTTGTTCTCAGTATTAAACACCGGAGGAGGTTACAGAGGCAAGGAAAGTGAGAGGAAGTAAATCTGAATTAAAGTAGGAAATTGCTAGAACTACGGGGAATGGATTCGAGGGAGAAAAGAGTTAATATTTCAGGCCGGGAACTTACTTCAGGAACATGCTGTTTTACAAGAAAAATCAATTACTTTGGTTGTTGTGATGTAAGTCCAAACATTGCGCTTGTGAACTGCATTTACCAACTTGGTGCATTAAAATATTTATTGTGAAGCTGGTAGCTGCTTGGGCAATTTATCTTTTGCCGTGTGTGTGTGTGTGTGTGTGCTGAGGATGTGGACTACGCAGTGCTGCCTTTCATCACTGGTCAATAATTGAATATGTAGTGGATAATTAGGAGCCGTGCCAAGTGCTTAGTATTTAATTCTTCAGGATTATCTGTAACTTGCTCAGAGGTGGCGAAGAGAATGAAAGAAATGTGGTCTTGCATTTATTGCTGGAGTAACTCTGCGAGACAGGCAGCATCTCTGGAGAGAAGGAATGGGTGGCACTTCAGATCGAGACTCATGTTCATCAACGGTAGGAGCGGAATTAGGCCATTCGGCCCATCAAGTCTGCACCGCCATTCAATCATGGCTAATCTATCTCTCCCTCCTAACCCCATTCTCCTGCCTTCTCCCCATAACCCCTGACACCCACACTTATCGAGAATCTATATCTATCTCTGCCTTGAAAATATCCACTGACTTGGTCTCCACAGCCTTCTGTGGCAATTAATTCCACAGATTCAGGCAGCATCTCTGGGGAAAAGGAATTGGCTACTGGAATTTAGAGGTATGAGAGGGGATCTTATAAAAATATATAAAATTCTTAAAGGATTGGACAGGCTAGATGCAGGAAAATGCTCCCGATGTTGAGGGAGTCCAGAACCAGGGGTCACAGTTTAAGCATAAGGGGTAGGCCATTTAGGACTGAGATGAGGAAAAACATTTTCACCCAGAGAGTTGTGAATCTGTGGAATTCTCTGCCACAGGAGGCCAATTCACTGGATGTTTCCAAGAGAGAGTTAGATTTAACTCTTTGGGCTAAAGGAATCAAGGGATGTGGGGAAAAAGCTGGAACGGGGCACTGATTTTAGATGATCATCCATGATCACATTGAATGGCGGTGCTGACTCGAAGGACCGAATGGCCTATTCCTGCATCCTCTAAGTTTCTATGTAACGTTTCGGGTCGAGACCCGTCTTCAGTTTTGCGATGATTCATTGTCCTACCCAGTTAAATGTTATCTTTGGCAGATCCCTCCAATCGATTATGTCAGTTGACCTTCGTTTGGTGAGCTTTGGTTTCTTTAATCTAATTGGCTTCAATGGTTTCTTCTCCGACTCGGGAACTGATCGAGGGCTGTAACTGGCTCCAGCCGGCCGCTGAGAAGAGCGAGGACCTTCTTTAATTTGGCTGGGGGACTTTGAAGTCTTAAATGGTCTAATTTCCACTTGTTCCGTCAGAAATGAGGTGGATCAGTTTGATTATTCTCGGAAGGCTGGTTCACCAGAGTTTGATGCTTTTGATCAAACGCACTAAATAAATATTGAATTAACTGCAAATCTCATCGGTATGCAGGTCGCAACACGGAATGCAACATCAGAATTAATGTTACAGATAAAAAAGATTCTAACCATCTGCTGTGTTTAAATGTCTACAAATTTTACAAACTCTCTCCGTTCAATGCAGGTAATTATATCATATTGTACACAAACCATCTCCGTGTAATAACACTTGAAAGAAAAACTGCTTTTAATAACCTTTGCCTCAGCGGAGAGTTGTCAAGTAAAATCCTGTTGCCATTTTCATTGTATGTAGTTTCAGAAATAAAATTCAATTATCTTTTAACACGAGCAGATGGAAAACTGCAACCTTGGTTGTGATAGAATTTCCCGGCATCCTGTATTACACTAACACTTACTTCTACACCTAGATGGAAATATAGACTTTAGAGATGCATCGCGGGAAACAGGCCCTTCAGTTCATCGAGTCCGTGGCAACCAGCAATCTCCCTGTGCACTAGCGCTATCCCACATAGACAATAGATAAAAGGTGTAGGTGTAGGCCATTCAGCCCTTCGAGCCAGCACCGCCATTCAATGTGATCATGGCTGATCATCCCCAATCAGTACCCCGTTCCTGCCTTCTCCCCATATCCCCTGACTGCTATTTTTAAGAGCCCTATCTAGCTCTCTCTTGAAAGCATCCAGAGAACCAGCCTCCACCGCCCTCTGAGGCAGAGAATTCCACAGACTCACTACTCCCTGTGAGAAAAAGTGTTTCCTCGTCTCCGTTCTAAATGGCTTACTCCTTATTCTTAATACTAGGGACAATTTTTACCAAAGCCAATTACCTGGACCTGTCCAAGTGTCTTTTAAATGTTGCAATTGTTCCTGTCTCAACTGCTTCCTCAGGTCTTGCTCATCTTTTGGGAGTTGGTGTTTTTACCATCTAAACATGGCATTTATTGCCTATTTGTGATTGCCCTCAAACGGCGGTTTGTTTTAGCTAATTTAGGGAGTGGATTTGGGACAGACTGTGTCGAGGTGGCAGATTTCCTCACCCCCGAGGCATTGGTGTACTAGGGTAGAAGGGTTCTTATTACAACAAGGAAAAGTGCAGGAAGAACTCAGCAGGTCAGGCTGCATCTGTGGAAGGGGAATAGACAGGTGACATTTCAGATCGCGACCATCCTTCAGATGAGAGTGGTGAGACGTGAGGGACCTCAGAAGGCAACATTTTCATTCTGAGGGTAGTCCATGTCTGGAGCGAGCTGCCAGAGGAAGCAGATACAATTAGGCTTATTTTCCACCCTGGGGCCTGTCACTCATTCTCTCCACCCAATCTCATTGTTGCCTTCACAAGAACGTTTATCAACATAAGAGTGTAGATTCATAGGGTCTTAGAGCAAGGAAACAGGCCCTTCAGCCCAACACCCTCCAAATACAGCCTAATCAAAGTCCAATAGTGCTGCATCATGGCTTCCTGACCCTTGTACCCAATGCCTCCAGCAGCGAAGGCAAACCTCCGCATGCCTTCATTACAACTTGTGTTGAGTATGAACTTGGATCCAAGATCCCTCTGCATATCTGCCAATGCTGTTAAGGGTCTTGCCATTGACTCTATAATCTCCCCTTACATAGGGGTCTGTCGTTGGGTAGACTGACCCCCCCCCCCCCCCCCCCCCCCCCCCCA
This sequence comes from Okamejei kenojei, assembly GCA_035221665.1. NCBI lineage: Eukaryota > Metazoa > Chordata > Chondrichthyes > Rajiformes > Rajidae > Okamejei > Okamejei kenojei. The sequence continues at coordinate 26,971,894 of CM069159.1, read as the reverse complement.
ATCCCCAATCCTTTCTACTCATCATTTTAATTTCATGTACCTTGTGTTTTTATGACTTGTTGGCAGATCAATTTCCCTCCTGGGATAATTACATTTCCATGGTATCGTATCGTACATTCTCCTCTAAGGATGCGCTTTGGCACCCCTCCTGCCCACTCCAGCACGCACCCAGTCGCTGCCCAGGCTCCCGGTTTAGTTTGGATGCAGTGCGTTCTCACTTGTCTAGCGCGCGTGCCGAAGTGTTGCATGCAAGTGTTAACCATAATTAGTGATTCGTCAGTGATTCCACGATTCCACTGCCGCGCGGATGTTCACGTACGACGCGGTGGCTATTGACGGAACTCCCGAAAGAGAAGCTAGATTGGCTTTATTAATCTGTTTTAAAACATGTTTACACACATTTACCGAGAGGCTCATGAATACCACGTCTGGGATGGTGCGGCAAGAAATAAGGTGGAAGGGAAGTCGCAGACAGCGTGCCGTTAGCAGCTGGTAATGTAAGCAAATTGATGCAAATGCATACAGAGCTGACATTCAGACACTGCGAGCTGAACATCAGTAAAGCCTGCCTCACCATGGCCAATCCACCGGCTCCTTACTCCGGCCACTGGAAGGGCAAGGTTCGGCGATGGGGAGATCGATTATCCCGGCACAATGACACCCGACCCAGCGCTGTTTAATTTAGCTTGAAGATACAGCGTGGAAACAGGCCCTTCGGCCCACCGAGACCGTGCGGACCTGCAGTCCCTGCACGTTAACACGATCCTACACACACTAGGGACGTTCTGCAACTACACCAAGCCAGTTAACCTGCAAACCTGTACGTCTTTGGAGTGTGGGAGGAAACTGGAGATCTCGGAGACAACCCACGCAGGCCACGGGGATAATGTACAAACTCCGTACCGACAAGCACCCGTAGTCGGGATCGAACCACTGTGCCAGCCAGAGTTTAGTTGAAAGATACAGTGTGGAAACAGGCCCTTCGGCCCAACGGGTTGGTATCAGTTTGCTTCCAGGGTGCGCAGCTTGCTCCCTGCTGACCAACAACCACCTCGTACAAAGTCCATTCAGACAACACATGTGGTCAGGATCGGTCCTAAGTGTCCGGCACTGACAGGCAGCAGTTCTGCCAAGGTGCCACGCACAGTTATGTTTTGCAGAATCTCGGCTAAATGCATGGCTGCGTTGGCCTGACTAAACCCCAACTGTTGCCATGCTGTACTTTTAATCTAAACTAAAGCTCAGTCAATGGCCGTTCATTTTTCTCTGCTCAGATGCTTGCCAGTTTTTGCCTAAGTTTTTCTGTTTTTATTTCAGACTTCCAGCATCTGCACTTTTGTAGTTTGGTTGGTAATGTCTCCGCGTGTTCAGCACGATCTAGTCTGTAGTCCCTGTGCTGCTTTCTTTTTATCCAAAAGTAAACTTTATTGAGGATAAAAATTATACAGAAAACATAACAAAATTCAGACATTTTCATTGATTCACGCAAAAGAAAATCAGACACGTACATTCATTAGTGTCATAATCGGCAGAGTTCAAACCTGCCTTTAAACAAACCACTCTTGCCACTCTAGTGGCCCTCTGGGGTGATATTCCGTCCCTTGTTTGAGGGGTGTGCCCACTAGACTCTGCCCCTCGATGTCCAGCAGCAGAACGACCCTAGACTGTGGTGTCCCCCCCCCACAGATATCACCAATAACGGTTTATTGGATGTATCTAGCACTGAACGTTATTCGCTTTATCCTGGATCTGTCCCCTGTGGATGGCTTGATTGTATTCATGTACAGTCTTTTCACTGACTGCGTAGCACGCAACAAAGAGCTTTTCACTGTACCTCGGTGCGCCTGACAATAAGAAACTAAATTAGATTTTTTTTTAAACGTTGAGAGTGGTTTACACATCGCGCAGCTTAACACTTTGACCGAAAGTGTTACATCTTTCAGTGCCACAAAATATTCCATGGCTGATCAAATGCAAGGACTTTCACACCACTTTAACAAGTTTCTAATGCACCCTGGCCACGCTCTCATCTCGCTGCTACCATCGGGTAGAAGGTACGGGAGCCTGAAAACCCCCCCCAGCTTTTGCTAATAACCATCAGGCTCTTGAACACTACACAACACTAACCTCAGCAACCGGGATCTTCCATGGAGGGTGTCGTTGGTTGCACTACAGGCTTTGCACGTTTGCACGTCGCCTTGTATTAAGATTATTAATCAATTGCATTTTTGATGATTATATATTTATATGTGTGTTATTGCGTTTATGTGCCTGTAAAGCTGCAGCAGCTAAGACTTTTCATTGCTCCACTGCCAGTGCATACGCCAATTAAACAGCCTTGACTCTTACCCTTAATGTAAATTGCTTTCAAGCTGTTTGCCCAAGTGAATCGATTTCACTGCTCATAACAGAGGCCAGGCACACTGAAGGAGGGTCTCAAACCAAAACGTCACCTTTTCTCCAGAGATGCTGCCTGACCCGCTGAGTTACTCTGGCAATTTTTTGTCTTCTATCTCCAGTATAAATAAGCATCTGCATTTCCTCCCTGCACAGCAGATCATTAGATGAATAATCAATAACATGGTCTTGCTGCACTTGTACATGGTGTGATTAATACTCTGTGATGTGTCACTTAATGGAATGCTTGGGAACTGTTGTGGAAACGACTAACCTTTTAATACCAATGATTGGCGCAGGCAGATAATTTGGTTAAAAATCTCAGCCTCTCACTTTGATGCCTCAGTCTGTGTGGGAGGTGACAGATGATTTTGTCATGTGCCTCTAATTTAACTCGCACACGCGTTTTGATGAGGGGAGAGGCTGCCTCTTCCTGCAGGTTTCACATTTAATCACCGCGGGTGGGACAGGTGATCATTAGCGGCTATTCACGCCAACTGCAAGCTGATCAATGTGGCCTGGACCCAACTGAAAGCAAATTATTACATTCTGCACGCAGTTAAGGGCCTGTCCCACTTGGGCGTCATTTACACGTCACGCGGGTGGCGCGCAAAGGTTTTGTGAATGCGACCGCGCGTCACGGCCTATGCCACCACGCCCCATGAGCGCAGCACGTGCACGTCATGGCGCGTAAATGATGTTGCATAAATGACGCCCGAGTGGGACATGCCCTTCAGGCACTTACACATCTCTCCCAAGTTGCTGTGTAAGGACTGAATCCTGTGGAAGGAACACCAAACTGCGCCAACGAACTTTCAATGGTATATTGATGATGAAAGCAATTTACATTAAGGGTAAGAGTCAAGGCTGTTTAATTGGCGTATGTACTGGCAGTGGGCAATGAAAATTCTTAGCTGCTGCAGCTTTACAAGCACAGAAACGCAATAACACACATATAAATATATAATCATCAAAAGTGCAATCGATTAATAACCTTAATACAAGGCAACGTGAAAAGCCAAAGCCTGTAGTGCAACCAACGACACCCTCCATGGAAGATCCCGGTTGCTGGGGTTAGTGTTGTGCAGTGTTCAAGAGCCTGATGGTTATTAGCAAAAGCTGGGGGGGTTTTCAGGCTCCCGTACCTTCTACCCGATGGCAGCAGCGAGATGAGGGCATGGCCAGGGTGCATTAGAAACTTGTTAAAGTGGCGTGGAAGTCCTTGTATTTCATTAGCCATTGAATATTATCATGGCTTTGAAAGATGTAACACTTTCGGTCAAAGTGTTAAGCTGCACGATGTGTAAACCACTCTCAACGTTTTAAAAAAAATCTAATTTAGTTTCTTATTGTCAGGCGCACCGAGGTACAGTGAAAAGCTCTTAGTTGCGTGCTACGCAGTCAGTGAAAAGACTGTACATGAATACAATCAAGCCATCCACAGGGGACAGATCCAGGATAAAGGGAATAACGTTCAGTGCTAGATACATCCAATAAACCGTTATTGGTGATATCTGTGGGGGGGGGGGGGGGGGGACCACAGTCTAGGGTCGTTCTGCTGCTGGTTATCGAGGGGCAGAGTCTAGTGACGGACAAACAAGGGACGGAATATCACCCCAGAGGGCCACTAGAGTGGCAAGAGTGATTTGTTTAAAGGCAGGTTTGAACTCTGCTGACTATGACTGTTTCTGCACTGTACAGTTCTGTAACATTTGGACAGAGGTGAGGGTCTCGACTTGTAACGTCTCCCATTCCTTTTGTCCAGAGATGCTGGGTTATTTTGAGTCTACATATTTACCTAACTTGTCCAGGGCGGCACAGTGGGGCAACGGTAGAGTTGCTGCCTGACAGCACAGAGACCAAGTTCGACCCAGACTACGGGTGCCGTAAGTACAGAGTTTGTACCGGCTCCCTGTGACCGCGTGGGTTTTCTCTGGGTGCGCTGGTTTCCAACCACAATCCAAAGACTGGAATGTGGGTTTGAAAGTTAATTGGTTTCGGTAAGTTAGTAAAATTGTCCCTAGTGCGTGTAGGATAGTGTACGGGCTGATCGCTGGGCTGCGAGGACTCGGAGAACCAAAGGACCCTCTTCCGCAATGTGTCTCTAATGTCTAAAGTCTTATTGCTTCGGTTGGATGCCTAGAATTATTGTAGTGCCGATAACCTTCACCAGTCCCCAGCTCACAGGGCCTGTTGTCAAGGGACAGCTGGGCTGTGTAGTTTTGGTTTGACTAATGACTGAGTGTGCGCTCTTTGGCAGAACAGTTGCATACAACAAAAGTTTTCAAACGACAAGTCGAATCTTAATTTGGAATTTCTGGCTTGTAAACCAGGAATTCTGTCTCTTGTTCCTTCAGCTGAATTATATCTTCGGGCTGATCATGAAGTGGCTTGAAAGAGATTCATTTGCGTTTGGAAGAGCACCAGGTGGTTCTGTGCCAGGGGAGAGAGATGTGCGATGCCTGGGCCTGGCACAGGACTAAATGATGAGGGTTTTGATCTCCTCCACTGCACAGAGTCCCAGGCCATCACACCCTTCAAATACAGGCCAACACCATGCAGCATGGAAATAGGCCATTCGGTCCACCACTCCATGCCAACCAGTGTTCCACATGCTCACTGCTCTCTAGTTGAGTTGATCCCCTCAGGTCCCCTCTCAACCTCTTCGCCTTCACCCAAATCCCATGCTCTCTAGTTTCATTCACCTCTGATCAGAGGCAAGGTTTCCTGCAGACTACCCGACCCATGTGCTTCATCGTGTTCCCTCTTAACCTCCTGCGGTTAGTTTTGTTCAGAGATACAGCATGGAAACGGGCCGTTCGTGTCCACACCGACTAGCGATCAGCCATGCACTACTATCCTACACACTCGGGACAATTCACAATTTACAGAAGCCAATTAACAAAGAGAGTCGCTGCCCTACAGCGCCAGGGACCCACGTTCCATCCTGACTACTGGTCGGTGCTGTCTGCATGGTGTTTGCACGTTCCCCCTGTGACCACGTGGGTTTTCTACGGGAGCTCTGGTTTCCTCGCACAGCCCATGTAGGTTAATGGGCTTCGGGAAGAATCGTACATTGCCTGTAGCGTGTCGGATAGTTCTAGTGTACGGGCTGATCGCTGGCCGCCGAGGACTCAGTGGGCTGAAGGGCAAGTCTCCGCGCTGTATCTTTTAACTAAGCTATGGCGTTCACTCTATCTATTCCCCTCATGATTTCCTTCTTGTTCTGAAATTAAAATTAAAATAAATTAAAAAACATAGGCAGCATATGCAGTGAGAGACAGGATTTGTGTTTCAGCTGTGGGATCCTTTGAACACTTTGTCCGATTAGGGGTATCCAACCTGAAACATTATATATGTTTGTCGTGCTACAGATGCTGCCTGACCCGCTGAGTATCTCTAGGGTTTGAGCTTTCGTTCTGGAATGAATTTGTTTCTGAACTACTGCCTCACGGTGCCAGAGAACTGGGTTCGATCCTGACCTCGGGTGCTGTCTGTGTGAAGTTTGCACGTTCTCCCCGTGATGGCCTGGATTTCCTCCCAGTTATCCGGTTTCCTGCCACATATAACCATATAACAACCATATAACAATTACAGCACGGAAACAGGCCCTCTCGGCCCTTCCAGTCCGTGCCGACCATTTGTTTTCCCCTAGTCCCATCTACCTGCACTCAGACCATACCCCTTCCATTCCCTTCACGTCCATATACCTATCCACTTTACTTTTAAATGTTAAAATCAATCCTGCCTCCACCACTTCTGCTGGAAGCTCATTCCACACAGCCACCACCCTCTGAGTAAAGAAGTTCCCCCTCACGTTACCCCTAAACTTCTGTCCCTTAATTCTCATGTCATGCCCTCTTGTTTGAATCTTCCCTACCCTCAATGGGAAAAGCTTATCCACGTCAACTCTGTCTATCCCTTTCATCATTTTAAAGACCTCAATCAAGTCCCCCCCTTAACCTTCTGCGCTCCAAAGAATAAAGACCTAACTTGTTCAACCTTTCTCTGTAACATAGTTGCTGGAACCCTGGCAACATTCTAGTAAATCTCCTCTGTACTCTCTCTATTTAGGGACCAAAATTGTACACCATATTCCAGAATTGGTCTTACCAATGCCTTGTACAATTTTAACATTACTTCCCTACTCCTATATTCAATGCTCTGATTTATAAAGGCCAGCACACCAAAGGCTTTCTTTACCACCCTATCTACATGCGATTCCACCTTCAGGGAACTATCCCAAAGACATACAGGTATGTGTGTTAATTGGCCCTCTGCAAAGTGCCTCTGGTGTGCATGGAGTGGATGAGACAGAGGGACAACATGAAACTAGTGTGAAGGTGTGATCGATGGTTGGCATGGAACCGATGGGCCAAAGGGCCTTTTCTTTGGTGCGTCTCCAAGCTAAATCACACCCGCTTCCTGTTGACATTGTGGTTGGATGTCACTGTCTGTCGGGAGGTGTGGACAGTTCACCGTGGCCCATAGAACAGTAGAGATGTTCTACTGGCGGTGGGCGTGAGAGGAACATTGTGAACCAAGGGAACTCTAGCAGAAAAGATTTTAATTACAGATTGTTCTCTTGTGGAACACATCCAGACTGATGCTTGAAACCCGACTATTGTCCTGTCTGATTGCAGCAAACACTAGACAAAGCTAACTGCAGATGCTAGTTAATTCCAAACAAAGACACAAAGTGCTGGAGTAACACTGCGGGTAACGGTCACGGTCTCTCCCATCGCTGCGCCACTGTAGACACGTTCCATGCGGCATAGGGCCAGAATTAGGCTATTCTGCCCATCGAGTCTGCTCTGGCGTTCGATCATGGCTTCTGTCAATTGCCCCTTGTGAGTACGAAGGGACTAGTGTAGGGATGTTCGCTGGTTTGTAGGTTAATTGCCTTTGCTAAAATGGTAAAATAGTCGCTAGTGTGTATGACAGAACTAGTGTATGGATGATGGATGGTTGGTGTGGACTCGGTGGGCTGAAGGGCCTGTTTCCGCGCTGTATCTCTAAACAAAACTAAGCTTGTGTCGTCTGCTCCCTGCACCACGCCACTGAATAAACCATGCAGCATATCCCGTACTTTGTCCCAGTTCATCCGAGCCCTGCATCGCACCGCACTCCCTTTGCTCTCAGCTTGTAATGGAGTGTTAATAGATTGAACAAGGACAGGAGGCTGGGAGTTGATTTCACTGGGCTGGGTTATCTGGAAGCTTTGATAATACGATGGAGGCACATGAAGGGTGGCACGGTGGCGCAGCGGTAGAGTTGCTGCCTTACAGCGCTAGAGACCCGGGTACGATCCTGACGAAACAGTGCTGTCTGTACAAAGTTTGTACGTCCTCCGGGTGCTCCACTTTCCTGCAACACTCCGAAGACGTACAGGTTTGTAGGTTAATTGGCTTGGTAAAATTGTAAGTTGTCCCTAGTATATGGGATAGTGCCTGTGTGCGGGGATCACTGGTCGGCACAGACTCGGTGGGCCAAAGAGCCTGATGCAGAGCCTGATCTCTAAACGAAACTAAGCTGAGCTAAGATGCTGGACTCTTGAGCAAGAAGCTAAGTGCTGGAGGAATATTATTGTCCACTCTCTTTGAGTTTCACGTTGTCCCTTCACCCCCTCAGTCGGCCTAGCGTTAAACTATGGGATGGGCTTTCTGAGTTTAAACCAAAGCCTCTGTGCCCTTGGACAACATTGCTCACAATCTACACGATTCCAGTTCCCGTGTTGTCTGCACCGTTAATAATCAGACCACCTCTGACGCCAGTGTGTAGAGGTATAATGTGGAAGCAAGCCCTTCGTCTGACCGGCTGTACCGACCTGCGATCACCCCGTATGTTAGCGCTGCCCCATACACGAGGGACAATTTACAATTTCACCAAAGACAATTAACCAACAATCCTGTACGTCTTTGGGGTGTGTGAAGGAAACCAGAGCACCCGGAGAAAATCCACGCGGGTCACGGGGAGAACGTACAAACTCCGTACACCCGTAGTTAGGATGGAACCCGGGACACTGGCGCTGTAAGGCAGCAACTCCACCAATGTGCCGCCCTGGTCAAACAAAATGGATCCCAACACCAGTCCCCTATGGCACACCACAGGTTATGGGTCTACCAGTCATTACGATGCCCAGCCACACGCTGGGTGGCAAGTTGCTACTTTACACACCACTTGTTTACACACCACTTGTGTTACGTTACGCACCACAGGTTATGGGACTACCCGTCATTACGATGCCCAGCCACACGCTGGGCGGCAAGTTGCTACTTTATGGCGAATGCAGCGCCAGACACCCGGGTAGAATCCCGACTACGGGCGCTGTCTGCACGGAGTTTGTACGTTCTCCCCGTGACCAGCGTGGGTTTTCTCTGAGATCCTCAGTTTCCTCCCACACTCCAAAGACGTACAGGTTTGTAGGTTAATTGGCTTGGTATAAATATTTAAAAGTTGCCCATAGTGTGTGTAGGAAAGTGTTAAAGTGCAGATGCGTACTAGCTGTTCCCGCGCTGTATCTCTAAACTACACTAAGCTAAACTAACCTCTCCTCTGCCTCCTGTCCCCAACCCAGTGCTGGGTCCAATTTGGCATCGAGCCCAGATCCTGAGTACTTTAACCTCTGTGACCAGCCTACCTACCGTGTGGGATCTTGTCGAAGGACCTGCCAAAGTTCATGTACACCAAACCTCGAAACATCCCGTTCAGACATTATCCAATAATTATAATTTCAAAACGTGAATTACAGCACAGACGAGGAATGCAGTGTTGACAATGTTCTGATTAAGCAACTTTGAATTTTGAGTAGATAATATTTTCAGAATGCCCTTTATCAATGCTGTCGGAATCCAGATTTGTTCCATTCTGTTCAGTGCGTGACAATAAGCTGCTTGTATTCGAGGAAATGGACTTTGGAGTCTTTCATTATCAAACTGAATAAAGGACACAATATGTGCATTGGCTTTGCCTTTATTCCAACTAAACACTAAAACATGATACTCCTTGTTCACAAGATAAGCCTCTGTTTCTCATTGATGAGAACGCAGTTTCATTTATAACATATGGGCACTATAATGCTTTTGTGGTTACGGATGTCCTTTGGAGCACATGAATCGGCCTAGCAATGAGTGGTAGTCTGGGCTTCCTCAGAGGGCTCTGAATCATCCTTCAATTGTACGTGGGTCAGCCCAAGTACGATGGCGTCTTTCCTTGCTGGCTATCTTCGCCTCTGCTCGACGTACAACTGCAATAGTCGCTCTGTGAAGTGCCGTTACTTTTCTTCAGTGAGGTGCAAGGAAATGCAATTGCTGGAATCTTGATCTGGGGGATCTCATCTGGACGGGGAAATGGATGGACAGTGTTTGCGTTTGGGACCCTTCGTCAGACACCATTTCTTCAGGTTCAGTCTGAAGAAGGGTCCCAACCTGAAACGCCACCTGTCCATTCCCTCCACAGATGCTGCCCAACAGGCTTACAATCTCCACCAAAGCCAATTAGCCCACAAACCTGTCGGTCTTTGGAGTGTGGGAGGATACACACACTGTCACAGGGAAACCGTGGGCAGGATCGAACCAGGGTCTCTGGCGCTGAATGGCAGCAGCTCTGGGGCTGCGCCACCGTGTATCTCTAAACTACACTAAACCGCGCGGGTCAGGCAGCGTCCGGCGAAGAAACGGATCATCATCTGGCTGATTTCCCTCTGCCTGTGGAGAGTGAAGGGTGCCGGCGGACGGAGCCAGTCAGAGCAACCCAAATCAGATGGAGGGAGCAGTGATTTTCGTTGCTTTCCTTTGGCTGTCGCGAAGGGTTAATAAAATACCGTCGGCATTCTGCAGGGCAGCACAAATCTTCAAAAGTCTCTGCGTCTGAGCAATCGCCTCAAGTGCGAAGCGTTCGAGCAGAGAAGAGAATTCACGGGAGCCTTTCAGGAGTAACTGGGCTGGATGCTATTTGAAAGCTAGCAATTAAAAAAAAACCTCCCCCAAACTAACCGCAAATCACCAGATCTATCGCTGATGATATCTGACATTCCCTCACGAGGCAGCCCAGTATAAATGCAGAGAGCTTCACTGGCATCACTGCATCCGTGCATTTGACTCCAGTTAAGCGGTTATCATTCGACACTCGGGTGATGGGGGTCGGGGTGTAAAACATACTGTATTGCACTTGGGGGATTTGCCTGCACATTGGGATCACATTTGGAGACTTGGTGCACCTGCTCGTGCATCTTTATCAGACATTTGCCACAAGGGGCCAAAGACAAATCAACCACTGACCCCTCTGAGCCGAGGGCCAGCATATCAAGGCACACGGTGGCGCAGCGGTAGAGTTGCTGCCTTTGAACGCTTTCCCGGGTTTCGATCCCGACAATGGGTGCTGTCTGTACGGAGTTTGTACGTTCTCCCCGTGACCTGTGTGTGTTTTCTCCGAGATCTTCGGTTTCCTCCCACACTCCAAAGAACTACAGGTTTGTAGGTTAATTGGCTCGGTGTATATGTAAATTGTCACTAGTGTGTGTAGGATGGTGTTAATGTGCGGGGATCGCTGGTCGGCGGGGTCTCGGTGGGCCGAAGGGCCTGTTGCCGCGCAGTATCTCTAAAATAAACTAAACTAAACAAGGATCCGCAGATGCTGAACATTGGGCAAAACACAAAGTGCTGGAGGAACTCCGCAAGTCAGGCATCGTCTGTGGAGTGAATGGACAGGTGATATCTCCAGACCAGCATAACATAATGTGTTAATATTGATGAGTACGGGTGTTCATAAGTTCTAGGAGCAGAATTAGGCCATTCGGCCCATCAAGGTCTACTCCGCTAGTTAATCGTGGCTGATCTATCTTTCCCTCTCAACCCCATTCTCCTGCCTTCTCCCCATAAACACCCCTACTAATCAACCATCTGTCTGGGTGTGTGGGGTTATGAAGGGAAGGTAGGAGAATGGGGTTGAGAGGGAAAGGTAGGTCAGCCATTATTGAATGGCAGAGTAGACTTGATGGGCCGAATGGCCTAATTCTTCTCCTACAACTTATGAACGATGAACTAATGTATGTTCAGCAGCGGTGTCCTTGAATTGTAATCCAGTGTACAGATTAAACCAGTGTCCATTGCCACATCTGGATACTTCTGCTTCCTGGAAATATTGGCTGTAATGGTCGCAAACATCTCGTTTCTTCATTCTGAGGAAATGTTATCTGTTTCTCTCCAGAATTGCTGCCCGTTCTGCGTAATGTCTCTCCATTTATTTCACATTTCTACTGCCTGGAGTTTTTTTTTTTCAAACTCCATCTGGTGTGTGACTTACTTCCTGATCCCAGAATTTAGGGATTCAGCACGGAAACAGGCCCTTCGGCCCGTCGAGTCCGCGCCGACCATCAACCACTTGTTCACTGTAGTCCTGTGTTATCCCACTTGCTCATCCATTTTCTACATACAGGGGCAATTTACAGAGGGCCAATTAGCCTGCAATCCCGCACGCCTTTGGGATGTGGGAGGAAACCAGAGCATCCAGAGAAAACCCACGTGGCCACAGGGAGAACGTATGGTCTCTGTACAGACAGCACCCCGTAGTCAGGATCAAAGCCAGGTCTCTGGTGCCGTGAGGCAGTAGCTCTAGCGTTTAGATGCCGCGCCACCCCTTTGTTTCAGTGTTACAATACCTTAAAGCCATCATCTATCCTTCCAGTGGGAGATGTTAGACGTTGGTGCCACTCTCTGTCTCAGTGTTGGAATGCTGAAAGCTATTGAAATGGCGGTACGGTGGAGCAGCGGTAGAGTTGCTGCCTTACAGCGCCAGAGACCCGGGTTCGATCCTGACTGCTGTCTGTACGCAGTTTGTGCGTTCTCCCGTTGGCGCCCAGGTGCTCTGGTTTCCCCCAACATTCAATGACGTGCAGGTTTGAAGGTTAATTGGCCTCAGTAAAAATTGTAAGTTGCCGCCAGTGTGTGTCGGGCAGTGTTGGCACATGGGAATCGCAGGTCAGCACGGACTCGATGGGCGAAGGGCCTGTTTCCGTGCCGTATCTTTAAACTGAACTAAACTAAATTAACAGTGCCTCAAAACCTGTTTTAAATGTTTCACAACCCCAGTAGCGGTAATAATTTGTGTATGGAGGAACTGCAGGTGCTGGTTTACACCAAAGATAGACACAGAATGCTGGAGTAACTCAGCGGGACAGGCAGCATCTCTGGAGAGAAGGAATGGCTGACGTTTTGGGTCCAGGCCCTTCTTCAGACTGATAATAATTTATCCTGCAGTCACTCTGCGAAGCTCGGGTCTGGCGATGAATGTACTTGTGTCCCTCTCGCTGAGAGGTTGGGCTTTGAGGCGAGAGAACAGGGTGATGAACATGTGGTGATCTTCTCTGCATCTTCACCACATGAACTTTGGTGACCTTTTCCCCCAAACTCCAGGCATTTAGAACAAAGAACAGTAACAGTCCAGTGCAGGACCAGACAGCTTACAATGTCCGTGCCAAACAGGGCGCCAAGTTAAACCAATTTCCTCTGCCTGCGAGCGATCCATATCCCTCCATTCCCTGCACGTCCATCTAAAAGTCTCTTAAACCTCTTAAATGCCAGTTTTGTATCTGCCTCCGCCACTCTCTGTGTTAAACGATTTGTCCCCCACATCTCCTTTAAACTTTTGCTTTCTGACCTTAAAACGATACCCTCTAGTCTTTGACATTTCCAGTGCTGGGAAAAAGATTTTGACTGAATGCACCATCACATTATTTAATATACTGGAGCATTGTTAATGTGGAAAATTAGTTAGTTGGGAAGTCTAGAGGCTGTAGAGATACAGTGTGGAAAGAGGCCCTTCGGCCCACCGAGTCCATTCCGACCAGCGATAGTGCACCAGGGCACATTAACCTGCACACACTAGGGGACAATTTTACAACTTACCGAAGCCAATTAACCTACAAAGCTGCATGTCTTTGGAGTGTGGGAGGAAACCGGGGCACCCGGAGAAAACCCACGAGTTTGGATCCACAGTCAGGATCGAACCTGGGTCTCCGGTGCTCTAAGGCTGCAACTCGACTGCGCCGCCCGCTGTGATACTTCTCAATATTACACTGCTATCGACCAATACAAAAAGCTGGAGCAACTCACTAGGGACTGTTGTATTCGAGGGTTGAATAACTCACAAACGACCCTTGGTGTCCAGAACCTGAAGTGTATTTATTTCAAGCCTGAACGTCTTTGGAGTGTGGAGGAAACCGGAGCACCCGGAGAAAAGCCACGCGGTCACGGGCAGAATATACACACTCCGTACAGACAGCGCCCGTAGTCGGGATCGAACCCGGCGCTGTAAGGCAGCAACTCTACCGCTGCGCCACGATGCCACCTGTTGCATAACACAGCTTCGCGTGTGCTAGCTGTGTATTAGCTGTGCTCCAAGGTTATGCTGTATTCAGTACAATGAGATTTATTCCCTATGACAACCAGCACTTTGCTGCCATCACCACCACCCACTCTTTCTTTGAAAAGACACACTTGTGTGTTATCCTTGAAAGGGAAACCAGAATAAAGTTCACTGAAGTGAGGGTCATTGATTCCGATTAATTTATTTTCAATTACACCAGGGTGCAATGAATTTCCTTGTGCACTGGCTGCTCACAGAGTAAACAGCTTACATGCAGTAAAGAGAAATGCAGCCTCTACCTGGGGCTCTGCATCCATTCAGAACTATTTTGCTTCAAATCCTGCCCTATATCTGAAACATAGGAAAATGGTGCAAGGTTTTGAGTGCACCGCCATTTGAACATCAGTTTTTTGGGATTTTACTCTCAGTCTCGGGCTAACATTTGTGACTCAGATTCTGAATAGTTTATTGTGTAGGAAGGAACTGCAGATGCTTGTTTAAACTGAAGGTAGACACAAAGAGCTGGGTGAACTCAGCGGCACAGACTCTGAAGAAGGGTCTTGAAAATCCCAAAACGTCACCTATTCCTTTTCTTCAGAGATGCTGCCTGACACGCTGAGTTACTCCAGCGTTTTGTGTCTATAGCGAGGTGGAAATCCCGGGGGGGTACAGGGGGAACAACGCCCCTCCTCACCTGTTTTGAGAGGTGGGGGACGATCCCCCCCCCCCGGCCCCCCCCATGTTTTGTAATCCAGACTTTATCAGCCGCTTTCTAAGGGCAGAATCAGCCCGTTCGCGGGGCCTTTCATCGCCCGGCGCGGCTAAAAATCAAGCTACTGCACAGAGGCGATCGAGGCTCGCCGGCCCCCGCCGGCCGATGATAGACCCCATGAACGTGTCGATTCAAGCCCCACATGCAGGGCGGACGAAGCTGTTGTTGCCCACGGCTGAAGCCTTGCGTGTGCGTGCATGCGCGCGTGCGTGCGTGTGTGTATGCGCTTGCGCCGCCGCCAAGAAATTGTGTCCCCTGCATGTTTTGACGGCGATTTCCATGCCTGGTCCATAGAAACATAGAAAATAGGTGCAGGAGGAGGCCATTCGATCCTTCGAGCCAGCACCGCCATTCATTGTGATCATGGCTGATCATTCAGTAACCCGTGCCTGCCTTCTCCCCGTATCCCTTGGTTCCGCTAGCCCCAAGAGTTCTATCTAACTCTCTTTTAAATTCATCCAGTGAATCGGCCTCCAATGCCTTCTGTGCCAGAGAATTCCACAAATTCACAAATCTCTTCAGACAAGTTTATTGTCATTTAGGCCAGGGTATGGTGAAATGCCTTGGTCACATGAAGGTCACAAAGTAAACAGTGTACTTAGAATAATGATAAGCAGAGCAATAAATACAGTGACACGGAGTAAAATGGTGCATGACATTAGAGCGAAATCTGGGTAGTGCAAACACATATAAAGTACAATACCGGCAATACCTGAATGATGTCGAGTAAATAGCCAGAGTATGTCAGCGTCGCCACAGGAAGGCGGTGTGAAACAGTTGAGTGGTTCAGGATGTAGGGGGGAACTGCAGACGCTGGTTTACACCGAAGATAGGCAAAAAATGCTGGAGTAACTCAGCGGGACAGGCAGCATCTGTGGAGAAAAGGAATAGATGAAGTTTCGGGTCGAGACCCTTGTCCGGACTGAAAGCCAGGGGAGAGTGACGCTGGTGAAAAGGTACAGGGCAAATCAGAGCCGGCACCGATGGTCCAGGAGCCCACAATGGTCCGTTGTTGGCTGTGGAAGAGGTGACAGTGAAGAGATACGAACAGTGAAACTAGCAGGGCGACTAGGGTGGGGAGGGACAGAGGCCCGGCTTGGAGTCTAAAGGCCTTGTATAGGAAGGAACTGCAGATACTGGATTAAATCGAAGATCGATACAAAAAGCTGGAGTAACTCAGCTTGGGTGATGTTTCGGGTCGAGACCCTTCTTCAGACTGAAGAAACGTCACCCATTCCTTCTCTCCACAGATGCTGCCTGTCCTGCTGAGTTACTCCAGCTTTTTGTGTCTGTCTAAAGGCCTCGCACGTGTACCCAGAAACGCAAGGAACTTGTGTGTAATCTTGAGAGAAAAACCATGTCCCGGAGGAACGGAGCCGCTCGTTGGGCTAGTTTGTGGGGTCTCCTGTGGCCCGACTGTGTGGAGGTGGCAGATTTCTGGTCGGGATTCGGGTGGAGTCTGACGAAGGGTCTCGACCGGAGACGTCACCTATTCCGTCACTCGTGAGATGCTGCCTGACCCGCTGAGTTACTCCAGCACTTTGTGTCTATCTATGAATGGTTCCGGAGTCTGATAGCTGTGGGGGTAAAAAAATGCTCTGTCGAACTTTCAAGCTCCCAACAGGCGGAAGCAAGAAGTGGGAATGGCGAGCGTGATAGCTTGGTGACATCTGTCAGATGCAATGTCACACCCATGGACAATCGATGCAGCATCAGGGTTGGCAAGGAGACGGCTGGAGCCAGGGGGGAATAACTAATTAGTGGCAAAGTGGTTGCCAGTCATGCACGCGCATTGTGCGGGCGAACGTGGTTCAGACCACTGCAACGCTGCATGTCCAAGAACCCCAGGAACACTTTCCACAAGTGAACATATTTTCCCAGTATCAGTCTTCATTTTACATTCACTAAATTCATGCATTCATTATTTTTATATTTTCTTTAACTCATTAAAGATTTGCGACAATTGCTTCAGCCCAACTTGTCCCATCTACACTAGTCCCACCTGCCTGCATTTGGCCCATATCCCTCTAAATTTGTCTTACCCATGTACCTGTCTGAATGTTTCTTAAACGTTGCGATAGTACCTGCCTGAACTACCTCCTCCGTCAGCCCGGTCTTTACATTCACCGCTCTCTGTGTGAACATGTTGCCCCTCCGAGTTCATATTAAGTCTTTCCCCCTCACCTTAAACCGATGTCTTCTCATTCTCGATTCCCTTCTGCTGGGCAAGAGACCCCATCTATTCCTCTCCTGATTTTTTTTGTACACCTCCACGAGATCACCCCTCATCCAAGGAACATAGTCCGAGCCTGCTCAACCTCTCCCGGTAGCTCAGCTCCTCAAATCCTGGCAACATCCTTGTAAATCTTCTCTGCACTCTTTCCAGCTTGACAACATCGTTCCTATAACACGGTGCCCGGAACACAATACTCTAATCATAATCATCATAATCATACTTTATTAGACATACATTTGCAACATATGAGGAATTTAATTTGCCATACAGTCATACCAATAAAAAGCAACAAAACACACAAAATACATTTTACCATAAACATCCACCACAGTGACTCCTCCACGCTCCTCACTGTGATGGAAGGCGAAAAAAAGTCCAATCTCTTCCCCTCTTTGTTCTCCCGCAGTCGGGGGCCTCGAGCCTTCCGTTGACAGGGCGATCTTGGCTCCCGTAGCCGGCGGCGTTTGGGCCCTCGCGTCGGGGCGATCAAGCTCCCACATCGAGGGGGAATCTCAGCACTCGCTCGCCGGGCGATCTGACCCCGGGCCGGGGCTGTCCGAAACCTTCTGCGTCGTTTGGAGCTAGAATAGCAAAGATCAAGCCTTCGCATGCTCTGCAAAATGATCCAATGTGAACATTTCCTTTAGTTTGCATAGACACCCTTGATCTCGTGAACGGTTCGCCAAGATTTGAACCGCTTGTGTTTCAGTATGTGTTTCTCCACTAATTATGAGAGGATATTTTGCTCTCTGTTATTCTGCTGCTGATCCCATTCACCAGGCCCATGGTGGTTGTGGGACAACGGAACTGATCCTTTGGAGGCACGTGAGGCTGCTGGAATGGAGGGCAGCTGGGGGAATGCAGCGGGTCAGGCAGCATCTGTGGAGGGGAAAGGGGCAGAGAGCAGGACCTGCGGCTCCGGACCCTTCCCCGGACAGTCTGATGCTGCCTGACTGTCAGCAGAGGATGGGCAGGCTAGGACTTCCTTCTTTGGCCTGCAGGAGGTTCAGGTGTGATGTTCACCTGAAGTGTATAAAATCAAGAGGAGGTTTCCATGCTGTGCAGATCACTGACTCTATGACCCCGGTCCCACCAGGCGGGTTAGTCTGCCGTAAGTCTGAGCACTGGGAGTTTGGCTTTCAGCATCTGCAGCTGGTTCTGTGTCAAACCACAAAATGCCAGAGTAACTCAGCGGGACAGGCAGCATCTCTGGAGAGAAGGAATGGCTGACGTTTCGGGTCGAGACCAGAACGTCACCTGCATCCTGGAGTTCCCGATGTCGGTCTCTGACCAGAGACCGCAAGCTCCACGATGTTAAAGTCCACAGGCCCCCGCGGTAGAGCTCTCGAGATCGGTCCCCAGCAGGGGCCGCCAACTCCTCGATGCTAGGCCGCAGCACGGACGGAGATGCGATACGGAAATAAATTTGCTTCACCATCGACGTAAGAGATTAGAAATAGTTTCCCCAAACTTCAGAGAAGACAGGTTCTCCTTGTAATTGTAGCAAAGCTGATTTGCGGGAGGAAGTATTTATCTTTCATTGGGAAAGTGATCAAATAAAAGCTGATAACCAGCTGAAATGAAACTCTTGGCATTGCTTGCCGTGATTGTCCATGCACGGCTTGGAGTCCCCTGTGAGTAGCTGCGGTAAGCTGATAGCGGAGTATTGTCGGACCTTCACTGGAAGGGTGTTGGATGTTTGACATTGGTGCAGGTTTACACAGCAATCTGCAATAGATTAACGAGGATATATTCCTCCACAATACCCAGTGGAGAGCAACTGATGGCCACAACAAATATACTTGGACATTCTAAGCTCTGCAAAAGATATCATCTTCACCCCAACATGTTGCATTGCCAATGTACGCTGTGCAATTTCAGCATTTATATTTTATCTACTGATTTGATTTTTTTTTTTTAACTGAAGTGATAGGGAGCTTTTACAGTCCTTTGGGAGATTACGTGTGTAATTGTTTGTTTGAGAACTCACCTGTCTGTACAGCACTCGAACCTGTAAGGCAGAGAATGTTTAAGCATGGTGCAGCGGGTAGAGCTGCTAACTCACAACGCCAGGGACCAGGGTACAATCCTGACCTCAGGTACTGTCCGTGTGGAGTTTGCACGCTCCCTCTGAACGCAAGGGTTTTCTCTGCCTCAGAGGGCGGTGGAGGCAGGTTCTCTGGATGCTTTCAAGAGAGAGCTAGATAGGGCTCTTAAAAATAGCGGGGTCAGGGGATCTGGGGAGAAGGCAGGAACGGGGTACTGATTGGGGATGATCAGCCATGATCACATTGAATGGCGGTGCTGGCTCGAAGGGCCGAATGGCCTACTCCTGCGCCTATTGTCTATTGTCTATTGTCTGGGTGCTCCAGTTTGCTCTCACATCACAAAAACGTGTGGATTTGTAGGTTAATTGGCCCTCTGTAAATTGCCTCTAGTGTGTAGAGAGTGGATGGGAAAGTGGGACAACATTGATCTAGTGGAAACAGGTGAATAATGGTCGGTGTGGACTTGCTGAGCCAAAGGACCTGTTCTGTTGAGTATTGCGGGACCTGCTTTTAATCAATCACTGTTTCCATATGGAAACATCTGTTTCTCAGTTGCCAGGTGTATTCAGTGTGGGTCTGGAGACCAGTGTACTAGTGGGCAGAGAGAACGTTTGATCAATTCTCACTCTGGCAAGTTTTAATCTGATCGATTGTATAACACAAACTGGTTTCCATTTCTAGCAGGGGAACTCTTCCCAAATGATTCATGACTGTTAATGTTGGGATACTGGAAACACTGTTTGCTTGAGGCTAATTTTCTTGATCTCGAGAAATGATAGATTCTTGATTAGTACGGGTGTCAGGGGTTATGGGGTGAAGGTAGGAGAATGGGGTTAAGAGGGAACGAAAGGTCAACCACGATTGGATGGTGGAGTAGACTTGATGGGCCGAATGGACTAATTCTGCTTCTATAACTTATGAACTTATAATGTTCCAACAACATTTCTCTTAACTGCCAAAATACACGTTGCTCATAATTTTATCAATTGTCCAAATTTTTATGGGAGATTTTACAATTTCAACCTGTCAAGGCTGGATATGCAACAGTTTTCATTGGCTGTGGACAACACTGAAAACACGTATCACCATCACCAGAAGGATCCCGACTCAAAACGTCACCGATCCATGTTCTCCACCTCTCCAGTACTCTGTGAAACGTCACTATCCATGTTCTCCAGAGATGCTGCTGACTTACTCCAGTACTTCTGTGAAAACGGTTCTCCACGAGATGCTGCCTGACCCGCAGAGTTACTCCAGTCACTCCAGTCAACGATCCATGTTCTCCAGAGATGATGCCTGACCCGCAGAGTTACTCCAGTACTCTGTGAAACGTCACCTATCCATGTTCTCCACAGATGATGTCTGACCCGTTGAGTTACTCCAGCACTATGCCTCCTAAAAGTTTTATCACCATCGCTGGTTGCTTCAGTATTATTAAAGTACCCAGAGTCTCCTGATCGAGACCAGGTTAGGCTGTTGGCTTCAAGTGATTTTTATGATGTTTATTCTCTGGGATACGGAGTATCCACATCAGTGAAGGATATTAATAGAGAGGCTTGGTTCCCATTGCCTATGGAGCTGTGGAGAGTACACCACTGGTACCCAGAGAAAACCTTTGATTAATTCTCACATTGTCCCTCAGTCCCTATTTCGAACAGGGCCGAGAGTGGAGGCTCTTTCTGTAAATGGGTACCCAGTCCCCCTGTAGTATGTCCTTCCGTCAGTCGCTCAGGAAGAACGTTGACTTCGGGGCTCCAAGTGATGGGGTCCAGTAAGTTTACCTTGTGATGTGGTCAGGATTCACAGCTGTGCTGGTAGTTTACGCAGGTTGGTAGCTAAACAAGCTGGCTGTTGTGGCAACAACGCATACAAAAGTGTGAAATCTCCAAAACGAGTTTAACGAGGAATCTCGGATATAGCGAGTTCAGGAATAATGTACAATAATGGAATGGTATTGGGTCCAGTCCTGCGTCAGGGTTAAAGGCAGCAACAATTATTGTTTTTAGACTTCAGAGATACAGGCCCTTCTGCCCAGCGAGTTTGCGCTGACCAGTGATCACCCGGTACACTCGAGCTATCCGACACACTGGGGACAATTTACAATTTATAGAAACCAATTAACCTACAAACCTGGTGGAGTGTCGAAGGAAACCCGGTGTGTGACTGACGGTCACGGGCGCAGCAGTGAGTTACTCCCTTAGTGTTCGGACTCGGGTCTGGCTAAACGTGTACAGGTTTGTACGTAAATTAAATTGTCCCTACAGTACAAGTGCTGCTCTGAACTAAACTAAACTAAACTAAACGTAGAAACTCCGTACAGACAGCACCCGTAGTCATGATCGAACCTGGGTCTCTGGCGCTGTAAGGTAGCCACTCTACCGCTGCACCAGTACCAGTAGACAATAGACATTAGGTGCAGGAGCAGGCCATTTGGCCTTTCGAGCCAGCACCACCATTCAATGTGATCATGGCTGATCATCCCCAATCAGTACCCCGTTCCTGCCTTCTCCCCATATCCCCTGACTCCGCTATTTTTAAAAGCCCAACCTAGCTCTCTCTTGAAAGTACCGTCATAGTACTTTAGCAAGCACATTTGTTTCCAGCATTTGCCTCGTGTGACATATCAAAAAAGAATGGTATCCAGGTCCGCGTACGAGATCTGAGAAACAAACGGGAGATTCAAAGTGCAGAGTTCACGGGATGTTTTAAATCCTGCCACATTCTGTCGGACTTGTATCTAATTGAGCTCAATTATCTCCAGTGGGTTCACTGAGGTTAATAGTTTCCAAGGCAGTGATTAATGTAGATTTCCTCACACAAATCAAGTCTTGTCCTCGGTCGACGGAAATACTGAACTTTAATTTTGTTCTGTTGTCAGCTGCACGTTTTGAGGGGCCTGTCCCTGACAATTGCAGGTCAATTGGAGCTTTAGGTTGGTGGCAAAAATCAAAAGAAAAATTCATGATGGCAATTATGGACTTGATAAAATTCCTGGAGTGGATAAGACCTTTTGTTCTCGGTTCTGTCAGCGAAGGATGATCGGTTGAGAATATTAATGAACGAAAAGTGAATTCAGATCGCATGGGTGGCATTTAATGGCCACAAACTGTGCAGTACAAAAGAAAATAAAGGCTTTGAAGGCCAGTGGTTAGTTTGGTTTGAAACTTGTCAGGTGCTAGCTAGGTGTTTATGTGAAACTAGGCACAAAATGCTGGAGTAACTCAGCGGGACAGGCAGCATCTCTGGAGGGAAGGAATGGGTGACGTTTTGGGTCGAGACCCATCTTCAGACTGTTTATGTGAAGCTGTGCGGTGTAAAAGTGAACATAGCTAGCTGATGTGGGAATGCACAGGCAGTTTTAAACTGATGAAGGAAGTTTGGTTCATGGATTTGGAAAAGCCGGGCAAATCTTCTGCACTCCACAAATACCCAGACATTAAAAAATCCACCGCGCTCAATTCTGTTTTCAAATCTTCGGCCATCGGTCTTGAACTTGCTTTACTAGTTGAGTCTAGGTCCCAAATTCTTTCCTGCTCCCCTAAGTGTCAACATCAAGACTAGTGTTGATAGGGCATCATGGTCAGCACGAACAAGCTGGGCCGAAGGGCCTGTTTCCGTGCTGTATGACTCTATGTTAGTTTGGTTCTCCTAGTCTAACTTTGCTGCCAGATTCCTAACATTTTTTCCTGTGGACATGCCCTTCCCCCTCTCACATGCTTGGTGCTGCTTTAAATCAAAGTGGAGGAGGAACTCGGTGGGTCAGGCAGCATCTGTGGAGGGAAGTGTACATCGACTGCCCTGAAATGTTATCTGTCCATTTCCTCCACAGCAGCTGCCTGACCTGCTGAGTTAGAGTCAGAGACGAATACAGGAAGGAAATAGGCCATCTACCCACACTTGCCCACAACTACTGTATTGTACTGATTGGGGCTGATCAGCCATGATCACATTGAATGGCGGTGCTGGCTCGAAGGGCCGAATGGCCTACTCCTGCACCTATTGTCGATTGTCTATTAACGGTTACCCCACAACCTGCCTGAATTTGGTCCATAGCCCTCAACCTTTCCAATCTATGTACCTGTCCAATTGTCTTTTGATGTAGTTATATTACCTGCCTCAACTACCCCCTCTAGCAGCTCATTCCATATTCCTATCACCCTTTGTGTGAAACAGTAGCCCCTCGGAATCCCATTATATTTAGTTTAGTTCAGAAATACATCTCGGAAGCAGGCCCTTCGGCCCGCCGTGTCCGGGCCGACCAGCGATCCTCGTACACCAGAACTATCCTACACACTAGGGACAATTTGCCATTTTACAGAAGCCAATTCGCCAACAAACCCTGTACGTCTTTGGAGTGTGGGAGGAAACCGGAGATCCCGGAGAAAACCCACGCGGTCACGGGGAGAACGTACACACTCTGTACAGACAGCGCCCGTAGTCAGGATCGAACCTGTGTCTCTGCCGCGATAAGGCGGCAACTCTACCGCTGCACCTGGCTGGGACTAATGGACTGAATTTTGCAGTGGTGCCCTTTCTGGTCTAATGTTCCGTCCAATGTCAGTTCAAGAATGCTTTTCACCTGGCAGCTGCGATATCATCAATCTTACAGAGACAGAGTTCTTACAGCATGTGCAGAACACACTTTTTAATTGACCTTTTAAACACACAGATCATTTAGTAAAGATTAGAACAAACAAAAGCAAGAACAAGAGGTTTCATAAACTTACATTTTAAAATCGACCCATCTTGATTTATTTTGTCAGATAATTACAAAGCCACATGACTATGTTTTGTCCCTGTGTGTGTAAAGCACTAACATTGCACGACACAACATTAAGAACTCTGTGCAAAATAGTGTAACATTTGAAGATGTTTTACACTGGAGCTGATTCATAAACAGTGCAAAGTTTATTTTATTGTCGCATAGAAACTTAGAAACATAGAAATTAGGTGCAGGAGTAGGCCATTCGGCCCTTCGAGCCTGCACCGCCATTCAATATGATCATGGCTGATCATCCAACTCAGTATCGTGTACCTGCCTTCTCTCCATACCCTCTGATCCCCTTAGCCACAAGGGCCACATCTAACTCCCTCTTAAATATAGCCAATGAACTGGCCTCAACTACCCTCTGTGGCAGAGAGTTCCAGAGACTCACCACTCTCTGTGTGAAAAAAGTCCTTCTCATCTCGGTCTTAAAGGATTTCCCCCTTATCCTTCAGCTGTGACCCCTTGTCCTGGACTTCCCCAACATCGGGAACAATCTTCCTGCATCTAGCCTGTCCAACCCCTTAAGAATGTTGTAAGTTTCTATAAGATCCCCTCTCAATCTCCTAAATTCTAGAGAGTATAAACCAAGTCTATCCAGTCAGTCCTGACATCCCAGGAATCAGTCTGGTGAACCTTCTCTACACTCCCTTTATGGCAATAATGTCCTCCCTCAGATTTGGAGACCAAAACTGTACGCAATACTCCAGGTGTGGTCTCACCATGACCCTGTACAACCTCCCTGCTCCCATACGCAACTCCTTTTGCTATGAAAGCTAACATACCATTCGCTTTCTTCACAGCCTGCTGCACCTGCATGCCTACTTTCAATGACTGGTGTACCATGACACCCAGGTCTCGCTGCATCTCCCCTTTTCCTAATCGACCACCATTTAGATAATGGTACAGTGAAAACACTTATGTTTTTTACCTGCTATCCAGTCAGGGGAAAGAATGCATGATTAAAATTCAGCCGTCCACAGTGCACAGATGCAGGATAAAGAGTAGAACATTTAGTGCAAGATATAGTCCAGTACAGTCCAAGTAAACAAACTGCGAGGGTCTCCAATGAGGTGGATGGGAGGCCAGGACCGCTCTCTAGTGGGTGATAGGATGGTTCAGTTGCCTGATAACAGCTGGGAAGAAACTATCCCTGAATCTGGAGTAACCCGGTAACAAGACCCTGATCGTCAAAAAATAGGGGCAACACAGTGGGGCCAGAGACCCTGGTATGATCCTGACCTCGGGTGCTGTCTGTGCAGAGTTTGCACGTTCTGCCTGTGACTACATGTGTTTCATCCAGGTGCTGGAGGGAGGCCAACACTGGAGCTTAAAAGGATGAGGGGGGATCTTATAGAAACATATAAAATTCTAAAAAAGGACTGGACAAGCTAGATGCAGGAATTTCTTTCCCAATGTTGGGCGAGTCCAGAACCAGGGGCCACAGTCTTAGAATCAAGGGGAGGTCATTTAAGACTGAGGTGAGAAAAAAAACTTTTTCACCCAGAGAGTTGTGAATTTATGGAATTCCCTGCCACGGGGGCAGTGGAGGCCCAGTCACTGGATGGATTTAAGAGAGAGTTAGATAGAGCTCTAGGGGCTAGTGGGGTCAAGGGATATGGGGAGAAGGCAGGCACGGGTTATTGATAGGGGACGATCAGCCATGATCACAATGAATGGCGGTGCTGGCTCGAAGGGCCGAATGGCCTCCTCCTGCACCTATTTTCTATGTTTCTATGCTCTGGGTTCCTCCCACATCCCAAGGACGTACAGGTTTGCAGGTTAATCGGTTATGTAAATTGACCCTCGTTTGTAGGCAGCGGAGGAGAAAGTGGGACAACATAGAACTGGTGTGAATGGGTGATCGATGGACAGTGTGGACGTTGAGACATCAGGAGATTGACGGCGGGTCTAGGCACGGTGGGCCGAAGGGCCTGTTTCCGTGCTGCATCTCTAAACTAAACTAAAACCAAAGATGGTAGTGTGACCAAAACAAAGTCCACAGTAGACCATCGCTGCTGAGGTAGGGTTGTTGCTAGGGTTATATCATGAGTAATCATCAGTATTAATATGACAGGCAGTAATACTGGAAATCACCAGCTATGGCATTAAAGCTGCAGCTTCGCTCATTGAAAATTGGATGGGACAGATCAAAAATAGAATCCATGCCCAAACACATAAAAACGTCAGTGCGATGGACTAACCATCAGGCTGTATTGACAGAACGTCATCATGCAATGATGTGAATGCAGTTAGCGATTTGCAGGCAACCCTTGCTCTGTTTGCTCAGTCCTATCTTTAGCGGAGAGTGTAATGGATCCACAGTTCCTGTTCATAATAATTAGGAGCAGAATCAGGCCATTCGGCCCATCAAGTCTACTCTGCCATTCAGTCATGGCTGATCTAACTTTCCCACCCAACCCCATTCTCTTGTTTTCTTCCCATAACCCCTGACACCCCTACTAATCAAGAATCTGTCAATATCTGCCTTGAAAAATATCCATTGACTTGGCCACCACGGCCACCTGTGGCAATGAATTCCACAGAGTCGCCACCCTCGGGCTAAAGAACTTCCTCCCCATCTCCTTTCTAAAGGCACGTCCGTTTATTCTGAGGCTATGGGCTCGGAGCCTAGACTCTCCTGCTGGTGGAAACATCCTCTCCACATTCACTCTATCCAGGCATAAACAACATAAAAGACATATGGGCAGTTACGGGGATTAGAAAGGTTTGGAGGGATGTGGGCCAAACGTGGGCAATGGAACCCGTGTTGATGGGCTATCTTGGTCGGCATGGACAAGTTGGGCAGAAGGGCCTGTGTCCGTGCCACGACTCTATGACCTTATAACTATGACACTGAGGGAAACAAAGATACTTCTTTTGACGTGGAACCCAAACATTTGTGTTTACCAAGAGAAGCAGTTTGATGTTTCACGTGGAGGTTGCCCATGCAGTCTGCGGCTCCCTCTGTACACGGCAGTGCTGGGCACAATGCCAGCGTGAGACTGGCATGGTCCAATGGTCCCAGAGAGGTCCACTGCTCGTTCCCCAGGCTGGGGCTGGGCACCCCCCCAGTCTCCTGCTTTGTTGCAGTCGGGTGTGGGGGGGGGGGGGATTTGGAAGAGATTCAGCGTTTCTCAAGCAGCCTTTGTTCCAGAGTTTGTTAGTCCAAGCCATCTCTTGTCTGTTGGCCGAGCCAACAAAATGTTGTACTTCATGTCTTTGTTTCCTATTATCAATATCCTCCTGGGAATGAGGGCAAAGCTAGCCTTCCCTTGATTGTGAGATCGCCGTTGATTGGTTCAATGTCATCTCGCCTATGATTGGTTCACCTTGGCTTCATCCTCTGGCAGGAGATGGGTGTTCATTGGCACGGTGGCGCAGCGGCAGAGCTGGTGCCTTGCAGCGCCAGCGATCCGGGTTCGATCCTGACCACGGCTGCTGTCTGTATGCAATTTGTACGTTCTCCCTGCGACCGCGTGGGTTTTCTCCGGGTGCTCCGGTTTCCTCCCACACTCCAACAACCGGCGGGTTGCTAGGTTAATTGGCTTCTGTAAATTGTCCCCAACATGTAGGATAGAACTAGTGCACGGGGTGATCGCTGGTCGGCATGGACTCGGAGGGCCGAAGGGCCTGTTTCCGTGCTGTATCTCTCTACAAAAAAACGTTTGAAAATCTGCTGGAGAAAGGTGGGACCTGAGTGTATCACATGACGCACCACCACCCTAAAAGGTAGAGTTCTCAGGCACCCAGGACAGATTATGTGGAGGAATAAAGGAATGGCAAGAAAAATAAGTACTTTGTGTGACTTCATGGAAGTAAATCAGCAAACATCCAAGAATCCGAGGGAGCCACAGATCGGATGAATGAGAAGATCAAAGGGTCTGATTTCCTGAAGCCAATGGGCTGAAGCCAATTAACCTACAGAACTGCACGTCTTTGGAGTGTGGGTGGAATCCGGAGCACCCAGAGAAAACCCACACGGTCACAGCTAGAACGTACAAACTCCGTACAGACAGCACCCATAGTCAGGATTGAAACCGGGTCTCTGGTGCTTCAAGGCAACAACTCAAACTACACGAATACTTTTCTAAAAGTGTAGTAACTTGTACCATGAAAACCTCGTGCTGGAGTGCTTTAATCCCATCATTCGTTCTTCCCAAATACACACCATTTGGAGCACCCCAGTTTTAGTTTTTAGTTTTGGAGATAAAGCTCAGAAACAAGCCCTTCGCCCTCCGAGTCCGTGCCGACCAGCGATTCCCGCACACCAACACACACTAGGGACAATGTACAATTATGCCAAGCCAAATGACCTTTGGAATGTGGTCGGAAACCAGAGCACCCGGAGAAAACCCATGCAGGTCACGGGGAGAAGGCACAAACTCCGTACAGACAGCACCTGTGGTCAGGATCGAACCTGAGTCTCTGGCGCTCCATAGATGCTGCCTCATCCACTGGGTTTCTCCAGATTTTCTGTCTACCTAGGACAGATTCCGCATTCCTTGGGAGTGGTCCAGGGTATTGTAGCTGTTTTAGCACTGTTTAGGGAATGGCCTTGATTATGAAGTAAATGCATAAATGCATTGACGCAAATGACTGCACCAGACATAGAACAGTAAATGCCAATAAATTGCCAACAATAATGTTAATATGCACTGCAGGGAATCCATTTTAACTTGTTGTAAAAAGTCAAATTGGAAATTAAATTGATCGTTTGCTCAAGGCTTGGAATTGGAGGTTTAATACACAGTAGAAGTCCATCTTTCAGACAGTAAGAGAGAGCTGAGTGCAGAACTTAATGAGGTAAAAATTAATTTTCCACGAAAGTGGGAGCTCGGAGTTGGGAGGGATGTTTTGACAGTGGGGAATCAAGGAAAATTAAGGCAAAAAAAAAGGCTTGCCGTGTCTGACTGATAGATGTAGATGGATCAGGCTGAAGAAGGGTCTCAACCCGAAACGTCACCCATTCTTCCTCTCCAGGGATGCTGCCTGTCCCGCTGAGTTACTCCGGCATCTTGTGGCTATCTTGGATGTAGATGGGAATCAGGCCGGTAATGCAGGGGCGAGGTTGTTCCAATGATCATTCATGTGTAGAATTTGCAAGCTCCACCAGTCACCGAGCATGCATGACATGACCAGCTTCCATCTACATCCCCCAGCCTGACATGTAAACACCGTCTGTGGCAATATATTCCACAGCTTCACCACCCATGACTAAATAAATTCCTCCTCATCTCCTTTCCAAATGTACGTCCTCTTATTGTGAGGCTATGCCCTCTGGTCCTAGACTCTCCCACTAGTGCAATCACCCTCTCCACACCCACTCGATCCAGACTTCTCACTGTTTGGTAAGTTCCAACGAGGTCCACTGTTCATCGTGACGCTTCCTCTCTTTCAGTTCTGTTTTGTTTGGTTTATTGTCGTGCCCCGGGGTAGAGTGAAAAGCTTTAGTTGCGTGCTAACCAGTCAGCAGAAAGACAAATACATGATTACAATCGAGCCGTTCACAGTCTACAGATACAAGATGAGGGCATAACGTTCCTTCTGAACCTTGTGAATGTTGCAGTGGGCAGGGCAGCACTCTGCATATCGCCAACTTGGACAATTTTACATTTGAATCAAGCCAATGAACCCACAAAACCTGCACGTCTTTGGAGTGTGGGAGGAAACCGCAGATCTCAGAGAAAACCCACGCAGGTCACGGGGAGAATGTACAAACTCCATACAGACAGCACCCATTGTCGGGATCGAACCCGGGTGTCTGGCGCTGCATTTTGCTGTAAGGCAGCAGCTCTACCGCTGAGCCACCGTGACCCTCAGACTATCCTTGATCGGGCTTGGCTGGCTTTAATGTATCCCTTATCATGTATTTATGTCACCTATAGATAGTAGTGCAGCACTACTAACTGTGGTTGGATGATTCCGTTGCCTGATAGCAGCTGGGAAGAAACTGTCCCTGGATCTGGAGATGTGCGTGCTCACACTCCTGTGTCTTTCATTTTGTCTGTCTGTTCTCCAGGCGGGTTTCTGCGTGACCTCTCGACTAATGCAGAGGGTGCTTGACGCTCTCTCCTGTTCATATCCAGCCGTACACAAAGGCTTAATTATAGGATGCGTAGATCTGTGGCACCCATCCAGGTGATGAATGACCGGTTCCCACGTGACTCTGCAGCAGTCAACTAGAGGAGCTGGGCTGTCAAACTGGGAGCTTTGGTGGTGGGGGAAAAAAAATATTTCAAGAACTGACAATATTTGCATCTTCCCCCCCTACACACTCTCACACAAATGGAATTTGGATATGAAAAATTGCAGCTGCTCCAGCAACTATAATGAATGCTCAGCATAAAATCAGACACACACAGATCAGTGCCATTATTTTCCTGCCTTCCGAGAACGCTAATACCGAGAACGGAATCATAAATCCTATTTTCCCCGCGTATTGAGCAATTCAGCAGCAGGCTGTTGCAACGGGCTATTGTTTACGATTCTGTGTATTTGGATGATTATTGGGGATTTCTGACAAATGGCAGCCTGTCTATGGAGAAGGGGCTGTGTGGGACAGCAAAGCACTAATTGGTTGTGTAAGAGGTCACCTTCCTTGGCAATAATGGTTGAATAATGGGCCCAGCGGCAGAGCTGCTGCCTTACTGCGCTTGCGTGTTCGATCCTGACCACGGGTGCTGTCTGTACGGAGTTTGTACGTTCTCGCCATGACCAGCGTGGGTTTTCTCCGAGATCTTTAGTTTCCTCTCACACTCCAATGACGTACAGGTTTGTAGGCTAATTGGCTTGGTATACGGGTAAAATTTTCCCCAGTGTGGGTAGGATAGTGTTAATGTGCAGGGATCGCTGATCGGCGAGCCGAAGGGCCTGTTTCCACACTGTATCTCTAAACAAAACCAAACTAAACTAATGGCAGTAGAGGCCTTCGCAAGAGGCAGTAGAGTCCTTCGCTGCAGAGGCCTTCACGAGGTGCCCTCTTGCAGTTACTACAAAGGCTCAGCGGACGGTGAGGTGCCGAGAGGGAGCCGCTGGAATGTCGGATGCGAGGAGCAAGGGCCAGTAGGAGGGTGAGCCGGGGTAATGTCTCCAGCACCTTCAAGGTCAGCTGCAGGAGACGACCCCGGGGACACTGTGATGGCCGGGCGAGGAGAAGGACAGTTGATCCGCTCGAAGGCGATGGAGGAGGCCCTGCAGGGGCCTTGTTGGGCTCACATGGATCGGTAACCGCTCCAGTAGTCCGAGCGCGCGGGCGGGCGGGCGGACTTGCGACTCGTGAAAATGGTGCCAAAACATGGCGGTGCCTACACGTGTAAATAAGTAAAAATAATTTCACAGTGTGGGTGCACATGTGGCAAATAAAGCTCCATTCATTCAAGGAAGAAAACTCTGACACTGCAGATTTCAGCCGCACATTTCTCGGGCTGAAAGACTGGGCAAAGAAATACTGGAAAGTAGCTGAGAGCATTCTGGGTGAGCTTTACACGTCCCTATAATGGCCAACCTTCTTAATCGGTTGTACAGGATAGTATGTAATGCTTGCATTTTAACCTGTCTGAATAGATAAACCTTTCAAGTTGAGATTTTCTTTCTTGCAGAAATGTCAAGACATTTTATTGAAATTCCCTATTTTCCATAATGCCTGTGGAATTTGTATTTACGGCTCTCTGCACAGCTGATACACGTTTGTCGGGGTTGTGAGGAACCTTGGCTCAGTCTCAAATACCATCTTCGTTTAATTTACTGGAATTGGCAGTTCTAATTCCGATATTTTAATTTTTTCCCCTTAATGAGAGCGTGTTGCTGAGCACGATTAATTAGAAATTGGTATTGAACAGATAAGTCCCGTTTTGTCAGCCAATACAGTTGCCGGCAACCAGAAAGACTGATAACAGCATCCTGTATAATTGTTCTTTTCAACCAGGAAAAAGTAATCATAAGGTACGGGTGAAGAAGGTTGGTGCTTGGAATTCCTTCGGTAGCAAGCTGCACAGTGCCTGTGAACATTTGGGTGGTACGGTGGTAGAGTTGCTGTCAGAAACCCGCGTTCGATCCTGACCACGGGTGCTGTCTGTATGTTTTCCCTGTGACCCGCATGGGTTTTCCCCGTGCGTTCCGGTTTAATCCCACACCATTAAAGCGTTCAGGTTTGTACGTTAATAGGCTTTGGTAAAATTGTAAATTGTGAGTGTACGGGGATCGCTGGTCGGCCAAAGTGGGTGGGCCGAACGGCCTGGGTGGGCCAAAGGGCCTGTTTCCACACTGTGTCTCTCAGCTCAACTACGATGTGGTGACTGAAGATAGACACAAAATGCTGGAGTAACTCCACAGGACAGGCAGCATCTCTGGAGAGAAGGAATGGGTGACGTTGCAGGTCGAGGCCCTTCTTCAGAGATGCTGCCTGTCCCCGCTCTGTTACTCCAGGATCTTGGGTCTGTCTTCTGTTTAAAACAACATCTGCAGTTCCTTCATACATAAGATGTGGTGACTTGAGTTTGCATGTGTTACTGAACCACCCGACTTTGAGGATCGCCTATCCATGTTCTGCAGAGATGCTGCCTGACCCGCTGAGTTACTCCAGCAGTTTGTGCCTACTTAAGTTTTACACCCCAGCCAGACAGATCACCTTCCCATCAAGGGTCAACAGTGCTTAATTGTCACGTGTATCGACATCGAGACAATGACATTCGTACTTGCCGCAGTTTTAAAAGGCGCCTTCCGCATTCCAAAGATGCGCAGGTTTGTGTGTTAATTGACTTTGGTAACAATTGTCCCTGGTGTATGTAGGATAGTGTTAGTGTACGGGATGACGGCTGGTTGGCGCGGTCCAGGTGGGCCAAAGGGCCTGTTTTCTGCGCTGCATTTCTAAAGTTTAAAGTATAGTCTGAAACTGGAGGTCATGGTTTTCAGGTAAAAACAAATGAATTGCTTCTTTTTAATGTAGCTGGAGAACCATTTTGTTTGAAAACCTGACGGAGTTCTTCTTCTCACTGCCTGGTATTTTGAAGCGGGTTTTAGCAACAGGCGATCTGCAAGCACAAGTAGCGAACGACAGACAGGCTACGAACGTTAAAAAGGAATCCTGAATTTGCAAATTGCTTCTCATGCACGCTGTGGGGTTTGAAGCCAATAGACAATAGGTGCAGGAGGAGGCCATTTGGCCCTTCGAGCCAGCACCGCCATTCAATGTGATCATGGCTGATCATCCCCAATCAGTACCCCGTTCCTGCCTTCTCCCCATGTCCCCCGACTCTGCTATTTTTAAGAGCCCTTGAAGCCATTGAAGATCCATCCAAATGAACCTACAAACCTGCACGTATTTGCAGTGTGGGAGGAAACCGGAGCACCCGGAGAAAACCCACCCGACCACAGGGAGAACGTACATAATCGGCCCGTAGACGGTATCAAACCCGAGTCACTGGTGCTGCTCCATCTGCCGCCACACCTTCGATCCTGACTACGGTTGCGGTCTGTTTGGAGTTTGCGTGCTCTCCCCATGACCATGCGGGTTTCCCTCGGTGCTCCAGTTTCCTCAGACTCTGTGGAGGCGTACAGGTTTGTAGGTTAATTGGTTCGATAACATTGTAACTTGTCCCGAGCATGCAGGATAGTGCTAGTGTATGAGGATCGCTGGTTGGCGCTGGCTCGGTGGGCCGAACGGTCTGTTTGTGCGCTGTATCTTTAAACTAAGCGAAACTAAACTAAACGCCCCTGTGTTTAAATGGCACACCATACTTTTAAAAGATTTTCTTAACGATTCAAGGCATTGATTTAGCTTTACGTATGGATTTGAGTTGCCGTGAGATTGGGTGTCGAAGGTTGATATATTTACCAAAGCTATTTTGAAATAAACTGTCTCTCTCAAAGTCAAGAGAAAGTTTCTTCAGATACGTACGTGGGCCGGACATCAACTTTGCATTTGAAAGGAATTGACTTTTGAAATGACTTCCCAATAATCAGCGCGTTGGAAGCAATTAAGATTAAAATGGTTAATATGAGGCTTGCGGAGTTGGATGCTCCAGTTGCCTGTCACCATCTGCCAGCTTCTCTCAGACAATGTCACTGCACTCACCCAGCGGAAAAAATAAATTTGTCTGACAGTTCAACATGATGCACGAGCCTACTCATCCCACATCACAAAGATAACTTGATCAAAGTCGTATCGGATCATTATTTCACTGTTTAAATTTGCAGTGTTATTTATTGGACTGAGTTTAGAGTTGATGACATTTGCAAGCAGATGTCCCATGGTGTTAATCTAACATTGTATTGATTATAGAGGATGGGAACAAAATGGTGGTTTTTAACTTCCATTTTACTGCTTCTAATTTGACTTAATTCGCATAGGTTTGGTATTTATGTAGTTGTCACCTTGTTTTAAATGAGTGGTATTCAAAGCCTTTGGGGCCGGGGACGTTGGCCACGTGGGTGGCGTGCTCCTTGTGTGCTCTGATGGAGTCAGTGAACCCATGGATGTAGGCAGGGACCGGATGGGGCAACATGGATTGCTGGCTTGGTTCCTCTTCGCGACAGGAAGGATGTGCGGAGAAACGGGGAACTGCAGGTGCTGCTTGATTGGTACAGGTATCAGAGGTTATGTGGAGAAGGCAGGAGAATGGGGTTATTTGGGAGAGATATGGGGTTAGCAGGGAACCGTGGTTGAATGGCGGAGTAGACTTAATAGGCCGAATGGCCTAATTCTACTCCTATCACTTATGTACAGAGCCCTAGTGAGACCACACCTGGAGTATTGTGTGCAGTTTTGGTCCCCTAATTTGAGGAAGGACATTCTTGCTATTGAGGGAGCGCAGCCTAGGTTTACAAGGTTAATTCCTCAGTCATATGCTGAGAGAATGGAGCAGCTGAGCTTGTACACTCTGGAGTTTAGAAGGATGAGAGGGGATCGCATTGCAACACATAAGATTGTTAAGGGCTTGGACACACTAGAGGCAAGAAACATGTTCCCGATGTTGGGGGAGTCCAGTACCAGGGGCCACAGTTTAAGAATAAGGAGTAAGCCATTTAGAACAGAGACGAGGAAACACTATTCCTCACAGAGAGTGGTGAGTCTGTGGAATTCTGTGCCTCAGAGCCAGGTTCTCTGGATGCTTTCAAGAGAGAGCTAGATAGGGCTCTTAAAAATAGCGGTCAGGGGATATGGGGAGAAGGCAGGAACGGGGTACTGATTGGGGCTGATCAGCCATGATCACATTGAATGGTGGTGCTGGCTCGAAGGGCCAAATGGCCTACTCCTGCACCTAATGTCTATTGTCTTATGATAAACGGGTCAGGCAGCATCTCTGGAGAACATGGAAAGGTGACGTTTCAGGTCTGGACACATCTTCGGACTCAAGTTGGTGCAGACAGACTATGCGGTTCAAGGTCAGTGCCTGGCGATCCTCAAAGTGGGGTGATTCAGCAAGAGATGAAACTCACCACACCTTACTTGAGATGGGTGACGATGTAGAAACAAAAGACCTGCACATGCTAGTCAATACGCAAAAGGACACAAAAGCGTCCCTACTACCACACAGCAGCACAGCGGCAGAGTTGCCAGAGGCCTGGGTTCAATCCTGACTGAGGGTCAGGTCCGTGCAGCGTTTGTACATTCTTTCTGTGACAGCGTGGGCTCCAGTTTCCTCCCACACTCCACAAAGATGTACAGTTTGTAGCTTAATTGGCTTTGGCAACAAAACTGCTCAATGTCCCTAGTGTGTAGGGTGGTGCTAATGGATGGGAATTGCATGGGGCCGGTGAGTTGTAGGGCTCGTTTCCACGCTGTGTCTCTGAAGTCTAAAGTTTGAAGTGCTGGAGTAACTCAGCGGGGCGGGCAGCATCTCCGGAGAACATGGATAGGTGACGTCTAGAGTCGGGACCCTTATTGAGAAGGATGTGTGGACGCTTTGTAAAAGACCAGCAGCGTGTTTGAGTTTGATCATGTCTCCCGTAAACAACCCGTGTTTGTCCTGGAATGAGTTGCATTGTGGAGTAAGCACTCTGTGGAGAAGGTATCGATTAGTTATTGTGGAAACAATCAAGCTGTCAGAGGGGTTTACAGCTGCATAGATTTGTCTCGTGACATCGACCAACAGCAACGAGTGCTTTCCCTTTCCCTTTTCGCCGTTATATGTCAGGGCAAATAAATAGATCAGTCAGACTGGTAATGCTGAGGTCGCACTCTAACCCAGTTTCAGAGAGCCATAACCGCACGGAAACAGGCCTTTCAGCCCATCATGCAGCACCTAGCCCACAGCTAACAATGTACTGATTCCTTTATCATCGCTACTTTTCTCCCCTATCTTTCATTCATCTGTTCTATATCTCTCTCTATCACCGTCTATATCTCTTGTTTCCCTCTCCCCTGACTCTCAGTCTGAAGAAAGGTCTCGACCCGAAACGTCGCCTATTTCTTTTCTCCAGAGATGCCGTCTGACCCGCTGATTAACTCTAGCATTTTGTGTCTATCTTCCATTTGACTGCATTTGGTCCATATCCCTCTAAAGCCTTCCTATCCATATTGATGTACACATGTATTTTAAATGTTGTCAACTATTGCCTGCGGCAGTTTGTTCCATATACCCACCCTATACGCCTGAGAGAAAAAGCTGCATCTCAGGTTCCTATTAAATATTTTCCCTTTGGTCCAACGTTCCCACGTCGACCAATGTCATCCCTGCCTGCATTTGGCCCATATCCATCTAAACCTATCCTATTCATGGACTGTACCTGCCCACATCTTGTATAAACGCAGTAATAGTTCCAACCTGTATCTCCTCCTGCAGCTAGTTCCATACACCCACCACCCTCGGAGGGAGAGGTTGCCCCTCAGGTTCCTATTAAATAAGTTTCATAAGTGATAGGAGCAGAATTAGGCCGTTCGGCCCATCAAGTCTACTCTGCCATTCAATCATGGCTGATCTATATCACCCTCCTAACCTAATTCTTCCGCCTCCTCCCCATAAACCCCGACACCCATCTTTCCCTGGAGTAACTCAGTAGGTCTCGCAGTATCTCTGGAGATCGTGGAGAGGTGATGTTTTGGGTCAGGACCCCATCCATGTTGAGTCCCTCCCCCAATGGCAGTAGTACAGCCCTCCACCCTCCCACAATGGCCCATACCACCGTCTCCAAATGGGGTCCATTCACCCCTTCCATAAGGTTCACATTCCCCTCTCCCCCAATGGCCCACATGCCCTGTCCCCCCCCCCTCCCCCCCAATGTTCCCCACCCCCACATGGGGTCCACAACCCCCTCCCCCAATGGCATCCACTAGTGATTAAGAAGGAACTGCAGATGATGGAAAATCCTCTTCTCCGAAAGTGCTGGAGAAATTCAGCAGGTTCAGCAGCATCTATGGAGCGAAGGAAATAGGCAACGTTTCGGGCCGAAACCCTTCTTCAGACGCCACGTGAGGTGAGGGGCCAAGGACTGTTCCTCAAGGTTTGAAGAAGGGTCTCGACCCGAAACGCCACCCATTCCTTCTCTCCAGCTTTCTGTGTCTGTCTTCTGTTCCTCAAAGACCTGCCTGGTTGACCAGGAAGAGGAAAGTAAGTAAGTTTGTTGGTCAAGTATTCACATACAAGGAATTTGCCTTGGTGCTCCGCCCACAAGTAACAAACGTTGCTGGCAGTGAGTGGGGCGGTGGATCGTGTTGTGTCCGACCAGTGTCCCTGTTCCCCCGGACATGTTTGGGTCGATCAGGACGGGGCCTGCTGAACGGCGGGATTAGTGTTGGAAGGAACTGCAGATGCTGGTTTAAACCGAAGATAGACACAATAAGAAGTAACCCAGCGGGACAGGCAGCACCTCTGGAGAGAAGGAGTGGGTGACGTTTCAGGTCGAGAACCTTCGTCAGACTGAGCGGGATTAGTCTGGCAGTCTCTCCACATGCCTCCCGTAACCCGACACCGTCCTCTTCCGCCAGCTGCCGCGGTTTTGTTCAGAGACCGGGGACGGGCTTTGCTCGTTGCTCCTCATGTTCCAACTCAATCATTTTGGCTTTCGCTGACTTTTTGTTCGTGCTCCCTTCAGGAGAGCCTACTGAGGCTTAAAATAAGAAGTGCCAAGAGAACAGTTACTGCCGCCTAATCCTTGATTCAGGAGGCTGCTTCGAGCTTTGATGTAGAAAATTGCAGGAAATACCTTGTTGTCTTTTGACTGGCTGTTCGCGGGCTCCAGTGATTCAGTGCGGCCCTGGATTAAAAGGGAAAAGACTTCAAACTGCCCAGCAGGAAGAATTAGACTTTGCCGTAATACACAATCCTTCTAATTATGCTAAATGACAGCCATCCTCATTGAAGTCGTGACGTTAATCAGTTCAGCCCACCTCGTGAACATCAAAGGTTAATTTGGAAAATTTCTGGCATGATATTCAGCAGTCTGTGTGATGAGTTAATCCTGGTATTTATGAGCGTGTTTACTTATCATTTTAAGAGTGGGAAATCAAAAATCTGGCAGCTGTCACCTTCATCCATGGTATCTGGAAACGCAGTGAAACAGGGCCCTAGTTTGCACTTTGCTGGCTTTGTTTAAGTTGTACCAGGTAGGTTCAGCTGAGAAAACATTAGACGACATCTGTTTCAGTTGAGTTGACGTTGCGACTATAATTGGCCACCATGTTAGTAGTGTAGACCTCCACAAAGCCCCCTCTTCTCCTCCTCCTCCTCCTCCTCCTCCTCCTCTCAGTGTCTTGAGGTTGTTGTGGTTGGCCTTGGTTTCACTTGAAGCCAACATGGCAAAACTGTAGATTGTTCCACGGATGGGCCATGAGGTGGCCAATGTGGACTAGGAGGTAGCCAATGGAGGCTGAGAGGTAGCCAATGTGAGGACCAGGTAGCCAATGGAGGCTATGAGGTAGCCAATGTGAAGACTAGGTAGCCAATGGAGGCTATGTGGTAGCCAATGGAGGCTATGAGGTAGCCACTGTAGGCCAGGAGGTAGCCACTGTAGGCTATGAGGTAGCCACTGTAGGCAATGAGGTAGCCAATGTGAGGACCAGGTAGCCAATGGAGGCTATGAGGTAGCCAATGGAGGCTATGAGGTAGCCACTGTAGGCTTGGAGGTAGCCACTGTAGACTGCTGTAAACACCCACTCTTCTCACAGGTGAAGGGAGTATGATTTCCCTTTGCAGTTTGATCTATTGGTGGGTGCAAACCAATGGATTTATAGACACAAAAAGCTGGAGTTACTTAGCGGGTCAGGCAGCACCTCTGGAGAAATCGAATAGGTGACGTTTTGGGTTGAGACCCTTCTTCACACTCTTGACCCGAAACGTCACATATTCCTTTTCTCCGGAGATTCTGCCTGTCCCGCTGAGTTACTCCAGCTTTTTGTGCCCACCTGGTGTAAACCAGCATCTGCAGTTTCTTCCGACACCAATGGATTTATGGTCGACTCTTCCCTGTCATCAGAGACAGTGCCGTGAGCTGCATGCTGCATGGTGCATGGGCTTGCAAATTCCTGTCGCAATTCTACTCTGCAAATCCTCCCCTGGCATTGCATTTCTCACTATTTTGCCTCACTTTAATAAGCTGCTGGCTATTGCATCGCAGGCAGTTGCAGATTCCTCATTCTCCGTCAACAGCACCCGATGCGGGAATGGGGACAATAATTGTGTTTAGAAACAAATTTTGATTAACATCCCCTCCCCTCAGCTTTTGGAAGTGAGAGCTGTAGAATTTGCATATCTGGAATATTGATGCAAGATCTTGAAGACGCGCCAAGGATGTCCTTGGCATGCAAACACTAGATGTTTAATGGAGGACGTCATTTTATCTATCGTGCTGAATAAGTATTGTTTGTATTTGAAATGTCGTCTTTCAGGTCAGGCGGCAGAGACCTTGTCATCCTTATCCTGCCCAGTTGATCAATATTATGTGGGAAAGAAGGTTTGAACTTCAATGGCTCGATGGCACTTTCATTGTCATATGTACCGAGGTTCAGTGAAATTCATTTCTGCATACAGTTCTCTACAAGTATCATTGTACACAAGCACTTAGACACATCTTAGATAAGCAGGTAGTCAGCAACCCAGGTACAGTACAAGTGACGATCTAAAAACTAGCAGCTGAGCTTTGCTCTTACACTTGTGTAAGAGTTAGCACACAAACAGTTAGCGCAGCAGTAGAATTGCTGCCTTCCTGCGCCAGAGATCCGGGTTCGATCCTGACTAAGGGTGCTGACCCTACTGAGTTTGCACGCTCTCCCTGTGACAGCGTGGGTTTTCTCCGGGTGCTCCGGTTTCCTCCCACACTCCAAAGGTGTACAGGTTTGCAGGTTAATTGGCAAAATGGTAAATTGCCCCAAGGGTGTCGGATAGTGTTAGTGTACGGGGTGATCGCTGGACAGCGCTGACCCGGTGGGTCGAAGGGCCTATTTCCGCGATGTACCTCTGTATTAAAATATCCAATTTAACTATTGGACTGTAGAAAGTCAAGTCAGGTCACTTTTATTTATATAGCACATTTAAAAAACAACTCTTGTTGGCCAAAGAGCTTTACATTGGTATAAGAATAGTGTAACAAACAACAGTGGTTCATAGATTAAATACAAACATCACTACATACATATATAGCCCTCGCTCAGAGGACGTCAAGAAAGGCTTGGGAGTAGAGATGAGTTTCTAGTCTCGACTTAAAGGGGTCGATGGAGGGGGCAGTTCTGATGGGAAGAGGGATGCTGTTCCACGGAATCAAGGGATATGGGGAGAAAGCAGGAAGGGGTACTGATTTTGGATGATCAGCCGTGATCATATTGAAAGGAGGCGCCCTGTTCACACTCTCCCAGATACCACACTGGATCATAAAAACAAGTTGCCACAAGGACTCAGCAGGTCACGCAACATCAGTGGGGGCAGAGGTTTTGTGTCGATACCCTACACAATGATGCCACTTCCTCCACAGATGCTGCCTGACCCACACAGTCTCTGCAGCGAGCTGTCCTTTGGCCAGGATCTCCAGCACATGCCGTCTCGTTCGTGCCTTGGGCTGAGTGCACTTCTGCTTCTGATAGAACTCTGGAGTAACTCAGCGTGACCACAGGCAGCATCTCTGGAGAGAAGGGTCTCAACCCGAAACGTCAGCCATTCCCTCTCTCCAGAGATGCTGCCTGACCCGCTGAGTTACTCTCCAACATTTTGTGCCTATCTTCGGCATAAACCAGCGTCTGCAGTTCCAAGAAACTTAGCATTATTGTTAGCAGCTGACAGAGCTTTAATATAAATGAATTTCCGCAGAAGAGTTTTAATTCAGTGCCCCTCAACCACTAAATGTATAGGACGTTAATCTCTGTATTAACTGGATTTTGCAGGTACTCCCAGTTCAGAGATTCACAGAAGCCTCAGTCACAGAGATCTGTTCAAGAGAGAGCTAGATATAGCTCTTAGGGCTGACGGAATCCAGGGATATGGGGAGAAAGCAGGAAGGGGGTACTGATTTTGGATGATCAGCCGTGATCATATTGAATGGCAGTGCTGGCTCGAAGGGCCGAATGGCCTACACTGGCACCGATTTTCTATGGACCCGCTTTGATCTTGGAGGTCCGTTCCCCCCCCCCCCCCCCCCCCCCCCCCCCCCCCCCCCCCGACCCCTCGGTTCCCTGCTCAGTCAGTCATAGTCTGTCCTTATCCTCTCGTGATTAATGCCTCTGTTTTATAGATTCTAATGATCACCTGCTGTTTTGTCCGCTTGCATTGCACATATTGCAGAGTTCCTACTTTGCAACAGGGGATACAGTTTGCAAGATACCATATTGGCTGTAAAATAACACGCCAATGCGAGGGCTTTTAGATGTTGACATCTTCCTTTCCTTTTTCCTCATGAGGCAAGGACCAACATACCTCTGCTGACCCCATTTGCCCAGCCCCCCGCGTTTAGAATGGGCTCGTGCAAGGCCTCGAGTATTTCCAGCCTCTCTTGGAAACCTTTTCATTTGCGTCTTCAACCACTATCCTGGCTGGCATCCAGAGTGGATTGTTAGTGCGAGCTGTCGCTTGCCGTTGACACTTGTTTGCAGCTGTCCAGGCCTGCTCTGGCTGCTCGGAGAAGAGGTGTGATAATTCAGAATCTTTTCACCAGGAAGTCGGGCTTGGAAGGAGGTCGATTGTGGTTTCAAGGGATACAAAGTCATAAGGTCATAAGTGACAAGAGCACAATTAGGCCATTCGGCCCATCAAGTCTACTCCGCCGTTCAATCATGGCTGATCTGTCTCTCCCTCCTAACCCCATTCTCCTGCCTTCTCCCCATAACCCCTGACACCCGTACTAATCAAGAATCTATCTATCTCCGCCTAAAAAAAAATCCATTGATGGCCTCCATAGCCATCTGTGGCAATGAATTCCACAGATTCATCACCATCTGACCAAAGAAATTCCTCCTCAACTCCTCTCAAAAGATACATCCTTTTATTCTGAGGATATGGCCTCTGGTCCTAGACTCTCCCACTGTGACACTCACTCGCGGAGCTGTGGGAGTACTCTAGTGCATTCTTCCAGATGGGATCTGAGCACCTCACTATCTTACCCTCTCAAATCTCCTGGTAAAAGCTCAATGTTCCATCAGTCTGGGCTACCATCAGTAGGTAACCAGGATACACAAGAGAGTGCGATGGTGTAACGTGAAGCAAAGAACTAACGGCTGGGGGAGCTCAGTGGATCAGGCAACGTCTGTGCAGGCAGATGAAAGGTCAATGTTTGCGCTCGTGACCCTACATCAGATGTAGGGAGTGGATGCAAAAGTGGAATAACATTGGGAAAATGTGAGCGGGTGATCGAGGGGCTCGGTGGGCTGAAGGGTCTATTTCCACGCTGTATCTTTCAGTGTGAAGAAGGGTCTCAACCCCAAACGTCGCCCATTCCTTCTCTCCAGAGATGCTGCCTGTCCCGCCGAGTTACTCCAGCGTTTTGTGTCTGTCGTTGGTGTAAACCCACATCTGGAGTTCTTTCCTTCACATCAATCCGTCAGTCAGTCGGTCAAATCAATTCATCAATCGATCGATCGGTGCAAGATTCCTGATGCAGGATCCTTGCTTTGCTTCCGCAGATGCTGCTTGGCCCGCTGAGTACATCCCGCAGTTTTTTATTTTTAGCCTCAGTAATCAGGACCATCGTTTCAAGGATTCCCCCAAGTCTCAGTCCCCGTCGGAACAGGGCGAGGCACCTGAAGGTTGGCGCCATGCCCATGAACCGTGTGGCCTTTTCCAAGTAAGAATTGTAATTGTAATTCCGTAGCTGAAGCAGTTCCAATCATCGTTATATTTCCGGTGCTTGCCTCTGAAGCAGAGGCAGTAGCTGTGCCTGCTGTGTGATGCCTGGACACACAGAGCTGTCAAAGACATCCCCGGCTCCCTGATGAAACCCATGTACTTGCTCTCTGCACAACAGCAACAGGAGTGAATCAATAGCTGCGGAAATGTGGCTGGACGGACCCTTGGGTCCCTGCAAGCTCAGACTTCAGACGCTGTGTTGTCGAAATCACACAGGACAAGGCTGCCAAGGAGAGGAAGAAATGCTGGCAACAATAGGGCACAGAAGCAAACAGCAGCGACAAATATCATGCAAATTTGTGGAGAATATCAAGGGCTAATCACTTCAAATGTCTGACACTAATTGCTAAATATATTAAAATCAGGTATTTGCAGGTTGCTTGAGTCTGGTGATTTACATGGATCAAGTCAAACCTGCCTCTGCATCACGTTTATTAGATGCCTGAAAGCTTGAAATCTCTAATTTGGTGAATTGATGTTTTGATAACTGATGCAATATTACCACCTATTCCATCAGTCCGGGAGCCCTTGGTATTAGTGTGATCTGGCTTAAACCCACTTCTTGTTCCATTATCTGTCAATGTTTGCTCACAGCTCTCCAAAAATGCTGAGGGCAATGCTGGCTTCTGCGCTTTCGTTTTGTTTAGTTTAGCGATACAGCGCGGAAACGCCGAATCCCTGCGCACTAATGCTGTCCCACACACACACACGGGACAATTTATAATTATACTACAAACCCACAAATCTGGACGTCTTTGGAGTGTGGGAGGAAAGCGAAGATCTCGGGGAAAACCCAGACAACCCTCGGGGAGAACGTACGGACAGGCACCCGTAGTCAGAATCTAACACAGGCCTCTGGCGCTGTAAGGCAGCAACTCTACCACTGCGCCACCGTGCCCAGCGGTATGAACATTGACTTCTCCAATTTCAGGTAGTCCTGGCTTTCCCCCTCTTTCCCCTCCCCTTCCCAGCTCTCCCACAGCCGACCGTCTCCGCCTCTTCCTTTCTTCTTCCCGCCCCATCCACCCCCACATCAGTCTGAAGAAGGGTCTCGACCCGAAACGTCACCTATTCCTTCGCTCCATAGATGCTGCCTCACCCGCTGAGTTTCTCCAGCATTTTTGTCTACCTTGGAGCTTGGTAAAATCAGAGTGTTACTTACGATCCGGTGGGAGGTTCTCGTTGAGTGGGGTTCTGTAAGAAATGGATTCTGGGCATCTCCTTTATGGGAGGAGAAAGCCCAGGGTC
The DNA here is from genome assembly GCA_035221665.1 of Okamejei kenojei. Classification (NCBI taxonomy): domain Eukaryota; kingdom Metazoa; phylum Chordata; class Chondrichthyes; order Rajiformes; family Rajidae; genus Okamejei; species Okamejei kenojei. The sequence continues at coordinate 26,927,799 of CM069159.1, read as the reverse complement.
GTGTTGTTTAGTTTAGTTTCGTTTATTGTCATGTGTACTGAGGTACAGTGAAAAGCTTTACTTGCATGCTGATGTCAGCAGAAAGACCATACATGATTACAATCGAGCCATTCATAGAAACATAGAAACATAGAAAATAGGTGCAGGAGTAGGCCATGCGGCCCTTCGAGCCTGCACCGCCATTCAATATGATCATGGCTGATCATCCAACTCAGTATCCTGTACCTGCCTTCTCTCCATACCCCCTGATCCCTTTAGCCACAAGGGCCACATCTAACTCCCTCTTAAATATAGCCAATGAACTGGCCTCAACTGCCTTCTGTGGCAGAGAATTCCACACTCACCACTCTCTGTGTGAAAAATGATTTTCTCATCTCGGTCCTAAAAGAATTCCCCCTTATCCTTAAACTGTGACCCCTTGTCCTGGACTTCCCCAACATCGGGAACAATCTTCCTGCATCTAGCCTGTCCAACCCCTTAAGAATTTTGTAAGTCTCTATAAGATCCCCCCTCAATCTTCCAAATTCCAGCGAGTACAAGCCGAATATGGGAATAATGTGAATTAAATAGCATAATGTTAATAACCATAACACCTGGAAGCCATATTAAGCCGCAGTCCATAGAAGATCCCAGTTGCCGAGGACAGTGTAACACAGAGTTCAAGAGCCTGGTGGTTCCTGGCAAGAAGCTGTTCTTGGGTCTGGAGGTCACGGTTTTGAAGCTCCTGTACCTTCTTCCCGATGGTAGCAGCAAGATTGGAGGGTGCCTGACCCTCCAGTCCTTGTTGCCCGGGGAGGGGAGGGGGAGGGGGTAGGGCAGTGTCCCCCGCAGACAACCTCGAGGACAGGGAAGGTCAGCCCCCCCATTTTTCCCGTCGAGACCCTTCTTCAGAATGAGAGTCGGGAGAGGGAGGCATAGAGATATGGAAGGGTAAGGTGTGAAAACGAGAGTTCAGCGGGGACGAAGTTCAAGGAAAATGTTGAATGGATCATTGTTAGCTGAGCAGAAGGTGGCAAGGAGGCTGACAATCAGTAAAATTAATCAGGAGGTCAGTGGAACTATACAAAGAACTAGGATGGGGGAGGGAGAGAGAGGGAAAGCAAGGGTTATTGAAGTTAGAGAAGTCAATATTCATGCCACTGGGGTGTAAGCGGCCCAATTGAAATATGAGGTACTGTTCCCTCCAATTTGTGTTGGGCCTCACACTGATAGTGGAGGAGGCCCAGGACAGAAAGGTCAGTGTGGGAATGGGGGGTTTAAGATGCCCCAACGCTCCCGTTTGGCCCACATCCCTCTAAACCTTTCCCATCCCCAACTCATGCAAAACGTCTGCTAACCGGCACAGTGGTAGAGGTACTGCCTTGCAGCGCCAGAGACACGGGTTCGATCCTGACTGCGGGTGCTTGTCTGTACGGAGTTCTACGTTCTCCCTGTGAACCTGCGTGGGTTTCCTCCGGGATCTTCGGTTCTCTCCCGCACTTCGAGGACTCACAGGCTTGTAGGTTAATTGGCTTGGTATAAATGTAAACATGTTAAATTGTCCCTGGTGTGTGTGTGTAGGGCAGTGTTAATGTGCGGGGATCGCTGGTCGGCACGGACCCGGTGGGCCGAAGGGCCTTTTCCCGCACTGTATCTCTAAACTAAACTAAGCACGGGGGGGGCGGGGGGGGGGGGAGTGGAGGAGGTTAGTCATGGTGGAAGGCAGAAGAGAATAAATAACAGCAAGGATGCAAGGAGACAGGGTGGCAGTGATGCAGTGGAGGTGCAAATGGGAAAGTTTATTTTGATGAACTTAATAGCCCAGTGTGATTATTCTCATCATTGTTCAGCACCGATGTATGAACAAGGGGAGCAGTGCAAGAGGCTGATCAGTATTCACCCGGAGAGCAGAGAGAAAATTACATTTCCGTCTGCCGAAATTCCAAACCTAATTAACAAGTTCCTCTCAATCGATCAATGAAACAAACAAACCATTTATGATCTTTGGATTTTTCAAAGAAAGAGCCCATTGTAATATGTTCTGCAGCGGGCAAATGTAGCCGTTCGGTTTAAAAAATACGAATGCAATTTCTCATTCCTGGAGGGTTCCACAAAACCACTTTGAAGGCACAGCGTTGGTGATACAGTTCACGATAATAAAATCAGTTGAGGATTAATGAGGGAGCACTTATTAGTTTTAATGCAGGTGTTTAGAGGCAGACTCCCACTGACTGTGTGTGTGGCTGGAGGCCATTGGAAATAGGTCTACAATGCACGTCTGGTGTGTGTGAAGAGAACAGGCCCACACAAAGGGAATTGTTCCCTGGATCCTTAAAGGGCCTGTCCCACTTACTCGATTTTCTTCGGCAACTTGCCGGCACCCGTCATAGTCGCAGCCGGTTGCCGAAAATGTTGAACACGTTGAAAATCTAGCGGCGACCAGAAAAGGGTACGACTCGTTGGGCAACTAATCTTCACAAAACCAGCGCCTCAGGTGACGCCAGTTTGGTGGAGAGTAGTCGCCCAAAGGTTTGGTCGCCGCTGGATTTTCAACGTGTTGAAAATTTTCGGCAACCTGCTGCGACTATGACGGGTGCCAGCAAGTCGCCCGAAAAAATCGCGTTAAGTGGGACAGGCCCCTAAGGTGCCTATCGGAGAATATTTGTGAACAAACACATTTCATTTAGTTTAGTTTGGAGACACAGCGTAGAAACAGGCCCTCCAGTCCACGCCGACCAATGATCACCCATACATACACTAGTTTCGATTTTTAGATTTTAGAGATACAGCGTAGAAACAGGCCCTTCAACCCACCGAGTCCGTGCCAACAAATGGCCACTAGTTTAGATTTTTAGAGTTTAGAGATACAGCATAGAAACAGGCCCTTCAACCCACCGAGTCTGCATGCAGATGCTGGTTTAAACCGAAGATAGACACAAAAAGCTAGAGTAATTCAGCAGGTCAGGCAGCATCCCTGGAGAAAAAGAATAGGTGATGTTTCGGGTCGAACCGTAAAAAGCCTGAAGAAGGGTCTCGACCCGAGCCATCACCCATTCCTTTTCTTCGGAGATGCTGCCTGTCCCGCAGAGTTACTCCAGCTATGTGCGAGCATCTAATTTCCAGAGCCGTCTTTGAAACTTGAAAATGATACATAAAGAGCATCTTCCGTTCGACCCATGGGTTTCACAACCCCAGGTGTCTCTGAAATATTTACAGCCAACTTCAGTGCCAGCTGTTGTGTGGTCGGTGGGAAACTGCGCTGACAGTCTGTCTGCAGTGACCTCCCACCGTTGATAGTGACACGGTGACCTGTTTTAGCTATTTGGTTTGAGGTGTAAATTCTCGAGAACTCCCCCCTTCATCTTTACACAGAGCCAGGCGCGATTTAATTGTGCAAGCCGTTTGTGTGAGTATTGGGTTCGGTTCTGGTCACCCTGCTATTGGATAGGGGCCGCTTAGCTGGAAAGAGCGCGGAGAAGATTTACGAGGATTTTGCCGGGACTCGAGAGCCTGAGCTCTGTGAGAGGTTGTGCAGACCAGGGCTTTACTCCTTGGAGCGCAGGAGGCTGAAAGGTGATCTTATAGAGGTGTGTAAAATAATGAGCTGGATAGGGTGAATGCACACAATCCTTTTCCCAGGTTGAGAGAATCAAGAACCAGAGAGCATGGGGTAAAGGTGAAAAGGACAAGATTTAATAGGAACCTGTTGGTGGTGGGTATATGGAACGAGTTGCCAGAGGAGGTGGTTGAGGCAGGTCCTTGCATTAAACGTTATTCCCTTATGTACGTATACACTGTATGTGGTGCAATGGTAATCATGTATTGTCTTTCCACTGACTGGTTAGCACGCAACAATAGCTTTTCACTGTACCTTAATATACATGTGACATTAAACTAAACGTAACTGGGAGACAGAGGAAGGGTCAGAGTGAACAATGGATCTCATTGATATTCACAACTGATAACAACATTTAAAATACATTTGTGCAGGTGTACTGGTGTAGCTGGGAGATGTTGGCCGGTGTGGGTAAGTTGGGCCGAAGGGCCTGTTTCCACACTGTATCACTCTATAACTGTAGGTACATGGATGGGAAAGATTTAAAGGGACTAGGTGTGGACAAATGGGACTAGCGTAGATGGGGCATCTTGGTTGGCATGGTTTAGGTGGGCCGAAGGGCCTGTTTCCGGTATGATTCTATGACGTAAGGGCCTGCCCCACCAGCATGCAACTCCATGCGATGAGCGCGACCTAACGTGGTCGCTTGAGCCGTCCGGCGTCGCGGGGCCGGTCCCACTTCGATCGCCGGAGCCGTGCGGAATTGTGCGGAGTTCGTCCCGACATCGCGCGGGGCTCCGAAAAACTGACCATGTTCAAAAATTCCGCGCGGCAACGGTTTGTCGGCTCGCAGTCGCCTCGACGCATTACACACCGCCTCGACGTTGTGCCTCCGTGACCCTCTCTGTGTGTGGCTCCGTGCCCCTCTCTGTGTGTGCCTCTGTGCCCCTCTCTGTGTGTCCCTCTCTGTCCTGGCGAACTTACCTTTCAGACTTCGCTCCAAGTTCGCCTCACTTCCCGCCGCGTTGCGCCACTCACCCCACCTCCGCGCGGCCCCCGCTGCCGGTTTGGTCGCGCTCACCGCATGGAGTCGGATGCTGGTAGGACAGGCCCTTAAGTCTTTGATACTCAGTATAGAAAGCCAAGTGTGTGGATTTTCCATCTGTAACAGGGACATCTGCAACAGGGCAGCAATCCCTCCCCAGCACTGCGGAACATGTTAGTGTAGCGGCGCCTGCTGGCGCACGCAGGTAATCGAACCCGGCGTTCGTAAGCCGCGGTCACGTGACTCGGGAGGGGCTGCTGGTTTTTCGCCCGGTTTTGCTTTCGCACGGCAGTTGAGTGCTGATCACCGTTGTGGTCAGACGTGTTGTAAGAACCCGTGAGCTAAGAAGCTATTTTGAGAATAAAATAAGTCACAAAACGTAGTTGTCATTCTTGCGACCGCCAAATTAGTTTAGTTGAGTTTATTGTCACGTGCGTCGGGGTACAGTGAAAAGCTTCTTGGTGCGTGCTATAGTCAGCAGAAAGACTATACATGATTACAATTAAGTCACCCACAGTGTACACACACAGGATAACGGGATTAATGTTTAGTGCAAGGTAAAGTCCAGAAACGTCCCATTAAAGATAGTCCAAGGATCTACAATGACATGGATAATGGCTCAGAGCCGCTCTCTAGTTGTGATAGGATGGTTCAGTTGCCTGATAAAGCTGGGAAGAAACTTTCCTTGAATCTGGAGGTGTGCGTTTTCACACTTCTGTACCTCTTGCCTGATGATGGAGTGACCGGAGTGAAATTGGTCCTTGATTATGCTGGCGGCCTAGCCGAGGCAGTGTGAAGTGTAGATTTTATCTCAGGAATGAAGCTAAAAGCCATAGCCTCCTGAATCCGGGTCCCAGTGCCATCCAAACGAGCCGCTGCTGATGGACCAAACGTGCACTGTGGCAAAATATGTCAGTTACTAAATACGTAAAATAAAAGCAGGAATCAAAGAACGATGTGCTCAGCAGCATCTCTGGAGAAAAGGAATAGGTGACATTTCGGATCGAGACCCTTCTTCAGTCTGAGGTCAGTTCCCTCAGTCTGAGGAAGGGGTTTGGCCCAAACGTCACCTCTTCCTTTTCTCCAGGGATGCTGCCTGACCCGCTGAGTTGTGCCTATCTTCGGTGTAAACCAGCATCTGCAGTTCCTTCCTATATAATGTGTTCAGCAGTTCCAGCCACACCTGTGGAACAGTGTATCGGGTGGTGAACTTTCGTTCGAATTTACAGAGGTTCTGATGAAAGATCGATTTGCTGGAGAGATTAGCTCTCAGCATACATTTCCTGAATTACCGAGTGGTTCCGACATTTCCTGCTGTAAACCAGACTTATTTATCACGTATAATCTTCTCACTGCAAAAAAGCTTGTCACTGTTTCTCAGTACACGGGACACCTGTCCCACGGTGCGAGTTCATTCCAAGAGCTCTCCCGAGTTTAAAAAAAATCAAACTCGTGGTAAGCACGGAGAATGAACGTAGCGGGTACGTCGGAGCTCGGGGACGTCTCTTAGCGCTAAGGGCAGGTACTCGGGAAGACTCGCTAACGGCAGGTAAGCGCGGGAAGACTCGTGAAGATTTTTCAACATGATGAATGTCCACGAGAGCCCCGAGTACTGACGAGTGGCCATTACCGTAAATCTCCGAGTTCGAATCAGGGCAAACTCGGGAGAACTCTTGGAATAAACTCGTTTCGTGGGACAGGGCTTTAATAATATAAATAAACCAGACTTATAATGTACCGTTAAGACTTTGGGATATAATTTACTTCACTTTTTTAATCTCTTGAGTCCGCTGAACTCTCACGGCAGAACTTGCCTGGACCTGTGTAGGAAGGAACTACCGATGCTGGTTTAAAACGAAGATAGACACAAAATGCTGGAGTAACTCAGCGGGACAGGCAGCATCTCTGGAGAGAAGGAATGGGTGACATTTTGGGTGGAGACCTTTCTTCAGACTGAGAGTCAGGGGAGAGAGAAGCTAGAGATAAGAAAAGGGCAATATGCAGTAAGTAAGAGCTGCAGATGCTGGTAAAACCGAAGGTAGACACAAAATGCTGGAGTAACTCAGCAGGCGAGGCAGCATCTCCGGAGAGAAGGAATGGGTGACGTTTCGGGTCGAGACCCTTCCTCAGACATCTTGAAAAGTATGAAAAGGCCGTCTTGTTTTCAATCAAGGGCTGAAGGGATTTATCCGCTCCGTTCACAACCCGAGTTGTAGAAACTGAAAATCGTTAATTCTAGGAAGCAAGACATCAAATCTCAACCTCTGTTTTTGTTCCGACAAGTAGTTCCATCTCGCTGGTGCTTGTCATGTTTAAAAGGAACTGGCAGCAGAGTGGCGACTCAGCAGAAGGTCAGATTTTCTGCTTTAAGATTTTTCTTTCCAAAAAACGGGGTCCTTTGTAGTTCATCGTGACATTCACAGATCCGCCAGCGTGACATTTGGGCTGTTTTTTTAATGGTCTTCTCCCACTGTCTGCCAGAGGGCTCCAGGGTATTCTTCAGCCGCTGCTGCCCTTCACGGAAAATGTTAAAACGCAGCGACGTTCATCTCTTAAAATAAACCCACCTGATTGTGCTAAATAATTCACTGCTACATATTGTGTGTCTCTTTGAGAAGAAAGCCAGGAAGCTTCTCCCGTGCGATTATCCTTTGACATTTCTAAACAATCTTAAGTCCAAGGCATTGGAGATGAGGCCTTTGGAATGTGTAAGAAGGAACTGCAGATGCTGGTTTAAACCGCAGATAGACACAAAAAGCTGGAGTAACTCAGCGGGACAGGCAGCATCTCTGGAGAGAAGGAATGGGCCGTGACTCTTCTTCCCTGGGTTGAGCTGGGATGTTGGGAAGTCTATTTGGGATGTTGAGTTACTCCATTTTTGATGGAGGGTCTACAGTGTGAAACGTTAATTCTGCGTCCCTCCCCACAGATGCTGCCTGACTTGTGGCAACTTTCTACCATTTTCTGTTTCTGTTTCAGATTTCCAGCATCAGTATTTTTTTATTTTTTTTCACCCTTTTGCATTGTTCAGCCTTTTTCCAAAGAAAGAAAGTGTTCTGGAGAGACGTCCAGACTGCAGATTCTGGGATCTTGTGCAAAAAATAAACACAGCAGCATCTGTAAAGGGAATTGATAGATTATACTTCAGGTTGTGGACCTTCTTCTGATGTATATTCATGACAATAGACAATAGACAATAGGTGCAGGAGTAGGCCCTTCGGCCCTTCGAGCCAGCACCGGCATTCAATGTGACCCTGGCTGATCATCTCCAATCGGTACCCCATTCCTGCCTTCTCCCCATATCCCCTGACTCTGCTATTTTTAAGAGCCCTATCTAGCTCTCTCTTGAAAGCATCCGGAGAACCTGCCTGCACTGCCCTCTGAGGCAGAGAATTCCACAGACTCACCACTCTCTGTGAGAAAAAGTGATTCCTCGTCTCTGTTCTAAATGGCTTACCCCTTATCCTTAAATGATGACAAGACGACACAAAGTACTGGAGTAATTCAGCGGGTCCGGCAGCATCTCTGGAGAACATGGACGGGTGATGTTTCGTGACGACCCCCTCCTTCAGACCCCTTCTTCGTGTTCTCCAGAGATGTTCCCTGATCTGCGGAGTTACTCTTGCCTTTTTTTGTAAACCAGCATCTGCACTTCTTTGTTTCTTGCTATACATTCAGTGTTGAAAGTGCACAACATGTGGATTGATTATTTAGACTTTAGAGATGCAGCCTGCAAACAGGCCCTTCGGCCCATCAGATCCGCGCCGTCCTGGGATTGCCCGTACAATAACGCTATCTTACACACGAAGGACAATGTTTATCAAAGCCAATTAACCTACAAACCTGTACGTCTTTGGAGTGAGGGGGGGATCTGGAGCACCTGGGGAAAGCCCACGCGGTCACGTACAAACTCTGTACAGACAGCACCCGTGGTCAGGATCGAGCCTGAGTAAGGCAGCAACGCCACCACTGCACCACTGTGCCATGCCCCTGAATATTCTTGATGAATAACCATGTAGCCCAATTTGAAGAACAAGTGGTTTGTGAAACATCCCGCCTCGGTTCCACTGGGCTGCTGTTGGAGGCGGCACGGTGGCGCAGAGGTCGAGTCGCTGCCTCACAGCTCAGAGAGAGCCGGGTTCAATCCTGACCACGGGTGCTGTCTGTACGGAGTTTGTATGCTGACCTGCGAGGGTTTCCACTGGGACCTCGGGTTTCCTCCCACACTCCAAAGACGTAGAGGTTTGAATGCTAATCGGCTTGGTATAATTGTAGATTGTCCCTAGTGTGTGTAGGATAGTGCCGGTGCGTGGGGGGGGTGCGGATTTGGTGGGCCAAAGAGCATGTTTCTGTGCTGTATCTCTAAACTAAACTAAACTCAACATCCTCTGCGTTCTGATAAAGCAGACTGTGGGGGCTTTGACCAATGGACCGTGAACTCCACACGGCGAGCTGTGCCCATCCTCTGGCAATGGAACTGCTGCAAAAGCCACATCAAAGCCGCATCCTCGGCCCACACTGAGAGGCAAGGCTGTGAGTGAGACACGCATCTGAACACTCTCCCACCCCTCCACTCACACCAGCGCCCTTCAGAAAAACCTGTGCGGAAATCCAATTTGTATCATTTTCAAGTAGGTAGCACTTGTAAAATGGTGTGCGCATATGGAAACCTCGCATGGAGTAAACCCTAAGGTTTAGACCGCGCATCAGTGAAAGGAGATTATTAAATCCTTTGGAACGTTATTATTCCGGAATGAAAGCAGGAGATTGAACACAGTCTGGTGAAGGCAGCGACGTACCACACCGGTACAAAATAAACATTATCTCTAGATTATTGAAAATAATGACTCATTTTCATGAAACAAATGACTTCCCTTTGTGCCTGACCTTCCACAGTGACCTGCGGCATCTTTCAGCTGCTGAAGTATTTCAGACCAGTTGCCGTGGTGACATGGCGGGCTGACTCCTGCACGGCAATCTCCCACAACCGAGTCGAGGACAGTGATGAGGTCACGTCCAGAAACGTCCATGTTCTCCACAGATGCTGCCCGACCCGCTGAGTTACTCCAGCACTCTGTGAAACGTCACCTATCCATGTTCTCCACAGATGCTGCCCGACCCGCTGAGTTACTCCAGCACTCTGTGAAACGTCACCTATCCATGTTCTCCACAGATGCTGCCTGACCCGCTGAGTTACTCCAGCACTTTCGCATAAACCAACATCTGCAGTTCCATGTTTCTTCATCTCTTTCCATGATGTTAAGGAGCAGTGTAGGAGCAAAGCCCTGGGATACTTTGTGTATTTTCAAAACTCTAGTATCTTGAGATCTTTTACATCCTCCTGAGTGACAAAGCAACCCCTCAGTACTCTAGGTTTAGCTTTATTATCATCACGTGTACCAAGGTACAGAGGAGAGTCAGGATTGAACCGGGGTCTATGGCATTGTAAAGCAGTAACTCTACCACCGCACCTCCATGCCGCCTTGATTTAGTTTGGTTTAGTTTGAAGATACATTGCAGAAACAGGCCCTTCAGCCCATCGAGTCCGCACCGACCAGCGATCCCCGCACATTAACATTATCCTACACACACCAGGGACAATTTACACACACACCAAGCCAATTAACCTACAGAGGGTAGACAATATGCTGGAGAAATGCTGATGCTGCTGCGCCCGCTGTGTTTCTCCAGCATTTTGTGTACCCTCGATTTTCCAGCATCTGCAGTTCCTTCTTTAACAATTAACCTATAGACTTTGGAGTGTGGGAGGAAACCGAAGATCCCGGAGAAAACCCACGCGGTCTCGGGGAGAACGATCAAACTCCCTACAGACAGCGCCCATTGTCGGGATCGAACCCGGGTCTCCGGCGCCGTGAGGCAGCAACTCTACCGCTGCCCAACATTGATCTTGGGTCTCTTGGGCTTTCCCTCTGTTTCCGAGCCGGAGAGGTGTGAGACTCTGTAATCCTCCGTCTGGAAGAGTCACCCTGCAGAAAACAACATGACAAATGCGATCAGCGGCCTGTGAGTGCTTCGCCCGCAGCAAAACATTTGGGTGGTAATAGGATTGTACTGAAACTATTCATGTGCGGGGGGATTTGCTTTTCAGAATAAAATCAGCATGGAAATGAGTTCCCTCTGTGCTGCTGGCCTTCAGAGGGAAGTCCGGTTATCCTGGCTTGAAGCAAAAGGAGTAACTCAGCGGGTCAGTCAGCATCGCTGGAGAACATGGATAGCTAACATCTCGAGGCGAAACATCATCTACCCGTCCAGAGATGCTGCCTGACCCCGCTGAGTTACTCCAGCACTCTGTGCCTTTTTTTGAGTAAAGCAGCATCTGCAGTTCCTTGTTTCTGCAAATTCCACAGGTTGTAGTGGCAACTCCCTGGCCCGCCACTGGGGGCAGTGTGGGTCCATTCTGACACAACCGCGTAGAAAGTTGTGAAATTGTGGGAAGTTTGAAAGCAGCAGAGATTGGTTTGAAGAGGAGGCAGCCAGAGTTAGGTTAGCTTCTGAACATTGCTTAATTGTGAACAACATTGGGGAGGTCCAGAACAAGGGGTCACAGTCTAAGGATAAGGGGGAATTCATTTAGGACCGAGATTGGGAAAACATTTTTCACGCAGAGAGTGGTGAGTCTGTGGAATTCTCTGCCACGGAAGGTAGTTGAGGCCAGTTCATTGGCTATATTTAAGAGGGAGTTAGATGTGGCCCTTGTGGCTAAAGGGATCAGGGGGTATGGAGAGAAGGCAGGTACAGGATACTGAGTTGGATGATCAGCCATGATCATATTGAATGGTGGTGCAGGTTCGAAGGGCCGAATGGCCTACTCCTGCATCTATTTTCTATGTTTCTATGTAACATCTCCGGCCTCCCTCTGGAAGGCGAGTCCGGACTGTCAAAGCTGCCACAGCCAGACATAAAAACAGTTTTTATCCACGAGTAGTTGCTCTACTCAACAGCCAAAAATCTGTAGCCTCCCTTTGATCTTGTACTTTGATCTGGTATTTTGTTGGTTCACATGCTTGATCAATGGTGTTTTATCATTAATGTTTTATTATTATTAATGTTTAGTGTTTCCTGAGACATTCGTAACTGTCACTGTATGTCATGCTGTTACTTGTGGGCGGAGCACCAAGGCAAATTCCTTGTATGTGAATACTTGGCCAATAAACTTACTTACTTACTTGATGAATTTGTGTGTGGAGTCTAATCCAGATATAACAATTCCCCCCCCCCCATGAAGGACTTTACTTTTGTGTTTAGAGGCACAGCACGGACACAGGTTCTTCAACCCACCAAGGAAACCTGGAGAAAACCCACGTAGTCACGGGAAGAGAAAGTACAAACTCCGTAACAGAGAGCGCCCATAGTCAGGATCGAACCTGGGTCTCTGGCGCTGTTGGGCACCAGCTGCACCGCTGCCTTTAGAAGTCTTGTGCAGTGTTCACGAGCCTGATGATCGATGAGAAGAAGCTGCTCTTTAACCCGGAGGTGGCGATTCTCCGGCTCCTGTACCTCCTTCCCGATGTTAGCAGTCGGGCAGCACGGGGGCACACCAGTAGAGTTGCCGCTTTACAGCGCCAAAGACCCAGGTTCAGGTCCTGACTACGGGCACTGTCTGTATGGAGTTTGTACATTCCCCCTGTGACCACGTGGGCTTTCTCCAGGTGCTCCGGTTTCCTCCAACGCTCCAAAGGCTTTGTAGGTTAATTGATTTCGTAAATTGTCCCTAGTGTGTGGGATAGTGTTAGTGTGCGGGATGATCGCTGGTCGGTGCGGACAAGGTGGGCCTGTTTCCGCGCTGTATCTCTTAACTAAACTAAATTAAAGACGAGAGCGTGGCCGGGGTGGTGTGGGTCTCTGATGATGCTGGCCTCCTCTGATAAACTGCCCCCTCCATCCACTCTTGAAAAAGTCAAGAGTCATGTCACTTAAAAAAGTCGAGACTTAAAACTCATCTTTACTCTCAAGCCTTTCTTGACGTCCTCTGAGGGAGGGCTATAATGTATGTATCTATGTATGTACTTAATCTATGAACCACTGATGTATAACGTTAGTACCTCCACCAATGTAAAGCACTTTGGTCAACGAGAGTTGTTTTTTAAATGTGCTATAGAAATAAAAGTGACTTGACTTGATGACTTTGTGAGGCAGCGCCTCCTGTAGATCCCTTCGATGGTGGGGAGGTCAGTACCCGTGATGGACCGGGCAGTGTCTACCACTCTCTCTGTCACCCTCTTGTACGGGATTGGGGATTGTAACGTCCGCTGGTGACCCTGACTTCCCCCGGCTGGAGTTGCGCGCATATGTTTGTGCGTGTGTGGAGAGGTGCGCATTGCACTGGGCACCGGGTTACAGGGGAGCTGCCACTGATCATGACCGTGCCCTCTACCCCCCACGCTGGGTGCCAGGATACAGCGAGGGCACTGGTACCGTGGATTGTCACCTTGTCGTGGTGGAGAAGCTTGCGTGGACCTGAGATCCTGAGAGCGATGCTCCTGGTAGGGCCACCCATGGCGGTAAGGTCGAGGGGGAGGTCTCTGACAAAGAGCAATCCAACCAAGACCTCGACGGTGGAACAGGCGGAGGACGATGGCTGACCTTAGTGGAGCGTCACAACGGCCGGGAAGGCCGCAGCAGAAAAGGGTCTCCGGTCGTCTTGGACTCCATGCCACTGGATCCTGACCCAGATCTGTCGAGGACCGTGGGATGGCTGTCTGTGCACCAGTCTCCCCACGTTAAACAAAGTCACGCACAGGCGTCCTCCATATGGGGAATAGCACGCTGGAGGCACCCATGGTCAGCCACGACCGAAGGGGGCCTAAGAATAAGAATAAGAACTGGTGCCCACAGCCCGCCATGTGGCCCCCTCACAGTGAGCGCCTCCCGTCATATTACCTCTTTAGTCATCGGCAATTTGTGTTTGAATTGTTCCCCGCTGATGGCCGAGCCTGCGAGAGGCGACCCGCCAGCACAACCAGGGTGATTTATACATTTGGCAGCGGCTCCTGTCTGAGCAGGGAACTGCTTTGCAGAGCTAGCTCACGTCTGACGAGATCGCTCGCCTTCAGTCATTTACTCTGTCCTCACGAGCCTAGCGTGGGTAATAATGGCTCTGTCCCTCCACGTTACAATGAACCACTTTGTTCTAAAGTGCTGCATCTGGCTTTAATTGTTTTGACCAAAGATAGACACAAAAAGTTGAAGTAACTCAGCGGGTCAGGCAGCGTCTCTGGAGAATAGGAATAGATGACGTTTCAGATTGAGACCCTTCTTCAGACTTCTTTCAGCTTGACACTATTCCTTTTCTTCGGAGATGCTGCCTGACCCGCTGAGTTATTCCATCTTTTTGTTTCTATCTTCGGTTTAAACCAGCATCTGCAGTTCCTTCCAAGCGTGTTTACACTAGTGGGAGAGTGTAGGACCAGAGGTCTCAGAATTACAGGACATTCCTTCAGGATGGAAATGAGGAGGAATTTCTTTTGGGCAGAGGGTGGTGAATCTGTGGAAATCATTGCCACACTGTGGAGGCAGGCCATCAATGGAAAATGTTAATGCAGAGATAGATGGATTCTTGATTAGTACGGGTGTCAGGGTATATGGGGAGAAGGCAGGAGAATGGGATTTATGAGGGAGAGATGGATCAGCCAAGCCCGATGGGCTGAGTAGACTTGATGGGCTGAATGGCCTAATTCTGCTCCTATCACTTATGAACTTTTGAACTACACATTGAACTTTCGAGTTGTACATGTCTACTGATGTGGTTTACGATATGCCACCGTGCCCCCACGGAAGATTGGAGCATGCACATTTTCAAAACAGCTCGTGCTTGGTGATACCCAGGAGCAGGTGTCAGCCCGCTTGCAGGTTGGACAAGCCTGTTAGTTGCTGATAGATGCAGCAGATTTGGGATGGATGGGGCTCAGCGCTGCTTCACTGCACCTCACCGTTCATGCAGGCGGTGCAGCGGTAGAGTTGCTGCCTCGCAGCGCCAGACACGCGGGTTCCATCTGACCACTGGTGCTGTCTGTACGGAGTTTGTACGTTCACCGTTTGTACGTGGGATTTCTCTCGGGATCTCTGGTCTTCCTCCCACACTCCAAAGATGTGCAATAGTTGCATAGTAGTTTATTATAGATATTTGTTTGTATTGTATTATGGTGGTGGATTCTGGCTTGTTTTATTGTTGTGTAAATATTATTTTTTAATAATTGAATAGATTGTTTGATAGAAATTAAAAAAAAAAAAAGTGCATGTTTGAAGGTTAATTGGCTTGGTATGAATGTAAATTGTCCCTAGTGTGCGTAGGACAACGTTGGAATGCAGGGAACGCTGCTCGGCGTGGAGGCCAGTTTCCGCGCTGTATCTATAAACTAAGTGGTAGAAAGAAGCCTCATAGTTGCGCCTATCGACGGATCTCTGGGTGAGCAGATCTACTGCATGGCGACAAGTCTGGACACAATGTGCTGGAGTAACTCAGCAGCTCAAGCAGCTTCTCTGGTGAACCCGGAGACCCTTCCTCAGACTGATTATAGGGGGGTGAGGAGAAAGCTGGAAGGACCATCCTTATGGGAAACGGAGATGTAACAGGAGGCGTTTATCCCCCCCCCCCCCCCCCCACTGTCCCCCACCCCCCCACCCCCCCACCCCCCGCAATCATGGGTCCTGATGCAAAACATCGCCTATCCGTGTCCTCCAGACATGTTGCCTGACCCGCTGAGTTACTCCAGCACTTTGTGTCCTTTTAGTGAATTAACCAGCCTCTGCAGTTCCTTGTTTCTACAAGAGACGGGACTGACCAAGCCTATAGTTACAGGACATGAGGAACTGCAGACGCTGGAATCTTAAGCAAAAAACACAACGTGCTGGAGTAACTCAGCAGGTCAGGCAGCATCTCTGGAGAATATGCCCCCCCCCCCCCGTCAGTATTCTCTACGTGTGGGGCTCTCTTGCTCCCTGCCAGCAGTGCTCCCCATCTCTGCTCCCTGCGCCAGCACTGTTCCCTGTATGTGCATGCTCCCCTGTCACTGCTCCCTGCACCTGCACTGCTGTCTCCAGCACTGCTCCCGGTGCATGGATCACCCTTGGCACTGTACCCTGCAGGTGCGTGCTCCCATTTCTCTATTCTCTCAGTGTGAGACTCTCGTCACTGCCCCCCCCCCCCCACACGTATCTCCAGTTGGGTTTGAGCCCTGGCTCCTTTACTTATATCAATGAGCCAAGCCCAGCATAGACAACTGAACAAATACCTTCAGAATGCTCAGCCTGGCCCATACAATGGAGCACTCTGACTTTAACTGCGACCCTTTGCTCAACTCTCACTCATTTCCTATTTGTATGTGAATCCCTTTTGTCCCGGTGTGCTGCTTACAGCTGTAACTGTGGAGCGGTGATTAACACAGGACGAGGGGAGAAGCCAGTAATACTTGCTCTTGCATCTTATCCCAGGCGGAGAATTGCTTTCTCATCTCAAGTGGTGATTTGTGCCGTCTAAATCTCTGCTCTGACTTGTGCCTCTGAAGGTTTCTGTATTCTGTTCAAATCAGCGAGGCAGATCAGGCTTAGCAGTGTAATGAAAGAGTTCCAGGGCCGCATCGTGAATGAACAGATCATGGCCAGGTAATCATCGCCAAGGACTGCGCACAGAGGACGGGGCTCCTCCATAGTCCACGGCAGATTATCTCCCAGAGCTTGCCTTGTGTGTTTAGTTTAGTTTAGTTTAGTTCAGAGGTACAGCGCAGAAACAGGCCCTTTGGCCCACCGGGTCTGCGTACACCCGGTCACCCCACACGCTGGGGACAATCGATAATTTTTAGCAGGCGCCAATTATCGTACAAACCTGCACGTCTTTGGAGTGGTGCCCCTTGGACAGGTACGTGGATAGTCCAGGTTTGGAGGGATATGGGGCAAACGCAGGCAGGTGGGACTGGTGTAGCTGGGACGTGTTGGCCGGTGTGGGCAAGTTGGGCCGAAGGGCCTGTTTCCACACTGTATCACTCCGTGACTGATTCTGTGTTGTGGCAGCTTTGGTTTGGCGGTGGCGCTGAGTTTAGCCGAGCCGGCGGGTGATCAGGGGACCGCCGGTAGAATGACTGGTGACCGCACTGTGAGATGGGGGGGGGGGGGGGGGGGGGGGGCGGGGACGGTTCGGTCTGTCGCAGGCTGACCCAGGACATCCCATGGATCACACTGTATTCCGCGCACCACCCAAAATGTCACTTTCAACCAAGCCCCACGACATTGGCGTGCATACTGGGGTACAGTGAAAAGGTTTGTCTGCGTGCTACCCGGTCGTAATGAACATGGGTACAATCTAGCCATACACATATAACAGGAAGTGCAAAGAGAAAAATACCAGATGGTTATTTGGGATTTTCTCTAAGGCAGCGAGTGCTGATGGAAATGGACTCATGCATGACCTCCAGTAGAATGAATGGGCCAGTCATAAGAATCATAGAGATATACAACATGGGTACACAAAATGCTGGAGAAACTCAGCGGGTGCAGCAGCATCTGTGGAGCGAAGGAGGTAGGCGACGTTTCGGGCCGAGACCCTCCTTCTGACCTTCTTCTTTCGGCCCGAAACGTCGCCTATCTCCTTCGCTCCACAGATGCTGCTGCACCCGCTGGGTTTCTCAAGCATTTTGTGTACCCTCGACTTTGCAGCATCTGCAGTTCCTTCTTTAACAACATAGTGATATACAACCTGGGAGCTGGCCCTTCAGCCCACCGAGTCCGTGCCGACCAACGTTCGCCGGTACACTCGTTCTGTCCTTCACACGAGGGACAATTTACAGAAGCCAAATAACCATCTTATCTGCACGTCTTTGGGATGTGGGAGGAAACCGGAGCACCCGGAGGAAATCCACCTGGTCACGGGGAGAAGGGGTCAACTCTGCGCAGACAGCACCCCTAGTGAGGATCGAACCTGGGTCTCTGGAGCTGTGAGGCAGCAGCTCTACCGATGCACTGCCGTGCCGTCCTACCCTTGAATGCCCAGCTCAATGGGAGAATGTAGCGTGCGACAGCTCCCCGCCTCTCCGCAGAGGCTGACAGAGAGGATGATGTACGCAGAGGAGAGATGGTTGGAGCAACCCGACTCCCTGTTTGGGCCAGACAACAAAATGCTGCACAGGCCAGGCAGCGTCTGGAGAAAAGGAAGGGTGACGTTTCGTTTTGAGTCAAGTCCCTTCTTCAGACAAACTGGAGAAACGTCACCCATTCCTTTTCTCCAGAGATGCTGCCTGGCCCGCTGAGTTTCTCCAGCATTTTGTGTCTCTGTCTTCAGTGTAAACCAGCATCTGCAGTGCCTTCTCACACATTTTATCTCCTCTGGCAGCTCGTTCTAGATACACCCTCGGGCTCCCGTTGAATCTTCCCCCTCTCACCCTCAGGCTCTCTGGTGAAGTTGCCACATTTCCGATCACACCCACCCCCCCCCCCCCCCCCCCCCCCCCCCCCCCCCCCCCCCCTGTTGCTCTGGCGGTGCTGGGGACAGCAGCTGGGAGACCACACCGCAGTCCCGCTTCACCAAACTGCGCGAGGTCACCTTGACGCCACAGATGTAAACAAGACATAAAGTGGTTGAGACATTCATCAGCAAATGCATTGCCTCTCCAAATTGGACTAATAAGTTGCTTTAATCAAGCATCCATCACCGCTCGTTTCACATTGTATGATTCTTGACGTGTGAGTGGCGGCTGCTTCACAGGAGGAGGGGGCACGCAGGTGGAGATAGACCCTCCCGCATGTTCCTGCTCCTTCAGCCACGGCAGCGCACTCACACACCAGCCAGAGCCAGGCCTCGGCTTCTCCAGTCACAGGCGTCTCACTGGAGTTTAATGTGCATGGAATCAGAGCAAGCCCACACTGACCGACGGTCGCCTCATTCACCAGCACTATCCTACACACTGGGGACAATTTACAGAAGGCAATCACCACAAGGTCAGGTCACGGGGGGAGTGTGTGTGTGTCGTCGTGTCCCCGCCCCCCGCCACGGCTACCTGCTCCATGGTCGGATAGTCAGCGACTAAACTGTCTCCCCCACCTGGTTTTCCAGGTGAGGAGAGGGGTGTGGACCCCCAGCAGGACCAAAAACAAGACCTGTCAAAGGGCGGATGAGCTTCTAGCGAGCCAACGGCCATCCACACTTCAGTAGAAGTTGCGATCACTGTCGTACGTAGCATTGTGTAGGGAATGATGGTAAAACGCACGCCCCAAAACCTTATACTTCCAGCGGGGGAAGTCCGCAGGAACTGGAGGACAGAGATGTGTGGTGCTTCCGTCACCGTTCCCGTCGGACACCAGCAACGCTGCGTCGCTAATGTTTTCAGCGATGATGAATTAACCCTGCAAACCTGCACGTCTTTGGAGTGTGGGAGAAAACCGGAGCTCCAATGCTTGTAGACTGTTGGGTTTTGAGACGAGGTGGTGGGCCGTTTAATCTCCAGGCCAGCATGAACGAGTTGGGCCAAAGGGCCTGTTTCCATGATGTATGACTCTGCGACGAAACAAAATGTTTGTGGCCACAAGGCCATCATTGGGCTCTTCCAGCGAGTCAAGAAACAGATTACTCTTTTTGGGCGAAGCCTTTCCTGGGACTTTAATTTGAGCCGAGTGAAATGTTATTTTATTATTTCAGGGTTTTCCCTAGTCGAAGTGAAACCCAGAGACCTGAGCTCAATCCCGACTATGGGTGCTGTCTTTACAGTGTATGTACATTCTCTCCGTGACCTGTGTGGGATTTCGCCAAGAACTTTGGTTTCCTCCCACACTCCAAAAAGACATACAGGTTTGTAGGTTAATTGGCTTGGTATAATTGTATAAATTGTCCTTAGCGTAGGCTAGTGTTAATGTGTGGGGATCGCCGGTCATTGCTGGCCCGGTGGGTCGAAGGGCCTGTTTCCCAGCTGTATCTCTAAACTAAACAGATGATGACCAAGGCTGGAATGGTACCTGATTAAACCCGCACTAATTTATACTCCGTGTCTGACATCCAGATGGATGGAACACAGGGTTTATTATAGCATGTTCCTCATATTTGTCATAATTATGACAAAATAAACAAACAGATGGGAGCAGAGGACTTGGTTTGCAGCCGGGAGAGCAGGTGAGGCAGTGAGACAGCGTCCATAAATACACAATGCATCTCCGGGGAACGAGAGCATGGACAGGGACCAAGCCAGAAGTGATGGCTTCCCTGACTGCTGACTGTGTCCTTACAGCTGCAACAATAAGCGAGTTCGGTATCAATACAATATTATTGTAATATTGTTTGGGGTTCTACCTATCCTTCCCATCTTTCTAAGCTACTCATCATACAGAAGAAATGTATGAGATTAATTTCTCATTCAAATTCACAAGAACCTTCTGCCCCTCTCTATTCAATTTTGTCTGTAGGTAAACTGAATGCATTCCAAATATGTATTTTTATTTTCAAATATCTTAAATGTAAACATGATTTGCCTGTTTCCCTTCATGATCTTTCACCCTTTCTTCTAACATTCACCATTACCCAACCAGAAGAAGAAATTATCTTCATCTTCCGTTTTATTGAACATCCAAACACCAACATTGCATCACTTTTAAAGGCCCTAAATTTTGGAATACCCTGCCTCTGTCATTAAAGTCTCGCACCTCCTTAGCCGCCTTTAAGATTGAGCTTAAAATGTTTCTCATCATGTCCTGAGTTCTGACCTCCAGCTTTTTGTAATGCTATTTATGAGCTCAAACTACTTCTGTTGACTCTTATCTCATACTATACCTTATTATTTTATTTATTTTCATATTTTTTATTTCATATTTTTAATTTTCATTCTTAAACTGTATTATTGTTTATTATTGTCTTTTTTATTTCTCCTACCCCCTGATTTGCCATTAACGCTCGTTTTCAGATGGGAGCGGACTTTGTATAAGCCCTCTGGGCTTCCCTTCCCTCCCAGCACTGTATGGTATTATAAACTGATCGTTTGTCTTCTTTTAAAACATGGTGCAAATAAATAAGCAAAAAATCCCGATAAACACAAGGAATCATGGGATTTGTCAAAGGTCATTCGGGATTAAAAACAAGCCAACGCAGCTGCCACTGTGTACAAAATTGTTAACTATTCTACCAAGGAATTAATCTAGAATTCTGTCATCTCAATAGCTTCCTTTCTTGTTCTGCTGTTCACACACTACTTACACAGTCCCAGTTGAAGACTATCTACGACCTACTTCGACTAAACCCACAAGTAAAAAAAATATTGATTTTTTTCCATGATGACCTTTTTTTACTCGCGGGCATTTTTCAGCACGTTGAAAAATACGCCGCGACCTAGCTGAGGCCTCAAGTACGCGGGGACTACTCTCGAGCATGAAGGAGAGTTACAAAGACCTCCTAGGACCTCGTGTCGAACATGCTGCGAGTATGAGTTAAGGGCAAACGCGTCAAAACTCGCGCATTAGCCCCTTAACTAGCCTGTTCAAATCCAATCTGAGCTTTCCAAACTACTCCCCACACAACACATTCCCCTCGTTTCCTTCAATCCTGGAAGGTTGTTTAGATAGGAATGGAAGAACTGTCACAAATTGGTTGACCACACAACTTGTAATTCGTGTAAATCAATATTGAGTTTGAATGGCTGTGACTCGGGCTAATGCCAGGGATTTGATAATTGACAGGTTCGTTCCAGGCATTCTTGCGTTTTCAAGGCTGGTGCTGCATTGAGTCAATAATTTAAATCAGTACAATAGTGGGTTTGTGCAGACTGCAGTGCGCTGTGGCCTACTGCTGACATATTTGACGGGTACATTTATTTATAAATCTCATTGAAATGAATACGCAGGTCCTTACACACACAGTAGATCAGCTGGCGAGAATGTTTATCCCGAATGACCCATGACCTAGGCATGCGCAGGTGGAATACCGAACTCGCTTATTTCCATTTATCTAGCACCTTTCCATCCAAACACACTAACGGCCAAATGGCTCAGAGGAATATGGGCCAAACGCGGGCAAATAGGTTATCATAGATGGGGCATCGTGGCTGGCATGGGCCAAAGGGTGCGATTCTGGGCTGTGTGACTGTGTGACTGCCCAGCACTTTAATTCTAGTTTAATTTTAGAAATACAGCGTGGAAACAGGCCCTCCGTCCCACAGAGTCCATGCCGGCCGTTGATCCCCTACACTAGCACTATTCTACACACATGAGGGACAATGTACAATTTAACAATTTACAATGTATGTCTTTGGAGTGTGGGAGAAAACCGGAGCACCCGGAGAAAACCCACGTAGGTCACGGGCAGAATGTACAAACTCCATACAGACAGCACCCGTAGTCAGGATCGAACCTGGTCTCTCGCCTTATAACGCAGCAACTCTGCCACCGTGCCACCACTTCTGGGCAAGAGCTCTCCGTATGGTTCAGGGAACGATGTGGGGTGATGTCTGGGCAGTTTACCCCAGTAGACGGTGATTCTGCTGCAAACGCGCCACATTTAAACAGCGCTGCCAAATTAAACTGAGACCCTAACACCACAACCTCTCCCTTTCACAACACCTTGCACGATCGCACCGAACATTGGATTTAATTGCTTCTGTTTGTGGAGCTCTCCAGAGTACAGTTGTATTTTGGCAAATAAAGATTTTTAAATAAAAACAAATAGCCCCTGAACACTACAGATCATAATCATAAACTGTGGGAATTCTTAATTGGATAAGCTACAGATTTGGTTTCCAATGTTGTTGGAATAAACCGCATATATATCTGAATGCGGCTGGATTAATCTGCTTATTTGCTGAAGATTTCTGTTGCAGATCATCTGCTTACTTGCTGGCCTATTTGTACTGGGAACGTGACGTCCTCTCTGTAATCTCTGCAGCATTGTGGATGGTTCAGTGCAGGGGATCTTCACCGTGTGTGGTTCTGATACAGGCTGCAGTTTCTAATTGAAAACTGCCTTTTTTCCTTGGATGAAGGATACCGACCCATGTAGCAAGCAAGAAGGTTGAGGTGAGGCCTTACAACTTAGAACAGGCCCTTCAGTGCTTCTTGGGGTGGAAGATTGCAACCTTCACGCGATCCGCCCTGTTTCGACGAATGCAATCAACCTGGCGTGTGCACAATCAAATAAGATCAAATAGAACAAGTTGTCCGACAACTTTAGGCCGCACACGCCACACGCAAGAAGAAGAAGTGGTTCTTTATTATTATATGTACCAAGGGACAGTGGAATTCCTTTTTTTCTGCACAGAGTTCAGTGAATCTTCACTGTATTTAAGCTCAATCCCACATTAAGTAGCTGAATAAACTCCTAAAGGATAGGAGTAGAATTAGGCCTTTCAGCCCAATGTCTACTCCGCCATTCAATCATGGCTGATCCATATCTCCCTCTCAAGCCCATTCTCCTGACTTCTCCCCATAACCCCTGACATCCGTACTACTCAAGAATCTATCTGCCTCTGCCTTAAAAAGTACAAGGTGTACAGAACATGATGCCAAGTTAAACTGATCCCACCACCCACATGATCTATATCCCCCGATATCCCATTTATCAGGTTAGTGGAGATGTCCTCATTCTTTAGGAAACCGGGGTTTACCCACTTCCATTATAGATGAGGCTCTGACATGGGTCTCCTCAATATCCCGCAGCTCCGCTCTTGCTCCCCCTCCCCCCATTCGTAACAAGGACAGAGTCCCCCTTGTCCACACCTTCCACCCCATCAGCCGTCGCATATAGCATATAATCCTCCAACATTTTCGCCACCTCCAACGGGATCCCACTACTGGCCACATCTTCCCATCTCCGCCCCTTTCTGCTTTCCACAGAGACCGTTCCCTCCACATCTCCCTGTCAACTTGTCCCTTCCCACCCAAACCGTCCCCTCCCCAGGTACCTTCCCCTGCAACCGCAGGAGAGGCAACGCCTGTCCCTTTACCTCCCCACGCGACTCCATCCAAGGACCCCGACAGTCTTTCCAGGTCACTTGCACCTCCTCCAACCTCATCTACTGTATCCACTGTTCTACTCCTGTACATCGGCGAGACCAAGCTCAGGCTCGGCGATGGTTTCGCTGAACACCTCCACTCAGTCCTTCTTAATCTACCTGATCTCCCGGTTGCTCAGCACTTTAACTCCCCCTCCCATTCTCAATCTGGCCGTTCTGTCCTGGGCCTCCTCCATTGTCAGAGTGAGGCCCAGCGCAAATTGGAGGAACAGCACCTCATAGTTTGCGTGGGTAACTTACACCCCAGCAGTACGAACATTGACTTCTCTAACTTCAAATAGCCCTTGCTTTCCCTCTCTCTCCATCCCTCCCCTTCCCAGTTCTCCCACCAGTCTTACTGTCTCCGACTGTCTCTCTGTCCCACCCCCTCCCCAGACATCAGCCTGAAGAAGGGCCTCGACCCGAAACGTCACCCACTCCTTCTTTCCAGAGATGCTGCCTGACCCGCTGAGTTACTCCAGCATTTTGTGTCCAGCGTATGCAGTGCTTTCCTACACATCCATATCGTACTATTCCCTACACTTCCACCTGCCTATCTACAAGCCTCTTAAATAGCACAATCGTATCTGCCTCCATCATGACCTCCCGGCAGCGCGTTTATCTTGGAGCACGTACAGCATGGACCTTGTGGGCCAAAGGGCCTGTTCCTGTGCAGTGCTGTTGTATGACCGTTGTAACAATAACAACACAATCTGAACCATTACCTTTCTAAACAACAATTTGCTCTCTTCTCTATCGGAGACCCAAGGAACTGCAGCTGCTGGTTTGCAGTAAAAAGATGCTGTGTGTTGGAGTACCTCAGCGGGTCAGGCGGCGTCTCTGGAGTACGTAGATGGGTGATGTTTCAGGTCCCGGCCCGAAGCATTACCTATCCGCAGATGCTGCCTCACCTGCTAAGTCTGAAGAAGGGTCTCGACCCGAAACGTCGCCTATTTCCTTCACTCCACAGATGCTGCCTCACCCGCTGAGCTTCTCCAGCATTTTTGTCCATCTGCCGAGTTACTCCAGCACTTTGTGTCTATCTTTTGTCACCGAACCATGTTTTCCACAGGTGCTGCCTGACCTTCCGGGTTACTCCAGCACTTTGCGTCTTGGGCTTGCTGTCTCTCTCTCTCTATCTGTGTGCATATGATTGAGTTTGTGGTGGGACTGAACATTTTAATGTGGCATTTCTCCAACAATTCATCCATCTACTATAGACCAATGCTGTGGAAACCTCACTGGGCTTGCTAGACAGCTCGTGTGTGCGCGGAATGCTGGCTTACTGGCCCACTAACCATGTGGAATTCGATAGTTTAGTTACAAATGGAATGCACGCTGTTGACACGGTGTGCACACTTTCACATCGTTGTGCCACACTGAGGTGGATTTTGACAAGCAGTTTAATCATCGAGCAACGTTTGTTTTGGACGAAGATAGACACAAGGTGCTGGAGTAACTCAGCGGGTCAGCAGCATCTCTGGAGAATGTCTTGGGTCCTCAAACCCAAAAACGTCACCCATCCATGTTTTCCAGAGATGCTACCTGGCCCGCTGAGTTACCCCAGAACTTTGTGCTGCTCTTCGGAGTTTATTAGCATCTGCAGCTCCTTTATTCTACTCACTTTATTTTGGACAAGGCAGCTTTCTGAGAGAAATCCTGCTTCTCTTTGCAGGTGAAACTGAGACTGTGCGGTTGATAATGTGCAGGGTTTAACTGCACAGCCAAATATAATTAGCTTCCAACTGTGGCTCCGTATCTTTAAACGCATCACCTTGGGATGAAACATTTACGCGAGGCCTCTCTTTTCTCCCTGAGATCCCTGGCTACGTCTAGTGCGAACACAGGGAGGGTCCCTGGTGTAAAAGCCAAGCGTTGCCCTTCAGTTGACTGCAGAGTGCCGCTGTGCTTCCTGCCGCACAACAGTGGCAACACTGAAAAGGTGCTGTGATGGGTGAGAATCACTGTGGTTATTTACTGGGTCTGTGGGAATGATGGCCTGTTACTCCTTGTAGAGTCCATTCAATTTGCTGTGTGTGTGTGTGTGTGTGCGCGTGAGTGTGTGTGTGTGTGAGTGTGTGTGTGTGTGTGTGTGTGTGTGCGTGGTGAGTGCGTGGTGTGTGTGTGCGTGTGCGTGTATTGGTCAAAATAGTTGTGTCTCGTGTACCAAGATACAGTGAAAAGCTTTGCGTTGCGTGCTCTAGTATTGGTTTAGTTCTAGAGATACAGCGTGGAAACAAGCCCCGACGGCCCATCGAGTCCATGTTGACCAATGATCACCCGTGCGCTTGTTCTGTCCTACACACTAGGGGACAATTTACAGAAGCCAATTCACCTACAAATCTGCACGTCTTTGGAATGTGCCAGAACACACAGAGAAAACCTTCAAACTCCACACAGGCAGCACCCATAGTCAGGGCGGCACCCAGGTCTCTGGCGCTGTGAGGCAGTAGCTCCACCACTGTGCCACCCCTACCTTGTTACTACTTTCAGGGAGCCATGGACCTGAACGCCCAGATCCCACTGATCACATTCCTCAGTGTCCTACTATTGCCTGTAACACAAGGTGCTGGAAGAACTCAGCAGGTCAGGCAGCATTTGTGCCTGGATATTTTGGGTCAGTGCCTGCCTTCAAATTGACCAGACCTGGAATGATGATGACCCGGAATGTCATCTGTCCATTCTCTCCACAAATGCTGCCTAAACCAGGGAGTTCCTGCAGCACTTTGTGCGTTCAAGATGTCAGCACCTGCATTTTCTTGTGTCTACCATTTACTATACACGTCCAAACCCTACTTGACTTCCCAAATGTATCGCTTTAGTTGTTTTTTAGTTTTAGAGATACAGCGCGGAAACTGGCCCTTTGGCCCACAGAATCCGCGCCAATCAGCACATTAGCCCTATCCTACACTAGGGGCATTTTTTACATTTATACCAAGCCAATTAACCTACAAACCTGTACGTCTTTCGAGTGCGGGATGAAACCTAAGTTCCCGGAGAAAACCCACGCAGGTCACGGGGAGAACGTACAAACTCCGCGCAGACAAGCACCCGTAGCCAGGATCGAACCCGGGTCGCTGCCACTGGGAGTGATGTAAGGCAGCAACTCTACCGCTGAGCTACCGTGCCACCTTTCAGACTGAAGCCAACGTCACACTTACAAATATTACAATATACAATATTACAATATTTGATTCCATGTCATTTGAACCTCAGTGAGGCTCAAACAAAACTCTGTTTCCACAGCCATACAAACAAGGACAATTTCCTACAAAACATACAAACAATTCAATTCAACAGTGAATCTCCTCCTCACTGTGATGGAAGGCAAAGTCTTTTCTCTCCCCTGCACCATTTCTCTCTATATGTTGAAGCCCCAGGCGGACGATGTTAAGTCCCACAGCCATAAGCCGGGCGATGTACAGCCCCGTTCCTAGCCCAAAAGTCACAAAGTTGGAGCCCCCGGCGGGCGCTGGAATGTCCTGCGGCCGTTAAAGCCGCGCCGGGCGATGTACGGCCCCGCCCCGGGTCATTCCAACCCCGCCACACGGGCTGGAAAAGTTGCCTTGCGGGAGCTCCGAAAAGCGGTCTCCCACCCTGACCCGCGAGCCCCCTGCAGCTGGAGCCCCTGAGCCCCGGATTCGGGCAGCAGCAGCGAGCTGCCACCGCTCCCCACGCTCCGAGGCCGGCCAGCCCCACGACGGTGAGTCCGCAGGCTCCGCGACTGGCGCCCCCAGGTCATTCCGATTGGAGGCTGCTCCATGGTACTAGGCCCCGACGACAACGGAGACCCGACAGGGAAAAGGTCGGGTCTCCCGTACAGGGAAGAGATTTTTCACAGTTTCCCCCGCCCCCCCCCATATACACAGTTAAAAAAAGTATTAAAAAACACAAACAACTACATTTAACTAGACAAAAAAAATTAAAATTAAAATGTTTTTTTTTTAAAAGACAGACAGGCTGTAGGGGCCGCTGCAACGTGAGTCGCGCTGCCGCCATTCCAGAGAGAAGGGATTAACTTCTCTTGTGGGGATTAACTTCCATCTGCCAACACTCTGCCCAACTTTCCATCGGACCGATGCCCTACTGTAGTCAGAGACAACCTTCCTAACAGCTTTGTGAGCCATCCACAAACTTACAAACCAAATCTCCTACAATCACCTGAAGGTAGACACAAAGTGCTGGAGCAGCCCAGCGGGTCAGGCAGCATCTCTGGAGAAAAAGGATGGCTGACGCTTTCGGGCCGGGACCATCCTTGTACAATCATCTGATGGTTTTACAGAGCCACCCACAAACGAGGAACAGTTTGAATCAGAGGGTCATAAATTGTACAAATGAGCTAAAAATTCTGATGCAGCTGCAGAGGCTAATCACTTGTGCGTGAAGACAATGAGTTGCTGTAATTGGGTTAAGCACTTCATTAACCAGCATAAAGATGCCGTTGATCTTTGTTAATTATCTACATTCACTCTAATGTCTTTTGGGTGTATACATGAATGTGAAATATTAATGTGGGAGTGGTTGAAGGTGCCTGGGCCACCTTCCCACGACTTAATACATTCTTGGAAAAGATTTTGATTTAGTTTAGTTTAGAGACACAGCGTGGAAACAGGCCCTTTGGCCCACTGAGTCTACGCCGACGGAATTTCTATCCTGCACACTGGGGACATAGATAGGCAAATGCAGGCAGGTGAGGCTAGTGTAGATGGGATATGTTGGTCGGTGTGGGCAAGTTGGGCTGAAGGACATGTTTCCACACTGTATGATGTACCTCCAGCTATCAGGCTGATCTGAATCAGAGCGATCCTTGTTTCTTTAAAGAGTCAATGGGGGGGGGTTGGGGAGGAGGGATTCAGCTTTTAATGAGCAGACAAGATGTGATATTATTGGATATTGTTTGTGGCTTAGCCTCGGGGTAGGCAAGTTAGATGTTGGGACTCTGGCTCAGTGTCCAGAGCCAGGGGTGTCCAGGTCAGAATAAAGGGTTTGCCATTCAGTACAGAAATGATAAGCAGAGATGGGGAACAATGTTTTCACATTTATGGAACGAGCTGCCGGAGCAGATAGTTGAGGCAGGGACGATAACAGCATTCAATGGCTACTTAGACAGGTACATGGTTTTGGGGGATATGGGCCAAATGTAAGCAAATGGGATTAATTTGGATTCGGTCAGCATGGCTGAGATGGGCCGAAGGGCCAGTTTCCCTGCTGTATGACTATGACTGTTTCTTCATCCAGAGGGTGGTGAATCTTTGGAGTTCTCTTCCTCAGGGAGATGTAGGCTTACACTCTCTGAGAGTGTATGCAATATAAAAGTTTGATAAGAGTTTTGGAGATTAAGAGGGCAAGGAGGTTCATTTAGTGCAGGAAACTTGCAATATGTTAATTTAAAAAAAAGAGCCTCTGTTCAACAATGGAGCAGGAGGTAGGACTGACTGGCCAACAACGACCTATTCCTGACATGAGAATTTATGCCTCTCGGTTCCACTTCATACACCATGGACGTCTGAAGAAGGGGCTCGATCCGAAACGTCGACTATTCCTTTTCTCCAGAGATGCTGCCTGACCGCTGAGTTATTTTGTGTCTATCTTTGGTTTTAACCAGCATCTGCACTTCCTTCTTGAGCGTTCCTTCCTACACCATGGATGTTTCTCCTGACAGGAGTGTGCTATAGGATTATATACAGCATGGAAACAGGCCCTTCGGCCCAACTCCCCCATGCTGACCAAGATGCCCCATCAACCAGTCCAAGTGCCTTTTAAATGTCGTTATTGTCCCTGCCTCAACTACTTCTAGCATTGTCTTGTATAGGGCTCACAACCCCAGCCATTTTAGGGGTTCAAAGCTATTTAGAATTTTACGGAAATTCTCGGAAGCCCCTAGCCTGCCCAACCCCTCCCTATAGCTGAGGCCCCCCCGAGTCCTGGCAATGTCCTGGTAAATCCTCTCTGCGCACCTACCAGCCTAATGACATCTTTCCCATTATTAGGCTGACCAACACCAAACACCATAATCCAAGTTTGGCCTGGTTAGAAGATGCGAGTGGCAGAGTTACATTTCCCAGCTGAGACCTAGCGCTGAAGGGATTCTGTAGACCGAGGTCATTACTGATTCTTTGCTGTGCTCAATATAGACACAAAAAGGAAGTTCAATGGAGGAATTAGCATTATTGTGAGCTGCAATAAATATACCGGATTTGCATCTGTGCATATCGACTGGTTTGTCGCATTCAGTTCAGTGACACATGCATCATTGCAGTTTTTAAAATTCTGTTTAACATGCTAATTATTGAAACGGTACAACATATGGAAATGAATGAATATCCGGTAATAATTACAAAGTAGTGATCTATAATCTAATCCCCAGTTCAGATGGAGTTCTTCTCAACGATCATACCACAGCTCAGTCGCGTTGTAAGTTACTTGAATGGGAAAAGTAATCAGTACGGACCCTTGTTATCTTTAGGAAATAATAGTTTGTGACCTTTCTTTTAATTTCCTTCAACTTGTAGTCAGACAGTAACTGGAGCTGGAACCTAGCTGTTCCACAGTGGACAAGTCAGACTCAAGGTTGGAGCCATCCAGCTGTACAGCACAGAAACAGACCCTTCGGCCCAACTCGATAATGCCGACCAACACACCACACCAGTCATTTGCCCGTGGTCGGTTCGTATTATATAACTTTAACACAGTTGAAGAGTTGCTGGGAGATTCCAACAATGTAATAGTTATGTGTTTGGATGAATAGTTTAGTTTAGTTTTGTTTAGAGATACAGCCCTTCCACGCACCGACAAGTGTCCCCGCACACTACACACACTAGGGACAACTTACTACTACAACCTACCATTTTACCAAGCCAATTAACCCTACAATTAACCAATTAACTCACAAGCTTGTACGTGTTTGGAGTGTGGGAGGGAACCAGAGCACCTGGAGAAAACCCACACGGTCAAGGGGAGAACGTACAAAAAACACCCATAGTCAGGATCGAACCCGACAACTTTGGCGCTGTGAGGCAGCAACTCCACCGTGCCGCCCAGATAGTTTTGAAGAGTGCACCCTGCATGTGTACCTGCACACTCTGACCAATGTCTGAAGATTACGAGTTCAAGTCCTATTCCTCAAAGTCTGGTAGACTTCCGCCTCACCGCACCTGAGACCCGGGTTCGATCCTGCCCTCAGTTCCAGCCAGTGTGAAGTTTACGTGTCCTCCAGCTGCTCCAGTTTCCTCCCACACCCCAGAGACGTGCTCGTTTGTAAGTTAAATTGGCCTCTCTAAATTGTCCCCAGCGTGTGGGGAATGGAGGACAAACGTACAATAACGTTGAGACATCGGGAGATTGACGGCGGGTCTAGGCACGGTGGGCCGAAGGCCAGTTTCCATGCTGTATCTACAAATTAATCAATCAAGTCATCGCAGATCTAGGCTGGTGCTCCAGTACTGAGGGAGAAAACAGCATCTGACTTGGGTTTGTCCATCAGAGGTGTTCAGCCAGGGCCAGAGTGGTGACGCTCTTTGGTGAAGCTGGCTGCTTTGTGAGGCAGCACCACCTGTACATCCTTCGATGGCGGGGAGATAAGTGCCCGTGATGGAGCGGGCAGTGTTTACCACTCCCGTACTGCCTGCATCCTCTTCAGTAAATGTCCACTGTTCACCGTCAGTTCAGAGCTTTCAGTTGCATTGACACTCGAAATGGTATCACGAGGCTTAACAATTGCAGGCTAATCCAGTCGCTGCTTTAACCTGCTTCCCCTCTGTGCCTCTCGACTGTATCGGTCCCCTGAGTGGAGACAGGCACTCCACGCTAAAACCTGCTCGCTGTAGTACAAGCCAGAACACCTCTGGGGTTCAACAAAGCAACAGAAGTAATCGATTGTCTAGTGCATTGCTGATTGTATTTGATTAAAGTACATCGTTGAGAGAGAGAGTGCAATTAGCTGATGGAGTACCCTGGCTTATCTGTAATCCTCATGGACACCTGAAATGTAGAACACATTGAAGCCAAGTGTTGCAAATGTTGGAAATCCAAAATCAAATCGGTGCTAGAAAGACTCAGCAGGTCAAGCAGCAACTGTGGAGAGAGATGGTGAATGTTTCTGGTTGATAAATGTAAGTGATTATCTCGTTTACCCTGAAGATGACCAAAAGACAAAAGGACAGAATTCAGCCCGTTGAGTCTGCTCTACCATTCAGTCATAGCCGATCTATCTTTCTCTCCCGATCACATTCTCCTGCCTTCTCCCCGTAACCTATGACAATCTTACTAATCAAGAACCTATCAATCTCTGCTTTAAAAATACCCGATGACTTGGCCTCCACAGCCATCTGTGGTGATGAATTCCACAGATTCACCGCCCTCAGGCTAAAGAAATTCCACCTCATCTCCATAAAGCCCTGTCCCACTGTACGAGTTCATCTAAGAGCTCTCCCGAGTTTGCCCTGATTCCAACTCTGAGATTTACGGTAATGGCCGCTCGTCAGTACTCGGGGCTCTCGTGGACATTTTTCAACATGCTGAAAAATCTTCACGAGTCTTCCCGAGCTTACCGCGTTTCCCGAGTACCTGCCGTTAGCTTTACGAGCCGCTAAGAGACGTCCAGAGCTCCGACATACCCGCTACGTACATTCTATGTGCTTCCACGAGTTTGATCATTTTAGACTCTCTCACTAATGGAAACACCCTCTCCACATCCACTCTATTCAGGCCTTTCATCATCCGGTAGTTTAGTTTAGAGTTAGACAATGGGAACAGGCCCTTCGGCCCACCAAGTCTGTGCCGACTAGTGACCCCCGTACACTAACACTATCCTAGACACAAGGGACAATTTACAATTTTTACCAAACCCAGTTAACCTGCACGCCTTTGGAGCGTGGGAGGAAACCGGAGCACCCTGGGAAAACCCACACCAGGACACGGGGAGAACGTGCAAACTCCGTGCAGACAGCGCCCGTGGGCAAGAATGAACCTGGGTCTCTGGCGCTGTGAGGCAGACAGTTTTCAGTGAGATCTCCCCCTGTGAAGGCCCCCGTGACGTGGAGCATTAGTGGGGAAGGAACTCACAAATCCAGTCAGCAATTAATTTTCTGGCAGCTGATTAATCGGACGTCAGTTTTCATCTGCGTACCATTCATCCGGGATTGCAAGGCACGTCAACACCTTGCGAGATGCGGCTCTATTCGCGATGTTATTGGAGGAGTTGTTTTGTTAACAGGAGTTCTCTGCTGGCTGTTCAGAATTCTCGTGCATATTAGCCCAGGAAACAAATCTCGATGGCTCCAGGTGTGCAGGGCTCTGAATGCTGCCATGGTAACAGATTAGTCGCATTATTAGTCATTTGCTTTTGTTTCTTCGATAGCAGCAGTGGCGGTGAGGAAGAGGGCAGTTTTTAATATGGGGGGGGGGGGGGGCCTTTCCCGAGTGCTGGCTTTGCTTTTGCTGCTTGTTCGAATGCAATAATGGGCACACAACATGTCCACCATCCCCTGCCATGTTACAATGCCGCCAGCGTCTTGTATCGTAATGCTCTGTGATAAGACAATTAAGAGCAAAACTCCTGCATTGTGTAGATGCACTTTTCTGGTCGATTAGCTTCAAGTCCCACATCCTGCGACGTTCCCAGTGAGCGGGGTTCACGTGGTGAGGTTGTGTCTGTTTAGATTTGAGAAGCTCGGGATCTCGCTGTAATAATGCCCTGCACAAAAGGATTAGTTTAGTTTAGCCTAGTTCAGAAATACAACGCGGAAACAGGCCTCGTTACAGACAGCGCCCCCTGGTAGTAGACTCTCCCACTACTACCTCTCCACGTCCTCTCCACCCAGTCCTGTCATTGTCCGGTAGTTTAGTTTCAGTAAGTAAGTAAGTTTGTTGGCCAAGTATTCACATACAAGGAATTTGCCTTGGTGCTCCGCCCACAAGTAACAACATGACATACAGTGACAGTTACGAATGACTCAGAAAACACTAAACATTAATAATAATAATAATAATAATAAAACATTAATGATAAAACACCATTGATCAAGCAGGTGAACCAACAAAATACCGGATCAAAGGGAGGCTACAGACAGTTTAGTTTAGAGATCGAGCACAGAAACAGGACCTTCAGCCCACCAAGTCTGCAGCAACCAGCGATCCCTGCACTTTGACACTATCACACACACACACGCATACACACACACACACACACACACACACACACACACACACACACACACACACACACGCACACACACACACACACACACACACACAATAGGGACATTTTTACATTCATACCATGCCAATTAACTGACAAACCTGTACATCTTTTGGAGTGTGGGAGGAAACTAAAGATCTCGGAGAAAACCCACGGGGTCACGGGGGAGAACGTACAAACTCCGTACAGACAGCACCCGTAGTCGGGATCGAACCCGCGTCTCTGGCGCTGCTGTAAGCCAGCGACTCCACCGTGTGGGGCAATAGTTACCATGCGCCACCATGCCGCATCAGTAGTGAGGAGATGCAGAGATTCCACTTGTTTTTACGTGTACACACTCTGTATACACAGGGACAATCGGGCCGATGACGCAGGAAGAATTCTCACTGTGATGTTTCAGATATGTTTGTGAAAGTATTTTTACTGCATAACGAAAAAGCTAAACACTATCCAAATGTGTGCCGTTAGGGCTCAGTGCTGGCCTGTTGTTGTCTGTCATGATATGACGGATAAGGGTGTCGTTGGACAAATTACTAGGTTTTCTGATGACACAAACATTGGTGGAATAGTGTGGATGTGGGAGTGTGGGTCGCTCGAGTGTACGGTCTTTCCACTGACTGGTTAGCAAGCAACAAAAGAGTTTCACTATACCTCAGTACATGTCACAATGAACTAAACTCAACTAAGCTCAACTAGTAGATAGTCACAGGTCATTAGAGCTGTACAACATGAAATCTGACCCTTCAGCCCACCTTCTCCATTTTGGGCTAGTCCCATTTGTCTGCATTCAGCCCATGTCCTTCTAAACCAGTCCTATCCATATATCTGTCCAAATGTCTTTTAAAAATCATAATTGCATCTGCTTCGATAGCTTTCTCTGGTAGCACATTCCAGATACGGACTACCCTTTGAATGAAAAGGTTGCCCTTCAGATCCCACTTAAATCTCTCCCCTCTCACTTGAAGGCGATGCCCTCTAGTTTTAGTGTGTAAGGAAAGAACTGCAGATGCTGGTTTAAATTGAAGGTACTCACAAACTGTGGTTTGTCTCGACCCGAAACATCACCCATTCCTTCTCTCCAGGGATGCTGCCCGCCCCGCTGAGTGACTCCAGCATTTTGTGTCTTCCCTCTAGTTTCAGAATCCTCTACCCTGGGAAATAGTGACGGAGGTTGTGAAAGGATATGGACGGACATAGATGGGTGCAAGGTCGCTCAGAGCGTGGACTGGTGGTATTTACTGTGAACAATGTGAGGCAGTAGCTCTGGGATGCCACATACCAATGAGGCATAACTGGCAGGGAGCCCCAGCACAGAGATGTACAGCTGGATCCAGGAGCATAAGTTCACAATTTGGTGAAAATTGAATGTTCTGTGAGCCTGCTTCATAGGCTAAGGGTCTGAGTATAAGATTTAGGACGTTAGAAACATAGAAATAGAAAATAGGTGCAAGAGGAGGCCATTCAGCCCTTCGAGCCAGCACCGCCATTCACTGTGATCATGGCTGATCGTCCCCTATCAATAACCCGTGCCTGCCTTCTCCCCATATCTCTTGACTCCACTAGCCCCTAGAGCTCTATCTAACTCTCTCTTAAATCCATCCAGTGACTTGGCCTCCACTGCCCTCTGTGGCAGGGAATTCCATAAATTCACAACTCTCTGGGTGAAAAAGTTTTTTCTCACCTCAGTCTTTGCTTTGGTGACATTATGTTAAGACACACGTGGACAGGTACATTGT
This sequence comes from Okamejei kenojei, assembly GCA_035221665.1. Lineage (NCBI taxonomy): Eukaryota > Metazoa > Chordata > Chondrichthyes > Rajiformes > Rajidae > Okamejei > Okamejei kenojei. The sequence goes on along the minus strand of CM069159.1, from coordinate 26,892,314 downwards.
AGGGGAAGGTTTGGATGGATATGGGCCAAACGAAGGCAGGTGAGACTAGTCAAAAATAATTTTCCGAAGTCTACATAGTTCAGAGTCTATTGGGAGGTTGTAGTGTTTAATAGCCTAATGATTGCAGGGAAGAAGCTGCTCCTGAACCTGGACGTTACAGTTTTCAGGCACCTATACCATCCCAATGGCAGGAGTGAAATGAGAGCGTGCCCAGGCGGTGTGACCTTATGAAGGTTTACAACATTATTGGGGCCTTGGAGAGGATTGATAATCAGAGTCTTTCTTCCAGAGGTGGGGAGTCTAAAACTAGAAGGAGCAGATTTACACAGAGAGGGGAGATGGTTAAAGGAGATCTGAGGAGTATGTTTTTCTCGCAAAGTGTGGTGATTATATGGCCCGAGCTGCCAGAGGGGTAGGTGGAAGACAACATTTATAAGGCATTTGGGCAGGATCATGGACAGGAAAGGAGAAGCGAGATCATTTGGGCAAATGGGATTGGGATGGAGAGATGCCACGGTCGGTCGGCATGGACCAGGTGGGCCGAAGGGCCTGTCTCTGTGCTGTCCTACTCGATGGGTCAGTTCCAGATCCCAGATGGGTTTTGAACCTACTTGATGTTCTGAACTTTCTGTATCATTAGAATTCACTCTTGCGTGCTGATGAAGGATGCTGCATCTCCCACCAAATGTACTTTATAATGAATGTCTCATCCTTTTGTTTTTTAGGTAAGTGGAACTGTCGCGGTTCGGAACTGCTTCAAGACCAGACGCAGGTCAGGCCAGTTAACTGATCACTCCTGATGGTAATGCTCTGAGGTTTAATTAAAAGTGGCTGCATGTTCACTGATCCTCTACAGGTCAGTGTGGCTTTGTGTGCAGAGGCATGTGGGATGCGTGTGCGTGTTGTTACCTCCTGTGGACCATGCCGTTAGTGTATTCATTTGATGGAACACAAGATGTTGTTGCCAGCAAATGTTGCCCCCCCCCCCCCCCCCCCCCCACCCCCCGAGAAGCTGCTGGTGAGTGGTGAGCCCCTCACAATGAGCTGAAGGACTCACTCAGTCTGCAACAGTGCAGGGAAGAGAATAGTCAAACTTTCCCCTCCACAGATGCTGCTGGACCTGCCGAGTCCTCCAGCACTTTGTGTGTTTTGCTCCAGATGCCAGCACCTGCAGTTCCTTGAGCCCCCAGCAGGTTGTGTTTGGACTACCATTATATCAATGTCAACCTTTGAGAATTGGCAGCGCTTGGCTTCCCCGAATGTGCCGCAACTTTAGTAAGAACGGAACGACCAATTTTTATAACACTGCTAAATAGGTAGTCTGTTCATAGGTTCAGATTATTGACGGAACAAGATTGCTGTTGTTTTCAAATTACTTCCAAGAGTGTCTGGAAATTGCTCCATTCACCTTTGATGCCAGCCTTTTGGCAAAGCAGAGTGACATACGAATCGATAAAAAGCAACTCGCCAGAGTTAGGGGCCTGTCCCACTTTCACGACCTGATTCACGACCTCTGCCGAGTTTGCCCTTGACTCATCCTCGCAGCACGTCGTCACGAGGCCGTAGGTAGGTCGCGATGCTGGTCGTAGGTGCTCGTGGCATCAAATAGGCCGGGGCGTTTTTCTAGCCCGATGAAAATTGTCCACGAGTAAAAAAGGTCGTGAATTAGGTCGTGAAAGTGGGACCGGCCCTTTACCCGAACTCGCTAGGTTTCTAGATCGCATGGAGAACGTACTCTTTGGTTGGCCATCTAGTTTTAAGCAGGTCAGCTGGGGAGTGTTACACCCAGAGCACAGCCCCTGGGTTACAGGGAATGCTTCTCATATGCTCATGCTGTGTGCTGGCTTAGACTAAAACACGTCAAATAAGTTTAGAGATACGGCGCAGAAACAGGACCTTCGGCCCACCAAGTCCGCACCGGCCAGCGATCCCCGCACATTAACGTTATCCTACACGTACTAGGGACAATTTACACCGAAAGCAAGCATACAAACCCCAAGTCAATTAACCTACAAACCGGCACTGTACGTCTTTGGAGTGTGGGAGGAAACCGAAGATCTCGGAGAAAACACACGGGCTCACGGGGAGAACGTGCAAACTCCGTACATGCAGCACCCCTTAGTCGGGATCGAACCCGGGTCTCTGGCGCTGCAAGCACTGCAAGACCGCAACTCTGCCACTGCGCCACTCTGCCGCCCTGAGAGTTGCCGCCTTACAGCGCCAGAGACCCGGTTTTGACCCTGACTACTGGGGAATTTGCAGGTTCTCCCTGTGGCCGCACAAAAAGTAACATAAATTAACAACAGTAACACAGCAATACTAGGTATTCAAACCATCGTGGTGCAGAACAAAAGTCCTTAGTGCAACCAAAAACGCAGCTGATACTAGATCATAGTTGCTGAGGTTACTATTGAAATGTTTAGGAAGCATTTGGACAAGTACATGGATAGGACGGGTTCAGAGGGGTATGGGCCAAGCTCAGGCAGGTTGGACTAGTGTAGATGGGACATGGTGGCCAGTGTGGGCAAGTTGGAATGAAGGGCCTGTTTCCATGCTGTATCACTCTATGACTCTGTGACTCTAGGTTAGTGTTGCGCAGTGTTCAAGAGTCTGATGGTTGCTGGGAAAAGGTCGTTCTTCAAGGTTTCAAGGCCAGTTTATTGTCACGTGTACCAATTAAGGTACAGTGATATTGGAGTTACCATGCAGACATGCTAAGTGAAAAGCAGCAAGACTCAGAGACACATCAAATAAAAGTTAACATGAACACCCACCACAGCGGCTCCCTGCATTGCTCACTGTGATGGAAGTAATAAAGTCAAATCTTCTCCCTCTTTATTCTCCCGCGGTCGGGGCTGTCGAACCGAACCTGGATGTCCTGGTTTTCAGGCTCCTGTATCTTATTCCCGATGGTGGCAGCGAGATGAGAGCGTGGCCAGGGTGATGTGGGCCTTTGATCATATCAGCTGCAGCATCTCCCGTCGATCCCTTCGATGGTGGGGAGGTCAGTACCCGTGACGGAGCAGGCAGTGTCTGCCGCTCTCTGTAGCCTCACTTTGTTTCTTCATCAGTGGAGGCGTTTATTGCTAATTGAGGACTGGGCACAAAGTAGAACTGGAAGCAGAGGAGATCACGGCGTGAGTTCAGTCTAGGCGTTGCTGCCCTTCCAAGTATCACCAGCTCCCACCTGCTCAACTGGGCAGCCATCCCGCAAGCCCCTGCTCGACATCTGTGACGTCCCGGCAGCTTATATAAATAAATACTGACGTGGGCTGACCTGCGAGAGTGTGCTGCACGATTATGCAGCGTTAATGCAGTATGATTGCTTCGCAATAAACTGATTATACATTGCTGGCACCACCAGCCCTGTGCTGTGTGCATCATGCTTGTGAGGAAGAACAAGTGATTTAAAACCCCCTTTCACATCGGCAGTCTTTCCATGAAGCGCAGGGGGGATGAGGGGGGATCTCATAGAGGTGTACAAAATAATGAGAGGAATAAATCGGGTTTTGCCCAGAGTAGGGGAATCGAGGACCAGGTGGAGGGGAAAAGATTTAATAGGAATCCGAGGGGTAACAAAGGATGGTGGGTGTGTGGAACAAGTTGCCAGAGGAGGTAGTTGAGGCTGGGACTATCCCATCGTTTAAGAAACAGTTAGACAGGTACATGGATAGGACAGGTTTAGAGGGGTATGGACCAAGCGCAGGCAAGTGGGACTAGTGTAGCCGGGACATTGTTGGCCGTTGTGGGCCAGTTGGGCCGAAGGGCCTGTTTCCATGCTGTACCACTCTGTGACTCGGTCTCAGTCACAGTAAGCGTGTTGTACAGATTTGTGATTTGACTGTGAACTGTGCAAGCTGAAGGGATTATTCGTCAGTTTTCAACATCTTTGGAGCGCAGATTAGGTTTGCCAGAATGATAAACAGGGACTTGCAGTCTGAAGAAGGAGTCTCGACCCGAAACGTCACCTATTCCTGTTCTCCAGAGGTGCTGCCTGAGTTACTCCAGCTTTCTGCACGTATCTTTACCAGAATGATGTCTCCACACTGGACGGTGCCGAGATTAGGGGTGTACTAGCTACAGGGACAGGCTGGACAAACCTGAACTGGTTTCCCAGGAATGCCGGAGGTTGCAGGGAGACCTGATTGAAGTGTATCAAATAATCAGAACCTTTATCTCAGGATGAAAAACATCAAATACTGGGGAGCATAGTTGAAGGCGAGAGGGGCAAAGGTTAAAGGAGATGTGCGGTGCAGGTTTTTTTTTAAATAGAGGTTGGTGGGTGCCTGGAACACATTGCCAGCCTGGGATGTTTCTAAAGGCAGATACGATTGAGGCTTTTAAGAGTCCATGGCTACGTAGGAAATTGAAAGATATGGATTACAAGCAGATAAGAGATTGTCTTGACATTCTGTTTGGCACAGGCATTGTGAGGTTATCCACTTTGGAGGCAAGAACAATCTGAGGTCATCTACTTTGGTGGCAAGAACAAGAAGGCAGATTATTATCTGGCGTCAGATTAGGAAAAGGGGAGGTGCAACGAGCCCTGGGTGGCCTTGTACATCAGTCACTGAAGATAAGCATGCAGGTACAGCAGGCAGTGAAGAAAGCTAATGGCATGTTGGCCTTCATAGCGAGAGGATTTGAGTATAGGAGCAAGGAGGTCCTACTGCAGTTGTACAGGGCACTGGTGAGACCGCAGCTGGAGTATTGTGTGCAGTTTTGGTCTCCTAATTTGAGGAAAGACATTCTTGCTGTTGAGGTTCACCAAGTTAAGTCCCAGGGATGGCGGGACTGACATATGATGAAAGAATGAATCGACTGGGCTTATTTATATTCACTGGAATTTAAAAGGATGAGAGGGAATCTTATGGAAACATATAAAATGCTTCAGGGATTGCACCGGCTAGATGCAAGAAAACAACCCCTATGCTGGGGGAGTCCAGAACCAGGGGTCACAGTTTAAGAATAAGGGGTAGACCATTTAGGACCGAGATGAGAAACTTTTTCTGCCAGAGAGTTGTGAATCTGTGAAATTCTCTGCCTCAGAAGTAAGTGGTGGCCAATTCACTGGATGTATTCAAGAGAGAGTTAGATGTAGCTCTTAGGGCAAATTGAATCAGGGGATATGGGGAGAAGGCAGGAACGGGGTGCTGATTCTGGATTATCAGCCATGATCACATTGAATGGCGGTGCTGGCTCAAAGGGCCGAATGGCCTACTCCTGCACCTATTATCTATGCTTTTATCTATGCTCTATTCTGGACCGACGGGCCTGTTCTTGTACTGTAATGTTCTATGTTCTATCTACACAAAGAGGCTTTGAACTTTCATAATCAATGCAAAACTGGATGAAGAACTATTTGCGTTTCCTCCCATATTACTGCGTCCTGCATGGAGGAATTGTGTCGATGTGGGGGTGGGGGTTTGAGGGTGGGGGGCAGATCTACTGGGCTCTGGTATCCATGGCTGTATTCCCAATGTTTATTAAAGTCCTAGAACTGTACACCACAGAAAAGCCCTCGTCCCAACTCATTTATCCGTCCAAGTTGCCTGCCTGAATGAATCCTTTGCATGTGCCTGGCCCACACCCCACCAGTCGCAGAGTCATGCAGCGTGGAAATAGACCCTTTGGCCAAACGTGCCCACACCGACCAACTAAACTAGTCCCACCTGCCTGCCTTGAGCCCATATCCCTCTAAACCTACCCTATCCTTGAACCTGTCCAAATGCTTCTTAAACGTTCCGATAGTACCCGCCTCAACTACCTCCGCCGGCACCTCGTTCCATATACCCACCACCCTCTGTTCAGGTTCTTCACCCCTCAGGTTCCCATTCAATCTCACCACCCCCCCTCACCTTAAATCTATTGTTCTCAATCTCCCTCCTCTGGGCAAGAGATTTTAGCATTTACCCGATCCATTCCTGCCATTATTGTTTTTACACCTCTTTCAGATCACCCCTTATCTTCCTGCGCTCCAAGGAATAAAGTCCCGGCCTGCTCGACCTATCTCTATAGCTCAGGTCCTCGAGTCCTGACAACATCCTTGTAAATCTTCCCTGCACTCTTCCCAGCTTGACAACATCTTTCCTACAACATGGTGACCACAACTGAAAATAATATTCTAAATAGACCAAAAGTGCTGGAGAAACTCAGCGGGTGCAGCAGCATCTATGGAGCGAAGGAGATAGGCAACGTTTCTGGCTGAAACCCTTCTTCAGAGTCTGAGTCTGAAGAGTTGGAAGAAGGGTTTCGACCCGAAACGTTGCCTATTTCCTTCGCTCCATAGATGCTGCTGCACCCGCTGAGTTTCTCCAGCACTTTTGTCTACCTTCGATTTTCCAGCATCTGCAGTTCCTTCTTAAACAATACTCTAAATGGTGCTCACCAATGTAGCAACAACAATTAAATCTTGCCCTATTTAGATCCTACCTTCAACCTGTGTCCTCTGGTTGTCAATCTACTGGGCAAATGTGTGTGTTTACCCGATCTATTCCCGTCATGATTCCGTACACCTCCATGAGATTACCATTGCGATGGAAGGATTCCAGCAATTGTATCATCCCCTGAGTTGTTTGCATTTGAATTTGCTTTCGAAAGTCCCATCCGAATGAATCATAAGGTTCAAGGAAAAAAAAAAGAGTTCATAAGAATTAAACTAGCAGGTAGAATGATTAAGTGTACAATACATCTGCTCACTTTGTGCCCAGCCCTCCCTGTAGCTCATTATATTCCATAGAATGGCACGTCCTACCAGCCTGCACTCCGTCTCTCTGCAATAGAGTCCATTATGGGGAAATTTTTCTTAACTGCGATTCATTTGGGACGTGACCATTTTTTTAACCTTGGGATAATTGATTTCAAAAACGCATCCATCACGGCAGAAGCAGAATTATATATTTTGGTTTACATGCAGTAGTGTGCACTGAGTGGAAATCTCTGCGTTTATTTGAACTTGTGACAAGTTGGGGCTGTTTCGTGCTGGAGTGACTCAGTGAGTATCTCAGGCTGTTTCCTCACTGCAGCTCAGGTTTTGTAGAGTGTAACCCGGAGGCAAATGGGACTAGTCAGAGGGCAGTTAATCTGTGGAACTCTTTGGGCAGATAATCTGTGCAACAACTTGGCTGTGGAGGCCAAGTCAGTGGATATTTTTAAGGCAGAGATAGACAAATTCGTGATTAGAACGGGTGTCAAGGGTTATGGGGAGAAGGCAGGAAAATGGGATTAGATCAGCCATGATTCAAGATTCAAGAGAGTTTATTGTCATGTGTCCCAGATAGGACAATGAAATTCCTGCTTTGCTTCAGCACAACAGAATATAGTAGGCATGACTACAGAACAGATCAGTGTGTCCATATACAATTATATAAATATATACACACATGAATAAATAAACTGATAAAGTGCAAATATACAGATAATGGACTATTAATGTTCAGAGTTTTGTATGAGTTGAGTTTAATACCCTGATGGCTGTGGGGAAGCAGCTATTTCTGAACCTGGACGTTGCTGTCCTCAGGCTCCTGAAGGTAGCGGGGAGATGGGTGTGTGGCCAGGATGGTGTGGGTCCTTGATGATGCTGCTAGCCTTTTTGAGGCAGCGACTGCGATAGATCCCCTCGATGGAAGGAAGGTCAGAGCCGATGATGGACTGGGCAGTGTTTGCTACTTTTTGTAGTCTTTTCCGCTCCTGGGCGTTCAAGTTGCCGAACCAAGCCACGATGCAACCGGTCAGCAAGCTCTCTGCTGTGCACCTGTAGAAGTTAGAGAGAGTCCTCCTTGACAGACTGACTCTCCGTAATCTTCTCAGGAATGGCGGAGTAGACTTGGTGGGCCGAATGGCCTAATTCTACATCTGCGGTCTCTTGTGTCGCTGGTTTGAAATGGAGCTAAACTATTCCTCGACAAGCAGGTCGCAGCCGGTTAGTTCAGATGCGTGAGCTTTCTGAAGTTGCCAAAGCTAGTTTAACCGCTGGAAGTACAAGGTACAGGTTGAAGCAGGTACTGGAAGGAGGTGAGTCTGTCTCAGCAAGACCTGGCAGATGTGACTGACTCAGGAATGACGGAGAGCCTCAGACAAATGACTTGCCCTGAGGTTCAGGGGGTTTTCGCTATCTTGGCCTGCACTGTTTTCCCTTGGAGTGAATGATGATGTAGTCAAACTGGGAACTATTTTTTTCCCAGTTAATCTTTCATGAAAGTCAGCGAGCAGACTTGGTTGTTGAAGAACATTGTCCTTGTTCCTCTGCACAAGCAGCTTATAATTGTTTCCTTGTCTACATGAGTGGGCACAGGCAGACACACGCACACTAGTGTACACACAGATGTATGCCCACTGGCACACGGCGTGTACACACAGACACGCGCACACATATATGCATGCACATAGTTGCACACCCAAACGCATGCATGAGCACATACATGTACATACACGCACACACACAAATACACACTGAGAAACACACTGATGTACACACAGACACATATGCCCAAATAGACACACATGTACAGACATACATGGACACACACGTATACCGACAGACACAGACGCAAACACTTGTACAGGCAACAAAACATAGAAAAGAGGTGCAGGAGGAGGCCATTCAGCCCTTTGAGCCAGCACCACCATTCAATATAATCCATGGCAGATCATCCGACATCAGTATCCCATTCCTACATTTTCCCCATATCCCTTGATTCCGTTAGCCCTAAGAGCTCTATCTAACTCTCTCGTGAAAACATCCAGTGAATTGTCCTCCACTGCCATCTGTGGCAGAGAATTCCACAGATTCACGACTCTCTGGGTGAAAAACACAGTTACACACGCAAGTGGGTAAATAGACACAGTCGCATGCACACATGTGTACACTCCCACACACGTACATGCAGACATAGGCACACAGACGTACGTGTACACACACACACTGCCGTGCTTATTTTATTGAACCTGTCACATCAGCTGTTTCACTTGATGGATGGTGCAGACTAATCGGTGAAGTGATACGAGCAAAACTCAGTGTGGGAGCAGCAAATGCTTCAAGGCCTTGTGGTGCGGGGGGTGAGTGATGGCAGGCTTGCCCCACCGAGGCTGTGCTCACAGTCTCGAAGCAGGGGCCCTGCCATTCTGTGTGTGGGGGGGGGGGGGGGGGTCTGTTCATCCTGAGGACGGGGAAGCTCCAGACCTGGAGGTCGAGGAGGTGCGGGCACTGAGGGTCTTCTGGCCAGAGGTCGATGGGATCGGTGGGTCAAAGGGAACAGAGGGGAGCTGGGGCTTGTGCAGAAAGTTGCTCTGTTATAACGCTCGACCTCGCAGACGTGAGGGGCAAATGTCCAGACCCCATCTCTGGCTCACACCGCAGGTAGACGTGGAACGATACGGTGTGCAGGGGGCACACATTCTCTCAACACCAAATACCAACCAGATAGACACAAAAAGCTGGAGTAACTCAGCGGGCACTGGCAGCATCTCTGGAGAGAAGGAATGGGTGCCTTTTCGGTGTCTGCGTCTGAAGAAGGGTCACGAGCTGGAACGTCACCCATCCCTTCTTCTTTTTCTTTGATTCACATCTCCTCGAACACCCGACGCAGTAACGGTGAAATTTTTACATATTCCAGTCGAGATTTACCTCATGATCTCAAACATTCCCTCATCTGAAAATTTGATTTATTATATCCCGAGTTTATTATTTCCCCTCCCCCCCCCTCCACCCCCCCCCCCCACGGCTTTGGATCGAAGACGCTAAACACGTGCTCAAGTCGTGCTGCGCGCTCCACTGGGCTCCTTGAAGTTCTACAACATGGCAGCGCCGGTCGTTATCGCAGCGCGGGCGTGGACAAGCGCGGTGGAAAAGCGGCCGTGGCGGCCGTCACAGGGGATGACCTCCTCTCCGTCTCCCCCGCCCAATCATCTGTCATGCTGGTGGGTGGGCTTCCCCTCGCGGAAGCCACGATCGGCCGGCCCTCCACTGCTTTTGACAGTCCTCCGATCGCTCTGGGCCTCGCTCGGGCCCCCGTGAGCTGCCGCCTACTCCACTCCTCTCTCTCTCTTTTACCTCCTCCGTTCTCTCTCTCTTCCCTCCCTCCTCTCTCTGTTTCCCCCCCCTCCTCTCTCCCCCTCCTCTCTCCATTCCCCCCTCTCTCTCCCCCTTCTCTCTCTCTCTCTTTACCTCCTCTCTCTGTTTCCCCCCTCCTCTCTCCACCTCCGCTCTCCATTCCCCCTCTCTCTCTCCCCCCCTTCTCTCTCTCTCTCCCCCCTCCTCTCTCTCTCCCCCCTCCACTCTTTCTCTCTCCCCCCCCACCTCTCTCTTCCCCCTCCTCTCTCTCTCTTCCCCCTCCTCTCTCTCTCCCCCCTCCACTCTTTCTCTCTCCCACTCACCTCTCTCCCCCCTCCTCTCTCTCTCTCTCCCCATCCTCTCTCTCTCCCCCTCCTCTCTCTCTCCCCCCTCCTCTCTCTCTCCCCTCTCTCTCTCTCGTCCTCTCCCCTCCACCCCGCCCCGCCCTCCCTCCCCTAACCCCTCTGCTCCCCTTCACCCCCGCCTCCCCCCACTCCTCTCCACCTGCCCTCCCTCCTCTCTCCCCCTCTCCCCTTTCCCCCTCCCTTCCCCCCCACCTTCCCCCTCCCTTCCCCCCTCTCTCCTTCTCTCCGACTGCCCCTCTCTCTCTGTTTCTACCCTTTCTCTCTGTCTCTGCAACCTCTCTTTCTGCCCTTACTCTCTACGCCCTCCCCCCTCCCTATCTAGACCCGCCTGCGAGTTGGGGGCTATGCGTCAGTGAATAGGGAGGTTATGGGGTAAAAGGAGCAAATTAATAATATTAATATAACATCAAGAGGGGTACTTAGTGTGTGTGGGGGGGGGGGGGGTAGTGTGTGTGTGTGGGGGGGGGGGTTAGTGTCTGTGTGGGGGGTAGTTAGTGTGTGTGTGGGGGTAGTTAGTGTGTGTGTGGGGGTAGTTAATGTGTGTGTGCGGGGGTAGTTACTGTGTGTGGGGGGTAGTTAGTGTGTGTGGGGGGGTAGTTAGTGCGTGTGCGAGGGCTGGTTGTGTGTGTGTGGGGGGTGGTTAGTGTGTGTGTGGGGGTGGTTAGTGTGTGTGTGGGGGGTGGTTAGTGTGTGTGTGTGTGTGTGGTGTGTGTGTGGTGGTGTAGTTAGTGTGTGTGTGGGGGGTGGTTAGTGTGTGTAGTGTGTGTGTGGGGGTGTTAGTTGTGGGGGTAGTGTGTGTGTGGGGGGTAGTTAGTGTGTGTGTGGGGGGTGGTTAGTGTGTGTGTGTGGGGGGTAGTTAGTGTGTGTGTGGGGGGGGTGGTTAGTGTGTGTGTGGGGGGTAGTTAGTGTGTGTGTGTGGGGGTGGTAGTTAGTGTGTGTGTGGGGGGTAGTTAGTGTGTGTGTGGGGGGTAGGTTAGTGTGTGTGTGGGGGGGTAGTTAGTGTGTGTGTGGGGGGTAGTTAGTGTGTGTGTGGGGGTAGTTAGTGTGTGTGTGGGGGGTAGTTAGTGTGTGTGTGGGGGTAGTTAGTGTGTGTGTGGGGGGGTTTAGTGTGTGTGTGTGGGGTAGTTAGTGTGTGTGTGTGGGGTAGTTAGTGTGTGTGTGTGGGGTAGTTAGTGTGTGTGTGTGTGGGGTAGTTAGTGTGTGTGTGGGGGGTAGTTAGTGTGTGTGTGGGGGGAGTGTGTGTGTGGGGGGTAGTTAGTGTGTGTGTGGGGGTGTTAGTGTGTGTGGGGTAGTTAGTGTGTGTGTGTGGGGTGGTTAGTGTGTGTGTGGGGGGTAGTTAGTGTGTGTGTGTGGGGTGGTTAGTGTGTGTGTGTGGGGTAGTTAGTGTGTGTGTGGGGGTAGTTAGTGTGTGTGTGGGGGTAGTTAGTGTGTGTGTGGGGGAGTGTGTGTGTGGGGGTAGTTAGTGTGTGTGTGGGGGAGTGTGTGTGTGTGTTAGTGTGTGTGTGGGGAAGTGTGTGTGTGGGGGGTGGTTAGTGTGTGTGTGGGGGGTGGTTAGTGTGTGTGTGGGGGGTGGTTAGCGCCGCATGCCCCCCCCCCCCCTCCGTAACACGTTGAGGGGAGGGGACCCAATGGTATAATTTTATATAATTTTATAATTCTAAGACACTAAACATTTAGACAGGTACATGGATAGGGCAGGTTTAGAGAGATATGGACCACAGGGGGCCAGGTGAGCCTGGTGTAGATGGGGCATGTTGGTCAGCGTGGGCAGGTTGAGCTGAAGGGCCTGTTTCTGTGCTGTATGACTCTATGACACAGTCGCCTTGTTGTGGTGATGCCTGCACTGTGAACATCATCAGCATTGTGGACTTCAATCAGACATTTCTCCGTAACAGTAAGAATCTGTTAAGCCACGGCATTCATTTTCCTCACTGAGAAACGATCAGAGTTTTAACCTCGGTCTAAAAGAAAATTGCGGGTTGTGAGAAATTGATTTTAGCCTCAAGATAATAAGAGCATTGAGCACTATAGCACAGGAACAGGCCCTTCGGCCCACAATATTTGTGCAGAACATATTACCAAGTTAAACTGATCTCATCGGACTGTACAATGATCCATACCCCGTCTTCCCTGCTCTTCCATGCGCCTATCTACAAGCCTCTTAAACATCAATATCGTGCCTCCTGTTCAGTTGAGACAATTTGATTTGGTTCAGAGTTCAAACATCTTTGATTTACTGTCAGATGTTAATGCCAAAGACATGCTAATGTAATTTTAATTCCTTTTTTTACTTGAATTTTTTTTTTTTTAAATTAAATTTAACAGCGACACAGAATGTCATTGCAATTAGTGTAGGGGAATCAAGAACTAGAGCATTGATATTTAAGGTGTGGGGGGGAAAGATTTAATAGGAACCTGAGGGGCAACTTTTTCGTACAGAGGATGGTGGGTGTATGGAACGAGCTGCCAGAGATAGTTGAGGCAGGAACTATCAAAATTAAGAAACATTTGGGCAGGGACGTGGATAGGATAGGTTTGGAGAGATATGGGCTAAAGCAGGCAAGAGGGACTGGTTTAGATGTGGCATCTTGGCCGGCGTGAGTAAGTTAGGCCAAAGGGCCTGTTTCCGTGCTCTGTGACAGTCCTCATGTTGTCTTGATGCCTGCACTGTTAACGATCACACGTCTTGTGGCGTCAAATCAGACATTTTTCTCTACAATACAATTTTATTTATTGTCATTTGAACCTCAAATGAAGTTCAAACGAAATTTGGTTTCTGCAGTCATACAACAAGAAAAGAGCCAAGACACACACTTAACACAATTTACACAAACATCCATCACAGTGAATCTCCTCCTCACTGTGATGGAGGCAAAGTCTTGTCCCTCCCCTGTGTTCCATTCTTCTCCCGATGTTAAAGCCCCCGGCGGGTGATGGCAAGTCCTGCGGCCATTGAGGCCGCACCGGGCGATGTAAGGCCCTGCTCCGGGCCTTGATGTTAAAGCCCCCGGCGGGCGATGGCAAGTCCCGCGGCTGCTAAAGCCACGCCGGGCGATGTAAGGCCCTGCTCTGGGTAATTTTCAACCCCGCAACTCGGGCGGGAGAAGCTGCCATTGCGGGAGCTCCGAAAAGTAAGAATCTGTTAAAAAAAATTAAAAATAAAAGTACGAATCTGTTAAACCACAGCATTCATTTTCCTCACTGAGGAATGATCCGAGCTTTAACCTCACGTAAGTGTTCGGCGAAATGGTCAACTATTCTACGCTTGGTCTCGCCGATGTACAGAGGATGCCACATCGGCAACACCGAACGCAGTAGATGAGAGTTAGAGGAGGTACACGTGGACCTCTGCCTCACCTGCAAGGATGGCTGCCGTCTGTGGATGGGTGAGAGGGAGGAGGTATCGGGGCAGATTCTGCCTTTGCTGCCGAGACTCTCTGGCAGTCTCCCTCTTTTTCTAAAGAAGGGTCTCGACCCAAAACGTCACCCATATTCCTTCCCTCCAGAGATGCTGCCCGTCCCGCTGAGTTACTCCAGATTTTTGTGTCTACCTTCGGGTTAAACTAGCACCTGCAGGTTCATTCTGACACACTCCATCTTTTTAGCTCAGGATTCCAACATCTGCAGATTCTCATGTCTCCACAAAGTGGCTACTAATCCAACATGCAAAGAAAGACGTGTGACTGTGAGCCTGGAGCGTCAGGTCGATCGTGAAGCTAAACCCTTGGGCCCAGCTCAAGCCCTTTGTAACACGAACGCCTGTGGACAATGAGACCCGCTCCTGGCAGCCACAGGGTCCCCAAGTGAAGGAGGTGCTGGTGTCATCCATGATCCAGTCTCAGCTCCCAGTTTAGACATTGGACTTTGGGAACACAGCGCGGAAACAGGCCCTTCCAAGTCCGTGCCGGCCAGCTATCCCTGTTCGCCAGCTCTACCCTACAAACTAGGGACAATTTACAGAAGCCAGTTCATCTGCAGATCTCTGGGCGGGAGGAGAAGAAAATCCACAAAGAAAACCCACGCGGTCACGGGGAGAACGTACAAATTCTGTTCAGGCAGCCCCCGTAGTCAGGATCGAACGTGGGTCTCTGGCACTGTGAGGCGGGAACTCTATCGCGGTGCCACCCTGCCACCCCAGTCCTCCACAGCCTCCGGGAAGAGCTCTCGACCTCAGCAAGGGCTGTTTGCATCTGGAAGGGATGCTTGCCTTTGAAGATTCGAAGCGGCCATCTGAGAGCAGATTGGTGCAGACGGTGAAGCAGCTAGAACCCTGAGAGACCAACACCAACCCAACATCACGTCAGCATGGGCTCCTCAAGTAGCCAGGCGGCCCGAGCGAATTTGTTTCAGACCAGTACAACTCACACACCGTTGGGCTTTTACAAATAAAGTATTCACACCACATATCTGTGGAATCTTAGCTCATTAATCCAGAAAAACTCGTTAATTCATCACACTTGGTTACTCAAACCTTGCTTGGCAGTGAGACTGCGGTTGCTTAGCACAGCTGCGGGGAATTCATTTTAAACACTCGCCAAATGCCAAACCACATTAAACTAACAAAGATTAGCAACTGGCAACATGTCTGGACACAAGCTGATATCAGGGCTGCGCCAGTCGTTCGGTTATCCCTGCTGCCGCACTGTGCTCTGACCGGGAAGCCAAGAGGAACCTCTCCAAGGGCAGCCTCGTACATCTTCGGCCAATGTTCAGCCAGCCTGCACGAGCAGGTGACGTGGACAGGGTCGCGGGCATCATTAGTCTTCACCTTCGCTTCTTCACTGAAACTCCTGAGGCCGAAGAAGGGTCCTGTCCCGAAACGTCACCTGTCCAAGTTCCCCAGAGTTGATGCCTGACCCGCTGAGTTACTCCAGCACTTTGTGTCTGATAAAAGGGTCCCGACCTGAAACATTCACCTATCCATGTCCTGTAGAACATAGAAATATGGAATCTTATAGAAACATATAAAATTATAAAAGGACTGGACAAGCAAGATGCAGGAGAAATGTTCCCAATGTTGGGGCGAGTCCAGAACCAGGGGCCACAGTCTTAGAATAAAGGGGAGGTCATTTAAGACTGAGATGAGAAAAAATTCACCCAGAGAGTTGTGAATTTGTGGAATTCCCTGCCACAGAGGGCAGTGGAGGCCAAGTCACTGAATGGATTTAAGAGAGAGTTACTTAGAGCTCTAGGGGCTAGTGGAGTCAAGGGATATGGGGAGGAGGCAGGCACGGGTTATTGATTGGGACGATCAGCCATGATCACAATGAATGGCGGTGCTGGCTCGAAGGGCTGAATGGCCTCCCCCTGCACCTATTTTCTATGTTTCTGTGTAGTCCAGAGATGTTACCTGACCCGCTGAGTTACTCCAGCACTTTGTGTCTAGGTTGCCTTTGAAGATCCCTAAACCTCAGTGAGGTTCTTGCTGAGATTTGGAGATCCCTGTATCATACTGTAAATCTGTGGGTAACAATTGTCACAGTCGTTGTTTACTGTTCTACTCATTACAGCCATTAGGCAATGCTTGGACCCACATTGTCCACGGTCCACTGGGGGAAGGATGATGAGGCAAGGCAGTGGAATCTCTTCCAAGGAAAGCACAAGGTGCTGGAAGAACTCAGAGGGTTTGGTGGCATCTGTGTGTGTGTGTGTGGGGGGGGGGGGGGGGGGGGGGGGGGGGAATGGACAGATGATGTTTTGAGTCGAGAACCATCATTTATCAATGGATGAAGGTCAGGCATGGCCTTTGGAAGGGTCCCGGCCTGCAACGCTATCTATCCATTCCCTCCACAGAGGCTGCCTGACCCGCTGAGTTCCCCCAGTGTACACCTCCACGAGATGACTGCTCTGAGGAGAAAGCTGAGAAATGCTGCTTGGAGCAGTGGTTCCAGCAACTCAGCGTGGAAAACATATCGGCAGTGAGCAATTCCCAACCCCCTCGGATCACTTGCCAGCGTTTGCCCTGGGCTGCGACCCTCCCGTGCCTCTGGAGCCTCAGTGAGCGGAGAGGAGGGTGGTGAACTCAAGATAGACTGCATCTCTGGACAGAAGGAATGGGTGACGTTTCCACGCAATCAGCTTCACATCTCCTCAGAACACTCTCGCTCAGACCCAAGTCAATACTACCTTCTCCGATTTCTGGTGTCAGATCAGAGGACGTCAACTTTCAATTCATTCTGATAGGATTTCTCATATGATAGCGGAAGATTCTGGGAATATTGAGCAGGCCAGGCAGGATCTGTCAAGAAATAAATGGAAGATAGACACAAAATGCTGGAGTAACTCAGTGGTCAGCAGCATCTCTGAAGGAAAGGAATACATGACCTTCCGGGTCGAGACCCTTCTGCAGACTGAAGAGAGGTTTCGACACGAAACGTCACCCATTCCTTCTCTCCAGAGATGCTGCCTGTCCCGCTTGTTTTGATCTATTATAAATTTTAAATAACATTGTTCAGAAAGTGCAATGCCTTTGAGATCTGGACTTTGTTTTCTTGAGTCAGGAGTGTTTGATTGCCATATATACCAGCAGCGAAACAATGACGTTGTTACTTGCTGCAATAACACACAGATAAATATGTAATGGTCAATAATACAATGAATTACTGGAATACTAGATTACCACAATAGTGCAAAAATCACAGTCCTTCGTGCAACCAAAGACACAGTCTGTAGCAGGTCATAGAAACATAGAAATTAGGTGCAGGAGTAGGCCCTTCGGCCCTTCGAGCCTGCACCGCCATTCAACATGATCATGGCTGATCATCCAACTCAGTATCCTGTACCTGCCTTCTCTCCATACCCCCTGATCCCTTTTGCCACAAGGGCCACAGCTAACTCCCTCTTAAATATGGCCAATGAACTGGCCTCAACTACCTTCTGTGGCAGAGAATTCCACAGATTCACCACTCTCTGTGTGCAAAATGATTTTCTCATCTCGGACCTAAAAGACTTCCCCCTTATCCTTAAACTGTGACCCCTTGTTCTGGACTTCCCCAACATCGGGAACAATCTTCCTGCATCTAGCCTGTCCAACCCCTTAAGAATTTTGTAAGTCTCTATAAGATCCCCCCTCAATCTTCTACATTCCAGCGAGTACAAGCCGAGTCTATCCAGTCTTTCTTCACATGGAAGTCACAGTTGCTGAGGTTAGCGTTGTGCAGTGCCCGAGCCGGCTGCCTGTCCCTTTTCCGGTGTTAGACAGAGACTGAGCACTGTCCACGGGCTCCTTGGGGGATTTCCGGGACCGCTGGGCATTACGGGGCGTGGAATATATTCTCAATAAGGATGGGGGAATGGTTATTTAATATTCAGAATTTAAGAATACTTGTTTTATTGTATTGGTTCATGGTGGTGTGGTTGCTTGTATTGTACTCATCGTTTTTTATAAATGATTTCAATTATTTTTGGTAAAATTAAAAGTGTCGTTCAGTGTTCAAGAGCCTGATGGTCGCTGGGAAGAAGGTGGAGGTCACAGATTTCAGGCTGCCCTACCTTCACCCCGATGGTAGCAGCGGGATGAGAGCGTGGTTAGGGTGGAGCGGGTCTCTGATATTAGACGCCGCCTTTTAGAGGCAGCGGCTCCGACAGGTCCCCTCCAATGACGGGGAGGTCAAGTACCTGGCGATGGGCTGCCCCGGGCAGCGTCCGCCACTCTCTGTAGCCCCCTTCATTGCTGGGCATGCGAGTTGCCGAACCATCCATGGCCAAGACTTACTAAATTGAAAGTCTCATCAATCCAGTGCGGAAACAGGTATCTGAATTAGGCTGATTGCAGAGTATCTCCTGTACACAGGGGAAGAGGGATGACGGATTAGCCAGACGTAATCATTGGCTTTCTGCAGGATTTGTGACAAAAGTGACTTTTGTATTTTGTATGAATGCCCTTCGTATCATAAAATGTCAGCTGCCTTATTTTTGTTGACAGTGAAATAGTGAGCCCGTCTGAAGACACGGCAATCATAGTCTAGATTGCATTTACAATTGGTTGGACAAATGGTGAATGGAATGTAATAATTTTGAGCACAGTTTATGGTATCCTGTTAGAGAGGAATGGGCACCAGGAGTATCAAGTAAATGTAACATTTGGCAGGGAAACGAGACCAGGAGGTGGTATAAATCAAACACTTTATGTACCTGTTCACCATGTAGAAGTATTTTATTTTAAAAAGAGGATATGCATTCTATAGCACCTGTTCCATGAGCAGCTTTATACCCATCGTTGTACAATGAAGATTAGTTTGTCCGCAAATCATAGCATTTCACCGTACGTGACATTTAGTTCATTTAGTGTGGCCGCCTAGCGATCCCCGCACATTAACACCACCCTACACCCACTAGGGGTGATTTACATTTCTACTCAGCCAATTAACCTACAAACCTGCACGGCTTTGGGGAGTGGGAGGAAACCGGAGCACCCGGAGAAAACCCACGCAGGTCACGCGGAGAACCTGCAAACTGCGTACAGACAGCGCCTGTTGCCAGGATCGAAGTGGAATTCTCAGCCTCAGAGGGCGGTGGAGGCAGGTTCTCTGGATGCTTTCAAGAGAGAGCTAGATGGGGCTCTTAAAATTGCAGAGTCAGGGGATATGGGGAGAAGGCAGGAACGGGGTACTGATTGGGGATGATCAGCCATGATCACATTGAATAGTGGCCTACTCCTGCACCTATTGTCTATTGTCTGTTGAACCAGGGTAAGCGCTGTAAGGCAGCAACTCTCTCTGGAGAGAGCAAGCCATGTCCCCTTAAACGGCACCGCAGTAATACTGAAAAACTGATGAAGGGTCCTTGAATGATAATAGACAATAGACAATAGGCAATAGGTGCAGGAGTAGGCCATTTGGCCCTTCGAGCCAGCACCGCCATTCACTGTGATCATGGCTGATCATCCATAATCAGTACCTTGTTCCTGCCTTGTCCCCATGTCCCCTGACTCCGCTATCTGATGGGATCATGCAGCACAGAAACAGGCCCGTGGGCTCACTCCCTGCATGCCAACCAAGAAGCCCCAGTGACAATAGTCC
Source organism: Okamejei kenojei (assembly GCA_035221665.1). Classification (NCBI taxonomy): domain Eukaryota; kingdom Metazoa; phylum Chordata; class Chondrichthyes; order Rajiformes; family Rajidae; genus Okamejei; species Okamejei kenojei. The sequence continues at coordinate 26,872,878 of CM069159.1, read as the reverse complement.
CACTCTTGTGCCCTGGAGCCCTGGAACTTCAGAGGTTGTAGAAACTTTGAGAAATAGCATCTAGAACATAGAACATAGCACAGTACGGCACAGGAACGGGCCTTTGTGGTCCAAAGTATCTCAGCCGAACAATGTGCAAAACTAATCTCCTCTGTGTGCACGTGAGCCATAATCCTCCACTCCCTGCATATCCATGTGTCCATCTCAGTCTTTTAAATGCCTCTAGCGTACCTGCCTCCACCACCCCCCCCCCCCTTGGAAGTAACGTTCCAGGCCTCCACCATTCTCCGTGTAAAAAATAATTGCCCTGAGCATCTCATCCTCTCACCGTAAAACTACGCCCTCTAGTCTTGAACATCTCCACGATGCGAGAAAGATTCTGCTTGCCTATGCCCCCCATCATTTTACAAACCTCTATCGGGTCTTTTTCACAAACGTGAATAGCAATCTCATAATATTTGTTTGTAAATGCTGTTCTAAAGCATTGGCAATGGCCTTTAAATTCTAATTGACGGATGTTCTTTTATGTCGTAGCTGGGGAGGGAAGTCACCCAACAAAGTTCTGATCACGAGTTGAAGTAATTAGTCTTTCACTTAACTTTGTGCTGTTGCGCTAAATTGGCATTTAAGAGACGTTTGGATTGGGGCATGGATGTGCGGGGAGTGGAAGGATGTGGGTTATGTGCAGGCCGATAAGAGAAGGTAGTGGCATTGTATTTGGCGCAGATATTGCGGGCCGAAAGGCCTTTTTTTTGTAGCGTTCTGTGTTTTATGCTCAACATGTTTTCATGCGCACAGGATCCTTTACTCGTTGGCTATGTGTCTGTTACAATGTGCGGTGTTTAATCAGGGCTGCTGTTTCCTCGCCTTGTCTCCATGGCAACTTGTGGTCTCGGGAAAGTATTCGGGGAGATGGAGGAGTAACAGAGGTGCCGCTTGGTTTAGTTCAGAGATACAGCGGGGAAACGGGCCCCCTTCGGCCCACCGAGTCCGCACCGCCCAGCGATCTCCCCCCTACACTAGCACTTGCCTACACGCACCAGGGATCATTTTCAATTTTGCCGAGCCAATACACCCACCGACTTGCACGCCTTTGGAGTGTGGGAGAAAACTGGAGCACCAGGAGAAAACCCACGCAGGTCAAAACCCTGCGCTGACAGCGCCCCGATTCAAGATCGTAACCGGGTCTCTGGTGCTGGAGGGCAGCAACTGCCGCTGCACCACCGATTATCGGATTACAAACATGTCTGAGACGCTACATCTTGAAGATACGAGACTTGTCTCAGCAGGAAAATCAGAGCAATTTTCAAAGATATGGATTCATTTCATTGATTCATTACAAGGATGGTATGGTGCGACACAACTCTGGAATTAAACCGATTTACGGACTGGGAGATGGGTGGGGAGAGAAATGAAGTGGGTATATCAACAGTTTTTTAGTTTTTTCTTTCTTTTTTTTCTTTCTTTTTCCCGTTTTTGTCTTTTTATTTCTTTAAGTTTTACTTACTCACTCTTTGACTACACTCATTTTGGTAGTTTAGGGGTTCTATTCACTTACACATTCACTTTCGCATCCACTTTCTTTCTTGCTTTTCCTATCTTTTTCTATTTCATCTTTGCTAAAATTAAAATGGAAGCTGTACAATAAATGGACGATGTCATACGCCGCGGTTTATACTTTTGTACTCTGCTTCTAACAAATATAGAAAGAAAGAAAGAAAGAAAGAAAGAAAGACTTCTCAGGTGGCAAGTCGAGGATGTGGACCTCTGCTTCTCCCTGCGACCCTCCACTGCGATAACATTAATTTGCGAGCAGTTTTTTTTAATCAGAGGCGTCAGTTTTGCTGATCAAGATTCCACGGAGTTTAATTGTCATCTGGATCAGCAACAGAACAATGATATTCTTGTTTGCATCAGATTTACGGCCTGACAAAGAGTGTTTATTGTCTTGTATACCAGCAGTAGAACAATGACATTCTTACTCGCTGCAGTTTAATGGGCCCATAAACTCAATAACACACAGATAAATATTTAATAACTAATAATATAATACATTTATAAGCATAATACTAGGTAACCATAATAGCGCAAACCCAAGGTCTGTAGTGAAACTAAAGACACAGTCCCTAGAAGATCATAGTTGCTGAGGTTAGTGTTGTGACCCTTATGGTTGCTGGGAAGAAGCTGTATGGAGGTCACGGTTTTCAGGCTCCTGTACCGTCTCCCATATGGTAGCAACGAGATGGGAGCGTGGCCAGGATGGTTTGGGTCTTGGTGATATTGGCTGCCTTTTTGAGGCAGGGCCTCTTGTGGATCCCTTTGATGTGAACGGGTGATCGAGGGTTGGCGTGGCCTCGATGGGCCAAAGGGCCTGTTTCCATGCTGTATCTCTAAATTTCTTGAACTGCATCCGTAGTCAGGATCGAACCCGGGTCTCTGGCGCTGTAAGGCAGCAACTGGACCGCTGTGTCACCAAGCCTCCCGATCACAGACGGCTGCAGACTGAGGGATGGGTGATTGAATGGTTGGATTCGGGAACTTGCATCCTGCAGCAGTCAGATTGCGTCTCTCATCCATTCTCTTCTGCGTTCTGGCACCTAAATAAATCATTTATTTGCTAACACAACGGTGAATCTCAGCTGGGCTGCAGCAGAGAGCTAGCCGCAGGCACTGGGGCTCTGTGCAAAACCAGCCGGCACAGTCTGATGCTGCCCGCTCACCCGCTCCAGGTACACGTTTCTGAATAGTGAGAGGCCGGGATAGAGTGGAGGTGCAGAGGATGTTTCTACTCGTGGGAGAGTCTCGGACCAGTGGGCTCAGCCTCAAAATAGAATAGAGCAATGCATCTTTAGAGAGGAGATGAGGAGGAATTTAGACTTTGCAGATGCAGACTTTACCTCCTCTCTGCTAACGAGCAATTAGAGAGTTTAGTGCAGGTGGGTTTAGAGCTGACACAGGCTCTTCAGCCCACTGCATCTGCACCGATCTGCGATCCCCACGTTCACTCGTATGATCCCACACACCAGGGACAATTTACAATTTTACCGAGGCCAATGAATCTACAAGCCCGCACGTCTTTAGAGTGCAAAGTCGGGAGGAAACGAGAGCAAGCCCACGCAGGGTGACGGGCAGAACGTGCAAACTCCGTACAGACAGCATCCGGTAGTCGGGATCGAAACCGGATCTCCGGCGCAGCGAAGCAGCAACTCGACCGCTGCGCCAACGTTGACGTGGACGGCTCATCGCTGTCCCGCAGCTGGTCGAGAGATGCCTGCGTCTCCAGCACCGATAAGCTTGCACACGGACAGCTGGGCCCACAGGCACGGAGTTTGCTCAACATGTTTATGCTGCTTGTCATGGCCGCATCCTCTTTCATTAATCTTGTAGCAGAAAAGAAGGAGTTGTGGGTAAATAAGTAAGAGGGAGATAAAGGACATTAAATCAGAGAGTTGTCGTGCTGGCAGCTTGTTATCTCTCCTTTGTCCTGGGTAATGGAGCAGCGCACTGGAGAGGGATGGTTCATTTCATTTCCATACTGATGAAACGCAGTGGCTCAACAGGTGTCCCTGAAGAGGGGGCTGGCGGAGATAAGGCCGAGAATTCTGCAGAGGTTTATTTTGCATGCAGCAACCTGTTCCACACAGTCTTCGAGAAAGCGGAGAGGAAAAGGCGCTGGTGGAGTGACACTGGCTGAGTCCCATGGTCGCGACCCACCGGGGTAACACACACCGACGGACAGTGTACAGTCGCTTGGTTCAAGTGGCCGCCTGGCGCGCACACATCGTGGGTCACACCGAAGGTAGACACAAGTGCTGGAGTAACTCAGTCACGCAGCGTCTCTGGAGAAAAATAATAGGTGACGTTTCAGTTTCGGACTGAAGGAGGGTTCTGACCCGAAATGTCACCTATTCCTTTTCTCCAGAGATGCGATGTGACCTCAGATTCAGATTCAGATTCAGATTCAAACTTTATTGTCATTGTGCAGTGTATGAGTACAGAGACAACGAAACGCAGTTAGCATCTCACCCAGAAGTGCGAACACAGAATAATGGAAGAGTAAATATATTTATATATGTGTATATACTGTAGCAGTAGTGCAATTTCCGGGGAGCGAGATCAGTCATTGGGGGAAGGAATGTCCGGGGGGGGGGGGGTTCATTTACAGAATATGATGCGTTACACAATGCAAGATTCCACACAATGCAATACTGTGCCAGCAATAGCCTCCCAACCGGAACCGTCACTATCCATGTTCTCCAGAGATGCTGCCTGAGATACTCCAGAATTTGGTGTCAATCTTCATTGTGTCTGCGTTCAATGTAAACCAGCATCTGCAGTTCCTTCCCATACAAAGCGTGGGTCCACTGCGTTTGGAGACCGGGTACTGCAGGTGCTGGGGGATCTTGTTAAAGCACAGAGTGCTGGAAGAGCTCAGCGGGTCAGGCAGCATCCGTGGCAGAAATAGACATCTCTACGTCACCCATCCATGTTCTCACAGAGATGCTGCCTGACCCACCTAGGTTCGGACTCTGTGGGCTGTTTCCATATTACTGCCTTTAATCTGCGGCTGTGTAAACCATTAAATAATTCAGGGTTTTTCTGAGAGCTTCCTGCAGGTACCGCAAGGCTCGGTGCTGGGACCTCAGCTATTTACAATATACATTCATGATTTAGATGAAGGGATTAAAGGTAACATTAATGCAGATAACACAAAGCTGGGTGGCAGTGTGAACTGTGAGGAGGATGCTATGAGGATGCAGGGTGACTTGGACAGGTTGGGTGAGTGGGCAGATGCATGGCAGATGCAGTTTAATGTGAGTAAATGTGATGCTATCCACTTTGGGGACAAGAACAGGAAGGCAGATTATTATCTGAATGGTGTCAAGTTAGGAAAAGGGGAAGCACAACGGGATTTGGGTGTCCTTGTTCATCAGTCACTGAAAGTAAGCATGCAGGTACAGCAGGCAGTGAAGAAAGCTTTCATAACAAGAGGAGTTGAGTATTGGAGCAAAGCGGTCCTTCTACAGCTGTTTGGGGCCCTAGTGAGACCACACCTGGAGTATTCTGTGCAGTTTTGGTTCCCATATTTGAGGAAGGAAATTCTTGCTATTGAGGGAGTGTAGCGTAGGTTCACCAGGTTAATTCCCGGGACGGCAGGACTGTCATATGTTGAATGAATGGAGCAACTGGACTTATATACACTGGAATTTAGAAGGATGAGAGGGAGATCTTATTGAAACATGTAAGATTATTAAGGGATTGGACATGCTAGAGGCAGGAAACATGTTCCAGATGTTGGGGGAGTCCAGAACCAGGGGCCACAGTTTAAGAATAAGGGGAACATTTAGAACGGAGATGGGGTAAAAACGTTTTCACCCAGAGATTTGTGAATCTGTGGAATTCTCTGCCTCAGAAGGCAGTGGAGGCCAATTCTCTGGATGTTTTCAAGAGAGAGTTTGATAGAGCTCTTAAAGATAGCAGAGTCAAGGGATATGGGGAGAAGGCAGGAACGGGGTACTGATTATAGATGATCAGCCATGATAACAGTCCATGAGTGTGCTGGCTCGAAGGGCCGAATGGCCAATTCCTGCACCTATTGTCTATTGTCTATTGTCTATTGTCTATTGTCTATTGTCTATTGTCTATTGCAGTGAGCAGTCGCCCATTCATGTATACAACGTCAGGAAGTCCGGGGGGGGAGCTTTCTGTCCAGTTCTGAGTGTTTGCAAGAGCTGCCTGTGAAAACAGTGTGATGGATAAATCACCAGGGACATTGGACTGGTTTCATGTTTCTGTACATAAGTGCTCACATTACAGGCCCCAGGTTGAAGTGGAAAACTGCGTAACTCATGGATCGGAAAGGCTTAGGGGGATATGGGTCAAATGCGGACAGGTGGGACTAGTGTAGATGGGGCATCTTGATCGGCATGGGCAGAATGGGCCGGAGGGCCTGTTCTGCGAGGTACGGCTTGGTGGCTCTCTGACTATTTGAGAGCTAATTGTCAGGTTTGAAGATCCCAGCTAGAAAATCACTTGTGCGTTCAGTGAACTTGTGCACAATGGCGGCAGAGTTGCTACGTTACAGCGCCAGAGACCCGGGTTCAATCCTGACTGTGTGTGCTGCGGTTTGCTCCCACGCTTCAGCGGCATGCAGGTTTGGAGATTAATTACCTTTGGTTAAATATTGTAAATTGTCCCCGGTGTGTAAGATAAGTAAGTACGTTTATTGGCCAAGTATTCACATACAAGGAATTTGCCTTGGTGCTCCGCCCACAAGTAACAACATGACATACAGTGGCAATTACGAATGACTCAGAAAACACTAAACATTAATAATAATAATAAAACATGAATGATAAAACACCATTGATCAAGCATGTGAACCAACAAAATACCAGATCAAAGGGAGGCTACAGATTTTTGGCTGTTGAGTAGTACTTGATTACAATCGAGCCATTTACAGTGTATGATAAGGGAATAACGATTAGTGCAAGGTATGAATTGTGCAATGGGTAATGTGTGCATGTCAGAACTTCTCTACGAGTACAACGTTGCCACACTCGGCAAGGATCTACTCCAGTGTTTGAACCTTAAGAAGTAACAGAACCGGGATGGCAGCCCCAAACTACCTCCAGGCTGTTGAAAGATCCTGACCAAAAACAGTAGCTGTCCATTTCCTCCATAGATGCTGCCTGACCCGCTGAGTTCCTCCAGCACTTTGTGTTTTGCTCATGCTGGCTGCATCTCTTTATGTAACACCTTCAGTGTATCATCACACAACACCAACTCATTCGGAGGCAGAAGGGCGACCTTCTAGAGGTGTACAAGACCATGGGAATAGACTGGGTGAATACACAAGTCCTTCTCCAAGGTGTCAGGTAATTAAGGGCAGAGGTTTACGGTGCGTGGAGAGTGATTGAGTAGGAACCTGAGGGGCAATATGTCCACACAGAGGGGTGGTAGGTGTGCAGAAAGTGTAGTTGAGGCAGATACAATAACGACATTTGGGCAGGTACATGGATAGGGAAGGTTTAGAGGGATATGGGCCCAGCACAGCCAAATGGGGCTAGCTTAGATGGGGCGTCCTGGACGAATTGTGCCAAAGGGCCTGTTGCTGCGCTGTGTGACTTTATGACTAAAAGCTGATAAACCATTTTTCAGTCAGGGAGCTCACGAGCGCCTAACATGGAGCTCACGAGCGCCTCACAGGGAGCTCTTTTAGAAAGGAGGTGAGGAGGAACTTCTTCAGTTAATCTGTGGAACTTATTGCCACAGAGGGCTGTGGAGGCCAAGTCAGTGGATATTTTTAAGGCAGAGATAGACAAGTTCTTGATTAGGTAGACAAACGTGCTGGAGAAACTCAGCGGGTGCGGCAGCATCTATGGAGCGAAGGAAAGAGGCAACGTCTCGGGCAGTAACCCTTCTTCAGACTCAACACCAACTCATTCGGAAGGCAGAAAGGTGCCTTTCCTTCCTCTATTTCCTTCGCCCCATTGATGCTGCTGCACCCGCTGAGTTTGTCTACCTTCAATTTTCCAGCATCTGCAGTTCCTTTTTACAAGTTCTTGATTAGAACAGGTGTCCAGGGTTATGGGGAGAAGGCAGGAAAATGGGACTAGGTGGCAGAGATCAGCCATGATTGAATGGCAGAGTAGGCTCGATGGGCCGAATGGCCTAATTGTACTCCTTTAACGTGAACTTGTGAGAAATAGGGCGGATTAGAGAGGGGGCTTCCGACCTGGCAGTAACTACACCAGTGTAGAGATTGGTGTTTCATTTCCACAGGCTGGATATGGGATCCTGATGGGACAGACCGATGGCCGAGGCAGGATGCTGGCTGTGGAGTGAATCATCGCAGCTGCCGTCACTCTGGCTAATTACCGATAGGACCATGCGCACCAACAGGAGAGATTAAAAACTACTTGTCAGGTAGAATTCCCCGGGCATTGCCCCATCTCCCAGCTGCTGTCCATCACCCCCCTATCCTGTCAGGATGGGATGAGCCGAACCAAATGCAAAATGTGCAAGTCAAACCAACGGGAGGACATCTCAGGTGTGCAGCTTGCTCTAGGTCGAACAATTCCACCAGTCCCATCCTCCCCAGCTTTTCCCTGTGACCTTTCTTCCCTCTTCCCTTCAACCGCCCCCCCCCCCCCCCCCCCCCCCCCCCCCCACAGTTGAGTCTAGTTTAGAGATACAGCACGGAAACTGGCCCTTCGGACCACAGAGGCCGCGCCGATTAGCATCCCGCGACGCCTGCCATTTTTACAATTTAACGCAGCGAAGCGACATTTAAACCTTCACGTCTTTGGAGTGTGGGAGGAAACTGCAGCTCATGAGCAAAGCCCACACACAGGTCACGGGGAGAACGTCCAAACTCCGCACAGACAGCACCCAAGGTCAGGGTGGAACCCGGGTCTCTGGCGCGGTAAGGCAGCAACTCTACCGCCGCGCCACCGTGCTGCCCACCGTTAGGGTGCCCCACGTGTTACAGCGGCTAATTACCCCCCTCACTTGGGGGAGGGGGGGGCATCGTGAATGTAGGGGGACCCGCACCGCCACGAGCGAGGAGGGCCATCTAGAGGGGGGGGGCCCGGGCGAGAGGACCATGTGCGGCACCAAGCCTGGTTCACCACAGCGAGGGAATATACACTGATGAACTTTCTGTAGCTTTGTCAGCACCAGAAGCGTGGCGACTCTGTGCGCGGCCTGGGTGCGGCCTGCTGCGCGATGTTACCGGCCTGTTTGCAAACACTAAGCATTTCAATGTGCCATGGTAAGTGTGGTGATGTATCATTGAACCATTGACCCCGTCATTGGGATGTGGGTGGAAATGCTGCCTGGATTAGAGAGTTGAGGAGAGAGCTGATGGAAACAGCAGAGTGTTCCAGCCGGCAGAGCCACTGCCCACAGCACCACAGATCCAGGCTCCATCCTGACCTCAACGCTGTCCGTGCGCAGTTTGTACGTTCCCCCCGTGAACTGCGTGGGTTTGCTCCGGTATCCTCCCACGTTCCAAAGGCGTACAGGTTTGCAGGCTAATTGGCTTTAATTAGTTCACTTGTTCCTGGCGTGTAGGACAGTCCTCGTGTACAGGGAGATCGCCGGTCGGCACGGATCCGATGGGATGAAGGGCCTGATTCCGCGCTATATCCCTAAACTCTCAAGTAAAGTCATCCGGGGGGGGGGGGGGGACATATGTGGTCACAGATAAAATCCCACAAAGACATCACCCCACCCCACACAATGTAGCTGCTTAACAAGAACACAACCGCCCCCCAGGCACCGACAACAGCGCCCAGGGACAGTCGCCTTTATTATCGCCGGGTCCCAGGAGACCTGCTGAGGGTCACTGTTTCCATTTCTCTCCCTGTGTGTGTCTCTCGTCTCTCTCTCTGTCTCTCTCTCTCTCTCTCTCTCTCTCTCTCTCTCTCTCTCTCTCTCTCTCTCTCTCTCTCTCTCTCTCTCTCTCTCTCTCTCTCTCTCTCTCTCTCTGTCTCTCTCTCTCTCTCTGTGTCTCTCTCTGTCTCTCTCTCTCTCTCTCTCTCTGTGTCTCTCTCTCTATGTCTCTGTCTCCTGTCTCTCTCTGTCTCTCTCTCTATGTCTCTGACTCTCTGTCTCTCTCTCTCTTTCTCTCTCTCTCTCTCTCTTCCTCTCTCTCTCTCTCTCTCTCTCTCTCTCTCTCCTCTCTCTGTCTCTCTGTCTCTGTCTCTCTGTCTCTCTCTCTCTCTCTCTCTGTCTCTGTCTCTCTCTCTCTCTCTCTCTGTCTCTCTCTGTCTCTCTCTCTGTCTCTCTGTCTCTCTCTGTCTCTCTCTGTGTCTCTCTCTCTCTCTCTCTGTCTCTCTCTCTCTCTCTCTGTCTCTCTCTCTGTCTCTCTCTCTCTCTCTCTGTCTCTCTGTCTCTCTCTCTCTCTCTCTCTGTATCATTCTCATCAGCAGCAGAGAGCTTTGTGAAAAGCAACAATGCCATATCTCGGCAGGCTGGGTCTCACGGATATTCTTTCACGCTGTCTGGCTGGCCAGAGCGCTGGGATCGTTCTAACAAAGGAAATGGGAGCAGTTTTCCTCCAGTGAGCAGCGTGCGGACGTACATTCCCAGAGTGAAGATGTCCAGCGTTAGAGGGCGCAGCTATAGGGTGAGAGGGGGAAATGTAATGGAGATGTACGGGGCAGAGAGTGGTGGGGACGCATTGCAAGGGGTGGTGGAGGAGGCAGATACGATAGCGGCGTTTACGAGGCTTTTAGATACCCACGTGAAAGTGCAGGGAATAGTGGGATATGCATCTGTACACTGGCTACTGCATCTGGACACTGGCTACTGCATCTGGACACTGGCTACACTCTGGCCACTGGCTACTGCATCTGTCCACTGGCTACACTCTGGACATTGGCTACTGCATCTTGGACACTGGCTACTGCATCTGGCCACTGGCTACACTCTGGCCACTGGCTACTGCATCTGTCCACTGGCTACACTCTGGACATTGGCTACTGCATCTGTCCACTGGCTACTGCATCTGGACACTGGCTACACTCTGGCCACTGGCTACTGCATCTGGACACTAGCTACTCCACTCTGGACACTGGCTACACTCTGGCCATTGGCTACTGCATCTGGCCACTGGCTACTCCACTCTGGACACTGGCTACACTCTGGACATTGGCTACTGCATCTGTCCACTGGCTACTCCACTCTGGACACTGGCTACACTCTGGACATTGGCTCCTGCATCTGGCCACTAGCTACTGCATCTGGCCACTGGCTGCACTCTGGACACTGGCTACTGCGTCTGGCCACTGGCTACTCCACTCTGGACACTGGCTACTGCAATTGGACACTGGCTGATGCAGCCTGTCTGTCCTCTCTGACAGGGTGAAAATAATCATTCGGGCCTGAGATGCAAGACGTTTCTTCCAAATGAATCTCCGCCGTGTCTGCTGCCTGCTCAGATTAGTGAAGCATCGTTGATTTAGCAACAGACGCCCAGGGGCTTCCCGGGACTGATTATCGACCAAAATATCACCTTCTCGTGAAGGTTCATATGAAATCATCCAGTTTACCAACTCAATTTTAGATTATCAACTAACAAGAGATGTGTTTATGTGGGAGAAAGAACTGCAGATGCTGGTTTATATCGAAGGTAGACACAAAATGCTGGAGTAACTCAGCGGGTCAAGCAGCATCTCTGGAGAGGAATGGGCGACGTTTCGGGTCGAGACCCTTCTTCAGACTGATCATGCCCTCCCGTACTTTGTGCTTTATGCCAAGATCAACCGTGAGGGTTTTGTCAGCTGTATCCATAGAGCGCAGGAGGATGAGGGGTGATCTTTTAGAGGTGTATAAATTATGGGGATAGCTAGAGCGAGTGCACAGAGTCCTTTACCCAAAGTAACCTTTACAGGTAAGGGAACCTTTTCAGGTGAGGGATTCAAGAACCAGCTGACGTATGTTTAGGGTTACATTGATCACTGTCACAGATACCGAGGTACAGTGACATTTTAAGAATAAGGAGTAAGCCATTTAGAACGGAGACGAGGAAATACTTTTTCTCACCGAGAGTTGTGAGTCTGTGGAATTCTCTGCCTCAGTAACGGCGTGTTTTCCCAGAGTCTGCCCTGGTCCACCCACAGCGCAGCAAAGTTACACCTCGACCATGGTCTCCAGGTGTTGGCATCCATGCAGATGTTCCCTCACATCTGGAGAGAGTGGCCACTGGGCAGGTGACTGACCTCCTGGCACTGGAGAATGGAGATTCTTCGGGAGACCTGCAGATGCTGGAATCCTGAGTGAAAGCAAAGTGCTGGGGAGGTGTGGCGGTAAATAGACTGGCCGCGTTTCAGGTCGGGACCCTTTTCATAATCAGCTGCCAACAATTCAAGCAGGGTCCTTTCTTCCATTCAATAGAGGGCTCCCAAAGTGAAACATCGCCTGTCTGCCCGCCACCGCAGATGCTGCTTGACCTGCTGAGTTCCTCCAGCTCTTTGCCTTTCACTCCCAGCCCCTGAAAGCTGAAGCGGAGGCTGGTTTAATGTCTGTTAGTGTGCGTTCACTGGCAGAGGAGCCCCTCTCCCTGTGGTAACACCATGGGAAACCCTTCCGTCTCGAAGAACCCCACCTGAGGGAGGCAACAAGGCGACATGAAGTGGGGTGAACGACAATTAGTCAATCAGGAAACCTCCTTGCCTGAGGTCACCTGTTGCCCCCCCCCGATATGTCCTCTTTTTAATTCTCACTTCCTGTTCCCCGTCCCCCCCCCCCCCCCCCCCCCCCCCCCTCACCCACCCCCAACTACAATCTGACTGAAGAACACAGTCGGTGTGGTGAGTCTGTGGAATTCTCTGCCTCAGAGGGTGGTGGAGGCCGGTTCTCTAGATGCTTTCAAGAGAGAGCTAGATAGGGCTCTTAAAAATAGTGGTCAGGGGATCTGGGGAGAAGGCAGGAACTGGAATTTAGAAGTATGAGAGGGGATCTTATTGAAACATGTAAGATTATTAAGGGATTGGACAGGAAACATGTTCCCGATGTTGGGGGAGTCCAGTTTAAGAATAAGGGGAACATTTAGAACGGAGATGAGGTAAAAACGTTTTCACCCAGAGATTTGTGAATCTGTGGAATTCTCTGCCTCAGAAGGCAGTGGAGGCCAATTCTCTGGATGTTTTCAAGAGAGAGTTTGATAGAGCTCTTAAAGATAGCAGAGTCATGGGATATGGGGAGAAGGCAGGAACGGGGTACTGATTGGGGATGATCAGCCAGGATCACATTGAATGACAGTGCTGGCTCGAAGGGCCGAATGGCCTACTCCTGCACCTATTGTCTATTGTCGAAGAAAGGTCCCGACCCGAAACGTCACCTATCCACGTTCTCCAGAGAAGCTGCCTGTCACGCTAAGTTACTCCAGCACTTGGTGCCGATCTTTTTTTATAACATGTAGACATCTGTGCCTCTCTAACTGACACTACGCCAGAGAAGGTATCTCTTGGGGTATGGGTGTGGGAAGGACTGAGAGCACACAGCCTGTCGGCCATCGCCCACCGCATCACACCAGAATTGTTTTAAGCGACAGATATTTCTGAGGCAGATATTTCTGCGCCCTTTTTCAGCAAGATAAGATTGTCTGCCTCTCCATTCATCCCTCTGCTCTGTTCTCCTTCAGAACCCCGCATTCCATTGCTAGCTCCTTATCTACCATCAGTCAGTCCTTCAGCACCAGTGAAAGAGTGAAGATTAGAGAGGGAACTATTTTTTTTTAAATATAAAGAACTCCAGGCATGAGTTTTAAATAATAAGTCAATGATTTAAAAAAAAAAGCCCCGTGCATTCTCCCAGTGCTGTGTGAATAGGATTATTTTTAAAACAGTTTTCTAAAAATATAAATCCAATTTTTTTTTTTCTCCTGTTTTCATTTTGATAACACTACATAAATATCAAACAATTCAGGGAGTGTTTTTCCCTGCACTGACTTTCCTCGCTTGGTGCTGGGCGTTCGATGGAAGCGAGGCGGTGTGCTTGTAGACAGGTTGGCTTGGACATCAAACAGAACTATCTTGTGAAAAGGCGAGCGGGGGAGCCGATTCCCCCGGGAACAGTGCGAGAGGAATGACAAACATCACTCAGTGTGATTTTGGAGACGTTTTGGAACTTTAGTAATTTAGACTTTAGTCTCACCGCGGACACTCCCTCTCCTCCCCTCTCCCATCAGGCAAGAGGGGCTCCAGAGTCCCGGGTTTGATTCTAACTACAGGTGCTGTCTGTACGGAGATTATACGTTTTCATAAGTGATAGGAGCAGAATTAGGCCATTCGGCCCATCAAGTCTACTTCACCATTCAATCATGGCTGATCTACCTTTCCTTCTCAATCCCTTTCTCTTGCCTTCTCCCCATATAACCCTGACACTCGTACTAATCAGCCCATGCTAATTCCCCCAGTGCCTGTGTGGGTTTTCTCCGGGTGCTCCGGTCTCCTCCCACACTCTGAAGACTCAAAGTAGGTTAAATCGCGCCTGTACATAAAATAGTAAATTTATGCTAGTGTGTAGGCTAGCGCTAGTGTACGGGGTGATAACTGGTTGGTACGGACCCGGTGGTCCGAAGCTCACCTCACACACAAAGGTCTGTGAGGCAGCAGCTCCACCGCTCCGTCCTCTGGTCTCTGTTCCCGACTTCGCACGTGCCCAGTTGGGCAGGTGTTCTCGAACCGAACTGCTGGAAATATAACTGCCATAGCAACCAGCCGGCGTTAGGCCTGTTGTTACGAGATAACGGCCGGGGTGAACTATCTCCTCAGATGTGCTGCCCCCCCCCCCCCCAATGAAGGGAAGCGAGATTAACAGGCTTGTTCTGGTTGAACCAAAGATGGGAAGGTTTGGGCCCAGTTGCATCTTGAATCCAATGATTGTCTAAACAGGATGAAATGTGGAGCTGGTGTGTAATTTAGCCACACCGAGAATTCCCTGTAACAATGGGAGGTGCTGATTCCTCACCAACAGCTGGAAGGCACAGGGAGAATTAGTACAGGTTGCTTTAGCTTTTAGCTCGGAGATCCCCTGGGAATAGCCACGCAGATAAGTCCAGCGTTCACATTCAACTCAATTAGATATAATACACCTCAGGGCGCAGTGTTGATCTTCTCCCTGGCAATCCAACTCCCTGATTCACAGGGGCGCAGAGGTAGGGGCATCACAGGGGCGCAGAGGTAGGGCATCACAGGGGCGCAGAGGTCGGGGCATCACAGGGGCACAGAGGTAGGGGCATCACAGGGGCGCAGAGGTCGGGGCATCACAGGGGCGCAGAGGTAGGGGCATCACAGGGGCGCAGAGGTCGGGGCATCACAGGGGCGCAGCGGTTGAGTTGCTGCCTCACACCACTTTCAGCACCAGGGACCCGGGTTCGATCCTGACTACAGGTGCTGGCTATACGTTATCCCCATGACCTGCGTGCGATTTCTCCGGGTGTTCTGGTTCCCTCCCACACTCCAAAGACGTACAGGTTTGTAAGTTCATTTGAGCAGAATTGGGCCATTCTGCCCATCGAGTCTACTCCGCTACATGGCTGATCTATCTCTCCCTCACGTTCACCTGCCTCCTCCTCCCCATAACCTCTGACACCTTTACTAATCAATTGTCTGCCCAGCCTCCCTCCCCCAAGGCCAGGGAAGAGACGGCAGCTGATCCTAATGGACACAGTATGGAAACAGGCCCTTCAGCCCACCCTCCCACCATTGATCACCCGTTCATACTAGTTCTATGTTTTCCCGCTTTCTCGTCCACTTACTACACACTCGGGGCAATTTACTGAGGCCAATTAATTGACAAATCCACACGTCTTTGGGATGTGGAAGGAACCCGGAGCACCCGGAGGAAACCCACATGGTCCCAAGGAAACCATCAACCATCTGAGACAGGCCTCTGAGAGTAAAAATGTCCCCTTAAATCCCTCCCCTCTCACCTTCAGCCTAGTTTTAGAATGCTCTACGCTGTGGGTGTGACTTTATCAATACCCCTTATCATCGTGTACATCTCAATACAGTCACCCCTCATCCACCTACTCTCCAAACAAAAGCCTCCCCATACCTCAAGCCCACAAGCCCAGGTGGCATCATGGTGAATCCCTTCTGCATCCATACCAACTTACTTCCCGACAATATTTCCAATAGTTCTTGTTGTAACATTAAAGGAGGCCTTTCAGCCCATCACATCCATGCCAGCTCTCAGCAGGATAGTTCCTTGGGACTTGCTACTCCCCCTTCCCCCTCCCCGCCCCCTCCCTATACCCCTACAACCTTGCAGCTTCCTCTATCGGCCCATCGATGCCATGTGCCTACCTAACTGAGGGGCAAT
The DNA here is from genome assembly GCA_035221665.1 of Okamejei kenojei. NCBI lineage: Eukaryota > Metazoa > Chordata > Chondrichthyes > Rajiformes > Rajidae > Okamejei > Okamejei kenojei. The sequence continues at coordinate 26,857,041 of CM069159.1, read as the reverse complement.
TTACAGAGGCCACTTAACCGACCCACACACCTTTGGGATGTGGGAAGAAACCGGAGCACCTGGGTTAAACGCACACATTCACAGGGAGGACGTGCAAACTCCACACAGAAAGCACCAGAAGTCGGGAATTAGCACGGACTCTGTAGGCAGCGACTCCACCTGCTTTGCTACCTGGCCATCCAATTTGTTCTTATAAATCAGCTCCTTTGGGCTGGCAGATCTGTGGAATCTGTTCTCAAGAGTCGAGACAGTTTAATTGTCATTCGTATCAGCAACGGGACAATAACATTCTTACTTGCAGCAGCTTAACAGGCTCGTAAATGTAATAACACATTGATGAATATATAGTAATCAATAATACCATAAATTATCAACTATAATGCTAGGTAACCATAATGATGCAAAACTGAAGCCGGTCGTGCCTATAAAGCAGGGGTTCCCAACCATTTTCGTCCCGTTTACCCATGGCAACTTTAATAGCACATAACAATGTTATTTCACTTATGAACAACTAATGATGACAGAAAAACCAGCCTACCCGAGGACTGGGAGAAATTCAGAGTCCAGCAGAGGAGGACAAAGTGCTTAATTAGGAAAGGGAAAATAGATTATGAAAGAAAACTGGCACGGAACATAAAAACGGACTGCAAATGTTTTTATAGATATGTGAAGGGAAAAAGATTAGTTAAAACAAATGTGGGTCCCTTGCAGTCAGAAACTGGTGAATTGATCATGGGGAACAAGGACATGGCAGACCAATTGAATAACTACTTTGGTTCTGTCTTCACAAGGGAAGACATAAATAATCTGCCGGAAATAGCAGGGTACCGGGGGTCGAATGAGATGAAGGAACTGAGTGAAATCCAGGAAATGGTGTTAGGTAAATTGAATGCATTAAAGGCCAATAAATCCCCGGGGCCAGATAGGCTGCATCCCAGAGTACTTAAGGAAGTGGCCCCAGAGATAGTGGATGCATTGGAGATAATTTTTCAAACTCTTTAGATTCTGGAGTAGTTCCTGAGGATTGTAGGATAGCTAATGTAACCCCACTTTTTAAAAAGGGAGGGAGAGAGAAAACGGGGAATTACAGACCAGTTAGTCTAACATCGGTATTGGGGAAAATGCTAGAGTCAGTTATTAAAGATGGGATAGCAGCACATTTGGAAAGCGGTGAAATCATTGGACAAAGTCAGCATGGATTTATGAAAGGTAAATCATGTCTGACGAATCTTATTGAATTTTTTGAGGATGTAACAAGTAGAGTGGATAAGGGAGAACCTGTGGATGTGTTATATCTGGACTTTCAGAAGGCTTTCGACAAGGTCCCACATAAGAGATTAGCATACAAACTTAAAGCACACGGTATTGGGGGTTCAGTATTGATGTGGATAGAGAACTGGCTGGCAGACAGGAAGCAAAGGGTAGGAGTAAACGGGTCATTTTCAGAATGTCAGGCAGTGACTAGTGGGGTACCACAAGGCTCAGTGCTGGGACCCCAGCTATTTACAATATATATTAATGATCTGGATGAGGGAATTGAATGCAACATCTCCAAGTTTGCGGATGACACGAAGCTGGGGGGGCAGTGTTAGCTGTGAGGAGGATGCTAGGAGGCTGCAAGGTGACTTGGATAGGCTGGGTGAGTGGGCAAATGCATGGCAGATGCAGTATAATGTGGATAAATGTGAGGTTATCCACTTTGGCGGCAAAAACAGGAAAGTAGACTATTATCTGAATGGTGGCCGATTAGGAAAAGGGGAGATGCAACGAGACCTGGGTGTCATGGTACACCAGTCATTGAAAGTAGGCATGCAGGTGCAGCAGGCTGTGAAGAAAGCAAATGGTATGTTGGCATTCATAGCAAAAGGATTTGAGTACAAGAGCAGGGAGGTTCTTCTGCAGTTGTAGGGTCTTGGTGAGGCCACACTGCAGTATTGCATACAGTTTTGGTCTCCTAATCTGAGGAAAGACATTCTTGCCATAGAGGGAGTACAGAGAAGGTTCACCAGACTGATTCCTGGGATGGCAGGACTTCCATATGAAGAAAGACTGGATAGACTCGGCTTGTACTCGCTGGAATTTAGGAGATTGAGGGGGATCTTATAGAGACTTACAGAATTCTTAAGGGGTTGGACAGGCTAGATGCAGGAAGATTGTTCCCGATGTTGGGGAACTCCAGAACAAGGGGTCACAGTTTAAGGATAAGGGGGAAGTCTTTTAGGACCTAGATGAGAAGATCTTTTTTCACACAGAGAGTGGTGAGTCTGTGGAATTCTCTGCCACAGAAGGTAGTTGAGGCCAGTTCATTGGCTATATTTAAGAGGGAGTTAGATGTGGCCCTTGTGGCTAAAGGGATCAGGGGGTATGGAGAGAAGGCAGGTACAGGATGCTGAGTTGGATGATCAGCCATGATCATATTGAATGGCGGTGCAGGCTCGAAGGGCCGAATGGCCTACTCCTGCACCTATTTTCTATGATTTTATGATTCTAACAGATAACGGTATACCTTGATCTGTGGTGTGGTGGCGCCTAACGGCAGCAGCTCGTCTGCAGTCCGTCTGTCTTTTTTTAATCTTTTGTCCTGTTAGACGTATGTTTTGGGTTTTAATTTGTATTCTTTTTTAGCTGTGTATATGTGGGTGGGGTGGGGTGGGGTGGGGGAAACCGTTTAATCTCTTCCCTGTACAGGGACCCGACCTTTTCCCTGTCGGGCCTCTGGTGTCGTTGGGCCTAACATCATGGAGCCGGTGGCAGCCTGAGGGCTCCAGTCGCGGAGCCTGCGGACTCGCCATCGCGGAGCTGGCCGACCTCGGAGCGGGGTGAGCTGTGGTGGCGCGCAGCTGCGACCCGACTTCGCAGCTTTGGAGGCTCCGGCCGCAGGCCCGGTGGACAGGAACATCGGGAGCTCGCAGGTCCCTGGTGGGAGGCCGCTTTTCGGAGCCCCCGCGTCGGCAAATTCTCCCGCCGTAATCGCGAGGTTTAATTGACTCAGAGCGGGGCCTAACATCGCCCGGCGTGGAATAAACGGCCGCGGGACTTACCATCGCCCGCCGGGGGCTTTAACATCGGGAGCCCCAGTCGCCTCAATGTTGCAGTTGGACTGCTGGACCGCGGGAGAAGAACAAAGGGAAGAGATAAGACTTTTGCCTTCCATCACAGTGAGGAGGTGTTGGAGATTCACTGTGATGGATGTTTGTGTAAATTGTGTTAAGTGTGTGTCTTGTGTTTTTTTTTTGTAATGTCATGACTGCAGGAATGAAATTTCGTTCAAACCTTGTCTGTTTGAATGACAATAAAAGGCATTCTATTCTATTCTATACTTAAACCAAACGCAGTCAGTCAATGAGAAAAAATATGTACAAATCCAGAATCCCTGGGTAGTCAAAATTTGCCCCCTGTGGGTACATTTACCCCAGGTTGGAAAACCTTGCTCTAAAGACACCGTCCATAGCAGATGACAGTTGCTGAGGTTAGTGTGCAGTGTTCAAGAGCCTGATGGTTAGAATCATCGAGTGAAACAGCACAGAAACTGGCCCTTTGGCCCAGCTCAGCCATGCCGACCAAGATGACCCCATCTATGCTAGTCCCATTGCCCTGCATATGGCCCACATCCCTCTAAACCTTTCCTAGCCGTGTATCTGCCCAAATGTCTTCTAAATGCTGTTATAGTACCTGCCTCAAGTACCTCCATTGGCAGCTCGTACTCACCATCATTTTATGTCACGATTTCCGCTCGGGTTCCTGTTAAATCTTGCCCCTCCCATCTTAAACCTATGTCCTCTGGTTCTTGATTCCTCTATCCAAGGTAAAAGACTCATGCGTTCATAGTATTCGGGCTCCTGTACCTTCTTCCCGATGGTGGGAGTGAGATGAGGGCGTGGCCAAGATGGCGTGGGACTTTGATGGTATTGGCTGCCTTGTTGAGGCAGAAACTCCTATAACGCTAGGTACTCTTGTAGCGCGGCACGGTGGCGAAGCGGTAGAGTTGCCGCCTCACAGCGCCAGAGACCGGGGTTTGTTCCTGACCACGGGAGCTGTCTTGTACAGAGTTTGTACGTTCTCCCCGTGACCTGCGTGGGTTTTCTCCGGGAACTCTGGCTTCCACCCACACTCCAAAGACGCACAGGTTTGTAGGTTAATGGGCTCGGTATAATTGGACATTGTGCCTAGTGTGTGTAGGATAGTGTTAATGTTAAGTGTGTGTAGGATAGTGTAAACATATAACATTATAAAAGGACTGGACAAGCTTGATGCAGGAAACAAGTTCCCGATGTTGGGCGAGTCCAGAACCAGGGGCACAGTCTTACAATAAAGGGGAGGTCATTTAAGACTGAGGTGAGAAAAAGCTTTTTCACCCAGAGAGTTGTGAATTTTTGCTGCCACAGAGGGCAGTGGAGGCCAAATCACTGGATTGATTTAAGAGAGAGTTAGATAGAGCTCTAGGGGCTAGTGGAGTCAAGGGATATGGGGAGAAGGCAGGCAAGGGTTATGAATAGGGGACAATCAGCCATGATCACAATGAATGGCGGTGCTGGCTTGAAGGGCCGGATGGCCTCCTCCTGCACCTATTTTCTATGTTTTCTATCTAATGTGCGGGGATCGCTGGTCAGCGTGGATGACTCGGTGGGCCGAAGGGCCTGTTTCCGTGCTGTATCTCTAAACTAAAGTAAGCTGGTGTCATTAATGGTGACATGGAGCCCCACCAGCTGAACAGAACTAAACTAACAACGATCTTCTCGATGGTGGGGAGGACAGTGCCCGTGATGGAGCGGGCAGTGTGCACCAATTGTGTACATGTGAACTAAAGCTTTGCCTTGACTTCCCCATAACTACACAAGGCGTTGTGGTGATAAATGAACAAGACGCTGATGTTTAGGCTCTGACAGATCAAACTAAGCAACGGCACAGCGCCCGCCAGTCACGACTGCTAACAGAACACCTTGCTGTGGGAGATTCGCTTCCACATCCGATTCCTGGTCAATAAAAAAACACAAGTATCCTCTCACCTGCAGAGTGCCTGAGATCACCAATGGCTAAACATTGTTATTGCAGATGAAAAACAAATCTTTGTTTGAGTTAGATGGGAAGTGGCAACTATCGAATGGCCGCCTGGGTTATGGCTAAGTGCGCGCTGATTTCTGCTCCTCCATTCTCCAGCTGTGGGACTGTCAGTGGCTCCATCTTCAGGCAGCTGCTCACACTGGCTATCTGTTTGTGTATTGTGCTCAGTCTTGTCCAGCGAGTCACTCCTCGCCGCGTGTTCAAGAGTCCTGCAGAGACTGTTGGTTTTCCTGTTCACAAATCCCTCCTCCCCCCCTCCCCACCTTTCCTTGTGAAATGTTAACCCCCCCTGCGTTTGGAACTGGACGCTATTGAGTGCAGTAATTCAGTGCTGAGGTACAGGACCCTTGTAACCTGGGGGATATTGTGGTCAGGTTGCCCTGGTTACAGTTACATCTCCGCTCCAGTCATTAATCTCCGCTCCAGGGAAAGGACAACAGGGAACGCCCCGACTCTGCCATCTTCCCCGCGTCCTCTTGTGTTCACTGAAGATATCAACTGCTTCCCGTGGTCCGCTCCTGCCTCACCTCATGGCCACCTGAGTCACTGCGAGAAAACTGTCCCACAATACGCTGACACGTGAATGAACTGCACAGCCTTCAGTGTCTGTGATGTTGTCTGCTCCACGCTGGGAGAGATAAACACTGCGTGGGCATCTCTTATCGACTTTACATCACAGATATAGCGTGGAAACAGGCCCTTCGGCCCACTGGGTCCACGCTGACTAACAATCACCCGTACACAAGGGCACGGCACAGTAGAGTTCCTGCCTTACAGCGCCAGAGTCCTGGGTGCTGTGTGTACAGAGTGGGTATGTTCTCCCTGTGACCACGTGGGTTTTCTGCGGGCCGCAGACCGGATGGGAACGGCATTTACTGCTGGGCCACTCACTCCCAGTCCTGCCTTAGTGATTGGATACAGACCCAAAGATTACAACCAGCACCGACTTTATCAATACAATTCTTTGAGCAGCAAGGTGGCGTAGAGCCTTAGAGTGGTGGTCTTAGAGCGCCAGAGACCCGGGTTCCATCCTGACTATGTGTACTGTCTGTACGGGGTTGGTATATTTCCCTGTGACCACATGTGTTTCCTCCAAAGATGTGCAGGTTTGTAGGTTTATTGGCCTCAGTAAAAATTGTAAATTGTCCCTGGGGTGGTAGCTGGTCACCACGGACTCGGTTGGCCAAAGGACCTGTTTCTACACTGTATCTCTAAAACTAAAATTAAAACCTGTAGCTTTGGTGTCTGAGTAACTTTACAGCACAGACCACTAATTGGCCGCTCCTTGAACTTCCTCAGGTGCAATAACAATATTTAAAAGACATTTAAGCTGGTCAACGTATAGGAGAGGTTTCGAGGTCCATGGTCCGAACACAGATACATAGGACGAGCTTAGATGGGGCATCTTGGTTGGCATGGATTACTTGGCACAAAGGGCCTGTTAGTATGTGGATGATTATTTTTAATAACATCATTCTTCATTCCCGGCGGTGAAGTTGGTTGCTTCGTATTGCATCTTAGAGTCATAGATCATACAGTGTGGAAACAGGCCCTTCAGCCCAGCCTACCCAGACCGGCCAACATGTCCCATCTACACTAGTCCCACTTGCCTGTGTTTGTCCCATATCTCTCTTCTTCTCCTTTTGTGTGGCGTGCACAGCCTGTAGGACAACTTGTTCTATTTGATCTTCTGTTTGTGCTCGTCCAGTTGATTGCATTAGTCGAAACAGGGCGGACCACGTGGAGGTTGCAATCTTCCACCCCTATCCTCTATATCCAGCTACCTTTCTAATTGTTTCTTAAACTTTGCTATAGTCCCTGCCTCAACCACCTCGCCTGGCATCTTGTTCCATGCAGCCACCAACCTTTGCGTGAAACAGATTCCTGTTAAACCTTTCCCCCTTCATTTTAACCTATGGCCTCTGGTTCTCGATTCCCCCAGTCTGGGCAAGAGACGCCGTGTGTCGACCCAATTTATCCCTCCCATGATATTATCTATCCGCCTCTGTACGATCCTCCGTGGGGCGTGAATGTTTTTCTCTTTATATTGTAATTGGCACAGTGCACTGGGCTGAAGGAGTGGGGAGATTAGCCACGGATAAGGGAACCATCGGACGCAGAGTTTGAGCAGGTGGCAGCCACAGTGGCACAGCGGTAGAGTTGCTGCCTTACAGCGCTTGCAGCACCAGAGACCCGGGTTTGAACCCGACTACGGGTGCTGTCCGTACGTTCTCCCTGAGACCGCGTGTGTTTTCTCCGAGATCTTCAGTTTTTGCCGTTGTACGACTCCCTATTATCCTGGGATTTCTGCATTCCCCCTCTGGCCCAGACCAAGGGTTGATTTCCCGTCCTGAACTAATGCCGTACAGTGTGTTCTGGCAGTGCGTCCTTCAGTAAACCAGAACAGACCTGTGTTAAAATATGACTCCAGGCTTTGTGTTAAATTGATGCGAAACATCCTGAATAAATTACATGAAGTGTCGCCTCATTTTCGAGACACTCCTCGGCCAACAGAGACACAAGTATACGTGGGTGGGGGTGAGAATTTGCAGGCTCGTCATGCCTTGCCAACTGGTCAGTGGTGAACAGAAACATAGAAAATGGGTGCAAGCCCTTGGATCCAGCACGGCCAATCAATGTGATAATGATTATCCAAAATCAGTACCTCCATTCCTCCTTTCCCCCCATATCCCTTGATTCCATTCGCCCTAAGAGCTATACCTAACTCTTCTTCCCTGCCACCATCTACTGCTAAGAGCAGCTTCTTCCCTACTACCATCAGGCTATTAAACACTACAGCCTCCAAAGAGGCTCCAAACTATATAGACATGTCTTTCTGGTGACTGGTTAGCATGCAACAAAAAGCTTTTCACTTTTACCTCAGTACACGTGACAATAAACTAAACTCAACTGAACATGGGGACATTATTTTTGACTTAGCACCACTATTGTCTATTTATTTGTCTGTTTTTTAAAATATATATATATATCCCTCTGAAGAAGGGTCTCGACCCGAAACGTCACCCATTCCTTTTCTCCAGAGATGCTGCCTGTCCCGCTGAGTTGCTCTAGCTTTTTATGTCAATCTTTGGTGTAAACCAGCATCTGCAGTTCCTTCCTACACTACCAGTCTAAATGTTTCTTAAACATTGCAGTAGTACCTGCCTCAACCACCTCCTCCAGCAGCTCGTTCTAAATGCCTCCTTCCACCATTTTATTTCCGTGGCCATTACTGAGAAACAAATCAAAGTTCACCCTTTGTGTAAAAAAGTGACCCCTCAGGTTCCTATTAACTCTTTCCCTTCCGTATCAAAAATATGGGATCAAACATTGTTATAAAGAGTCATAAGGGATAGTAGAATTAGGCCATTCGGCCCATCAAGTCAACACCATTCAATCATGGCTGATCTATCTCTCCCTCCAAACCCCATTCTTCTGCCTTCTCCCCATAACCTCTGACTAATCCAGAATCTATCTATCACTGCCGTATAATTATCCACTGGCTTGTCCTCCAGTTCATTCTGTGGCAAAGAATTCCACTTTGGATACTCTGGAGATGTGATGCAGGTTTTATAAAGATATTCCAACAGTTTACTGTTCTTCTGGTGGAGCTTGTCTAATGCTGGAACATTAGACCTGGAACCCCACTAGCTGATTACTTCGATTTGTTTTTCAGTAAAGGCCACAGAACTAACGAGCTGAGAGTTTTATACTTCGCAACTGATCCCAGTCAAAGTGTTGGCTCGCCTGGGTTTACTACATGTCCATGGGCTGTTTGCCTTGGCCACTGGAGCCAGCTCTTCAGTTATTTCATGAGTCAATACTCTTTAATTGTCATACCTACAGGCAAAGGAAGAATACATTCTTACTTGCTGCAGCTTAACAGGGCCATTAATGCAATAACACACAGATCGATGTTCACTAATCAATGCTACCACAAGTTTGGAATCAGTAATACTAAAGGGCCTGGCACACTATACGAGGTAATTCAAGAGCTCTTCCGAGTTAAAAAAAAATTAAACTCATGGTAAGTACGTAGCGGCTACGTCGGAGCTCGTGGATGTCTCGTAGCGGCTCGTAACGCTAACAGCAGGTACTCGGGAGATGCGGTAACTCGGGAAGTTTTTTCAGCACTGTGAAAAATGTCCAACAGAGCCCCGAGTACCTACGAACGGCTATTACCCGTAATTCTCCGAGTTTGAATCAGGGGAAACTCGGGAGAACTCTTGAATTGCCTCGTGCAGTGGGACAGGCCCTTAAGTAACTATAATAGTGCAAACACCGAAATAAGTCGTGTAACCAAAGGCAGAGGTCATAGAATACCGCAGTTGCTGAGGTTAGTGTCGTGCAGTGTTCAAGAGCCTGCTGGTCGCTGGGGAGAAGCTGCTCTTGAACCTGCAGGTCACGGTTTTCAGGCTCCTGTACCTTCTTAGTGGTAGTGGTGAGATGAGAGCGTGGCCAGGGTGACGTGGGCCATGGTGCGGACGGTACAGGCTGCCCTTTTGAGGCAACGCCTTCTGTAGACTCTTTCGACGATGGCCAGGTCAGTATCAATCTCTACAGCAGTCATGAAAATGAATATTTTCAGTGGAATCCACAAGTCCTGCCTGAGAGAGTGTCGATGGAGATGGCTTGACCAGGAACCCAACACATCTATGCTCCCATCGAAGCTGGTCCCATTTCCCCGTGTTTGACTCAATTCCCTCTAAACCTTTCCTGTCCATGTACCTGTCCTAATGTCTTTTAAATGTTGTCATAGTGTCTGTCTTTTACCCCCTCCTCTGGCAGCTCCTTCAATACAACCACCACCCTATTCCTTCGCTCCATAGATGCTGCCTCACCTGCTGAGTTTCTCCAGCGTTTTTGTTGCCCTTTGTGTGAATAAGTTGCCCCTTAAAGATTTATATGAAATTTTTCCTCTCTCACCTTAAACCTATGTCCTCTAGTTCTTGCCTCCCTCAAAAAAGACCTACCCTAAAAGATTCATTCTATCCCCGTCTTGATGTTATGCACCTCAGTAAGATCACCGCACAGCGTCCTGCGCTCCAAGGAATAAAGTCCTCGTCTGCCGAGCCTCTCCCTTTAGCACAGGCCCTGGCATCGTCCTTTAAAATGTTCTCTCTACTCTTTCCAATTTAACGACATCCTTCCTACAGCAGGGTGAGTGAAACTGAACACAGTTATCCAAGAGCAACCTGGCCAGTGTGTCTGCTCCTGGTTCCCTGCGGCCCTTCTATCTCGGCACTAAATGCTCGCTGCTTGCTTATTACACGTCCTCTGAGTTCCTAAGTCCTCTGCCACCCCGCCTGAGCTGGAAATTTTACTGTGCACAGAATTGTAAGTTGAAAATTGCCAGCATGCTGTGGCACAGTGTGCCATCCACTGGTGCCCTTGATTGAGTGGGAGCCCAGGCAGCCGCTACACACCGTGCCAATGTTGGTCGCAGCGTGCAGGATATGGTCACCAGCAGCCTGCGGCAGAATGAAGCCCTGGCTTCAGACTGTTTGTCTTTAGTCTCAACTTCACTGGTGGGTGTGTGTGTGTGTGTGTGGGTGTGTGTGTGTGTGTGTGTGTGTGTGTTTGTGTGTTTGTGTGTGTGTGTGTGTGTAATGTGTGTGTGTGTGTGTCATGGGTGTGTGTGTGTGTGTGTGTGTGTGTGTGTGTGTGTGTGTGTGTGTGTGTGTGTGTGTGTGTGTGTGTGTGTGTGTGTGTGTGTTTTTGTGTGTAGTACTGTGTGTCTGCCCCTGTGTGTGTGTGTGTGTGTGTGTCTGTGTCTTAGTGTATGTCTCCAATTTTGTGTGAGTGTGTGTCTGTTTGCACGTGTGTGTCTATGTGTGCGAGTGTCTGTTTCTGTGTGAGTGTGTGTCTGACTGTGTGTGTGTGTGTGTGATGTGTGTCTGTGTGTGAGTGTGTGACTGAGTGCGCATGTCTGTGTGCATGTTTACAGGTGAGTGCCTGTGTTAGTGTGTTTGACTGTGACTGACTGTGTGTGGTGTTTCAGTGCACACACGTGAGTATATGCATGTGTGTATATGCGCATGCACAGGTTTGTGCATGTATGTGTATGTAATATGTGTGTGTGCACATGTGTGCTTTTATTTTAATTCTCCATTACTCATTTGTTGCAAATGTTGGTCTAAATAGTAGTAGAAAATGTTGGAAGCTCCCAGCAGAGGAGGCAGCATCTGTGGAAAGGGGAAACCGAGTCAATGTTGTGAGGTTTCCTCCACGGGTCTCGGTGCGTTTCCCCCTGTGTGCAGAGAGGGTCACCGTGCTTCTAACTGCACGGAAGGCTGATGCAATCTTTTGCTTTTGATTAATGGTGGTTGCCGAGGAAGAGGAGATGGTGGCATAGTTACCTGATCAGAGAGAGAGCTTTTTTTATTGTTCTCAAAGCCTGACGTCTTCTGCAGATATTATTAAGAGATTATTCTTTTTCTTATCACGTTAAATTCCAGTTTTTGTGTGTTTTGTTGCTTAGAACCTTTCTTCCAATTCCCGCTCTGCACTCTGCAGAAGATTAAACGTACATTTAGACGTCAAACCAAAGAACCAAGAATTCATCACCACCACCGTATTAATTCACTTATTCTAAATGCTCGGTCCAGTCACGACAGCTAATGGGGCCCACATCTGTAATGTGATCCAAGTGAGCTCGGTCTAAGAGGTTGAGTGTAACTGGGAATAAATTCCTTCACCCAGGCCTCGAATGGGAAGGATGGCAGTAGGGTTCATCACTTCTAGGAGCAGAATTAGGCCATTCGGCCCATCAACTCTACTCTGCCATTCACTCATAGCTTCCTATCAGTCACGATTACTGCAGTCTGCATTTGGCACCGGCTGTTTGTCAAAGGGCTTTTGTTCCTTCTGCTCGTGCGTGGGAGGCTCAGAGAGTGCCGCGGACACTGCACCTCCACCAAGCCAACATACGTTCATAAGATCTAGGAGCAGAATTAGGCCATTCGGCCCATCAAGTCTACTCCACCATTTAATCATGGCTGATCTGTTTTTCCCTTTCAACCCCATTCTCCTGCCTTCTCCCCTTAACCCCTGACATCCTTAAGGGTCTGTCCCACTTTCACGACTTAATTCTATCATCCCGACCATTTATTTACTCATGGACATTTTTTATCAGGCTGGAAAAAAGTCCAGACTTACCCGATGCCACGAGCATCTACGGCTAGCATAACGAGCCGCCACGATATATCTACGGACTCCTACGACTTCCTATGGACTCGTTACGAACATTCTGCGAGTCTGAATCAAGGGGAAAACTCGGGAGAATTTGTGAATTACCTCGTGAAGGCCCTTTACTAACCAGGGATCTGTCAATCTCAACCTTAAAAATATCAATTGACTTGGCCTCCACATCCGTCCACAGATTCACTACCCTCCGTCTAAAGAAATTCCTCCTCATCTCCTTTCTAAAGGGACTTCCTTTTATTCTGAGGCTTTATCAGGATGTTGCCAAGACTCGAGCTAGAGGGGGAGGTTGCACATACAACAACTATAGAGGCAGAGCCGTGATCTTATAGAGGTGTATTAAGTCATGAGGGGAATAGATTGGGTGAGTCTTTTACCCAGGTTAGAGGAATCATCAAACCAGAGGACATAGTTTAAGGTGAGAGGGGAAAGATTTGATAGTAACCCAAGGGGCAACTTTAGTCAGAGGGCGGTGGATGTATGGAACTAGCTGCCAGAGGAGGTAGTTGAGGTAGATACTATGGCATTACTTAGAAGTCATTTGGAAGGGTACACGGTTAGGAAAGGTTTAGTGGGAATTAGGCCAAATACAGTTAAGTTTGACTTGGTAGATACAAAATGCTGGATTAGCTCAGTGGGTCAGGCAGCATCTCTGGAGAGAAGGAATGGATCTCGCCCCGAAACATCACCCATTCCTTCTCTCCAGAGATGCTGCCTGACCCGCTGAGTTACTCCAGCATTTTGTGTCTACCTTCGATTCAAACCAGCATATGCAGTTCTTTCATGGACATAGTTTGACTAGCTTGGATGGGGCACCTTGGACAGCATGGATGAATTGGGCCGAAGGGCCTGTTTGCCTTCTGGATGACTCTTTGACTCGTTGAGGTCATTGTCACATGCACGAGTGTGGAGAGATCCTGGTGCAATGAAAACCTGGCTTGTTAGCAGCATCACTTGCGCACACACACACACACACACGCACGCACGCACACACACACAATCTACACATATCCCACACACACACACACACACAATCTACACATATCTCACACACACACTTACACACACACACACAATCTACACATATCTCACGCGCACATACACGCACACACACACAATCTACACATAGCTCTCACACACACACACATCTACACATAGCTCTCACACACACACACACACACACACACACAATCTACACATAGCTCTCACACACACACACACACACAATCTACACATATCTCACACACACACACACACTCACACACACAATCTACACATATCTCACGCGCACATACACACACACAATCTACACGTTACTCTCACAAACACACACACACACACAATCTACACGTTACTCTCACACACACACACACACACACACACACAATCTACACACTCTCACACACACACACACACACACACACACACACACACACACACACACAATCTACACATATCTCACACATTAAAAAAATGAAACAAAACAGTATTGCAAAACACATCGAGGAAAGAACGAGCCTGTGACAGGTACAAGAGACTGCAGACACTGGAATCTTGAGCAAAACACAAAGTGCTGCAGGAACCCAGTTTTTTAAAAATCAAAAATATTGATTCAAATATTAAAATAATATATACAGTACAGTAAAAATGAAACAGAACCCGCCATCATAATACACGACAAACGATAATCTATCATACAACTATCTCAGGAACGGGGTACTGATTGGGGATGATCAGCCATGATCACATTGAACGGCGGTGCTGGCTCGAAGGGCCGAATGGCCTACTCCTGCACCTATTGTCTATTCTCTTACACTCCTGGTCAAGGGTGCATTCAACCCCCAGCGGTCCCGGGTGCGGAGGAACCCAGTGGTCAGTCAGCATCTGTGGAGGGAGTGGAGGGAATGGACGGATGATGGTTGTTTTTAGACTAATGGAAGTAACGGCGTGAAAGCGAGACAAAGGGATGACCAAAACTGGACAGAGTATTCCAAATGCAGCCTCACCAACTGTGACATCCCACCTTCTTTACTCAAGCCCTGACTGATGAAGGCCTATGTACCAAAAGCCTTCTACACCACCTGAGGGTTAGTTTAGTTCAGTTACAGTTCAGTATATTGTCACGTGTACCGAGGTACAGTGAAAAGCTTTTGTTGCGCGCTATCCACTCAGTGGAGAGACAACACACGATTACAATTGAGACATCTACAGTGTATAGATACATGATAAGGGAATTAGTGCAAGGTAAAGCCAGATAGTCCGAGGGTCACCAATAAGGTCGATAGTAGTTCAGGACCGCTGTCCTGTGCTGTTAGAATGATTCAGTTGCCTGATGACAGCAGGCAAGAAACTGGCCCTGAATCTGGAGGTGTGTGTTTTCAAGCTTCTATACCATTTGCCTGATGGGAGAGGGGAGAAGAGGGAGTGGCCAGGGTGCGACTCGTCCTTGATGATGCTGCTGGCCTTGCCGAGGCAGCGTGCGGTTACAGATGGAGGCAATGGGAGGGAGGTTGGTTTGTGTGATGGTCTGGGCTGTGTCCACAATTCGCTGCGATTTCTGTGCGGTCTTGGGTGGAGCTGTCCTCAAACCAAGCTGTGATGCATCCCGATAAAGTGGTTTCAGTGGTGCATCTGTAGAAGTTGCGGAGAGTTGTGGGGGACAAGAGGCGAGGAGGAGAGAGGAGGTGAGGGAAGGAGGGAAAGGGAGGGAGGGGAGAGGGGACAGGAGGAGAGGGTAAGGGGTGGGAGGAGAGGGAAGAGGATGGAATGGGTGGCGAGGGGAGGGGAGGGGAGGCAGCTCGGTGTTTCCGCTGGATTGCAAGATCTCTTGAGTTTGCTGCATTATATTACCACTGGACCTGCAGCGCAACCGAACATTAAATATCATATAGCTGGTGCTTGTCAGAAAAACAAAATTACATGGTTGAAGTGCTTAACTGCCCGCATTGACCTTATTGTAATAGCAGACTTTTGACTTTTCCGTTACTTATTGGCAAACCTTATGAAGTCATTGCTATGGAAACGGTGTGCATGTTTGAATAGAAGAGGTCAGAAATCTTATCAGCGAAATCGCATTGTCTCTTGACTTTTAGATTTGTCCTTTCTGTTTTAAAATGTGTTTGCAAAAAGGTGTCCCAAAATGTAAGCTCGGCGGTGTGTAAAGCTTCTGTCTATAAGGGCTTTGTTGACGGGTGAGTGTGATCCAAGTGGAAAGGCAGACAATTATCTTGATGTTGCTTGTGTGTTTTTCCCGCTTTGTGTTGCTGTGATGAGCGGCGATTAATCGAGAAAACAGTCCGGTTCCTCCTCGTTTACTACCCTGCCCAACGCACAGTATTAAGTCTTGACGTAATAAGTTGGGACCACAGGACCACAAGACCAGGGCGGCTGCTGCCTGACAGCGCCAGAGACCCGGTTTCCATCCTGACTACGGGTGTTGCCCTGTACGGAGTTTGTACATTCTCCCCGTGACCGCGTGGGTTTTCTCCAGGGGCTCCGGCCTCCTCCACACGCCGCAAAGGCGTGCAGGTTTGCAGGCTAATTGGCACCGGCAAAATCGTACACTGTCCTTGGGTGTGTGAGGCAGTGTTAGTGTGCGGGGGGGGGGGGCAGCGCTGGTCAGCGCGGACTGGTTGGGCCGAAGGGCCTGTTTTCACGCCCTATCTCTAAAGTCCACAGTAGGCCATTCGTGTAGCTAGGGTGAATGGACAGTCTTCTATCCAGAGGAAGGGAATCAAGAATCAGAAGGCATCAGTTTAAGGTGAATGGGGACAGATTTAATAGGAACCTGAGGGTGACTATTCCACACACAGCGTGGTGGGTGTATGGAACGAGCTGCCAGAGGAGGTGGTTGAGGCAGGCGACCGCAGGGGGCTCGGGGAGGCCCCGACCACGGGGGAACAGCGGGGAACATTGGGAAGAGACTGACTTTGGTGCCTTCCCTCACAGTGGGAAATTTTGATCCTGCTGTGTGGGGGGATGTTTTATGTTGAATTCTATCTACTCCAGGAAGAAGGGTCTCGACCCGAAGCGTCGCCTATCTCCTTCGCTCCTTAGATGCTGCTGCACCCGCTGAGTTTCTCCAGCCTTGTGTGTGCCCTCCATCTACTCCATGTTGTGTTCTATATTTTTACTGTATGGCTGTATGGTGATTTAATTTCGCTGTGCCAATTGGCACACGTGACAAGTAAATGCATCTTATCTTATCTTATCTTATCTTATCATAAAAGGCAGTTGGAACCCGGGTCTGCAGCTACCGTTGCTCCACTGGGCCGCCGCCAGTAATGCATTGTGTTTGTCTTCCGAGCTGCAGCGGGCAATTTCAGCTCCATTGCTGCCTCTCGCTCCCACTATGCTCCAGTGACCAGGGCACACACTGCTACACCTGACTGATGTCTATGGCCAAACAGAAAAGCACTACATGCCGTGAGCAACTCAGTAGCTCAGACCCGCTGAGTTACTCCAGCACATTGTGTCTTTTTTTTGTGTAAACCAGCATCTGCAGTGCCAAGCTGTTATGCTGCTAACTCAACAATTCACCCCGTGCCTGGGCTGGGGTTTACTGTACACGAGAAGGTGGGCTGTTGACCTCTGAACATAAATGCAATTTCTCGCAGTTAACAACGGCTTCATTTATATTTATAAAAACGGCTTCATTTATGACACCGTTCCTCATACAAGACATAAAAATTGCCAATGCTGTGACCGGATGTGGCAAGACCTCTGGCCATTTTATGCCTGTGCAGGTCAGCATGTTGACTGACTAACGCATGGTAAAATATGAAATCCTCCAGCGTTCAGCCTGAACCTGTGGCAGAGGGAGCGAGAGGGATAAATAAGGCAGCACTGCACTGGTCCCCACCTGCTGTTGTCTGGTCTTGGAGCTGTGTAGAGATGTTTAAATGCTCCCTCGCATTAATACACTGAAGGATGTAGAGTGTTCCTCTCTCCACAGGTGGCCATAGACGCCCCCGCCCCCCCCCCTCGATGTACTTGTTTAAGGGATGTAGTTGCATGCTGCCAATGCTGACTTATAAACTTGTTTGCCTTTCTTCCTCTCTCTCTCTCTTTCTCTTTCACTCTCTCCCTCCCTCCCTCCCTCTCTCTCCGCTTCTGCCCGACCACCGGCTGCTCTCACAGGCACTGCACAAGAGATCGAAGGTAGAGATGACCAGATGCATTTTACCTGCACAAACTTTGTTTCACGGGGGGGTGTGGGGTGGGGAGGGGGGGGGGGGGGGCAAGTGCTTGCGAAGGGGAGGTTACGGAACCGTTACAGTCAGTGCAAGTCGCGATGATCAAAGTAGCCCTTGATAATGACACCCACCTGAAACTGGATGCTCGCCATCACGCTCTCTTAAACCTTCCTCGCCATCCTGGCATTTGCTTTAATCCAGGAAAATTAAAAACTGATTGCTGATTTGGAATATAGACTTGTTTTGAGTTACTAGGTTCGAGGATTGTGAGGCTAGGACATGGGAACGTTTAATGTTGTTTCTCTCTCCCTACTCGCTGTGTAAGTTAATGACTCCCTCTGGGGTTAACTCACGCCACTGGTTTCAGTTAATTGTGCGTTTTATGTCTCCTTTCCATGTTCAAAATAAGCTCTACACTGCAAAGTGGATGTCTATCACACTTTGGGTCGGAGAGTCGTACAGCACGGAAACAGGCCCAACTCAGTCCGTGCCAACCAAGATGCCACCTCGAAGCTGGCCCCATTTTCCTGCATTTGGCCCATCTCCCTGCAGTTGTCCATCTCCCTCCAAACCTTTCCTGTCCATGCACCCGTCCAACTGTCTTTTAAATGCTCTTATTGTACCTGTCTCAACTACCTCTGGCAGATGGACACAAAACGCTGGAGTAACTCAGCGGGTCAGGCAGCATCTCTGGAGAAAAGGGACAGGTGAAGTTTAGGGTCGAGATCCTTCATCAGACTGATGTGAAGGGTATCGACCCAAAAAGGTCACCTGTTCTTTTTCTCCACAGAAGCTGCCTGACCCGCTGAGTGACTCCTGCATTTTGTGTCGACAATAGACAGTAGGTGCAGGAGTAGGCCATTCGGCCCTTCGAGCCAGCACCGCCACTTCAATGTGATCATGGCTGATCATCCCCAATCACTACCCCGTTCCTGCCTTCTCCCCATATCCCCTGACTCCGCTATTTTTAAGAACCCTATCTAGCTCTCTCGTGAAAGCATCCAGAGAACCTGCCTCCACCGCCCTCTGAGGCAGAGAATTCCACAGACTCACCACTCTCTGTGAGAAAAAGTGTTTCCTCGTCTCCGTTCTAAATGGCTCTCCTTATTCTTAAACTGTGGCCCCTGGTTCTGGACTCCCCCAACATCAGGAACATGTTTCCTGCCTCTAGTGTGTCCAAGCCCTTAACAATCTTATATGTCCATGTTAACCAGAATCTGCAGTTCCTCCTTACACATTTTACCTATTTAATGTACCCATTAAATCTTTCCCCTCTCACCTTAAGATTCTTTTGTGAGGTTGCCAAATTTCCAATCATTGCAACCTTAAGTGTTCGGGGTGTGCGATCCCCTCGCAGCTTTGGTAGAGGCTTGGCGGACAAAGGCTCCAGCTCTGGGAGCAAGGTATTGATCAGAAACTCATTTATACTTACTGACACCAGTGGAGAAAATCTAACTTTGATCTCGAGACTCCTGTCGGTTTGCTGAGGCTACCACTGCAAACTTTCACCTATGTTTTGCATCCTACACGTCCCTTTCTCGTTGCCAGCCTTCCATCACGTCTTCCTCCTGCACTTAATTCTCGCGCTTAAAGCAGAGAATGCCAATACCTTTTTGCTGAGGCCTCAGGATATATTTCCTCAAAAACTCCAGGGGATATATATCGATGTATGTTGATATATGTAGGATATATCACATATATATGGGATATATATACATATACGGGATGTATATCCCACATGTATCCCATATCTAAGACATATCGGATATACGTAGAGATAAAGTTAGGAGCATTCAATAAAAAAGAGGTGGCCCGGTGGCGCAGCGGTAGAGTTGCCTCCTTACAGTGCCAGAGACCCAGGTTCAATCCTGACCACGGGTGCTGTCTGTGTGGACTTTGCACGTTCTCCCCGTGACCGCGTGGGTTTTCTCCGGGTGCTCAGGTTTCCTCCCACACTGCAAAGGCGTGCAGGTTTGTCGGTCAGTTGGCTTCAGCCACGCCGGGGAGGTAACGGAACTCCCTCTGCTGGCCCGCAGCCCGCAGTGCACCCCGCGGTTGACCCTGACTCTCACACTGACCCCGCGGGGTCAACAGTTGCCCCTTACAGCCGTTCGATGGTGGGGGGGAGGGGGAGCTGTGGAAACAGGCAGCTGTGACAGGGTGCTTATTAATTGGCCACCCATTAACTTCTGGAGATAGTTAATGAAAGATAAAATCACTTTTATTACTTGGAGTATGACCCACAAACCGTTAGACATACACCATAAAACATTACTGTGCAGGAACAGGCCCTTCAGCCCACAATGTCCATGCTAGACATGATGCTGAGAAATTCATCTCCTCGCTTAATCCATATCCCTCCACTACCTCCATGTGTGTGTCTAAAAGCCTCCTAAACCCTACTGTTGTATCTCCACCACCACCTCCAGCTGCGCATTCTAGGCACTCACCACGTTCTGTTAAAACAAAACGTTTTCCCGCACATCTCCAGTCTTTGACATTTCCATCGTGAGAACATGGTTTTGGCTGTCTATATGTTTGAGAAAAGTGTGTAATGTCAAGAGAGGCCCAGGTAAGAGTGGTGTAGAGAAGAACGGCAGATGTCAGTATATACCGAAGAT
This sequence comes from Okamejei kenojei, assembly GCA_035221665.1. Lineage (NCBI taxonomy): Eukaryota > Metazoa > Chordata > Chondrichthyes > Rajiformes > Rajidae > Okamejei > Okamejei kenojei. Next base: position 26,836,961 of record CM069159.1, on the reverse strand, counting down.
GGACACAAAATGCTGGTGCGATTCAGCGTATCAGGTAGCATCACTGGGAAGAAGAATGGTTGACGTTTCTGGCCGGAACCCTTCGTCAGACTGCGAGGAGCCGAAGGAGAACTTGTTCAGGGCGAGGACCGCTTCTGCTAGGGTGGAGGGGAGTTTTTGTAGAGGGGAATTGGCTGGGTCAAGGAAGAAACAAGAGGGCCTTAAGGCCTTCCTGGTGTGGGATAGAACTTAATGGAGATATGAAGAGACTGAACGTCCATAGTAAAGATGAGGGAACCAAAAAGGAAACCAAAAGTTATGAAAGAGTCAAAAGGTGTGTGAGGCGTCTTGGACTTAGGTGGGAAAGGATTGGACAAGGGGATAGGATAGAATCGAGGTATGTGGAAATGATTTCCGTGGGACTGGAGCAGGCAGAAACAATGGGTCTGCAGGGCAGTTCCGCTTATGGAGTTTGGGGACAAGCTAAAAGCTTAAAGGTCAGCACACTTAAAGAGGCATTTAGATCGGCCATGGATACGCAGAGTGTGGAGGAAACTGGATCACGCAGGCAGAGGAGACTGGTTTAACTTGGCATGATGTTGGGCACAGACCTGGAAGGGCTGTTAAAGTGCCTGGTTGGATGGAGATAAGGGAGGACTATAGGGAGAGGTGTCACAGGGGAAAGTGCCCGGGACAGGGGAGGGATGAATGAACCAGTGAGGGACGAACTTACAAAGTACTCCTTGGTTCCCTCAAACCCTCCCCCCCACACCCCATGTCCCCACAATTGTTGAGTGAAATGCTGCAGAAATCAGTCTCTTGCTCATTGAGTCGTGAACCCTGACATATCAGCCTTGTCCATCGGAGGTTGTAAAGCTGCCATTCGGAGTTGAGGCGGGGCTAGATCATTGGCCCAGATCGGCCCGAGTACACACCTCCACCCACACAGCCCGACTGCCCCTCGTAATACCGGGCTGCAGCCAAACTTGTCGTTATCCTTGTCTGTAAGCGCACCCTATGAAGTGAAGTGACGGAGAGCCAGTGTTGGGGGCCTTTTGCAGGGCCGTGAGCTGGGGAGGGGTGCGGGGACATGGGGGCTGGGGGATGGGGGGGGGGGGGGGGGCTAGGGAGAGGGGGGGTGAGCTGGGGGCTGGGGCAATAGACAATAGACAATAGGTGCAGGAGTAGGCCATTCGGCCCTTCGAGCCAGCACCGCCATTCAATGTGCTCATGGCTGATCATCCCCAATCACTACCCCATTCCTGCCCTCCCCATATCCCCTGACTGCTATTTTTAAGAGCCCTATCCAGTTCTCTCTTGAAAGCATCTAGAGAACCCACCTCCACCGCCCTCTGAGGCAGAGAATTCCACAGACTTACCACTCTCAGTGAGAAAATGTGTTTCCTCGTTTCCGTTCTAAATGGCTTACTCCTTGTTCTTAAACTATGGCCCCAGGTTCTGGACTCCCCCAACATCGGGAACATGTTTCCTGTCCAAACCCTTAACAATCTTATATGTTTCAATGAGATGCCCTCTCATCCTTCTAAACTCCAGAGTACAAGCCCAGCTGCTCCATTCTCTCAGCATATGACAGTCCCGCCCTCCCGGGAATTAACCTTGTAAACCTAAGCTGCACTCCCTCAATAGCAAGAATGTCCTTCCTCAAATTAGGGGACCAGGACTGCACACAATAATTGCGGTTGCAGGGCAGTGAGGGGTGGGCCAAGGGGATTCTGCGGGGGGGAGGTGGGCTGTGGGGGAGGGGCGGGTACCGGGGACCGGGGTGGGTTACTGGTCAGTGTGGGGGAGTTTGCCGAGCGACCGGCCGGTCTAACCCATCTCTCTGCCCGGTGCAGTGGACTCCCAGAACCTGGTGATGGACGACGTGGTGGTGGTGGAGGGCGAGGTGGCCACCATCAGCTGTCGCGTGAAGAACAACGATGACTCTGTCATCCAGCTGCTCAACCCCAGCCGCCAGACCATCTACTTCCGCGAAGTCCGCCGTAAGTGTCCGCTCCTCCGGTCGCGCTCTGCCACGCGCGGGCACCCCGACCAACGGAGACCCACGCGCGTGCGTCCCGGTCCAACACAGACAGGCGCGCGTGCACCCGGCCGGCGGTCACCCTCGTGTGTCTTTTATTTCCTTCGTTGAACGTTCGTTGCTGCTCCCTTGTTGAAGTGAAACACCTCTGATCTTCCATCCCGCAGCGCTGAAGGACAACAGATTCCAGCTGGTGAACTTCTCCAGCAGCGAGCTGCGGGTGTCGTTGTCCAACGTGTCTTTGGTGGATGAAGGGAGGTACGTGTGCCAGCTCTACACCGACCCCCCACAGGAAGCCTTCGCCACCATCACCGTGCTCGGTGAGTGCCCGCGCCGGCCGTACGAGCGGCAAAACGCGGTCTTGCATCCACGTCCGCTTCCAACCAGGCGTTTCCCACCCACCTTCACTGGTTGGGCAGAGGGGTCGAGGGGTGTGGGAATGAGAACGGCCTCCCACTGGAAACAAAATGCCAGTGCACAGATCAACGAAACATTACAGAGAGGGCACAGGTTCAAGGTGAAGGGTAAAAGATTTAATAGCAACCCGGGGGGGGGGGGGGGGGGTTAATTTTTCATGCAAAGGGTGATGGGCGTATGCAAGGAGCTGCCGGAGGAGGTAGTTACTTGCGGCAGGAACTATCGCAACGTTTAAGAAGCAATTAGACAGGTACATGGATAAGACAGATTTAGAGGGATACGGGCCAAATGCCAAGTGGCAAGTGGGACTAGTGTAGTTGGTCGGTGTGTGGGCAAGTTGGGCCATAGGGACTGTTTCCACACTGAATGACTCAATTAAGCTGCCGTAATCAACAATCTTTCCCCATCAATAAACCCTCCTGTTTGGATTTTGTAACCAATTAACTTCTAATTTAATTAAAAATAATAACTAGAAACTAGAGAATCAATAACAATTCTAAAAATGTGAAATTCTTACTTTTAACTTTTTAGAGGCACATGCCATCATACCAAAAACTGTTTTGGGATATTTTATTAATAGTCATGGAATCATACAGAATGGAAACAGGCCCTTCGGCTCAACCTAGATGTCCGATCTAACCTAGTCCCTTTTACCCGCATTTGCCCAAATCCTTCAAAGCTGTCCAAATTGTCATAAATCCATATTTCCCCTTCCAGATTACAGAGATCAACATTACAATCGTTGTTTTCTGTATTTTACATGACATAGCTGGCGCAGATACCCATCGAGCCCACCGCCTCTCTCGGAGCAGTAATGGGCAGACAGTCACAGCACACACATCTTCAGGATGTGGGTGGAATCCCCCACATGGGTCGCAGGAGAACGTACAAGCTCCGTATAGCCAGTGCCCTAGGTCAGGATTGAACCTGGTGTCTCTGGCTCCGTGATTCCACCGTTATGCTAACGTTTTGTTTTAAACAGAACGTGGGAAACATCTAGGGGTGTCTGTGGATTGATTGATCGATTGAAAGATACAGCGTTTTGTCCCGGAGCACCTGGAGGAAAAGCCACGTGGTCATGCGTTTGGTTATTGTTAGATTTTTTGGAGTTGGATAAGTTACACTTAAAATAGCAGCATTCCACAGCAGATTTGAGTGATAGAGAGTTGTAATGAGCCAGTAATGGGAGAGTTTTAACTGCAGCGTGGAAACAGACTGCGGTTATTCGGGGTCATTTACAGAGGGCCAATTAGTATAAACCTGCACGTCTTTGGGATGGTGGGAGGAAACTCTGCAAAGACAGCGGCCGTAGTCGGGGTCGAGGCAGTAGCTTAGCGCTGCGCCCGCCGTGCCATAGTTGTCAGCTGTCTTGCCGTTAGATCAGCTAAATGCGTTGCGGTTCCGTGACTATTCTTGAGGTGTTTGTACAACCGTGGCATTCCAAGGCTACCTTGGATCACTGGAGTATGCAACTGTGCACCTGCATCGCACACCTCCCAGCCTGCTGTTCCGAGGGCTCAGAGCTGGAGAGCCTCGATAATAGGCACAGAACTTCTGCTCCTATTAATGTGAGGAGAGAAGAGAATTAAAAATAGCCGGCTTATTAATGAATATGTCAAGTCTTGCAGGTCTTTAAAATCCCAAGGTACTTTGCAGAGTTTTTTTTTGGACCAATGTTGACATCAAACCGCGTTAGAGAGATCAGAGTTGGGAAAAGCAGCGAAGCACGTCTTAAAGGAGAAAGGCAGGGAGAGAGTTGCAGAGCTCACGAGTTTAGGTAGCACTCTGGGACTGCTGGTGGAGTCTCGGCACAAATGTACCCTCACACTCACACTGTGACCGCGTTGGTTTTCACCGCGGTGAATCGGGTTGCCTCCCACATCCCATGGAGGCGCGGGTTGGAATGTTCACTTGCTCCGTAAACTGCCTCAGTTGCCAGGCAGGATAACTTGAGGTAGGGTGTTGATCATGTGGTGTGTGTGTGTGTGCGTGAGAGTGTGTGTTTGTATGTGTGTGTGTTTATGTGTGTGGGTGTTTATGTGTGTGGGTGCGCATGTGTGTGCATATGTATGAGTGTGTGTGTGAGTGTGTTTGTGAGAGAGTGTGTTTATGTGAGTGAGTGTGTGTGCATAGGTGTGGCGTGCGCGTGTGAGTGTGTGAGAGTGTGTTGTGTGAGTGTGTGTTTGTGAGTATGAGTATAAGTGTGTGTGTGACAGTGTGTATGAGTATGTGTGTTTGTGTGTGTGAGTACGTGTGTGAGTGCATGTGTGTGAGTATGTGATTATAGGCGTGTGTGAGTGTGATAGTGTGTGTGTTTGTGTGAGTATAAATGTATGAGAGCGAGGGAGCCTGTGTATGATAGTGTGTGTCTGTGATTGTGAGTGAGTGTGTGATAGTGTGTGTTTGAGTATAAGTGTGTGAGTGAGTGTGTTATAATGTGTGTGAGTATAAGAAAGGGTGTGTGTTTGTGAGTGTGATTGAGTGTGTGCGTGTGTGTGTGTGTGACTGAGTGAGTCTGTGTTTGTGAGTGTGTGTGTGTGTGAGTGTGAGTATAATGTGTGTGAGTATAAGAGTGTGTGTTTGTGCATGTGTAAGTGTGTGAGTGTGTGTGAGTGTGAGTGTGTGTGCACAGGGAGAGTGGGGGAGCTGGGTCAGTGAGTCGGGTCACTGGGGAGTGCGGGGTATTCCAGCATTTGGTGCCCGGTTTGGGGGGCAGCCCGTCAGGCACAAACGCGGTGACCCCCTGGCAGCGAAACAGCCGTCAGTATCTGAGGCCGAGCGGCCCGCCGCACTGGGTGACAAACAGCGCGGGGCCGGGGATGGAGCGGCTACGCGGGACTGTAAAGGTAAGGGTATAAATTAGCCAAATGCTTCCGTTCCCGCTGTGCCGGTTACGCCAGGCGGCGAAGTCTGTGCGTCGCACCGTATCTCCCTGCCTCTTCTCAGGCTGTCCTTTCTCCCCGACAGTTCCTCCAGAAATGCCGACCATCGATGCCAGCAAGGATGTGGTGAAAGAAGGGGAGGAGGTGGAGTTCACATGCACCACCTCCGGGAGCAAGCCGGCTGCTGCCATCAAGTGGCTGAAGGGCGACGAGGAGATGGAAGGTACGAACACCCCCTCTGGGTAGAGTGGATGTGGAGAGCATGTTTCCACCGGTGGGAGAGTCATGGGTCGAGACCCTTCTTCAGACGGAGGGAGGCAGGAATAAACTGGAGGCAAGAAAAGGCCAGAACAAATCACTGCCGGCAACAGATCTCAGGAAGAGTGGAGCCCACAATGGCCCATTACACAATGGGACCCTTCTTCATAGCCTCAGAATTAAAGGACGTTCCGCTGGGAAGGAGACGAGTAGGAATTTCCTTAGTCAGAGGGTGGGTGACTCTGTGGAATTCATTGCCACAGAAGCTGAGGAGGCCAATTTAATGGAAAATGTTTAAGGCAGAGATTAGATAGATTGTTGATTAGTACGGGTGTCAGGGGTTGTGGGGAGAAGGCAGGAGAATGGGGTTAGGTAGGAGAGATAGATTAGCCATGGTTGAATGGCGGAGTGGGCTTGATGGACCGAATGGCCTTACTGCTCCTCTCACTTACAGTATGAACGTATGAACTCACCACTACCACACACGGCACCTCGCCCCAAATATGGCCCAGCACGCAGGCCAAACCCGCACCAACCTCTCACACCATTCACACTAAAGATCCTATAGGGGAGCAAGATAGACCCCTCCTGCTAAATGCCAGGGGCTGACGTGTAGTATGCAACGGAACGGAATGTGGGCCATTTTTTCATCCATTTCCGTAACCGGACCCGACCCGACCCGACTCGCAGTGAAATCAACGTTGCGAGGGAACAGTTTGTGTTAATAAATTAAAATTCTGAAAATGAGGAGAAGATTTTTACCAAGTAACTTTTATTTTTAGGAGGATGTTTCCGTAACCGGCTTCCGTCTCCGCACTAGTATCCTACGGGATCTTTGGTGCGGAGACGGAAGCCGGTTACGGAAATGGGGCCGAAAATTACCCATGAATCTGCCCATGACCGTCCTACGTCTTTTTCGTCGAGTGGTCTATCTTGCTCGCTACAAGACCTTTGATTCACACCTGCCAACAGCATTCTATCAACCATCTGCCCCCGACCTCTGGTGTGACCCCACTGGCCCACGGGAGGTGGGACAACTTCCATATTCTGGAAAAAGAATCAGGAAGGTTGTGCATTTCTATAGCACCTGTCGCAGCTCATGGAGCAGTAAGCCCGGGTTCTGCTGACTCCCATCAGTGGAAGGTACAGATATGCAGAAGGGTGATCGGGCTGCAGGAGGTCACAGGAATGGGTTGGGCAAGACCTGAGAAGGATGTGGAGCTTCCGACGGAACAAATTAATTTTGGGACTAGAGAGCGGAGCTTTACAGTAAGAGGGACAAAGTATGAAGGAGATGTGCGGGGCAAGATTTGAATGCAGAGAGTAGTGAGGGCCTGGAGCATGCTGCCAGGGGTGGTGTGGAGGCAGATACGACTGCAGTGTTTAAGAGACATTTAGATAGGCACATGGATATTCAGGGAATGGAGGAATATGAATCGTGTACAGGCAGATGAGGTTAGTTTTACTTGGCATCATGTTGGGCACAGATATTGCTGGCTGAAGGGCCATCTTCCGTGCGGTACAGTGCAGGAAGGAACTGCAGGTGCTGGTTTAAACCAAAGATAGACACAAATCCAGCGGGACAGGCAGCGTCTCTGGAGGGAAGGAATGGGCGACGTTTCGGGTCGAGACCCTTCTTCAGACTGGTTAGGGATAAGGGAAAACGAGAGACATACTGTAGGTGATAACGTAGAGAGATAAAGAACAGTGAATGAACACAAAAGTAATGACGATAACGGAAGCAGGCCATTGTTAGGAAAACGAGAAGCTAGTGCGACTTGGGTGGGGGAGGGATAGAGAGAGAGGGAAGGCCGGGGCTACCTGAAGTGAGAGAAATTAATATTCATGCCACTGGGCTGTAAGCTGCCCAAGCGAAATATGAGATGCGGTTCGTCCAATTGCACCGTACTGTTCTATGTTCCATGAGGTGTTGTTTAATGGGGAATTGGTCATTGGTGATGGGTGAATGGGGCAGAATCGTGCGTTCTCTGGTGCTTAGACTATGAGCCAGGACGGTGCCTCCTGTTATGATGGATATGGGTTCCATTCTTGAAGTAAGTGCCTGACTGATGAAAGGGCGCAGGGAAGATTTACGAGGATGTGGCCAGGACACAAGGGCCTGAGGTGTAGGGAGAGGTTGAGCAGGCTAGGACTCTGTTCCATGGAGCACAGGAGCATGAGGGAGATCTTATAGAAGTGTACAAAATCATGAGGGGAATAGATGGGATAGACACACTGTATTTCTTGCCCAGAGTAGGGGAATGGAGAAAGGGTGGGCATAGGTTTAAGGTGGGGGGGTGAAGATTTAATAGGAACCTGAGAGGTAACTTTTTTTTACACAATGGGTGGTTGGTGTATGGAACGAGCTGCCAGAGGAGGTAGATGAGGCAGGTGCTATCAGAACATTGAAAAAAATATTTGGACAGTTACATGGACAGGATATGGGCCAAATGCAGGCAGGTGGGACTAGTATTGATGGTCGGGGTGGGAAAGCTGGGCTGCTGGGCCTGTCTCCGCGTTCTATGACAGTCCACCTTTGAGCCTTATGTGTCCACTACGAACGGTGGAAGAATGGAGTGCCAGCTCAACGCATGCCGCCCAAGATGCCCCCTGCCCTCGTTTGGCCCATAGACCTCTAAACCCTTCCCATCCATCTACCTGTCCAGGCAGCGTCTCGGGAGAAATGGAACAGGTGACGTTTTGGGTCGGAACCCTTCTTCAGAAACCACCTGAACTGTCCCCACCTTTCCTTGATCATCTCTCATTCCTTTGTTCTATATCATTCTATATGATCATCTATATCTCTCATTTCCCTCTTCGCCGACTCTCGCTCTGAAGAAAGGTCTCGACCTGAAATGTCGCCTATTCCTTTTTCTCCAGAGGTGCTGCCTGACCCGCTGAGACACTCCAGCATTTTGTGTCTGTCTTCGGTATAAACCAGCATCGGCAGTTCCTTCCCACACGTGCACCCGTGCAAACATCTTTCAAATGCTGTTATTGTGCCCGTCTCAACTACCTCCTCTGTTGCTTGCATCTCAGGGGATGTTGCAGTATTTTAATGAATAATGTTTACATGATGTTTCTAATATCGGAGCTTTTGCTCTGCTATTTTATTTAATTCCTATGTTTAAACTATAATGTTTTGTTCGTAATGTTTTAATGTTTTATGTTTTATTCTTAATTGTTTACTGTATGTCGTGCTGTTACTTGCGGGCGGAGCAGCAAGGCAAATTCCTTGTATGTGTACATACTCGGCCAATGAACTTATTCATTTATTCCAATTTCCCCCTGCTCTGAAGAAAGTGCAAGTAACTTTGAAGAGGACCCGAAGGAGGGGAAGCTGTTCAATGTCACGAGTACGCTGGTGCTGAGGGTGAGCCGGCTGGATGATGGATTACCAGTTACCTGCCAGGTGCACCATCCAGCCGTGGGGGACCTGCAGGCCATGAAAGATTTGCAAACTCAGCGATACCTGGATGTGCTATGTGAGTACAAAGTACAACTGCCTCCCGTTCAATGCATCCAGCAAGACCAGCAGAATCTCTTCCTGTGCAATCATGCTTTCAGTTGAATTGGTTTCATTTTTATTCAGTTTTGAGCAGGGGTGGGGAACCTTTTCATGTTCGAATGCCGCGTTAAGTTAGCTGTAATCTAATAAGGCCGCATTCAAGAAACTTCAATTATATACACTTCAAAATGTGCATTCGTTTGTTAAAATAGTCCTCATGACTTGCTACTGTTTTATTTGTGGCCGTCAGTCGGGGAGGATTATTTCGTTGAATCTTCTTTTACTCTTTGGTATTTTAAATACGTCCATTTTAAGATTAAAGTAAAAATAATAAAAGACGAACAAAAACATATTAATAAAAATAAAAGGATTTGTTCTACAAAATTTGGATTTATTCAAAAGACAATACTTAATGGCCTAGAAGGCCGCATGGGGCCTTAAGGCCGCAGGTTCCCCACTCCTGGTTTAGAGTTTAGTTTAGCTTAGAGATGCAGAGCAGAAACAGGCCCGTCGGCCCACTGAGTCCGCACAGACCAGCAATCCCCGCACGCTAACACTATCCCATACAGATTAGGGACAATATACAATTTTACAGAGGCCAATTAACCGACGTCTTTGGAGTGTGGGAGGAAACTGGAGCACCCGGACAAAACCCACGCGCTCTTTACTTCAGGTTTGCTTCATGCGATCCTGCAATGTGTCGGATGGCGTTAGTGTGCGGGGATCGCTGGTCGGCGCGGACTCGTATGGGCCGGAGGGCCTGTTTCCGCGCTGTATCTCCAAAACTAAACAAAACCAATCCCACCATCGCCGCGGCGCTCTGCACCTACAGGCGATGCCGGGGTTAGGAGTCGTGCCGGGAAGTGTTACTGTCCTGGTGGTTCCACCACCCCAGTGGCCTGGAGCTTGGGTTCTGCTCACCACCAGTCTGGACTGCGGAGCCCCACAGAGGACTGATCCACGTCAGTCAACGGCCGAATGCTTTTAAAAACAATCGATGTTAAAATGAAAGTGTGGGGATTCATTCTTTGGATCACAGCCTGTGGCTAACAGCACCCTTGGCATCCTTGTGCCTTCAGTTGATTTTCTGGTGCATTAGCTGTTTCTAGTTGTCCTATTTCCCAGTTGGCCGCTCATTTGCAAACTCATTAACAAAGCTTTGTGTAAGCAGTTCCGCTGAGAGTGAAAGGCACAGACTTAACCGTTGTTCTCTGATCTCATTAAGTAACTCGAGCATCACACCAGGGTTGTGTTAACGCCATTCTCAGCACTAAGTGTGAGCATTGTTCCATAAACCTATTGACCATATAATACTTTCTCCAGAAAAAAAATCTAATTCTTTTTCAGTTTCTCTTCATCAATTTCAAATATCTTGCAGAAGTTGTCGTGTTTTAATGTGTCTTTATTGCGAAAATCTAAAACTTATCTGCTGAGACACCTTGTGCTGGTTTGAAGAGATATTGCTGAGGCTGGGGCAAGTTTTTTCTCCATTGGTAAAGCAGCGCCTGTAGTTCCTTCCTACACAGTTGTCTGCTCCACTGAGAGTTCACTTCAAGGTATGCCTACTCTCAAGATGTTCTCCCCCTCCCTCCGATCTGAGTTCCACTCCCCTGTCTCCCTGTCTGAAGAAGGGTCTCTACCCGAAACGTCACCTAGTCCTTTTCTCCAGAGATGATGCCTGACTCGCTGAGTTACTCCAGCATCTTGTGTCTGTCTTCTGATCCAGATACACAAGTATAGAAGTCAAGAGTGTTGAGACAATAGACAATAGGCCATTCAGCCCTTCGAGCCAGCACCGCCATTCAATGTGATCATGGCTGATCATCCCCAATCAGATTACACAAGTATAGAAGTCAAGAGTGTTTAGACAATAGACAATAGACAATAGGTGCTGGAGTAGGCCATTCAGCCCTTCGAGCCAGCACCGCCATTCAATGTGATCATGGCTGATCATCCCCAATCAGTTTAATTGTCATATGTACTGGCATTGCAACAATGACATTCTTACTTTCTACAGAATAACAAGCTTATAAACTCAATAACACACAGATGAATATATAATAGACAAGAATACAATAACTCAATAAGTAACCATAATAGTGCAAAACCAACGTTTGTGCTGCAACTAATGTCACAGTCCATAGAAGATCGCAGTTGCTGAGGTTAGTCTTGTGCAGTGTACAAGAGCCTGATGGGTGTTGGCAAGAAGCTGCTCCTGGACCTGGAGGTCACGGCTTTTAGGCTCCCGTCTATCTTCTTCCCGATGGTAGCAGCGAGATGAGAGCGTGGCCAGGGTGGTGTGGGTCTCTGATGATATTAGCTAACTCTTTGATGTAGTGCCTCCTGTCGACCCCTTCAAGAGGTCAGTAGCTGCGATGCACCTGTGGGCAGTGTCACCACTCGTTCATTCCTGGGCATTGGAGTCACCGAACCAGATGGTGATACAAGCAGTCGTTATGTTTTTTAACTAATACCTGTAGATATTAGATCGAGTTATTCATCTCCTCAAACCTGTAAGTGGAGGCATCCAGATTCAGGGAACGTTTCTTCCCATCTGTTATCAGGCAACTGAACCATCTACTACCATCTACCTCAGTGGAGACCCTTGGACTAATCTATCCTTGATCGGACTTGACTGGCTTTATCCCGGCACATTAACATTATCTACACACACTGGGGACAATTTACAATTATACCAAGCCAATTAACCTGCAAACCAGTACGTCCTTGGAGTGTGGGAGGAAACTGAAGCTCCCGGAGAAAACCCACGCAGGAGGCGGGGAGAACGTGCAAACTCCGTACAGACAGCACCCGTAGTTGGGATCGAACCCAGGACTCTGGCGCGGGAAGGCAGCAACCCTACCGCCGCCACCTTATTAACCTTGACGGCATCAATGATGCTCATTTGATGCAAGTTCCGGGTGGATTAGTGCACATCCAGAGAGCGGGTCCAGTCTGCATGAATGCACCTTTTAGTCAGAGGGTGGTGAATCTGTGGAATTCATTGCCACAGAAGGCTGTGGAGGCCAAGTCCATGGATAATTTTAAGGCAGAGGTATAGTAGCTTCTTGATTACTGCGGGTATCAGAGGTTATGGGGAGAAAGCTGGAGAATGGGGTACAGATCAGCCATGATTGATGGGCCAGAATGGCCTTATTCTGCTCCTATCACATGAACTCTGAGAATGAGGGCCTATCCAGCGATTACCCATATATCTCGTCACCTCGTCCACAGCCGAGCGATGACGGACGGGAGGTTCCCCGTTAGAAGATGGAAGATACGCCATCTTTATCCGCTGTCTAATGCCGGGGTGGGGGGGGGGTGCATGGCGGTCCACGTTTGGTCTCAGCCTGAAAGCGCAGCAAACTCGCTGCCAACGGCCACAGATGCTGCGGCAACGCTTCCACTCATCTCACTTCTTACTGACTTGGTAATACCGTGCTGTGTGAGCTGTCGGGCAGGCAGGCGGCATGCTGGGGAACAGATTGAAATTATGTCTGGTATGCAGCACATTAAGCATTTGTTGGCGTTTTCAGGAGCTGCAAATGGTTACTGAAACCCGGCTTTGCCGGCCCCGTTCTCTCTGCTCCAGTTTCTCCCAGTTGCTGCTTGGCTATTTTTACAATCTCGGCCGCTTCCATCGTCAGTCTCCAAGCCTCAGACAACTGTCCCGAGACAAAGCCCAAACGCCTTTTGGGTGAAAAATATACAACTAGCTATACAAATGGCTCCTATTGCCCAAGATTGAGGTGTATTTTGTGTGCGCGCCGTGTTTCGTTTGGACCTGGCGGTTTGCAGAGAGTCTCCCAGCTGCAGGGACCTGTTGCAACATGCCACGGAGAGGGAACTGCAGTGGGGCCCATGCATCTCACAGCGCCCGCAATGCAAACATGCATGTACTCCATGCCATACAACGCATGCAAGCGGTTTCAAGGCTCAGATTGACATAAACCACTTGATCTTTGAATATGAGTGTGACAGCTGTCCAACTCGCAGGCCAAGAACCTTTTGGAAGAAAAAAGTGGAACACCAGCGGCATAAATGACTTTTATTAGCGATTGCGTTAAAGCATATAAAACGCCGGATTGGGTTTGGTAACCTGGTGGTTTAACCGGTGTGAGACCACCACGCGGCCAGCTGGCGGGTGGTCCCCAGGGGGCCCATCGCGGGTTCTCCTTGGGCTGAACCTGGTACATCTCAGCTGGCCCGTGGCCATTCTATTTCAGCTGGGGAAGGAGAGAGGGAGATGGATTGGACGGGGTGCGTGGCATCCCCTTGCCAGACGGAGTCAGGGAGCAGGTCACAACCGCTCTAACACAGAGCCAGAGCACAGTTTCAGGTGAGGGGGCAACGATTGAATAGGAACCTGAAGGGTAACTTTTTCATGCAGAGGAAGAGACAGGTACTATCGCAATGATTAACAAACATTTAGATAAATACATGGATAGGACAGGTTTAGTGGTATATGGGCCAAATCAAAGGCAGGTGGAGCTACTGTAGATGGGACCCGTTGGCTGGTATGGGGAGGTTGGGCCGAACGGTCTGTTTCCACACTGTAAGACTCCATGACTCTATAACCGTGCTGTGGACCAATGGATTCCATATCAGGGGCAAGAGAGGCAGCAGGGGCAAATAATGCTTGTGATGCTACTTGGGTTCCAATTGGAATTCACCAGCCCAGATGCCCCAGCTAAACGAGTCCCACTTGTTTACTAAACGTGGCCCACATTTGTCCCACATCCCTCTAAACCAGTGGTTCTTAACCTGGGGGTCGTTTGGGGCTTTGCCAGGGGTCATGAAGGGGACACAAATAACATATCAATTTGTTGAGCCCATGTTTTAGGAACCTAACAAAGGTACATACCACACGCAGTATTTTATTCACGTATGCTCGCACTGGTGCCAAAAAAGGTTAGGAACCACTGCTCTAAACCTTTGTAACCTTTATTTTATTCCGTGTACTGGTGCTTAGGAACCACTGCTCTACCTTTCCGAAGTGTGTTCTAGATGTTGTTATTGCACCAGCCTCAAGTGCTTTGACTTTGGTCATTGACTTTGGTGGAATAAACACAAGGGTAAGCCCACGCGTCCGGAATGAGAGCAGCTTGTCTCCATGCCTGGGCAAGCTTGAAGACAGCGTGCCTCAGGTCGAAACAATAAACTGCAAGGATAAGTCCCCACGCAGGTAGACGTACTGAACCAACTCTGTCTCCTCGAGGTGAAAAGGGGGTGTTGCAACTGGCTGGAAACCCGTGTCCAAGATGTCCATCGATGGGCACTATCCAAAGGCGGTGAGGAACGAAGATACCGCAGTAAACATTGCTGGGGGCTGACGGAAGAAAGAGGCACAAGGAGGTCGAATACTTCTGAGCAGAGCCGTCTGTCGCTGGTGCTTGTCACTTCCCTGGAAGCCCCTCATTAATTGGATGTGCAGCATCAGTGGTCTGCTGCAATGTGCCGATGCTCATTTACTGCAGAGTCTCACGGCTCCCCGGTGTGGAGCTGTTTGCCCGGCAACATTGAAGGACAGATTGCATTGTCATTGGCGAAGGACTCCAGCAACTGCACACTACAAGTTGCACCAGCTAGAGCGGTCAACGTGCCTCCTCCTTCTAAAGCATTTTATTGGAGCAGCTCCATCCAAAAACTGCAAGAAATTGCAAAGAATTGTGGTTGCAGCCCAGTCCATCACACAAGCCAACCTCCCTTCCATTGGCTCAATCATACCTCACGCTGCCTCAGCAAGGCCACCAGCATAATCCAGGATGAGACAATCCCCGGTCACTCCCTCTTCTCCCCTCTCCCGTCGGGTAAGAGATATAGAAGTTTGAAAACGCACGCCTCCAGATTCAGGTACAGTTTCTTCTCAGCTGTTATCAGGCTACTGAACCATCCTACCAACAACTAGAGGATGTGTCAGTCCTCAGCTACTATTGGAGACCCTCTGACTATTTTTGATCGGACTTTATCTGTGTCATGTGTCTGTGCACTGTCGGTGGTTTAATTGTAAGCATGTATTGTCTCTCCGCTGACTGGATAGCACACACCAAAGGCTTTAAGCCCAGTCCCACTTACGTGTCCTTGGCACGCAAATTACGCGACCGCGTGGTCGCCTTGAGCCGCGACGGTCCCGCGATGGTCGCGCGCGACTTCATTCGACCGCACAGCCGTCTGGAGCGCGTGACGTCATTTGAAGATAGACACAAAATGCAGGAGTAACTCAGCGAGACCGGCAGCATCTCTGGAGAGAAGGAATGGGTGGTGTTTCGTGTCGAGACTCTTCTTCAGTCTGAAAGAAGGGTCTTGACCCGAAACGTCACCCATTGCTTCCCTCCAGAGATGCTGCCGGTCCCGCTGAGTTACTCCGGCATTTTGTGTCTATCTTCAATTTTCTTGGCCCCGCTCTGGGAGTAGGAGTGGGGGTGGATCCGAATCGCAACGGCCGTTAGCCCCAGGCCGAGCTCGGCGATCGTTTGCCTGCTTCTGCTGCTGTTGGAGGTGAGAAGTTGCATCGCGCCAGGGTCTTGGGCCTGTCCCACTTTGGCCGTCAGTTACGCGACAGGCCGTTGGCGCGCGAAGATTTCGTTCGCTACAAAAATTGCGGAGCCCCGCGCGATGTCGCGCACAACTACGTACCCCTCCGCGCTTCTCAGTGGGACCGGCCCACGCGCGGCCACACGATGCCCGTGCGCCTCAACGCGACCACGAGGTCGCGTAATTTGCGTGCCATGGACATGTAAGTGGAACAGGCCCTTTACTGTACCTCTATACACGTGACAATAAATTAAACTAAAGTAAACTAGCAGCAGAAACCTATGGGAGGTCACAGGATGTGTCAGCGCGATGCTTACTTGACTCAGTGGCACCCCAGGTCCTTCCTGAGATGACCATTGCTCACTGCTGTGATCGGTAAGCGGGAAGCAGAGATGGTGATACTCACTCTGACGCGGTGAGACTTCCTGCGACCCGTGCCTTGCAACGTCCCCGTCTCACTGAGCACTGCCGTGACGTTCTCCTGTACATTTGTAACCAGGGCCAGGGAAAGACACAGTGCTGGAGTAACTCAGCAGGTCAGGCAGTGAACATTTCAGGGTGACATTTCAGGTCGGGACCCTTCTTCAGACTGAGGAGAAATTACCAAAACATCCAGCTATCCATTAATTCCACAGAGGTGCTGCCTGACCCGCTGAGTTACTCCAGCATTTTGTGTCTTACTTTGGTAAAGCAGCATCTGCAGTTCCTTGTTTCTAGTTTGTAACCAGAGCCAAACATGGCATCTCTTGCAGATAGACACAAAAAGCTGGGGTAACTCAGCGGGTCAGACAGCATCTCTAGAGAAAAGGAATAGGTGACGTTTCGGGTCGGGACCCTTCATCAGACAGGTCTTCTTCTGAAGAAGGGTCTCGATCCGAAACATGACTTATTCGTTCTCTCCAGAGATGCTGTCTGACCCGCTGAGTTAATTGAGCTTTTTGTGTCGATGTTTGGATGAAGCCATCATTTACAGTACTTTCCTACACGTGGCATCTCTTGCATGCGGGCTCTGGGGACTATTTTTGTACAACTGCTAATCGGGGATGGTCTGGTGATACTCTACCCGTCTGCTTGTAAGAAAATCATTTCACCGTGTGTTTGAACTTCGCACCTGTGTCAGTAAAAGCACCATTGAACCATTGAACCACAGACATTCAGTAGGATTTATCCACTCCACCCCTTCAGCTTGTGGTGGTGTCCAATAGATCATAGCTAATCATAAACTTCATCCACTCTCCTGCCCATTCCCTCTGTCCCATGACATACCCATCCTTCAGAGTCCTTGTAAAGACTGAGTATTGACAGCAGAGAAATCCAGAGATTCATAGCCCTGCATCTTTTGTGTTTCTATTTTAGTTTGTGGTTTTTTTTTGAAACTTTTTTATCTTGGGTCCACAACATCATGGACATAAGGAAACCTGGTTGACAGGATTTACATTCACCAGGAAAGGCATGGACTGACTCGGACTCAGCATGGTTGTGTGCAGAGGCGATCCCGTGTAACAACTCCTGATTGCATTTTTTTGGAAGGTAACCAGTAAAATAAGATTAGTCGAGTTACATATGGACTTTAGCAAGGCTGCTGTATGGCTGGCTGGTCCAGAAGGTTAGAGGACACGGGATGAAAGCTGTGTGAGCTAACTGGATCTAAAATTAGCTTGGTGATAGGAGACAGAGGATAGTGGTGGATGTGATCTACTGACCAGATCAATGGGTGTAATCAATGGGTGTGCGCGTTCAGAGAATGTTCATGTTATCCATGCCCCACACCGCAATAAGGTCACCCTTCAGCCTCCAGTGCTCCAAAGGAAAGAGACCACGCCTATCCAACCTCTCTCAACAACTCAAGCCCGCAAGGACGGGTAGCATCCTGGTGAATCTCGTCTTTACCCTCTGCAATTAACGACCTTCCCTGTAGCTAGCTCCTGTAGCAACTAGAACTCCAGCCCTGGCGACTAATGCTCCAACTGTGGTCACACAATGACTTGTACCGCTTGGACCTGCTGCTGTTCAGTGTAGGTGCCAACTGCAACTAGAGTCAGTGTCATCCCGAGTCTCGGCAGGATGGATCCCGAGGTGCGTCGCGGAGCCAAACAACCCGTGTCCCAGCGGGGTGGGCCGCCGACAGCGGGGAGAGCCGCCAAGTGCGAGCAGGCGTGGGGGGGGGGGGGGGCGCGAGAACACCGGGGGACCCAGTAGGGGGGAGGGGGTGGGGTAATGAGAATGAAGGGGGGAGCCAGACACATACAGCGGCAGGCCTGGTCGTAGATGAGATTGTTCAATGAACTTTGTCGGTGTCAGAAACATGGCGACTCCTTGTGTACCCTGCCAAGATGAGGTGAACATGATATATATCACATGATATATATCACATGATATATACACACATGAATAAATAAACTGATAAAAGTGCAATTAAACGGATAATCGGCTATTAATGGGATTCAATGAAGTATCATTGAATCAGTGAATCATTGGCTGTGCACTGACCCGGTAAGATAGGGAGGGCTTTGCATTCAGAGAGTGTTCTGACGTTGCTGCTTGTTTCCCCAGATAAACCCCAGGTACAGGTGGCAGTGAGCTACCCACAAGGCCCGACCAGAGAAGGTGACACTTTGGAGCTGACCTGCATAGCCAACGGCAAGCCACAGTAAGTGTCCACTCCACCCAACGTGCCCATTGCAGTGCCCGCTCCATCCACTCAATTTCCCACGGAGATCTCTGGTCAGGGCGGCAGAGCTGCTGCCTCACGCCGCCAGAGACTCGGGCTCCATCCTGACGACGGGTGCTGTCTTTCGGGACACAGGGTGTTGGGGAGCCTGGAATGTGCTGCCAGGGGTGTTGGTGGAGAGATATTCGAAATTGGCACTAACGACGCTTTTAGATGGGCACATGGATATGCAGGGAAAGGAGGGGGGTTGATCATGTGCAGGCAGACTAGATTAGTTTAACTTAGTATCATGTTCAGCATGGACATTATGGGCCGAAGGGCCTGTTCCTGTGCTGTACTGCACACCTCCAGATTCTGGGACAGTTTTCCTACCAGCTGTTATCAGACAGATGAAGCGTCCTACCACAACCAGCGAGTGGTCCTGAACTACTATCTATCTTGGTGGTGACCCTCAGATTATCTTTGAGTAGACTTTGCTGGCTTTGCCTTGCGCTAAGCGTCACTCCCTTTATCCGGTACGTGTACACGGCGGACGGCTCGATTGTAATCGCGTATTCTCTTTAGCACCCGACAAAAGCTTTGCACTGTCTCTCGGTGCACGGGACAATCGACTAAACCAGGCTAGAATGTTCATTGTTAACGGCGCTGGAATGGGAAGCTGGCGGACTCGGCCTAACACGTGTTGTTCCACAGGCCAGCCCTCACCTGGCTGCGGCTAGATGAGGAAATGCCCGAGCGAGCCATTATATCCGTCGAGAACTTAGTCCTCGAATCGCTAAATAAATCCGACAACGGGACGTACCGCTGCAGGGCGTTCAACGAGATCGGGGAGTCGTACGATGATTACCTCCTCCACGTGTACGGTACGTAGCACTCCTCCAACAACGTTACCGCAACTTGTATTTTGTTCTCTCGCTCTCAGCTGTTAGCCGTTTGGCGAACCTCTCTCTCCCGGCTGTTCATTGCTACCGCCAGTTGCTTGCATGATTTAAATGGGTTTTTTTTTGTTTTTTTTGCCTTTTAAATGTAGAGTAAATGAGAAAAAGTGTCATGGAATGAGTGTAAATGATTGCAATTTAACATTGGAAATTGCTTGCAGATCCTTTTGCTCACAAATCATTAACTCAGCTGAACTGTTTGTGTGTGATTTCAATGTGGATGCTAATGCTTTGTATACCACTGAACCTTAAACATTCAAGACACGATGTGTGGGACCTTTCGTATTTTTAAGGCTCCATATCCGATCTGCTTCTGCGACTGAATGCTAGAAGTTTAATTCCACCTTCAAACGTTGCCGTTGTTGTCACTGTACAAAGGGACGGCACAGCCGTCGAGTTGCTGCCTCACAGCGCCAGAGACCTGAGTTCGATCCTGAGTTTCCACGCTCTCCCTGTGACCACGTGGGTTTCCTCGGGAGCTCGGGTTTCCTCCCACACCTCAAAACATACGGGTTGGCCGTCTGTAAATTGTCCCTAATGTGTGGGGGGGGGGGGGGTGGGGCAACATAGAACGAGTGTGAATGTGTGATCGATGGTCGGTGTGGACTCAGTGGGGCCTGTACATTTCAATCAATTAATACAATTTCCATACAGTCTGTCAGTGTGGAAACAGGCCCTTCGGCCCAACTTGCCCATGCCGATCAACATGCCCCATCTCCACTTGTCCCACCGGCCTGTGTTTGGCCCACATCCCTCCAAACTTTTCCTATCCATGTACCTGTTTTTTTTTTAATGTTCTGATTGTACCTGCATCAACTACCTCCTCCAGCAGCTTGTTCCATATGCCCACCACCATTTCTGTAAAAACGTTGCCCATCAGGTTCCTATTAAATCTTTCCCCCCCCCCCCCCCCCCCCCCCCCCCCCCCCCCTCACCTTAAACCTATGTCCTCTGGTTCTTGACTCGCCTGCTCTGGGTAAATGTGCATTTACCCGATCTATCCCCCCATGACACCGGCTAAATATAATTAAAGATTAGTTGCCATGAAACATAGAAACATAGACAATAGGTGCAGGAGTAGGCCATTCGGCCCTTCGAACCTGCACTGCCATTCAATATGATCATGGCTGATCATCCAACTCAGTATCCTGTACCTGCCTTCTCTCCATACCCCCTGATCCCTTTAGCCACAAGGGCCACATCTAACTCCCCCTTAAATATAGCCAATGAACTGGCCTCAACTACACTCTGTGGCAGAGAATTCCACAGATTCACCACTCTCTGTGTGAAAAAGTTGTTCTCATCTCGATCCTAAAGGACTTCCCCCTTATCCTTAAACTGTGACCCCGTGTTCTGGACTTCCCCAACATCGGGAACAATCTTCCTGCATCTAGCCTGTCCATCCCTGACACCCGCACTATTCTATGAAGATAGATTTAATCTGTGAATTCCAATTGGAACCCAAGCAGCTTTACAGGCATTATTTGGCCCTCTTGCCCCATATATAGAAACAGCGGTCCACAACATGGTTGGAGTGGTTGTGACCTGCTCCCTGACTCCCTCCGACAAGGGGACGTTACGCACCCCGTCCAATCCACCTCCCTCTTCCCCCTCCCCAGTTGAAATGAAATGGTCGCAGGCCAGCTGAGGATGGACCAGGTTCAGCCCAAGGAGAACCCACGATGGGCACCCTGGAAAACCGGTCTCATACCGGTTAAACCACCAGGTGACCAAACCCAATCCGCCGTTTAACACAGCCACTAATAAAAGTCATTTATGTCGCTGGTCGTCCACGTTTTTCTTCCAAAAGGTGCTTGGCCAGCGAGTTGGACAGCTGTCACACTCATGTTCAAAGATGAAGTGGTTTATAACAATCTGAGCCTTGAAACCGCTTGGCATGCGTTGTATTGCATGGAGTACATGCATGTTTGTATTACGGGCGCTGTGAGATGCATGGGCCCCACTGCAGTTCCCTCTCCGTAGCATGTTGCAACAGGTCCCTGCAGCAATGCTGGGAGACTCTCTGCAAACCGCCAGGTCCAAACGAAACGCAGCGCGCACACACAATACACCTCAATCCCGGGCAAGGCTCGTGTGTTATAAGCCAGTGCAAAGAAGGACGAGTGTAAATCAGCTCGATCGATCAACGACGCTCTTTTAGGAAGGGGATGAGGAGAAATTACTTTAGTCAGAGGGTGGTGAATCTCTGGAATTCTTTGCCACAGAAGGTTGTGGAGCCCTCGTCAATGGATAAATTTAAGGCAGAGATAGATAGATTCTTGATTAGTACGGGTGTCAGGTATTATGGGGAGAAGGCTGGAGAATGGGGTTAGGAGGGAGAGATAGATTAGCCATGAATGAATGGTGGAGTAGACTTGATGGGCTGAATGGCCTAATTCTACTCCTATTCCTTATGGCCTTAAGAAATGCCTCCACGGGATTCATTTTTCGGGAAAAATGCTTTTTCAAAACATTTCTCTTCATCTCGAGTCTGAGAACCATTAGTTTTTCTCAGTAATCTCTGCAGCGGATTCTCTGGGGCGAGGTCAGTCGCAGGGGACCTTCGGAGACTGTAGCATTCTTACACAGCGGCGTAGCTCCTCCAGGAACAGGGTGGAACTCACCGCAGCATTTAACAAAACTACTTACATTTATAGAGAGCCATCATCGATGCACTCTGCCGCAGGGCACTTCACATCGAGCTTCAGTCAGTCGTGGAGCTAGATTCCGAGATGATCCTCACCCTGTTCCGGTGAACGGAATATTTCTGCGATAACCCATAGTTGCGGTCACACAGGCCCTTCGGCCCAACTCGTCCATGTTGTCCCAGCTACGCTAGTCCCACCTGCCAGGGTTTGGCCCCTATTCCTCGAAACCTTCCCGATCCATGTACCTGTCCAAATGCCCTGTAAATGCTGTGATAGCACCTGCCTCGACTACCTCCTCTGGCAGCATGTTCCACATATCCACCACACCCTGTGTGGAAAGGTTGTCCCTCAGATTCCCATAAAAATCTATCCACTCTCACCTTAACCCATGTCATCTGGTTCTGGATTAGAAACATAGAAACATAGAAACATAGAAAATAGGTGCAGGTGGAGGCCATTCGGCCCTTCGAGCCAGCACCGCCATTCATTGTGATCATGGCTGATCGTCCCCTATCAATAACCCGTGCCTGCCTTCTCCCCATATCCCTTGACTCCACTAGCCCCTAGAGCTCTATCCAACTCTCTCTTAAATCCATCCAGTGATTTGGCCTCCACTGCCCTCTGTGGCAGGGAATTCCATAAATTCACAACTCTCTGGGTAAAAAAGTTTTTTTTTTCAGCTCAGTCTTAAATGACCTCCCCTTTATTCTAAGACTGTGGCCCCTGGTTCTGGAATTCCTGATTCCCCTGTCCTGGACAAAAGACTCTGTGTATCCACCCTGCCTATTCTCCTAATGATCTTATGCACCTCTGTAGGATCACCCCTCAGTCTCCTGTGCTCCAAGAACTAAAGATGTAGCCAGTCCAACATCTCCCTGTAGTTCAGGCCCTCACATCCTCGCTGACATCCTCGTGGAGGACGCCTGTGCGTGACTTTGTTTAACGTGGGGAGACTGGTGCACAGACAGCCATCCCACGGTCCCCGACAGATCTGGGTCAGGATCCAGTGGCATGGAGTCCAAGACGACCGGGGACCCTTTTCTGCTGCAGCCTTCATCCGCCTTCCCAGCCGTTGTGACGCTCCACTAAAGCCAGCCATCGTCCTCCGCCTGTTCCACCGTTGAGGTCTTGGTTGGATTGCTCTTTGTCAGAGATCTCCCCCTCGACCTTACCGTGCCCCTACCAGGAGCATCGCATCAGACGGCATCGTTCTCAGGATCTCAGGACCACACAAGCTTCTCCACCACGACAGGGTGACTATCCACAGTGAAGTCTGTACAGACAGCTTCCCTGGTCAGGATCGAACCCAGGTCTCCTGCGCTGAGCAGGAGATCTCAGACTGTGCTGTTAAGTAATACCTACAGCTAAACAAGACGTTGTCCCCTCCTGTACACAGAGGTGTCCCAGGCAGACTGGGCTGTGGCCTGTCAGTGAAAGGGAGGCAGCAATTGCAAACCGTGTCTGATGCACAGTAAGGAAATCGGCCTGAAGTCATGGACTTCCCATGACATCACCCTCCAAAAGTCTGCTGCTGACAAAGGAAGCACTCAACATCTGAATGAGTGAGTGTCTGAAAAAGGGTCTCGACCTGAAGCATCAGCTATTCCTTTTCCCCAGAGATGCTGCCTGACCCACTGAGTTACTCCAGCTTCTTGTGCCTGTCTTCGGTTTAAACCAGTTCCTCCCTGCACATCTGAAAGAGACCCGATTTGTTAGTGGAACGAAACAGAAAATACCTTAGTGAGAGAGCACTCACCCTAAATTGCCTTCTCCGAACAATCGCTGCCAGTAATTGCCTTCACCCCAGTGGCATTTCTGATGTCGAGGATTCTGCATCTTAGCCTTGTGGCTTCTCGTGCCAGCACTTCAGATGAAGCCTATTACTGGAGCACTTTGTGCAAATGAAGTCCCGTGCGTCAAGTGGTTGGGCCCCGTTATTGGACAGGCACCATCAGCCTGCTCTGGAAAATGGCCATTTCCAGCTAAAACGACCTCACTCTGCCTCGCTAACAGCTGGCTGCTGTCAGACGGGTAATTGGTGGCATCCGTCCTGCTCTGATCTCTATAGCAGGAAGGGCAAAGTCCTGCACATTACGGGCCGCCGCAATTCTGGCATCTTCACGCCCCTGCGATGGAAAAGATTGGAACGGAATCTGAGGGGTAACTTTTTCACTCAAAGGGTGGTGGGTCTATAGAGCGAGCTGCCAGAGGAGGTGATTGAGGCAGGGGCTATCCCAACGTTTAAGAAACAGTTAGACGGGTACATGGATAGGACGTGTTTGGCGGGATAGTGGCCAAACGTAGGCAGGCGGGACTAATGCAGCGGGGACATGTTGGCCAGTGTGGGCAAGTTGGGCCGAAGGGCCTGTTTCCACGCTGTATGGCGGTATTGTGGCAACGGCTTCTCAAGTTTAACGTGCCAACCTAACTAACTACAGAGTGCGGCTGGGTTTAACCTGTCCTCATTTTCATTCGTTGACTGCAGTGTACTGTCTAACACGCATTGTGAGCTCATTTGGTTTCTACAGAATCTGTATTCCGACGGCATTCCTTTCCAATTAAAAAATAATCTGTTCCTTCTGTTGTCCGAAGCAAGGTGAGAAAGGTTGTGGTTTTGATATTGTTGCAAATGTGTTATCCCCCTGCCACAGGTTGCTACCTCCCTATGTAAGTGTTCAGTCAATGTGTCTCTGTAAAATTGACCAGCGTTCTCCTGCCGTCAGTTTCAGCTGGAGCGTTGAGTATAAATGCAGCTCTGTGCTGCTGTGCTGTGATCTCTTGTCATTCATAGCCGGCTGAGAGAGCACTGCCGAACCATTTCAAACTCACCTCTCCACTTCCCCACTAAAACCAGCCTGCAAGCTGAGATTGCCACTTACGTCAGTCACCCACTCGCTCCACCGTTTATCCCAGGATCAGCGGGAGTTTGCACTGAGCCTGTCGGCAGCGTTTTACATTTTAATGTCTGATGTTTTTCCCAGCCTCTCGGGATTGATACGGAGCGTCGACTCTCCCCTCGCGCACGCTGGTTGTCTCACGTGCGCTGGGTGTTGCAAGCTCAGTAATCGTGAATTTAACCAAAGCAATCACGGCGACGAAAGAAGAGTTTGACAAAATCCAACCCCTCTAAAACGATCGGCCTCCCTAAATGCTGTGGCACGGTGGCGCAGTTGGTCGAGCTGCTGCCTCGTGGCGCCAGTGACCGCGGGTTCAGTCCCTGCTGCCTGTGTGGAGTTTGCACATCACATGGGTTTCTCCAAGGTGCTCCAGTGTCACCCCAACATTGTGTAGGTCAGAGTGTAGGTTTGCTGACTGCTGTAATGTTTCCCCCAGTATGGAGGCGAGCGGTGGAATCAGGCGGGGTCCTGATGTGAACGTGGGGAAATAAAATAGGCGGAATTAGTGTACTGTAGGGTCGATGTCAATGGGTGGCTGACGGCCAGCAGGGGCTCGATGGGCTGAAGGGCCAGTTTCCACACTGGTCTCCATTCCAGTCCGTCTTGGACGATGAAAAGGTGTTAAAATCAATCCCCGTTTCCCGAGAGCAGCCAGATCAGTGTCCATTGTTGCTGTTCCCGTGCTGATATAATTCCTGTGAATGAATGTCAGTGGTGATTGTGTGAGGATTACTGGCTTGGAAGAGTTTCCGAGGCAGGCAGGAGAGTGAGCGAGCTAAATTAGCATTGCCGGTGAGATGATGATTAACCCAGCGGTGCTCCATGTTCACTTGTGCATGTTAATAGCAGCTCCCTAACGCTGTCAGCTCACATCCCCAGCCCGGACACCCCCCTGAGCAATTAGTGTTTGCCATTTAAACAAACGCGGAAAAAAACCATCGATAATGTAAATTATTCTTATTAACACGTTTGCCTTTTTTTTAAATGGGTTACAGAACAAAGTGTCAAAACCTAAAATTAATTGGATGTGTTTGAAAGACAGCTGATTAAATCCACTCTTTTTCTTCCAATTTGTATTAAGCCTTATAGTCTACTGTCATTGCCTATGAGATAACTGGAAGTCAAATTTAATGTTTTCAAAATACTCACAGGGTTGCGTTGCTTGCAGAATAAGTTCACAGTGCAATGGCGATCATTGGGAAAGAAAACATTACTTATTTACTGATTGACAGCGAAATATTGCAATTATAACTTGTGATGAAAGTTACGTCTTAATACTTTCCTGAGATGATTGCCGCACGTTTTACGCTTAACAATTTACTCAAAGGTCTAATCAATTCACAGCAAGAAAATCAGCTAACTATCCCGCAGAACATATATTTTGTTGGAGAGATGAATGCAAACATTTGACGCGCGTTTTGCACAAGATTTATTTTCATGGTGACTTCTGCAGCTGTGTGCAGTTGCAGGTCTTTGTGTCATCAGTATTAATGGCTCACACAGGGGTTTTAATGTAACCTGGATAAAGCCATCGATGTATCTTTGTCTGTTGGCTCCTGTGTTTATTTCCAAATGCATTTCTGTCCCGTGGAAGCAGCCTCCGTCTTGCCTGGATGTCCCAGCTGGCGAAACAGCTCCACAAACAAGTGGATTCACCCCGTGACAAGCTTCTCATTTAACGCTCTCCATTGGTAAAGGGTAATGCCCAGGATTTAAAGTGGTGCTTGTTTGTGAAGAGCCTCGCTATCTCCCTGAGGACATGAGTGGGTGCAAGGGAGGTTAATGGTTTGAATAACTCGCTGCGATGAGAGCGTTGCTGCAACGGGCATCCGACGCTCTGGGAAACGTTGCAGCCTACGACGCAGCCAGCGTCAATCTGCAGAGTGGGGAAAGATCATTTCATGAAAGTCCATCTCCATTTCTCAAACTCCTGCTGCCTGACGATTTTCACCCTCGCTTTTTATTTGAATAACTCTCGGCTGGATGTCCTGGTTTTGTTTCCTCCCCCCCCCCCCCCCTTTAAAAATCAACGACACCCCCTACCATTTGATGTTAGTAATTTTGTCTGGTGGCTTTGTCAACAGCAGCTCGGTTGTTGCCCTGTGATCCAGGGGCCCCAACCCTCCCACAAGGGGTGGCAGATACTTCACCATTACTGGAGACGCAGACCCTCCCAGCCTCACCGAGACCGCCCACAAACTCCTAGACACTTGGGGCAGGTTATTTTGTTCATGAGGAGGTTACTTAGAATCACAGAGTCAATACAGCGTGGAAACAGGCCCTTCGGCCCAACTTACCCACACCGACCATCTACACCAGTGCCACCTGCCTGCGTTTGGCCCATATCCCTCTAAACCTGTCCTAGCCATGTACCTGTCCAAATGTTTCTTAAACATTGCGATAGCACCTACCTCAACTACTTCCTCCGGCAGCTCGTTCCATACACCCACCATCCTTTGTACGTAAAATTTACCCCTCGGGTTCCTATTAAAACTTTCCCCCCTCACCTTCAGCATGTCCTCTGGTTCTCAATTCCTCTACTCTGGGCAAGAGACTCTGTGTGTCTACCTGATCTATTCCGCTTATGAATTTGTACACCTCCGTAAGATCACCGCTTGTCCTCTTGCGCTCCAAGGAATACAGTCCTCGTCTGCTCAACCTCTCCCTATAGCTCAGGCCCACGAGTCCTGGCAACATCTTCGTAAATCTTATCTGCCCCTTTCCCAATTTGACAACATCTTTCCTATGACAGTGCCCAAAACTGAACACAATTCTCTAAATCCGGCCTCACTAACCTCTTGTGTAACTTGACCTCCCAACCTCTATACTCAATACTCTGACTACTTTATATTCAACAAGTCAGATATTTAGCCATGCACTTAATATCTGTTTGAGGAGTTAACATCATTTGCCCACATGACCCAGAGTAAGAGACGTGATATTTGATTAATGGACCTTCACTAAGTACCATCTACATGCATTTGTCAATCCAAAGTTAAGGAGGAAGCAGCATGCACTGCTTGATGGTACTCGATCTTAATGCAGCCCAGTGCAGCATTAGAACGCTTAAATGTCTCATGCTGCCAAATGCTGCGTATGCTGTTGCTGCAAAAAACACTTCCCAGTTGGGCCGAGCTGCCCATTAATCGGCATTGTCTGGTCACATCCCTTGGCCATCCATCAGACCCCTGCTGAACTGACAATCAACTTGTCAATGAGTCCTTATCTGACACCTTCTGTCTTTCCTTCTCTGGCCTTTGTCCAACCGCCTGCCCGTCAACCTCCCGTCACCTGTATCCACCTATCACTCGCCAGCCTTTGACATGCCCCCTCCTCTTTTCAAGCTTCCTGCCCTCCCAGTCCCACCACAATCAGTCTGAGTAAAAGTCCCGACCCTGAGCATCACCACGTCACCCTGGAGTCAGGTCTGGAGTTGGCGCTGGAGGTTTGGCGGCAGCAGACCCGGGAACGGTGGGAGGAGTGAGGATTGGAGATGTCCTCTCTGCTAGTGGGCAATTAGAGAGTTTAGTTTGGAGGAAACAGGCCCTTCGGCCCTGCCGAGTCCGTGCCAACCAGCGATCCCCGCACACTCGCACTATCCTACACGCGAGGAACAATTTACATTTTTGACCGAAGCCAATTAACCTACAAACTTGTACGTCTTTGAAGTGTGGGAGGAAAGCAGAGCACCCGGAGACAACCCACGCGGGTCTCGGGGAGAACGTCCAAACTCCGTACGGACAGCACCCACAGTCAGGATCGAACCCGGGTCTCTGGCGCTGTAAGGCAGCAACTCTACCACTGCGCCACCGTGCTGCCCATAGATTGAGCTGAGGATCAGCTTTCACTGGAGGAGAGGCAGTTAGAATGGAGAATGTCGTAGGACAGATATTGTCAAGCTGGGAAGGGTGCAGAGAAGGTTTACGAGGCGTCAGTACGGGGATGGGTGATGGGGGTAGAGTTGGGGGCAAGACCCCTGGGGTGTGAATGGGGATTGGGTGCGACAGTGCAGAGACAGCCAGGCCCAAACGCCTCAATTCCAAATGAATTTTTCTTCTTGCTTTCTGGCAGCTTGGCTAATAAGAAGATCTATCTTCGTGATGGAAATTGAACTCTTATTAAAGCTCAGAGTCCTACCAATGAATATACAATAGGGCAAAACACGTGATGTATTAGAAGAAATTTATCCCCAATTACCCTCGGAGGTAAATTTGTTAACGTGATCTTTCATCAATATTCCTCAGCTTGGTTTCCACGAGGGCACCAGCAGTGTTTGCAAACTAATAAAGTCTCCTGGCGCTGGGGAGTTCTGCCACCTTGCATCACGCACTGTGACGGCTTTATCGTATCAAGACGATATTTTCACCAGCGCACACCTCAGTGCAAATCTGTTCCGACCAACAGATTAGTTCGAATTACTTTTTTTTTTAAATCTGCAAAACGTGTAGACACAGGGAGGAGGCAGGTTGTAAAGTCAGCTTGGGATTTATTCTAAATTTAGACTTTCCTTTAGACTCCAGAGATACAGTGCGCAAACAGGCCCTTCGGCCCACCGACCAGTGATCTCCCCGTATGCTAGCACTATCCTACACACTAGGGGCAACCTACGATTTTACGGAAGCCGGAGCACCCGGAGAAAACTCACGCTGTGACGGGGAGAACGTACAAACTCCATACAGACAGCACCCATTGTCGGTTTGGAACCCGGGTCTCTGGCGCTGGAAGGCGGCAGCTCCAACGCTGCGCCACCGCGCCTCCCACACAAATTCATCGTCGGTTGGCCGTCAGCGTGCGGCACATGCCGGAAACCTGAGATAAAGACGGAGAAAGGTGGACCTACTCAGCAGATCAGGCAGCACCCAGTCAGAGAAGCAGAGTTAACCTGATTCCTCGTCCACTAATTGCCCTTAGCTGGGTCTTGCTGGGCCAAAGACATCCGTCCGGCACTTCTAAGATGTACACCTGTCGGCTCATTGGTTTTGTAAAATTGTAATATTGTCCCTAGTGTGTGTAGGGCACAGTGCTAGTGCTCGGGGATCACGGACTAGGTGGGCCGAAGGGCCTGTTTCCACGCTGTTTCCCTAAACTAAAGTCAACTAAATGTTGGAGGCCCGCCAGCGTGCAGTGAGTGTGGACTCGCGTGCAGGCCGACTGGGTGAACCAGGCAGACCTACTGCTCTGAGAAACATCCTAAACTGAACAGCTTCATACAACTAGCCATCATGTCAGCGCCATCTTCGCTCCAGATCAACAGGGTTGAAGGCTGCTGAAGAATTTAAACTCAGATTATTACTTAAGGTCGAGAAACGAGGAACTGCAGATGCTGGTGTACAAAAAAACCCCATAAAGTGCGAGAATAACTAGGTGTTTCGGGCACCAAAGCTGGAGAACATGGATTGGTGACGTTCAGGTCGGGACCCATTCTTAAGGCTGAAGATGAATTCCAGCCTGACACATCCATGTCCTCCAGATATGCTGCCTGACATTAAGTTACTTCATTTTTTTATTATGGTAGGTGTGTAGTTACTGTTGGGGGGCTGCTTAGTGACATAGCAGTAGAGCTGCTGCCTTACAGTTGCCAGAGACCAAGCTTCAATCGTGAGTATAGATAGATACTGTCTGTACAGAGTTTGTACGTTCGCCATGTGACCAGGTGGATTTTCTCCGGGTGCTCCGGTTTCCTCCCACACTCCAAAGCCGTACAGGCTTGTAGGTTAATTGGCTTTGCCGTGCGGTTCCAGGAGGTTTTTGTCCGTTTCGACCATTAGGGAGACTGACAAAAACCTCCGGGAACCGCACGGAAACCTTGGGTGGGGCGCAAAGTCTCCAGACGTTTCCGTTCAGGTTTCCTAAGTGGGACAGGGGCATTAGTCTAAAGATCCTTCGATGGTCAGAACACTTTGACACCGACCTCACACTAACTATTTACTGACAGTTTCTTGCCTTGGAACGTTTGGCCAGTTCTGGGCAGTTGAGGCCTGGTGACTCGGAGGAAGAGGTCAACTCTGTTGAGAAAGCCATCAGACGAACCCCCAAAAAATAGTATTTACTTTTCATTTGTAAACTTTGGTTTTCAGTTTTTTGTGATTTCATGTGAGAAATGTTGTGTATATCATGTGTGTTTTTATTTATTTTTTCCTTTTTACCATCTAGATGTACCCACCACCCCACTTCCCACAACAACTACCATCATCTCCACAAACATGCCAACCATCTCTGAAGGTACAGTACCCACAGCCATTTTGCTTTTGTCCTCAATGCTGCTCTTGACTTTCTTTGAACTCTTTCTGTGCAATGAAAGCTCAGCGGTTTGTACGAGTCTAAAGTGAGCCCTAAAACGGAGACACAAGGAACTGCAGATGCTGGAATCTTGACGAGAAAACACACAGTGCTGGAGAAACTCCAGGAAGGAGGAACTCAGCGGGTCAGGCAGCATCTATGGAGGGAATGGACATAATGGCGTTTCGGGTGGGGATCCTTTGGCAGAATGATGAAGTTAAGGGGAGTCCTTTCCAGCTTCTCCCCACTACTCTTACCAGTCTGAAGAAGGGTCCATACCCAAAAAAAAATCATCAGCCCACTCCCTCTACAGATGCTGACTGACCCGCTGAGATCCTCCAGCACTTTGTGTTTTTTCGCTAAATGGAGACCTGGCACAGAGTTTCAGGATTGCAAAATCGAATGTCAGACTCAGGAATGAATCTCCTTCCTTCCTGCGAGGGAGATGTGGAGCCATCTGAAAAATAGAGCCACCGCACTCCGTTAAAAGACAATAAGGACGAGATCAAAGGCCACATTTGGGGTGTTGGTGCAGTTCTGGTTGTCTTGCCATGGGAAGGATGTCATTAAGCTGGGAAGGTGCAGAAAAGATTCGCCAGGGTATTACCTGGAACCGAGGGCTTGAGATGTAAGGAGAGTCGTATAGGCAGGGATGTTTTTCCATGGAGCTGAGAGGTTATCCTGAGAGTAGAATTTCTTTAGTCTTTAGGATGGTGAATCAGTGAAATTCGTTGCCACAGAAGGCTGTGGAGGCCAGGACAATGGATATTTTTAAGGTGGAGATCGATAGATTATTGATTAGTACGGATGTCAGGGGTTATGGGGAGAAGGCAAGAGACTGGGGTTCAGAAGGAAAAATACATCAGCCATGATTGAATGGTGGAGTAGACTTGATGGGCAGAATGGTCTCATTCTGCTCCGATAAGTTATGAACATGATCTGATTGAGGTGTACAAGATGATGAGAGGCATGGATAAGGTGAATGGTCACCGTCTTTTGTCGGAGGGTGGAGGAGTTCGGAGCTAGAGGTCATGGCTTTAAGCTAAGAGGGGGAAGGTTAAAAACCAGAGGGACAATTTCTTTGCACAGAGACGGGTACATGGAACGAGCTGCCAGAGCAAACTTGTTGAGCTGGGTACAATGGTGACATTTAAAAGCCATTTGGAAGTACTTGATAGGAAGGGTTTCGAGTGATATGGACCAAACACAGGCAGATGTGACTAACCCAGCTATAAAATCTGGTTGGCATGGACATATTGGGCCAAGAGTCTGTCGCCATGCAGCATGGCTCTATCATAAAAGTTTGCAACACGGAGGCCATTTGGTCCATGATATCCATCCCAGCAGAAATTGAGTTTTTCAAACTCAAGAAAGTCAACTACAGATGCTGGAAATCTAAAATTAAAATGGGAAACACGGGAATTACTCAGCAGGTCGGCCTGCAGCTGTGGGCGGGAAGCAGCGTCGCTTGGAGACCATTCTTCAGAGACACAAGATGTCTGATCTGAAATGCTGTCAGATCCTTTTACTTACTCACCCTAGCCTTTGGTTACTAACCCTTGCCTATAGTTACTGACCCCTGCCTATAGTTACTGACCCCTGCCTATAGTTACTCACCCTTGCCTATAGTTACTGACCCCTGCCTATAGTTACTCACCCTCGCCTATAGTTACTGACCCTTGCCTATAGTTACTGACCCTTGCCTATAGTTACTCACCCTTGCCTATAGTTACTGCCTACCCTTGCCTATAGTTACTCACCCTTGCCTATAGTTACTGACCCTTGCCTGTAGTTACTCACCCTTGCCTATAGTTACTCACCCTTGCCTATAGTTACTCACCCTTGCCTATAGTTACTGACCCCTGCCTATAGTTACTCACCCTTGCCTATAGTTACTCACCCTTGCCTATAGTTACTTACCCTTGCCTATAGTTACTGACCCTTGCCTATAGTTACTGACCCTTGCCTATAGTTACTCACCCTTGCCTATAGTTACTCACCCCTGCCTATAGTTACTGACCCCTGCCTATAGTTACTGACCCCTGCCTATAGTTACTGACCCCTGCCTATAGTTACTGACCCTTGTCTTTGTGAAAGGGCTCCCCCCCTCCCCCATCACCACTGCGACATTAGTTACAGATCATGTGTGGAGGGGTGGGGGGAGCATTAATGTAGATATCTGGGGCTAGCAGAGCATTGGTGGCAGTTCTGTGGTAATCGCTGCAGGCCGCTAGAAGCTGACAAATACGAGACTCAGCTAAACTCACAGTAAGGCATCGAGTAGATATTAGCACGGAAATTTAATCTTGAAACCTGTCCAGCTCCATCAGCATATTATTTTTTATCCGAGGAAGAGTGAGTCGATGAGGAGAGAGACGACCGGGTCTTATTTTTAATAATTAGGTTGCTGTCTCTAGGAAAATTATGCTTTTAAGGCATATTCCCTTGGAGTTTGTGAAATCCAAGGAAGCCATTAGTAATTCCCCATGGGCGGAGAACAGCCAGAAACATGGGCAGGCAGCCTGGCCCATCGATCACCGCACTGGCATAACCCATGACACAACTTTCCCCATGTCCGTTTGTATCAGTCGTCAACAGAAGCCAGTTAATCGTCGATTTAAAAGATGCAGCGTGAATTGAATCGGGAGTCAAAGAATGTTTATTAGCATGTATACCAGCAACAGAACCATGATATTCTTACTCGCTGCAGTTTAACAGGCCCATGAACTCTAACACACAGATCAATATATAATAATTAATAATAGAATACGTTCATAATCAGTAATATTAAGTACAGTAAACGTTGGCAATAATGGACCACGGGGAGGGGGGGGGGGATGGTGTCCGTTGTTGGCGATTGTCCGCTACAACCGAGTGAGGGGGGGTAATGTTTACCCCAAGGCGGGGAGGGAAGAGACGCGACGTTGGGGGGGGAGTGGGATGAACGAGTGGGAATTGCCAGGCCGGGGAGCCGCAGAGCCCCGGGCCCCACTCGCAAGGCTCCGGGGACGGACCCGGTGCTCACGCTGCCTTCTTGCTGCTCGCTCTCTCCGCTTTCGTCACCGGAAGCACATCGAGTGGAGCCAGCTGGATGGGTAACTGGTGGAAGTTGGGGCGGGTGCAACAGCAGCCGGGGTCCGCTCGAACCGGAGTCCGCCGTCCGTAGGTCCGTTATTGCAACTAAAATTGTCGATCACTGGAGCTCACAGTTGCTGACGTTAGTGCTGTGCCGTGTTCAAGAGCCTGCTCGAGAGGGAAGAAGCTGCTCTTGAACCGGGCGGTTAGGGTTCCCAGGCTCCTGTGCCTTCTCCCTGATGGTAGCAGCGAGATGAGAGCGTGGCCAGGGTGGTGTGGCTTTCTGATTATATTGGCGGCCTTTTCGAGGCAGTGCCTCCTGTAGATCCCTTCGATGGTGAGGAGGTCAGTGCCTGCGATGGACCAGGCAGTGTCCATCCCTCTCTATAGTCTCGAGGTGCCAAACCAGGCCGTGATGCATCCGGTCTGTATGGTTTCTACTGTGCACCTGTATTTGTTGACACACTGAACCTCCTCAATTATCCAAGTGTGTAGAGGTACTGATTGCATTGTAGAAGAGAGTTACAGTGTTCTAACATCTTCTCAGTGTTAGATTTCTCACCCAGACTCCCAACCGATAAAATAATTTCTCCCTGGCCACTCAACAAATTTACCTTAATATCACAAACTTGAATCAAATCATCTTCCAATTATAATTTCCAATTATTCCGTAGCCCTGTCTAATAATTTAATGCTCAGATTCTAAGAATTGGTAAATGCAAAATAATTAATACTGCAGATGTTGGATATTCTGAAATATAAACAGAAAATGCCAGAAAAACTCAGCCAGTCAGGCGGCAACTGTGGAGAGAGAAGCGGTTAACATTTTGGGTTTCTATAGTCATAGAGTGAGTGATGCAGTGTGGAAACAGGTCCTTCGGCCCAACACCGGCCAACATGTCCCAGCTACACTAGTCCCACCTGCCTGCGCTTGGTCCATATCCCTCCAAACCTATCCTATCCATGTGCTGGTTCTTAAACGTTGGGATAGTCCCAGCCTCAACTACCTCCTCTGGCAGCTTGTTCCACCCACCAACCTTTGTGTTCAAAAGTTATCCATCAGATTCCTATTAAATCTTTTCCCCTTCACATTGAACCTATGTTCAAGACCTGGCGTGAAAGACTGGGCATTCATGGTAGTCAGGCTTCTTCCCAAGAGTAGAAGATGAGATGAGAGCATGGGCAGGGTGGTGTGGGTCTTGGATAATATTGGCTGCCTTTTACAGGCAGCGCCTCCTGCAGACTCCTCGATGTAGGTAGGTGGCAAAGAATCAAAGGAGAGTTGTGAGCAGGTGAGAAAGAGAACAGGCAGGAGGGCAAACCAGATTGCTCTTCAGGCAACTGGCAAGGACCATGTGGGCCGAATGGCCTCCTTAAGTCAGTCGGTCCACTGATGCAGTGAGGCATGCATGTTGAACTTGCCTCACTGGTTTCAATGAATGTATGGGAACAGAGTTTCCGCGTCGGAGTGTAGTATGGTTAACTCACCACATTTGACCTTGTTTGACTGCTGCCGAGAGGAGATTTGGACTTGCCTTGGCTGCCGAGCACCCCCTCACATTCCCCAGGATATTCTTGGTCAACAGTAGGAGATCATCAATGGCCTTGCAATTTGATCTTTTCATACCTTTCAGCCATTTGTTCGCTGTACCTTGTCATATCTCTACTATCCCTCTCCCCTGACTCTCAGTCTCGACCCGAAACATCACATAGAAACATAGAAAATAGGTGCAGGAGGAGGCCATTCGGCCCTTCGAACCAGCACCACCATTCATTGTGATCATGGCTGATCGTCCCCAATCAATAACCCGTGCCTGCCTTCTCCCCATATCCCTTGATTCCACTAGCCCTTAGAGCTCTATCCAACTCTCTCTTAAATCCATCCAGTGACTTGGCCTCCGCTGCCCTCTGTGGCAGGGAATTCCACAAATTCACAACTCTCTGGGTGAAAACTTTTTTTCTCACCTCAGTCTTAAATGTCCTCCCCTTTATTCTAACAAATCACCTATTCCTTTTCCCCAGAGATGCTGCCTGACCCGCTGAGTTACTCTGGCATTTGTGTCTATGTTCTTGGTGAGCCTCTGGTTAGAAAACTGTTGTGGGAGGGACAGTGCCCCACGCACACACTCAGCGCAGTTTCAAGTCAATACAAAAATCTATTAACCATATACATTAAAGTTGATAGTTTCTTACATGTATCGATTGCCACGGCTCACATCTGGGCTTACATCTACAGGCAAACTGTACACAGAACAATAATTCCTCAAAGAACCAAAGAGCATTATTCACTGAAGGACCTTGATTGGAGACCATTTCTAGTGGCCTTCCAAGTCCCCCCCCCCCCCCCTTCTCTCCTAAGTTGTCAACTACTTCCCAAATGGAAAACATTGAGACAAAATATATACAGTCAAAACTTCAGATTATTTTTCTCCGAAACACTCTCCCATCCGTAATGTGGAGATCAGCACTAGGTGGGAGAGTCTAGGTCCAGAGGTCATAGCCTCAGAATTAAAGGACGTACCTTCTAGAAAGGAAATGAGGAGGAATTTCTTGAGTCGGTGATGAATCTGTGGAATTCATTGCCACAAAGGCTGTGGAGGCCAAGTCAATGGATATTTTTCAGGCAGAGATGGATAGATTTTTAATTAGTATGGGTGTCAGGGGTTGTGGGGAGAGGGCAGGAGAATGGGGTTAGGAGGGAAAGGTAGATCAGCCATTTATTTAATGACGGAGTAGACTTGATGGGCCAAATGGTCTAATTCTATTCCTATCACTTATGAACATGAACTAGGGGTGGATTGGGGATAGGAGAAGCCATGTTGAAGGAACAGGCATGGTTTTGGGTGACTATGGTGCAAACTCGAGTCTCCTTCACTTTCCCCAGCCTGTATTGCCGAGAAAGCTGGAAGTTCAGGAATATTAGAGGTGGAAATGTGACGGGCCAAATGGCCTCTGTTCTGAGACTGCAAACCAGTGTGTAAAGCCAGGTTTGAGTTTAGTTTATTGACACGTGTACCGAGGTACAGTAAAAAGCTTTTGTTGCCTGCCAACCAGTCAGCAGAAAGGCAACACACAATTATAATCGAGCCACAGTGTACAGATACATGATAAAGGGAATAACGTGAACAACTTTATGAAGATAAAGTCCAGTAAAGTCCGATCAAAGATAATCCGAGGATCTCCATTGAGGCAGATAGTAGCTCTGGACTGCTCTCTAGTTGGTGAGAGGATGGTTCAGTTGCCTGATACAGTTGGGAAGAAATTGTCCTGAATCTGGAGGTGAGGTTTTCCCGATGTCCAGATGCAGACCAGAAGTTGTGCAAATCTAGAGGTTTCTTTACTGACCTGACTTCACCACATCTCTGGGCATTGCAGGTGTCAAAGGGCGGCACGATGGCACAGCAGTGCCGGAGATCCGGGATCGATCCTGACTTCCTGTACTGCCTGTACGGGGTTTGTACGTTCTCCCCGTGACCGCGTAGGTTTTCTCCGAGAAATTCAGCTTCCTCCCACAATCCCAAGAATGAGGTTCGGAGGGAGAGATAGATCAGCCGTGATTGAATGGCGGAGTAGAATGGTCTCATTCTGCTCCGATAAGTTATGGACATGATCTGATTGAGATGTACAAGATGATGAGAGGCATGGATGAGGTGAATGGTCACAGTCGTTTGTCTGAGGGCGGAGGAGTTCAGAGCTAGAGGTCATGGCTTTAAGCTAAGAGAGCAAAGGTTACAAAAGACCAGAGGGGCAATTTCTTTGCACAGAGACGGGTACATGGAACGAGCTGCCAGAGCAAACTTGTTGAGCTGGGTACAATGGTGACATTTAAAAGACATTTGGAGGTACTTGATAGGAAGAGTTTCGAGTGATATGGACCAAACACAGGCAGATGTGACTAACCCAGCTATAAAATCTGGTTGGCATGGACATATTGGGCCAAGAGTCTGTCGCCATGCAGTATGGCTCTATCATAAAGGTTTGCAACACAGAGGCCATTTGGTCCTACCAGTACTGTCTGTACGGAGTTTGTACGTTCTCCCCGTGACCGGGTAGGTTTTCTCCGAGGACTTTAGTTTCCTCCCACAATCCAAAGAATGGGGGGGGTAAGGGCCTGTCCCACTTACACGATTTTTTTTCGACCGACTGCCGGCGCCCGTCATAGTCGCAGCAGGTCGCCGAAAAATGTCAAAATGTTGACAATCCAGCGGCGACCAGAAAAAGGTGCGCGGGGTGACGCCTGGTTGGTAGTGAGTAGTCACCCAAAGAGTCGTACCTTTTTCTGGTCGCCGCTGGCTTGTCAACATTTTGAACATTTTGAAAACAGGCCCTTTAGGAGGGAGAGATAGATCAGCCATGATTCGATGGCGGGGTAGATTTGATGGTCCGAATGGCCTAATTCTACTCCTATCACTTATGACAGGTGCACGCTCCCTCGATCTCTCTGCTGCGGGAGGAATTGTTTTACAAGTGGGGTCACGTTGCACAGGGACATTTGCTTGAATCATGAATCTCTTGATTGTCTACAGCTGACTGATTGTGCAGACAACCCTGAACCTGCTCTGCTGCTGCTACATTGGGCTTGAGGGTGAATTAGTGTGGACAACAAGTGCAACGATTCTCCTGTTATTTGGCATGTTCTCAAACTTATCAAGGATCAAATGCAGAAGATAGACACAAAATGCTGGAGTAACTCAGCGGGGCAGGCAGCCTCACTGGAGAGGAGGAATGGGTGATGTTTTCGGGTCGAGACAGACTCTGGAACTCTCTGCCACAGAGGGTAGTCCAGTTCATTGGCTATATTTAAGAGTGAGTTGGATGTGGAAGGGGATCAGAGGGTATGGAGAGAAGGCAGGTACGGGATACTGAGTTGGATGATCAGCCATGATCATATTGAATGGCGGTGCAGGCTCGAAGGGCTGAAACTCCTCTATGTTTCTAGGATATCAGTCAGGGAGAGGGTGACATAGAGATATAATGGGTAGACAAAAATGCTGGAGAAACCTAGCGGGTGAGACAGCATCTCTGGAGCGAAGGAATTGGCAACGTATCGGGTCGAGACCCTTCTTCTTAGAGATATTATAGGGTAAAGTGTGAAAATGACAGATCAAAGCAGCCAATGCTAAAGGAAATGTAGAATTGTTTATTAACAGCAGAGGGGAAGGTGACAAGGAGGCTTACAATCAGTAAAATTAATCAAGAGGACAGGGAAACTAATTGGGGAATTATGCCCCTGTCCCACTTGGGAAACCTGAACGGAAACCTCTGGAGACTTTGCGCCCCACCGAAGGTTTCCGTGCGGTTCCCGGAGGTTTTTGTCAGTCTCCCTAATGGTCGAAACTGACAAAAAGCTCCGGGAACCGCACGGAAACCTTGGGTGGGGCACAAAGTCTCCAGAGGTTTCTGTTCAGGTTTCCTAAGTGGGACAGGGGCATCAGGATGCGGGAGGCAGTCATGTTATGGAAGCCTTGGCAAGTTGATGTCATTTGCTTTCAGAAGGTATGATCCCATTCCTTCCCTCCAGAGGTGCTGGCTGGTCAGCTGAGTTACTCCAGCATTTTGTGTCTTATCTTTGGTGTAAACCAGCATCTGCAGTTCCTTCCTACACAAGGAGGAAATGCAACCCGGCGTTAAACATGTGAAACAAACTCCGTTTTCGTTCACGCTAATTGCCGAGGCGGTAATTCACAGGGCTGCTCTCTCTCTCTCTCTCTCTCTCTCTCTCTCTCTCTCTCTTTCCGTACAAACTGGTGAGCGTGCCCGATTCCCGCGGACTGTGTCCGTTCTCTGCGTGTCGATCCCCCGGACAGGTGTGGGCGGCAGCGTGGCGTCGTTTCTGCTTGCCTGCATCGCAGCCCCTGCAATGCACCTCCAACTCCGGCCAGGATGGTTTGGTGATCGTTTGCGAGGCGCGCTTTATCCTTGTCGCCCACTTCATTATGAGCAAGAATGTTATGACAGGATAATTTTGTGCTTTTCGAGATTGCAGCGACTCATCTGTGTCTGTGCAAATCACACTGTCACAGCCCTCTTCTCACCCAGCGGTTACCTCCCTTCCAGCAGCTCCTTCTCTTCACACTTCTGTTGGTCCAAGTTTGAATTGGGTAACAAAAAAAAAATTGAAAAACATTTCTGTCATTATAAATTGCGTGATGGCATATTCATTCCATGTCCTCGTGGTGCTGAGAATAATGGGATTCAGCTTTGAGCCTACAGGTTGACAGCTTTCAAGCCCAGCCTGGCTACCTCTTGTGTCGTGTTCCATTAATCCCAACTTGCGGAATCCACTGATTATCCAGGACAGCGAGGGCTAGGAACGTTGGAAATCCATGATTCCCATCTCTTCCCCGTCAGTCGGGGTGGGGAACCGAGGATGTCTGTACAGCCCCAATCTAGGCTTGGACCCCGTCACTGCAATATGTTCAAGAGACAGAGAATTCCACAGGCTCACCACTCTCTGTGAGAAAAAATGTTTCCTCGTCTCCGTTCTAAATGGCTTACTTATTATTCTTAAACTGTGGCCCCTGGTTCTGGATTCCCCCAACATCGGGAACATATTTCCTGCCTCTAGTGTGACCAAGCCCTTAACAATCTTATGTTCGAGCAGCAGAAATGAGGCCGTTCAGCCCATCAAGGCTATTCCGTCATTCAATCATGGCTGATCTATCTTTCCCTCTCAGCCTCCTTCTCCTGCCTTCTCCCCATCAGCCCTGACACCCAGACTATTCAAGAATCTGTCAATCTCGCCTTAAAAATATCCATTGATTTGGCCTCCACAGCCGTCTGTGGCAATTAATTCCACAGATTCACTGCCCTCTGACTAAAGATATTCCTCCTCATCTCTGTTATACGTCCTTTTATTCTGGGGCTATGGCCTCTAGTGCTAGACTCTCCCACTAGTGGAAACATCCTCTCCACATCCATTCTATCCAGGCCTTTCACTATTGGGTACGTTTTAATGAAGTCCCCCCCTCTTGGGTGTTTGGGGCAGTGCAGATCTATTCCAATGCACGGTGCTACAGAGAGGGGACTTGGGTTCGCTGCTGTGGCTCCCAGTCACGGCTGACGTGGTGAACAGGACGTGGTGGAAAGTTGCAGGTTTAACTTCAGTCGTTGAACTTCTTACCAGCCAGTGCCTGGGCGCTGGACCAGCCTTCCTGTGTCTCTGAACTAAAATTGACGGAGGTGAGATGGAAAGCTGTGGAGGCCAAGTCAATGGATAATTTTAAGGCAGAGATAGATAAATTCTTGATTACTACGGGTGTCAGGGGCGATGGGGAAGAAGGCAGGAGAATGGGGTTGAGAGGGAAAGATAGATCAGCCATGATTGAATGGCAGAGTAGACTTGATGGGCCGAATGGCTGCTCCTGTCACGCATGAACTTGTAAGAAGGAAGCCACAAAGCCACTGGCATTTCTTTGCCTTGGTTGTGAAGCCGGTTTGGAAGAGAGCTTCTTGCCTCAGAGTTTCCCCGTTGAGGAATGGATGTTTAAGGAAACAGTGTTGACAGTGACATCTCCTCCTCTTCACCGACCCTGCCAGTGTGACAGTCAGTGAGGGTCCTACATATGGAACAAATACCAAAGGCCGGAGTTTATGTAGGATGAGTGCCGAAGATCCCATTGTTGTATCGGGAACTCAAAATTCACCCAGCTCCGTTCCAAAGCACAACCTTCATTTAAAACATCTTCTGTGCGCAAAGTTCCCAAACAGTAACACAGGGAAGCATTCCCCCAGTCAAACTGAAAGAGCTAAGCATGACCCAAATGCCTGGGATGTCGTTGAGCTGATAATTGTTGATGATGGAGATGTTACCCAATCCCCCTGAAGGAGACAGATAAACAGTGAGATTCCATCTCGTTGACACGTTGAGGACAGATGTGATCTGTTCCATCATTTTTAAGGAAACTAAAAATGTGCCTCATCATTTAAAGCCTTGAGCATGGTAGTTAACTGTTTTGCAATTAATGATGCTTTACAAGTGGGAAATTAAACATTTATCTCAAAGCCTAATGCGTAAATGCGGCTCCACGACGCTCTGATCAAACGCCGCTCTCATTGCCCAGGTTTATGAGTTCCTGCTGCAAGCCTGCATTAATATATTGCGATATCCCAGGAATGAGTAGGTTAATCTATGATGAGCATTTGTCGGCACCGAGCCTCTACTCGCTGGAGTTTAGAAGAATGAAGGGGGGGGGGGGGGGGGGGGGGGGGGGGGGGGGGGGCGTACCTCATTGAAACATACAGAATAGTGAAAGGTTAGAGTGGATGTGGAGAGGATGCTTCCTTGAGTGGGAGAGCCTGGGGCTAGAGGTCTCAGCCTCAGAATGAAAGGACATTATTTTATGAAGGAGACGAGGAGAAATGTATTTAGTCAGAGGGTGGTGAATCTGTGGAATCCTTTGCCACAGAGGGCTGTGGCCAAGTCAGTGGATATTATTGAGCCCGAGCCCGATA
The DNA here is from genome assembly GCA_035221665.1 of Okamejei kenojei. Lineage (NCBI taxonomy): Eukaryota > Metazoa > Chordata > Chondrichthyes > Rajiformes > Rajidae > Okamejei > Okamejei kenojei. The sequence goes on along the minus strand of CM069159.1, from coordinate 26,794,380 downwards.
GATTCTTGATTACTATGGGTGTCGGAGGTCATGGGGTGAAGGCAGGAGAATTGGGTTAGGAGAGAGAGATAGATCAGCCACTATTGAATGGCAGAGTAGATGACGGGCCGAATGGCCTAATTCTACTCCTATTCCTCATGTCGTGATATATCTGGTGCTTCATTTAATATACGCTAACAAGACGTGAAACCCACAGACAATGTGGTTTATTACAAATTCCGTTCACACCCGGTTAATGATTGTAGTTCAGGTTTTGATTGTGTTTTAAATGTTTTTCATTATTAAATTAAGCCAAGCAAAATATATTCCGCAAATCTAATTTACTTTGTAAAAGGATTGATTTTTTAAGGAGAGAAAATAAATATTTAGGCTCGGTCTTCATGCCCAAGCTTATTATACATGCCATTAATAATGTATCCAATTATTTTGATAAAGTTTTGTAATAACTGGATGCGGTGATGTAAATTAGGCAGAAATGTATGTTTTTAATTATTCCTTCGAAGGAATCCAAATATTACCCCATCCATTACATTAAACAGGATGCCTGTACAAAGTCAACTGGCTTCCAAAAGCTTTCTCTTTAATTTGCCAAATGATGCATGTAAGGAAAGCCCGATTTAATAAATGTTTCTTCAAGCCCAATTTCTAATCTGCTGATTGAAGTTTTCCCCAGACAATTTGGCTCAACCATTATCCTTCCAACTCCAGAGAGCTCTAAAGTTTTCACACAATTTAAAGTTAAAAGCGGAAACGTCGTTGCTCATTTCAGTGAACGAAAGATTGCACTTTCCCTGGAATGAGTTTTATCACTGATCAGCAGTGGCGCAGCGGTAGAGCGGCTGCCTCACAGCACCGGAGACGCGGGTTCGATCCTGACCTCGGCCGCTGTCTGTGCGGAGTTTGTACATTCTCCCCGTGACCACGCGGGTTTTCACCGGATGCTTCTGTTTCCTCCCACATTCCTAAGACGTGCGGGTTTGTAGGTTAATTGGCCCTGTGTAAATTGCCACCAGTGTGTAGGGAGTTGATGCGAGAGTGGGATAACATGCAACTAGGGTCAGCATGGACTCAGTGGGCTGAAGGGCCTGCTTCCACGCCGTGTCTCTGCACAGGTCTCACCACAATGTAAAGTTCTGCTTTTCACAAAGTTCCCTTCCCCTCTGATGATCTGATTCAAAAGAAAAGTTAAGTTATTCCTAACTAAAATGGTTTCTCCAGCCAGTATGTGTCCAGAGACTGACGGCAGAGGGAACCCCTATTAACCTGCTAAACTAGTATTTCAATCTGATGTGAATCCTGAAATGAAAATAAGTTAATTGTCGATGTCAATGATAATTTTGTTTCAAATCAGATATATTTGAAATCGATAAAACAAGATAGGTCATAAGGTTATAAGTGATAGGAGCAGAATTAGGCCATTCGGCCCATCAAGTCTACTCCGCCATTCAATCATGATCTATCTCTCCCTCCTAATCCCATTCTCCTGCTTTCTCTCCGTAGCCCCTGACAACTGCACTAATCAAGAATGTGTCTATCTCTGCCTTAAAAATATCTATTGACTTGGCCTCTACAGCCTCCTGTGGAGGGGGGTGGGTGGAGGCGACTCAGAACGTTGCCTATCCATGTTCTCCAGAGATGCTGCCTGGCCACTGAGTTACTCCAGCGCTCTGTGTGTCTTCTTAGGTTTTCCAGCCAGCCGGCATTGCCGTTGGAAGGGATTCCCACACCTCACACTGGCCTGAGTGCAGATGTGTTTCCAACCTAACATCTGCAGATGTTTGCGGCGGAGAAGTTTGCAGGCAGTAACATCCCTGCTCCATGAGCTCCCACTTCAAGCTAGCTCATGCCATTCCACACATCGGGATCTTGTGCCTAATTACTCCGTTGCAGTGGCAAGGCATGACCCCCCAGCCTTCACGCTCGGAGTATATTATTCAGCGGAAGCTCGTGAGCAGCAGTGCCGGGAGGAAGCATTGTAAATTAAGTGCTGTTTCAGCCTTTGAAAATTGACTGGCGGGCCTTCGTGCCTGAATAACAAAAGTCAATATGAACTAAAAATAACAGACGGTAATTGGCAAGTCAGGCAGCACCTCACCTCTGGAGAGAGCCAACACTTGGCCATTTTGGGCAAGAATCCTTGATTAGACCCAGAATCACCGGCTCAGGATCAGGAGTGCCACATGCCCTTCATGTTCGGGCAGCGGAGGTCACAGCTGAAACATCTAGCTTGTTGTCTTCTGCAGAGACGACAGGCCAGTTAATGCTGGACATCCTCACCAGGCCAGGCACGGTGTGGGTACTGAGGGACACAGTTCATCTCCAACCTCCGCTGAGTGGCTAATGGGGGAACATTGCACAGGCTTTCCATCAGAGTTTGGATGTGAGATGTACATTGCACATATTATTGCAATGTACATTTCACAACCTAACGGGAGGCCAATCTCTGTACTAATGCTTCAGGATTTTAATTCCACTGCTCCACAGATGCCGCCTGACCTGTTGGGTATTTGCAATGTCTTCTGTATTTTGGTCGGAAAATTCAATACCAACATGCACAGATGCAAGCAGTGGTTCTGACGTTCTTGAACGGTTCAACTCCCGTTGTTGTCTACCCTTGGGCAAGTTAATGTTCATAGGTTCTAGGAGCAGAAGAGGCCGTTCGGCCCATCATCTCTACTTGATCAAGTGCATGGCTGATCGATCTTTTCCTCCCAACCCCGTTCTCCTGCCTTGGCCCCGGAACCGTTGACACCCTGCACTAATCGGGAAGTGGCGGACAGAACTCCATCCTGAGGCATTGTGAGCAGTTGAGCATTGAGTTAGTGAGTCACTCTCCACCCAGGGCAATCACAATGAGGCAGCTCCTGCTGTGGGTTCAACCTTTAAAATATTCCATCCGTTCCCACGCACAATTGCCATTCCATTTAAAATGTTTAAATTGTCTCTGGATCAAATCCAAATGTCAAATTTAATCTCTGTCCATGTCTGGTGAGGAAGGATTCATGAAGTCGATCCGATCCAGTAAGTACAGCTGTCAGAGTCGGCAGGCTGGTTATGAAAATGTGAATGCTAAATGGGTTCACGCCCCATAATTAGATCATGTCCTTAAAACCTGACTGAAGCCTCAGTTTTCTCTGTTATACCTGTGGCAACAATTACATTCTTTCTAAATGCTGTTAAAATCTACTGGGGGAACCTGGCAATAGAATTGTGACGGCACAGTGTCGCAGCGGTAGAGGTGCTGCCTTACAGCGCCAGAGGCCCGGGTTCAATCCTGACCTGGTGCTGTGTGTGCGGAGCTTGTACGTTCCCCATGCGACCGCGTGGGTTTTCTCCGGGTGCTCCGGTCCCCCCCATACTCCAAAGGTGTACAGGTCTGCAGGTAAATGGGCACATTGTAAATTGTCCCTAGTGTGAAGGGTAGCGTTAGTGTGCAGGGATCGCTGGTCGGCGTGGACAATGAATTAACTGAGAGTCTTGCAAGAGAGTCAGCCATTTGGCCCATCGTGTTTGTACTATCACGCACGAGCTGCTAACCCAAGCCAGCGTTTAGCCTCATTGAATACAGTTCAAAGGCCATAACCAAAGGCCTTTTAAATGTTCTGATTCCATGTGCCAGGTGTGGCATTTTCAGAACTGGGTTCACTGTTGAGTAAATAATAGACATGTCCCCTGTCTGCTCTGAATGGTATTTCTAAAAACATTTGTCAGAACACCGGTAGATCAGACTGTTGAATGTACTCTGTTACAGCTTCCCTCTGCCATGGTGTCAAGGGGATTATTGTGAGCTGAAGCAACTGTTCCCCCACCCTCCCAATCAGGGAGGAATTGAACACCATCTCATGACATACTCATCCCTCATCACAGTTTTCACCAGATTCATCAAACTGTTACTTTTAACCTTCACGTTGAGAAGGGATGTCGTAAAAGCAGCGTTTAGCAGAGAAAGTTGTCACTGGCCACCTTCTGTCACTGGTATTGCAGAAGGCACCTTTGTTTCCTTTTCCCTTCCTGAATCTTTTATGTCTGAACCTTATCTTCTGAAATAAAGATAGATAGATAGATTAGATAGATTAGATAGATAGATAGATAGGTAGATAGATAGATAGATAGATAGATAGATAGATAGATAGATAGATAGATAGATAGATAGATAGATAGATAGATAGATAGATAGATAGATAGATAGATAGATGATAAAAGTGCTGGAGAAACTCAGCGGGTGCAGCAGCATCTATGGAGCAAAACCTTTCTTCAGTCTGAAGAAGTATTTGGGCCCGAAACGTTGTCTATTTCCTTCGCTCCATAGATGCTGCCGCACTTTTGTCTACCTTCGATTTTTCAGCATCTGCAGTTCCTTCTTAGATAGATAGATAGATAGATAGATAGATAGATAGATAGATAGATAGATAGATAGATAGATAGATAGATAGATAGATAGATAGATAGATAGATAGATAGATAGATAGATAGATAGACACTAAATTATCACATGTGACATGTCAGTGAGATTCTTTGTGTTGCAGACCTTACACAAGGTATGCAAAGAGTCGCCACGTATAAGGTGCCGACAACGTTACAAAGGATTCATTAAGTCCATAATGGTCCATCTTTGTTTTCCGCCCCCTCCCCCCACCACGCCAGGCCCCCTTGTTGTTGTGCACTATCAAGTTTAACGCAACCACGTGGCACATTCAATAAGAGACACAGTCCCCCACCCCTGGTCGAAGGCATGCAAGCACGTAATGTGCCGAGTGTCACACAACGTACAAACAGGCCCTTCAGCCCAACCCGTCCAAGCCAGCTAAAATGACCCACCTGAGCCTGTCCCACCCACCTGCATTTGACCCATATCCCTCCATGTACTCGTCCAAATGTCATTTGGATGCTGTTATAGTACCTGCCTCAAGTACCTCCTCTGGCAGCTCGTTCCATACAGCCACCAACCTTTGTGTGGAAAAGGTTTCCCTCAGATTCCGAGTAAGGCCCCTCTCGCCAAACCTATGTTTTCTGGTTATTGATTCCCCTTGTCTGGGTATCGATAATTTATTCCAATTTGCTGTAGAGGCTTTAAAATAGAAATTTGTAACACTTACACTTGGGGCAGCAGAGTGACGCAGCGCCAGAGACACGGGTTCCATCCTGACTATGCTTGCTGTCTTTACAGAGTTTGTACGTTCTCCCCGTGACCTGCGTGGGTTTTCTCCTGGTGATCCGCTTTCCTCCCACACCCCAATGATGTACAAGTTTGTAGGTTAAATGGCTTTGAATTTTAAAAATGGTACATTGTCCCTTGTCTGTTTTAGGATAGTGTTACGTGTGTGCAGGAATTGCTGGTCGGCGCGGACTCGATGGGCCGAAGGGCCTGTTTCCACGCTGTATCTCTAAACTAAACTAAACCAAACTTCCACTTCAAGTGCAAACTAACCAACTTCAGCCCTAATGCATTTAGTATTATTACGTTGTTATCTCACAGCAGAAGTCATCAAACCGCAAATGTCTCATTAAACAGCAGAACCATAAAACTGCCAAGTGTTCTCTCTCTTGAAGAGTCCAATCCAATGTAATTTGGAATCTGTCAAACACACAAAGCATCATTGCAGGCTGTTCATGTCCATTTACCATTCAGTACTGTTGATGAAAAAAAAATCGCCGTGAGTTACGGAATGTCGCGATGCATCTACGGGTACTGGGTAGCAAATGGCTGGATCACTAACACACGGTGTGTATGTTAGCGATGTGGAGGCAACTGCAACAAGGATTACAATCACAGAAGTAGTGGTACACGCAGGCACCTGATCACCCCCGCAACCGTCCTGAGGGAATCTCAGTTCAGTTTGGTTTATTGCCAGGTGTTCCCAAGTACAGTGAAAAGCTTTTGTTGCGTGCTAACCAGTCAGCGGAAAGACAACACTTGATTACAATCGAGCCATTTACAGTCTACAGATGGACGTTAAGGGAATAGCGTTTAGTTCAAGAAGATCGTAGTTAAAGTAAGGAATGTTGCTGGCGGAGGAGAGATTTAAAAGTGAGGAGCGATTGTAGTATGTGACTGTGGATCTGCTTCTGTGGCTAGCACGCAAATAGTCACACGGGTGGGCGCCATCTTAACCTGTAGCCAATGGCATTGCTTGATGCTGGACCCCGTAGGATAGGATGTACAAAGGATGTACTTCCTACGGCAGCTGAGGAAGCACAATCTGCCACAGGCAATGATGGTCCAATTCTACACGGCCATCGTAGAGTCTGTCCTCACCTTCTCCATCATGGTCTGGTTTGGCTCAGCCACCAAGCACGACACCCGGAGGCTGCAGCGAATCGTCCGATCAGCAGAGAAGGTTATTGGCTGCAACCTTCCCTCCATTGATGAACTGTACACGGCAAGGGCCAGGAAGCGAGCGGGCAAGATCATCTCTGACCCCTCTCACCCTGGCCACAAACATTTTGAATCACTTCCCTCTGGAAGGCGACTCCGGACTGTCAAAGCTGCCACAGCCGGACATAAAAACAGTTTTTATCCACGAGTAGTTGCTCTACTCAACAGCCAAAAATCTGTAGTCTCCCTTTAATCTGGTATTTTGTTGGTTCACATGCTTGATCAATGGTGTTTTATCATTAATGTTTTATTATTATTAATGTTTAGTGTTTTCTGAGTCATTTGTAACTGTCACTGTTTGTCATGTTGTTACTTGTGGGCGGAGCACCAAGGCAAATTCCTTGTATGTGAATACTTGGCCAATAAACTTACTTAATTATTTCACAACTCGGTCACACTCACCCACACAATCCTTCTCACTCTTGTTCTGTTACACTACTTCTCACACACAGCAACACACATCCCCCCTTCACTCTTTCATTGGCACATCTGTACTATTTCTTAAATGCGTGCACCTTGGCACACCCTGTCTTTTATGTCTGCACACACTCCGACCCAAGACACACATGGCAGCACGGTGTGCAGCTGGTAGAGCTGCTGCCTCTCAACGCCAGAGACCCGGGTTTAATCCTGACCTGGGCGGTGCTCTCTGTGCGCAGTTTGCATGTTCTCCCTGTGACTCCATAGGATTCCTCTGGGTGCTCCGGTTTCCTCCCACATCCCAGAGACGTATGGGTTTGTAGGTTGATCAGCTTCTAAAATGGTCCCCAGTGTGCAGGGCTGTGGATGGGAAAATGGTTTAACACAGAACTAGTGAAAATGGGAGATTGATGGTCGGTGTGGACTGAAGGGCCTGCTTCCATGCTGTATCTTTCAATCAAACATGTCCACGAACACAAGTGTGTGCGTACAAACACAAATACACGCACACTTGCAAACATATGCACGCACGCGCACACATGCGTACACACATACACGCGCACACATACACGCGCACACATACATGCGTACACATATAGACACGCGCACACAGATATGCACACGCACACACATTCACGTGCACACACACATGCACGCAGATATGCACTCGCAAACACGCACGTGCACACACACGCACGCGCACACACACATGCGTGTACGTATAGACACAGGCACACAGATATGCACGCGCACACACATACACGCACGCGCACACACATACACGCACGCGCACACACAAATGCGTACACATATAGACACGGGCACACAGATATGCACACACACACGCATGCACGCACACACATTCCTGTGTGCCATTTACCTACAGCAATCTCTGTACTCGGTGTGTGTTTCCCCATCTTACTGCAAGCCAAAGCAAGGCAGCAAAAGTCCAAGCAGGGAGAGCAGGACATTCCCACCCCCCGGGATACTTCTGAAGATTTTATTTGTCTTGGACCGTGCTCCATTCATTAGATTTAGCCAATAAAGCTAATTGGGATCTTTACCGCGTGAAGCTACAACTGGCAAGAAGTGACCTCTCACCTAATTTTAGAAGAGCAATTTATTTGTGAGCTTAAATCTATACCGGCCCTCAGAGCCAACACAATGTTGAGTAACTCTTCCATCAATTTGTAATCCCATACCTCGAAGGCATACCTGAGCAGCCGGTTATAATAGACTTGAGTCAGCATCTGCCGTTTTGAATTTAAAATGCAATTTGTTATTGTTCACAGGAGCATCGGAACGACTGTTTTTTTCCCCCTGATGTAAAGCACATTTCTTTAAGCGTATTAATAAATTCAGAGGCAGGCGTGTATATTACCAAGTGTAATGTGTAGCGCTCAGCTTGGGCCAGGTGTCAATAAGTCAATTGGGAGCAATTACACGTCGGAATCATCAGCTTTTATGTATAAAAACAATTAGTGATAAAAACGCACATCTTGCTGAGCACAAGGAGATGTCTCGAGAGAAGGCTGTGGCCCAAACTGTCCCCTCCTTCGTCGGTGAGAGCCAGCAATGCTAAACTGGGAACCGCCCTCTCGACGAGCTGCTAATTACTATTTACAAAAGTGTTTATTAAATGTTTTTCACTCCCATTTTATCAGTTGAGATGAAATATTGTTGAAACGTGGTTCTCGCCTCCTAGGGACCCTTTCTGAGCAATTTCCTCTCATGAAACTGCCATTGAACAAAGGCCGATCTCTTGTAAGTCACGCAATGTAAGCAGCCACACAACCTGGCCTCAATAGCTATTGGTGGTGGCTACGAGTCTGTGGGTTCTTGCCATTAAAGACGCCAAGCGAAATGCAACACTGACTGACTAAGATGGGCGCGGAGGAAATGGCCTTAGGTCTTCACCCTCTCTCTTCTTGGGAAGCAAATTTTACCGGAATGCCGGAGCAAGGAGCAGTATGACGCTGTTTGTGCTTTTCAGCTGTTTTTTAATGTAATTGTTGCAATCATTATTAATCATTGTTCCCTTGACAACTGCAATTTGGTGTACCATGTGACTGGGTCTTATGATCAGGTGATCATTCACTGGTTTCTTTATAATTTACAGCTTAAGGTGAACTCCCAATCCCTCTTCCCCTCTCCCCCCCCCCCCCCCCCCCCCTCACTTGTTTGGAGTTTTTTAACAATCTAATTGTTGCTTGTTGTCATGGAATTTCTTGGATGCTTGTTTACATTTCTATTCCATTTCTCCCGCCCTGTGCATGCTGCTCCACCTGTCGTATCCTTCCTCAAACCATCTGTTCCCTTGTGTAGCTACATCGCCGACAGCAGAACCATCGACCCACGGTTGGTACAACTTGACTTTTATTTCAACTTTGCTTTCGTGGCAAGGCAAGGCTCGAGAGTGGGGTGCGGGGGGGGGGGGGGGGGGGGGGCTGTAGACCAAACTCTACCCCAAACCCTGGACGTCCTGCCCGGTTCCACAAGGGTCAGGTTGACTGGTACCATAAACCCTTTCCGAAGAAGGGTCTCGACCCGAAAAATGTCGCCTTTTCCTTTTCTCCAGCGCTGCTGCCTGACCCGCTTAGTTACTCCAGCTTTTTGTGTCTCTCTGCGGTTTAGACCAGCATCTGTAGTTCCTTCCTGCACCATAAAGCTAGAGATGGCCCCTGTACCACAGACCCATCCAGCTTCAAGCGGTAGAGTTGCAGCCTGACAGCGCCAGTGACCTGGATTCGATCCTGACCTCGGGTGCTGTCTCCAGGGAGTTTGTCCGTTTCTCCCGGTGACTGTGTAGGTTTTCTCCGGGTGCTCCATTTTCCTCCCACATTCCAAAGGAGTGTGGGTTTGTAGGTTAATTAACCTTTGTAAATTGTCCCTAGTGTATGGGATAGAAAAGGTGGGCCAAAGGGCCTATTTCCACGCTGTATCTCTAAACTATACTAAATTAAACTAAAAGGGCTCGAAAAAGGGTCTCGACCCAAAACGTCACCCATTCCTTCTCTCCAGAGATGCTGCCTGGCCCATTGAGTTACTCCAGCATTTTGTGTCTATCCCCGGCATAAACCAGCATCTGCAGTTCCTTCCGAAATAAACTTGTCCTGGCCTATAGAGCATTACAACACGAGGATAGACTCACTCCAAGTCTACCGCTGCCTCATAGGGACCTTTCTCACTGGTGCCTGAGGTAGCCAGAATGAGGGGTCTTCCCCCTTCTACTGCCCAGTAATGCACGCCCATCAGCTTTGATAGTAACCTCCCCCCCCCCCCCCCCAACGAAAAACCCTGCAGACATTTCACAATGAAGATAGACACCAAAGAAAAGGAATGGGTGACATTTCGGGTCGACACACTTCTCGGTCTGAAGAAGGGTCTCGACCCGAAAAGTCACCCATACCTTTTCCCCAGAGATGCTGCCTGACCTGCTGAGTTACTCCAGCATTTTATGTCTTATCTTCGGTGTAAACCAGCATCTGCAGTTCCTAGACATTTAATGGTCATGGGTTTCTGCTTCATGGTGGCCATGTGGAGCTGGGTGACACCCAACGTCCTGACAGCCACCAGCCCATGGCAAGGATCTGGGGGTCTGCCCCGTCACTATGATGACCCGCCAATTCTGTCTTCCCGCTAACTGGCTAGCACACTACAAAAGCCTTTTCCTGTAGCTTGGTACACGTGACAATAAACTAAACTCTTAACCTAAACTCAAACATGTTAATGGAACCAAACCATTAAGATCACCATGAAACTTGTTGCTTGAGGGAAAATTGAAGGAAAGAGGTAAGTCAAACTTGGCACTTTGTGGGAAAGGTGACCCCAGTAATATCATTGATATCCTCCCTCCCTCCCTCCCTCCGCTGGGTGAAGTTCGACTGCACCTTCTGCCCCACCTCTGAAACCTGGCTCCCTACTCTGGTGGAGGTAGGAGTGAACCTCCAGCGATAGGGTGGACAATATCCAGCCCTAAAATACACTGTTGATTAAACTGAGAGGTTACTTACCCAAAGTAAACCCCACCGTTTTCTTTTAAAACTGAAAAGAAATTGGGCCCAGCCTGGAGAGCCGAGCCTTAATCGAACCCAGGGGGACTTTCAGGACTTCAGAATCAACTTCTTTTTGGAGATGAGCTATTTAATAATGGGAGCGCGGGTCACTGCAAACAATGAGCCAATGGCAGGAACGTGCACCATACCCCCGTTCATCTTGCCTTTGGTTGTTGGGGAACATCAGACGATGAGAGTAGAGGGTGGTTAATAATGAGTGGTGACGTATAAATATTGGCACAATTGGATTCATCAAACCAGGAACCAAAGTCACCTGTTCCATCTTAACAATGTTTTCTTTCTTACAATAATTTAGCTTTAAGCCAGATAATTTTAGAGATAAATAATTTTAGCTCACATGGCTACTAACGTTGGTAGCAGTCATGTTCATAAGTCGTAGGACTACTATTAGGCCATTCGGCCCATCAGGTCGAATCATGGCTGATCTATCTTTCCCACCTTGTCCCTGTAGCCCTCGGCGCCCCCATTGAAGCCCCCGTCAGTCTCCGCTTCAAAAATGGCACGGCCGTCCGTGGCAATGAATTCCACAGATTCACTGCCCTCTGGCGGAATAAATTCCACCACACCTCCATTGCAAAGGTACGTACCTTTAGGGGCGGGCCGCAGCGGCAGCGGTAAGCTGCTGCCTTCAACTGGCGGTAGGAGGGTTGGGACTGGAACCTGCAGTGCCGACCTGGTCATTCAACACCAACACTCCCCCTTCCCGCAACGGGACGGGGCGCAGGGCAGAATCCCCCACTCTAAGGCTTGCTTTGCCACGACTGTTGGTTATTTTTGGAAGAAGCATGTTGTTTTAATGCAGGTGCTGCATGTGTTATTGCTCCACAGCTGTGCCGTGTATTGTTGGTGTGTCTCTGGGAGATTGGTCTGTGTTTTTAACCCCTTCTAATCTGTGCATAATTTTGCTGCTTACTAATGTTGTTGCTATTCCGCTGATCAGAACAGAGACTCCTTGTAGCTTCACGTCAGGTGAGGTTCTAATTTAAATACATTTTATTTGGAGTGGGATCAAGAGACTAATTAATTTGCTGTATTTCCATATGCAGGGAGATCTGATAACAAGATGTCTCCGTAATAAAGTCGAGATTCTGGGATTTCATGTTAATGTTCAGCATCGTCTGGCCACGGGGAATGTGCTTCTTCCTAGGAGTTGGACAAAAAAGATGCATTTATTAGCGCACATTGGCGCAGCGGTAGAGTTGTTGCCATACGGCGCCAGAGACCCGGGTTCAATCCTGGCCACGGGTGCTGGTCCGTACGGAGTTTGTACGTTCTTCCCGTGACCTGCGCGGGTTTTCTCCGAGATCTTGGGTTTCCTCCCACACTCCAAAGACGGACAGGTTTGTAGGTAAATTGGCTTGGTATAGAAAGGTAAAAAATTGTCCGCGGTGTGTGTAAGGTAGTGTTAATGTGCCGTGCTGTATCTCTAAACTAAACTCAACACTGTTGGCGATCCAGTCAGTTGAGCTGTGGCTGGCTGCCCGCATGTGGTGAGTAATTATAGTCCGGGGAGGGTGGTAAGGAGTTAATACGGACACAGGGCTCATCTCCTGGTGTCATAGTGGTCCTTAGAAACCGGCAAATTGAGCCTGAAGTGAATGTTATTTGACTTGTCATAATAGAGACCGTTTAGGAACCGGGGGACGTGTTGATGCCCAGTAAGTGCAATGCATGGTGTCGCTTGGCACAGTTGGCACAGTTGGCAGGGGGCGGGTTTCAGACACTGAGTTGCGCAGTCTGACGCCACTGGCATGGACGCTGGGGTCTGCATTTAATTGTTTGCATTCTGTGCATCAATACATTGACGAGACTAACAAAGCAAGTCACGAGTCGTTGAAGTAGCCACTAATTGCCGTGGTGAAAATGCCAGTTACTTAAGACTTGGAAAGAAAGCGTCTGGAAAATAGCAATCTTCACCGCTGCTAACCTGAGCACAATGCACCTCACTGCAGTAATGGTCCGAGTTAATGCTGAAGAATGTGGGGAGATTAAAGTGGTTGGAGGGTTAGAGTTATTAGAGTCGTTCGAGTTATAAGATAGGTGGTTGGTGATTGCCACAGCCTCAGTGGGCCGAATGGCCTATCTCCATACTCTATTTCTCTTTGGCACCATGACATTTTAAGCAGTCCTGCATAAAGTGTCGTTGGTTTATTATTGTCACGTGTACTGAGATGCAGTGAAAGGCTTTGTTTGTGTGCTATCCAGCCTTATCGTACTATATACATCAAGCCACGCGCTAGTACAGCTGGTAGTGCAGACAGGAAAACACCAGAGTGCAGAACAGAGTGTTACAGCGTTATAACATTGCAGTCACAGAGAAAAGGTACAAACCGAGAATTGAAAACATTGCAGTTTCAGAGAAAGTGGAGATTTTTTGAAATGCAAGAACTGCAAAGAGGTAGGTTGGAAGATCAGGTCTACACTCTAGCCAACATACAGTGGTCTGATAACAGCTGGTACGAAGCTGTTGCTGAATCTAGTGGCACATGCTCTCAAGCTTTTGTATCTTCTACCTGAGTGGAGAGGGGAGAAGAGGGAATGACCGGGGTATAAATGGTCCTTGATTATGTTGGCTGCTTTCCCGATGCAGCGTGAAGTGTAGATGGAGTCAATGGTGGGGAGTCTGGTCTGTATGATGGACTGGGACTACAGCCACAACTTGCTGCACATTCTTAAAGGGCTGTCGCACTTGGGCGACCTAACCCGCTAGTTCTGGCGAGTTTGCCCTCGACTCATACTCGCAGCATGGTCGATACAAGGTCTTCGTAACTCTCCTTCATGCTCGAGAGTAGTCCCCGCCTACTCAAGGCCTCAGCTAAGTCGCGGCGTATTTTTCAACATGCTGAAAAATGCCCGCGAGTAAAAAAGGTCGCAAAGGGAAATAAAAAGATACTTTTTTTACTCGTAGGTTTAGTCATAGTAGGGCGTAGTAGGTCGGCATGTTAGTTGTGGGTAATCGAGGGTAGTCAAAGGCAGTCGAAGATAGTCTTCATCATACTCGGAGGAGATCAAAGGAGGTCATCTTCACTACACTATTTGGTGTCCAATTTTCCTGAAGTTAGTAGTAGCTAGTCAAAGCTAGTCTTCAACATAGTCGAAGGAGGTCTTCAACATGACATTTCTTCACACTCTCCTAAACCTTTCTAAACTCACCAATTAGGTCACCCAAGTGGGACAGCCCCTTTGCAGTCTTGGGGAGGGCTGTTGCCAAGCTGTGAAGCCAGCAATGCAGACTGTTTCACCACAAGATTAAACATAGATCAGGAGATGTGCCAGGTTTGTGTCATGTTGGGTGAGGACGTTGGTAGCTGGGTGCCGCCTCCATTGTGAAGACGCCTCGGGTGAGGATGAGGCCTGTGATGTTCACTGGGCCCAACTCCTGCATCAGGGAACACTTGTGGAATAAGTACTGCATAACAGGGACAGTGGTCGTATAGTGAATGGCCTGGGTACGGTGAATGTGGAGAGGATGTTCTCTCACGTCTAGAATGGAGAGTCCAGGACCAGAGGCCATAGCCTCAGATTAAAAGGGCGTTCCTTTAGAAAGGAGATGAGTAGGAAGGCGCTGGAGGCCAGTAGGAGGGAAAGATAGATCAGCCATGATTGAGTAGCGGTCAACCTGATGGGCCAAATAGCCTAATTCTGTTCCTATCTTACGAACATGAATTTCTTTAGTCAGAGGGTGGTGAATCTGTGACATTCATTGCCATTGGCAGCTATGGAGGTTAAGTGAATAGATATTTTTAAGGTGGAGGTTGATAGATTCTTAATTAGTACGGTTGTCAGGGGTTATGGGGAGAAGACAGGAGAATGGGGTTGAGAGGGAAAAATAGATCAGCCATGATTAAATGGTGGAGTAGACTTGATGGGCCGAATGGCCTAATTCTGCTCCTAGAACTTATGAACGTATGTTGGCTTGGTGGAGGTGCTGACGAACTGCAGTGTCCGCGGCACTCTCTGAGCCTCCCAGGCAAGAGCAGAAGGAACAAAAGCTCTTTGACAAACAGCCGGTGCCAAAAGCAGACTGCAGAAGCTTCCCATCCTCCCATCTCCCCAAGATTCCCAAATATCCTGTGAGTTGGAACCAAGGCGGCCATTTCAGTCCGGATGAAGGGACAAGTTCCCTAGTCACCCCTTCGGTGATATCTAAACCCTTCTGAACTTTTGTTCATCTCTGTGTGGAGTTTGCACGTTCTACCAGGGACCGCGTGGGTTTTGTCCGGGTACTCTGGTTTCCTCCCGCGTCCCGAGGACATGCGTGTTTGAGGCATAACTGGCCCTCTGTATATTGTTGTTAGTGTGCATGAGTTGGATGAGAAAGCGGGTTAACATGGAGCTAGTGGGGAAGGGGCGATGGATGGTCGGTGTGGAGCCGCTGGGCCTAATTCACCCAGTTGTCCAGTAGAATGGGCAGGGGAAAATCAGCACACCTGTTTGTTGACGATGTGACTAACAAAAATGACTGTTAATTGCACAGAAAACCAAAAGGAATCTTGCACAGGGTGTGAAACTCACATTTGCAAAGTGTGAATTAAATCCCTGACAAAAAAAAACAAGCTTATTTATTGAAGCTTGGGAACTGGTCTGCGTCATCCTGTTGCCGAGCTCTGGTGGAGAGAGTTGACAGGCTGTGCTGCCGACTTAGTCATAGACTCATAGAGTCATGCAGCGTGGAAACAGGCCCTTCAGCCCAACTCGCCCACGCCGACCATCATACCCCATCTACACTGCCCCCAACGCCCTGCGTTTGGCCCATATCCCTCTAAACCTATCCTCGCCATGTAGCAGTCTGAATGTTTCTTAAACGTTGCAATTGTACCCGCTTCAACTACCTCCTCAGGCAGCTCATTCCATCCTTAGTGTAAAAAAGTCACCCCTCAGGTTCCTATTAAATCTTTTCCCCCCTCACCTTAAACCCATGTCCCCTGGTTCTCGATTTCCCTATGGGCAAGATACTCTATGCGTTTACCCCTCGTGTGCAGGGAGTGGATGAGACGGTGGGATAACATAGACCAAGTGTGAACAGGTGACCGATGGTCAGTGTGGGCTTGGTGGGACTGTTTCCAGGCAGCATCGATCAAACAACCGGTCCATTCAGAGAGGGAAGGTCATCTGCAGCTCTCTGCCTAGTGTTCTACTCGGTTTGCTGGAGATCGGTTGCTTCACAGTTCTCCAGCAGGGCGTAGACACTCACACCTTCAATGTGTTTTGTACGTTGAGGAAGGCGGTATGCAGTCAGTCGCTGGACAAGGGCGATCTCTGAATACCGCCAGCACGGATGCATCTGGCTTGCAGTTTGCCTGAACCCGTGGCTTTCAGATGGTTTGAGTAACAGGCGGCAGAATCTTAAACACTCAATGATGCATTGATATGTACCCGATCCTGGGCCTGCCTGAACCAAAGGAAACAGCTCAATACCAAGGTCACAGCCCACATCAGTGCATGGAATGTAACAATGCTGAATCTGTTGTGGATGCAGAGTTTCAGAAGGAAACAGGAGGCTGATGGAGAGAGCTCGGAGCTTTGAGCCGCGCCCATGGTTCATGGGCCAGGACTTGCCCCACGATCCCTACTGATCAACTGGGGCATCTGAGAGGGTTAGCTGGTTCACGAAGCAAGGGCCCCTGCTTCCCTCATCCTTTCTCTGCCTTGGAATTAAAGAGCTGGTACAGAAGAGTGGCGCAGCAGTAATGTTGATGCCCTTCAGCACGAGGGACTCGGGTTCGATCCTGACTACGGGTGCTGTCTGCACAGAGTTTGTACGCTCTCCCCGTGACCTGTGTGGGTTTTCTCCAGGTGCTCCGGTTTCCTCCCACACTCCAAAGACGTACAGGTTTGTAGGTTAATTGGCTTTGGTAAAAATTGTAAATTGTTCCTGGTGTGTAGGATAGTGTCAGTGTGCAGGGATCGCCTGTTTCAAGGTTCAAGGTCAAATATATTGTTACATGCACCAATTAAGGTACAGTGAAATTTGAGTTACCATACAGCCATACTAAGTGACACACAACCATATCAAACTTCACATAAACATCCATCACAGTGGATTCCACGTTCCTCACTGTGATGGAAGGCAATAAAGTTCAATCTACTTCCTCTCGTCCTCCCACGGTCAGGGCTGTCAAACCATCCGCATCAGGGCGATCAAAGCCCCCACAGCCAACAATCGAAGCCCCCGTCGGGGTGATCGAAACTCCCGCGTCGGGGCGGTTGAAACTCTCTCCGCGGCATGGAGCTCCCGAGTCGGCCTCTTCTTACCAGAGACCGCAGGCTACACGATGCTAACGTCCACAGGCCCCGCGGTTGGAGCTTCCATCCCCGGCAAAGGGATCGCAAGCTCCGCGATGTTAAATTCTCGTGGCTTGGAGCGCAGGGTCGGTCTCCAGGAAAGGCCACCAACTCCGGCTGTTGGCGAGGCAGACACTGCAGATGTATCTCTAAATTAAATTAAACTAAGCTAAGCTGATATCATTAATGGTGACATGGATTGTTAGTTGTTATCTGCCTCACCAGCCTCCACCAGAGAAGGGATCTGGATGCAGATCCACCAGACTTTGCTCCACTCTCCGCTGCTTTGACACTAGAAGAGGCCATTCAGCCCATGGGTCTGCATCATGTTCTAGCAGAGCAATCCCATTAGTCGGATTCTCTTTCACATTTCCCCGCAGGCCTTTATTCGCTCACACAATCTGCCCCTTAATGTAGTTCAGAGATACAGCACAGAAATAGGGCCATCGGCCCACCATGGCGACTGTCGATCATCCATTCACACCAGTTCTATGTTAAGAATAAGGGGACGGCCATTTAGGACTGAGATGAGGAAAAACCTTCTAACTCGGAGAGTTGTGAATCTGTGAAATTCTCTGTCACAGAAGGCAGCGGAGGCCAATTCACTGGATGTTTTCAAGAGAGAGTTAGATTTAGCTCTAAGGGCTAAAGGAATCAAGGGATATGAGAAGAACGTATGACCAGGGTACTGATTTTGGACGATCAGCCATGATCATATTGAATAGTGTTGCTGGCTCGAAGGGCCGAATGGACTACCCCTACACCTATTTTCGATATTTCTATCCTACTTTCTCATCCACTTACTTCACATTTTTGAACACATTTACAGAGTTTAGTTTATTGTCATGTGCACCGAGGTTGCGTGCTAACCAGTCAGTGAAAAGACCATATATGATTACAGTCGACCCATCCACAGTGTACAGATACATCATAAAGGGAATAAGGTAAATAGCGATTAGTGCAAGATAAAGTCCAGTAACGTCTGATCAAAGAGAGCCCAAAGGTCTCCAGTGAGGTAGGACAGCTCTCGAGATGTTGGTAGGATGGGTTCAGTTGAGCAAGTAACTTGCAAACCTGCATGTCTTTGGGAGGAAGCCGGAGCACCCGGAGGAAACCCACCCTGTCACAGGGAGAACATGCAAACTCCACACGGACAGCACCCGAGGCCAGGACAGAACTCGGGTGTCTGGTTCTGTGAGGCAGAGGCTCTACCACTGCACCATTGCGACACTCGCTTGACTTGCTCCCTTTCCTTTCCATGTACCTGTCCAAACGACTCTTTCCCAGGGCGGGTGGAGGTTCTTTGGATCTTTCTGAGTGTGTGAGCGGGTTTCAGGGCATGGGTGTAGCGCCTGTTCCCAAAGAGGGTCGGCCCTGCCTCTCGTGCCCGTCTTGCTGGGCCTGCGACTGACAGCACCTTCTGGATTGCTGCCGACAAGCGAGGTGGATTGGAAGAAGAGTCACACTGCTCCCTTCCTTCCCCACCCACCGGCTCCCGCCCACCCACAGACAGATTGTCACAGCGGCTGCCTCTGCAGGAGCCCTTGGAACATGTGAGAAATATTACTCAGTGTAAGCACCTTTGGGCTACAAATCGCACGGTTATATCAGCTGCAGATATCTTGTAAGATTCCTCATCTTGAACTAAGTACTGGCAGCACTCCTCACACCACCCGAGGCGCAGCAGTAGATTTGCTGCATTACAGCACCAGAGGCACGGGTTCGATCCTTACTGCAGGTGCTGTCTGTACACAGTTTGTATGTTCTCCCTGTGACCATGTGGGCTTTCTCCAGGTGCTCCAGTTTCCTCCCACACTCCAAAGATGTAAAAGTTTGTAGGCTAGTTGGCTAGTTGTTTAATTGGCTTTGCCATTGTTCTGAACGGTATTAGAGGCATAGAACAAGGAAACAAGCACGTTGGCCAAACTTGCCCATGCTGACCCACCCATCCCATCTCCACTAGTCCCACTTGCCTGCATTTGGCCCGTATCCCTCTAAACCTGTCCTATCCATGTACCTGTCTAATTGCTTCTTAAACGTTGTGATAGACCCTGACTTATCTACTGCCTCTGGCAGCTCGTTCCATCCACCCTTTGCATGAAAAAGTTACCCCTCAGATTCCTTCTTCTTCTTGCGTGTGGCGTGCACAGCCTAACGTTGTCGGACAACTTGTTATTTTTGATCTTATTTGATTGTGCATGCCAGGTTGATTGCATTTGTCGAAACAGGCTGTAATCTCCCACCCCACTCCTCAGATTCCTATAAGACCTTTCCCCCTTCACCGTAAACGTCTGCCTTCTGATTCTCCTTTCCCCAACTCTGCCATTGTCAGACATTGTCAGAGTATTTGTAGGCGGCCGAAGCCTTCTGCCCCAGTTTTGTGTACAGACTCCAGGACAGAGATGGACGTGTCAGATATTGAGACCACGATGAAAGCCCTCGCTCCCTGCCCGGCCTGTGATGAGAGAGCTATTCCCCCCTTTAATTACAGCACCTTGCCCTCAGCAACGGTGCATTAGCAGCTGGCTTCCCGACTAAAGCATTTGTTTATCATTTTAAAAATTTATAGTTTTATTAGATTTCCACCAGATTTGAAGATCATATTTCCTTTGGCCAGATGGTTAATTTCCCCATTGGTAAGTTGCAGGAGGGTGGCATAGAATATGAACAGATAGTCCCATAGCTGCAGCAACCATCCACTGTGGTCTCGATGTCTGTCTCAAGCTAACATCACCCTCCACACTGGTCAAATACAATGCTCCCTGGATCGCATTGCCTCCAAATTAATGTGTCAAATAGTAAACCTCCTTCTTCAAAAAAAAAATCATCCACGCTCATTCCAAATCCAATTTGCTACACTTCCAAAGTACGGCACAAAGTGCTGGAGTAACTCGGCGGGTCAGGAAGCATCTCCGGAGAACATGGACAGGCGTCGTTTCCGGTAGGGACCGGGATACTTTCAAGAGAGAGCTAGATAGGCCTCTTAAAGATAGTGGAGTCAGGGGATATGGGGAGAAGGCAGGAACGGGGTACTGATTTGGGGATGATCAGCCATTATCACATTGAATGGCGGTGCTGGCTCGAAGGGCCGAATGGCCTACTCCTGCACCTATTGTCTATTGTCTATTGGAACCTTCTTCTGACTGATTGCGGCGGGGTGAAAGATGGAAGAGGGGTGTGAGTGAGGTAACCCGATTGATGAGACGGTGTTGAGAAGATGGCTCCTCTCCCCGAGTGTGGCCATCGGAGATCCTCAGTGAAGACAGGGACAAGGACGTTCTTCACTCGGGGTGAGGAGTTCTCTGGCAACGGCACTTATAGTGTACCGTGGTTACAGGGTGCATTCCAAGCAAAAACTGAAGGGTCTTTGGTCACTGAAGAGGTCAGGGTTGCGGAGATCACAGGGGCAGAGTGTTGGGCAGCGCTGGTTATATCAGAGTGGTCCACGTTCCCCGTGTCACCTGTCCTCCCACACACCAACTCCCCCAACCTCCCTGCACACCGTTGGGATGTGGGTGGACCCCAGAACATCCAGGGTGAACCCACATAGATGTGGGGGGGGGGGGGGGGTGGAGTTACAGGTGGACGCTGCCTGGGTCAGGAAGGAACCCAGGTCTCACATTAAACTGCAGCAGCACTGTCTGCTTTAGATTAGCTTAGAGATACAGCGCGGAAACAGGCCCTTTGGCCCACCGAGTCCACACCGACCTGTGATCCCCGCATATCCTACACTGGGGACGGTTTTTACATTCATACAAAGCAAATAAACCTACAAACCTGTATGTCCTTGGAGAGGAAACCGAAACCGGAGGAGAGCGTACAAACTCCATACAGACAGTGTACAGCCGTAGCCAGGACTGAACCCGGGTCTCTGGCGCTGTAAGGCAGCAACCCGACCGCTGCTCCGCCTGCTGTCTGCAGTTCCATCAGGAGGGAGGGTAGTGTTGGAACCGCCTTTCACTGGCGTTGGGAAAGAGAGTGGCTTCACCTGTCTGATTCCACCGCTATAAAGATCCCTATGGCATGTTGCGTGGAAGTGGGGTGTCAGAGTGGTGCAGCAGTAGAGTTGCTGCCTTCCAGTGCCGGAGAACCGGGTTCGATCCTGACTATGGATGCTGTCGGTTTTCTCCGGGTTTCCTCCCACATCCCAAAGACGTGCCGGTTCGTACATTAATTGGCTTCAGTGATAATACTGTAAATTGTCCCTAGTGTGT
Organism: Okamejei kenojei; assembly: GCA_035221665.1. Classification (NCBI taxonomy): domain Eukaryota; kingdom Metazoa; phylum Chordata; class Chondrichthyes; order Rajiformes; family Rajidae; genus Okamejei; species Okamejei kenojei. The sequence continues at coordinate 26,773,009 of CM069159.1, read as the reverse complement.
GTAGGATAGTGCTGCTGCACGGAGTGTTTACTGGTCAGCACGGACCGGATGGGCCGAAAGACCTGTTTTCACACTCTATCTCCCACGTCTAAAATAAATTCCAAATAAGACTTGGGCGGAATTAAATGTTTCGCTCCGTGAAAATAATGCAAATGCAGTGATGCTTTTGAAACTCTGCATTTTCCCCGAAGTCATTGAGCTCAGAAGGTTGTAGAGTGTGAGCAGATTAATAATATTCCATACCAAGGGTTCTGCTCTTTGATTCAGGTTGATTAGAAGTCATGAGGTCAAGTCAAAGCAGTGCAGTGAGGCATAAATCTGCCAACGGGGAGCAGAATTGTTACTGACTTTCTTCATTTAATTAAAGACCATAACAATGGAAAGCAGTGATTGTTAACTATGTATTTGCTTGCAGTGTTGTGTCAATTGAAGAAATCAGAGATAGTTTCCATACAATAAGTAGCGCTTCACCACGATCCAGTGTAATGTTATTACAAAAGATGTTTCATCCGGCTTCAGAGTGTAGAACATAACAAATAACTATTCAGATATATCACATATCTAGAATAAGGAGCCTTCTCATTTCAGTGTTGAAACGGTTGCTGCCCGCTTACACATCCTTCAGAGCACAACCAGCGTGCAGGAAAATGTCATCAATACTGCCTACATTACCTGTACATGGTACATGGTACGTGGCCAGGAATGCATTTCCATGTCCTCTAGCAGCCTCTCTGTTGGAGACACAGGGGAACACGGGTTGAGGTTGAGACGGAGACAGGCCCTTCAACTCAACTCATCCATGCCGACCAAAGGTGCTAGCCTCGCATTTGGCCCATATCCCTCTAAACCTTTGGTAGGCAAAAATACTGGAGACACTCAGTGGGTTAGGCAGCATCTATGGAGGGTTGGAAATAGGTAACAATTCGGGTTGAAACCCTTCTTCAGTCTGAAGAAGGGTTTCGACCCAAAACGTTGCCTATTCCTTCGCTCCATAGATGCTGCCTAACCCACTGAGTTTCTCCAGCATTTTTGTCTACCTTCGATTTTCCAGCATCTGCAGTTCCTTCTTAAACATTCCCTCTAAACCTTTCCAACCCATGCACCTGTCCAAATGTCTTTAAAGTTGTTGTTATAGTGCCTGCCTTGACCATCTCCTCTGGCAGCTCGTTCCATATACCCACCACCCTCTGTGTGAACAAGTTGCCCCACAGGTTCTTTCCCATCTCACCTCGAATACGATACGACAGAACCTATGTCCTCTGGTTCTTGAACCCTCTCACCCAGGGGTTCCCAACCTTTTTCGTCCCGTTTACCCCTGGCAACTTTAATAGCACATAACAATGTTATTTTGCTTATTTATGAATGACTAATGATGAATAGATACCGGTATACCAGAACCATTCGGTCCTTCGAGCCAGCACCGCCATTCAATATGATCATGGCTGATCATCCAAAATCACCTCTGTAGGATCACCCCTCACCCTCCTGCATTCCAAGGTAGGCCCTCATTGTGGTAGTACACAACGCTAGCTGGGGGGAGACCAACACCATTCTGACCAGAACATTGAAACAAGTTTAATGGTGAAGTCTCTGGGGAAAGAAAGTTCTCATGCCTGCCCTAAATATGCCTGTCATAATTTTATATACTTCTACCAGGCTTCCCTGCATCCTCCAGTGTTCTAGTGAGAACAATCCAAGTCTGTCCAATCTCTCCCAGTAGCTAATACCTTGTAATCCATGCAGCATTCTGGTAAACCTCTTCTGCCTTCCCTGAAATGGGTCAACCAGAGCGACATGCAATATTTAAAATGGGGCCTAACCAAAATCCTACCGAGCTGCTTCTTGACTTCCTAATTCTTACGCTCAATGTCCTGCCTTATGGAGGCAAGCATACCATATGCGAGGTGTTGCATTTTGGTGAGTCTAATCAGGGCAGGACCTATACAGTGAATGGCAGGGCTCTGGGGAGTGACGTAGTACAGAGGGTCTAGGAGCAGTCTGAAGAAGGGTCTTGACCCAAAACGTCGCCCATTCCTTCTCTCCAGAGATGCTGCCTCACCCGCTGAGTTACTCCAGCATTTTTTATCTGCCTTCGATTTAAACCAGCATCTGCAGTTCTTTCTTACACAGATCTAGGAGTGCAGTGTTCCATGAAAATGGCATAGGTTGATAGGGTGGACAAGGAAGATTTACGAGAATGTTGCCTCTATTACCCCTGAGGTCTCCTATTAAATCCTGCCCCCCCCCCCCCCCATCCCCTCACCTTAAACCTCTGTCCTCTGGTTCTCATTTCCCCTACTCTGGGCAAGAGACTCTCTGTGTTTACCCAGTCTATTCTGCTCAGCGGCTAAAGGTGTTTCTGCCCAAATCGAGTACCGTTAATTAGTGCGGTATATTGATGTATATTAATGGAGTGCAGGAGGTATAAATTGTGCAGGAAGTGATGACTCAGATATTGTCCTCATTGCAGCCTCCCCTCTGTGGTCCCAGTTCTTTACAGCTGACCACTAAAGCCCCACCAGGAGTCATTGCTGACAGCACCTTCAGGGCGATCAATATGAATCTTCTTTAAAATTAGTCGTTGAACACTTGCACATTGTATCTTTGGGTTAAATTAATATCTGTCACTTCCATCGGCACCCTGCCCAGCATCAGATTATTGACTGCGCACCATTACACACGGAGAGATTTAGTTGACAGCTTCCTCGGTAGGAGCAACAATGATTTAGAAGTTGGAATGTTGCAACAGACCTATTTCGGGCGTGTTTTGAGCAGAGTCAAGGACTGGACAATGCGGTGTTTTGTGACTGTGCTTCATCATCAGTGGGTTTGAGGGAGGTACGTCCAGACCGGAGGAACGCTCGCTGTTTGCAATGGGATCGTGCGTGTGTAGCCATGTTGTTACTGGGCTTTAATCGTGCCTGGGTCAGAGTCATCAGCCGCCAGGCTGCAGTCAGGATTGATGTTGTTGGGTTATCGATTAGATTGGCCCTATCAGGAGCCAGCAGTGATGAATTCTGATGCGCTGCACCTCCTGCTCACCAGGCAAGCCCCAAGCTTGGATCGAGGCCATTCCATCGATGGCAAAGCCTTGCGATCAAGGCTGGGATGGTGCCCGCCATTGTTATCGTTGGAGGCTACCTTTCCAATCCAATAAAAATAAATGTTGAGCATAAAACGCAACGTGCGGCCCAGTGGTGCAGCGGTAGAGTTGCTGCTGTGCAGCGTCAGAGACTCGGGTTCAATACCGGCCTCTGCTGCTGTCTGTACGGAGTTTGCAAGTTCTCCCTGTGACCGCTTGGGTTTTCTCCAGGTGCTCTGGTTTCCTCCCACACGTGCAGGTTCGCAGGTTAATTGGCTTGCGCGGATTGTAAAAAAAAATTGTCCCTAGTGTGTAGGATAGTGCTAGTCAACAGGTTGATGGCTGGTTGGTGTGAACCCGTTGGGCCAAATGGCCTGTTTCCATGCTATATCTCAAAAGTACTGGAGGAACTCAGGGGGTCAGGCAGCATTGGTGGAAGGACATACAGTTTTTCAGAATAATGGCACCTAAGACAGGTGACGCTCTGAGTGCTGGTCCCATAAGCGGTTCTGCAATCATTCATTACAATCACTCCACTCTTTTAAACTTGCACTCATTCCCTTTATCCTGTATCTCTATACAATGGACAGCCTGATTATAATCATGTTTAGTCTTTCCGCTGACTGGATAGCATGCAATAAACAAGCTCCCACTGTACCTTGGTGCAGGAGAATAAACTAAACCAAATTAAAAAGATCGGGACCCTTCACCAGACTGATTGGATGGACATTTTGAGACGTGACATTTCTTCAGACTAAACGGACAGAAAACGTTTTGGGACATTATTGTCTGAAGAAGGATCCCGACCGACACAATGTCCATCCATTTCCCTCCGCAGATGCTGCCTGAGTGGATCCGTTGAGTTCCTCCAACACTTTGTGTTTTGCTCGAGATTCCAGCATCTGCAGTCTCGTGTGTCTCAAATGAACGATGAATGGCGGCGTGCAGACTTTGAAGGGTGTGCTTTTTTCAGGGCCACACTGTCGCGCTGGGGAAAGATGAGACTCCGTCAATTTTGGAGCAATTACTGCATCAATTTTGCTCGGACCTCACGCCCTCTATTGCTTATTGGCGATCAGTAAGAACAGCCTTTCCTCAGGACACACTGACAGATGCCACGCAGTTAGTGCATGTACTGTCGGTAATTGACCACATTCTCGTCATCTGCAGTTAATGTCCGCAGTGATTCGTGTATGCGTTGCCTCTTGCTTTAGTCTGTGCAGATTTATTCACAGTCTTGACAAACTAAAGCAATAAAACTGGTGAAATGGAGCAACTTGTCAATTCCAAATGTGCGGGACTGTGTACAACGAGGAGATAGCTTGTTGTTAGTTTTTAATGCGTTTCTTTATTCCGAAGGAAGTAGTGATTGGCGTAATTTGTGCATAGCCCGCCCGGTCGGCACTTCTGATAATATAAAGACTTTCTGACGAAGATTTTCTTTGCTTCCAACCAACAGACTCGAGAGCGGGCACGGAGGTACCAGGCTCGGTGGACCATGCCGTCATCGGGGGGGTGGTGGCCGTGGTGGTCTTTGCCATTTTGTGCCTGCTGATTGTACTGGGACGCTACTTTGCCAGACACAAAGGTGAGGGGTGAAGTCAGCCTGCCTCGGTGCAGGCTTCAAATCGCGTCTCCGCGCCCTGTCCCCCCTCCGGCTCCCACTCACCTGGACAAAACCATGAGAGGACTAGGTTTGGCAGGCGCACAGTGTCTTTTGCCCGGAGCAGGGGAATCCAGAACTAGAGAACCACTGGCTAGCGCACAACCTATGAGTTTGAGTTTAGTTTATTGTCAAGTGTACCAAGAGAGAAAGCAAGGGCTATCTGAAGTTAGTTGGCGGAATGAACATTGACTTCTCTAACTTCAGATAACCTTTGTTTTCTCTCTCCAACCCCTTCCCAGTTCTCCCACTAGTCTTGCTGTCTCCGACTACATTCTATCTCTGTCCCGCCCCCTCCCCTGACATCAGTCTGAAGAAGGGTCTCGACCCGAAACCTCACCCAATCCTTCTCTCCAGAGACGCTGCCTGACCCGCTGAGTTACGCCAACATTTTGTGGCTACCTTCTCTGTTCACCAGGATATTACTTGGACTTGCAACCATGCAGTTAAAGGAAGAAGTAGGATAGGCTTGGACTTTAACCTTGGAAGCGTGAGGGGGGATCTTATTGAGGTTTACAAGATCACGAGGGGCTTGGATAAAAACCCTATTCCCAAGGGTAGAGAATTCTAAAACTAGAGGGCATCAGCATAGGGCGAGAGGGGAGAGATTTAAGAGGGAGCTCAGGGTCAACTTTTTTTCCCTAAGAGGGTAGTGCATATCTGGAATGGGCTGCCAGAGGAAGCTCGAGCAGTGTATATAGTTTCAATTATATTTGGCATCAAACATTTATCCTCTAGCGATTGGTTGAGAGAGCGTCACGTGATTTCATATATTTTCAGCTATTTCAGAATGTTGGCATGTTGACACTCCACGATTTACTATTTGCAAAATGACATCACTTTTATGACGACATTTTGCCAATAGTATGTGCTATGTGGGGAAATGATATCACAGCTTTACTCGGGAGTATAGCGCGCGATGTAAATTTGTAAACAAGTTCAATCGTCTGCTCGATACGAAGATGGCGGCGTCCAGTACTAGACTAACAGAGAAGATTTAAGGTAAGCAATTATTCTTGTTTAAATGTTTGATGCCAAATATAAAACAAATATCCTTGGCCTTATTTCGAGTTTCTGGTTAAACTATTGGCCTCGGTGCCTCCAAAATAGTACTATTCACTTCGGGGCTGCGCCCCTCAGTGAATAGTACTATTTTGGAGGCACCTCTGCCCATAGTTTAACCAGAAACTCTCAAGGCCAAGTATATGTTTCAACTATATCATTTGGGATGTTACTCAGTTGTTAGCTTGGATAGTAGCTGGGATGCTGAGTCAGCAGCCCTGTGCTTTCAGATGGACTTGTGCAGCCCACATGGTAGCCTCTTGGGCCCAAGCTCCATCGGCAATGAAAACTAGAATGGTGTTGAAATGCCCTTGTTTGAAGCGCAGGTGGATAAAATGGAACAGCGTTCATTTAGTATGTGTTGGAAGGAACTGCAGGTGTCGGTTATACCAAAGCTAGACACAAAGTGCTGGAGTAACTCAGCGGGTCAGGCAGCATTTCTGAAGGGAAAGGATGGGGGACATTTCGGGTCGAGACCCTTCTTCAGACTGAGAGTCAGGGGAGAGGGGGAGATTGAAGCATCTCTGGAGGACAAGGGTGGGTGACGTTTCAGGTGGGGACCCTTCTTCAGACTGCATTCAGCGGCACCTCTCATCATAAATCACAGGAGAGGGAGATGGGACGTCCATAGTTTCGGGCCACATCCATCTCCGTCTCAGCAAAGATAAAGAACAGATCCCCTCACACAGAGGCCCGGCTCAGCCCAGCCATGTCAGCTGCTGTCACTGCAGTGGTGTGTGGTACATTCTGCCTGTACAAAAGTCTCACTTGCTGCCGTCTGGAGTCGAGGTTGCTCTGGGAAGCAGCCTGCCCAGCACTAGGTGAAGGGACTAAGAGCTAAATATACGAACATCAGCTGGACGAACTTTGTCACACTTTGTTCTCCACACTTTAGCCCTTTGTGAAAACCTCGCTGCTGTCGGTCTTTCTGCATTAGTTTTTTATTATGTGTCGGAAGGGTCTGCAGAAGCTGGTTTCACACTGAAGATGGACACAACATGCTGGGGTAACTCAGCAGGACAGGCAGCAACTCTGGGGAGAAGGAATGGGGGACGTTTCAGGTCAAGACCCTAAGAAGGTTTCTCGACCCGAAACCCCACCCATTCTGTGGTCTGAAGAAGGGTCTCGACCTGAAACGTCACCCATTCCTTCTCTCCAGAGATGCTGCCTGTCCCGCCGAGTTACTCCAGCATTTTGTGTCTATCTTAGATTTTTGTTACTTATTTAAAAAATTTTGCATTCCTTAAACACTTCCCATGAACTTTGAAAGATAGGTTTTCTTCTCCACGATTTGTGGATGAGTTATTCATTTATATTTTTAGTTTAGAGATGCTGAATGGGAACAGGCCCTTCAACTCACTAGGTCCACGCCGGCCACCAATCACACATACACCTGGTTCTATCCTACGCACTGGGGACAATTTACAGAAGCCAATTAACCTACAAACCTGCACGCCTTTGGAGTGTGGGAGGAAACCGGAGCACCCGGAGAAAACCCACGCAGTCACAGGGAGAACTTGCAAATTCTGTACAGACAGCACCCGTTGTCAGGATCTAAGCCGGGTCTCCGGCGCTGGATATCCTGAGGGATCGTCCAGTGAGGCGGAAGTGTCGGAGTTAGGGAGAGGAGATCTGCCGGCTGGGGTTGTACCGCTAGCCCCCTCACTGGTCCGCAGGACTCGGGAGCAGATGTGCATATCGCAGACCGGTGTGAGAACAATGGTCTTACGGCAGTGCGGGATTTCAACTTTCCCAATATTGTCCGAAAATTGACTGGGGCTCAGATGGGGCAGAATTTAAGTGCATCTAGGAAAGTTATTTGAAACAATATGTAGATAGTCCTGCTTGAACTGGGGCAGCACTCAAACCTTATTGTAAGAAATGAAACTGGGCAGGTGTTGCAAGTGTTGTTGGGGAACACTTTGGGAAAAGTGACCATAATTCTCCAAGTTTCAGGTGCTTATGGAAAGAGATAGGTTGCCCTCGGGTTCCTTATTTAATCGTTCCCCTCTCACCAAAATCAATTTTAGTTCAGTTTATTTTACTTTAGTTTAGCTTATTTATTATTGTCACGTGCCAAGGTACAGTGAAAAGCATTTATGCAATCCAGTGAAGACTATACATGATTACAACCAAAGCCTCCTCTAGTTCTTTTGCTTCCCGTTCTTGATTCTCCTGCCCTGAGGAAAAGTCTCTTGTGTTTGCACACTATCAATTGCCCTTGTGATATTTACTCCTCTATACAATCACCACACAGAGGCGTTGAGCTGAGTGAATGAACGAATGATACTTCATACCTAGTGATATTCTTTGTTTTGCATACCCAAGGTATGCAAACAGTCGCTACATAAAGGGCGCAAACAAAGTTACAAAGTATCCCACGCCCGTTCCTCTTTTGTCCCCCCCCGTCCCCCCTCCATCACGGTGATTCCCCACCAATGTAGAGGTGTATGTACGACTTGTGTAGGAAGGAACTGCAGATGCTGCTTTAAACCGCAGATAGAAAAAAAAATGCTGAGTAACTCAGCAGGACAGGCAGCATCTCTGGAGAGAAGGAATGGGTGACGTTTCGGGTCGATGCCCTATGAAGGTTTCTCGACCCGATACCCCACCCATTCATATAACAAATAACCATATAACCATATAACAATTACAGCACGGAAACAGGCCCTCTCGGCCCTTCCAGTCCGTGCCGACCATTTACTTTCCCCTAGTCCCATCCACCTGCACTCAGACCATACCCCTCCATTCCCTTCCTGTCCATATACCTATCCACTTTACTTTTAAATGTTAAAATCGATCCTGCCTCCACCCCTTCTGTTGGAAGCTCATTCCACACAGCCACCACTCTCTGAGTAAAGAAGTTCCCCCTCATGTTACCCCTAAACTTCTGACCCTTAATTCTCATGTCATGCCCTCTTGTTTGAATCTTCCCTACCCTCAATGGGAAAAGCTTATCCACGTCAACTCTGACTATCCCTTTCATCGTTTTAAAGATCTCAATCAAGTCCCCCCCTTAACCTTCTGCGCTCCAAAGAATAAAGACCTAACTTGTTCAACCTTTCTCTGTAACTTAGTTGCTGGAACTCAGGCAACATTCTAGTAAATCTCCTCTGTACTCTCTCTATTTTGTTGACATCCTTCCTATAATTAGGCGACCAAAATTGTACACCATACTCCAGAATTGGTCTTACCAATGCCTTGTACAATTTTAACATTACTTCCCTACTCCTATAATCAATGCTCTGATTTATAAAGGCCAGCACACCAAAAGCTTTCTTTACCACCCTATCTACATGCGATTCCACCTTCAGGGAACTATGCACAGTTATTCCTAGATCCCTCTGTTCCACAGCATTCTCAATTCCCTACTATTTACCATGTACGTCCTATTTTGATTTGTCCTGCCAAGATGTTGCACTTCACACTTTTCAGCATTAAACTCCATCTGCCATCTTTCAGCCCACTTTTCCAAATGGCCCAAATCGCTCTGTAGACTTTGAAAATCTACTTCATTATCCACAACACCACCTATCTTAGTATCATCTGCATACTTACTTATCCAATTTTCCATCCCATCATCCAGATCATTGATGTACATGACAAACAACAGTGGACCCAACACAGATCCCTGAGGCACCCCACTGGTCACCGGCTTCCAACCTGACAAACAGCCATCCACCATTACTCTCTGACATCTCCCATTCAGCCACTGTTGAATCCATCTTGCTACTCCGCCATTAACACCCAAAGATTGAACCTTCTTAACCAACCTTCCATGTGGAACCTTGTCAAAAGCCTTACTGAAATACATATAGACAACATCCACTGCTTTACCCTCATCAATTTCCCTAGTAACCTCTTCAAAAAATTCAAGAATGTTTGTCAAACATGACCTTCCAGGCACAAATCCATGTTGACTGTTCCTGATCAGACCCTGTTTATCCAGATGCTTATATATATTATCTCTAAGTATCCTTTCCATTAATTTGCCCACCACTGACGTTAAACTAACAGGTCTATAATTGCTAGGCTTATTCTTTGAACCCTTTTTAAACAATGGAACGACATGCGCAGTACGCCAATCCTCCGGCACTATTCCCGTTTCTAATGACATTTGAAATATTTCTGTCATAGCTCCTGCTATTTCTACACTAACTTCCCTCAATGTCCTAGGGAATATCCTGTCAGGACCTGGAGACTTATCCACTTTTATATTTTACGAAAGTGTCAGTACTTCCTCATCTTTGAATCTCATAGTTTCCATAGCTACTCTACGTTTTTCCCTTACCTCACAGAGTTCAATATCCTTCTCCTTGGTGAATACCGAAGAAAAGAAATTGTTCAATATCTCCCCCATCTCTTTTGGCTCGGCAGATAGCAGTCCATTCTGGCTCTCTAATGGTCCAATTTCATCCCTCGTTATCCTTTTGCTATTAATATAGCTGTAGAAACCCTTTGGATTTACTTTCACCTTTCTTGCCAAAGCAACCTTATATCTTCTTTTAGCCTTCCTAATATCTTTCTTAAGATTCTTTTTACATTCCTTCTCTCCAGTGATGCTGCATGTCTCGCTGAGTTACTCCAGCATTTTGTGTCTATGTGAGGTGTTCCTGTGAGCCGCCGATCTCGGGGGAGTTGACTAATGCATGGCTTTTGCGGGTCTGTGTTGCAGGTACATACTTCACGCACGAGGCGAAAGGCGCGGATGATGCGGCCGACGCGGACACGGCCATTATCAACGCAGAGGGCGGACAGAACAACTCTGATGAAAAGAAAGAGTATTTCATCTAAGTAACGTGTAGCCACATGGAGGTGTCCAACTGTTGACGATGCGTGGTTGGGTTTTTGTAACTTGGTGGGCATGTGAGACGTGCCCCAGTGGGGTTAGGGGTTAGGATGGGGACAGGAGTTGATTGCTGATCAGAGAGGTCCACAGTTTGACACCTCTGTTACTGCCTAGCCAGGCTCGGACTTAGTTTAGTTCTCTCATTTGCAGAAAACGTCGTGCCTTGTTTTCCCTGCAGACGCTCCAGCCTTTTGAATTGCCATTTGGACTGAGAGGCTCCCTTTCACTTCTACACGTTAAAACAAACAAACAAACAAAAAACAACGTCATTGTGCTCTGTGACTGAGGGGTGCGCAGGCGTGCGGCAGTTCAATTTTCGCAGAGGGGAACGCAGAGCGAGTATTTTTCTGCAAGTGGGGTTTTGTGTGGCGAGATTGACGCCAATTTCATTCTCTTGTGTAGACTGTGCGATGTAGGGGTTCCTCACCCTGTCTGGCTGTGTTCTGAGCAAGCAAGTGGCAGAACGTCAACAGCAAACCCCGAACATCAGACCCGACAACGGAGGTCTGTGCCTTTTAGTGAGTGGACAGTGCTGAGTCATCACAGTAGGAAGACGCCTTGTTCCAGACACCTCTTGTTTTTAAAAGATCACATCTCGTCTTTCCCAATTGGCCTTACGTCTCACTAATTTGTTTGCCAAAAATATTTGAAAACTATCTGCGTTCACAATAACCTGTCAGCAAGGTCCCCCCCCCCCCCCCCCCCCCCCCCCCCCCCCCCCCCCCCCCCCCGCCACTCCCAGAGCCCCATTTTAAGTAATGTGTACACTGCCCAGGCAAATAACTCATACGGTACAATTTCGGCTCACAAACACTAGCATGGTTTTAAAAAGGCATATCCCTTTGTTCATATCGCATGGTTTATATTTAAGAACCTCTTCAAAACAACCACTGCTTACATGGACTGTGTGCATAGATCTCTTTTTAAACAGCAGTGTTTTTTTATCGAGCCAGTGATGAAAGTGGTTTGTCCTAGTGCCATTGTAAAATGCTATTCGTATTCTATTTAAAGATTTAATTAAAATTGATCAAACGCTGTACAGGAGGCTGTAGTATTTAATGGAAGTTCTGTGTATATCCTGCATTTTACATTCATTCGTTCATTCATTCATCCATTCTGTGTCTGTCGTCATAAAGGGATAGTGCCTCTTTAAAGAGTGAAAGTTGCCTTAAAATATATTACCACCTTGTGTTTGGCATAAACATTTTCTTTCCCAAATCATTAACTTAGCTTTGGAAGCCAGGTTCTGAAGTGGCATCACGTTATTGCTTTAGAAAAAGAAAACAAAAAGGTTTGCCTCCGTGGAGCTGACATTTTGCAGTTTCACATCTGAGGTAAAACCTCAAAGCCTCCGAGATCAATTGTAGGCATAACGACTGGAGCGGTTACCTTCCATGCAAGGCAAAATCACTTCTCCCGATCTCCAGCCTGTACACAGCCCAATTCTGATGTGACATAGCTTTACCCGAAGAGTGTTCATTTTCGGTTCATTTTCTTTTGGTTTGAGATTCAATGTTACAATGCGCGATACACTATCATGTCTGTAGGAGAGCGATGTGGCCCCGGCGTGTCTCGTGGAATGTCAGGTTTGCCAATGGATTTTTGCAAAGGAAGGAACGATTAGGAAAAAAATGGACAAGCGTTGCAAAATTGGCAACCCTTGAAGTTCCTCGGCGAGTTCCAGGGAAACTAAGTGGAGATTGAGTTGCATCAGTATAAAACAAAGCGTATACTTGGTAGCAAATGCTCAGTCCTCCGTATAAGAGTGAGGAGACCGCAATAGTGAAGGGAATGTGATAATGTACTAAAAAAAAAGTGATTTAATATGTCTTGTCGCTGTTTTCAATCTGGTTTCTCGGTATTTCACAGTAATTTGCGCCTCTCTGGCTCTCAGCTTTAGTTTGTACCACAGTAGGTCTTGTTATTTTCTCCAAAAGAAGATTAAACAGATACGTCATGTCTCAGGAAGATGTGTTCTGATTGGCTCTTTGCATCTTGTCTGCAAAGAATATGCCCCCCACACATTAAAACAAAACGTGGCAAATTCAGACTTTTAGTTGTATATGGATTTTTATTTTGTGTGAATCCTTTTCTTTTCTCTCTCAAATGCAGTGCACTGTTTTAATTGTAATATGTATTACTTTGTATAGAGTTAGTTTGAATAATTGGGTCTTGTCGCGTGCAAAACAAGTATTGTGCAAAATTGGTCTTAAAAAATGGAAAAGTTGAAGATTATTGCTGTGTTATACGCACATTAGGTCTGATCTTTAGGCACTAAGGCTGTTTGCTTAGGTCATTTCTTATTTCTAGTGTACATGGGCAATTTTGTGTATTGATAGAACCTCTCATGTTCCCACGCATTTTTTTTGTATCAGTTCATGTATGCCATTTTTACAGGAAAAAAATATAAAAACTACTGAAGCATTATTGACTTCTTAATAAAAACAAGTTAAATGTTCCAAATTTCTGAATTGGTTTTGCAGTGTAATTATCACTGACGGTTTGCAGTGGGGGTTTGGTGTGTTGGGCTCGGCAGGTCGCTGGTGTCACTGGTGGCAATGGAATGTGCTCCTGTATTGAGACCCAAGGTGAATCTTCCTCATGCACTGAGTAACTTGGTGTTGGTGGAGTACTGTTGCACAACTGAGGTCTTCCTTTCTCTCCTTCTGCATCCTCGACAAATGTTTACCCGAGGTTCGTGTTGTATCAAACGCTTCTGCAACAAGTAAGGTTGCAACAACTCCGGAGGAAATGTACAGACAACCTTTCAGCTTGGGTCCCTTTATTCAGACTGATGCCCGACCTGCTGAGTTTCTCCAGCACTTTTGTGCTTTCCTCATGATTCCAGCATCTGCAGTTCCTTGCGTCTCCATTTACAGAAACAAAGAACCGCAGATGCTGGTTAATACACAAAAGGACACAATAGGTGACGTTTCGGATCGAGACCCTTCTTCAGACTGGAGTCTAAAGAAGGAATTCCCGAAACGTCACTGATCCATGTTCGCCAGAGGTGTTGCCTGGAGCACTGAGTTACTCCAGAACTTTGTGTCCTTTAGTCTCCATTTCCACGTTTGTTCATCTCGGACTTTCATAGCCCACATTTGACGGCCGTGTCATCAGCTGCAACGATCCCAAGCTGTGGAATTCTCAGCCTCTCCACCTCCGGACGCATTCCTTCAAACCTATGTCTTTGACCAAATCCTTTCCCATCTGCCATAATGTGTCAAATGTTAAGCCTTAGTGCTCTGTGAGGCTTTCCTGGGTAATTTCAGTATGTTGCTGGGACACAAAGTGCTGGAGTAACTCAGCGGGTCAATCAAAAATGTGGTTGGTCCCAATCAAGTGATTCTGGCCCCTCCGCATTGGAAATTCACAACCATCTACTGAAAGGGTCACAAACTCTCTGGACACATCACTAAATGCGTGCGTTCCACGTGTGCAGCCTCAGTGTCAGAAGGTGAACGTATGTTGGCTCACACAGTCACCTGGCCATCTTCGATGCGGATCATTTCCAACAGTGCATCCGTAGGTTGGTTTAGGGCAAGAAGTCTGTTGTCTTCTGGGCAGCAGTAGAGCTACTACCATACAGCGCCAGAGACCTAGGTTCGATCCTGACTACGGGTGCTGTCTGTACGGAGTTTGTACGTTCTCCCCGTGACCTGCGTGGGTCTTCTCCAAGATCTTCGGTTTCCTCCCACACTCCAAAGACATGCAGGTTTGTAGGTTAATTGGCTTGGTTAAAAAATCTAACATTTTCCCGTGTGTGTGTGTGTGTGTGAGTGTGTGGCTAGTGCCAATATGCGGGGATCGCTGGTCGGCACGGACTCGGTGGGCCGAAGGGCCTGTTTCCGTGCTGCATTTCAAAACTAAACTAAACTTGATATCACCCTGAAGAGAATAAACCGGCTGTTCGGATGCTCTGAGAGACGCAGAGCTGTGTTTGTGTCATACCTCTCCCTTTATCAGGGGAAGCTAAACACTTCATAGTCAAGAAGCAACATTCATTTCTCTGAAACACTATGCCCAGGGCTGTTCCCTTTGAAATTTCTCGCCTAAAGAAAAGCGTGTTCACATTCTGAGCACCGGCTTTGAGGGGAGTATTCGTCTGGCAGCCACTTAGATGTGGAATGGTTTTGTCCAATGCTGATTTGGAAATTATTCCACTTGCCCAAGAGATCTGTGAAGGCAAACCACACAGGTGCCAAGCCTCCACTGATGTACTTTTACATTAAGCCACACTCTCCGTCCTGTGATTTGTGCACGCCTCATTATTCAATTGGATCAGAAATTATCCTTGCTGTCAAATCTTACAAGTGCCAACAGGCCTGCCACACTCACAGCCATGTACGACTGGTTTGAAGTTGACATGATCTACATTCGTTGGGTGTTTAATATGCATCAAAACAGCAACAATTATTTTCAGAATCATTCCCGTGGCTGATCACAAAGACTCGCGTATTGCTGAATCCAAAATATTAACAAACCTACCCTGCAGATATGGAGCAATGATCTCGATCTGTGAGCATGCTGCAACATAGCAGAGCAGATCGGAAAAGTTACCTTTGTTTCTTAAGATTCCTAAAGGGTGGCATGGTGGCACAGCGATAGAGTTGCTGCCTTACAGTGCTGTCCGTACGGAGTTTGCACATTCTCCTTGGGTTTTCTCCGGGTGCTCCGGTTTCCTCCCACACTCCAAATACGTACAGGTTTGCAGGTTAATTGGCTTTGGTAAATTGTCCCTCGTGTGTAGGACAATGCTAGCATACAGGGTGATTGATGGCTGGTTGACACAGTCTTGGTGGGCTGAAGGGCCTTTTTATCGCACTGTATCTCTAAAACTAAAGGTAATTCCATTGCCAAAACCAAACTTCGAGAACCCTCCTGTCAATCCACAGTTCTAGGAGCAAAATTAGGCCATTCGACCCATCAAGTCTACTCCGCCATTCAAGTATGGCTGATCTATCTCTCTCTCACAACCCCATTCTCCTGCCTTCGCCCCATATCCCCTGATACCCCGACTAATCAAGAACCTGTCAATCTCTGCCTTTAAAATATCCATTGACATAGCCTCCACAGATGTCTGAATGAATTCCACAGATTCACTACTTTCTAAATAAAGACATTTCTCATCATCTCCTTTCTAAAGGTACGTCCTTTTATTCTGAGGCTGTGGTCTCTGGTCCTAGACCCACCCACTAGTGGAAACATCCTCTACACATCCACTATATCCAGGCCTTTCACTATTCGGTAAGTTTCAATGCAAAGATACTCTGCGTTCAAGGCTTGGTGAAGGTGGGCGTTGTGGCACAGGGTATGGATTAGGGTTTCAGGAGTGGGACCCCAGGGAGCAAGCTCAGCAGATCGTCTGACAGAGGCTTCACTCACTTCCAGTTCGGCTGAAGCTCCGGGGAATGGGAACACCCGAGGTGTTGCGGAAGTGGAGAGGAAATGTTTACCTGAGCGAAGCCCCTTGCCAGCAAAGATCCTATAGCGGAGCAAGGTAGACCCCTCCTGCTAAATGCAATGGGCTGATGTGTAGTACGCAACGGAATGGAACGTGGGCCTTTTTTTCATCCATTTCCGTAACCCGACCAGACCAGACCCGACCCGCAGTGTAATCAACGTTGCGGGGGAACAGTTTGTGTTAATAAATTAAAATTCTGAAAATGAGGAGAAGATTTTTACCAAATAACTTTTATTTTTACGAGGATGTTTCCGTAACCGGCTTCCGTCTCCGTACTAGTATCCTACGGGATCTTTGGTGCGGGGACGGAAGCCGGTTACGGGAATGGGGCCGCAAATTGCCCATGAATCTGCCCATGACCGCACTGCGTCTTTCTCGTCGAGTGGTCCATCTTGCTCGCTGCAGGACCTTTGCTTGCCAGTCAGAAAGTTTCCCACTCAGCCAGAGCCCCAGGAGGGACACGTGACCGGGGTTGTGTTGCATATGTATGCAAAACTGGAAACATTTATTGCCACATCTTTTATTCTCTTTTGAAGTGCGGTGCAGGAATCAAAGCGGCAATGATCAAAGAGCAGAGGAGCGGGCGTGCACTCTAATCTCTTTCACAGATAAGTACCTGTGGCACTCGACTTGTGATGGCACAGCCCATTCTTCAAATCCTTTCATCTGAAGAGGCTCTGACCTCGGCTCGAAGCAAAGACGCCTCCAAACCCATCATCACCTGTCAGAGCCTTTTCCTAAACTTCTCCTGTGATTTTTTTTTTTTTTTTTAATTTTTGCGCAGTCTTTGCGCTGGATATTATCCTTTGTGTTTTCTGCTAGGAGATAAACAAATATGCACCAATGATAGACAATAAATGCTGGAGTACGTCAGTGGGTCAGGCAACAACTCTGGAAGCTGATGATTCCCCGAGACCTTTCTTCAGAGGATAGACAAGAGTGCTGGAGAAACTCAGCGGGTGCAGCAGCATCTATGGAGCGAAGGAAATAGGCAACGTTTCGGCCCGAAACGTTGCCTATTTCCTTCGCTCCATAGATGCTGCTGCACCCGCTGAGTTTCTCCAGCACTTTTGTCTACCTTTGATTTTCCAGCATCTGCAGTTCCTTCTTTAACACCTTTCCTCAGACTGTGGACTGAGCTCTAGAACATAGGCTTGTATTCACTGGAGTTTAGAAGGAAGAGGGGGAATCTTATAGAAACATATAAAATTATAAAAGGACTGGACAAGCGAGATGCAGGAAAAATGTTCCTAATGTTGGGTGAGTCCAGAACCAGGGGGCACAGTCTTAGAATAAAGGGGTGGTCATTTAAAAAACTTTTTTACCCAGAGAGTTGTGAATTTATGAAATTCCCTGCCACAGAGGGCAGTGGAGGCTAAGTCACTGGATGGATTTAAGAGAGAGTTGGATAGAGCTCTAGGGGCTAGTGGAGTCAAGGGATATGGGGAGAAGGCAGGCACAGGTTATTGATAGGGGACGATCAGCCATGATCACAATGGATGGCGCTGCTGGCTCGAAGGGCCGAATGGCCTCCTCCAGCACCTATTTTCTATGTTTCTATAATCAGTTAATCAGTGCGGATAGGGCACATATCATCCTCCACGATAATTCTCAACACTGATATCCTACAAGGATGCATCCTCAGGCCCGTTACTATACTCCTTATACACTTACGACTGTGCAGCCCGATACCAATCCCACTCAATTTACAAGTTTGCAGATGACACCACCATAGTGGGCCGGATATCAAATGATGATGAGATGGAGGACAGGAAGGAGATTGAGAACCTAGCAACATGGTGCCATGCCAACAACCTCTCCCTCAATGGCAGCAAGGCAAAGGATGACTTGCACTGTGGATGGCTGGATTGCCCTCATGTACAATCTTTTCCTTGACTGGTTAGCACACAAACAAAAGCTTTTCCGTGCATCTCATTACAAGTGACAATAATAATA
This sequence comes from Okamejei kenojei, assembly GCA_035221665.1. Taxonomy (NCBI): domain Eukaryota; kingdom Metazoa; phylum Chordata; class Chondrichthyes; order Rajiformes; family Rajidae; genus Okamejei; species Okamejei kenojei. The sequence continues at coordinate 26,754,933 of CM069159.1, read as the reverse complement.
AACCAGTCTTGTTTATAAACTTGTCATGACCCTCGCATTCTCTCTCTGTCCCTCCCCCACACTAGTAGTCTTGCTAGTTTCACTGTTTGCACCCCTTCTTTATCACCTCTTCCACAGCCAACAATGGACCATTGTGGGCTCCATTTTCTTGAGTCTCGGGTGCCGGATGTGATTTGTTCTGTACCTTTTCATACCTCTGGCTGACTCTCAGTCTGAAGGAGGGTCTCGACCCAAAACGTCACCTATTCCTTTTCACCAGAGTTGCTGCCTGACCCGCTGAGTTAATCCAGTTTTTTGTGTCTACCTTTGTCACGTGACGTAATTGTTACACTTAAGCCAGTGTATTTTTTACAGCAGAGATAGATAGATTCTTGATTAGCACAGGTGTCAGAGGTTATGGGGAGAAGGCAAGAGAATGGGGTTAGGATGGAGAGACAGATCAGTCATGATTGAATGGCGGAGTAGACTTGATGGGCCAAATGGCCTAATTCTACTCCTATTTCTTATGACATTATGATGCCAGTACAGCAAGGAATGCAGATACCCCCATCCATGTGCATATACTGCAGCATGTGTTCCTGTGTATGTCAAACCCCATACGCACGTCCCACGCTCTAAAACACTCTGTCTATCGGGGATGAGTGCAGGAAAGTTCATTTGATCTCTTCACCTGAACGTCACCTGAAGCTAATGATGCTGCAAGCTAGAAAGGTGTAGACGAGGACACACCTTTAGAAAGGAGATGAGAAGGAATTTCTTTAGCCAGAGGTTGGCGAACCTGTGCAATTCATTGCCACAGACGGCAAGGCTTTGGGTAATTGTAAAGCAGAGATTGATAGGTTCTTAATTAGGTGGGGCGTCAACGGGTACGGGGAGAATGCAGGAGAGCGGGGTCGAGAGGGAAAGATAGATCAGCCATGGTGGCATAGATTTGGCCTCCACAGCCTTCTGTGGCAATGAATTCCACAGATTCACCACCCTTTTGCTGAAGAGATTCCTCCTCATCTCCATTCTAAAGGTATGTCCTTTTATGCTGCGCTCTCTGGTCCTAGGCTCTCCCACTAGCGCCTGTCACACCATTGTCCAGTAACTGACCAGAAAAGATCATGCAAAAATATAATCCCAGTTGTCAACGGCAGAGTGTAAAAGCTCTATCCCACTGTATGAGTTCATTCAAGAGTTCTTTCAAGAGTTGCCCTGATCCGAACTCGGAGATTTACGGTAATGGCCGCTCATAGGTACACTGGGCTCTCGTGGACATTTTACAACATGTTGAAAAATCTTCACGAGTCTTCACGAGCTTACCGCGTTTCCCGAGTACCCGCCGTCAGCGTTACGAGCCGCTATGAGACGTCCCGAGCTCCGACGTACCCGCTACGTACATTCCACGTGCTTCCACAAGTTGTTTTTTTTAACTCTTGAATGAACTCGTACAGTGGGACAGGGCTATAACTTTATCTTTAATTGTTTTTTCTGGGTTTGACAAAGAGAAAACAGTCTCTTGATATACTATCTGTGTTGCAGTGGTGGTATCAGAAACACTCCCGATGCACCATCACAGTCTGCTGAATTACCTAGTGTAGACAATAGGTTTCTTCTGTTATTTTCTGGATAAGGTTAGTCACTTCTTCTTCTTTTCGTGTCCATCCTGTTACAAATGTTGACCTCGCTGGCATCGTCCGTCCTGAAAGGTACGCAAGCTTCCGGCAACAATCAGTGGAAGCCATCACTTGTCGCAATAGATGAAGTTGGAAGCAGAATTAGCTCTGGTACCAATAGCCCAGTTTCCAGCCCCGCGACGTGCACGCTTCTGCTATGGGGCCAGGTTAGTCAGTGTTAGAAGGTGACAGTGTTCTACACGCACATTGCACGCACGAGTGTGTTCACTTTAAACAATAGTATCTCGCCCTGCAGTTTCCATTTCTACAACACCTCATCTGCATTCGACTCAAAAAGCTGGAGTAAGTCAGTGGTTCAGGCAGTAACTCTGGAGAAAATAAATAGGTGACGTTTCGGGTCGAGACCCTTCTCCAGACTGGTCAGGGATCAGACTGGTCGGGTCGAGACCTTCTTCAGAAGACAAGAACATATCTGAAGAAGGGCCTCGAACCGAAACATCATCTGTTCCATTTCTCCAGAGATGCTGATGAGTTACTCCAGCATTTTGTGACTCTCTTCCGTTTAAACCAACATCTGCACTTCCTTCCCTATGCACAAGATAGACACAAAAAGCTGGAGTAACTCAGTGGGACAGGCAGCATCTCTGGAGAGAAGGAAATGGGCCCTTCTTCAGACTGGTCAGGGATAAAGGAAACGAGAGATACAGACGGTAATGTGGAGAGATAAAGAACAATGAATGAAAGATATGCAACAGGCATCATCTGCATTGCTCAGAGTAACCCAGCAACAACTGAAACATATTATTTTTTTACATAATACAATTGCTATCAACAATCTTTCTCGATGTTTTCAAAATGGTTACTTGGAAGGTTTGTGAACAAGGCTGATAAATAGTTTATTACCAAAAAAACTCAGCACTTGATTCAGTGTCTCATCAGCCATCTGTTCGTAACTTGATACCAAATAACTGCAGATTATTTTAAAACTACAGAGCAAATGTTCACTTATATTGGAGTCAATTAGTCTTTTTTTTTAAAATTTAATACTTATAATTGCTTATTAGTTCCTTTACACCTCTGAAAGTTTTTTTTTATATCTTCAGCTGAGTGGAAAGGTGCAGGAAAGCTTACTAACCAATGGCATGAATATTGATTTCTCTAACTTCAACAAGCCCTGGCTTTCCCTCTCTCTCCATCCTTCCCCCATCCTAGTTGTCTGACTGGTTTCACTGCCCTCCTGATTAAATTTTACTGATCGCATGCTTCATTGTCACCTTCCCCTTAGCTAACCATGATCCATTCTCCATTTTCCTTGATCTGTGTCCCCTTTAATCTTCCCTTTTCAAGTCAAGAGTGTTTTATTATCATATGTCCCAGATAGAACAATGAAATTCTTACTTACTGCAGCACAGCAGAATAAGTAAACACCTTACCCTTCCATATCTCTACATCTCGCTCTCCCCTAACTCTCAGTCTGATGAAAGGTCAATAGCCAGTAGACAACAGGTGCAGGAGCAGGCCGTTCGGCCCTTCGAGCCAGCACCGCCATTCACTGAGATCATGGTTGAGCAGGTACGTCACCCATTCCTTCTCTCCAGAGATGCTGCCTGTCCTGCTGAGTTACTCCAGCAGTTTGTGTCTTATCTGAGACAGCAGCAGTTTCGTGGCCAGACCCGCTTCTGGTGTGATGTTCGGTCGCGAGGCGGGCATCCCTCACCCTGGACTGGTAAACCAGTAACTTAACGATGTGCATCGGACCTCCAAACCCTGCCGCAAACATTAATTCAATAAGATAGACACAAAATGCTGGAGTAACTCAGCGGGTCAGGCAGCATCTCTGGAGAGAAGGAATGAGATCCTCCTTCAGACTGAAAGATAGAGAAGGCCAGAATTTGATTAAATAAATTGGCAATAAGAACAATAAGAATGGGTGACACAGAGGAGCAGCGGTAGAGTTGCTGCCTTACAGCACCAGAAACCCATGTTCGATCCTGGCCACGGGTGCTGTCCATACGGAGTTTGTACGTTCTCCCTGTGACATGCGTGGGTTTTCTCCCGGAGCTCCGGTTTCCTCCCACATTCAATGTAACCAATCTAAACTAAACTAAAACTTCACAACAGTAATGGGAATCTCGAAAGAATAGCCACTTGACTGACTCCTGTTCACTGGGTAGGACAGCTTGCAGCCTTTACCCAGCCTGTCCCAACAGAGTCAATACCTCGGGGATGTCTGAGCCAGTCATACACTTAGAGTCATGGTGGACATAGTGGACACAGGCCATTGGTCCCAACTTACCAAAATGCCCCATCCACACTAGTCCCACCTGCCTGCGTTTGACCCATGTCCCTCCAAACATTTCCGATCCATATACTTGTCCAAATGCTTTTTAAATGCTGTAATAGTACCTGCCTCAACGACCTCCTCCGGCAGCTCGTTCCATATATCTATCACCCTTTGTGTAAAAAACAAGTTGCTCCTCAGGTTTCTATTAAATCTTTTTCCCCTCACCTTAAACCCATATCCTCAAGTTCTGAAGTCTGAAGAAGGGTTTCGGCCCAAAACGTTGCCTTTCTCTTTCGCTCCATAGATGCTGCTGCACCCGCTGAGGTTCTCCAGCCTTTTGTGTCAATCCTCAAGCTCTTGATACCCCTACTCTGAGTGAAAGAGTGCATTTACCCTGGCTATTCCCCTCATGGTCGTATCCACCTCCATAAGGTTACCCCTTGTCCTCCTGTGCTTCAAGGAATAAAGCCCTAGCCTGCTCAACCTCTCCCTGTAGCTCAGGCCCTTGAGTCCTGGCAACATCCTCGTAAATCTTCTCTGCGCCCTTTCCAGCTTAACGGCATCTTTCTTATAACAGAGCAACCAAAACTGAAAAGAGACCCTAAATGTGACCTCGCTGACCTCTTGTAGAACTGCAACATGCCTGTCCAGTCACCTTGCCTTTCATGAGTAATTGACATGAAACAATGCAAAACTGGCAATGTATCAAAACCCTCAGTTTGCACTGATTGTAATTCCTATATTGTAATTCTCAATGTTTAGGAATTCATCCATATCGGTGACACTAATCAAGGACCAGTCTCACCCCAGTCACTCTCTCTTCTCCCCTCTCCCATCGGGCAAGAGGTACAGAGGTTTGGAAACGCACACCTCCAGATTCAGGGTCAGTTTGTTCCCAGCTGTCCTCTCGCCAGCTAGAGTGCGGTCCTGACCTCCCATCTCCCTCATCGGAGACCCTGACCTTTCTTTAATCTGACATTATCAGACTTTATCTTGCACTAAATGTTATATATACACTTTATCCTTTATCTATACGCTGGAAGGCCTGATTGTAATCATGTATAATCTTTTCATTGACTGGATAGTAAGCGGGCAGAAGCTTTTCACTGCACCTTGGTACACATGACAATAATAAACTGCATTGAAGCAGCAGCCAGTTCTGCTCTCTCCACGAAATTCAGTCCCATTGACCCAAGTAACTCGTGCAGTTGACCTGGGCTGCATTTCCCAGCTGATTGCATCCAAACTGCAGTGTGTGTGGGCAAGGCTGGGCTGTCTCCAGGACATTTCTAATTACCATTGACGTCGGACCCTGTTAGAACAAACAATACTTTGTAATGAAAGGTGCGGGAAGGAACTGCGGATGCTGGTTTACACCAAAGATAAACACAAAATGCTTACAATCCAATGGTATGATTATTGATTTCTCTAACTCCAAGTGTCCCTTGCTTTCCCCCTATCTCTCTCCCGCACCCTAGTTATCCGGTTAGTTTCACTGTCCTCCTGATTAATTACACTGTTTGTAAGCCTCGTTGTCGCCTTCTCCCCAATCACCAGAGAAACATTCTGCATTTCTGTGATCACCGTCTGCTTTGACCTGTCAAAGTAACTCAGCGGGTCAGGCAGCATTCTCTTCTGGAGAGAAGGAATGGGCGATGTTTCGAGACCCTTCTTCAAACCGGGAGTCAGGGGTGGAGGGAAACTAGAGACATTGAAGGGTGCAAAGAGCACGTAACAGTATGAAAAGGACAGATGTTCGTTGTTGGCTGCGGTGAAGGTGGGAACGAGGTACACACACAGTAAAATGAATCGGGAGAACAGTGAAACTGGGGTCGGGGAGTGGACGGAGAGAGAGGGCAAGCTGGTGTAAGTAGTTCTGGGCAGTGCAGCAGCAGAGAATGGAGGGCTCTGGTCCGAGGGGAGATACTGCAGGCAATGCTGCGATATCTCTCCCCATACCTCCCCATCTGGGAGGGGAGTTAGCGGCCTTGACTGAAAGAGGCTGCCGGCTCCCTTCAGGGTGAATTCTGTGGCGAGGTTAACAAGGGAAGGATACTAGCCCAGAGCCTTTAGCTGTATTGCCCAAGGCTACCCCCAGGCAAGAGACTGACCCAAGAACGACTTTGATGTTAGTGGATCCGACTATCCTGGCTCGTGGGCATTGCACGGACATGCGGAATTAATTTCAGAAAATATCAGCTGGATCCCTGAAACCGCATTTACTGCTGGGCCACTCAGTCCCAGACCTGCCTTAGTGATTGGATACAAACCAAAAATTACAACTAGCTGCAACGTTATCCGTACAACTCTTGAGCGGCACAGTGGCGCAGCGCTATAGTCGCTGCCTTAGAGCGCCAGAGAGCCGGCTTCCATCCTGACTCTGGGTACTGTCTGTACGGGGGTTTGGACCTTTCCCTGTGACCACGTGTGTTTTCTCCGGGTGCTCAGGTCCCCCACACACACACACACACTCCAAAGAACGTTAATTGGCTTCAATAAAAATCGTAAATTGTCCCCAATGTGTGAGATAGCGCTAGTGTACAGGGTGATCGCTGGTTGGCACAGACTCAGTGGGCCGAAGGGCCTGTTGCCGCACTCTATCTCTAAACTAATCTAAACTAAACCATAAATAAACCAGCGCAGTGAGTTGGGGGGGGAGTTTCGATTGAAAATTGAACGACATCACGTTTCTGGGTGGTTTGCAGTTTGGTGTTAGCCTTGGTTGACCCTTAACTAATAGGAAACAGGGCAGCAGAGAGAAGGTGGGCCGAAGGGCCTGTTTCCATTCTGTACAGCTCTATGACTCTTTGACTCTGTGAGCAGGGACTCAGGTGCGCTAGTTGTTGGCGGGGATGCAACACCTCCTCACTGGACGTAGCTACATGGGTCTGCCCACTTGGCCATGCCCCTCGTCTATCCCGGAGAAGATGGAAATATTCTTTGCTGAAACGTGTTAGACATGAGAGAGGGATTGGGGACTCCCAATCCTCCCAATGGGAACTACTGCGAGAGGGATTGGGGACTCGGTAAGTTGTGGCAAGGATGTTTCACTCACTGAAATGTACACAAGTTGGAGATATCCTCCAATCTACGGCCACTAGAACAGCAGGAAACAGTCAGCCTGGCACTGGCATCAAAGAGTAGCAGAGCATTCACTGGTCACAGCCCCGGGGAGAACGTACAAACTCCATACAGACAGCACCCATAGTCAAGATCGAACCCGGGTCCCGAGCGCCGTGAGGCAGCAACTCTCCCGCTACGCCACAATGGTTGGTGATCTCAGCGTCCATTGCCCACCAAAGCCTGGTCCACGGTGCCCGTGTGACTGTGGGCAGGAGCTGATACCAAACAGCTCTTGGACCAGAGTGAAAATGCTTCAGCACACAGGATCCCAGCCACATTCACAAAGCAGGCCTTTTGTAAACAAGAGTCTGTGCGAGCAGAGCAATTCCCCAAACCTAATGTTTGTTTTCTCAGTTTTAAGCCTTATGCAAACAGCTGTAATGTTGTTACTGAAAGGACACTTGAGATTATTTGCCTGAGAAAGGTGTGAACGGAACTTACTGGGGACAACGGTTCAATGATACTTTATCGCCACGTGTACTTAAGCACAGTGACATTATTTGTTTTTGCGTACAATGCGCAAAGTACACAGGGTCGCCATGTTTCTGCCGCCGGCACGTTACAAAGTGCTCATTAGGGTCATGATAGTCCCTCGTCCTCCTCTGCTATCTCACAGTGTTGGTGACCTGGGTTTGATCCTGACCGTGGGCGCTGTCTGTGTGGAGTCTGCATGTTCTGCTCGTGACCAAGTTAGCTCCCATGTCCCAGAGACGCTCGAGCTGGTGCGTTAGCTGGAAGTCAGGACGTATTCAGACCCATTCACGTTTTCCACAAGTTGTTACGTTACAGCCTTATTTTTAAATTGATTTTATTTTTAAATCAACAATCTACACACATTACCCCTGAATGAAGAAGCAAAAACAGGTGTTTAGAAATTTTTGCAAAGTAATTAAAAATAATTAACTGAAATTTACATAAGTATTCAGACCCTTTGCTATGTCACTCAAAATTGAACAGGTTCATCCTGTTTCCATTGATTATCCTTGAGATGTTTCTATAACTTGACTGGAGTCCACTAGTGGTAAATTAAATTGATTGGTCATGATTTGGAGAGGCACACACCTGCCTATATAAGGTCCCACAGTTGACAGTGCACGTCAGAGCAAAAACCAAGCCATGAAGATGAAGGAATTGTCCTTAGACCTCCGAGACAGGATTGTGTCGAGACACAGATCTGGGGAAGGGTATAAAACAATTTCTGCAGCACTGCAGGTCCTGAAGAACACAGTGGCCTCCGTCATTCTTAAATGGAAAAACTTTGGGACCACCAGGATTCTTCACAGAGCTGGCTGCCCGGCCAAACTGAGCGGTAGAATTGCTGCCTTACATAGCCAGAGACCCTGTCTACAGGTGCTGTCTGAACGGATTTTGTACATTCTCCCCGTGACCGCGTAGGGTTGCTCCAGTTTCCTCCCACACTCTAAATGTGTGCAGTTGTATAGGTTTATTGGCTTTATCCCAGGTGTGTAGGATAGTGCTGGTGTGCGGGGATCGCTAGTAGGTGCGGACCCAGTGGGCCGAAGGGCCTGTTTCCGCGCTGTATCTCTAAACTAAACTTAGCTAAAATTTGAACCGAAAACTAACTTACTTTGTTTCTCTTTCCTGTTTCGGGCCAACAGCATTTTTGATTTTCGCTGCATCAGCGAGAGCTCCTTAATAATGTCCAGACATTCAGAGTCCGCACTGCTGGTCTCAAAGGCAGAAAGGGCAAGAGTCAGGGAGGCCGATGACCGACACGCTGGGATCAGAACGCCTCTGGAGCTAATGTCTGTCCAGATGACCTGTTGTGTCCCCCCCTCCCCCTGCCCGCACTAACGCTGCCACATGCCATCATATCACTACAGCATGGTCCTCTGCAGCACCTCTGGTAGCAGGAGGTGAAACAACCATGTTCACACATTAATTATTGTGATCGGCTGTTAGTCTTACACTTCACCTCACCTGGCGCACACACACACACACACACACACACACACACCAACATCCAAGCTACTGTCTCCGAGCAGCCATGCCATTTGTTCTATAGTACAATGATCAGGAGTTGCATATAAGTAAGTAAGTTTATTGCCCAAGTATTCACATACAAGGAATTTGCCTTGGTGCTCCACCCACAAGTAACAACATGACATACAGTGACAGTTACGAATGACTCAGAAAACACTAAACATTAATAATAAAACAAACCGCCACCTCCCCAGGCACCTTCCCCTGCAAACGCAGGAGATGCAACCCCCTGTCCCTACACCCCCCCCCCCCCCCCAACTCCACCCAGGGACCCTGACAGTCCTTCCAGGTGGGGCAGAGGTTCAACTGCACCTCCTCCAACCTGATCTACTGTATTCATTGTTCTTGCTGTGGGCTTCTATATATCGGCGAGACCAAGTGCAGACTGAGTGATTGTTTCACTGATCACCTACGCTCAGTCCGCCTTGGCTTACGCTATCTCCCGGTTGCCAAAACATTTTAACTCCCCCTACTATTCCCGCACTGACCTTTCTGTCCTGGGCATCCTCCACTGTCAGAGTGAGGCCCAAGCGAATATTCTGCTTGGGCAGATGACATCCAGCAATATGAATGTTAATTTCCCCAAATTCAAGTATCCCCTGCATTCCCACTCTCTCCACACCACCCCCACCCTAGTCATCCTGCCAGTTCCACTGTTCCCATCCATAAATCCCTTCGTTATGACCTCTTCCACAGCCAACAATGGAGCATTGTGGGCTCCACCTTTCCTTGGCCATCGGTGCGGCTCTGATTTGTTCTGATCCTTTTCATACCTCTAGCCTCCCTCTCCCCTGACTCAGTCTGAAGGAAGGTTTTGACCCAAAACATCACCCATTCCTTTTCTCCAGAGTTGCTGCCTGACCCGCTGAGTTACTCCAGCATTTTGTGTCTATCTTAGGAATGTTTAACTGCTTGGTTCTGACCTTGGATGAATGAAAGGGTTGCATTTATTACAACCCCTTTTACTTTACCTGTATGTCCTTGGAGGGTGAGAGGAAACCAGCGCACCCAGAGGAAACCCACACAGTCACAGGGAGAACGCACAAACTCCGTACAAACAGCGCCTGCAGTCAGGATCGAGCCCGTGTCTCTGGCGCTGTGAGGCAGCAACTCTACCGCTGTGCCACCGTGTCGCTCCCCAGATATTCGGGTGTGCGTATCTGCCTCATTACTCTCAGTAATAACACGCCCAGATCCCTGGAGAGGCGAAGAATCTGCCTGACAAGGTTTAACACAGATAGACGTGAGGTGGGACATATTGGAAGAAAATTGAGGGTTTGTTAGCATGGCAAAGTCTATCTGGGATAGAAGACCAAAGGTGATTTGGAAGTGCGTGGGCACAATCTTACAGAAGATGACCGAGCTAAAGTCTTACCTCTGCTTCTCCCTGCTCAGATGCTGGCCATACCGTGTTGAGAGGGCAGTCAGCACATTAAATATGACCAACATCCACATTTTCTATCAGATTCACAAGTTGGTCTGAGCCTGCAACACAGGCAGAGCGTGCAGGAAACACACACCTGGTCAGGCAGCATCTGCGGAGAGAGATGAAATGCGTCGGAAGGAACTGCAGGTGTTGGTTTACACCAAAGAAAGACACAGAATGCTGGAGTAACTCAGCAGGACAGGCAGCATCTCTGGAGAGAAGGAATGGGTGACGTTTCGTGTCGAGTCTAAAGAAGGGTCTCGACCTGAAGTGTCACCCATTCCTTGTCTCCAGAGATGCTGCCTGTCCCCGAGTTACTGCAGCATTCTGTGTCGTTCTTCTGTGAAGAGAGAGCTGGCTAATATTTCAGTTCTTCATCCCGAAACGTTCCCCGTCTCTCCACAGACGCTGCCCGACCAGTTGAGCATTTTCCTGCATTCTCGGCCAGCGCTACCCAGCATCTCTTCTTTCACGGCCGTAACTATTCTGTTTATTTCCCTTCTACCCTGGTCCAGATCCGCAGACATTGCCGGCATTGCCTGACAGACGGGGTGCGGAGCCGTCGTGGTGGAACCCCGGCTGAGATGCTGGCAAACTTCCCGCCAAACTGTCCCAGACACGGACTGGGCTCCAAAACACTGATGTCGGTGCGAAGTCCTGATGGATATGTGTTGAATCTCTGCTCAAGGGCACAACATGTAATTAGTAGATTGATATTTCCTGAGGGTAATTATTTATTTGTGAATTGGCAGCTGATTGCAAGATTTTGGCTTCTCTTCACATTTGCAAAATGCAGGAGATGGGTTTTCGTTTTTGTGAACTGTGCTATTTTGTAGACTGTTGTTATTTTTGCAGAGTAGCATATTTTTGGAGTGCACTGAGTTCCTGGTGGACCCAAGGGTTTGCAGTAAATATTCACCAAGCTGGTGGCACGGTAGAGCAGCGGTAGAGTTGCTGCCTCACAGCGCTGGAGACCCGGGTTTGATCCTGACTTCGGGTGATGTGTCTACAATCCTGTGTGGAATTTGCATGTTCTCCCCATGAATGCGTGGGTTTTCTCCGGGTGCTCCGGTTTCCGCCCACACTCTAAAGATGTACAGGTTTGTATGTTATTAAGCTTTGGTAAAAAAAAATGTAAATTGTCCCTGGTGTGTAGGATAGTGCTGGTGTACAGGGTGATGGCTGGCCAGTGACCTCTCCCACAGCCAACAATGGAGCATTGTGGGCTCCACCTATCTTTCATCAGACTGAGAGCTTGGGGAAAACAAAGGCAAAATGTTCCATGCCTGGAATGTTTCATCTGGACTATAGTGGACAACAGTAACTCAGCGAGTCCTGACTCAAAACGTCACCTATTCCTTTTCTCCAGAAATGCTGCCTGAACCGCTGAGTTACTCCAGCTTTATGCGTCAATGTTTGTTTTAAGCTGGCATCTGCAGTTCCTACCTACATAGATTATCCTACCATTTGTATTTCCATTTATTCATTTTGTTTCACTCGGGATAGGATCGGGAAGTGCCGAATGGCCTACTCTGGCACCTATTTTTCTATGTTTCCAAACTATTCGCCGAGCTTGTGGTGAAGTTTGCCAATTAGAGGAGTTGTATTTGTTTTTACACTTGGTGACACGGCCAGGTCAGATCAATGCGTGTGACAGTGCTGTGTGCTCCTCCGGGTTCCTGCGCATTCACATTCCCTGCGTGTGGCTCACCCTGTCAACACACGGGCTGCCCAATTAGACCCACTCAGAGACTTGGAGCTGACGCTCGCCAGGGAGCAGGCTGGAGTGTCGGCTGGGAGACAGCGCCGTTTCCCAAGTGATGCTTGAGAACCTGTAGCAGTGATCTCCGCACAGTTTGAACTGAAGCCCTGATGTAAAGAGAAGGGAAATGCCACACTTGCTCATGCAAGGGTCAAAACAACGCATTACGGCTCTGAGAGTCGCCTGGGTCGGTAAATAATTATGTTAAACCGTTTACAGGTTAAAAACCAAAAGTCCCTGAGTGGCTTTTCTGCATTTTTTGCTTTGACATGTCCTAAATTGCCTGTCACATTTCCTGGGTTGGCCAGCCGCAGTAATGTTTCATTACACATCTCCCTGCTCCCAGCGTGGACCCGTGCTCCAGATGTGCTCCAGATGTGCTCCGAGGCCAGGCGTTTATGGGTAGTTAGCTGTGCAGACATTGAGTGGACCGACCTTCCCCTGGAGATGTGCTGGTGGGACGAGAGGTCGTTGGCCCAGCGGTCACATCCCCTGAGTGAGGCCGAGGACCTGACTCCATCCATCAGAAGTCAAGGGCGGCACGGTGGCGCAGCGGTAGAGTTGCGGGTTCGATCCTGACCACGGGTGCTGTCTGTACGGAGTTTGTACTTTCTCCCCATGACCTGCGTGGGTTTTCTCCGAGACCTTTGGTTTCATCCCACACTCCAAAAGAAATGCAGGTTTGTAGGTTAATTGGCTTGGTATAAATGAGGATAGAGTTAATGTGCGGGGATCGTTGGTCGGTGTGGACTGGGTGCTTTCAAGAGAGGGCTCTTAAAAATAGCGGAGTCAGGGGATATGGGGAGTAGGCAGGAACGGGGTACTGATTGGGGCCGATCAGCCATGATCACATTGAATGGCGGTGCTGGCTCTAAGGGCCGAATGGCCTACTCCTGCACTATTGTCTATTATCTATTGTCCATTGACTCGGAGGGCTGAAGTGCCTGTTTCCGCGCTGTAACTAAATTAATCTAAACTAAAACTTGGCCATTCGGCCCATAGTTTCTACTCTGCCATTCAATCACAGCTGATCTATCTTTCCCTCTCAACCCCATTCTCCTGCCTTCTTCCCAAAACTCTTGATGTCCTTACTAACCAAGTATCTTGCAATCTCCACAACCGTCCGTGGCAATGATGCGAAGTGGAGGAGATGTAGATTGAATGTTGGTCTGGAGATTTATTTCTTCCTTTCTCGCTGGAAGCCAAGATCAGTCGGTCAGTGTTGATAACGGAGGTGTCCTCCTTCAGTTTCATCACTGCTGCACAATACTGTTGAGATTCACTGAAAATCCAATCAATGAGAAAAGGGCTAAAATAAATAAATAAACACTTATCCTTGTTTCCCGGTTAACTAAAGGCAGCAGACATCCCCCGAAGTCTGTAGAAGGGTCTCGACCTGAAACGTCGCCATTCCTTCTCTCAAGAGATGCTGCCTGTCCTGCTGAGTTACTCCAGCTTTTTGTGTCCATCCCCTGAAGACAACTCTTCAGGACGAGAACTCGCTGTCTCCAATCCTTCCCACACTCCGACGATACGTCCTCTCTTCTCCTGAGGCTTGTTGACATCGACTGTCGCAGCTCAGAAGATCTTCTCATTAACATCAGCTCCCTGCCAGCAGCATCCGTGTCTCACGCCTGTCAACCCCTGGAGATCTGTGCCCGGCTCCCCCAAGAGCTTTCATCACGGGGACAGTGACCCGGGGCTGTTGGCAGAGCGGAAGGGGCCCTTCGACCCGCCGTCACTCAGCTCCCCTGGCGATGGTGTGCCCCGCCGCCCCTGTGTGATCCAGGCTTGTCAGCGCCGCCTCAGCACTCAGCCGTCCTCCCACACTAGCTCCAACAACAAGCATCGCTGAACTCTCACTTTAATTGCTCAGCGGAACTGGCAGCATCTCTGGGCTTCGTCACCCATTCCTTCTCTCCAGAGATGCTGCCTGTCCCGCTGAGTTACTCCAGCATTTTGCGCCCATCTTTGGTGTAAACCAGCATCTGCAATTCCATCCTACACTCTCGGTTTAGTTAAGTGCTGGAGAGTAACCCAGCCGGTCAGGCAGCATCTCTGGAGAACATATATCGGTGACATTTCGGGTGGAGACCCTTCTTTAGACTGATCAGACGTCACCTATCCATGTACTCCAGAGATGCTGCCTGACCTGCTGAGTTACTCCAGCACTTTGTGTCCTTTTATATCACCTTGCAATTTTTCCATCATTGACAGTTTAATGTATAATTAAGTTTAGTTCAGTTTATTTGTCACGTATAGCGAGGTTCAGTGAAAAGCCTTTGTTGCCTGCTAATCAGTTTGCCGAAAGATTATACATTACAATCGAGCCATCCATGGCATTGGGGCAATTTAAAGAAACGCCTGGAAGTTTAAAATAACGACTGTAGTATCATCCCATTTTGGTAACGAGTGTTGTTCAGATGGAACATGGAGCATACAGCACAGCACAAGGTCAGGCCCTTCATTCTTATGCCAAACAAGATGCCAGGACCTTTTGTCATCTACCTGCACATCACCCATATCCCTCCATTTCCTGCTCATCCATGTCTTTCCGTTACGTGGCCACTTTGCGGGAGGCTGAGGGGTGATCTTATCGAGGTGTATAAAATCATGAGGCAAATAGATGGGGTGATTGCACAGAATCTTTATCCAGTGTAGGGGATTCGAGAACCAGGGGGCATGGGGCTAAGGTGAGAAGGGAGAGACTTAATAGGAATCTAAGGGGCATCTGTGTCACTCAGACGGTGCTGGGTATGTGGAACGAGCTGCCAGAGGAGGTAGTTGAGGCCGGAACAAGTAAGTAAGTAAATAAGTAAGTTTATTGGCCAAGTATTCACATACAAGGAATTTGCCTTGGTGCTCCGCCCACAAGTAACAACATGACATACAGTGACAGTTACGAATGACTCAGAAAACACTATCTCCCAGCAGTAACCAGGGAGCTTGTCTTGGCAGAACTTCTGGAGAAAAATGGACTACAAGGTTGCTCTGTGGGCTACAGGGCTACAGGGCGGAGGCTTGTGGGGACACAAGTCCATGCTATTGACAGGATAGTGAGTGCCTGTGCAACCATGGACCACCACAAGCTTTAGACTTTAAACTTTAGAGATACAGCGCAGAAAACAGGCCCTCTGGGCCACCAAATCCGCGACAACCAGCGATCACCCCACATGCGAACACAGTCCTCCACACTAGGGCCAATTAACCTACAAACCTGTACGCCTCTGGAGTGTGGGAGGAAACCAGAGCAGGCCACGGGGAGAACGTACAAACTCCGTACAGACAGCACCCACAGTCAGGTTGGAGCCCGGGTCTCTGGCGCTGTGAGGCAGCAGCTGTACCGCTGTTCCACCGAGCTGCTGAGCAACAGCTGGGGTGGACGGTCCCAGCACAGGCTCTGGTTCCGCCGGATTGGGCACTGTTCTCCCTCTACGAATCAATCTGCTGCTGGTTAATGGAATCCCTCTGCCACAGAATGCCCATTGTGGCTTAATTGAGCGCAATAAATATATTAATGCTGAGAAATGTTTAATGCAAATTGAAAGAAATAAAAATGAATGCCATGACACGGAATTCAATTAAAAATGCCTTTTGCCAATCATACTTGTGAGAGCCAGGACGAACCTTGGTATTAGGCAGAGCGAGCCGCTACTTATGCTGGGAACAGCTAATGACATTTTCAATGGGAAATTCAATGTTGTCAAATAAATTGGCACAAAAAAGGCCATTGGACATCTGCACCTATGGTTCAGAAGGAAAATCACACCCGTTGTTGAAAATGATCAGTTTGTTTATTACAGGTGGCTGAGTTAATTAAAACACTCGAGTTTTAAATTGCAAATCCATCATGCATTTTTATCCCAATGGAAGGCAGGATAGACAAAGTGTATAAATAATAATGAGGTAATAGAGCCTGAAATGAAACTACAACCAACTTAAAATCAGGGTTGGGTGAACTATAGGGGAAAATACAGAGGCTGATTTAATAATATAAATTGCATTACTTTCTTAGGGACCTTCCTGACTTGGTATTAAAATGTACAACAGTATAAATGTCTCACCGTCTGAAGTTTGGTCATTATTTCACCCTGATTGATTTTCTACTGAAGCTTGTTTCGATGTTATTGAGGCGAGCCAGTGCGTGAGCACCTTGGTTCCTCAACCTGCCTGCCTGCTTGCAGCTACCAGCTCCGTCGCACCCGAACGGATGAAATTGGGCGGGAATCGATGCGTGAATATTTGGGGTTGAGAAGCACCCGCTGTCCAATGATGTGGAGGAAGACCTGAACCACCCAGTGGTCACCACTAACCAACCGCCACCAGCTACCGAGCTGGCGTGGGAGTTCGTTCAACTGGGATAAAGCAGAAGAGATTCACCAGGATGTTACCTGGGCTTGCCGGCTTGGTTTGTAGGGCGAGTTTAGTTATAGTCATAGAGTGATACAGTGTGGAAACTTGCCCACACCGGCCAACATGTCCCAGCTACACTAGCTGTTAGCTGGGACATGTTACACTCAATGTTAGGCCGCAGTGCGGACGGAGATACGATATGGAAAATAATCGCATCTCCGTTGAGGTAAGAGATTAGAAAAAGTCCCCCACCACACACATAAAACAAAAGCACTAAAAACGTACATTTAACAC
Source organism: Okamejei kenojei (assembly GCA_035221665.1). Classification (NCBI taxonomy): domain Eukaryota; kingdom Metazoa; phylum Chordata; class Chondrichthyes; order Rajiformes; family Rajidae; genus Okamejei; species Okamejei kenojei. Next base: position 26,738,068 of record CM069159.1, on the reverse strand, counting down.
ATACTATTTAAACACAAAGAAGGAACGGACAGACAGCTATTCCACTTGAATAGCTGAGTTTCCAGGTCTCTTGAGGCTGTCTGTTATAAGTGGGCTGTCGTCAGCACAGGGGAATGGCCCAACAAACAGCACGGGTCACCCACTCCTTTGTTGGACTTTGGAACAAGCCTCCAAGGTTCTTCCAGTGACACCTTTATTCCCACACTGACCTTTCTGTCCTAGGCCTCCTCCACTGACAGAGTGAGGCCCAACGCTAATTGGAGGTACTGCATCTCGTATTTTGCTGGGGCAGCTTACACACCAGTGGTATGAATATTGATCTCTAAATTTCAAGTAACCCTTACTTTCCCTCTTTCTCCATCTCTCCCCCTTCCGAGTTCTCCGACCTGTCTGACTGACTCCCTGATTAAAATGTTATCTGTGTACTCCCTTGTCAACTTCTCCCAGCTAGCAATGATCTTTTCCACATTTCCCTTGATCGACATCTCCTTTGATGTCTCCTTTACACACCTTACCCTTCCTTACCTCTGCGTCTCCCTCTCCCCTGACTCTGACCCCGAAACGTCACCCATTCCTTCTCTCCAGAGATGCTGCCTGTCCCGCTGAGTGACTCCAGCATTTGGTGCCTATCCTTTATCCACACTTTCTGTTGGGCTACTGTTAATACCGAGCATTGTAGAACAATGAAACCGCGTGAGAAGGTGTCAGAAGAATAGATGCGATGTGAATCATCTGTTACGCTGACGTTTATAGCATCATTCCCTCCACATTCGGGTCGGGGGACCGTAGCGAGGTAATGATAGCTCTGATGGTTTACTGAGGCTTTGAAGGCTACTTAATGAAAAAGCATTGCCGTTGCTGCAATCACAAAGGAATTTCAGACAATGGAAAGAAGGCTTTGCATTAATGACCTCAAGATGTTACCAAAGCGCTCCCCAGCTACTGATGTACTTTTTAACATATAGTAACTCTAGTCGCGCACAGGAGGGCAGGGATCTGTCTGTGCACAGTGAATGCCACAGTCGGCAGTGTGAGCCTCTCCCTGCTTTAGAAACATAGAAACATAGAAAATAGGTGCAGGAGGAGGCCATTCGGCCCTTCGAGCCAGCACCGCCATTCATTGTGATCATGGCTGATCGTCCGCTATCAATAACCCGTGCCTGCCTTCTCCCCATATCCCTTGACTCCACTAGCCCCTAGAGCTCTATCCAACTCTCTCTTAAATCCATCCAGTGATTTGGCCTCCACTGCCCTCTGTGGCAGGGAATTCCATAAATTCACAACTCTCTGGGTAAAAAAGTTTTTTTCTCACCTCAGTCTTAAATGACCTCCCCTTTATTCTAAGATTATTGCGGTGGCAATAATTGGCCAGGACACTGGGGATGACCCCTGACCCTTCTCAAAGGAACGATCCACTAACTGCAAACACCAACTCCTCAGAATCCCAGTCACCCAGCTGTACACCCAGCACGGAGCCACCTTGTCAATGCTGACCAACTTGGCATTCTCAGCTCCGTTTAGTTTATTGACACCTGTACCAAGGTGCAGTGATAAGCTTTTGAAGCTTCTGCGCTCATTTGTGTGCATTTGTCCCATAGGCCCTCATCTGCCCAAATGTCTTTAAAAGTCTCTTTAAAAATCCTTTTCTATAGCTTCCTCTGGCAGCTCGTTCCAGGTACAAACTACCCTCTGAGTGAAAATGTTGCCCGTGAGTTTCTTCTTAAACCTCTCCCCTCTCACAGTAAGCCTATGCCCTCTAGTTTTAACCCTGGGAAAAAGACTGTGAGCGTTCACTTTATCCGTGCATTTCATAATCTTGTACACCTCAATAAGGTCACCCCTCAGCCCCCTCCTCTCCAAAGAGCACACCTTCAGAGTAGCTCAACACTTCCATGAGAGCAACGCTCCCGCACGGCTGTGGAGGCTAAGTCATTGGGTATTTTTAAAGCGGAGTTTGGCAGGTTTTTGGTTTGACAGGGTTATGGGGAGAAAGCAGGAGAATGGAGTTGAGAGAGAAAGATAGATCAGCCATGATCAGCCATGCCACAGAAGGTAGTCGAGGCCAGTTCATTGGCTATATTTAAGAGGGAGTTAGATGTGGCCCTTGTGGCTAAAGGGATCAGGGGGTATGGAGAGAAGGCAGGTACAGGATACTGAGTTGGATGATCAGCCAAGATCATATTGAATGGCGGTGCAGGCTCGAAGGGCCGAATGGCCTCCTCCTGCACCTATTTTCTATGATTCTATGATCAGCCATGATTGAATGGCAGGGCAGGCTCGATGGGCCTATGTCTTATGGTCTTATGTAACAAGAAGAGACACAAGGAACTACAGGTGCTGGTGTCTTGAGCAAAGCACAAAGTGCTAGAGTAACCCAGCAGGCCAAACAACATATGTGGAGGGAATGGACAGACGATGTTTGAAGAGGGGACGTGATCTGAAACATCGTTTGTCCATTTCCTCCCCCGATGCACCCTGCTCCCTGAGTTCCTCCAGAAAATGATATTGGCCTATGCCAGAATTTCAGCGCAGAAGCAGTGGAAAGTTGAGCAAATTCAACAAAGTTGTGGAGGAACTCAGCGCGTCTGGCAGCATCTCTAGAGGGAATGAGTTTAGTTTATTGTCACGTGTACTGAGGTACAGTGACAATTTTCTGTTGTGTGCTGACCAGTCAGCTGAAAGACAATACATGATTCCAGTCTGGCCATCAGTACAGATACATGGTAAAGGGTTTACCGTTAATAACGTTTCGTACAATAATAGACGGACAAGACTTTGCGTTGGGATTTACGAAGAAGGGTTTAGTATAGATTAATTTTGCTTAGAGATTCAGCGTGGAAACAGGCCCATCTGCCCACTGAGTCCAGACTGACCAGCGATCGCCACACACTAACATTATCCTACACACGCTAGGGACAATTTTACATTGACACCATGCCAATTAACCTGCAAATCTGTACGTCTTTGGAGTGGGGGAGGAAACCAAAGATCTTGAAGAAAGCCCACACAGTCACGGGGAGAAGGTACAAACTCCGTACAGACAAGCACCCGTAGTCAGGATCGAACCCGGGTCTCTGGCGCTGTAAAGGCAGCAACTCCACCGCTGCGCCACCCTGTCGCACTCTCAAACGTCAGCTGTCCATTCCCTCCCCAGATGCTGCCTGGCCCGCTGAGTGCTTCCAGCATTGTGTTTTTCTGCTCAAGATTCCAGCACCAGCAGTTTCTTGTGTCGGCAAAAGTTTCAGATGAAGAAAATAACGGGGGGTTTAAGAAAATAATCTGGAGCAGGTGCCGAGCTATCTCAACATGCGTGGAATGTGAAGCAGAAAAGCCGACGCTTACTTGTTTAAACAATGAGAAAATACTTTGTGAAATAAGTGGCAGAAAATGGTCAGGTTCAGTAAAGTCATCTTCTGTGAATCATTTTGGAATAGATTGGATAACTAATATTAAATTCTTTGCGGTAACCTATTCTCTCATACTTAGCACGTTTGACAGCATTATCGGAGAGAGAAGCAAGGCCTCACGTTTCATCAGAACTGGAAGTAGTTTAGACTTTACACTCTAGGCACACAGTACAGCGTGGAAACAGGCCCTTCGGCCCATCGAGTCCGTGCCGACCTCTGATCGCCCCGTACACTAGCACTATCCTGCACACTATGAACAATTTACAATTTACAATTGACAGAAGCCAATTAACCTACAAACCCGTACGTCTTTGGAGCGTGTGAGGAGACCGGAGCAAACCCACGCGGTCACAGGGAGAACGTACAACCTCCATACAGACCGTGCCAGTAGTCAGGATCGATCCTGGGTCTCTCGCGCTGTCAGGCAGCAACTCTACCTCTGTGCCAGCATGCCGTTCCCAAAGTTGGAGATCAAATAGATTTTAAGATGTGGAGAGGAAGGGAAGGAGAGGTAAGGAGAGGGGATCGCTGGTTGGAAAGGACTCAGTAGGCCGAAGGGCCTGTTTCCACTTGTATCTCTAAACTAAAATAAAACTAAGAATACATGTAGAAAGGACGATGTTATCTGCGGATAAGGCTGGGCATCGAGAGATGGATGGACAAGGATAACATCCCAGCCCAAGGCGTGAAGAGAAACAGCCGATCCCTGTGAGTAAGGCTGAGGAGGTTATCATTGATTGTTCCCCTCACCTAAAGAATTTACACAAAAATGGCCTTCTAGATGAGATATCTTGCATGGTCAGATTTGTTTGAGTAGTCAGCTTTTCCATCTCCATTGCTTCCCAAATACACAACCTCCAGCACCAAACGTCGGGAGCACCAACCCCTCTACGTAGGGTGGCATCTGGCTGTAGATTGCCAGCACTGCTCTTCAAGAGATGCCACACCGAGCCTCGCGTGGGAGAGTCAGTGTTGGAATCATTCGATCAGGAAGTTCTTCATTCGTCCAATTTCACTTTATGATCCAGGGTCACTTTTATTCTTGATTCTTGACTTTCCTTTGAACACGGGACAATTCTGTCAAAATAAACGGGAGCAAAGGTTAGAGTCATAGAGTCACACAACGCAGAAACAGGCCCTTTGGTCCAACTCATCCAAGCCGAGCAAGATGTCTCACCCAAGCAAGTCACATTTGCCCATGTTTGCCTCTAGAAGGTTAGCAGTAGACCAGGGGGCAGGAACTTCTTTAGAGACTAGCTAAGGATAATATTTTACACAGAGGGCGGTGGGTGCCTGGAACACACAGCCAGGGGTGGTGGTGGAGCCCAAAGATACTACAGGCTCTTTTAGATGGTTAAGATGCTTTTAGATAGGCACATTGGAAATGCATCCCATGCAGGTAGAGAAGATTAGTTATACAGTTCTGCATGAACATTGGGAGTCAATAGGCCTGGCCCTGGGCTGTACTACTCTAGGTTTAATGTTCTCTGACCAATACAATTATAAAGAGGCTGAAGTCCCAGCACTACCGCCTGCTAATTAGGCCTCTGGGGTGTAAGGCAGCAACTCTCCTTCTGATTTACCTTCCTCTGCTGATGTACCATCTCATCGTTGTTCTGTTTTCGCAGACCAACCCTGCCCGCAGACCATTGCAATTGTCATTATTTAAGTTAGGACGCCAGTTTTTCAGATTCAAGATTTTACCCTTTGAATCCCGGCCTGCTTTGATGATATATTGATGGTGATCCTTGGCGGTGGAATCAGTAATTCATGCCGTCTCCTTCCCCAAGCCAGAGCCTCCTCTCTTGTGAGCTCATCCTTAACAATTCAGGAATTATTTTTGTATAGCTCACGTGGGCACAAGTTGCCACATCTGGCTCCATTTACAAAAAGAAAAAGTCCATAGTCCAAAGACCAGTCTACATTCTGGTTATACTGGAGCGTCCCCTGATCCGGCAACCTTGGCGCATGGAAGCGGAGGGGGCGGCTGCTGGAGGCGACGCGGGCGGTGGTCACGGGCGGTGGTGGTTTTTTTTAAATTATACAAATACTTTTATTCCAAAAAAAAATCTACAAATTAGCACAATCAAAGACTGTCTATGTTGACAATTTATAAACAAACGATGATCAAATTAATATAATCATCGTTTGTTTATAAATTAATATAACGCCAACTTTATCAACAAAACATTCAAGCTCCCGCGGTGACCAGCGTTCACGGAAGGCCTCCAAAGCCCCCGTGGGCACCACGTGTTCTCTCTCCAGGGACACACGCGGGCACGGATGTAGGCCCGGAAAAGGGGCAGGCAGTCAACCCTGGTGCGGCCGTCGACTACCTGCTGCCTGGACCCGCGAATGGCCATCTTGGCCGGGACCGGGAGCAGACGGACAGGGAGATCCGCACCTCTCCCTCCCGACCCTCCCCCCTCTGTACCGGGTGCCCAAACAGCAGGAGTGTGGGGCTAAAATGTAGCCAAAACGTGAGGAATAGCCCCTTCAGATAGTCGAACAGGGGCTGCAACCTCTCACACTGCATGTACAAGTGGTACACAGTCTCCTCCTCGCCTCAGAGGTGACAGGCGGCTGGCGAGTCTGTGAACCGGCTCAAGTATCTGTCACAGGCCACAGCCATGTGCAACACTCTCCACCCCAGGTCCCCGATGTAAAGGGGGAGGACTCCCTTATAGAGAGACCTCCACTGAGGACCACTCCCGCCACCAGGTGGTGACACAGACCGCCGGAGCGTGTCCGGATGGAAGACAAGGGTGAGGAAGTGCAGAGTGTGCAGGAGCAGCCTGTAAAGTGCGTGCCTCTCCGCGTCACGGAACGGCACGTGGCGGAGGCAGCCGCGGGAGGCAGGCGAGCGAGCGGATCGAGCGCAGCCTGCGGGCAACTGCACGGATCAGCGGTGGAAAGAGCCGACGGCATCGCGCTGGGCCCAGGACGGCCCCTACTTCACCGATCCAGAGCCGCCACGACACCGGGCCTTAAAGCGAGGAAATAAGAAACTGCTGGTCTCCTTGGAACAAGATCGGGCTTTTCAGGATGGTAGAGTGAGCCGCTGCCTCACAGCGTCAAAGACCCAGGTTCGATCTTGACCTCAAGTGCTGTCTGTGTGGAGTTGACACGTTCTTCCTGTGACTGCATGGGTTTCCTCCAGATGCTCTGATTCCCTCCTACATCTCAAAGGCGTCCATAGGTTAATTGGCCTCTGTAAATTGTCCCAGTGTGTGGGAAGTGGACAAGAAGGTGGGATAGCATAAAACTAGTGTTGGGTGTGCCTTACCTTGGTTGGTGTGGACCCAGTGGGTCAAACGGCCTGTTTACATGATGTAACCCTCCACTGAACTCAACTATTAAGTTGTAAGATGGCGCAGGAATATTTTGAAGGTGCATACAATCGTGAGGGGACTAGATAGGACGAAGGCACAGAGTCTTTCACCCAGAGTAGTGGAATCAAGAACCAGAGGATGCAGGTTTAAGGTAAGAGGGAAAGATTGAATAGGAACCTGAAGGGCAATTTTTTTCTCACGGAGAGTGGTGGGTATGTGGATTGAGATACCAGAGGAGGTACAGTCGTCAAGGCAGGTACTATAACGACATTTAAACGACATTTGGACAGGTACATACTGAAATGGGAAAGGTCTGGAGGGATATGGGCCTGATGTGGGCAGGTGGGACTGGTGTATCTTGGTCAGCATGGACAATTGGGCTGAAGGGCCTGCTTCCATGCTGTATGACACCCTGACCCTATGTTTAAGAAAGAACTGCAGATGCTGGAAAAATCGAAGGTAGCCAAAAAATGCTGGAGAAACTCAGCGGGTGAGGCAGCATCTATGGAGAGAAGGAATTGGCGACGTTTCGGGTCGAGACCCTTCTTCAGATTGATATCTCTCCATAGGATGCTGCCTCACCCGCTGAGTTTCTCCAGCATTTTCTGTCTACCCAAACCCTATGCTGTTCCAGGAGAGGATCTATTTTACTCGTGTATCGTATGATAGCATGCGGAACAAGCTTGTCACTGTATCTCTGCACAGATGATAATGAGACAACAATTGAATGTTATCTTTGTCCCTCTCTCCATCTGAAATTACTAACCAGTTGAAGTGCATTATCAGCTGTGAGGTGTTGTGTGGGAGGCGCTATGTGAATGCAGGCCTGCCTCTCGTTCTTTGACATTTCAGATTTATGCTCGCGGATATTTTTTTGTGTCGTCTCTTCCCTTTCATTACCGCGCAGATTAACATGTTGAATTCTCCCACCGCTAATTTCACATCTCCCTGCCCTTATCTCGATTCATTCGAACCCTCCAGATCTCCTTCCCCAGCTTTGATCCTGACCCCCCTCAACCTTCCATTGTGTGTGTCTCTCTATTACCGAGCCTATTATTGCCTCAACCCAGATTCTTTTCATTTTCTGCATGAGAATGTTTCCCCAGCCTGAGGGGTGAGACAACAGCATCAGGTAGAAACCTCGCTCATCCTCTTTTCTGCAGACCTCGCCGATTTGACCTGCAAAATTTGCATTTGAAAAGTAAATTGGTAACCATTGGCTACAGTCATTTTAATAATGAACATGTTTTTATTGAAAAAAATTGTTTCAATTAACAAAGTATGTTAATCCTTCCTCGGTGCACATTGCGTTTCTCCCAGGCATGTTTAATTTTATTTCGACAAACTAGCAGGGTGACGGAGTTAAAGGCATCGCGTTAACCTGAGATTCCTCTCCACACCTTTACCTGGAATCTAGACCATTAGCTGAGAGGTCATTGCCACCGACGGCTGCGGAGGCAACGTCAATGGATATTATTTAAGGCGGAGATGGACAGGTTCTTGATTAGTACAGGTGTCAGGGGTTACGGGGAGAAGGCAGGAGAATGGGGTTGAGAGGGAGAGATAGATCAGCCATGATTGAATGTCGGAGTAGACTTGATGGGCTGAATGGCCTAATTCTGTTCCAGAACATATAAACTTAGGAACTGATGAAGAAGCTGTTTCACAAGAACAATTTATTGGCCGTGTACTTTGTACTTTCAAAGTATGCCCAAGGAACACAATAATTAGATCAGAATTATGTTTCAACTCAAAGAAGAACAAGCTGCATGTTTTACCAGAAACTGCACAATATGCAAGTAAATACGTCATCATTGATCCTTGACTTTCACATAACATTAGGAAAATGCAGACGCTGGAAATCTGAAATAAACAAAAAACAAAAAAGCGCTGAATGCGAGCGTTTGACGGCGCTGTTCCTGTACTCGCTGGAGTTTAGAAGGATGAGTGGGTACCTCATTGAAACTTACCGAAAAAGTGTAAGTCCTGGAAGTGGATGTGGAGAGGATGTTTCCACCAGTGGGAGCGTCTAGGACCAGAGGCCATAGCCTCAGAATAAAGGAAGTACATTTAGAAAGGGGATGAGGAGGAATTTCTTGAGTCAGAGGGTGGTGAGTTTGTGGAATTCATTGCCACAGATGGCTGATAGATCAGCCATGATTGAATGACAGAGTAGACGTGGTGGGCTGAATGACCTATTTCTACTCCTAGAATTTATTCTAGAGTTAGATTTAGCTCTGAGGGCTAAGGGAATCAAGGGATATGGGGAAATAGCCGGAATGGGGGTCTGATTATGGATGATCAGCCATGATCATATTGAATGGTCGTGCTGCCTTGAAGGGCCGAGTGGTCTACTCCTGCACCTATTTTCTATCTTTCTATGTTTATGAAAGCCAGCTTCTGTGGAGAGAGATATAGATCAACAATGATTGAATGGTGGAGTAGACTTGATGGGATGAATGGCCTAATTCTGCTCCTATCACATGACCTGTAGGCCTAACCTCCTTTAAGCTTTGAACTACATAGACCTGGGGGCATTCGGTTTGTCTTTTTGCACTGTTATTGTTTGTTTATTTTTAATACGTATGTATGCATGTGTGTGCACAAGCAAAAAATAATTTTTAAAAAGTTCAATGTCTCTCTCTCAATATATATAACATTTTTTTTTACATTTATTATATTGTTTACAGAGTACTATGTTTATTTATTCTGTTGTGCTGCCTCAAGTAAGAACTTCATTGTTCTGCCTGGGACATATAACAATAAAACTCTTGACTCTTGACTAATGATGTGCTGGCGTGCCCAGGGATGGCTGGGATCTCTGAGCCGGCATCTTCCCTGTACCAGATAATACCGACCATGTATTTTTCATTTGAGGAGCTGATTTAAACAGCTGAGGCCCTTCCCCTGGCACCTTGAGCGAGCTGAACCCTACGATACTGAGCTAATCCCGAGAGCGGGAACATTCTTCTACAAAGTCCAGCTCTGACTCTCACAAGATGCTCCATGCTTAGGATTTGTAAGAGGGTCAATTATTTCTTCAGGGTATTTTTCTGCCACAAATCTCCAAGTGATCTGAATAATTTCACTAGAGTTTTAGGTTTAGCGAGTGTATCTGTAATAGCTGGCTGATTAAACCCCCCTCTTGTGGGGGGTGGGGGGGGGGGGGTCTATGTAGCAAGACGTGATTCTCCCTAATGGGATTTCACACTTCAGTCTAGTTCCAAGTATCCATCGCTATCTACTTTTGCACCATTTGACAGTGCATCGTTGAACATGATGCACCAACTATATGGGTAACAGTCCATATGGAGTGGCAGATGGTAGAGTGGGAGGTACAACCGGCAGGGCAACACTACCAGGGGCAGCTCATGGACTCGGTGCTCCTGCCCGCCCTGGGACTTTAAAAAAAGCACCTACTTTATTTACACCAAGATGGAGTCAGTTTGGTCTATTGTCGTGTGTACCATGGTACAGTGAAAAGCTTCTGTTGCGTGTTATCCAGTCTGCAGAAAGACAACGCATTATTACATTTACACTGTATAGATACATGATAACTAGAGCCAGGATGTTTAGGCACTAAAAAACTCTGAAATAGGCAGACAAAAAGGCATAATAAAATTACAAAAAAGGCATGAAAAAGGCATTTATTAACAAAAAAAAAGGCATAAGGGGGCATGTATTTCCACCACCAAAATATGGTTAAAAATGATGACATACTGCATTAAATGACCAAAGTTACCTGGTTGCACGTAATTACCAACGTTTTTTTCAAATTATCTGGTGTTAAACTATGCCGTCTGTCAAACAGAATATGCTTCAGCTGTGAAAAACGTCTTTCTACCTCAGCTGAGGTCACTGGTGCATACCCGAAACAAGCTACAGACTCTATATTCATGTCGTTATCTTGTGCATTACAACTACCTTTGAGAACTTTAGCTATGTTTTGTATTTCTTCAAGATCTTTGTTAGCTAAAATCACTCCTTGCACTTTCCCAGTATGTCTTTACTTACTTCGCCAGGAACTTTACGAATATCGTCAGTTACTTTGTTGAAAACCTGCAAGTTATTCACTAATGTTTTGCCACGTTTCTCAAGGGAAGTGGTAGGTTGTGGGAAGTTTGCAAAATTGGAAGCAATAAATAGATCTTGGAGAAGACTGAACCAGCGGGCAGCGGCACGAATGAATGAACGATCGACGGTGGCACCCCCGGTTTTGCCCCGGTGGAAATTTTCTTGCAATTTATACTATCTTAACACGTTAATAATAACATTAATATTAACGTGTGAACATAGAAAACGTCACTGCAATCACGGTACAACTAGAGAAAATAGCACAACCTTTTAGCAAAACGGCAAAAAAAGGCTGATTTAGGCACTCGATCGTGAAAAAGGCGTTATCTTGGAGAAATCATCACAAAAAGGCACTTATGGCATTTATGGCAAAATCCTGGCTCTAATGATACCGTTTAGTGCAAAGTCCGATCAAGGATAGTCTGAGGTTCATCAAAGAGGTAGGTGGTAGTTCAGCACTGCTCCCTGGTTGTGGTAGGGCTTGCACCATGTCTGAACCCCAGGGCCATTACACACCTGGGACCTGAGCTCACTCCGACACGCCCGAGGCCAGAATAGTCGAGAACATTTCTTGACATTTCCTCGGATTTGAAGCTTGAAGCCGTTGATGGAAAACCAGCTCACCAAAGTGTCATCAGCTGCCCGTCTACAGCGGCCAAAACAGTCGCCGTTTGAAGACCCACCTGCTTTGGAGCGGCAAGGCAGTGCGGGCGTGGAGTTCATCGGGGACGGACCCATCGTTACCAGTGATACTGCTCGCCTTCATTGCCTCCAGACTCCAATTTAGTCCAGAATTCCCTCGTGGCCTCCTCCTTCATGGCACTGTGAAGGCTACAGATAGATTTCTTGCACCACTCGGGATTGTTTGACTTGAATGCTGCAGACATGGACTTCACTGGTAAATATGAGTTGCTGCTCCTCCAATTTACGGTGGTCCTCACTCTGGAGGAGGCGCTGGACTGAAAGGTCGGATTCGGAATGGGAGGGGCAGTTGAGGAGCTGAGCCACCGGGAGATCAGGTTGGTTAGTGCGAACCGCGCGGAGGTGTTCGGCGAAACGATCGCCAAGCCTACGCTTGGTCTCACCGATGTAGAGCAGCTGACATCTAGAGCAACGGATGCAATAGATGAGGTTGGAAAAGGTGCAGGTGAACCTCTGCCGCACCTGGAAAGACTGCTTGGGTCCTTGAATGGAGTCAAGGGGGGAGGTAAAGCGACAAGTGTAGCATTTCCTGCGGTTGCAAGGGAAAGTGCCCGGAGAGGGGGTGGTTCGGGTGGGAAGGGACGAATTGACCAGGGAGTTCCGGAGGGAGCGGTCTCTGCGGAAGGCAGACAGGGGAGGAGATGGGAAGATGTGGCAAGTGGTGGGATCGAGTTGGAGGTGGCGAAAATGTCGGAGGAATATTTGTTGTATGTGTATGTTGCTGTCGCAAGAAGACTTTGGTTCAGTGAGGAAGGGGTGAGCCATGTCTCTGTATAAACACAGCATCCAGCAGTCCCCCAGTTCACCAAAGTAGGTTAGATAGACACAAAGTGCTGGGGTAACTCAGCGGGTCAGGCAGCATCTCTGGAGAAAAAAGATGGGTGACGTTTTGTGTCGGAAACCTTCTTCAGACTCTTCAGGTGCTTACTTCAGGTAAGTCTAGTCCCCCCACTACACTCAGACCAACTGTTGAAGGCAGGACAGCAAGGAAGGATTGAGAGCCCCACTCCAGATCCTTTTTCTTATGTGTAGGGAAGAACTATAGAAGCCGGTTTACGCAACGGGTCAGGCAGCATCTCTGGAGAAAAAGAATAGGTGACTTTTCGGGTTGAGACCATTCCTCAGAATGAGAATCAGGGGAGAGGGAACGTAAGGTATGGAAAGGGATAGAACAGATCAGAGCCTGCACCAAAGACCAAAGAGTGTAGTCCAATAAAAAATGGTCCATTGAAAAGATATATATTTTTAGTTTTTAGAGATACAGCACGGAAACAGGCCCTTCGGCCCACCGAGTCCGCACCAACCAGCTATCAATGCACACTAACATTATCTTACACACTCGGGCCAATTTACGATTTTACCAGCGCCAATTAACCTACAAACATGTGTGAGGGAGAAGTGAGGGAGGAAAACCGAAGATCTCGGAGAAAACCCACGCGGTCACAGGAAGAACATACAAACTCCGTACAGACAGCACCGGTAGTCAGGATTGAACCTGGGTGTTCGGTGCTGCAAGTGTTCTAATGCAGCACCTCTACTGCTGCCCCACTATTCCGCCCTATGTAGAATTAGGAAGGCACAGTGCGCAGCGGGTAGAGCCGGGTTCGATCGTGATCTCGGGTGCTGTCGGTGTGGAGTTTGCACGTTTTCCCTGTAACCAGGTGGGTTTTACTCAGGTGCTCCGGTTTCCTTCCAGGTACCAAAGACACGCGGGCTTGTAAGTTAATTGGCCTCTGTAAACTGTCTGAATAACATAGAATTAATGAGAACGGATGATCGATGGTCAGCATGGACTCAGCGGGCTGAAGGGCCTGTTTCCATGCTGTAGTTTTAAACTAAACATTCAGCATAATCGGGGAAAACTCTTGGCAGTATTCACCATGGGTGTTGGCTAGATACAGTGCCAACTCTAATGTGAGGGGCACTCTCGTGCTACACTGGGATCAAACAGATTTCTCAAGAGGGAGTTTTAAATTGGACCCCGGATATTTAATCCGTGGTTAGTTCCGCAAACCTGACCACTGAGGAAGAAGGGAGGCTGCTAATGGGAGTGAGAGGGGATAGACCAAGGGGCTGGCAGGCAGGCAAAGCCCGCGGGATATAAGGTCGCCGCTAACTCAGATCCTCGTTGAAGGTTATCATGACAAATAGGGGACTGGGCCACTAATGTGGAGGTGATAAATGAGACACACAGTGGAGCTGGGCGGGAGAGAGCGTGGCACCTCACTGATGTCATGCATTATACCAGCTACAGATTCAATATCTGCTGCAGAATACAGAGGGAAGTTGTCAAAAAGCAAGGATCCCTTCAATAAATACATCGATTACCGGTGAAAATGTGTCAACATGAGTCTGGATGATGATCAAAGTGAAAGACAGGTATCCGACATAAAGAAAATCTACTTCTCTGTTCCCCTCTTGTACACATCTTTAAGGACCTCCTCAGCCTCTGATTCCAGATTCTGTGTTGTAGGTTACAGCTAGATTACCGCAGAGAGGCGTTTTGTAACATTTTCACAGTTCGGTTGTCCCGCTTGTAGAGCTGGCCACCGCACCACCTCACGTCCAAATCCAAGTCATTTCTGAGGAAGGAAACAAAAGGCACGGAGCGCTGGAGTAACTCAGCAGGTCAGGCAGCGTCTGTGGAGGGAATAGTGACTGACGACCTTTCAGCTCGGGACCTTTCTTCAGGTAGATGAAGGGATTGGAAGGACACAGAGAACAATGGGATTTTATTACCTGGCAACAGTTAGTGAAAAATACAGGAATAGGGTTAGAGTTTAGTTTTAGACTATAGAGATACAGCGCGGAAGGAAACAGACCCTTCGGCCCATCGAGTGACCAGCGATCATCCTGTACACTAGCACTATCCTACACACCAGGGCCATTTTACAATCTTTACCAAGGCCAATTAACCTTCAAACCCGCATGTCTTTGGAATGTGGGAGGAAATAAGGGCACTCAGGAAAAAACAACTGTGTCACTATGCTGCCCCATATGTTGCTGGCAAGTAAATTGGAGCTGGCAAGAGAGAGCCAGCATCGGTCTGCTGGGTGAACGGCCTCCTAAATTATAGGTAAATGTGAGTATGGGAACGGAAGGTCTGGTTCGTGCCAAACGGGTCCTCCAGCCTGCCTGGTCCAGGAGAAGATGTGAGGGGCAACTTGTTTACTCGGAGAGTGGTGGGGGCCTGGATCGCACTGCCAGGGGTGGTGCTGGAGGCACATGCGATAGTGGCGTTTAAGAGGCTTTTAGATAGGCACGTGGAAGTGCAGGGAATAGAGGGATATGGACCATGTGCAGCAGATAAGATCACTTCTGCTAGGCATCATGTTTGGCACAAGCTCTGTGAGCTGAAGGGCCCATTTCTATGCCGTCCTGTTCCATGTCCTAATAACATCTCTGGTCCAACCCGCTCACATAATGTTACAAACAATCACAAAATTATCTAACCTCAGGGTTTAGATTAGATCCATAAAACTCTCCAATTCTTTGTTTAACTTAAGGTGATTGAATTTCTACTTTGCAATTCTCCTGTCGCTATTATTCCACCTTGCGCTGTGGCACACAAAGCTTTCATTCATCCTGCCTCTCTAGGCTTCAATTCTCTCCCTGCAATTCTCTCTGAAATGTAATTCCGATCACCCATTATTCTTCTATCTGCAGGAATCAACAGGAAGGAGTGTCCCACCTGAAGCTCTTGCGCGGGACAATGGGCGGTGAAGGAGCCGTCGGTGATGGAGAGGCCTCTCCCCAACGCTGAGTCTGCTGCCTTTCTCCAGGTAACTTTAACCTGTCCCCTTCCATATCTCTGTGTCTCCTTCTCCCCTGGCTCTCAGTCTGAAGGAAGGTCTCAACCCAAAACGTCACCCATTCCTTCCATCCGGAGAAGCTGCCTGACCCGCTCAGTTACTCCAGCATTGTGTGTCTATAGAGTCATAGAATCGTAGTGATACAGCATGGAAACAGGCCCTTCAGCCTAACCTGCCCGCACCGGCCAACATGTCCCAGCTACACTAGTCCCACCTGCCCGCATTTGGTCCATATCCCTCCAAACTCCATGTACCTTTCTAACTGTTTCTTAAATGTTGGGATAGTCCCAGCCTCAACTACCTCCTCTGGCACCTTGTTCAATACATCCACCTTTGTGTGAAAACGTTACCCCTCAGATTATTTCCCCCTTCACCTTAAACCTATGTCTTCAGGTCCTCGATTCGCCTATTCTGGGCAAGAGACTGTGTGCACCTACCTGATCTATTCCTTTCATGATTTTATCTTCGGTGTAAACCAGCATCTACAGTTCCTTTCCCCACAAATCGCTCCTTGGAACAGAAAGATGAGCCTCTGACAATACCCTGTGATAATGAAGGGGCAGGGTGACAATTGTACCATCTCATTCACAAACTTCCCGGTGTTACTGATGCTTCTGACACCTGGACCTGTCTTTGTGTTTTCAAGCACCAATTTTCCCAGAGGAAATTGTTGCAAGCATTTATGTGCACGTTTTATTGACCAAAAAGGTGCCAGAGTGCATGCAAGTAAAAATTGAGCTACATTTATTAACAATTGAGTAAATATCATCAGCAACTTATCCTGGAAACCCGTATCGAAGCAATCGACAATAGACAATAGGCGCAGGAGTAGGCCTTCTGGTCCTTCAATGTGATCATGGCTGATCATCCCCAATCAGTACCCCATTCCTGCCCTCTCCCCTATCCCCTGACTCCGCTATTTTTAAGAGCCCTATCTAGCTCTCTCTTGAAAGCATCCAGAGAACCGGCCTCCACAACCCTCTGAGGCAGAGAATTCCACAGACTCACCACTCTCTGTGAGAAAAAGTGTTTCCTCGTCTCCATTCTAAATGGCTTACTCCTTATTCTTAAGCTGTGGCCCCTAGTTCTGGACTCCCCCAACATCGGGAACATGTTTCCTGCCTCTAGCGTGTCCAAGCCCTTAACAATCTTATGGCCAAGGAAGCACACCGACGCCTCTACTTCCTTAGAAGGCGTAGGAAGTTTGGCATTTCCCCAATAACTCTCACCAACTTCTACAGAAGTGCTGTAGAAAGCATTTGATCGGGGGGCATCACCACGTGGTTTGGGAACAGCTCCATCCAAGACCGCAAGAAATCGCAGAGAATTGTGAACGCAGACCTGACTATCACATAAACCAACCTCCCTTCCATTGATTCCTTCTACAGTCGCTTGCAAAAGTATTAATACCCCTTGAACTTTTCCACATTTTGTCATGTTACAACCACAAACGTAAAAGTATTTTATTGGGATTTTATGTGATAGACCAACACAATGTGATGCATAATTGTGAAGTGGAAGGAAAATGATACATGGTTTTAAAATTTTTTTACAAATAAAAAACTGAAAAGTGTGGCATGCAAAAGTATTCAGCCCCCTTTACTCTGATACCCCTAAATAAAACCCAGTGCAACCAATTGCCTTCAGAAGTCACCTAATTAGTAAATAGAGTCCACTTGTGTGTAATCTAATCTCAGTATAAATACAGCTGTTCTGTGAAGGCCTCAGAGGTTTGTTAGAGAACATTAGTGAACAATAGCATCATGAAGCCAAGGAACACACCAGACAGGTCAGGGATAAAGTTGTGGAGAAGTTTAAAAGCAGGGTTAGGTTATAAAAAATATCCCAAGCTTTGAACATCTCACTGAGCACTGTTCAATCCATCATCTGAAAATGGAAAGAGTATGGCACAAACTGCAAACCTACCAAGACATGGCCGTCCACCTAAACTGAGAGGCCAGGCAAGGAGAGCATTGATCAGAGAAGCAGCCAAGAGGCCCATGGTAACTCTGGAGGAGCTGCAGAGATCCACAGCTCAGGTGGGAGAATCTGTCCACAGGACAACTATTAGTCGTGCACTCCACAAATCGGGCCTTTATGGAAGAGTGACAAGAAGAAAGCCATTGGTGAAACAAAGCCATAAGAAGTCCCGTTTGCAGTTTGCTACAAGCCAAGTGGGGGACACAGCAAACATGTGGAGGAAGGTTCTCTGGTCCGATGAGACCAAAATTGAAGTTTTTGGCCTAAATGCAAAACGCTATGTGTGGCGGAAAACTAACACTGCACATCACCCTGAACACACATCCCCACTGTGAAACATGGTGGTGGCAGCATCATGCTGTGGGGATGCTTTTCTTCAGCAGGGACAGGGAAGCTGGTCAGACTTGATGGGAAGATGGATGGAGCCAAATACAAGGCAATCTTGGAAGAAAACCTGTTAGTCTGCAAAAGACTTGAGACTGGGGTGGAGGTTCACCTTCCAGCAGGACAACGACCCTAAACATACAGCCAGATCTACAATGGAATGGTTTAGATCAAAGCATATTCATGTGTTAGAATGTCCCAGTCAAAGTCCAGACCTAAATCCAATTGAGAATCTCTGGCAAGACTTGATAATTGCTGTTCACAGACGCTCTCCATCCAATCTGACTGAGCTTGAGCTATTTTGCAAAGAAGAATGGGCAAACATTTCAGTCTCTAGATGTGCAAAGCTGGTAGAGACATACCTCAAAAGACTTGCAGCTGTAATTGCAGCGAAAGGTGGTTCTACAAAGTATTGACTCAGGGGGGCTGAATACTTTTGCACTGCCACACTTTTCAGTTTTTTATTTGTAAAAAAATTTTAAAACCATGTATCATTTTCCTTCCACTTCACAATTATGCGCCACTTTGTGTTGGTCTATCACATAAAATCCCAATAAAATACATTTATGTTTGTGGTTGTAACATGACAAAATGTGGAAAAGTTCAAGGGGTATGAATACATTTGCAAGCCACTGTACACTTCAGGCTGCCTCAGCAAGGCCACCAGCATTGTGAAGAATGATTCTCAACCCAGTCACTCCCTCTTCTCCCCTCTCAGGCACAGAAGTGTGAAAACGCACACCTCCAGTTTCAGGGACAGTTTCTTCCCAGCTTTATCAGCAATTGAACCATCCTATCTACCACAAGAGAGTGGTCCTGAGCTATTATCTATCTCATTGGAGAACCACGGGCTATCTTCAATTGGACTTTAATGGACTTCAACTTGCACTAAACGCCATTCCCTTTATCATGTACCTGTACACACTGTGGACGGTTCAATTGTAATTATGTATAGTCTTTCCGCTGACTGGTTAGCATGGGGACGTTTCGGGTCGGATCCCTTCTTCACACTACTTTTGGCAAGGATGGACAACCATTCCTCGTCCGTTCAAAGCTCCCCCCCTCTACACACTGACACGACAGCAACACTACCCAATGAGAGCAGGCTGGTGTTACCAGGAGGATACAGAAGAGGACAGATTCATAGAAATTATACACATAAAATCACTGTTTTTTAGAGCAAGATTGTTGTGTGCGTTGGTGCGTGTGATGGTGAACAATCAGGAGACGCTGGCTGCCCTCAGCAAGGGGAAGGGAAGCAGGGTTACATCTCAGGTGAACGTTTTATGTGCAAGGCATTGTACGCCTGCATTCATCGAAATGCAGCACAGGTTTCCCGACTCGAAGATGAGTTGAAGCAGCAAACTATGAATCATGATATTGTTATCCTAAATAGAGAAAGGGAGGATTGGCAGGTCACCTATCCATCAACCCAGTATTTTGTTCTAAATGACAGTGATTTTTTGTGCATCGTTTCTGTGAGTCTGTACTCTCCTGTATTCTGGTAACACCACCCTGCCCTCATTGGGAGGCGTTACTATAGTTTCAGTGTAGACCAGAGAATAAAAATGTTGGTTCTCCCGTGTGTGTGTGTGTGTATGTGCGCGTCTGTGCTAGTGTGTGCATATGCATGTGTGTGCCTGTGTTCGCGTGTGCATGTGCTTTAGTGCATGTGTGGGTATGACAATAGACAATAGATGCAGGAGGAGGCCATTTGGCCCTTCGAGCCATTCAATGTGATCATGGCTGATCATCCCCAATCAGTACCCCATTCCTGCCTCTCCCCATATCCCCTGACTCCGCTATTTTTAAGAGCTCTCTCTTGAAAGCATCCAGGGAACCTGCCTCCACCGCCCTCGGAGGCAGAGAATTCCACTCTCTGTGAGAAAAAGTGTTTCCTCGTCTCTGTTCTAAATGCCTTACTCCTTATTCTTAAACTGTGGCCCCTGGTTCTTGACTCCCCCAACATCGGGAACATGTTTCCTGCCTCTAGTGTGTCCGAGCCCTTAACAATCTTATATGTTTCAATGAGATCCCTGAGTGTGAGTTTGTGTGTGGCTGCATGCAGGTCTGTGTGTGTGAGTATAAGTTGGTGTGTATGAGTTTGTGTGCATGAGTGTGTGTACGTGCGTGTGTATGTGCATCTGTTTGTATGTGTGTGCGCATGTGTGTGTATGCGTGTGTGCACGTGCGCGCGTGCGAGTGTGCGCATGTGTGCGTGTGTGTGTTTAAACACCAGGCACTGCCCTCACCACCCCATGTCGAAGTGCCAGAGACCCAGGCAGAGCACACAAGCAGCGGTCAATACCACAGGTCTGCTCCCTGCTGGAGACTGGTGATGGATACCTACCTCCCTGTCCTTTGAACAAACAAACTCACAGTTTAACTGGCAATAGACACAGACTCATTGATTACTTTTACATGACACAATTAGAGCAAGCAATGCAAATATTAGCTTATTGTTGCAATTCTGGCAGACCACTGTGTGGCTTGTATTTTAATGTGTGATTGCCTTCTCCTCTTTAGCTTTTATTTGTCTTAGTATCATTGTATTAGATTTATGAAGCCGCTGGAAAATGATCATGTTATTTTAATGAACCTGCAGAATATATGCCCAGAACTCCATTACAAAGTTAAAAACAATCGATAGCTTTGAATTACATCATAAAATGCCGGAGCGGAGCTGAGACAGTTTATTAACATAGACTGAACCCTGCAATTGTGTTACAGATTCAATGCATTCTGGAGCTTCGCACTACCTTGTGCCTTTATAATAGTCCCTTGTTTGGAAGGCAGCCAGAAATCTCACCACTTCTCTTTCTGAGATGAGATAACGCTCGCCTGAATCAAATGAAACTTTATAAACTGAAGACATTAGCAGTGTGGTGAAGAATTGCTATATATTTTTCACATTATCCAAAGGAATCAAATGAACGAGGATGAGTGGATAAGAATAAATCACATCACTGTTGTTTTCTCTCCTCACAGAGATGGTGCCGCGATCAGTTAGTGCATCTCCTCAAAACTTTGTTTAGTATGGTGTTCAGAAATACAGCGTGGAAACAGGCCCTTCGGCCCACTGGGTCCGTGCCGACCAGCGATCTCCGTACCCGAGCACTGCCCTACACACACAACGGACAAAGTTACAATTTTTACCCAAGCCAATTAACATACACACCTGCACGTCTTTGGAGTGTGGGAGGAAACCGGAGCACCCGGAGAAAACCCACGCAGGTCCATCCCCCCTCCACTCCCACATTGACTATGTCGCTGGAGCAAAGTGCCAAGTCCTCTCAACACACAATCTAAGGAGCAGTGAGGGAGGGCACAATGTGGACATTAAACACCCCTTGGCTCCACTTTGAACAGAAGGCCCTTTATTGCAGGAGAATGGTGAGAGGAAAAAAATATATCGGCCATGATTGAACAGCGCAACAGACTGGATGGGCCGAATGGCCTAATTCTGCCCCTATGACTTGTGAACTTACAAACTTATATGGGAACAACTGGATAACAGATAGAAGATACACTCTGCAGTTAGCTAGTTAGTTAGTTAGTTGGTTAGTTGGTTAGTTGGTTAGTTGGTTAGTTGGTTAGTTCCTCCCACACTGTTGAGCGCATTGGGACAGCAAGCTTTTTCCATTCTGTTCGGTTATGTGCGATGTCTTTCACCCTCGATAGACTTGCGTCCCGGGCTTCCAAATCCTTCTGGAATGTTCGCCTCCATGTGAGTTTTGGTCGGCCTCTTTTCCTTCTTCCGTCAGGTTGCCATGTCATTGCTATCTTAGGTGCACGTTCCGGTGACATTCCGAGTACATGTCCTGCTATTTTCATCCTGCGTCCCTCTATGTCCTGGCTGAGAGGCTTTGTTGCAGTTTCCCGGTAGATCTCTGCACTCTTCCAAATGCCACGATGGCAGCTTTCGTCCCCTGAGGGAATGCACAAAGTGTCTGTTGAACACTTCATCCAACCGATAGAACATCCAATGGCGCGAACCTGAAGTGTCAGCTGAAGTGTTTGCGTTTATTTAGATAGAGAGACTCAGAGTCTGAGAGACAAGGTGGGTACATACATACTTGAAGCAGAGAAAATTATGGCCAAGCCCCGGCATGTAGCAGTCCAAATTCCTGCACCAAAGAGAACTCAATCTGCCCTTACCTGTTACCCAGCCTCGGAGATTCCAGACACTGGAGACGATGGAGACAGCCAAAACTAACATACTTCAAACCAATTCTTAATGATGTATATAGTCACTTGACAGGATATAAATCCTTACCCTTAAAGGAAAGTCTCACTAAAATTACATAGATAGGAAAGGTTTAAAGGGATAATCGAAGGAGCAGTGAGGGAGGACACAAGGTGAACACTTTGAAGAAAAGGTTGCTTATTGCAGGAAAATGGGGTTGAGAAAGAAAGATAGATCAGCCATGATTGAATGGTGGAATAGTCTAGATGGGCCGAATGGTCTAATTCTGTTCCTAGGAGTTTTGAACTGATGAACTTATATGGTAACAACTGGATAACAGACAGAAGATAAACACTGCACTCTACAAGATAGTGTCATGGCAGCTTTAGTCCCCTGAGAGAATGCACAAAGTTTCTGTTAATAACTTCATCCACACATTAGAACATCCAATGCGATTATTTTTAACAATTATCCTGGATGTCTTTGACCAGAATACATTGCCCATTCTCAACAGCCCTTCAGAAACACAGCACGCAAGGTTCAACTTTTGGACTCGATAAGGTTGACAATTAACGTCAGATCGAATTTTATCTTTAAAAAAAAAGTTTTCTGAGTTATTTTTCCTGAGTTTTAAACCAAGAATAATTGAACATAATTTGCATGAATCTCGGCTGATTATAGCAGTGTGGTGCTTAACTTGACTGACAAGGAATTAGCCACACATCCAGCCAGCCAGTGTCACGAAGTACAGCTAAAGCAAGTGTACACATTAATATATATGAGATAGTTCAAGTCTTGCTTGCACGTAATCCCATTTTGCATTCTCTTACTCAACCAGCGACTTCTAATAAAAATATTATCAAGTAACCATGGAATCTCTTCTCCCCAAAATGCCCCAAGGCGTCGATATTTAATTTTGATGGGATGGAGAGATTATGGTGAATGTTTTCGACACTACACATTGGGCACATCGAACCTTTGTCAGCTATTATTTTCAAGCAGTGAATAAAATCACCTTGTTAACTTGTTTTGTTAGCAAGATTCTAAGCACAAAAATACAATCTTGCATGCCCTCAGTAAGATAGATTAACACCAAATTGTGTTTTGTAACAGAAATAGAATAAGCCATTAAATAGCAATTGTACAATCAATATGAATAATTGTATAATTTAATAACACAACATTTGAAAAGATTCAGTGCACAAGTTGTATGGATTGTCCATTCTTTTGTTCATATATCCTTGCAATAGCACAGAACATTACCCATATCTGTTAGGATAGGTGCACGAGGCAGGAATTTGACGGTATTCGATTTTACTTTCGACTGCTGGAATTAAAATCTTGATGTTTTACAATTTACAAAAATAAAAAATAAATTAGAATGCCACCAAGATGGAGTTTGCATGGGTTGCCTTTTGTACCGAATGAGGAATAAAGTTTGTAATATACACTGAGCATGAAGATTTGAGGCATAAAAGTCATTTCATCACTTGAAAGATATTTTTTTTTAATATTGGGGATGTATTGTGTTTTCAAAATATTTATCTGAAGAAAATGTAATCTGCATATTTGAAAGAGTTTTATGAAGCTTAGCATTCATATTTCTTGATATACCATTATTGGTTCAATGGTGCCTTTATTATGAACAAAAAGAAACGCACAGGGAAATTATTTTCTCACAAACAGTCCAGTAGAGTATCGGCAAGCCACCCTACAATTAGCAACTGCACAGGCATGGTTGACTAAGCCCGCATGCAAGAGGCGCCATGTTTTGCCGCCATTTTCCAAGTCCAGTCCGCGCTCTAGTTGTTATGAGCGGGGCCCAATTCAGGCAAACCCCAGGCTGCTGCGCGGCCTCCTTGGTCGACCCACTCTATGCTATCCCACTTTCCCATCCACACCCTACACACTCGGGGCAATTTACAGAGGGCCAATTTCACCCACAAACCCACACGTCTTTGAGGCTGAAGCCCATGCAGTCATGGGGAGAATGGACAAACTCCACACAGACAACACCCGAGGTCAGGATCGAACCTCGGCGCTGTGAAGCAGCAGCTCCACCCGCTGCACCGCTGTGCCGCTGATCCCTATTCACCTTAACTCCGGTCAATGCAAACCAGTCTCACGCTTTCACAGCCAGAAGGCAAGACCCTCATTCCCTAGAAACAACCTTATAAATTAATTAATTAACTGATGAGCCATTAATATCACAAATAGCAATTACTGAGCTCGTGTCCCCGACAACAGATGTTGATATTTCAAGGGACGCTGGAACAGACATTATGAAAATGGACCCGATGTTTTCAAATGGCAAGATATTAAAAATGCTTTCCACCAAAGCAAAACCACAGATGTTGTTAATACAACGAGTGTTGAAAGAACACCTCTATAAATAGAAGGTGGTCTTGGCTGTTTGATCAGTATTCATGAGACCCAAAAAATTACATTTCAACCTCATATATTATTTCACAAGTAAATAGACAGCTGCTGCTGATCTGATTGAGATGTTACAGGTCTGTGCAAAGGATAGACATTCAAGGCAAATAACATTGTGGATTGCTTGGCAAAAAAAAATGTATAGAAAATGCAAGTCCCGTTCCACTTAATGAGAGCATATGATGAGGAACATGAAGAGCCAAGTGTGTGAAAAACAATAAATATGACAATTAAGTTAGGGGAAGTAAACAGAGATTATTTTGTTATCTATTGTTCCCATTTTGTTCTTTGTACCTATTCTGTGCAGCATAAAACGCCACAGGGGATCCTTTTTTCCTCGTGGCTATCTAACTGTACAACTCCTCCCCCTCCTGTCAGGGGTAGACTGATTCTTGTGTTTCTATTGTCAGACCAATTTCACTCCTGGGATCAATAATGTTCTATCGTATCATATCGTATCGTGTCATTCATACCGCTAGTTTTCCTCTCCCCAGCATTTTGTGTCTATCTATAGATAATTAAAATCTGTGGCTATAGTTCCTGGCTATAGTTTCCTCTCACAGGCCCTTCCACCGTGGCCAGAATGGAGAAATACGGCTTAGCATGTGAAAAACAGCAATTAATAAATACAGAAATACAAAGTGCTGGAAGAACTCTGCAGGTCAGGCAGCATCTGCAGAGGGAATGGACGGACAACCGATCCGTGTGAAGAAGTTGTCCCGACCCACACCATGGTCAGTCCACTTCATCCACAGATGCTGCCCGACCCACTGAGTTCCTCCAGCATTTTGTTTTTTGCTCACGTTTCCAGCACCTGCAGTTTGCTGCTGTCTCTGCTGATTTATGTTCTCAGAAAAAACATAAGGTGAATTTGGTTTATCAAAGAGGACAGCTGTAGGAAAGATGAGGAAGTGATTGTGTCATCCAATTATTTGCAAATGAAATGTAAAATTAGTCCAGAATAGCTTTGCGCTTGGCTCCTTTGCTACTGATTAGCAAAGGGTGCCAAAGGTGCAGAGTGTGGGCTTAACTCACGTGACAAAAGCAGTCATCTCCATGCATCGTACTCACTGATATCTCTGAAAGGGTGAAACTCTGTGTCACGCAGTGAAGCCACAAGCTCAGTTGTAAAGGAGATATGAAACTCAACCAAGCTCAGGAAATGTGCAGGATGAAACTACAGATGCTGGTTTACGCTGAAGCCAAACATGAAATGCTGGAGTAACTCAGCGATACCCTTCATCAGACCGAGAGACAGGTAGGGGGAAAGTCTCGAACCAAAATTATTTTGCTCCAGAGATGCTGCCTGCCCCGCCGAGTTACTCCAGCATTTTGTGTCTGTCTTCAAGCTCTGGAAAGGCTGTGCAGGTTATTTCACATCTCACAGAAAGGTGAGGTGAATGTTTTAAAAGTCAGCTGAAAAATTGAATTGAATTCAATTCAATCTTTAATTGTCATTGTGCAGTGTACAGTACAGAGACAACGAAATGCAGTTGGCATCTCACCCAGAAGAGCGAACTTAGAATAATGAACGGTAAAATATATATACGTACACACAGAATCAGTAGTGCAATTATACTGGGGGAAGGAGTGTCCGGGGGAGTGATTGGCAATCACCCGAGGTGCAGACATCGCTTGCTCTGGACAGACTCAATGGAGGGGAGTGGGGAACCGGTGATGCGTTGGGCGGTTTTCACCACCCTCTGCAGTGCTTTCCGGTCAGAGACAGAGCAGTTGCCATACCATGCTGTGATACAGTTGGTAAGGATGCTCTCGATGGTGCAGCGGTAGAAGTTCACCAGAATCTGAGGAGACAGATGGACCTTTTTTAGTCTCCTCAGGAAGAAGAGACGCTGGTGAGCCTTCTTGATCAGTGTTGAGGTATTGTGGGTCCAAGAGAGGTCATCAGAGATGTTGACCCCCAGAAACCTGAAACTGGAAACACGTTCCACCTCCGTCCCGTTAATGTGGTTGGGGGTGTGCGTGCAGCCCCTAGACCTTCTGTAGTCCACAATGAGCTCCTTGGTCTTCTTGGAGTTAAGGGCCAGGTTGTTGTCAGCGCACCATGCTGGTAGGAGCTGGACCTCCTCCCTATAGGCCGACTCATCGATGTCGCTGATGAGGCCAATCATCGTTGTATCATCTGCATACTTGATGATGGTGTTAGAACCAAGTACAGGTGTGCAGTCGTAGGTGAAGAGGGAGTAGAGCAGGGGGCTCAGCACACAGCCGTGTGGGACGCCGGTGTTCAGGGTGAGTGTTGAAGAGGTGTGGTTGTCTGACCTAACAGACTGTGGTCTGTTAGTCAGGAAGTCCAGTATCCAGTTGCAGAGGTTGAAGATGTCAGTCCAGACGTCTGTCAGCTGCGCAGCACAGGTCCTGAGGACGCGCCCGGGGATGCCGCCGGGGCCAGCAGCCTTACGTGCATTAATCCTACTCAGTGCTAGATACACGTCGTAGGGGGTGAGTGTGAGGGGCTGGTAATCAGCAGGGAGCGCAGCCTTGATGGCCATCTCTTGATTGTCCCTGTCAAAGCGGCCATAAAAGTGGTTAAGCTCCTCAAGGAAGGAGGCGTCGCTGGATGTGGGGGTGGTGTTGATGGATCTAAAGTCCGTGATGGCCTAGATGCCTTGCCACATGCGTCGGGGGTTCGGAGTTGTTGTTGAAGTGCTCCTCGATCCTTAGCGTGTAGCTATGCTTGGCCTTCTTGATGCCCTCCTCAGGTTAGCCCTGGATGAACTGTAGGCTCGAGCATCGCCTGACCTGAAAGCGGTGTCCCGTGCTTTCAGCAGTAGCCTGACCTCGCCGTTCATCCATGGCTTCTGATTCGGGAATGTGGTAATCCGTTTGAGGGTGGTGACACTGTTGATGGTGGAGTTGATAAACTCCAGAACAGAGGATGTATAAGTGTCTATGTCCATGTGGGAGTCAAGGGTGGCCTGGGTTGCAAACACATTCCAGTCAGTGTTTCCAAAACGCTGCTGAAGTGTGGAGCCGCCTCCTCTGACCAGACTTTAACTGTTCTCGCTGTGGGTTTTACCCGCCTGATGAGTGGGGAGTACTTAGGGAGCAGGAACAATGAGAGGTGATCAGACTGACCAAGGTGGGGGAGGGGAAAGGCTTTGTAAGCT
The DNA here is from genome assembly GCA_035221665.1 of Okamejei kenojei. Classification (NCBI taxonomy): domain Eukaryota; kingdom Metazoa; phylum Chordata; class Chondrichthyes; order Rajiformes; family Rajidae; genus Okamejei; species Okamejei kenojei. Next base: position 26,710,624 of record CM069159.1, on the reverse strand, counting down.
TCAGCCATATTTGTGTAAACTTTATCCAATGTCTTGTCTTCTCTAGTGGCGAAGGAGACATGTTGGTGGAATTTGGGGAGTACAGTCTTCATTGTTCAGGGTGATTGAAGTCACCCGCAACAATGAAGGCTGCCTCGGGGTTGTGAGTCTGTTGTTTGCTAATGGCAGTATGCAGTTCTTTCATTGCAAGCTTGGCATTAGCGTCAGGAGGAATATAGGCTGCAGTCACAACAGTGGAGGTAAACTCTCTGGGCAGATAGAACGGTCTGCACTTAACCAAGAGGAACTCTAGGTTGGCTGAGCAGTGACTCTCGATGATGGTTCACAGACCCCCACCTCTGGTCTTACCGGAGTCTGGTGTTCTGTCCGCTCGGAGTATTAGACACCCCGTTAGCTCGATGGCGCTGTCGGGAACATCGGTGTTGAGCCAGGTTTCAGTGAAGATCAGGGTGTTGCAGTCTTTGATCCAGTTGTGGGAGGTGGTCAGTAGCCGGAGTTCGTCCATTTTGTTAGCCAGTGAACGTACGTTGGCGAGGAAAAGGCAAGGAATCGATGGCCTGCGTGGGGCTCGTTCTAACCTAGCCTTTAACCCACCCCGGCATCCTCGGCGGCGCTTGCGTTCTCGTCGCCGTCTGTGGGTGCTTCCGGTCGGCCGAGCTGGTTTGGTGCGCTCCGCTGGTCTGCCGCCCCGCAGCTCTGCTGCGCTGCCAAGTTCGGGAGGGAGACGGAGTTCGTCCGTAAATTTATTGTAGCCACAGGAACCAAAGTTCAATAGTTCCTGCCGGCAGTATGAGAGGAGTGCAAGACTGCTCCGAGTGAGCAGACTTAAAACAAGTAAGTAAATTATACTTAACTCGCAAATTCTCGGGAGACACGGGTGTCGCGATGCGTCCGCGCTGCCGCCATTAACTACGTTAACTACAAAAAAATACATTAGCTGTTTTGAGGGTTTTTTGTTTCAAAAGGGAAGCAATTTATTGGCCAAACATTACAGGGCCAGTGAGGTATCGCACACATTAAATCAAGGAAGGCCGTTTGATGTTACAGAGGGTGTGAACCAGGCCACAACAATCAGAATCAGAATCAGACTTTATTCGCCAAATATGTTTTGCAACATACGAGGAATTTCATTGGCCAGGTCTGGGCTGGTCAAGAAGAGGGGTTGCTGGCCGAAGATGTCCGGAGTACGCAGGGTGTACAGGATCAGGAAGAGCTGCTGGGTGTGGTCAACCGCTACGTGGCCATTCCACGAGCGGGTCGGCCTTTAGAGCCGAAACCTGCAGCCAGCATTGACCACCCGTCCTCAAAATCCCTACAAGAACGGGTGGTCAATGAGGCTCTTGAACTAATATGCTCGGTCCATTGATGGTGTGGACATCTCCACAAATCAGCAAGATACATTAGCTCTGCTGTACACCACTCAATATGAGATACACAATTTACGGAAGGAAATCATCAAGCCTGCCCTCAACCCAAAGTTTGCGGGACTTGGCCAAACACCGGGTTCAGGACCTCCAATTCTGCTCTTTGGAAAGGGCCTTCCAAAAAAGGTGAAAGACCTAGAGGAAGAATCCAAGACGTTTGGTCTCGTGAGGGCAGGTTTGGGACCGAGCAGACCTAACAAACCTAGGTGGCAGTACCCCACGGCGTCCACCAGTCGTCGACCACCATATGGGACTGGTGAAAGCTCGGGGTCCGCAACCATTCCCCATAAGCCTTTTTTAGGCCAGGGCCCAGAGCGGACCCCATGGAAAATGCGCCACCCCCAACATCAACATCAACAGCAACATCAACAGCAGACCTCTACAGCCCAGCAGACACCTCATCGTCCAGCGAAGAGGCAGAAGAAGCACCAGTAACCATGGAGGTAGGTGGGTCTGGTTCCTCTCAGCATATGAGCAGTAGGGGCTCTATACTAACAGGGGGGAGATTGCACTTGTTTTTGGATACATGGGAATCCATCACTAATGACAAGTATATACACAGCAGCATTCATGGCTATGAAATTGACTTTGTTCATGAAAACATGCCGCCAGTTCAGCATATACCCCAAAGGGTATTCACCCTCTCAGTCAAAGAGAAACAAGAGGGTCAAGCTGAACTGATGAGGCTACTAGCAAAAGGTGTCATTGAAAGAACTAAACATGAACCTTTGGAATTTGTGTCTAATATTTTCACTAAAACTAAAAAAGATGGTGGATGTCGCATCATCATTGACTTAACTACTTTAAACGATTAATAGTCTGTTAAGTATATACATTTCAAGATGGAAACTTTTGAAACAGCCACACTATTGGTTTCTAGAGGGTACTTTCTAGCAAGCATTGATTTAAAAGATGCCTACTACTCAGTACCCATACACAAGGAGCATCGTAAATACTTAAAGTTTATCTGGATGAAACAGCTATGGCAATTTAAAGCCTTACCAAATAGACTAACCTCCACTCCAAGGTTATTCACTAAAATGTTAAAACCTGCTTTGGCATTATTGAGGAAACAAAAGCATATAGTCATGGCGTACTTAGATAACATTTTAATAGTAGGGAAATCCTTGGAGACAGCTATTTTGGCAGTAGCAGCCACCAAACATTTATTTGAAACTTTGGGGTTTGTCATACATCCAGATAAATCCAATTTAACACCGTCCACTACCACGGACTATCTTGGATTTACGATTGACACTGTTCGCATGATTGTAACTCTGCCGAAGGTTGCCAGTGCTTTGGGCTGGGGAGCAACTAACATGCAATCCAGCACAGGGGGACAGATGGACTAACTCTGAATCATCTTGCCTACAGACACGGGGTATCAACTACTGAGAAATGTTGGGTGCGTTTTATGGTTAAAAGCATATTCATCTAATACGTATCATGCACATGTCCGGTTGCAATTAGATAATACCACGGTGGTGGCTTATATCAACCACATGGGTGGTGTAAAGTCGATATCGTGTGACAATTTGGTCAACCAAATCTGGCAATGGTGTGTCGAAAGACATATTTGGTTATCAGCAACTTACCTACCAGGTAAGCAAAATACAGTGGCAGACACCAGGTCATGCAAATTTTACGATAACATCGAATGGATGTTAAAAGTGTATGCTGAAATTACAAAGCAATATGGCACACCAGATATCGATCTATTTGCATCCAGGCTGAATCACCAGGTACCAACGTATGTCGCTTGGGAACCAGACCCTGAGGCAGCAGCAGTTGATGCATTCACGCTGCATTGGGGGAAAATGTTCTTTTATGCTTTTCCTCCCTTCTGCCTCATCAGTCGGGTACTACGCAAGATTCAATTGGATTCCGCTTCAGGAATCTTGATAATACCCGACTGGCCTACACAGCCATGGTTCCCAGTGGCCCTCGACATGGCTGTCGAAACACCGTTGTAATTCCCCAGCAGTCCAGAATTATTAATCCACCCAGTGTCAGGCATTAGTCACCCGTGCCATGACAGAGTCAATCTCCTGGCTTGCAGATTCTAAAAAGACCTCTACTGGGCCTGGGACTGTCTGAGGACGCCATCAACATGATGACCGCATCCCACCGGGAATTCACCACGAGACAATACCTGACCAACATAAGGAAATGGGAACGGTATTGCTCCAAAACAGGAACTACCTACACTACAGCTATAGCCACCAGTGTTGTGAAGTTCCTGGTTGGATTGCATTTTTAACACTAATTCCCCCAGACCTAGGGATACACAGATCTGGCATGTCAGCATTGTGCTGACGTACCTTAGGGGATGGCCACCACCCAGGACACTCACGCTGGAACAACTTACTCTGAAATCCGTCATGCTCATGGCACAAGTGTCAGCTCAAAGGGTACAGCCCCTCCACTTCTGAGGCTGGACAGTATGACAGAGTCATTGGACTATTTCACATTTCATATTCAGGGACTGGTCAAACAAACTAGACCAGGTACCACGCCTCCAGTCATGGAGTTCCGGGCATATTCATCTGACCCACGGCTGTGTGCCAAGACCCATCTCGCCAATTACATAGACACAACATACAACTTAAGAGGGAGAGAAAAAGCCTTATGGATAAGCCACAAGAAGCCTCATGGTCAGGTGACGAGCCAAACCATTTCAAGGTGGCTCAAGCAGGTGCTTAAGTCCGTGGGAGTCAATACTAATGTTTTCAAATCTCACTCCACCAGGGCTGCATCTACGTCGGCGGCTAGGCGAATGAACGTGCCTGTGGACCATATTCTGGCAAGAGCAGGATGGTCCTCAGAAATAACTTTCCAAAGGTTTTATAATAAGCCGCTGGCGGAACCTGCTACATTTGCAGACAGAATTTTAGAGTCTGCAGATAATGTTTAATTTAAGCCCGGGGGAGCTCTCTGTTTTTTGTTGTCATTAATAAACCTTTTTTGTTCACAAACAGGTTATTGTTGATTGTGATAACATACTTCCTCCCTGTAAGGTCTTCAGACAGTGAGTGAAGCATGAGCTGGTACATGGTTCAGATTCACAGAGCTTTGAAGTCTTCACGTAGTCACTCACGTGACTCCAAAATAAAATAGTAAGATTAAATGAGAACTTACCAGTTCGAAGTTTGATCTGTATTTTATGAGGAGTTACGATGAGGGATTACGTGCCCTCCGCTCCCACCCTCTATTATACAGATCAACTGGTAATTTAGTTCTTATTTTTTCTTTACTATATTTATTTCAATCGTTGTGTTTTTTCTGTGAATCCACACCGCTGCTTTGAAGAATGTCGCGCATGCGTGCTGGACGGGGTCTTCACGTAATCCCTCATCGTAACTCCTCATAAAATACAGATCAAACTTCGAACTGGTAAGTTCTCATTTAATCTTACTATTATATAGAACTACATATAATGTCTACTTACTGTATATATAAAAATGCAGCGAGAGCACCGTGCGCAAGGTGTAGAATGATCCGTGAATAGGGCTGTAAGCACCAGACTGCCTCTATTATATCAGCATTCCTTCGACCTGCTAATTCTGCCATAGATAATGCCAGAACAGATGCACAGAAGAGGTTGCTGGGGATTAGCATAATTCTCTTTAAAGATCATATACTCCCTGGGGCTGCAGTGTGCTGTTGTCTGATGGTCTGTTCTTAATTCTTGTTCTCGGAAATTGAGCAATTAACAATTCCTTGCCACAGACAGCTCTTCTCCGGCAAGACTCTGGTCATGAAACTTGCCGTTTGTTTTATAGTTCACAAATTAAGACAGTGGATTACACCCAGAGAGAGTTGTGAATCTGTGGAATTCTCTGCCACAGAAGGCTGTGGAGGCCAATCCACGGGATGTTTTCAAGAGAGAGTTGGATATAGCTCTAAGGACTAACGGAATCAAACGATATGGGGAGAAAGCAGGAACGGGGTTCTGATTTTGGATGATCAGCCAGGATCATATTGAATGGCGGTGCTGGCTCGAAGGGCCGAATGGCCTACTCCTGCACCTATTTTCTATATTCCGGGTCACAGTTTAAGGATAAGGGGGAAGTCTTTTTGGACCAATATGAGAAAAACATTTTTCACACTGAGAGTGGTGAATCTGTGCAATTCTCTGCCACAGAAGGTAGTTGAAGCCAGTTCATTGGCTAGATTTAAGAGGGAGTTAGATGTGGCCCTTGTGGCTAAAGGGATCAGGGGGTATGGAGAGAAGGCAGGTACAGGATACTCAGTTGGATGATCAGCCATGATCATATTGAATGGCGGTGCAGGCTCGAAGGGCCGAATGGCCTAGTCCTGCACCTATTATCTATGTTTCTATGTTTCTGTTACATTTACCAGTCCATTACAATCATTTTAGCTCAGTTTAGTTTAGTTTACAGCGCCGAAACAGGCCCTTCGGCCCACCGAGTCCGCTCCGACCAGCGATCCCCGCACATTAACACTACCCTACACACATTAGGGACAATTTTACATTTATAGCAAGCCAATTAACCTACAAACCTGTACGTCTTTGGGGTGTTGGAGGAAACCGAAGATCTCGGAGAAAACTCACGCGGGTCACGGGGAGAACGTACAAACTCCATACAGACAGCACCCGTAGCCGGGTCTCCGGCGCTGCGAGCACTGTAAGGCGGCAACTCTACCGCTGCGCCACCGTGTCGCACTTTTTGCATCTTTCTAAATGCATGCAGGTTCTGAAGAGGTGTCGCTGCTTTAGCCTGGGAAAGCTGAGACTCTGCGTGGCTGTGATGGAGAGCGACGTCCCATCCATGGTCTGCGTCTGCCGCGGAGCCGCCCCACAGCCTGGGTCTGTTGCTGACAGATAGACACAAAGCGCTGGAGCAACTCAACAGGTTAGGCAGCGTCTCTGGAGAAACAGGACGGGTAACGTTTCGGGTCGGAACCCTTCTTCCTCAAGTCACGGCGCCCCTTTGCCACGCACGCTCTGCACAACACCGCCTGGGTCAAGACGAGATGGTGAGACCAGTGGAAGTCAGCAGAACCATCTAGGCTACACCATTACATCGATGACCCCACGGACGTCTCTGACCAGGACGTGCCCTGAATGCAGTGGGCAACCTTCAACCACTTGAGGACAGGCGTTGGACGCTATGGAGTAGCGATGAAGAGGTGGGGCCTCGTGGACAGCGCCTCCTGCGAGTGTGGGGACCCAACACAGACAGTGGAGCACATCGTCACCAGTTGCCCCAAAAACCGGCCACCGATTGGTGAACGAGGTCTGATTGGCCTGGACGATGACCCGTTGGCCTGGCTCGCCTCAACGGAGCTGCAGGTCTAAAAGACACACGACAGAAGACGAAGAAGAAGAAGGAGGAACCCTTCTTCAGACACGAAACGTCACCCGTCCTTTTTCTCCAGAGATGCTGCCTGACCCGCTGGGTTACCCCAGCACTTTGTGTGCTGTCTTCAGTCTAAACCAGCATCTGCTGTTCCTTCCTACACATTTTGCCTGCTGCTGCTGCACACAGTATGACACCCTTCATGGCAATCAGCTGCCCGAGGAAAAAAGGACAAATAGCATTCAGAACTTGATGGAACCACTGCCTCGTGGCACCAGAGCCCTGGGTTCGATATTGACCTCAGGCGCTGTTTGTGTGGAGTTTGCACGTTCTCTCTGTGACCACGTGGGTTTCCTCAGGGTGCTCTGGTTTCCTACCACTTTCCAAAGATGCACATGTTCGCAGGTTAATTGGCCCACTGTAAATTGTCCCCAGTGTGTAGAGAGTGAATGAGAAAGTGGGATAACTTAGAACTACTGCGAACCGGTGATCGCTGCTCAGCGTGGACTTGGTGACTCGAACAACCTGTTTCCGTGCTGTATCTCTCAACTAAACTAAATGATTAAGTAACAAAACAATAGTTTTGTTGATCAATAAAATGTACTTTTTATATATTTGTTCCTCCTATGTGTTGTTTCAAAATATGAATCACCTGAATTGGATACTCTATTGCAAAGTTATGGCCTATTGAAGGTCACTATTTTTCACAAATATCTGGTGCTGTTGATTCACTAAACCTGCAGGAAAGAGGATTTCATTAACTATGCTCCCACAAAAATCAATTTTTAATTAAAAAGTCCCAGGAAATAAATATAAAGAGCCTGTTTCAAATTTGCCATCATATGTAGAAGGTCACTCTCTATAATTTGAAAACAGAGTGAACTAATGAGAGGAGGCTGGCTCACTGGGAGAGGTAATGAAGTACAAAGACCAGGAGTCTTTGCGCTGACAGCGGATAGATACTCATGGATGGGGCAGAGGCGTACGGCAGGGTCCTGTACACGTCCCAAGAGTCAAGTCCAGGGTGTTTAATTGTCACCTCTACCAGCAACAGCACAACAGAATTCTTACTTGCAGCTATGCAGGACCATTGATGCAAGAACACGCAAATAAATGGAGCATAATTAATAATACATAAAATTAATAAATAGTAATATCGGCTAACCAGACCACAATTCTGCAAAGCCAAAATCCATACTGCAAATCAGGGCGGCAGGAAATTGTTTTAAAGAAGGAACTGCAGATGCTGGAGAATCGAGGGTTACACAAAAAGCTGGAGAAACTCAGCGGGTGCAGCAGCATCTAAGGAGCGAAGGAGATAGGCGACGTTTCGGGTCGAGACCCTTCTTCAGACGGGAGAAGGGTCTCGACCCGAAACGTCGCCTATCTCCTTCGCTCCTTAGATGCTGCTGCACCCGCTGAGTTTCTCCAGCTTTTTGTGTACCCTCGGCAGTAAATTGTCCCTGGTGCGTAGGGTGGTGCGAGTGGAGGGCGATTGCTGGGCGGAGCGGTCTCGGTAGGCCGAAGGGCCAGTTTCCATGCTGTATCTCTTCAGTCTAAAGTCAAGAGTAAAGGCAAGGGGTGTTTAATTGTCACAACTAGCAACAACAGAATAATAAAACTGTGGAGGCCAAGCCCATGCATATTTTTCAAGGTGGAGATGAACGGATTCTTGGTTAGTAAGGGTGTCAGGGGGTTATGGCAAGAAGTCAAGAGAAAGGGGTTGAGAGGGAAAGATTGATCAGGCCATGGTTGAACGGCCGAGGAGACCCGATGGGCCGAGTGGCCTAATTCTGCTCCAATGACTAATAAACGTTTAAACGTATGAATTTATGGGACGGTGGCGTGGCACAGATGGAGTACTGTACACACCATAGGAAAGACACGACTACACTGGATATTACCTGAGATGGGGCATTGGGGTTATGTGGGGAGACTGGAGAGGCTGGGAGTGATTTTCTTGGATCAGGGGGAGGTGTGATAAAATTATGAGGGGTATGGGTACGGATAGGGTAGATAGGAGGACCATTTTCCCCATTGCAGAGGTGTCCAAAACCAGCGGGGAGAGGCTGTGAGAAGATGTGAACAATCTTACCCAGAGGTTGGGTGCAAACTTGAACGCATTGCCTGAGGAAAGGGAGAGGCTGAAACTCTCAGAACATTTCAGTGGCATCTAAACGAGTCCTTGAATCAGCCAGGCACTGAAGGCTATGGTAGACACAAAATGCTGGAGCCACTCAGCGGGCCAGGCAACATCTCTGGAGAGAAGGAATGGGTGACGGGGAGATGCTGCCTGTCCCGCTGAGTTACTCCAACATTTTGTGTCTACCTTCAATTTAAACCAGCATCTGCAGTTCATTTACTACACACATTGAAGCCTACGGACCACCTGCTGGGTAGCTGATGGCTGGCACGGACGGGTTGGGCCGAAGGGCCTGTTTCCATGCTGACCGACTCTGGGCCAATTCTCTGGGACTTGATTTCCAAGGATTCATGACTCTCTGGCTAATGACATTCTTCCTTATCTCCGTCACAAATAAACAAATTTTTACGTAACTCCTTCAGGGCCCGTTGAGAACGCTCCTCTCAATTTATGGGTTGTTGTGTTAGAAAAATGATTGGAAGTGTTAAAAATTCAGTCTTCTACTTTATTCACCCATCTGTCCTTTTTTTTTTGGTCAGTGCACTAACAGTCAGTGGGTTCTGATTCTCAAAGCCGGCACAGATCCCCTCAGTGTGTAACTTGCATAACCTTCAAGAACATTCAAAAATACTATTAGTTAATAAATGGACTGTTCTTGTATCGATCCCAGATTCTGCAATGCTACCAATGCCAGGCAGAACAGGGAACCTTGCAGTGTTTGCTAGAAATGAGTGTGTTTTAAATCTCGTTAGAAATTTAAGGGCCAAATTAGAGACACCAGAGACCATAGCCTCAGATTATAAAGCCATATCTTTGGGAAGGAGATGAAGGGGAATTTCCTTAGTCAGAGGGCGGAATTAATTGCTGCAGAAGGCGGTGGAGGCCAATGGATATTTCTGAGGTGGAGATTGATAGATTCTTGATTAGTACGTGCGTCAGAGGTTATGGGGTTGAGAGGGAAAGATAGATCAGCCACGATTGAATGGCAGAGTAAACTTGATGGGCCGAATGGCCTAATTCTGTTCCTACCAGTTATGAAGTTATGAAATGGTGACAGCGTTTAATAACTTATTTCCTTGATTGTTAAAACAAAAAAAAAAACCTCGACAGCTGCCTGGCAATCTCTGGCTATGTTCATGATTCTGGGATAACACACGACCGTTGCAGCCAATGGACTTGAAGTGCGGCCCCTGTGGTGGGAAACAGGGAGCAGATACGTGGACATCAAGATCCCCACGTGCGAGGCTCTTGGTCCTCAGCTGCTAACTCTTTGCCATTTTGTTGAACCTTCTGCTGCAAGGTCAGACAAGGCTGCAGCCCAGTGTCTTCTCACCCAGAGGTCAGCAGAGCAGAGAGACCTAAGATCCCTCCACACCAGTCCCAGTGCACCATTAATATCATTGTACAAGTGAGCAGAGTTCATTTCCCCTTACATTGGAGGCAATGTCTAAATCTGCTAAACCAGTCGTGGCTACTTCTTTCAATGTGTGAAACTCTAAATACTCTGTTGCTGCGTGACACAGCAGCCACTGACCAAAGCTGGATGGCAGGAGTCTGAAAAGTGTTCTCTGCCCCAAATGTCATCTACCTAGTCTAGTCTAGTTTAGTTTAGTGTAGTTGAGAGATACAGTGTAGAAAATGGCCCTTTGGCTCCAAATCATCATCTCCCCCCCCCCCCGCCACCACCATAAACCTTGTAACTGTGCCAGCCCCCTATACAAGGCACTCTTTGCATACGTGTGTATGTATTGAATGCAAATCTAAGAATTCCAGTCATAGAGTGATACAGCGTGGAAACAGGCTCCTCGACCCCACTTGCTCACATCGACCAATATGTTCCTTCTAGGCTATTCCCACTTGCCTGCATTTGGCCCGTATCCCTCTAAACCTGCCCTATCCATGCACCTCGCTAATTGCTTATTAAGTCCCTGCCTCAACTACTTCCTCCTCCGGTCACCTCGTCCATCCCTTTGCGTGGAGAAGTCACCCGTCAGATTCCTATAAAATCTTTCTCCCCTCCACCTTAAAACTGTGTCCTCTGGTTCTCGATTCCCCTACTCTGGGCAAGACCGTGCGTCCACCCGATCTGTTCCTCTCATGATCATGTGATAATAATGAATCAATGAATCAATAAATCAATCAACCCTATCTATTGCTCTCATGACGTTATAGATGAGGATTTGGAGATCAATCAGATCCTGTGCACACAGCGCGATGTCACGGGCTGTAACACTCCAGCATTGATGTTGCATAAAAACGCAGGCTTCAATGTAGCAGTCGTGCTTATTGTGAGCCGTCTCATTGAATTATTTTTGCGCTGTTAATCATTAATAATGTAGGTGTCCCTCTGCAGCGTGCTGTGCATGCAGCACCTGTACCATACTGCGGCTCCAAACAGCTCAACCGGCTACAAAGCAGAACCTTCATGCGCACGTTCACGCCATCTGCAGCACAACTTGTTCTCGCCTTAAATATAGGCCGTGTGTGGGTGAAGGGTTAAACAATAGCAAGGTTACCGTGGAAACGGACATCCTCGCTGAGGAGAGATGCTGGCTGAAATACTGTCAGTGCACACTCATCAGAGTGAGCACTCACGTTTTACACCTCGGCCTCTGCGAGTCTGCAGCAGTTGTGGCACTTTGCGGCAGTGAGGACCGCAGGAGATGTGGTCCATCGAGGATGGGAGGGGCGACCTAGCCTCGTCTCATCGCTTGGCGGACCCTTGCTTTAACATCCCACCTAAAGAGGAGGCACAGTGGCGCAGCGGTGGAGCTCCTCTGCCTCGCAGCGCCAGAGATCCAGTCCAATCCAGACTACGGGTGCTGTCTGTACGGAGTTTTTCCGTTCTCCCTGTGACCGAGTGGGCTTTTGCTGGGTGCTCTGGCTTCCTCCATCACTCCAAAGATGTACAGACAGGTTTGTAGGTTGATTGGCTTTGGTAAAATTGTGAATTGTGCGGGAATCGCCGGTCGGTCGCTGTTTCCACGCTGTATCTCTAAAGTTACTAAAAGTAAAGTAACTCTTTATAAAATGCCTCCTACTCCGGGCAGATCATGTGTGCACTAGCATTTGCTGGCAAGATCATCAATCCACTGCCTGTGGGAAGAGGGGAGCCACTAAATATATTGCAGGAACTTAATTTGAAGCCTCAGATTGGCATAAATCAATAGCTCAGACATGGCCTGCCTCATATTTGTTTGTGCTTGCCGAGTCAGCAAGTTCCGCACACATTAGCCTCGCGTTGATGGGAAGTTTGGCAAGCTCGATACAGATTAATTAATAAACAGGAAAACAGCGTTACCGATATCTGGCTCTTTAAGTACTGAGGGCATCACATACAGCTGACACTTTGAGAAAGGTGGCGCAGTGGTAGAGTTGCTGCCTTACAGCGCTTGCAGCGCCAGAGACCCGGGTTCGATCCCAACTGCGGGCGCTGTCTGTATGGAGTTTGTAATTGTACATTCTCCCCGTGACCTGCGTGGGTTTTCTAAGATATCTTCGGTTTCCTCCCACACTCCAAAGACGCACAGGTTTGTAGATTAATTGGCTTGGTATAAGTGTAAAGTGCCCCAAATGTGTGTAGGATAGTGATAATGTGCGGGGATCGCTTGTCAGTGGTGTCTCGGTGCCACTATGGGTCTGTTTCTGCATTGTTTCTCTAAACTAAACTATACTGATCTAGAATAAACTGAAAGGTACAACCTTGCTACGATCCATGTTGAAAATACTGTTGCCTAAACCAGCGTTAGCGTTTCCAAATCCCATCCCGAGTAAAACAAAATGAATAAATGGAAATACAAATGGTAGGATAATCTATGTAGGAACTGCAGATGCCGGCTTAAAACAAACGTAGACACATAAAGCTGGAGTAACTCAGCGGTTCAGGCAGCATTTCTGGAGAAAAGGAGTAGGTGACGTTTTGAGTCAGGACTCGCTGAGTTACTGTTGTCCACTATAGTCCAGATGAAACATTCCAGGCATGGAACATTTTGTTTTTATTTGTCCCCTGACTCTCAGTCTGATGAAGAGTCTCGACCCAGAACGTCACCTATTCCTTTTCTGCTTATTTCTCAATATGATCATGGCTGATTGTCCAAAATCAGTACCCAGTTCCTGTTTTCTCCCCATATACCTTGATTCAATTAACCCCAAAAGCTATATCTAACTCTCTTTTGAAAACATCCAGTGAATTGGCCTCCGCTGCCTTCTGTGGCAAAGAATTCCACAAATTCACAACTCTCTGGGTGAAAAAGTATTTCCTCATCTCAGTCCTAAATGGCCTACCCCTTATTCTTAAACTGTTGGGAAACTCCAGAACAAGGGGTCACAGTTTAAGGATAAGGGGGAAGTCTTTTAGGAACGTGAAGATCATTTTTCACACAGAGAGTGGTGAGTCTGTGGAATTCTCTGCCACAGAAAGTAGTTGAGGCCAGTTCATTGGCTATATTTAAGAGGGAGTTAGATGTGGCCCTTGTGGCTAAAGGGATCAGGGGGTATGGAGAGAAGGCAGGTACAGGATACTGAATTGGATGATCACATTGAATGGCGGTGCAGGCTCGAAGGGCCGAATGGCCTACTCCTGCACCTATTTTCTATGATTCTATCCCTGGTTCTGGACTCCCCCAACATTGGAAGCATTTTTCCTGCATCTAGCCTGTCCAATTCCTTAAGAATTTTATATGTTTCTGAATTCCAGTGAATATAAGCCCAGTCGATCCATTCGTTCATCATATGTCAGTCCCGCCATCCCGGGAATTAACCTGGTGAACCGACGCTGCTCTCCCTCAATAGCAAGAACGTCCTTCTGCACACAATACTCTAGGTGTGGTATCACCAGGGCCCTGTACAACTGCAGTTGGACCTCCTTTAGTTGTTAGATTCATTGAATAGTTTCTACAAATAGTTTCATTGTTCGAGTCATAGAGTCATACAGCATGGAAACTTGCCCACACCAGCCAACATGTCCCATCTACACTGGTCCCACCTGCCTGCGTCTGGCTACATCCCTCTAAACCCGTCCTATCCATGTAACTTGTCTAAATGTTTCTTAAACATTGCGATAGCCCCTGCCTCAACTACCTCCTCCGGCTGCTCGTTCCATACACCCACCACCCTTTGTGTGAATTCTCTCTGTCCTGCACGCAGAGTAATACGGGGGGTATTCCCCAACATCAGGAACAATCTTCCGGACAGGCTAGATGCAGGAAGATTGTTCCCGATGTTGGGGAGGTCCAGAACAAGGGGTCACAGTTTAAGGATAAGGGAGAAGTCATTTAGGACCGAGATGAGAAAAACATTTTTCACACAGAGAGTGATGAATCTGTGGAATTCTCTGCCACAGAAGGTAGTTGAGGCCAGTTCATTGGCTATATTTAAGAGAGAGTTAGATGTGGCCCCTGTGGCTAAAGGGATCAGGGGGTATGGAGAGAAGGCAGGTACGGGATACTGAGTTGGATGATCAGCCATGATCATATTGAATGGCGGTGCAGGCTCGAAGGGCCGAATGGCCTACTCCTGCACCTATTTCTATGTTTCTATGTATTGGTTCCGAGACTGGTGGTGAAGAATGCATCGCACCCAAGGGCAGTGATTGAGAGGAGAGAGGCATGAAATGGATGGCAGTTGGTGGATTTCACACTCATCCACTCGGTTTATCAGCACAGATACAAGATGTGCACTTAAGCAAAGGATTAATGGCTGTTGTCCCCGCCTGGCCTTATCTTTACAGATGTGCAGCCTGTTCATTGTTCATGTAAACATTTTAATTTGCCTCCTCATCACGCAGTCAAAATACACCCTCAGAGCGTCCCGTGGTATTTTCCCAACGCGCTCAACACGTCGAACAGTTACCATCAATAAATCCAATCAGCATTTCCTGCCCGCGTTTTCATTCCTTTCTCTCAGCCGCTGGAGCTCTGTACTCGAGGCTAGATTTAAAAATTGACATTTACCAATTTTTAACCTTTTCAACTAATTTTCTAGGTTAAGTAAAATTTGGACCTCTTGTCAATTTTTTTAGCCCAAGAGCTGAACAGCAGGGATAAAAGCCCTTCAGCCCATCTTGTCAATGTCGGCCAAGTTGGCTTTTATGGCAACTCACATTTGCCAGCATTTGCCCCATGTCACTCTAAACCCTTCATCTCCATATACTGTACCTGCCAAATGTCTTTCTAAACATTATAATTGTATTCACTTCCATAATTTCCTCTGGCAGCTCATTCCAGATAAGGACTACCCTCTGTGTGAAAATGTTGCCCGTGCCATCCCTCCTTTCTCGCCTAAAGCCTGTGCCTTAAGAATCCTCTACCCTGTGGAAAAGACTGTGAGTGTTCACCTTATCCATGCCTCTCATGATCGTGTACACCTTAGTAAGGTCACCCCACAATCTCCTGCACTCCAAAGAAAAAAAGTCCCAACCTATCCAACCTCTCCCTATAACTCAAGCCCACAAGCCCAGGTATCATCCTGGTGAATTTCTTCTGCATCCTTTCCAACTTAATGCCATCATCCCTGTGGCTGGGTGACCAGGACAGCCCACAGTCTACTGCTGAGGACTCCTGGTGTGGTCTCGAAGTGTGGTCTCTGGATGTGGTCCAGATGCAGTCTCCCGATATGGTCTCCAGGTGTGGTCCCCAGGTGTGTTGTCCAGGTGTGGTCTCCAGGTGTGGTCACCAGGTGTGTTGTCCAGGTGAGGTCTCCAGGTGTGGTCTCCAAGTGTGGTCTCCAAGTGTGGTCAGATGTGGTCTCCAGGTGTGGTCAGATGTGGTCTCCAGGTGTGGTCAGATGTGGTCTCCAGGTGTGGTCAGATGTGGTCTCCAGGTGTGTTGTCCAGGTGTGGTTCCAGGTGTATTGTCCAGGTGTGGTCTCCAGGTGTGGTCTCCAGGTATGGTCTCCAGGTGTGGTCTCCAGGTGTGTTCTCCAGGTGTGTTCTCCAGGTGTGGTCTCCAGGTGTGGTCTCCAGGTGTGGTCTCGAGGTGTGTTGTCCAGGTGTGATCTCCAGGTTTGTTGTCCAGGTGTGTTGTCCAGGTGTGGTCTCCAGGTGTGGTCTCCAGGTGTGTTGTCCAGGTGTGTTGTCCAGGTGTGGTCTCCAGGTGTGGACTCCAGGTGTGGTCTTGAGGTCTGTTGTCCAGGTGTGGTCTCCAGGTGTGTTGTCCAGGTGTGGTCTCCAGGTGTGGTCTCCAGGTGTGGTCTCCAGGTGTGGTCTCCAGGTGTGGTCTCCAGGTGTGGTCTCCAGGTGTGGTCTCCAGGTGTGGTCTCCAGGTGTGGTCTCCAGGTGTGGTCTCCAGGTGTGGTCTCCAGGTGTGGTCTCCAGGTGTGGTCTCCAGGTGTGGTCTCCAGGTGTGGTCTCCAGGTGTGGTCTCACCCACATACTTGGTTTCAGTCAGCCACTGCAATGCTCCTGACATTCTAAACTGGCAAAGAAATGTTAAAACCAGCTAAAAGTAAAAAAGAATACAAATCTTAAAGAACAACCAAAACATGTAAATGTTTGAAACACTCGAACAATTAGAAATAATACAGAAAGAGCTTAGGCACGTACAAATGAACGGCAGCAAAGTGGTTCAATTGCCAAACGAACAAGCCAGACATATCGGCAGAGATGAGTTTCAATCCCATCGGGGCTACTGCACAATTTACGTTCAGTTAATTAAATAGATTCTGGAATTAAAAAGCCATTATCAGTGATGCTGACCATGAAACCACCAGATTGTAGTAAGAACACGGCTGATTCACTAATGGCCTTCAGGGAGTGAAGCCCGGCTACTTGTGACTGCGGGCCCACCCAGCCTTGCTGTTGCCTCTTTAAATAACAACACTTGGACAGGCACATGGATAGGAAGGTTTAGACACACAGGCAAATAGGACTGGTTTAGATGGGACATCTTGGTCGGTACGGGCGAGGTTGGGCTGAATGGCCTGTTTTCGTGCAGTGACTGTGCCCGCTGAAGCATCAGCTCGATGCCGGGCAGCCACGGGTGGACTCTCCATGCCGGCCTCTACACTGCGGCACAGCTCGAATGAACAAGATAACTATTGTGTGCCAGTTGACAACACCGCACTACCCCCAGGTATGTCATTATGCACACCAGCACCAACCTGCCGCACACACATGCACACGATGCACGCACACACACACACACGCACACACCCACACACACACACACACACACACACACGCGCACACACAATGCATACACGCACGCACACACACACCCACACACGCACACACAATGCAAACACGCGCGCACACACACACACACACACACACACACACACACACACACACACACACACACAATGCATACACGCACACACACACACACACACATGCACACACAAACACAAACACACACACACCCACAATGCATACACGTGCACACACACACACACACAGTCACACACAAGGACACACAATGCATACACGCACACACACACACACACACAAACACAAACACACGCACCCACACACACAATGCATACACGCACACACACACACACACACACACGCACACACAATGCACACACGCACACACACACTCAGTCACACACAAGGACACACAATGCACATATACACTCACACGAGCAAACACACATGTACACACTTTCACACACGGACACGCACACACACTGCGTTCCGACGCAGCACATGAACACCACAACTGCAGCAAATGCCACATTTTGCATGAATATTGCGATACCCTTTCACAACATGCAGTACTTGCCCTTTGAATGTGGTGGACAAACAGGTCCTGGCTTTTCGTTTAAGAAATAGTTTGCAAATCATTTTGCAGAATTTGTAGACATTACAGTACACACAGTGTACAGGGGGGTTTCCATAAGTACTGTATGTGACGGGCACTGTGTACAGTTGCCAATGAGTAGTGTGGTCCATGTACAGAGGGCTCAGTATATAACGGATGCCATGTATATTGCAGAGACGGTCGGTGAGGTTAATGGCTGGGGAGGCACTGGCTTCTACCCCATCCTAACTTAGTTGTGTGTGCGTGTGTGTGTTAGCTGTGTGTGTGTGTTAGTTGTCTGTGCGTGATGTGTCTTGGAGGAAGGGAGGGAGAGAAGTAGAGAAAAAGGGAGGGAAGGAGTGAAAGAAGGGAAGAAGGGAAGGGAGGGAGGGAAGGGTCCCGAGCCGAGAGTAGATTACTCCAGCGCGGGGCCCAATTGGGAGCTCTCAGCGGCCCAGAGCCTCCGAATCGGCCGCTACAAATCAACGAATCGACCTACCGGTCAGCACCGCCCGCGGTGGAACCCAGTGCTGTGCTGCCGCTGCTGAAGCTAGCTAACGTAGAGGGAGAGCGAGGCAGCGTCAATTACATGAGCCTACGTAATTGACGCGCACTCTCCCTCCACTTGGCTCAAGACACGCCCCCTCAGTGAGGCAGACGTGATCGCTGCCTCCCCTGCTGCTTTTTCATTTCAGTTTTATGAAGAGACCAGCGAGCCTAAATTTAATATATTTATATGTGAAATAAGTTACCTGGACTATGGAAGTTGAGGACATGTAATGAAGGGGTTTAGGCTTGTTACATTGGTGACATACAGAGAGATAGTAACAGGCACACGCTTATTGCCCGCGCTCCATACAGTTTCTGAGGGGTTGCGCAATCAGAGGGGAGGCTCAGCTCACCGCTGCCTCACCTCTCATCTCTCCCTGTATTTGCAGTGGAGCTGCGCAAATTTGACGATTTTGACTATAAAAAATGATTGGATTCATATAGAAATGACATTTATAACACAGATCAGTGAAAAAATCTTTATATTTATTTTATTTTATTATTATTTTTCTTTACTTTTCTTAACAGCTATTTTCATTGGGAGTATTACAGGTGAGGCTCTGCCTCCCCTGCCCGCACGCCCCTGGTATATTGGGCATCATCTACAGTGGGCACAATCTTCTCCTTCAGTGCAGTCCTGCCTGCTGAGTTCACATCGCCACTTACCCTGTCCCAGCCTTGCCCTCCACTTCCACATCTGCTCTCCATGTTTGTTGCTCCCAGGAGAACCCAGTTTCTCTCAGAGCTGTAATCCCGTAGCCACAGCCTTGAACCACTGGAGATTAATACTTTCGCTCACACGTTGTATGATCAAGTTCTCATCGCTATTTGCACTTTCTATACCATTATTGATGGGGTTTTTTGTGTGTACACACTTATATATATATGGTTGATGCATATATATTATATATATATATAACTGTTTGTCTTGTTTAGTATATTGTTTACAGTGTACTATGTTTACTTATGGTGCTGCTGCAAGTAAGAATGTCATTGTTCTATCTGGGACATATGACAATAAAACTTTTGACTCAGAACCTCTGATAGCACAGCAAACTCCGGCCTGGGAAAGATGTGACAATCTTTAATTGTTTCCATTGTTTCGGGATTCAGTATTAACCATACCCCACCTCTGGTAAATTAAAGGAAGGTGGGGGAGTGAGAGGGGATGGGTACACAAAAAGCTGGAGAAACTCAGCGGGTGCAGCAGCATCTAAGGAGCGAAGGAGATAGGCGACGTTTCGGGTCGAGACCCTTCTTCAGACTGGGCCAGTGAGAGGGGATGTTCAGGCACTGACTCTTCCATTAATTAAGTGCAACAGTTCAGCCACCCTGTGCCTCAGCGCGGCAAATGAAATATTTAATGTAAACCCATTTTTAAGAGCATGGGACTTGCTAATTTGTTTTAATGCAGAGACAGCGTTTTAGTGTCATGTTCAATTAAGATTTCGTGCTAAAAGTGAGCTCTGGATTTTCATCCCGATCTTTGTCACTAAATTCTTTAACAAAATTCAGAATGGTTTGTCAAATCTACCCAGAGGAAATGATTGTGACATTACACAGCAATAGGCTGAGAACTTGGTTTCTGTGGGGTTGTAGCATTTGCATAAACTCCCGATGTTTTAAAAGGTAGAATGAAATTTAATTAACAAATACCTTTTTTTGACAAAACTAATCTTCTTGCAAGGACGGTGTATTGGAGTGCTGGAAATGCAAGTCATTGTGAAGGATGTTGGATAGATGGCAGTGTATTGTTGGAGAACATGGACAGGGTTCAGTGAGAATAGGTCACCAGGCATCTGCCAGATTCAGTGGTGTAGTGGTCACAGGGCCAGCAGCCACTGCTCTTCAACATTGATCCAGAGATCTGAGTTCAAATCCCACAGGGGAATTTAAATTCAAGTAATTCAATAAACCAGCTTTTTGTTTAAAAATGTTAGTCTCAGCAACAATAATCATGAAACTGCTGGTGTTATTTTGCTGGAAAGCCGTTCTGGCTCACTACCAGATAGACACACTATGCTGAAGTAACTCAGCGGCTCAGGCAGCATCTCCGGTGAAAAGGAATTGGTGACGTTTTGGGTCGAGACCCTTCTTCAGCTCACTACCAGACCTGGACTCAGTCTGACACAGAGTGACCATCAGTAGTAGGCCTCCCCCTTGGTCATGACTGACCATGGGTGATGCATCCTAGTTTGCGGGTGATGTGTGGTCGGATGCAAGCCTGGGCGATGTCATACGGAGGACAGGCTGTTGCCCATGCAGCACGTCCCCCCTCTCCACGTCACTGATCGATGCAAAGGAACAGCAGGGCCGTTACAGTTTGGCACCAGCGCTGCCGCAGGAGCTGCTAGAGCGAGGTTGGAGACAACAACGAACTGCCTTAGGGGCTCCGACTCTGGATTTTCCTTGAGGTTTATTCCTGGAGCCTTTTCCATGACTGGATATGGCCACAAGGCAGTGGAGGTTTTAAATCCCACTCCTAGATGGACTGCCTTCCCAGGCTGACGAGCCCCATCTGCCCGAGACTCATGGGGGCGGGAGCTTCTACCTTCCCGTGCAGGTCTATAGCACCTGCCCGCTGCCCATCAGCCGTGGATCCACACTAAACGCCAGCACGCTGCTCGTTACTGCATCGCAGTAGGTGGGTGAGGAAATAAAGAGATCAAGTGAGCTGCATTGCTTTGGTGGCGTTGCTGCCTCGCAGCTCCAGCGACTGGGGTCGTTGCTGACCTAAGTGGAGTTTGCATGCTCTCGCTGTGACCGCGTGGGTTTCCTCCGGCTGCTCTAGTTACCTCCCACATCCCAAAGCCCGCGGGCAGGTTAATTGGCCCTGGAATGTTTCCCCTTCATATAGGTCTTAGTATTGGCTCATTATTACCGAGATACAGTGAAAGGCTGTCCAGTCAAATCCAATCAGACTGGACACGAGTACAATCACCCATACACAGTTACAACAGGTAGTGCCACGAAAAAATTGCCAGAGTGCAGAATACATTATTGCAGCATGGTCATGTTACAGTTCATGGAGTGAGCAAGTCATACAGCATGGAAACAGGTCCTTTGACCCAACTTGCTAGTGCAGACCAAGACGTCCCATCTACGCTAGTCCCACCTGTCCCCATTTGGCCCATCTTCCTCCTGATGTCCTTGTGTATGTTTCCGAGTTCCTAAAACTCCTCCAAGACATGATCCCAGCTGCCTATACCTGTCCCATGCCTCCTTTTGCTGACCAGGGCCGTCATTTTCTTGTCATCCAAGTTCCTTACTCCCGCCTGCTTTGTCCTTCACCCTAACATGCATATCCTGAACCCATGACATCATGCTTTTAAAAGCATCCCAATTTCCAGACATTCCTTTACTGCAAACAACCTACTCCAATCAACTTTAGCAAGTGCATGTCTAATACCATTAAAATTGGCCTTTCCCTGCACCAACTTTTACTTTAGTTGAGTTTAGAGATACAGCATGGAAACAGGCCCTTCGGCCCATCGAGTCTGGGCCGACCAGCGATCCCCGCATAGTAACACTATCCAACGCACACTCCTCATTCCATTCCCTAATCTTCCTATTCCTATCCACACTAGCATATGACACGGAATTATCTGGAGGTAATATTTTTTTCATCTTTTGCCTAACTCCCTGTATTCACTCCATAGGACCTCATCCCTTTTCCTAACTATGTCATTTGGGCCGACGTACACAATGCCTTCCGGCTGCTCCCCATCCCCCTTGGGAATGTTCTGCAGCTGCTCCGAGACATCCTTGACCCCGGCATCACAGAGGCAACACACCAACCTGGAGTCATGTTGACAGCCATAGCTTCTCCTGTTTGTGCGTTCAAACATGCTTTCGAACCTTTGTATGTTCTCCTGACGGGAGCGGGGAGAAGAGGGAATGACCACGGGTGAGTGGTCCTTGATTAGAGTCATGGAGTTATACAGCGTGGAGATAGGCCCTTCGGCCCAACCTGCCTACACCAACCAACATGTCCCATCTGCACTGCGTTTGCCCCATAAGTCTCTAAACCTGTTTAAACGTTTCTTAAATGTTGCGTTAGTCCCTGCCTCAACTACCTCCTCTGGCAGTTCATTCCATACACCCACCACCCTTTGTGTGAAAAAGTTGCCCCTCACGTTTCTGGTGTATCTTTCCCCCCTCACCTAAACCAATGTCCTCTGGTCCTAGATTCCTCCACGCCGGGTAAGAGATTCTGTGTGTCTACCCGATCTATCCCTCACATGATTTTGTACATGAATATGTTGGCTGCTTTCCTGAGGCAGCCTGAAGTGTAGATGGAATCGATGGAGGCCATCAATGGAAATTTTTAAGGTGGAGATTGACAAATTCTTGATTAGTCCGGGTGTCGGAGGTTATGGGGCGAAGGCAGGAGAATGGGCTTGAGAGGAAAAGACAGATCAGTCATAGATCAGTCACGATTAAATGGCAGAGTAGACTTGATGGGCCGAATGGCCTAATTCTGCCCCCAGAACATATGAAATAGAGATGAGAGACTGGTAGTGCTGGTGCAATTGAGCCTGCCTTATGCTCTGGGATTTCTGCATTAGTTGAAATCCCAGACAAATGGAGCTGTTGTCCGAAGAGACGAATGATTATTCTGCATTAAATTAATCCACGGGCACTTAAAGTGATGCCATCAATTTGTTTTTTCTTTGAACATGACTTTTCTTAAAAGGGTTGGTATTTTGTGTAAATGGTAAACACAGGAGTGCGTGCGTACGTGCGTTGCCTGGCACTGTGGGTCTGTTTGCAGGGAGCTCCCCCCACTGCTGGAACAAACACAGTGCTTCTCCACGCAAACAACTGCATCCAACGCCAACACTTAAAGATAAAATGAATGTTGTTCACAGAGTGCCCGCCTGCAAGGAGCTCGTGTGTAGGAAGGAACTGCAGATGCTGGTTTAAACTGAAGATAGACACAAAATGCTGGAGTAACTCAGCGGGACAGGCAACATCTATGGAGAGAAGGAATGGGTGACGTTTCGGGTCGAGACCCTTCTTCAGACTGACGAAGAGTCTCGACCCTGAAACGTCACCCATTCCTTCTCTCCAGAGATACTACCTGTCCCGCTGAGTTACTCCAGCATTTTGTGTCTATCTGTTCAAGAAGGAACTGCAAATGCTGGAAAATCGAAAAGTAGACAAAATTGCTGTAGAAACTCAGCGGGTGCGGCAGCATCTATGGCGCGAAGGAAATAGGCAACGTTTCGGGCCGAAATGTTGCCTATTTCCTTCGCGCCATAGATGCTGCTGCACTCGCTGAGTTTCTCCAGCAATTTTGTCTACCTTTTGTGTCTATCTACTGAGTTCAGTTGACTTTATTGTCACGTGTACCAAGGTACAGTGAAAAGCTTTTGTTGCGTGCTATCCAGTCAGCGGAAAGACAATACATGATTACAATCGAGCCATTTACAATCAATTAAATTGAGCCACAGGCAATGATGGTCCAATTTTACACGGCCATCGTAGAGTCTGTCCTCACCTTCTCCATCATGGTCTGGTTTGGCTCAGCCACCAAGCACGACACCCGGAGGCTGCAGCGAATCGTCCGATCAGCAGAGAAGGTTATTGGCTGCAACCTTCCCTCCATTGATGAACTGTACACTGCAAGGGCCAGGAAGCGAGCGGGCAAGATCATCTCTGACCCCTCTCGCCCTGGCCACAAACTCTTTGAATCACTTCCCTCTGGAAGGCGACTCCGGACTGTCAAAGCTGCCACAGCCGGACATAAAAACAAGATTTTTTCCACGGGTAGTAGCTCTACTCAATAACCAAATATCTGTAGCCTCCTTTTGCTCTGGTATTTTATTTAATTCACATGTTTAATCAAT
The DNA here is from genome assembly GCA_035221665.1 of Okamejei kenojei. NCBI lineage: Eukaryota > Metazoa > Chordata > Chondrichthyes > Rajiformes > Rajidae > Okamejei > Okamejei kenojei. Next base: position 26,686,591 of record CM069159.1, on the reverse strand, counting down.
AATGTTTTATTATTAATGTTTAATGTTTTATGTGTCATTCCTAACTGTCACTGTATGTTGTTGTCACTTGTGGGCGGAGCACCAAGGCAAATTCCTTGTATGTGAATACTTGGCCAATAAACTTATTCATTAATTTACAGTGTATGGTTACATGATAAGGGGATAACGTTTAGTGCAAGGTAAAGCCAGCAAAGTCCGCACAAGGATTGTCCAAGGGTCACCAATGAGGTAGATAATAGTGCAGCACTGCTCTCTGGTTGTGGTGGGATGATTCATTTGACTGATAACAGCTGGGAAGAAACTGCCCCTGAATCTAGAGGTGTGCGTTATCACACTTCTGTACCTTATGCCCGATGGGAGAGTGGAGTGGGGAGTGGCCAGGGCGCGCCTCATCCTTGATTATGCTGCTGGCCTTGCCGAGGCAGCATGAGGTATAAATGGGGGTAATGGAAGCTTTCTCTGGGAGCTTGTTCCACATAGCCACCGCTTTGTGTGTGAAAAGGTTGCCCCTCAGATCCACTTTAAGTCATTCCCCTCTCACCTTACACCTTTGCCATCTAGTTTTGAACCCTAACCTGAGAAAAAAAAACACTGGCTATAGACACAACACGCTGGAGTATCTCAGCGGGACTGGCAATACCTCTGGAGAGAAGGAATGTGTGACGTTTCAGGTCTTCAGACGCAAAACAGGATTGAGAGCCAGAAGGGACATGGAGCAGGAATAAATGGAGCAGGATTTGGAGTCCAAATTTGAACTGGAGTCCAAATCCTGGAGCTGAAATGGGATTGGGCTGGAGGAGGTTGGAGCTGGACCAGTTTTCGGAGTGGGGATGGGAGGTGTAGGGTAATCAAGTGAGTATGGAATAAGACGTAGACCAGGAATAGGACTGCTGGGTTGGGAGCTGGCGTTGGGACCAGGAGTGGGACTGGAAGTTGGAGAGAGCAGGATTTGGGACAGGGTGTGAGGGAGAGCGGGAGCGAGATGGAGGTTTTGATGGGTTTGGGACTGGACTGGGAACCGAGGAGGAATGGGCCCAAAAGGCATCTGATTCCGACACGATGCAACAACCAGTAAACCAGGGAGAGGACTCGATAAAACAATTTGTTTTTGGTGCCCTTGGCCGTCTAGAAACAGTAGGATTTAATAAACAACTTTTATCCCCAAGAAAATACACGAGCAGTATTACAGTGATTTGTTTGCCTACAATAAACAGAAGCAAAATGTAATTTATCGGAAACACAAATGCCTTTGGCGTGGAGACGGATTTGGGCCGAGAGACGACAGCATTTAAAGGGTGGAAGGGCAGAGGAGAGAGGGAATCGGACAGAGAGATCGCTGCGCTCCTTCCACTCACCACGGCTTGTGAATCATTGCCAACAAGCCACGTGTGGCAGCTTTGCCTAGGATGTGGGTGGCATTAAACATGACAGCTCGAGGAGTTCACTTCACCACCACTGCCCCAGGACCTTCCAAGACAATTACTTGAGTTTTAATATTCCTATTACTGCTCATCTCAACATGCTTCTTAATCTTTCGTGTGACGTGCACAGCCTACTAGTTATTGGACAACTTGTTCTATTTGATCTTCCGTTTGATTGCATTAGTCGAAACAGGGCGGACCACGTGAAGGTTGCAATCTCCCACCCCATCTCAACGTGCTGGTGTGGAAGGCGAGCAAACAAGGGGGAGTCACGTGCGCACTCTTTGCTGGGCTGTTCATAGCCACTGATTGTAAACGCATTCATTAAACCTGCACCAACAATTTGCAATTACAAACTGGAGCACCTTTGACACAACAGAATCGACCTCAGCAGCGAGCAAGTAGTCACTCAAAGACATTTGGGTCACTCGGTCAAAGTGGCCGGCTTTAAGGAGAGTCGTTCTTTACAAGTCCTTTAAGGTGCATGGCCGTTCTTAGTTGGTGGAGCGATTTGTCTGGTTAATTCCGATAACGAACGAGACTCCCACATGCTAAATAGTTACGTGACCCCCGAGTATATAGATGGGACTAGGGGAAAACAAATGGTCGGCACGGACTGGAAGGGCCGAGAGGGCCTGTTTCCGTGCTGTAATTGTTATATGGTTATATCAGTGTGAAAGGGGCAGAGGAAGAAAATTCCGGAGCGTTGGACTCGTGAGCCTGAAGGCACGGTCCACAGTGGTGGAGTGGGTGAGGGAATCGGGGGCCCGCAGCAGGGCGACACACTGGCGCAGCTGGTAGAGCCGCTGCCTCACAGCGCACAGACCCGGGTTCGATCCTGACCATGGGTACTGTCTGTATGTTCACCCCATGACCATGTGGGTTTTCTCCGGGTGCTCCGGGCAGCCAGTACCCCAGACAGGACATGTCGGGACTCACTCCAAAGGTGTGCGGGCTTGTTGGTTAGTTGGCCCCTGTAAATTGCCCCAGTTGTGCAGGACATAGAAATGGTGTGAGAGTGATCGATGGTTGGTGTAGACTTGGGCCAAAGCTCCTGTTTCCATGCTGCATCTCTAAACTAAACTAAACAAGCCTCCAAGAATTGGGGGAGAACGAGTCTGTGGGACTGTCATAGATGCAATGACAGACTTGTAAACCAGGGCAAAGCTTCTCACACTGAGGGTTCATCCTGGGTTCTAAATAACACAGCATACAAGGAGGACATTCAACTCATTGTTCTATATCTATGGCAAAAATGTTCAATCCCATATCTATCCTCTGCCCACAGAGCTTCATTTTCACAGGCCAACCAACCTACAAACCCACACGTCTTTGAGATGTGGGAGGAAACCGGAGCGCCCGGAGAAAACCCACGCGGTCACAGGGAGAACATGCAAGTTCCACACAGAGAGTACCCGAGGTGAGGATCGAACCCAGGTCTCTGGCTCTACTAGCTACACCACTGTGCCGGGCCCTAATGATATGGGAGATGGTCGGAATTACCCAATGGTTGGAATTTATCTACATTTGGAAAGGCAGAGCCTGATGGCATTGTGCGGGAAATCCTGCCTCACTCATTATCGTTTGAGGAGGTAACTGAGAGGATTGATGATGGCCGGCTGATAGGCAATATCGACGTGGACATCAGCAAGCCATTTGACAAGATCTCACATGGTAGGCTGGCGCAGAAAGGAACGCACAAGGTGGGCCGAAGGGCCTGTTTCCGTGCTGCTTCGCACAATGATTCTATGACTCGTACTACCTGCGATCTATAAAACCATTGCTTGTGTCAAAGGGTGGTGAATCTGTGGAATTCATTGCCACTGACACCGGTGGAGTCAAGGCCAAGTCAATGGGTATTTTTTAAGCGGAGGTCGACAGGCTCTTTTCAGTAAGGACGTCAAGGGCTTTGGGGAGAATGGGGTTGCGAGGGAAAAATAGATCGCCAATGATTGAATGGTAGAATAGATTTGATGGGCCGAACGGCCTAATTCAACTCCGAGGGTCTTATGGCCCAACAGTACTTTCGCCAATCGTATTAAATTTTGATCTTCTGGTCACCGGCCCTCCTGGAAAGTGTTAAACAGTAACAAATTAGAAGTGACTTTGAAATGTTTCCTGGTCCCCACATGCAGGGGATCCTTCAATGAAATGTCCCTGTTTAAAATTTTAATAGCATTATATATTATACATCACTAATATCCATCTAAATAATAAATCACACATCACGCTGCAGCACCGTTTAGCATTAGCATTACCGCGTTAGAAATTAAAGGATAATTAACAAAAGACGACAATTATTTTAAAGTTTAATCTTTCTACTGCTTTGGCAGTGGAGGCAGCTATGGGTTCGCTAATCCTGAGAGTCAGTGAGGATGCTGGCATGTATCTTACAGCGACAGGCAGGCAGGCAGACAACCCAGCCACAGATCCAAATTAATGGAATATTGCCATGAAATTTAATTTAGATTGTTTGATCTTTTCAAATTTAAAGATCGCAAAGGCTCAATTCCATGCGCTCAATTTATTCCCCAAAAGGACACAACGAGCTGCAGTAACTGAGCAGGTCAGGCAGCACCCAGCACTTGTTGTGTATTAGTTCGTGAGTCACAGGAGCAGAATTAGGCTATTTGGCCCATCAGGTCCACTTTGCCATTCAATCATTCAATCATGGCTGATCCATCTTTCCCTTCCAACCCCATTCCACTGCCTGCTCCCCCTAAGCTTTGATGCCTTTACTAATCAAGAATCTACTAATCCCAGCTGTAAAAATACCGAAGGACTTGACCTACGCAGCCATCTGTGGCAATAGATTATCAACCTTCAGGCTAAAGAAATTCCTCCTCATCTCCTTTCTCCCGGAGCGGGCGATGCCTTACCTGGGATCGCCGTTTGGAGATCCGGAGTGCTGAGCCTGCTGCGTCGACATCGCGGAGCTGTGGTTTGCGGAGTTCCCGGCGTGGGCGGCGCTGACCAACATCGCGGAGTTTGCCGAGGGCCGCCAGCGTTAAACCTCCGCCCAGCTCGGCCCGTGGACTTCGGGAGCCGCGGACTCCGATAGGAAGTGGCCGATTCGGAGGTCCAAGCCGCTGAGGACGTTCTTCCATACCGACGTCGGAGTTCCATCATCCCGGCGAGAGGGCCTGGACATCGGGCTGCTGTAGCGGCGACTGCGGGGGGCTCGGGAGGCCCCGACCACGGGTGAACATCAAGGAGGAGGTTGGCTGAACTTTGGGTGCCTTCCCTCACAGTGGGAAACTTTGATACCGCTGTGTGAGGATGTTTGTGTTGTAGACTATCGGGTTCTGTGTTATTTTTATTAATTTTTTGATTCGTATGACTGTGTGACGAAAAAGCATTTCATTGTCTCTGCACTTGTACTCTGCACAATGACAGTAAAGGTGAATCAAATCACCTTTTACTCTGAGGCCGTGCCTTCTGATCGTAGACTCACCCACGCTGGAAACATCCTCTCCACATCCACTCTATCCAGAACATTTAACTATCCAGTAACTTTCAATGATCCCCATCCTTCTAAAATCCAGCAAGTACAGGCCCAGAGTATTAACCAGCATCTGCAGTTTCCTGTTTCCACTCCATTTTACCTCCTATTCCTACAAGCGGCAAGTGGTCTGAGCTTAACCATTCTATTTCTCTTTTATTTATTGTGTTTTCTCAGGAGAAGGGGTTGCCCCGACAGTGCCTCTGCCAGCCAGAGGTCAAAGATGAAGCTCCGCTCAGGATGAACGAGTCTGCTGGCGGTGCCTGGGAGTGGCAGCCTGACCAGAGATCTCAACCCTGCTCCGCTCACGACATCCATCCCTGAACAAAACGGGCTGCTGTCAACAGACCACCCTCACACTTGATATCCACAGGTTTAATCTACAGCTCTGAAGACCATTCCTTCCCGAAAAAAACACGGTAATTTTCCTTTTGTGAGTTATCATAGTCTGGCTGCCTCGCCAACAGTCTGTCATTAGTATGTTTTAGTGTTCTTTAGCTTGTTTTATGCTTTAAAAAATCCTACCTCGACGCGGTATCAAATCTCCGTCCGCACTGCGGCCTAACATCGAGGAGCTGGCTGGCGGTACTTCGCTGAGCTTCGTGGAGCCTTCAGGACAACATCGTTGAGCTGCCCATCCCTTTGCCAGGGATCCACCTCGGAAGCTCCGACCGTGGGAGACTGCGGACTTAACGTCGCAAAGTCCGCGGTTCCTGGTTAGGGACCGACTTCGGGAGCTCCAAGCCGCGGGAGTTTCGATCGCCCTGACTGCGGATGGTGCGACTGCCCCGACCGTGGAAGAATAAAGAGGGAAGAAGTTTAGACTTTAGTGCCTTCCATCACAGTGAGGAATGTGGGGAATCCACTGTGGTGGATGTTTATGTCAGCTTTTATGTAGTCATGTGTCTTGGTGCTTTTTTTTGTGTATGGCTCTATGGTAATCGAGTTTCCCTAAACCTTAATTGGTACATGTGACAATAAACTGACCTTGAAACCTTGAATAACTAGACGACAGTGTTTGATGGCACTGGGCCTGCACTCGCTGGAGTTTAGAAGGATGAGGGGGAACTCATTGAAACTTACCAAATAGTGAAAGGCCTGGATAGAGTGGATGCGATGAGGATGTTTCCACTAGCGGGAGAGTCTAGGACCAGAGGCTAGAGTCTGGGGCACAGAATAAAAGGACATATCTTTACAAAGGAGATAAGGAAGAATTTTTTTAGTTGGTGGTGATTTCATTGCCGCAGGCGGCTGTGGAGGCCCAGTAAGTAGATATTGTTAAGGTGTAGATTGACAGATTCTTGATTAGCACGGGTGTCAGGGTTTAAGGGGAGAAGGCAGGAGACCGGGGTTGAGAGGAAAAAGGTAGATCAGCCATGAATGAATGGCTGAATGGACTCGATGGGCCAAATGGCCTAATTCTGCTCCTTGAACCTATGAATGGGACACAAACCATAACCAGAAGGACCTGTGTCACGACAGTGTCACGCAATCTTGGACAATCACTTGAGAGACAGATTGAGAATTTAAAATCCAATCTGAACGTGTAAAAGGTTGCCTCAGAAACACAGCGGAATGTCTGAAGGGGCATCGCGAAGCAAAACTACCTCATTAGTGACCCTCAGACTATCCTTGTTCGGATGTTGCTGGCTTTACTTTGCACTAAATGTTATTCGATTATAATGGTAGGACACAAAACTCTCTCCTGACGCTGAGTTCCTCCAGCACTTTGTCTTAAGGTGATAGTAATAGGAACAGAATTAGGTAATTTGGCCCATCATCTACAGTACTTCAATCATGGCTGATCTATCTCTCCCTCCTACCTCATCCCCCTGACACCCGTACTAATCACAAATCTATTTATCTCTGCTTTACAAATATCCATTGACTTGGGCTCCACAGCATTCCGCAGCAAAGAATTCCACAGATTCCCCACCCTCTGACTAAAGAAGTTCCTTTTCATCTCCCTCCTAAAGGAACGTCCTTTAATTCAGAGGCTATGACCTCTAGTCCTAGACTCCCACTAGTGGAATCACCCTCTCCACATCCACTTGTGTTTAGTGAGCAGAGCACAGGAGATGGGACGGGACAGAGTTGGTTTTGCGCACAGCTGGATCTGCAGGTTATGAAAGACTCTGATAGGGATTACCCATGCGGTGGAGGAGCAGAGGGGCAAAGTAGGCAACATAATCAGTTAAATCAGGCAATTAAAAACGAAATCCATTCAATCGTTGAAGTCCCCAGTTATCGAGGGGAGTTAATTAACTGCCATCTTCTGCAGTTTGTTAGCAAATAATTTAAGCTGAATATAACATATAACAATGTCCATAAATTAAAAGTGAACATGCAATCATTCTGTTTATTATTTTGTTGAGTTGTTTCTATTAAATCGGAATTAAGCTGATGAAACGATGTTGTGTTGGTGACCATTTATAGATAATGCGATTGGGAATTCAGACCCGGCTGAGAATGCAGAGGGCGTTTGCAGTCCGTGTTCAAAATGCAGCAGAGTTCCCTGTGAATCAAGCGCCTCTCCTTTTTACCGGTTGTTCATAAGTTATCGGAGCAGAAATAGGCCATTCAGTCCATCAGGTCCGCTCCACTATTCTATTGACATTGTTATTGGTTTATTGCTGCCACCATAGATCGGGTAAATGCACAATGTATCTCGGGGCGCAGCATTGAAGGCGCCTCTGCCCACAGTCTGCCCGTTTTTTCCCATCTTTTTTTAATTTTAGTTTGTCTAAACAGTTTGTTTTGGGGATAGTTTTTCTATGTGGGGGAGGGGGGAGGGTAAGGGGGAAACTTCCTGGGAAACAGGAGACGACTATTTCTCCGTGTCGTGCCCTCGCCCCCCCCCCCCCCCCCCCTCCTCGCGGCCTACCAACTGGATCATGCGCCTTTCCTACCGGAGACCGGGGACGGACCAGAGCTCCCGGCAGTGGTGGAGCAGCGTTCCCGGCGGATCGGACGATGCCTTCCTGGATCGCCGTTTGAAGCTCCGGAGCGTCGGGCCTGCAGCGTCGACATCACGGGGCTGTGGTACACGGAGCTCCCAGCGCGGGCGGCGCTGACCGACATCGCGGAGTCCCTGGGGCCCTTTGCCGATGGCCGCCAGCGTGAATCTCCACCCGGCGCGGCCTGGGGACGTCGGGAGCTGGGGTCTCCAGTGGGAAGTGGCTGATTTGGAGGTCCAAGCCGCTGAGGTTGGCCTCCCGTTCCGACGTCGGAGTTCCATCGTCCCGGCGAGCGGGCCTGAGCAGCGGGCTGCCCGTAGCGGCGACTGCGGAGGGCTCCGGAGGCCCCGACCACGGGTGAACATCAGAGGAAGATGACTGACTTTGGTGCCTTCCCTCGCAGTGGGAAACGTTTGATTCTGCTGTGTGGGGATGTTTTATGCTGAACTCTATCGTGTGCTGTGATCTTTATTTCATTGTTTGGCCACTTTTCACTGAGCCAACTGGCACATGTGACAAATAAATGTATCTTGTAAGAGTAGGGGAATCGAGAACCAGAGGACATAGGTTTAAGGTGAAGGGGAAAAGATTTAACAGGAACCTGAGGGGTAACTTTTTCACGCAAAGGTGATAGGTGTATGGATTGAGCTGCCGGAGGGGGTAGTTGAGGCAGGTACTATCGCAACGTTTAAAAAAACATTTTGACAGGTACATGGATAGGACAGATTTAGAGGGATACGGACCAAGCGCAGGCAGGTAGGACCAGTATAGATGGGACATGTTAGCCAGCAGCGGCAAGTTTGGCCGAAGGGCCTGTTTCCATGCTGTATGAATCTATGACTATGACTCTATGTACCGAGATACAGTACAAAACCTTATTTGCCTGCTATCCAGTCAGATCACATTAGAAAATAAGTACTATCATGGGGCCAGAATGAGGCCATTCAGCCCATCGAGTCCACTCCGCCATTCAATCATGTTCTTCTGCCTTCTCCCCATAACCTTAGATGGCGTTATTAATCAAGAATCTGTCAATCTCCGCCTTACAAATACCCATTGATTTGACCTCCACCACAATCAGTGGCAATGAATCGCACAGATTCACCACCCTCTGGCTAGAGAAATTCCTCCTCGTCTCCTTTTCATTCTGTGACAATCCATACATAAGTACAACAGATAGTGAAAGGAGACTCTGTAACTGGTCTGTATCCTGCTGTAACCTTTGATTACCCTTCTCTCTTTCCGCAGCTCCACCAATTTTTATATTGTCTGCAAACCTAGTAATCAGCCCGCCTGCATTTTCATCTAAATCCTTTATATTTAGTTGTGCAGAATCTCCTGTGCTTTCCATGCTGGGATAATGCCCCTAGTCGAAAGCAGACTGTGTATTGCAAACCTGTGCTGCCACTCTTTGAAATGCCAGGCATCACCTGTGGGTGGCTCTGTGGAGCAGGTGCTGGAGCAGGCCAGTGGCACCCCCAGCTGGCTGCTCTCGGTACAGCAGGCCTGATTCAGAATCAACAACAAAGTGGAAATTACATTTCTGTAGCTCCTGTAACGTCCCAAAGTACTTTGCAAGGAAACAAGCTGGCACAAAGGCAGATAATGTGATACTTGGGCATCGTAGAAAAATTCTATCACTGCAGGAGGCCATTCGGCCCTTGAACATTGCTTCAGTCAATCCCACCTGCCTGCACTGGGTCCGTGACCACAGCACGTGGCTCTTCATGCACCCACATGCCAATAATTGTGCAGACGTGACGAGGACTTCTGCCACTCCCTCTTCAGATGGCGAGTCAGGATGTTGTTTATTTGTGTTGGAAGGAACTGCAGATGCGGGTTCATCAAAGGTTGACACAAAATGCTGGAGTAAGTCAGCGGGACAGGCAGCATCTCTGGAAAGAAGGAATGGGTGATGTTTCGGGTCGGGTCTCGACCTGAAACGTCACCTATTCTTTAGCTGTGTTGGGTAGTCCTCAACATTTAACAGAAGTTTGGGCAGGTGCATGGATAGGAAAGGTTTAGAGGGATCTGGGCCAAATGTGGGTAAATTGGACTGGATTGAATGGGGCATCATTGGTCAGCATGGAAAGGTTGGGGCAAAGGGCCTGTTCCCATGCTGTATAACTCCATGCCTGCCAGTCCCAGACTCCCACATCACAACGGCAGAAGCCAGTGTTTCACCTTATGGTTTGGTTTAGAGATACGGGACAGAAACAGGGCCTTCGACCCACCGCGTCTGCGCTCACCAGCGCTCACATGTACACTTGTTCTATCCTACATTCGAGGGGCAAATTACAGAAGCCAATAAAACCTGCACGTGTAAAACTCTGTGAAATTGTTTTGAGTCGCCAGATTTGGGGCGATTTCCAAAGTTCCAAATTCCGGTCCACACTGGGCACTAGGCACTAGGAAACAGAAGCTTGGATAACTCCTCTGTACAGCAGAGGGAGGCAGCAGCCTGGAGAATGAAATCCTGCATCCACCATCTCTGGTCAGCACCACCAATGTGATTCATAGAGTCATACAACACGGAAACTGGTCCTTCGACCCAGCTTGTACCTGCCCCAAACGAGGTCCACTGACAGCTCGATCCATACACCCACCACCTTCTGTGTGGAAAAGTTGCTTCTCCGGTTCCTATTGCATCTTCCCCTTACCACAAAGCCACATCTTCTGGTTCTTCATTTCCCTTACTGTGGGGTAAAAAAGGCTGCATTCACCATATCTATTCCACTCAAGATTTAATGCACCACTGTAAATAAAATCTTAGCCTGCCCAACACCTCCCCCTATAGAGCAGCCCAAGTCCTGGCAACATCCTCGTACATCTTCTCTGGGCTTTTTCCAGCTAAATGGCACTCTTGACTCGCTTGCCTTGGTCCTTCATACGGTATGTATAGAGAGGAACTGCAGATGCTAATTTACATGAAGAAAGACACAAAATTCTGGAGTAACTCTCCAGAGATGTTCCAGCATTTTGTGTCTATCTTCGGCATCCTTCAAATAGCAGGGTGACATAAACTGAACACAGTATTCCAAATGCAGCCTGACCACTGTGACGTGAGACTGTTTCTTCAGCCCAGTGTGGGGACAGCAGTTACCTCTTAACCTATATCACACGTTCATCATTTGGTCATTTTCATACTGTAGACGGCTGTTCCCCACATTATACCAGTAACTGCTGGCTGTAATCATGGTTCCGACATATCTGAGGTATCGTGGGCTTGTAAAAGGAGCTCTGCAAACACAAGGCACAGCAGTACATTTGCAGCCTTACAGCGCCAGAGACCAGGGGTAAGTCAGCTGGACGGGTGGCTTCACTGGAGAACATGGATAGGCGAGGTTTCGGGTCATGATGGGTCCATTTTCTCCAGAGATGCTGCCTGACCCGCTGAGTTACTCCAGTACTGTGTGTCCTTTTGCACGAATAGACTTGCAATCACCAGCAGCATTTATGTGGCCATATTGTTCATATTAGAATAAACATGTTGCTGTAAAAATAAATGACAAATGCTGGAAATACTCAGCAGGCCAGGCAGTAACTGTGGAGAGAAACAGTTAATAGTTCAGGACAATGACCTGTCGATGAAGAACAGTTCATCGCTTCTGCTTCGACGTCTGATCTCCAGTGCACGTGTCTTTTGTTTAACTTTTCAGCATGTTTTTCATTAACTATTTTGACTTGTCAAGAGATCACTGTGACAGTGCACGTGGAAAAACAGGAACTTGTTCAGTTGGATGAGAGTCTGTCTGCAGCCCAGTAAATTAACGTCCAGTGTTTATTGTTAGTTCATCAAGGAATGGATGGCACAAGGTGGGAGGTGAGGAGGCAGCCCCACGGACACAGCTTGGGATTGTCATAAACATACCTGGACACACAGGAACATTGGTCAGCAGGACGAAACCTTCCCAACATCTCAGGGAGACTGTAAGGAGCTTTGCCTTTACACTTACAGCACCAGAGACCTGGGCTCGATCCTATCTGTAAGGAGCTTGTACGCTCTCTCTGTGACTTTGTGAGTTTTCCCCCACATTCCAAAGACGTGCAGGTTTGTTGGTTAATTAGATTTGATAATTTGTATTTTTTTTAAATGGCCCCTAGAGTGTAGGACAGTGCTAGTGATCACTGGTCAGCACTGGTGGGCCAAAGGGCCTGCTTCAGCGCCGTATCTAGTCTAAAAAAAAATTGCGATAACTCAAAAATAGTTTGAGGCGAGTATAACCAAAATATTAAATGAAGCAAAGAGAATGGAATTATATCATTTCCACAATGGCAGGGAATCTGCAGGAGGCACCACCTCAAAGAGGGAGCCAGTAGCATCAAAGATCCACACCACTCTGGCCACTCTCTCATTTCGCTGCGACCATCAGGAAGGTGGTGCTGAAGTCTGAAACTGTAACGTCCAGATTCAGAAACAGCTTCTTCCCAACAACCATCAGGCCATTGAATGCCAGAGGTGACCTTATTGAAACACAAGGGTGCTTGACAAGATGGAAAAGGAGAACAGAAATGGGCAACATGGTGGCGCAGCGGTAGAGTTGCTGCCTTACCGCGCAAGGCACCCGGGTTCAATCCTGACCAAGGGGGCAGTCTGTGCGGAGTTTGACCGTTCTCTCCGTGCCCTGCATGTCGATTCTCCAGGATCTCCGTTTTCCTCCCACACTCCAAAGACAGACAGGTTTGTAGGTTAATTGGCTTGGAAAAATTGTAAATTGTCCAAAATTGACAATAGACAATAGATGCAGGAGTAGGCCATTCGGCCCTTCGAGCCAGCACCGCCATTCAATGTGATCATGGCTGATCATCCCCAATCAGTACCCCGTTCTTGCCTTCTCCCCATATCCCCTGACTGCGCTATCTTTAAGAGCCCTATCTAGCTCTCTCTTGAAAGCATCCAGAGAATCGACCTCCATCGCCCTCTGAGGCAGAGGATTCTACAGACTCACCACTCTCTGTGAGAAAAAGGGTTTCCTCGTCCACATTCTAAATGGCTTACTCCTTTTTCTTAAACTGGCCCCTGGTTCTGGACTCCCCCAACATCGGGAACATGTTTCCGGCCTCTAGCGTGTCCAAGCCCTTAACAATCTTATATGTTTCAATGAGATCCCATCTCAGCCTTCTAAACTCCAGAGTGTAAATAAAACAGAGGTGCATAAAAAAAAGTGCTGGAGGAAGGATGTGGCGTGGTTCAGCAGGGAGCCACCTACAACTGTTCAGCTGGATGGACTCGGATGCTGATTTTGCTTTGATAGAACAGAACAGGACAGGAACAGGTCCTTCAACCCAAATGTCTGAGCTAAACAGCAAAGATCCGATAGCGGAGCAAGATACACCACTCCTGCTAAATGCAATGGGCCGACGTGTAGTACGCAACAGAACAGAACGTGGGCCTTTTTCTCATCCATTTCCGTAACCGGAATCGACCCGACCCGCAGTGTAATCAACGTTTGTGGGGGGTACAGTTTGCGTTAATAAATTAAAATTCTGAAAATGAGAAGATTTTTACCAAATAACTTTTATTTTTACGAGGATGTTTCCGTAACCGGCTTCCGTCTCCGACTTGGTATCATATGGGATCTTTGGTGCGGAGATGGAAGCCGGTTACGGAAATGGGGCCGTAAATTACCCATGAATCTGCCCATGACGTCTTTTTCGTCGAGTGATCTATCTTGCTCCGCTATAGGATCTTTGCTAAACAGATGCCAAGATAAAATAATCGTCTCTGCCTGCTCCTGATCCACATCCTTGCATATCCATGTCCCTAATTAACACCTCTTAAGCACACTCTTATATCTGCCTCCATCACACCCCCGGCAGACTTTCCACTGCGTAAAAAACACCTGTCACACTCATCTCCTTGAAACTCTGCCCCTCTCACCTTAATGCTGTCCTCTAGTCTTTGATATTTCTACCTCGGCTTCTCACCGTGCACCAAGGAGCAGTGATGGTGAGGAGACTCCAGGCCAGTGCCAGGTCACTGGGTTGAGGAGGGGGATGGACAGGCAAGAAACTGAAAGGAGGAAATTGAATTGCTCATCAGCCATATTGATCAGAGCAAGGTTGTGACTTCATAAGTTCTAGGAGCAGAATTAGGCCATATGGCCCAACAAGTCCATTCAACCATTGCTGATCTATCACTCCTTCCTATCCCCATTCTCCTGGGAGCCTTCTCCCCATAGCCCTTGACACCCGAACTAATCAAGAATCTATCTATCTCCGCCTTAACTTGGGCCCCAACAGTTTGAAGATCTGGGAGAAATACAGCGCGGGAACAGGCCCTTCGGTCCACCGAGCCCACGATCCCAGCACATTAACGCTACCCTACACACACTAGGGACAATTTACACTTATACCAAGTCAATTAATCTACAAACTAGTGTGGGAGGAAACTGAAGATCTGGGAGAAACCCCATGCAGTCAGGGGGAGAAACTCTGCAGACAGCACCCGTAGTCGGGATCGAACCCGGGTCTCCGGCGCTGCAAGCGCTGTACGGCAGCGACTGTAGGGTTGCTCCACCGTGCCCCGTTGTGTGGGCCGTGCCACGTTGTGCGATGTTGTGGCACCAAATGGAGCGACGGAGAACCAACATGGGATGAAGTCAATCACAGCGGCAGAGAGAAACAAATTTGAAAAATACATGCAGGATTTATTCTGTATTTGTCACAGCACCTGACAAGTGAGCAGTATAGTACATGATTTCAAAACCTGCAACTGCATTACTAAAAGTTTGTGAATGTGAGGCTGCAACAATCGAAGTGTTAAAATATTTATGCAAAAAAAAAATCATGCTTTAATATTCTAAAGATCAAATACAAAAAATGGATCTCTTTAAAAAACCTCTCGTCACTTAGCAACATGGGAAAGACAACCCGATATACATCGCAGGCAAGTCTTATATAGACACTTGTATTTATCAAGCAGCGCCTCCAATTGTTCTATTTATAGAACAAAGGCATAGACAACATCAGCTGTACATAACGCAGTATTGTCACAAAGGCTTCTCTCTTTCAAGAACAATGCTTACCAGAATGTAAGTTTCAGGACATATTCCTTGACATTTCAGAGCAGAAAATATCTATTGGTAAATAGCATCAGTGAGTAGGAAGATACCGTGCATATAACCTGACTGCACACTGTGAAATAGTAAATAATACTGTTCAGTTGGTGCATATTCTCAGCTGCTGCGTCAAAAAGACATGGCACTAGTTTTTAATTTAAAGGGACAGATTTCCCATTAAATTGATGATCAAAAATCGCCAGATTAAAACGTTCTCCATCAAAAGCCGGCAAAGTTTGGGCTGGGCTTTACTCCACCCACTCACTGCACGAGTCTCATATCAGAAGAATGAATCAGGAGCATTCACATAGCATTGACTTTAATTGATCCGAGACACACGTACCTCACGGCCTACTTGCTCTATCAGTGAGTGGCTGGGGTGTTGGGCCTCACCATAACACATCGGGTCAGCTCAACATGTTGACTGACACCTTCTGCCCAGAGTCACGCAAAGAACAGGCACTGGACAGGTGGATCCTAGGAGCTGCCTGCTGGCAAGAACCACATCCCAATGCGTGCAAGGAAAGGAACAGATTGTGTGAGGATTTCCAGGGAAGGCTAATGTTAAATTTTTTTTAAAAATTAAACTCGGTTGTTAACCTGTGGTGAGTTGGCTCATTTTAACTGAGCTAAATTGTTGGAGAATCAATGCAGCCACGTTCGGCATTTCTCAATCCGAGAGACAGAAACGCACGAAAAAACAGTCAAGTAAAAAGCCACCATTCTGTCCTAAATCAAAATGAAATCAAACATAATGCCTTCAATAATCCAGCAAGTATTTTTAAAGTTCCTCCCTGCATTGCTAACATTTTCCTTAATGTGCCCCCCCCCCCCCCCCGCACCCACCCATGAAGAATCTTTGGATTGTGTAAAGAATATTTAAAGTTCTATAACAAAAAAGAATAAATAATTAAACTGAGAAGTGAAGTTGAGAATCAATCAACTTAATCGTGATCATTGGGTCACACAACAAGGCTAGGATGAAGCATGTAAGGATGGAGGCAACTAATAAATGTGCCCTGTTACATGTTTAGCTGAGTTTAGTTTAGAGATACAGCATTGAAACAGGCCTTCGGTCCAACAAATCCATGTCTACAACCCGTTTACACTAATCCTATGTTATCTCTTCCTCTCCCGACACACTAGCGGCGGTTTAGAGGCCAATTAACCTACGAACCCGCACGTCTTTGACATGTGTTTACCAAAGATCCTATAGCATATATGATCTTTGGTGTTTACTGATAGGATCACACGTAATTTAAGAAGGAGCTTTGAGCACTGATGCTGGCACTGGTAGCAAGGTCCCCTCTTAGTCAACATAATTTCAAGTCACGCTTCTCAGGCCAAACAAACTCAGTCCTGCTGGACTGAGAAAATACAAATTCAAACAGCTGAGGAGAAATCACCTTCATTATTAACAACCTGCGCATCGAGAAAAGAAAGCTACAGCAATGGAAATCTATATCAGATTCAAATAGGCGGCCCTCTTTTGCATTTGCCTGCTTAAAATGATTGAGGTGTTCTAAGAAGCAGAATCTTACACAGGGCGTGTGTCTTACACATAGTGAGCATTGGGACCAATGGCAGAACGTTTCCACCACAGTGGCACGGTGCATGGCAGCAGTGGCGGTGAGAGCCGTTTGATACAATGAGCATGTGACGGCACAGGGCCTCTTCCTCGCTAGAGTTTAGAAGGATGAGGGGGTTCCTCATTGAAACTTACAGAATAGTGAAAGGCCTGGATAGAGTGGATGTTTCCACTAGTAGGAGTCTAGGATCAGAGGCCTCAGAATAAAAGCACGTACCTTTAGAAAGGAGATAGAATCTGTGAATAGGGTGATGAATCTGTGAAATTCATTGCCACAGAAGGATGTGGAGGCCAAGTGAAAGGATATTTTTAAGGTGGAGATTGATATATTTTTGATTATTGTATTAGGGGTTATGGGGAGGCAGGAAAATGGGGTTGGGAGGGAAAGATAATCTTGGCGACAAAGAACCATCATCTATTTATTTGCCTCTGAAATCCACAATTTGAGATTTGTAATTTAAAAATAAAATCACATGTGGTTAAAGTGCACATTGTCAGATTTTAATAAAGGCCAATTTTATACATTTTGGTTTTACCATGTAGAAATCACAGCAGTGTTTATACATATTCCCCCATTTCAGGGCACCATAATGTTTGGGACACATGGCTTCACAGATGTTTGTAATTGCTCAGGTGTGTTTAATTGTTTCCTCAATGCAGGTATAAGAGAGCTCTCAGCACCTAGTCTTTCCTCCAACTGTTTGGAACAACATTAAGAAGAAAGAGAGCACTGGTGAGCTTACTAATCGCAAAAGGACTGGCAGGCCAAGGAAGACACTCTTGAGTCAGGTGTGGATTGGTCAATGACCACTGTCTGCAGAAGGCTTCATGAACAGAAATACAGAGGCTACACTGCAAGATGCAAACCACTGGTTAGCCGCAAAAATAGAATGGCCAGGTTACAGTTTGCCAAGTACTTAAAAGAGTTCTGGGAAAAGGTCCTGTGGACAGATGAGACAAAGATTAACATATCAGAGTGATGGCAAGAGCAAAGTATGGAGGAGAGAAGGAACTGCCCAAGATCCAAAGCATACCACTTCATCTGTGAAACAGTGGTGGTGGTGTTATGGCCTGGACATGTATAGCTGCTGAAGGTACTGACTTCACTTATCTTCATTGATGATACAACTGCTGATGGTAGCAGCATAATGAATTCTGAAGTGTATAGACACATCCTATCTGCTCATGTTCAAATGCCTCAAAACTCATTGGCCAGCGGTTCATTCTATAGCAAGACAATGATCCCAAACATACTGCTAAAGCAACAAAGGAGTTTTACAAAGCTAAAACATGGTAAATTCTTGAGTGGCCAAGTTAATCACTTGATCTGAACCCAATTGAGCATGCCTTTTATATGCTGAAGGGAAAACTGAAGGGGACTAGCCCCCAAAACAAGCAGAAGCTAAAGATGGCGGCAATACAGGCAGGTCTGGCAGTGCATCACCAGAGAAGACACCCAGCAACTGGTGATGTCCATGAATCGCAGACTTCAAGCATGCAAAGGATATGCAACAAAATACTAAACATTACTATTTTCATTTACATGACATTGCTGTGTCCCAAACATTATGGTGCCTTAAAATGGAGGGGGACTATGTATAAACACTGCTGTAATATCTACACGGTGAAACCAAAATGTATAAAAATGGCCTTTATTAAAATCTGACAATGTGCACTTTAACCACATGTGATTTTTTTCTATTCCAAATCTCAAATTGAGGAGTACAGAGGCAAATAAATAAATGATGGGTCTTTGTCCCAAACATTATGGAGGGCACTGTGTCTCTCCCTCTCAACCCCAATCTCCTGCCTCCCCATCACCCCTAACACACTAATCAAAAATCTATTAATCTTCAGCTTAAAAATATCCTTTGACTTGACCTCCACATCCTTCTGTGGCATTGAATTCCACAGATTCATCACCCTCTGTCTAAAGAAATTCCTCCTCATCTCCTTTCTAAAGGTACGTCACTGTACTCTAAAGGAGGGCACTGTTGTTCAGCCACGATTGAATGTTGGAGTAGACTTAATGGGCCGAATGGCCTAACTCCACACCTACAACTTATGAACAATGCAATGCAGAGTGTGGATCTGTACTGACCCAGCCCCCAAAGGCTCCTTCACTACACAAGAAACAGGGTGTTACATGGTGTGTAATATTGAGAGAAAGGCAGCAGCAGATTGGGAGCAGCTGCCCCGGACAGTATATCACCATGCAGCCTCTGAGGAAGGCTGGACTGTGAACCAGCACCGCACCACTTGCAGACTGCGTCAGTAACGCCAAGTGATGCACTTGGCCTGACCGCAGTGCTGGGTTCACATGGCCCAGTTTCGGGAGAGCACAGGCACCTCCTCAGCACCCCTCTAGTTCAGCTCTTCGTCTCCGCTCTCATCTGAGGTATCGTTGGGTGCAATTTTCCAGTTTTTGCGTTTCTTGCTTCTGATTTCTCGGTCGCCCTCTGCCACCGGGATATCCCTCCGCTCTTTCTTTTTCCTCCTCTTCTTCTCTTTCTGCAGCCGAGCGCTGGAACTGCTGCCGTCCTTGCTGCTGGTGTCGGAGAGGCGGGCGTTGGACGAGCCACTGTCACTGGACAGGCAGGGCTTTTCCTTCTGCTGCCCCGCTGCCTTCTCCTTCCGTTTCTTTGCTTTCATCCTTTTCCTTAAATTCTCCTCCTCCACCGAGCTCTCGCTGTCACTCGAAGAATCGCTACTCTGCAGGCTTCGCTTCCGCCTCACCTTCTTCCGAGACTTCTTCTTGTGTTTCTTCTTGCTAGTTTTGCTTGAGCGCTTGCGCTTGTGTGAAGCCAGTTTCAAGGTCTCTGGGTGCATGGGTTTCTCCCCGGTGGCAGCGTATCCATCGCTGTCCTTCTGGTCGCTGGAAAGGTAAAGTAAAGATGAGTTCTTACACACAGCTGCAATGTCTACAAGCAGAGGCGCACACCAGAACAACCTGTGACTACCTGATCGTTGAGTTATTACGGCAGGCAAGGAGGCCATTCAGCCCACCGTGTCCGTGATCACCCTCTACGCACGGATTCAGTCCCATTCACCAGCTCTAGCCTCATCTTCCTTCTAGTTTATTTCGCTCAAGTGCCTATCCAAATTTTCTTTTCAAGTTTTAAGGGCGGCACAGTGGCACAGCAGCAGAGTTGCTGCCTTACAACGCCAGAGACACGAGTTCAAACCTGACCACAGGTGTTTCTGTACTGAGTTTGACGTTCACCCTGTGGCTGCGTGGGTTTTCTCCGGGTGCTCTGGTTTCCTCCCACACTCCAAAAACATGTAGGTTTGCAGGTTCATTGGCTTCTGTAAAATTGCTGCTAGTGTGATTGCTGGTCGGCTCGGACTTAGTGAGCCAAAAGGCCTGTTTTTACACTGTATCTCTAAACTAAACCAAATCATTGATCGTTTCTGATGTCAGCACCCTTACAGTTACCACTGGCCTGGCCTGGGCCTCTATGTTTACCACACCGCCACTTTTAGAACTTTAGACGTCTCGCTCTATACTCCAATGTCCAATGTCAAAGAAATGAACACCTCTAGGACGCATCCTTGGGAAGTACTGCGCTGACCACCTTCTCTTCAAACAAATTTCCGTAAAAGCTTCTCCTGACTTTGTGACCCCTGAAAGCCTCAGCTTTTTTAACATACTTTAGTGACACTGTCTAATGCTCGTTTAAAATCCATACAGACAACATTCACCTCACTCCTTTCATCAACCCAGTTAGTGCCCTCCTTAATTGCCTCACACCTCTCCCAGCTCCTCATTATTGTGTCCTACAGAGCACTGATAATAATCATAGCTGATGGGACAAAAATGTGGGGAAATGCAAGATTTCCATCTGGAGTACATTTTAAATAGTGAAAGAATGGTTTAGGATTCATAGGGATCTGGATATCCATGCAGACAATTCGATGTAGTTAACATGCAAGCATAGAGTCATAGAACATGAAAACAGACCCTTCGGCCCAACTTGCCCATGACAACCAACGTGCCCCCATATATAATAGTTCCACTTGCCCACATTTGGCCCATATCCTTATCCTATCCATGTACCTGTCGAAATGTTTTTTTAAACAATGTGGTAGACCTGCCTCAACTACCTCCTCCATATTACTCATTCCATATACCTACCACCCTTTGTGTAACAAAGTTGCCTGTCAAGCAAGAGAAAAGTAACCAGTATATTGCAAGAGGATTCAAGTACAGGACCATCACTGATTTTCTGGCAACTGGTGGTCCGGCACCTCCTTTAATCTGGACCAAATCATGATAGCGCATTTGAAATCCCTCCCCCAGATGTCCCCCCCCCCCAGCGGACCGTTCTAGTACCGTCACACTCCTCTCCTGGCCATGACCTCTGTTGGTCTAGTAAAACGGGCAATCCAGAAAGGCTCTGGAACCAAGGGTGCCAGAATATCGTGTGGTGGACCTATACAAGTATAGAGATGTTCTCCAATCGTGTAGGGATTATCATATGGGAGGATTTGTTCGCGACAGAAGGAATGCAGAGGATTCTTCACCAGACTGACTCTGCAGGAAGACAGGCTTGTCACAAGGAGAGATTAAACAGTGGGCTGCACTTTTGTAGACACATTTGATGACCTCACTCTCACAGGTGGCTGCAGTGAGATGCCTCTGACCAGGGCTCAGTCTAGATAAGTAGGGACAGATCAGGGCAGATTCCCCCACTTAGTTTTTAGAGATACAGCATGGAAACAGACCCTTCCGCCCACCGAGTTCACGTGGACCACTGATTCACACTAGTTCTACAGTATCCCACTTTCGCATCCACTCCCTGCACATTAGGGGCAATTTACAACGGCCAATTAACCTACAAACCCGCTGGTCTTTGGGACGTGGGGGAATACCGGAGGGCCACAGGGAGAACGCGCAAACTCCACACAGACAGTTTTAAACCCGGATTCCTGGCGCTGCGAGGTAGCGGCTCTACCAGCAGCGCCACTGTGCCGCCCTTGGTAGTGAACTTTTGAATTCCCTTCCACAAAGGGTTGTGGAGATACAGACATTTCACGGTTAAGACAGATCCACGATTAGAAAATATTGAGAGAATATTGGCTGAATTCAGGCTTAGATTGCTTTGATTTTTCATGTCCAATCCACCGCCCATTTAGCATTGTCCCACCACACACAAATAAAATCAGATTACGATTGGAAATATGTTATAACATCAATCCCATCCTGATTCAGAGCAAAGGATTACGATTACATTAAATTACCACCTTTCCTACTATGGTGATATGTTTTAAAACTTACCTCTCAGATTCAAATTCTTCTGGGTAAAGTTCCTTGTAGCCACTGTGGCCCCATCTAAATAATCAATTCAGAAAAGACTATTTAATTCCTGCATAATTAAAAAAAACGTGAATTGTTCAATTCAATTTAGGTTATTATAATCAGTGTGCAGAGATAAAGTGAAAAGCTTTTATTTGAATGCTATCCAGTCAAAGAAAAGGCTATACATGATTCATTAGTACAAAGAACAGCACATGCTGGTTAATATACAAAAGGGCACAAAGTGAGGTAATTCAGCGGGTCAGGCTGCATATGTGGAGAACATGGAAGTCGGCATCCTTGACCAATGATTTTTTCATTAGTTTCACTTAATAGGCAAGACTAAAGGGTGCCACACATCTGGTGTGGTACAGAGCTCTTCTCACAAGACAATTCAGAGCGGAGTTTCACAACTTTGGTTGGAAAGCAGTGGTTGTAAAATTGGCCTGAAATTTTAATAAAAGCTGCACTTCTGAACAATAAGCCTTGTGCATTCCATGTACAATAACAACATTTTGAGTATAATCCTCAGTTTTCACTGTTTCCCAGTGATTTCAAATTTAGACTTTTTTTAAATAAAAAGTATAAAGTCTGATTACTTAATAAAAATCAAGCATCAAGATTACTGTCGACTCTCTTAATTCGGTCACCTGTTAAGTTAAATGATAATTCAACTCCTTAACAAAAAGAACAAATTTGAACTACAAGGGATTTTTTTTTTTAATATAAATGTTCATATAGGATTTTGTATATGCACTGGGACACAAGACTGAAGCAGTTAGTTTGAGTAACTAGTTACGAGGAAAGCTGTGAAGGGATACAGCACAGCATAGCTCAGTTTTGAGTTGCGAAATAGCAGGTGAGTGCGAAATACCAGTAAGTGCGAGAGGATGAATGGAAGGGAAATGTATACAGTTAATGGCATGACCCTTTACAGCATTGATGTAGAGAGAGATCTTGGGTTCCAAGTCCATAACTACCAGAAAGTAGCAGCTCAAATAGACAGTGGAAAAGGAAGCATGCCTTCATCAGACTGGGCATTGCGTATAAGAGTCAGGAAGTCATGTAGTTGAGACAGTTAGAACCCCTTTCCCAGGATGGGAATGGGAAAGACAAGAAGGCATAGCTTTAAGGTCAGAGGGGGAAAGTTTAAAAGAGATGCACGAGGCAAGTTTTTTTTTTCAAAACAAAGAAGGCGATGAGCGCTTGAAACGGGCTGCCAGGGGTGGTGGTGGAGCAGATACGATAGTGACATTTAAGAGGGTTTTGGTTGGCACACAGATATGCAGGGGATGGAGGAATATGAATTGCATGGAGGCAGAGGAGATTAGTTTATCTTGGCATCTTGAGCACAATGTGATGGGCCAAAGGGCCTGCTCCTCTTCTCTACGTTCTAAGGCAAGGAGTTTGACCTTTCCCCAACTACAGACGACGTCAAGGCTCAGACCTGTTTGGATCTCTTGCTTCAAAGTCGTACAGCTTCTTTGTCCAGATTCGGCTCTCCCGTCCATCCTGTGCCGTGAACGTTTTCTGAGCAGCAGCAGCAGCCGTCGCCTTTTGTTCTTCGTCCTCTTCATCGTACCCGTCGCACCGCATTCTGTTCCTGGGACAGACACCATATATAATTCAATTACTCTCAAATTTTTTTTTTAATAAAATGGAAAATACTGAAAACACCCAGCAGGTCAGGCAGAATCTGTGAATAAAAAAGATCAATGTATCAGGTTTAAGATCTTTCCTCAAAACTGCTACTTTAGTAGTAGTCAGTGAGCTCTGATGAAAGGTCTCCGACATGAATCATTAACTAATCGGTGGATAGAGGTGAGGAGAGTGAATGGCAGATGAATGGAATAAGTGCTAGACAAAGGCTAGAGAGATAAAAGGTGTCAGATCAGGGGAGTAGACGAGTGAAAGCTAAAGCCAGGATAAGGGATAAAGAAGGGTCTTGAGCCAAAACTTCCTCTCTCATACTTAAATCCCATCCCAGATGCTGCCTGACCCGCTGAGTTCCTCCAGCCTTTGGTCAAGTTTCCCACACCTGCAGTTTTGTGTGTGCCTAAGATAGTTTCGGGTCAACATTGATACCCAGGAGACACATCTTGGCTACGCTGGCTAAAGATGGCGGATTTCCTTTTCTGAAGGACATTTCTTTTTCCTACCAAAATGTAACATTTGTCGCATCCAGCCATCCACAGCTTGTCTACATGTCTGTCACTTGCTGTCCTCCTACTTCACCCATCAGCTTACTGTTATCTGCAAAGTACACTGGCATACTTTGCATCATCAGCTTATTGTGGCATCATCAGCTAATTGTTAACTGCCCTGTACGCTGGTGTACACTCTGTTAATATATATCAAGAAAGGCAACAGAGACTAGGAACAGCATGTGCTGGCATCTTGAGCAAAAAAACACAAGGAGCTTGTGGAACTCAGCGGGCCAGGCAGCATCTGTGGAAAGAATGGACAGATGACGTTTCAGGTTGGGATCCTTCTTCAGTCAATTGGAGTAGGGGGTAGAAAGCTGACAAAGAGGTGCCTGTGGAGCAAAGCCTGGTGAGTGATAGGTGGATGCAGGTAAAGGGGTGTGATTGGCAGACAGGTGGAGTAACTGACAAAGGCGAGAAGTGAAAAGAAGACAACAGTAGGTCAGAGGTGGAGAGAAAAGGTGTTCAATGCAAAAGCAGAAAGGACGAATGGAAAAGGGGGTGGGGGGAGGATAAAATGGAAATTTGGGGTCGCAGGGATGGGAAATGAAAGGAGCATGGTGACTGGGGGGGGGGGGGGGGGGGGGGGGAGGGACAGGAATGTGCTGGGAGAAATTGTAGCACTTCAGGATTGGGGGAAACGGAGGGGGGGGGGGGGGCGCACAAGAAAGAAAGTGGGGATTGGGGGAGAATTAATTGGGATTGGAGAATTCAACGTTCATACCATAAGCTAACCAAGGAGCATATAAGGTGCTATTCCTCCAGTGCAGGGTTGTAGGCTAATTGGCCTCTTTAAATTACCCATAATGTGTAGGGAGTGGATGGGGAAAGTTGGATAACATAGAATTAGTGTCAACAGGTAATCAATGGCCGACATGGTCTCTATTAACAAAACTATGTTTGCATGTGGCCTCACTTTGACAATGGAGGAGAAGCAGGTTGGAAAGGCGAGTATTGGAATGGGATGAGGTGTTAATATGATTAGCAAACGGGAGATCCAGCAGGCATTGGCAGGCCGAGCAGGTGTTCAGCAAAATGGTTGCCGAGTCAATGCTTGGTCTCGCCGATGTGCGGAAAGCCACATCAGGAACACCGGATGCAGTGGATGAGGTTAGAGGAGGTGCGTGTAATCCACTATCTCACCAGGAAGGACTACTGGGGTGTCTAGATCGTTAGGACAGAGGAGGTATAGGGACAGGTATTACATCTCCTGCAGTTGCAGGGGGAACGGGAGATGTTTGGGACATCTCATGCATAAATCCAAGTGAGCAGTTCTAGCGACGGTATAGCAACAGTAAGGTCAGCTCCACAGGCCTCAGGTATCCGGCAGCAGGATTAAAATACTTACCCCGACAAACCCTCAGACTCTCTTCGCTGCTGGAAAAATCTCATCTTGCCGGCTTGCTTCTCTTTTTCTCTGATCTTCCACATTTCTGACTCCTCCTGAATCTGCAGATGGCCGGAGGGAAAGTTTAAAACACTTGATGTATCGCAGCCTGGTTTGGCAACAGCTCTGCCCAAGTCGCAAGCAATTGTAGAATTGTGGACACAGTCCTGTCCATCACACTATCCAGTGTCTCAGGAGGGCAGCCCAATGTAATCAAGGGCCACTCACAACCCGGTCATTCGCACTTCTCCCCCTCCTGTCGGGCAGAAGATTCAAAAGCTTGAAATTATGTACCTCAAAATTCAGAAACAGCATCTTCCCCACTGATATCGGATTACTGCTGCATGGTCCTTTCATAAGTAGGGTGTAGTCCTGAATTTCCAACCTAGCTCATTGCATCTCTTGAACATTTTTATCTACACTTTCTCTGTAACACTATAACACTGTCATAATATACGAGTGGATTGCACTGGAGTCAGTGTCACCCCATTGGAAACAACACCAACTGAAGCTTGCCTCCAGATGTGGAAGAAGACTAGCCACTGTCCCCATTTCCACCACGATGGGCACATACCAGCAGCAGATCGCTTACCACCAGGTGCTGATGAACACTGGCTGAACTGGAGACGTCTCAACCGACTGCGAACCGGGGTCGGGCGGTCAAGGGTGACTATGCACAAATGGGGCTACATCGAGGGGACAACAACCTGTGACTGTGGCACACAGACCCAGACAATGCAACAGCTACCACAATGCCCATTGCTGGATAATCTACTGCAGACCTTGCATTTTACATTTCAGTAGCGCAACGATGTGTACAGCAGTGGCGAGCCACTATACAGCATAAGGTCACGAAAGAAGAACAGGGTAGAAAGAGGCCCTTCGGCCCGACTCGCCCATGCCACACCCACGCTCGTCCCATTTCCCACATTTGGCCCATATCTCTCTAAACCTTTTCACATACCTGTCCAGGCATCTTTTAAATGCTTTTACAGTATCTGCCTCAACTACCTCCTCTGCCAGCTCGCTTCTTATTCCCATCACCCTCTGAGTGAAATAATTGCCCTCGGATTGCTATTACATTTTACCGCTCTCACCTTAAACATATGTTCTCTTGTTTTTGAGTCAGCAACTCTGGCTAAAAGATTCTGTGTGTTCATCCTATCTATTCTTCTTTAAAGATGGATACAATCCTCCTGTGCTCCCAAATATAGACCAAGTCAGCCCAACCTTTCCCTATAGCTCAGGCCCTCAAGTCCTGGCAACATCCTCATAAATCTTCTCAGCACTCTTTCCAGTGTAACAACATCCTTCCTATGGCAGGGAGACCAAAATTGAACACAGAACTCCAATTATGGCCTCACCAACATTTTATACAACTGTAACATAACATCTCAACTTCTATAGTCAGCATCCCGACTGATGATGGCCAATGTACAAAAGGCTTTCTTTACCACCCTCTCAACCTTTGATGCCACTTTCTGGGAACTATGGACCAGTGGTCCTAGATCCTCTGCTCTACACTTCCCAGGCCCTGCCACTCACTGTGAAGGCCCTGCCCAGTTTTGACTTTCTATAATGCAACACCCCACACTTATCTGCATTAAACTCCGTTAACCATTCCTCAGCCCACTTGCCCAACTGATGAAGATCTGGCTGCAACGTTTGATAACTATCTTCGCTATCTATATCAACCACTTTAGTGTCATCTACAAACTTGCTAATCATGATTTTAACCACAAACAGCAACGGGCCCCAACACTGATCTCCGAGGCACACCTCAGGCCTCAAGTTCGAAACCCAACTTTCCACCGCCACCCTCTGCTTCCTTACATGAACCCAATTCTCTGACCTTCCAGAGCCACCTACCATGCAGAACCTTATCAATGGTCTTGTTAAGGTCTATATAGACAATGTCGACAGCTTTACCCATGTCAACATTTTTTGTTACCTCTTCAAAAAAACTCAAACAAATTCATAAGACATGATCTCCCATGTACAAAATCATGCTGACTATCCCTAAATCAGTCGCTGTCTATCCAAGGTAGACACAAAAATCTGGAGTAACTCAGCAGGACAGGTTGCATCTCTGAAGAGAAGGAATGGGTGACGGTTCAGGTCGAGACCCTTCTTTCCAAATGGGCAATGACATCTGGCTCCACACCCACACCCTGCTATAAGTCTTTGAAAAGTTGAAGGCCATATCATATCACCGATTCTGCACAGACAGCATCAGCTGACACTAACAGCTGCAGCAGAGACACTGACCAGGCTTTGAACAGCACATGTGCTGACTTTGACAGCTAGTGACATTTGTGTGTACTGCCGAGAGAGCTGTTCTGCAGAAACATAGAAAAATATAGGTGCAGGAGTAGGTCATTCGGCCCTTCGAGCCAGCTCTGCCATCTAATATGATCAGGGCTGATCATCTAAAATCAGTACCCCGTTCCTGCTTGATTCCTTTTGCCCCAAGAGCTAAACCTAACTGTCCCTCACTGTTCAATAAAACAGAAGTCTGACAAGCTTACCTTGTTGTGGGCATCTGTGTGGCGGATGACGTTCCGCAGAAGTACTTTGCCCATGGGAATTCGAGCCATTGTGAGCGATATCCTAAAAAATGAGAGAGCAATGGTGATCTGGGTGCAGCCCCAAACTAACCTTGTAACTGGAGTGACTGCAACAATGGCTGCAAACTATTAAAACTGCAGATGCTGGAAACATCGGCAGTATCACAGTGATACCACAGGCAGTATCAGTTAATGTTACAGGTCAGGGACTCTTCATCAGTACTTGGACCAATCATTTATGATTCGTTTAATGACCTTGAGGAGGCCGAGTCTAAGCCTGCTGATTACATGAAAGTGGCAATGAGGAAATTTGGGTTTTGGAACAGGATGTGTGCAAGCGGAGCGAAAACTTGGCAAATGAAGTTCAATGAGGTATAAAGAGCGAGGTCATGCACTTCAGTATGAGGAATCTTAAGGCAGGTTGCTGTCTAATGGAAGAAAGAGTGCAGATGAACAGAGTAAAAAGGAACTCCAGAGACAAGAGACTAGATGCTGGAATCTTGAGCAAAACACAGCGGGTCAGACAGCATCTGTGGAGAGAATGGACAGGTGACATTTTGGGATTGGACCCTTCTTCAGACTGAGTCACAATGTGTGTACAAATCACAGGAAGTTAGCAAGCAGCTGCAAAAAGTGTTGGAAACGCAAAAGACATTTTGGCTTTTATTGTACAGGGTTTGAGTTTAGAATAGTCTGAAGGGTCTGACCCGAAATATCACCCATTCCTTCTCTCCAGTGATGCTGCTTGACCCGCTGAGTTACTCCAGTTTGTTGTGTCTATCTTCAGTTTCAACCAGCATCTGCAGTTCCTTCCTATACGTTTGAGTTTAGAAGAAAGGAAACTACTGTGACAATTGTACTAGACACCAATGAGTCCACAGCTGGAATGCGGTGCATTTTGGGTCCCCTTAATTAAGAATAGATAAACTGTACTGGCATTGGAGACAATTCACTGAAATACACTAACGACTGTGACAAAGATATGTCCTGTCACAAATGGGCAAATAAATTACATCTATAACCTTTTGAGAATAAATTTGTGGATAATCTTATTCAGTCAAGATTGTAAATATATAGAAACATAGAAAATAGGTGCAAGAGGAGGCCATTCGGCCCTTCGAACCAGCACGGCCATTCGTTGTGATCATGGCTGATCGTCCCCCAATCAATAACCCGTGCCTGCCTTCTCCCCATATCTCTTGACTCCACTAGCTCCTAGCGCTCTATCTAACTCTCTTAAATCCATCCAGTGATTTGGCCTCCACTGCCCTCAGTGGCAGGGTAGATGTTGAGCTATTGTTGATGCTACACAAAAAGCTGGAGAAACTCAGCGGGTGCAGCAGCATCTATGGAGCGAAGGAGATAGGCGACGTTTCGGGCCGAAACCCTTCACGAGAATCTAACAGTTGAGACAGAGCTACAAAATATTACAATATTAGAGAGTGATCATTTAAAATTGAAGTGTAAATGGTGTTCATGTGGGTACATTTTAAAGTTCGCCGGGACGGGGGGGGGGGGGGGGGGTGTGAGGAGCCACCGGGGGGGGGGGAGGGGGGTGAGGAGCACCGGGGGGGGGGGGGGTGAGGAGCACCGGGGGGGGGGGGGGGGTGAGGAGCACAGGGGGGGGGGGTGGGGAGGAGCACCGGGGGGGGGGGAGGAGCACCGGGGGGGGGGGGGTGAGGAGCACGGGGGGGGGGGGGGAGGAGCACCGGGGGGGGAGGGGGGTGAGGAGCACAGGGGGGGAGGGGGTGGGGAGGAGCACCGGGGGGGGGGGGGAGGAGCACCGGGGGGGGGGGGGGTGGAGGAGGTGCAACGGGGGGAGGAGCACCGGGGGGGGGGGGGGGAGGGGGGGGGCGGTGGGAGGAGCTCCGGGGGGGGGGGGGAGGGGGGGGGCGTGAGGGAGCACCGGGGGGGGGGAGGGGGAGGGGTGGGGGGAGGAGGGGGGTGAGCACCGGGGGGGGGGGGGAGGGGACCGGAGAGAGACTCGCGGCCCGGGGACAGGCTGCGGTCCGGTCCAGTCAGAGCCCAGCGGCCCAGCCTCCGCCGCCCGGCCCCGGCCCCCCCCCGGCCCCCGTGGTTACCTCTCCCCGCACCGGGCCCGGCCGGAAGCGGTGCCTCCGCCTCTCCCTTCCCCCCGCGGGGAGCAGCATCAGCGACGAGCGAAGGGTTCCGCCCGCTCTATAACTCGCACTCAATTACACGGGCCCGTCTCTAACCACGCTTCCCCCTCACTAACCACTACACTACCCGCCTTTCCATTATCTTGCGTAATAACTGTAATTACTTTACATTTAAGGGGGGGACTGATTTGCGGGGACGGTTTCCGGTTGACCAGCCACTTCCGCTGTAGGCCGGGCCTGGTCGGGTCGCCATGGCGACGGCGCCTGGCTCGCCACCGTCGCCGTGCTGAGCCCGCGGGCCCCGCTCACTGCCCGCGGCTGCTTTCCCCGCGGCAGGGGGACCATGGCCGCCGCCGGGCGCGGTGACGATGCGCTCCTGCAGCAGGTGAACCAGCTGTGGACCATGTTGGACGAGATGTCCGACAGCAGCCCTGAAGCTTACCACAGATTCATCAGCCGGCAGCTCACTGAGGGAAAGAAGCAGTTCGCTGCCCCCCAGCCCCACGCCTGCATCCACACCAACATACAGGTACAAGCTCTCACACCGACATGTGTGGGTCGGGGCGGCACTGCAGATGCTGGTTTATAACCGTGTAACAATGACAGCACGGAAACAGGCCCACTCGGCCCTTCTAGTCCGTGCCGACCACTTACTCTCCCCTAGTCCCATCTACCTGCACTCAGACCATAACCCTCCATTACCTTCCCGGCCATATACCTATCCAATTTACTTTTAAATTATAAAATCGAACCTGCCTCCACTGAAGCTCATTCCACACAGCCAGCACCCTCTGAGAAAAGAAGTTCCCCCTCACGTTACCCCTAAACTTCTGTCCCTTAATTCTCAAATCATGCCCTCTTGTTTGAATCTTCCCTACTCTCAATGGGAAAAGCTTATCCACGTCAACTCTGTCTATCCCTTTCATCATTTTAAAGACTTCAATCAAGTCCCCCCCTTACCTTCTGCAACCTTTCTCTGTAACTTAGTTGCTGAAACCCAGGCAACATTCTAGTAAATCTCCTCTGTACTCTCTCTATTTTGTTGACATCTTTCCTATAATTTGGCGACCAAAATTGTACATCATACTCCAGAATTGGCCTTGTACAAAGAGGGGAGGGGGGGGGGGGGGGCGAGAACAAATCAAGGCCAGAACAAAACAGAGACCTCAGGAAGAATGGAGCCCATACGAACCCATTGTTGGCTGGAGAGGGTATGAGAGTTTGTCTGCAGAAAGAGGGATACAAGGATGCAAACAGTAGAACTGGTAGGCCAACTAGGGTAGGGGGAGAGAAGGATGGGGGAGAGAATGCAGGAGTTACTTGAAACTACAAATATGAATATTCATGCAGCTGGGCTGTAAGCTGCCTAAGACATACCGCTGGGCACCAATACTTGCATTTCCTTCCATGATACACTTTAAAATAAATCAATCTTTGTGAATAAATTTAACTATTGTGATTGTGATGAGAGTCAGGTGTTGCTGGGACTGGCCATTACTCAGCTGGGCGATGCAACACGTTCCAATCAGTCAGTGGGAGAGAGGAGCTAAAATTTTATAAACGTGAGACACAGGGAACTGCAGATGCGGGAATCGGGAGCAAAACACAGACCCAGCAGGCCAGGCAGCATCTATGGAGGTAATGGACAGACGATGTTTTGGATTGAGACTCTTCCACAGACTGATGAAGGGTCCCAACCCGAAATGTCTTCTGTCCATTCCAGCTGGAGAACTGTGTGCCGTTCTGGTCACCACAAGGGTGTAAGAGCTGAGCAAGGGTGTAAGAGCACTGGACAGAATGCTGAGGAGATTCACCAGGACTTTGCCTTGGTCTTTAGCTATGAGGGTAGGATGCGTCTGCCCTTCCTGGAGCAGGGGAGATAAGAGGGGACATGACTGAGGAATCTAAAATTGTGAGGGGTATGGGTTGAGTAGACTGCAGGAAACATTCCCTCATTTCAGAGGTGGAACTGGAAGACACAGATTTAGGATAACAGGCAGGAGGACTAGAGGGAATGAAGTGAACCTTTTCACCCAGAGAGTGGTTGATAACTGGAACGTAGTGCAGGAGGGTGGTGATAAAAAATGTAATGCAAATTTATGTGGCGCCTGAGATTGCATTTTGTTATACGCACGAGTGCGGTGAGGTATAGATACAATGTAAATGTTGCATGCATCGGCATCGCAGGCACAGACATACACACCTCATTACGATACATTACATACATCGTAAAAGCAGACTGCAAGAGACAAGTTTCTGATATCAGGGGATAGGTTGTTGAGGAGGGCTACGAGTGACACATGGACAAGAGTTTGAAATGTACCTGCTCGTCTCAAGTTAATTCTGCCAGAGATCTCTGTGACCTTTGATAACAAGTGGTTATTATTTCTCTCTCCTCCAGGAACCCGGTGAGAGGGTGCTGTTCGTAAATCTTTGCAGCTGGAGTCGTGTCCCTGCTCCGAAGGGCAATGCCGACCCTGTCCCTCTCAGTGGAGGGCCGATGGAGGAAACAGTCAATGGCACAGGTACTTGGTGAGCCAAGGCTGACTTGTCTCCAAACGCTGATGTGTGATATGTTGTGAGCACTTTGCCTGGGGGTAAAAGCAGTGATGCTTCACCCACATCATGTCCTATGCTCCCTCCTGTGAGCCGCTTCGAATTGCAAGTTATGGCAATAGATAGGGTAGACAGTCAGAACCTTTTTACCCTGGTTGAATGTCCAACATTGTAGGGTACAGCTATAAAGGCGAGAAGGGAAACGTTTAATGGAGATGTGCAGGGCAAGTTTTTTTTTAAAATTTATACACACAGTAGTGGGGGCCTGGAACACATTGGCAGGGATGGTGGTGGATGCAGACAAATATAGTGACATTTGAGTGGTTTTTGGATGGGCACATGCAAGTGCAGGGAGCAGAGGGATATAGATCAGGTACAGTTTGATGAGATTAGTTTAATTTGGCATCATGTTCATGCTAGTGAATCTTTGTTGCATTCTTTCCCACTGAATGACATAATTCCTGTAGTTGGGCAACTAGAACTGCACACAGTGTTCCAAGTTTGGTCTCTTCACTGGGGGAAGGTGGGCAGATTTGCTGAAGAGAACGTTACTTGAACTTTTTTTAATTCCCTCCCG
This sequence comes from Okamejei kenojei, assembly GCA_035221665.1. Taxonomy (NCBI): domain Eukaryota; kingdom Metazoa; phylum Chordata; class Chondrichthyes; order Rajiformes; family Rajidae; genus Okamejei; species Okamejei kenojei. Next base: position 26,653,355 of record CM069159.1, on the reverse strand, counting down.
CAGACACTTGTTATATCACTGACGTTGCGTACAGCCCCGAGGTGATTCAGAAAGCAAGGGAGGACGCTGTGGAAAGGGACCAGATGATCCGCCTGGCGATGAGATACATCGAGGAGCAGCACCGTATCCGCCTGTCACACTCATACAGGCTGCTGGGGCAGAAGCAGAAGGGCAGCTTGGAGCGGATCAAGCAGCGGCTGAGCGGGAGAAGCGAGCCTGGCCAAGCTGTGGCCGTGGGGGCAGAGGCCAATGCTAACGCCTCCTTACTGCAGCGGCTGACCGGCCTGAGCGAGGCAGACGAGGAGCGGGACAAGGACAGTCCCATCCACCTGCCCACACACACCCACCAGCCAAACAAGCCGGGCCTCATCCAGGAGATTTCAAGCGTGGACTTTGAGTGTAGCAACACGGTGGCTACTCCTAAGTACAAGATGTCCGTCATCACTGATGAGGGTGGGAAACCCACAAGCATCCAGCTGAAGGTGGAGCTGCCTGAGGTTTCCTCTGTGGCAGACTGTGGTCTCAGCGTCTCCAAGGTTGGTACTGACTGAACACTGAGCTCGGGCTTGTGCAGACTGGTGTAAACCACAGATGGGAGAATTCATATTCCCAATTCCAGCAGGGACTGTTGGGGTAGGTGTGATTCAGATTTGGTATTTCTCTTAGAACTCGCAGATACAGGATGGGCTGATCGCCCTACCCCCCCCCCCCCCCCCTTCTCTGTCGTAATAAGTTAGTCACCAATTTGTTGTCTGGTTAGAAACAAGAAACAGATGGTGCTTTACAAAAAAAGCCAAAGTTCTGGAGTAACTCAGCGGGTCAGGCAGCATCTCTGGAATACATGGATGGGTGACAAAGGGTCCTGACCCAAAATGTCACTTATCCATGTTCTCCAGAGGGTGCCTGGCCCACTGAGTTACTCAAGCACTTTGTCTTGTTAATGTAGTTACCTGGTCAGTACTTCTGAGTAATTCAGTTTAAATGTCTTTATAATATATTAATGTTTTTGGAATGTCTAAGCTTATGACGTTTATGCTGCACCTCAATTGTGTTGTGTATTGTGAAAACATTGGGACACTCCATAAGAAAGAGGGATGCACAATATAGTACAGGGCAAGCTCACAGTTATATACATTATGAAAACTATGGTCAATAAAACTATGGTCCACAATAAGTCATTAAGCTGCAAGTAGAGAGACAATGTCGCACCAACACCTGGGCTTCACAGTCACCAGAAAGTCACCGATATTTCTGTAAAGTGAATCATATTGAAACTGGCTTAGACTGACATTTAAAGTTAACGTTTCACAAGATATCTTTATGGAGAGACTAGCCTGTTAATTTCCATCTGCCTTTCGAAACAGGATGACGTTGTTATCGATGTAGCGGCAAAGTACCGACTGCAGCTCAACCTACCCGAAACCATCTGTGAGGACATGGTCAGCGCCAAGCTCAGCAGGAAGACCCACACCCTGTCCGTACGGATGCCTATTCTTACCAAGTAACCGGATCGAATCTCTCAAATGTTATGCATTCCAACCTATGTGAGGATTTCGTTTCTGATGGATGTAATTGAACCAAATGCAAATAGCCAACGTTTTCCCAGCGTGGAGAATGGTTTCCTGTTCCTCAGAGAGCGCACAATCACACACCTTGTTCAGCCGCACAGTGTTCACATTCAGATTGGTTTGTCATATAAAATTTCACAAAGAACTGTAAACCCAGTGCATCAAAATAAATTCATTTTAAGCTGTGTGCCATGTGCTATGTTAATTATTAAACTTCTGATGTTTTATGTGTAGGGAAACTAATAATTATGCTGTGGAGCTCCTGGTAGCTTGCCTCCTTCAACACCACCTTCTCAAGGACAGTTACTACCCAGAGTTGGGAAATCAAGAACCAGGGAACATAGGTATACAGTGATAGAAGAAAGACTGAATAGGAACCAGAGGGGCAACCTTTTCCACAGAGAGGGTGGTGGGTATAGAGAATGAGCTGTAAGAGGAGGTAGTTGGTATTATACTAACATTTTAAAGACAGTTCAACCGGAACATAGAAAGGAAAGATTTAGAGGGACATAGGCCAAACGCAGCCAGGGGACACAGTGGGCATCTTGGCCAGTATGGGCATTGGACTGAATGGCATGTTTCCGTGCTGTATATCTACGACTGTACGATAAACTTAGTAAAATAATATTCCTATACTGTACTTACTCACATGGACCTCTGAGATCTACCGTGCAAATCCACATATCAATGCACAGGAATTTTTGGATTAAGCCCCTCTTTAAAAGGACTGCAGCAATTGAAGATGATTTGCCATCAATTCTCATTGACAATTAGGAGGTGGCATTCAACATGGACTTCTTCAGTCAGCACCAGGCATCCCAGGTTTCTGAAGTGCCGCCAAAACAGCCGAGAAAGAAGCTGCAATGTATTCCACGATCATTTCCCTGAAGGCTTGTGCAGTGTTTGATAGTGTCAGATAATGCTTCTGTTGTAAGGTGCAGGCAGTGTAAATCTTAAAAGGGATCGTTTAACTGGGAGCAAATGTACACAGCCAAACCCAGATGGCAGCAGCACAAATTTACATGGCACATTTACTGCGAACATGGTCCCCGACAGGAGCGCACTCAAATAGACACCTGTAGGTACAAAGGGTCACAAAAGGCAATTGAACTGGCAAGCAGTAGGTAGATCCAGGTGAGGGGGGTTGATTGGCAGATGGAGTCAGGGGGGAAGAAGGGTAAAGATGGCGACAGAGGCTGGGAGGTGATGGGTGGAGGTAACAAAGGGTTGGAAGGTGAAGCGCAGAACTGATTAAGGGAAGTGGGGTGGGGAGGGCAGATGGAAGAGTGGGGGAGGGAACCCAGTGATCCTGAGAGTATGGAGTTGCTGAAATGGATCTGATATTTTTCTGTTGCCTTTGCATGAAATAAACATGTACAACATTTTAAATAGCTATTATTTTATTTGATTCCTGGTTTTAAAATAGAAGTTTCCGACAAGTTGCCACTACAAACAGCTACAACTGAGAGGCAGGCGTGATGCCACTGTACATATTTAGTGCAACACATTTCAATTTGCTTACAGATTTTAACACCCATTTCTGTAAACTGTTCCCTCTCCCGCACAATAAAAGCAAGGCTGCCAGGGACTAGTTTTTAAAAATGGGTTTAATGCTGAATGTCACATCAATAGCAAAAATGGTTCTTCTGCTGAAACAATGTTGTGATTGTACATTTTTACAGTATTAGAGAACAGTACTGCAGTAGCTAGACTTGTTCAGAATCAGCATTAACACCAGCTCCAGTCACACACTGGGGGCAACCGTTTCACAGCTGAATACAAATATAAATAACTGAAATGTGCTGCAGAAAGAAAAAAGATTCTTGCCCCATTTTATACACAATCACAAACAACTCAGAAAATAGCCTCCGTCGGGCAAGCTCGTAGTTATATAAATTATGAAAACTATTGTTCATAATTAAGCATTATTACACACCCGGGTAGATATTTAAATAGACAGGCAAGGCCAAGGACGTCAAGTCTGATTTGAGAATCGAGCCAATTTGGTTTAATTACTGAACCCATGATGCTGCTCGTACACCATTCCTTTCTGCAGCACACTGATTCAGAATGACAATGTGAACAGATGAATGCAAAGCAGACTTCACACACGTACTCTGCAAATACACTTGCTAAAAGTAGTAATTTCAAGATATGGCTTTTTATTGACATACAAACTTGTGAAATATTGTACAGAATTCTACATTAACTTGGTTTTGTTGCGCTGTTTTAATTTACCCACCCTCTCCCTCTTTCCCACGTTAACTTTCTCTTAAATAATAAGGCAACAATTATTGGAGTGATGAGATAAACGTGAGATATTTTTGATGGTAGAAAGAACAAAAATAAGAAAGCACAGATTGAGAAGATATTTGACAAGATAGGGTTCATATTCTATTGAGTTTTTATATTTGGCTCTATACGTGTCAATGTCTATCCCATTTTGACCTGTACGAGAGGAAACCAGAACCTTAACTCATCACGATAAAAACCATCTTGCTTTACTCCCAACACACTGACCCGTTCAGACTTCTAGTGCACACAAAACAAGTAGAACTGGCATAAAGCAGATGTTGCTTCTGGTGACCGCACTTTAAAGACTGAAAGATAATCAGCACACTTGAATCATTGAACTCGCCTAAATCTCCAGACTTTAGCTATGCTTAGCTAGTCCTGAGCAGCATTACAAACAGCAGAGTCCACAGGTTTGCGTAACACGATCTGGGTAATAACCAACTACACAATCGAACCAAGAGAAATTATTCTGAAGTTGTCTGTTCCTAATTTGCACCGTTTCATTTTGCTTCAACTGCTGCCGACAGATTAACTTTCTGATCCAAGTGGTATTTTTAGTAAATACAATTTAGGTCAGGAAATGAAAACAGATGTAGAATTTCATTACACCCTGGATAATTTTAAATAACTTACCCCTGATGCAAAAGAAACATGAGTGTACAAATAAAAAGTATCAATGCACGACACCAAAATGAGCATCTTCCATATCACACATTCTTATAATAGTCTTGGTAAAATACTTCCAATCCTATGGAAACACTGGACTGAAGGTGGGCAGTTAATCTAGTATTTTAGCGCCTTTTTCTCAATTCAACTGTGCAGAAATTGATGGAGATATTCAGAACCTACTGATGATTAATCCACATTGTGGGCTGCCAATTCCACATTATATAGGAATGAGCAGTGGAACACCAACATTTACAGAGAAAATCCTCACCAATTCCACTCAGTCTAAAACAGAAAATAATCTTTCAGGTTTAAATAGTTTTGTTTGTTCCCACTGCAACGTCTGAGCAAGGGCACCAGATGGAAACTTGGCCTGGTCAGTATTGAATGTTAAAGGAACAGTTCAACAAGTGCATCTCATGGTCTCTGAAATACTACTGGAATCGGACAATGGCATCAGTTTTTCCCTCTACATTTACTGTGGATTCTAGTTTAACTGCACACCTTTTTGACCACTGACTGCATAAATTCTTACATTTTGTAACAAGAAAGTAAGGATTTCATGCAGGTACTGGAATTTACAAATAAAAAATGCCTTATGAAGACTGCTGACACTCAAACCTTGGCGTCTCCCGTCTATATCAGCATGGTCGTTGGCCTTTCAAGGAATTTCTTGAACTCAGCCAGCCACTGGGCACCAACTGCTCCATCCACAACGCGATGGTCACAGCTCAGTGTCACTGCCATCATGCTGGCAACGTCAAACCTGCAGAACAACAACAGAGTTTAAACCTCCACGTTTCCCTCAACATATCACATTACCTGAGATAAAGAAGTTAACTCATCTGAACAACACAAAGAAGATGAAGATCCAAATGTAGGAAGGAACTGCAGATGCTGATTTACACTGAAGATAGACACAAAATACTGGAGCAACTCAGCAGGTCAGGCAGCATGTCTGGGGAAAAGGAATAAGTGATGTTTCGGGTCGAGACCCTTCTTCAGACTGAGAGTCAAAAGACTCTCAATCTGAAGAAGAGTCTTGGCTATTCCTTTTCTCCAGAGATGCTGCCTGACATGCTGAGTTAATCCAACATTTTTGCGTCGAACAAACCAAATGAAGTGATTAATGGATAAACTATAAATCAATTAATCTTGGATAAAAACAGAAAACACTGGAAATATTCAACAGATCAAACAGCAAAATGTGGATATAGAAACAGAGTTTCACGTTGATGGCTTTTAGCCAGGACTCGAATGAAAGCATTTCCACCACTTTGTGATTTTATCTAAGATTTCCAGCATCTGCAGATTTCTTTTGGTTTTCTATTCATTCCTGCATGACAAATATTACTTGTTTTCAGAAGTGCAGTCAATGTCTACAAGAGAAGTTCCACAACTAGCCAAAATATTACAGCGCAGACAAGTTTTAAACAATCATCCATTCAGACGTGACATCTGACAACCTTTGATAACGTGTTTAATTTGCTCCATGCACGGAAGTTGCCTACCCTCTCTCGTTTTCTGCAGGAAGCAGTCTTTGTTCAGATCCACCAACAGCCAGAATACACGCCTGAGGTGGGTTGATAATGGCCGAAAAGTTCTTTATACCGAACATCCCCAGGTTCGATATTGTAAAAGTGCCGCCCTGATGTCAAGGAGAAAAACTGGGTTAATACTATGTGTATTAGATGAGTGACCTCTCCAACATTATCATCAGAAGTGAATATTTACAGAAAGGGTTACATACACTGATATTCTAACACCCTTGCAATGAAGCCCAATTGACTAATGCTTGCTGATTCGCTTGTTAATATACTTGTTCGCAAATGTCAACCCAACCTATCAGTCTCTGAACAATTTTGCCAAAGCCTGCCCTATGAGTAAACCATTTTTACATCACAACACTGGGCACCAAAGGTGGGATCCTTGCGGAGTTACTCTTTGAAGATTGTGCCTACCTGAAACTCCTGAGGCTGGAGCTTTCCTCCGCGAGCTTTCTCTGCCAGGGATTTGACATCGTTGCTGATGGCAATCAGTCCTTTGATATGTGCATTGAAGACAATGGGAGTAATCAGGCCAGCAGTGGTGCTCACAGCCACACAGACGTCCACAACGTGGTTTCTGAAATGGACATAAACAAGCGGTCTCAGCTTGTTCCAGCTAGCCTGTAGTCACGAAAACCTTCTGTCCCATTAACTCTAGCACAAGTAATGGGGAAACAGTGGCTCATCTGTTAATGGCAATGTTAATCAATCATAACATAGGACAAGTGACCACGTTCTGCTGACACACACAGGTCTGAGAAAAAGTACTGTGGCTTCCCTTGGCTTCTCTTAGTCTGGCGGGATCAATGCTCACAACCATGATTGGATGAACCGTAGAACAGCAACTATGTACCGTGGGCGGCTGATTGTATTCATGTTATAATCTTTTCTTTGACTGGATAGCACACAAGCAAAAGCCTCTCACTGTATCTCAGTATACGTGACAATAATAAAGCACACTAAGCTGCTTTGTAAACAAGGATTTGGTGCAAGCAAATGGGACAAGCTCTGTATGTCATTTGGTCAGCATGGACAAGGTGGGCCAAAAGGCCTGTTTCCATGCAGTACAGCTCTCAGACTCAAGTTTTTAATAGGCACTATTATGTGCCTATATGTGCTATTTCATGTTATCTTGGTCTAAGTAAAGCTGACAGATTCCCAGGGTGGCCGTTTCTCGGTTTAGGCTTGGGGGAAGTGTTCTGCCTGTACACAGCTATTCGGGAGCTGGGTATACACTGTATTCCATTCCATTGTCCAGTGCCAGGCAGGGCCAGATGTAGTGTCTGCCACAGCTCGTTGTCCTCTTTCTGAGCATTTATTCATCTTTTTACTATCATTGCATCAAACCACTTGGGTTTCAACAAAGAACACGAGGTACCATAGTCATACAGCGCAGACACAGAACAGGCCCTTTGGCCCAACTCATCCGAGCCAACTACATTTTACAGCTGTACACAATGCTGTGTCACCGAAGAGAACCGAATGTTCCAAGACAATTTGCCTAGTTCACTTTGAACCAGCAACATTTCTCAAACACACCAGGTTAATTATTTACATCGAAGTAGCATAAACCAAGGCCCGTACCTGTGAATAAGAATCAGTCAGAACTATTCTGAGAGATTTAATGTAAAACGGCACAGGAACAGGCCCTTCAGCTCACGATATTAGTGCCGTACATGTTGGACAAGTTAAACTAATCTCCTCTACCTTGCCATGATTCATATCCTTCCATTTCCACACGTCTATGTAAAATATTGCTAATGCTCCAATCTCTCACTTGATGTACTCATTCATTGCCTTTCCCCATTTGAAGGCTACAAACACCAAGACAAACAGAGAAGATTACAAACTGCTGCAGTTTTAGTCAAGTACCACATTAAAATAAAACATTTTCTATTCAAAAATGTCCTTGTTGTGAAAATAGCGTGAATCCTTGGTATTATTTTAAATGGCTACCAAGTTTTTTCTCGCACTGATAACACCCGCTTTTAAATGTAGTCAACTTTCTTTCATTAAAGTAATATTAAGCAATTCTGGACATCTGGCTACTCACTGCCTGATAATGGTGTCCTGCCAGGAGGAATTTGCCTCAGGAACCTTCAAACATGCCAGAGCTGAGGCCTTTATGAGAAAGTCATTCACCGACAGTTTAATGCTTTCAGGTTTAAGTTCCTAGAAATAAAGGGAAACGATTATAAATAACTTTCCAGGGTTAATCACGAAACAATAATTTGTCTTAAACCTGCATGAAATTCTTCAATTGTGCTGAGCTAACATTGCTAACAAGCTAACATTGGTACTGGGTACAGATAACATCTACTTCATACTTGGTTACTTCATACTGTACTGGGTACAGATAACATCTACTTCATACTTGGTTACTGCTTAAGCTAACATATTGTGTATGAAGGAACTGCAGATGCTGGTTTAAACCGAAGATAGACACAAAATGCTGGAGTAACTCAGTGGGACTGGCAGCATCTCTAGAGAGAAGGAATGGGTGAAGTTTCAGGTCGAGGAGGGTGTCGACCTGAAACGTCACCCAATCCTTCTCTCCAGAGATGCTGCCTATCCTGCGGAGTTACTGTAAGCTAAACACATGGTTTGCTGATTGCAGATAAGTGGATCACCGTATAAAACTCACATCACACCTGTTTGCAAGTTGGGAAATATGCCACACATCATAAGTTATAGGAGCATAATTTGGCTGTACGGCCCATCAAGTCTACTACACCATTCAATCATGGCTGATCTATCTTTCCCTCTCAACCCCATTTTCCTGCCTTCTACCCATGAATTTGGCCACAATGCCCAGGATGGTGCCAGAAATTTGTAACAACCCTTACATCATTTTTCTTGTGTACAAATATGTTGCACAGATAAATAAGCAATCACTGTCTGAGTTATTTGCACAGAATTGTTGTACAGCATGTTCCGTGGCTTGCGTTTGCCATTCCAGTCATACCTCGTTCAGTTGCTGCCTAAGTTTCAGAATGTTGTCCATGTTGATGTCTATCGACAGGTAATAATGAGGGATGCTCTGCTTAGACAGCATGAGACGCTGAGCTATAACCTGAAGCAAAACACAAGCAAGGTAATTACAGAGAGAAAAATAAAGGTGAGAAATGCTGCTCTTCACCACCAAATCACCAATTTTGTTGCTAGCTCTTTACCTTCCGTATGTTGGTGATAGGGACATCGGTGAACATCCCAGTGGGAATAGCTGCTAAACTGGGAGCAGCAGCAGCAGCAGCAGCAGCAGGAGTCTACAAAAAATACAAGCAAAACACTTAAATACTTTATACCAACTGGTGGTCACAATAACACAGCAGCTAAACTCCACTCCAAAATTCCTGTTTCTATATGTCTGAAATATACTCACTGCAAGAAACAGGAAGTGCTCTTTGTTGCTCATTCCTGTTCTAATCCCAATTATATCAATGTAATCCTGGTCATCAATGCTACATCCATCCACTATCCCCATATCCTTCAAATCACTTAAAACCTACAAATCTATTGATCTCCATCATGACACTCATTAACTCAACATTACATCCCCCATGGATGGAGAATTAAAAGGTTCATGACCTTACTTTAGTTTAGAGATACAGCGTGGAAACAGGCATTTCGGCACACCGAGTCCACACTAACCAGCAATCCCCGCACATTCACATTATCCTAACACACTAGGGACAATTTACATTTATACCATGCCAATTAATCCGCAAACCTGTACATCTTTGGAGCGTGGGAGGAAACCGAAGATTTCAGAGAAAACCCACGCAGGTCACAGGGAAAAACGTACAAACTCCGTACACCATAGTCGGGAACGAACCCGGGTGTCTGGCGCTGTAAGGCAGCAACTCTATCGCAGTGCCACCGTGCTGCCATAATCAAAGATTGGTTTATCATGGTCACATACACCAAGATCCAGCAACACACTTTGTTTTGGGGCTATTCAGGTAAATCACATGACCCACGAGGCCATCAGTAGCACAAAAAAGAAAAAACAGAGTGCAGAATATAGTGTTACAGCTACAGAGAAACTGCAAATAAAACACATGCAAGTGCTGCAACGGGTAGATTGGGCACTCGTCCCAAATTTATGACATTCTGATAACAGCTGGGAATAAGCTGTTTTTCAATCTGGTGTGTGTGCTTACAAGTTGTATCTTCTGCCCAATGGGAGAGGGGAGAAAAAAAAAGAATGACTGGGCTGAACCACAGTACTGCCCATTACTTCCTTATTGATCTTCGAGCCACATGTTTAATTCTCTAATTTTATTGACATTTTACGTAATTCAAGTAGTAATCCAGAGATTTACATATCTTCAACAGAATCTATGCACAGCACAGAAACAGGCACTTCAACCCACCACATTAAAAAAACATTCCCCTCAACCCCATTCTCCTGGCTTCTCCCCATAACCCCTGATTAATCAAGAATCTGTCAATCTCTACCTTTAAAATATCCATTGACGGCCGCCAGAGCCTTCTGTGGCAATTAATTCCAGATTCACCAACCTGACTAAAGAAATTCATCAACCTGGCACCCTACAGTCATAACACACACACACACTGCTATTTATGGGTTTAAATATTGATATCCTGAACATCTCAACCAATCTAAAAATCTGAGTTTCGAGGTAGGTAATAAAATTCTTTCTCCATCCCATAACTTTGCTCCCTGCAATCCCTTGCCATTTCTATGAGTGACTGTTGACGATGTGCCTTATTCCTCAATTCATTGTTAAATTACTCAAGGGTAAATGCATTAGTGAGTGATGGAACCCATAAATATGTTCTTCAATTCTTAACAGAACCGTCTAAAAGTTTGATAAGTTAAGTAAATCGCTATTCTGGTAAACATTAAACTCCCATTGCACATTCATCAAAAATTGACAGGTCTGAAAGCCAATTTACTTCATTTTTCATTCATACACTCTCACACCTGAATCTCTTGAGAGCCTTGTAACTATTTTGTTTGTAACAAACAAAAAAATCCAGTATTTTGGCCGGCGTGCACTAGTTGAGCCAAAAGGCCTATTTCCATGCTCTATGCTTTCAAATCATTGAGATTCAAAGCGTGAACAATATAGGGAAGCCATCCCAGAGCAGATTATCAACAAGCCACCTGTGAGTAGTTATGTATTTTTAGTTTTTTTTTAAAAACACAGATCTGGAAATCAGCACATTTGCTTCTAATTTCGAGTCATTTTTAACTCACCGGCACTGCCTTTGAAGGCACGAAAGAATCAACATCTTTTTTCCTAATCTGGCCTTCTGGTCCAGTGCCTACATAAAGAAAACAGATCCACGTTAGACTATCCCAACTGATGTCTGCAAGAACTTTCATTGCATTCCCTTTCCCACGGAGGTGTGAACTTTATTGTTCCTTAATTTTAACTAGGTCTCAAATTGCTCAACCGTACTTTTTAAAATATAAGATTTTTAAATACAAGGAAGTTTATATAATGCATAATCTCCAAAACATCCTGAATTTGAATTTATTGCTTTGAAGAACAGTTAGTTAGGAAAACAATTTGAGAGGATATTTTTCCATTCAGGCAGACCCCACCAAACAACAAAATGAATTTTTTAAAGAAGGAACTGCAGATGCTGGAGAATCGAGGGTACACAAAAAGCTGGAGAAACTCAGCGGGTGCAGCAGCATCTAAGGAGCGAAGGAGATAGGCGACGTTTCGGGTCGAGACCCTTCTTCAGACTGGTCAGGGATCAGGGAAACGAGAGATATAGACGGTGATGTGGAGAGATAAGGAACAATGAGTGAAAGATATGCAAAAAAGTATCGGTGATAAAGGGAACAAGCCATTGTAAGCTGTTTGTGGTGTGAAAATGAGAAGCTGGTGCGACTAGGGTGGGGGAGGGAGATAGAGATAGAGGGAATGCCAGGGCCCGATGGGCTGAGGGAGAGGTGGGAAGGGGAGGAGACAGCAAGGGTTAACAGAATTGAGAAAATTCAATATTCAAGCCCAAAGGATGCAGACTCCCCAAGCGGAATATGAGGTGCTGTTCCTCCAGCTTGCGGTGTTGCTCACTCTGGCCGTGGAGGAGGCCCAGGACCGAGAGGTCAGATGTGGAATGGGAGGGGGAGTTGAAGTGCTGAGCCACCGGGAGGTCGGGTTGGTTATTGCGGACCGAGCGGAGGTGTTCGGCGAAGCGATCGCCAAGCCTCCGCTTGGTCTCACCGATGTAGATCATCTGGCATCTGGAGCAGCGGATGCAGTAGATGAGGTTGGAGGAGGTGCAGGTGAACCTCTGTCAGACCTGGAAGGACTGCTTGGGTCCCTGAAAGGAGTGGAGGGGGGAGGTGAAGGGACAAGTGTTACAATTCTTGCGGTTGCAAGGGAAAGTGCCCGGGGAAGGGGTAGAGTGGGAGGGGAGGGAAGAATTGACAAGGGAGTTGCGGAGGGAGCGGTCTTTGCAGAAGGCAGACGGGGGGGAGATGGGAAGATGTGGCGGGTGGAGGGGTCACGTTGGAGGTGGCGAAACTGGCGGAGGACTATATGTTGTATTTGCCGGCTGGTGGGGTGAAAGGTGAGGACTCTGCCCTGTTTGCGAGTGGGGGAATGGGGAGCGAGGGCAGTGTTGCGGGGTATGGAGGAGACCCTGGTGCGAGCCTCATCAATAGTGGGGGAGGGGAATCCCCGTTCTCTGAAGAATTAGGCCATTTGTGATGACCTGGTGTGGAACACCTCATCCTGGGAGCAGATGCGCGCAATGAATTTATTTTTGGCAGTACAAGCCAAAAAACTGGACAAAGGCACCTACAGTGATCACAATACTCCTCCCAGAAGCAACACTGTACCTTCCACTTCACTGGAGTAACATGACCTGTTCTTAACATTGGAAGTGTAAAATTGAAGCTTCAACAATATAACAATTCAACAATCCCATTGGTGTACACTTAAGCCAGATTAAAGACTGTGGTCCAAACCCACAAACTACCGATCAGCAGGTAGGAATACTATAAACTGGGCTTCCCTACCAACATATGGCTTTGGCAGAGACTCATGCTGTTTTACATTTAAGTAAACATTAACCTCGGCGCTTTGAGCATTAACCATCTTACATTTCAGAAAACATTAATCTCAGTGCGGTAAACTAAAATCTGTTCCATTTCACTTTTGGTGCAACGTACCTTTCACTTGTTGGAGGTCAATGCCCTTTTCCGCTGCCAGTTTCTTTGCCAGAGGACTGGCAAACACCCGCCCTTTGGGATCTCTGGGTATGGGTGGGGTAAACATGGGTGGTGCTGCCACAGGTTGCTGTGTGGCAAGGGTAGGCTAGAACACATCAAGAGACAGGGAACACACTTAAATCTAATCACTTAAAAAAAAACAATTCACTGTACAACACAGATGACTGCACATTAGGGAACAATATTCTACAATGTCAACCAAAGCTTTTTCACATACTTTATGAACACACCAGTAAATGTGTCAGTTTATCAATATGTCACAACCAAGTTGCTAAGGACTGGGTCGGAGCACAAAATCTTTCCATCTTCCAGAGATTTAAAAATAAATGTAATTACAGTTAGTATGCAGCACTGAATGTTAAATGGATGAGGCATGGTAATTTGAGTTAGTATTTCAACAACATTAGGCACTTAATCCCAACATAAAACTTTTACTGGAAGTGATGGCTCAAAGGGCTGAATGGCCTCCTCCTGCACCTATTTTCTATGTTTCTATGCTCAGTTTGGGCAGAGACAGGCCAAGCCATTAAACAAAGTTCAATCCCTGGAATTATTTAATCCGTAATTGTATTTGGGATATTGGAAAAACATTTTTTGCCTTGGACTGGATAAGGAGAAGTGAACCAAAATTCAGTGCAATGATAGTGGAGGTCAGGTGAGAGAACCAAAAAGTACCCAAAACCAAGTGCATGGGTGTAAGGTAAAAGGTTTAGAGGAGGTTCCAAGGATGATTCTTCTCACTGAGTGAGTGGATGAAATTTGGGACCATCAGTTTGAGTAGGCAGTCGATGCAGGTAGGCTCACAAATGTCAGTACCTAGACAAGCACTAGTGTCCCCAGGGAATGGAGGTCCACAGACCAATTGGTGATAAACAGAGTGGTCTGCACAGAGGCACTGAGCTGAAGGACACGTTTCCGAGATGCACAATTGTAGAAGAATGCGCTCTTACTGGAGGTGGAGCTTGCTGCTTCATATCAGCGACTCCGGTTTCCACGTAGTCAGCAAAAGCCGGTATGTCTGACTCCTTCTCCACTATGATGCACAGCGTAGTCCCGAGGGGAATGTCCCTGCTGCCCTCAGCCACCAGAATCTTGGCCAAGTAACCTTCTTCCATTATTTCAAAACCTAAGGACACAACGTGATAAATGAGAATAATAAATCTGCATTTTAGATATCCATAGTGCATTACAAAAACAACAACCCCCTGGTAACACAATCTATCATAGTTATATGAAACTAACAAACTAAACAAAATCTATGGAAATATGGAAATATTTCTCTGAGGTTAATCTTTATTCATTTGCGGATAATGGCCAATTTGACAATTTAGCACAATGCTTTTGAACTGAATGATTGCTAAGAGTTAAGGACCAACCAGTGCCTTGCTGCATTGGTCTGGACACGCACAGAGGCCAGACGAGCTTCAGATGACAAGATCTCATTCCATGAGGGCCAAGAGTGAACATGCCAGATTTTGGTCCAGTCTGGCCAATTCATGATCACTGCTTTTACAGTACAAGTATTTTTAAGTTAATTGACTGAATTTAAATTCCCAAAGTGGAATTTGAACTCGTTTATGGATTGTTGGTTCAGTAACAACCCTCCAGTACACACTTTACATATATCAACAGAAGGTTATCTTCAGGTTACAACAGATCTTTGTTAAACTAGAAAAGTGAGCGAAGGAACGACAGATTGAATATAACTTGACCAAGTTCAGTGTTGCATTTTAGTAGGTTAAACAAGAGCAGGACTTGCACAGCAAACGGCGGGAATATTGTAGAATAGAGAGACCTATGGAGACAAGTATGTAATTCTCTGAAAGTGGTGCCAATTAGACAGGGTGGTGATGAAGCCATGTGTCACACCTGCTTTCCTCAGCCAGGCAATGAATGCAGGAGTTGGGACATCGTGTTGCAATTGTACAAGACGTTGGCCAGACCACATTTGGAGTCTTGTGTGCAGTTTTGTTTATCCAGCTGGAAAGGATGTTCCCATGACTGGAGGGCAAGAAGAGGCTAGATAGGCTGTGACGAATATAGGAGGCTGAGGAGCAACCTTATAGAGTTGAATGGTCAGGACCATTTTCCCAGGATGGGGAGCCTAAAAGTAGATATATGGTGAAAGAAAGATTTAAAGCAGCTGCGAGGTGAAACTATATGTTTAAACAATGTTTAAAGGACATTTGAAAAATACATGAATAGAAAAGGTTTAGAGGAATATGGGCCAAACACAGACAAATGGCACCGACTTGGATAGACATGTTGGTTGGCATGGATGAGTTGGGTCGTAGGGCTAGTTGATGTATAGCTCTGGGACTCTAAATCAAGCCTGCACTAAACAGTGTCAACATGGACACCGGCAGCTACATTGCTAATGCATATTATGATGGTACCCGAATCACCAATTTTGCACTTGGTGCAAACAAGGTAGCAGGAAGGTAACTTACAAAATGGAGAAGTGATGTTTTCTGATTTAGAGTGCTGTTTGCAGTAGAGCCATCTGATGTCAATACACACCTATCGTAGCTTTATCCGTTTCGATCTCTGCTATGAGGTCACCTTCACGCAACTTCTCCCCAACTTTTTTCTCCCATCTCTGAATGGTACCCACTGTCATGGTTGGCGAAAGAGCAGGCAGTGCAATCTGAGGATGGACAAGATAATCTGGCGTCATTATCCACTCAAAATTAAAATGTAGACATTATCAAAACAGTGTGATGTTTCAAATGTTATTTTCCATATGAAGCTATGTTTTGAAAACAGCTGAAGCTTAAATTTGCAACATCTGTAATAACACTTAACAGCCTCTGACCACAAATTAGTATATTGATATAGAAGCATAGAAAATAGGTGCAGGAGTAGGCCATTCGGCCCTTCGAGCCTGCACCGCCATCCAATATGATCATGGCTGATCATTTCAACTCAGTATCCTGTACCTGCCTTCTCTCCATACCCCCTGATCCCTTTAGCCACAAGGGCCACATCTAACTTTCTCTTAAATATAGCCAATGAACCGGCCTCAACGACCTTCTGTGGCAGAGAATTCCACAGATTCACCACTCTCTGTGTGAAAAATGTTTTTCTCATCTCGGTCCTAAATGACTTCCCCCTTATCCTTAAACTGTGACCCCTTGTTCTGGAGTTCCCCAACAGTTTAAGAATACAGGGTAGGCCATTTAGGAATGAGATGAGGAAATACTTTTTCACCCAGAGTTGTGAATTTGTGGAATTATTTGCCACAGAAGGCAGCGTAGGCCAATTCACTGGATGTTTTCAAAAGAGAGTTAGATATAGCTTTTGGGGTTAATTGAATCAAGGTATATGGGGAGAAATATAGCCAATGAACCGGCCTCAACTACCTTCTGTGCCAGAGAATTCCAGAGACTCACCACTATCTGTGTGAAAAATGTTTTCCTCATCTCGGTCATAAAGGAATTCCCCCTTATCCTTAAACTGTGACCCCTTGTTCTGGACCTCCCCAACATCGGGAACAATCTTCCTGCATCTAGCCTGTCCAACCCCTTAAGAATTTTGTAAGTTTCTATAAGATCCCCCCTCAATGTTCTAAATTCTAGTGAGTACAAGCCGAGTTTATCCAGTCTTTCCTCATATGAAAGTCCTGACATCCCAGGAATCAGTCTGGTGAACCTTCTCTGTACCCCCTCTATGGCAAGAATGTCTTTCCTCAGATTTGGAGACCAAAACTGTACGCAATACTCCAGGTGTGGTCTCACCAAAACCCTGTACAACTGCAGTAGAACCTCCCTGCTCCTATACTCAAATCCTTTTGCTTTGAATGCTAACATACCATTTGCTTTCTTCACTGCCTGCTGCACCTGCATGCCTACTTTCAATGACTGGTGTACCATGACATGTTGCATCTCCCCTTTTCCTAATAGGCCACCATTCAGATAATAGTCTACTTTCCTGTTTTTGCCACCAAAGTGGATAACCTCACATTTATCCACATTATACTGCATCTGCCATGCATTTGCCCACTCACCCAGCCTATCCAAGTCACCTTGCAGCCTCCTAGCATCCTCCTCACACCTAACACTGCCCCCCAGCTTCGTGTCATCCGCAAACTTGGAGATGTTGCATTCAATTCCCTCGTCCAAATCATTTATATTGTAAATAGCTGGGGTCCCAGCACTGAGCCTTGCGGTACCCCACTAGTCACTGCCTGCCATTCTGAAAAGGACCCGTTTACTCCTACCCTTTGCTTCCTGTCTGCCAGCCAGTTGTCTATCCACATCAATACAGAACCCCCAATACCGTGTGCTTTAAGTTTGTATACTAATCTCTTATGTGGGACCTTGTCGAAAGCCTTCTGAAAGTCCAGATATAACACATCCACTGCTTCTCCCTTATCCACTCTACTAGTTACATCCTTGAAAAATTCTATAAGATTCGTCAGACATGATTTACCTTTCATAAATCCATGCTGACTTTGTCCAATGATTTCACCACTTTTCAAATGTGCTGCTATCCCATCTTTAATAACTGACTCTAGCAGTTTCCCCACTACCAATATTAGACTAACTGGTCTGTAATTTCCCGTTTTCTCTCTCACTCCTTTTTTAAAAAGTGGGGTTACATTAGCTACCCTACAATCCTCAGGAACTACTCCAGAATCTAAAGAGTTTTGAAAAATGATCACTAATGCATCCACTATTTCTGTGGCTACTTCCTTGAGTACTCTGGGATGCAGCCTATCTGGCCCTGGGGTTTTATCGGCCTTTAATCCATTCCATTTACCCAACACCACTTCCCGGCTAACCTGGATTTCACTCAGTTCCTCCATCTTATTTGATCCCCGGTCCTGCTATTCCCGGCAGATTATTTATGTCTTCCTTTGTGAAGACAGAACCAAAGTAGTTATTTAGTTGGTCTGCCATGTCCTTGTTCCCCATGATCAATTCACCTGTTTCTGACTGCAAGGGACATACATTTGTTTTAACTAATCTTTTTCTCTTCACATATCTATAAAAACATTTGCAGTCAGTTTTTATGTTCCCTGCCAGTTTTCTTTCATAATCTATTTTCCCTTTCCTAATTAAGCCCTTTGTCCTCCTCTGCTGGACTCTGAATTTCTCCCAGTCCTCTGGTAGGTTGCCTTTTCTGGCTAATTTGTATGCTTCATCTTTTGTTTTGATACTATCCCTGATTTCCCTAGTTATCCACGGATGCACTACCTTCCCTGATATATTCTTTTGCCAAACTGGGATGAACAATTGTTGTACTTCATCCATGCAGTCTTTAAATGCCTTCCATTGCACATCCACTGTCAACCCTTTAAGAATCAATATGGAGGTAGAAACATAGAAAATAGGTGCAGGAGGAGGCCATTCAGCCCTTCGAGCCAGCACCGCCATTCATTGCGATCATGGCTGATCGTCCCCAATCAATAACCCAAGCCTGCCTTCTCAGGTGAGCAGATGGTGTCCTTCTCTGAACATTACTCTGCATTCAATTGTCAGTGTGCAAGTCCACTGATGGGGGATGACAGACAAAACCAAAGTTCTGTGTACCTGTCACTTTTCCCCAATTTACTACCAATTAGGCCACCAATTGCAGCCTTTAAAATGCATTTTTATCTTGTTCTGAACCTACAGCGGTCACAGAAACAGAAACATTAATAGCCAATTCAGAGTTTATTGGTGGACTAACAGTCCATGTTGTGCTCACCTTCATGTGCGAGGGGTATGAACTGCCGGGAGCTTTTGCTGGAGCCGAGGGCGGTGTCGGAGCTGTGGGCGATGGTGTTTGTGGGGTAGAAGCCATTTGCTCTGGAGTGTAATCCTTAAACGCTTCAATATCTTCAATACTAGTCAGTGCAAACCAGAGAAGAATCAAAAAAGAATTGTAGAAGATGGAAATCTGAAATAATTATACAGAAAATGCTGGGGAAACCACGGCAAATTAGGAAGCAGCTGTGGGAAGAGAACAATTAACACTTCAGGTCTGGGATTCTGCATTAGAATTCAGAATGAATCAGGGATAAAGAATGCCTGATCTTAAACATTAACTGTTTCTTTATCTATAAGATACTGCCCGGCCTGAGTTTTGTCAGCATATTCTGCTTTTATTTCAAATGACAGAAAAGATCAAAATTCAACTTAAGCGTGGACATTGGTACAAAAAAAGGTTAATAAAAACGTGTTCAATCAAGGAACACGTGCAATCAAGTCCATCCTAACCAGGCACGCTGTGGGCTTGGACATTAATTCCATATTCTCCCACCGATCATTGTTTAATTTCTTGAAAACAGCTAACAACTAATTCAGGGAAAACGAGAAAATTTAAGTCCAACCCCTGCCAAATAGCCAAGCTGCAAACAATCGAGGCAAGTCGGGGTTATTCAAAGATATAAACATTATAAACATAAAGTCTGACTGCAATGGGGATGGAGACAGACAGTAGGTTGCTATCGAAACCAACTCATATTTTCTGACATTAGTACTGTTTAATGAGGGAGAGAAGATTATTTATGTGTTTCCAAAAGTCAAAAACAAGGTCAATATAAATGAACAGCAATATTGTCTATTGTCTATTGAGTAGTAGTGTTACAGTACAGGGAAGCACATGCCCTACAGAAGCCGTTACAAGTAATCTCCAAACATTGGTTGTTGTGCCTTCCTCACTGCCAAGTTTACAACAGGCACAATTTTAAGAGGAACAACGTCCTCCAGTTTCTTCGTGCAAATTTCCCAGTACCTGAATCTAAAAGTAAGTATTAAGGCATTAAGCCTTTACTGCACTGTAAATTCACTGACACTATTGGCCTTAGTTGTTGCACTCTTGTTAAAAAATAATTCAGTTCCTCCATCATCAATATAATCCACCTCCATCCTGTTGGATATAAACTCTTAAAATATATTACCACTAATTTGTGGTAGCAGACAGCTGGAGTCCAAGAGTGAACCTCAGATTCTGATCATATTGATCCCCAATTCTGATTTGAACATAATGTCATCGCTGTGACAATATTCCTAAACTATTTAAATTTCCATTTAAGGCAGTTTTTTAAAAAATATGAATAAATGCTTATTTTTTGAGTTGGAACTTTTAGGCAGATATGTTATATCAATGGTTGGTCATGTGGGCAGAGAAATGTCAGGTGGAGTTGAATCAGGCAAGTGTCTTGTGTTGTACTTTGGGAGGTCAAATGTAAAAAGAATGTTTATGGAAAATGGTAGGACTGTGATAATTGATGGGCAGCACTAACTAAAATGTACACGGCAGGAGACAAGGCACACACAAGTAACACAAGAAGGAACAAGGAAACCGATTATAGACACAGGCAGGTGAAATGTTATTTATAAGTAATACTCACTTTTGAACTGTGATGCAAATGATGGTACCAAGCGGCACATCTCGTGCTCCTGCGGGCAGGAGGATCTTTGCCATATAACATTCTTCCAGGCTCTCAAAACCTACTGTAGCCTTATCAGTTTCCACCTTTTGAAAACACATAGCTGTTTGAATATAGTGGAGTCAAAAGTCAAGTCAACAGTGTTTAATTGGTACATGTACTGACAACAGAACAGTGAAATTACTTGTAGCAGCAAACAGGGCCGTGAACGCAATAGCACACATAATATAATACTCGAAGATACAAAAAAATAATAATAGTACGAGGAATAGTGGGGGAAAAAAGTCTGTAAAGCTACCAAAGACACAGTCCATAGAAGAAACTCAAAAACTCCACTGCACAAGAAGCTATTTGGACGTGCTGCGATGCTTGCTATATTCAAAGATATCTTGCGCTTCCAACTGATATAAAACTGATCAATTTTATTGTTCTGCCTTTAAACAATCTGATTTGGGACATAATGTGATAAAGCTGCTTTT
The DNA here is from genome assembly GCA_035221665.1 of Okamejei kenojei. Taxonomy (NCBI): domain Eukaryota; kingdom Metazoa; phylum Chordata; class Chondrichthyes; order Rajiformes; family Rajidae; genus Okamejei; species Okamejei kenojei. Next base: position 26,632,200 of record CM069159.1, on the reverse strand, counting down.
ACCCCATATGCCCGTGGAAAGCAAAAATATAAATGTCAATTGTCTGGAAAGAAGTTTGAAACCTTCACTACTCTTTGGGCAGAGGCATTTTAAACACCATTGCTAAAATGTCTGGGTCTAATTTTGAGATTGTGGTCCCAAAATCTAGATTCCCCAACCTGTGGAAATAATTTCTGGTTATTAACTCCATCAACTTCCCTTAGTTTCGCAATTTCAACTAAATCCCTCCAACCTGCTGAATTCTAGAGAATACAAGTTTGTAAACAACCTTGGAGCACTGTTCTCGGAATTACAGCCTCCTCAGGTAGGTTTGGAGATATTGAAATGTAGCAACCATTACAAAGCAACCATTTTAGTGTAAAGGCCAAAATGTGACATACCAAGTAACAACAGAATAAAATAAGCAAGGCTGCAGACTTATATGCCTAGACATTTCTCGTTTGAACAGAGATGGCAGATGATCTGATGACAGCCACCACAAAGTTAAATTTTATACCGCACTTCTTCAGCTTTTGCCAAATTAGCATGATTGTGCCCAGACAAATTATTCAATATTTTTTCCAATAACAGCCTGGCCAATTTTAAAGTTAATGTGGGCGTGAAAAAGTACATCAAGTCAAGTAAATTGCCATTTGCACAAATACAGTGGAATGAAAATCTTACTTGCAGCTATATCGCACATAAACTCAGACATTCAAAAACATAAATTCTATATACATTCTGCAAAACAGAATTATACATAAATTATGTGCATAGTACGAAGACTGTGCAAAATAGAAAGACGTCAGTGCAAAACAATTTCAGAGTAGGTCCATGGTAGTAAGAGGTAGACCAGTGTTCAGTATTGAGGTAAAATAAGGATCACCAGAGGTCTCCAGAATCCACTGTGAGAACAGGCTAAGGAAAAAAAAAATGCTAGAAATCAGAAATAAAATACTTAAAATACTCAGGAGGTAAGGTAGCAGCCAAAGAGGGAAAATCAGTTGACAAATAATGTCAATGAAGCTTCATCAGGTCTTTGTAAAAACAGTTACTCAACACCGGTTGAGTTCAGTACACTCCACCCAGAGCATCAAACTCAGTGCTTTCCACAGCTTATTGTAAAAGCAAGGTTCTAAATTCACTTACTTCAGCTATTAAGTCTCCTTCATTTATTTTATCTCCTTCCTTCTTCTCCCATCGAGCTATGGTTCCCATCTGCATTGTTGGGGACAGGGCAGGCAATGGCATCTAAAGTAAAACAGCAAGTGTCACCCAGTTGCAACTGGTCAGGTACAACTCTATAATGAAAAGCAACTTCTTTCTAGCAAAGTCTTCATTCATTCATTGTTACTGCAAAAGGATTTCATCCAATAGTTTTGCAGGTAGCGCAGTTATAACACGTGTTTCCATTCACAAAGCAGATAGTGCGGGTTTACCGATTCTAACACAATTTTGATCGGGAACTAGAGAATTAATTAGAAGTTACTTTAGAAATCGACAAGCGGGAAAAAAGTAGTGCTGATAAAAAAAAAGTCCAGGCAATCCATACTATCCTTGTAATAAATCAATGAACGATGTCCATGTCTTGGAAAAATGATCTGGTTTTTCTGCCAAGACAAGTTCAATATTTTCAAGATGTAGTGTATCGGACATGTTTATAATTCACATCTTAAAAGTAGGGACTGATGTATGTTTCCAAAATTTAAGTATTAGTTTTTTCGCTGTTATCAGGCCATAATTAAGGAAATGTCTTTGGAATAGTGATAGCTCAGAACAGGCTTCTGAAGTACCTAGAGTGATCAGTTCCGTGTCGGGATCCAATTTTATTTTTTAGTGTTTTTGAAAAAATTTCAAAAATTCCTCTCCAGAAATGATGTAACTTTATACAAGAGGCAAAGGAATGGGTTATAGTTGCTTCCTGAAGAAGTCATTTATCGCAAATAGGAGATGCATTTGGAAAGATCTTATTCAGTTTAGTCTTTGAATAATAGAGTCTGTGTAGTATTTTAAATTGAATTAACGAGTGCCTAAAGTTAAGCGAACAGTTGTGTATATATAGGTTTCCTCCCATCTGTCTTAAAAACATTTTAGGCCAAGCTCATCTTCCCAAGCTCTTCTAATTACTTCTGACGTCAGGGTTTCTATATTTTAAAGGGTGTTATACAGATATGATATTAACTTGTTTGAATCAGAGTTTCTATTCATACATTCGTCTAGTGTGTCTGGCAACATAGATTGATAATCTTGGATATATGATTTCAGATAGTCTCGTATTTGAAGGTATCTAAAATATTGAGTACCTTTCAGATGATATTTCGACTGTAATTCTTGAAATGAGAGAAGAGTTCCCATCTCATAAAGATCTCCGAGTTTTTTAATTCCTAATCTTTCCCAATGTGTGAGCGTTTTGTCTAAAATAGACGGCTTAAATGAAGGGTTGTTGGCAATTGGCGAGAGAAGAGATACACTTCTCAGTTTAAGGGTTGATTTCACTTGTTTCCAGATTCATAGGGTACTGTGGATAATCAGATTTTTCTCGTATAGTGTTTTCTTCAAATTTATTGGAGAGAGAAGAATCGCGCCTATATTAAAAGGCGAGCAATCCTCTCCCTCCATTATTAACCAATTTACCTGTTGGCCTGTATTGTCCAGCCAATAGATTACGTTTTTAATATTCGTAGCCCAATAATAGTATAAAAATTGGGGAGAGCCAGTCCATCAATTTCTTTGGGTTTACATAGATGTCGTTTATGGATTCTATGTGTTTTATAATCCCAAATAAAGTTTGTGATCAGAGAGTCAAGTTTTGTTTTTTAAAATTTAGGAAGATAAATCGGTATTGATTGAAATAAGTACAGGATTTGTGGAAGGAAGATCATCTTTATGGCATTTATTCTGCCTATGAGACACATCGGAAGCGTTTTCTAAAATTGAGTAAGGGCATTTAGTTTGGTAATTAAGGGAGGAAAGTTTGCTTGAAATAGAGAAGTGATATAAAGTAATACATCATTATTATTATTATCTCAATGGGGTTAGGTTAGGTAAGGGGGAAGTACAGCGAGACCTGGGTGTCCTTGTACACCGGTCACTGAAAGTTGGCATGCAGGTAGAGCAGGCAGTGAAGAAAGCTAATGGAATGTTGGCCTTCATAACAAGAGGATTTCAGTGTCGGAGTAGAGAGGTTCTTCTGCAGTTGTATAGGGCTCTGGTAAGACCACATCTGGAGTATTGCATACAGTTTTGGTCTCCTAATTTGAGGAAGGACATCCTTGTGATTGAGGCAGTGCAGCATAGGTTCACGAGATTGATCCCTGGGATGGCGGGACTGTCACATGAGGAAAGATTGAAAATATTAGGCTTGTATTCACTGGAGTTTAGAAGGATGAGGGGGGATCTTATAGAAACATATAAAATTATAAAAGGACTGGACAAGCTAGATGCAGGAAAAATGTTCCCAATGTTGGGCGAGTCCAGAACCAGGGGCCACAGTCTTAGAATAAAGGGGAGGCCATTTAAGAATGAGGTGAGAAAAAACTTTTTCACCCAGAGAGCTATGAATTTGTGGAATTCCCTGCCAGAGGGCAGTGGAGGCCAAATCACTGGATGGATTTAAGAGAGAGTTAGAGAGAGCTCTAGGGGATGGTGGAATCAAGGGATATGGGGATAAGGCAGGCACGGTTATTGATTGGGGATGATCTGCCATGATCACAATGAATGGCGGTGCGGGCTCGAAGGTCCGAATGACCTCCTCCTGCACCTATTTTCTATGTTTCTATGACACGAAGAGTGACAGGTTAATATTAACCCAGATGTGTTGTACCCAATAGAGTAACGGCATCACAGGACTAAGTCATTGCGGTGTCAGGTTTCAACCATACCAGGTAATATCACCACAGAACTTGAAAAGGGAAAATTTAAATCAAAACAGCTTGTGTAGCAGCTGATTAGTTAGCTGTAAGTGCCACGTGACTGTATTTACCATCCCAAGCTCCGTTCTCCGTGACCTCTATCGCAGACCACAAGAACATTAATGTCACACATCCTCCAAACCTTGCCAAACCCACAAATGATAATTAGGAAGGAATGTTTGTAAAATAAATGCCGGACTTGACAATTAACAACAATCACTAACCAATCCATTATCATTGTCCTGGGGGGGGGGGGGGTGATTGACCAACATTGGATCAGCACCTGATGAGAAGAGGGTCAGAGACTGGATGATCTTCAGTGAGTTATGATCTTCAGTGAGTTATTGAACTGTTGACTCTGCAAAGTCTTTCCACTGTCCACAAACACAAAGAGCATGCGGCAAAAACACCACACTAGCTTATAACTCATGCGTGATGAAGTGTAGAGTGGCCTTGGGGTGCAGATTCATTGCTCCCTGAAAATGGCACCAGAGGTGGACAGGGTAGAAAAGAAAAGGCTTTCAGCATGCTTGCTTACATAGGCTGAGGCACCGAGTAAAGAGCTGAAATGTCACATTGCAAATGTATAAAATATTGGTTAGATCACACCACAGGAAAGACATGGTAGCATTAGAAAGAGTGCAAAGGAGACTCGCCAGAATTTTGCCTGGAATGGAGGGTTGTAGTTATAAAGGGAGATTAGATTGGATGGGTTTATGCTCACTGGGACACAGGCTGAGGAGGGACAATGGACAGCTTTATAACATTAGGAGGAAGCACAGATAGGTTAGAGGTTTTTTCTGACAGTGGGGAACTGTAAAACTAGAGAGCATAGGTTTCAGGTGACAGAAGAAATTTGAAGGAGATCTGAGGAGCAGAATGGACTCGCAGAGGTAACATTTAAAAGGCATCTGGACAGGTACTTGCATTGAAAAGGAGCAAAGTTACAGGCCCATCGTAGACACAAGGGATTATGAAAGCCAAAGAGCCTGTTTCTGTGCTGTACATCAACATCAAATCCTCATCAGTTAGTACCAAAAGATTATTTTTATAGATGACAATTCCCCTCACAGTACAATAAATCATACAATTGCCATAATAAATGAATTAAACTAACATGACTATAACCCTTGAACATTTTACTAGCAAGCATGTACAAGAATGAACTGTAGATGTAGTCAATACAAAAACAGGGGACGAGTCGGCAAGGCAACTTGTACTGGGACAGACCGAGTAACCCGCTCAGGCTCACGATGGGCATTTAATCTCGTACCCCAACACACTGCAAGGGGAGTAACACGGACCCAGCTCCATCTCCACAGACAGGGCTCGCCAGCAGCTGTTGCCGCCTTGCCCAGGAGGGAGGGGAGCGGGGAGCGGCCGCTTGCCCGTGACATTGGCGACGACCCTGGCCGCTGTCCGCGGGCCTGAAGACCGGAGAGAGCAGCCTGACCCCCCCGGGGGGGACGGGCAATGCGATCTGACTGTGCAGGGCGCGTTCCCGACTCACCATCTGATGCGGGGGCAAGCTGTAGTAACGCGGGGCCGCGCTCAGGCCCGGGGCGGGGACGGGCAGCGCTCGGCCCCGCAGCTGCAGCTGCAGCCACGCAGAGCCACGGCCTCGGGCCGCCGCCGCCGCCGCCAGCCGGTAACATCGCTGGGTCTGTGGCTGTGGGTGTCCGTGGGCCCCGGGCCGGAGGCGGGCACACGACCGCAGTCGGGCAGCTTGGCGGAGCATGGCGGCTCCGCGTCTCCTCACTGACCTCCGGGCGGGCGGGCGGGGGGCGGGCCCGGCCGGACGTGACGTGACGTGACGCCAGATCCGCCCCGCACCACACCACAGATCCTCCAGCAAGCTAGAGGGTCTTTGCCCCGCACTGGCATGGCGTCGTGTACAGGAGGGAACTGCAGGTTCTGCTTTACATCCGAACATAGACCCCGGGGGGGGGGGGGGGGGGGGGGGGGATCTCCAACGTGCAGACCACATGGGCTTAAAGATTTGCAAGTTTACGGATATTGTCTGTTACCTACCTCAGGGAATGCCTGCAAAAACTGGGACTGTCATAGTGCCACGGGCTTAGATTAGCAATGTTACAAAATGTTGAGATTTTAAAAATCAAGTCTGCAATTTATCCCATCAGATAAAGCATAAAAATAAGTTTAATTTGACACCTAATTCACTTTCATATCTTCAGTATTAAAAACGTTATGGCCATTTTCATAAATTAGCATCTTGTTCCCTATTGCTTTTTCCATTGACTTCACACAACAGCTGTGATCGAGGACAGTCAAAAGCCCATAACTTTCTTAAAAAATTAAGAGAACTGAAAGATTTTTTCAGTTATTATATATTGAAGCATTCTGAAACAAATATGAAACAATCTTACTTGGATGACCTTAAATTAAAGCATATAATTAGTTAATTACCCAATTGTGGCTAATTACAAAATTCAATTACTAGATCTAAACATATATCCATTTCTGAACAAAAGGTTAACATTTTTAAATAGCCTAAGTGTTCAAATAACATTCACACAAGAATTCACAATATAACATGATTTTTAAATCTCATTGTCATGAATTTATAGGCCAAATGGAAGGAATTTAATGTTTAATTCCCGTAAATTAATGGCCATTTAAATAATCTTGCGAGTGGGTTTTTGTGGAACATGATCGATTGGAACGTTGCGGTTGCGGTGAATTTAAACCCCCATATCGGCAGGAAAAATACTGCCAGTTCGAATGGGGCCTAAATCACCTTTTCGCAACATAAAATGTGGATTAAGGTCATCCTAAGAAGCACGTTTATATGTAAAATAAAACGGCTTTCCTTTACCTGTCCCGTACGTGAAATCTGTCCCCGTTGTCGGTGTTCACGACATTAGAAGCTAATTTTTTATTTTACTCCAGCGCAGAAATTGTCGGGCGATTAAGAAAAAAAAATTCACAGACTGGCAGTTGGAACAAATCTTCAGCAAAACCTCGCACCCCGAGAAAATAAAACTCCGGCAGGCAGGGGAAAACCGCATTTTAACCCCGCCCCCCCCCCCCCCCAAAGGCGCCAAAGTCGCGCACACGGCCAGTGGCAGAACTGCAGTGCTGTTGAAGGTAAGTTTTGTAACATACCTACTTAGATGGAGTGGAATTTGTCAAACGTGTTCAGGAAAGTTTCCTCAGGTAATACCTAGAAGGACCTACATGGGAGAGAGCAAAACTTGATCTGCTCTGAGGAACTTAGGAAGGGCAAGTGACTGAAGTGTCCTTGGGCAAGGTTTTTGAAACCAGCAACCACTGTTCAACCACTCGTTTCCCTTTCTCCAGATTAGTCTGAAGAAGGGTCTCGACCTGAAACATCACCCATTCCTTCTCTCCGGAGATGCTGCCTGTCCCTCTTTGTTCAGTATTTTGTGTCTACGGTTTATTCCAGCATCTGCAATTCCTTCCTAACCACTGTTCTATTAGCTTTAAAGTAATTATGGTTGAAGATAGCGCGGGCAAGTTAAAATTCAGAAATGTAATAACAAGAAACTGTAGAAACCAAAGATAGACACAAATTGCCAGAGTAACTCAATGGGAGGAGAACTTCTTAAAAGCCGGCATACCCTGAAGAAAAATCGCAGTGGAGCAGTCAAAATGTAATAACAAGGAACTGCAGATGCTGGTTTATATAAATCCGTGTGAAGAAGGGTTCCGACCGGAAACATCGCCTATCCATTTTTTCCAGAAATGCTGCCTGACCTGCTGAGTTACTCCAGCATTTTGCGTCTATCTCTACTTAATTCTGAACTGGGGCAAGGCCAACTTTGATGGTATTAGATAGGAACGTGCTCAAGTTGATTGGAATAGGTTGTTTGCAGGTGAAGGGACGTCCGGAAAGTGGGATGCTTTTAAAAGTGTGGTGACAAAAGTTCAGGGCATGCATGTTCCTGTTAAGAGTGAAGTGGGAGTAAGGAAGTATGGATGACGAGAAAAATTGAGGCTCTGGTCAGGGAAAAGAGGTATGGGACGGTTATAAGCAGCTGGAATCCAGTGTAGATCTGGAAGAGTTTCAGGAACTGAAGAGCATGCTTAAGAAGGAAATCAGGAAGGCAAAAAGGGGGCAGAAGATAGCTCTAGCAGGATAATATTAAAGAACATCCAAAGAGATTTTATAAGTACATTAAGGCAGAGGGTAAAAAGAGAGGGAGAGTAGGGCCCGTCAGAAACCAAACCAGTCACCTCTGTGTGGAGCCGCAGGAGATTGGCAAGGTCCTCAATGAGTATTTCTTCTCTATGGAGAAAGACATGAAGCCGGGAAAACTTGGGACAGTTAATTGAAATGTATTCAGGACAATCAGTGCGATCGACGCGGTGCTGAATATCCTAAAGCATATGAAGGTTGATAAATCTTCCGGGCCTGATTAGATATATCAATGTGGGAAGCTAGAGAAGAAACTGCAGGCACCCTGGCTGAGATATATGAGTCATCATTAAGTGTGGGTGAGATGCCAGAATATTGGAGGGTGGCTAATGTTGTGCCTCTATTTCAGATGGGCTGCAAGAGCCTGGGAACTATTGACTATTGAGCCTAACATCTGTGATAGGCAAGTTACTGGAGAGAATTCTGAGGGATAAGATGTATTTGGATAGGCAAGGGCTGATTAGGGATAGTCAGTATAGTTTTGTATGTGGGAGATGGTGTCTCACAAAGCTTTTTAAGAAGCAACCAAAAGTTACTTTACTGGGGAGTGTTTGCAGAAGAGAGTGATCAAGGAGTGCAAGTGCATAGTTCCTTGAAAATGATGTCACAGATAGATAGGGTTGTCAAGAAGACTCAGTTAATTGGTCAGGACATTGAGTATAGAAGTTGGGATGTTATGTTACAGTTGTACAAGACAGTGGTGAGGTTGCAAGAGTATTGTGTTTAGTTTTGGTCCCTGCTATAGGAAGGATGTTATTAAGCTAGAAAGAGTGTAGAGAAGATTTACAAGGATGTTGCCAGGACTTGAGCGCCTGGGCTATAGGGAGAGGTTGAGCAGGCTAGGACTTTATTCATTGGAGTGCAGGAGGATGAGGGCTGGAGAGGTATGTAAGATCATGAGGGGAATAGATAGGGTAAATGCTTGGAGAGGTATGTAAGATCATGAGGGGAATAGATAGGGTAAATGCACAGTCTTTTCCTCAGAGTAGGAGAATTAGGAATCAGGGGACATAGGTTTAGGCTGAGAGGGGAATAATTTAATAGGAACCAGAGTGGTAACTTTTCCCACACAGGGAAGGTGGGTATATGGAACGAGCTGCCAGAGGAAGTAGTTGAGGCAGGTACAATAACATCATTTAAAAAATATTTGGACAGGTACATGGATAGGTGGAACTAATGTAGATAGTGCATCTTGATCGGTGTGGGCAAGTTGGGCTGAAAGGCCTATTTCTGTTCTATATTACTGTAAAACAGTAATTTGTAATGTTACGATAATTTAAAATTAAGGGTCATAAATATAATAGTCACCAATAATTTCAGGGATTTCAAGGGATGGTGTTTGACCCTGACAAATGTTATAACAAATGCCTTGTGGTATTTGAGGCAAACAGCACGAAAGCTTTTAAAGGAATAGTGGAACTGTGCAACAAGTACACACCAAACCACTGAGCAGCTTTGGCAGAATAACCCAAGAAATTAGGAAGCATTTTCCACAATATATCGAGCTGTTGTACAAATAGCCCACATTTTATTGAAAATGCAAGCTTTTTTAAAACAGTAATCCTTATACAATCACACAACATTATGACAAACAAGTTTCTTTGGAAGGCATTTGAAGGACCAGTCAAGTTTACACAATCCAAACAACCTTTCTTGCAACAGAACAGCTTTGACAATGCACACATCAATTACTCCACTTGCATTATTTGGAATGTTGAGCTCTGAAACTATGAACTGCACAGCAGTAATCATTTGGCACTTACAATAAATGCCTGGTACCATGTGTGGCCTAAACATTGCGCCAGCACGTACAACAGCAGAAACTCTGGCAAAACATCCAGTATTTTTTTTAAGCAGTCTATTGTGAAAAAAGTAGTCAAGAGTAATTCATTCTTCAAGATAACCCTCCATTTATAAAAGGGTACTTTCCAAGTCTCATAATTGTTCACAAACAAGATTTGACTGTAGTTACTTAAAATCCAGTTTGATAATGTAAATTTCCAAATACTAGCCAATTTGAGCAGCATAATTGTCACATACAAAAAATTTAAAAAGCTAAAAGGATAGCTGATGTTTAAAAACAAATTTACCTACACAAGTATGTGGTGTTGGTAAACATTCTCAAAATTCTTAATTTGAAATTACCTAAGTCTTTCAATGCATAATTTCTTGATGGCATTAATGCTTCTGTGTTAACACGATTCCACGTCCCATTTAAAAAAGGCAGTGTTGTAAGCAGGCTGTAGTCTTGTAATGTGTACTCATGTACTTCTGCATTATTCGCTTCTGTTAAACTTACCCTCTGGACAAAACCAAGTTCCCATTACCGTCTGCAATCAGCTTACCACTGATTCGTTCCTGTCACTGTCACCCTAAAATAAAGTTACTAAATCCAAATTGGTTGATGATTCTTGCAGAAAGTTCCTATGACTTTCTCACATGCATTATAATGCTTCACTACTTTTTATTTTAATTAGTTGAGAGATACAACAGGGAAACAAGCCCTTCGACCAACTGAGTCCATGCCAACCATCAATTACCCGTTCACATACTAGTTCTATGTTATCTACTCCTTACACACTAGGAGCAATTTACAGGGGGCCAATTAACCTGCAAACTGGCAGGGGTTTGGGGTGTGGGAGGAAACAGGAGCACCTGGTGAAAACCCATGCAGTCACAGGGAAGATGTACAAACCACACAGACAGCACCCAAGGTCAAGGTCGAACCGGAGTCTCTCACCATGCGGCAGCAGCTCTACCGCCTCGCCACTATGCTGCCCTTAGATGGTTTGCGATGAGGAAGATCAGAGAACATGAACCAGCAAGTTACTGCTTTCAAATATTTGGCACAAGCACAGCAGGCAGAACGACCGTTTCTAAGCTGCACTGTCTGTGATTCTTCGGGAGCCTGGCTGTTCCTCTTCACTGACTGAATAGAAGCAGTATGAACTCTGTACGCAAGATACAAAAAAATCTAATGGGCCTATTTGTCTTTGTGTTTTAATTTGTAATGGCGAACATGCTACTATTTTAAGAGGGTACCTTCTAAACTTTCTTCAGATGCTGTTGACGTTACAGGTTTGTTAAATGCAGGTCATGTGGGCATGGTGCTTTGAGGAGAGGAACGCTGCTCCTTTACCAGGCAGTGCATTAAGGAGGGCTGTTTTCACCTAATGGCCTTTGCTGTTCTGTGGGAAAAGAGCCAATGCCTTCTATCTGCAGTTCCTGTGATGATTACTTCCTGTTCTCTTCAGAGTAATCTGTAGCCAACAAACCCAGGTAGATCCTGCCACACACTAGCAGTAGGGTCTACAAGACACAATGCAGGTAAAACATTGGCTGCTATTTGAAGGATACCCACCACAATCCTGTGGCACCTCCTTGTACCTGCTAACTGGCACAGTTCGCCTTAGCCTTGATGCTCAGAACTGCAGTCACTCAGCTGAGAACTCTGATGTAACCACAATGGTACGAAGTAAAAACAATTAGCAAAGATGATATTTACAGGTTTGTCATGAAGAAAGTTTGGAATTTAAACAACATGAAACATAATAGTTATGTCATGAGTTCAGGTATAAGTAACGATAGCCTTAGATGCTCCAAGCTTTGAGGATGTAACAGCAGCAAAATTCAACTGAAGCTGTTCCGCACAACACTGATGTAAGCCACAGTCTACTCATTGCCTATGAATGGCAACATAATTGTACATTGGTAGTGACCAACAGAAGCCACGTAAGCCAACAGCAGCCAGACGTCAGTGCAAGGCGTTTACACCAGACTCGTCTCCAGTCCACATGAGGCCGTTGGCACAGCACGCTGTCTACCCTGAAGGCAGAGGAGAGTGTGAAGACTTGGGTGGTGTCTTTTGGCTCTTTGGTGGGTGTCCTCCTTAGGTCCGTACTTTATAAAGCATGGTTCAAGCTTCCGATCTGGAGGCGAGGATTAATCTACCGACTGTCACCACCATCTTCTTCGACCCATGCAACTATTTTGCCTTCCCAACCTGGAACGATGTCTTCGTCATGGAAAAGCTGTGGGAACAAATTATAAACGGTCTACATTTGCCAACCTGTGCTTTTGGTACTGGTTGTAACACCCAGCATACACTTTATAAAAGGAAGTTACATCTTTTACCCATTTATCAATTGGAGATGTGCAAGAATAGTGGTTTGGTTACCAGCATGGTTTCCGGTGGCCTGAATAGTTGATCCAGCGGCAGGAATTCAAACTGCAACACGGCAGCCTGCACACAAGCCCAGCTGCAAGATGGCTCACTGCAGCTGTCTCTTATGATGGAGGTCAGCATGGCAGTGGTCTGGGCAATAATCGCTGGGTTAATCAGCAATGCTCAACCCCAGTGAGTTAATTACACGCTTGGCAATCTAGTTGTACCAAAGCTGCGCATGCTCCTTTACATAACAGACAATCTAGTTCTAAAGTTCCTTCACAGTGCCTTAAAGTGATATTGATAATTCCCTTCCCGATCTATTGCTGCTTTAAAGTCAAGAGTCACCTCGCCAAGGCTGGAAAATTAGGTTAGCAAATTAATAATGTACAAGTTTAAACTAGATCTTTACGGCCAATTTAAATAAAACGATTTTCCATTGGGACTTGGGAATCTAGTTGTTCCTAAGTCGCACGTGCTCCTTTACACAACACAAACAATATAGTTCACTGCCAAGTAAAAACCACAAATATCTGTAATATTAATTCCGACAAAGACCAATGCCTCAAGCTTACCTCTTCCTTCACAGTGCCAAACTCTGGGTCCAATGCCTTAAAGTGATATCGATAGTTCCCTTCCCGATCTATTGCTGCTTTAAAGTCTTTAAGAGTCACCTCACCAAGGCTGGAAAATTAGGTTAGCAAATTAATAACGTACAAGTTTAAACAGGATCTTTTCGGCCAATTTAAATAAAAAGATTTTCCCTGAGCGAATGTGGAAAGAGATGCACACCGTGTGCATTGCAAGAAGTTGTAGCGAGGTAGCTATCACACAGACCAGCTTCCCCACCATCAACATTTCACACTGCCTTGAGAAAGCTGCCAACATAATCAAGGACCATTCTTACCCAAGTCATTTTTACCCCTCCCATCAGACAGAAGATACCAAAGTTTGAAAGCACGTACCACCAGATTCAAGAACAGCTTTTTCCCCACTGTTATCAGACTTCTGGACGGTCATCCCATAAACTAGGGTGTAGTCCCAATCTTCCAACCTACCTCACAGCAGAGCTTCATTTCTTATTTAATCTGCACTTTCTCTGTGACTGTAATGCTATAATGCTGTAACACTATATTCTGCACTCGTATTTTCTCTTTGTACTACCTGTTGGACCTACATTTGGCTTGATTGTACTCATGTATATAGCATGCAAACAAAGCTTTTCACTGTATCTTGGATAAGGTGACAATAATAAACCAAAATCAACTCAGTGCCTTGTACGTGCACTGCAGCAGCCGAGGCTGAGTAAGCTGATGGGTTTTTATCTTTAGGGACATCACGGCAAAGATTAGAAACTTATTTGTGTCATGCAATCAGTATCAGTCTTAAAAAAGACATTTACTTTCCCATAATAAAGCTAAAAGCTCCTTGTATTACAATCCTGTATTCTCAAAGACCTCGGTCATATCTTGTTCACTGGTTCAAAGTAATATTTTCACTGAGTTTCAACGTTATTTCAGCTGTTTATCATGAGAAAAAATGCAGAAGGAAAGCAGATTGGGAAAAGTTTGTACAAAAAAAACATGCTAATGCTTCATCCTATAGTTTTGCCCATGAAACGGAAGGACATTTTTGATGGTCTCATTGTCAAAATATTTCTGCGAGTGGTAGAATACTTGCCTCTTTGGAATGTTTATCATGAATGGCACAAGGGTTCGGTCTGTGAAGTATAGCACCTTTGTGAAGACACGATTTCTCAGACCAGGACTGTTGTGAAAATGAAGAGACGCTGAGAAAGAGAAAGAGAAGTTATTCTTAAACCGCCATTCAATATGATCATGGCTGATCATCCCCAATCAGTACCCCGTTCCTGCCTTCTCCCCATATCCCCTGACTCTGCTATTTTTAAGAGCCCTATCTAGCTCTCTTTTGAAAGCATCTAGAGAACCTGCCTCCACCGCCCTCTGAGGCAGAGAATTCCACAGTCTCACCACTCTCTGTGAGAAAAAGTGTTTCCTTGTCTCCGTTCTAAATGGCTTACTCCTTATTCTTAAACTGTGGCCCCTAGTTCTGGGAACATCGGGAACATGCTTTCCTGCCTCTAGTGTGTCCAAACCCTTAACAATCTTATATGTTTGTTAACAAATGATAAAAAGCAACAAAATAACAATGATCAAATATTCTCTGCACATTAGAACCAGAATATGGCTGCATTACGGTATAATGACATGTTCACAATCTTACAAATATTTCTTAAAAAAGAAAAACGATTAAGTTAAAATATGCATCACATATAAGTTTCATTGAGCAACGATTTGATGCCTAAAACAGCTGCTGTTTAATTGTCCAGAACTTACTGGGATTTGATGGCCAGGATTCTCTTTCTGTGTCTGATCCTCTTCCTGAATTTTTCACTGGAGTCTACACAACAATAGCAAAAAAGTGTATTTACCATGCATCTTTATATTCCTTTCAGGAAATCATATATAGTTTTACAAATCAAGTTTTGTGCTCATTACTGAACTGTAGGCACATCGGCATCCAATTTGTGTAAAGCAAGCTCTCTCACTAACAGTCTAATGTGATTTTGTCTCGGAGATTAATGTTGTCCGGAATATTGGAACAACACCCTGTGTTCATTGGAAATAACGCCACAGGTTCTTCGAGCAACTCAAGAGAGCGGGCAAAGCTCAAGGTGACTCGGTAGTTGAAGTAGGTACTATAACAGCATTTAAAAGACATTTGGACAGTCACGAAGAATGATTTAGAGGGATTAGAGCTACATGCGGTCAAATGGAAATGGCTTGGATGGAGCAATTTGGTCGGCATGGACGAGTTGGGACGAAGGATCCGTTTCCGTGGTGTGTGACTAGATGCATTGCTTCCACAACTAATGACATTATACAGTTTGAACACAGGGTGATAAAATCAAATGGTGTGCAATTGGTGCACTGAGTCTAATTCCTAACCAGAAGCTTCAGCTCACTTGTTGTGTGACGGATCCGAGATTAACGTATGATGCACCTAAGGTAGACACAAAAAGCTGGAGTAACTGAGCGGGTTAAGCAGCATCTATGGAGAAAGTTAACAGGAGATGTTTCAGGTCGAGATCCTACTTCAGACCAGAAGGTCTCGACCCAAAACGTCACCTATTCCTTTTCTCCAGAGATGCTGCCTGACCTGCTGAGCTTTTTGTGTCTGTCTTCGGTTTAACCAGCAACCGCAGTTCCTGCTTATACATATGATTGCACCAGTCAGTTTTATGCCACAGCGCAGTTTCAACTAATGAAGATTGCTCACATAGATATAAAGAGAGGGGGAAAACCCCCCCAGAAATTGATCATTGAATCGATTGGTTTTACACGGCTGGGGAACACATCCTTACTTTGTTGCTGCCTCTTCCCTGTGCTTGGGCTACATGCATTCGGTCTAATAAACTTGAAATTCCTTGTTCCAGGGTGTCGATGGTGTGGTGTTGAGGGTCATGACCAGCAAAGCTGTTACGTAAACTTCGTAGTGAATCCCGTACCACCTGAAGGTCCTCTGTCTGAATTTACACAAGGAAACGTACACAGAATATCATTCAGACGGATGTTCCTGACTCGACGGCAATCAAACACAGCCTTTCATTGGACAGCAGCTGTACAATGAATTCTAAGGAAAGCTTTAACTTGTTTTGCAGTCAGAAATTTGTAACAACAATCTCTAAAATTTGGTGCACCAAGCTGCTCGCAGCTGTAAAAACCAATGAAATAAAATGCTCAGTAATAATCAGGGTTTAATGCAGAGATGTTTGTGAGGGGTCCGCTTGAGTTTTTCATTAGTATTCATGCACTGTATGAAATCACGCCCATTTATTAATGATAAATTGCCTGAATTCTGCATCTGCCTGTGATGAGGTGGCAAACTGTACCTCTTCCTCCCCTCTGTTCACCAGCTGCTGCAGAAGTATCTCCTTGTGGTCCAACTCTCTCTGCAAGTCATTCTGTAACAGACAGAATATCACATAAATGAAAAACAGCAATGTGAATAAGTAGGCACACGTATGTTTACCTGTTCTGCCGATTAATACTAAATACCTCACTAATCCAGGAGTTCGCTGAACAAGTCGTTTCAACAGAAAGCACAGGTATGGCTGAGTAACAGCATGCCTCTCTGAAAAGGTGCATTGCCGGTGATTTTATCACTACTCCACACTGAAAGGAATTTTCTCGTTTAAACTATTCATGTTTTTTTTTAAACTTCATTTATATAACAAAGGGATTGTTAACTTGTTTACAACTGAAATGTTCAAAATTATTTTTTAAAATGTTGAATTCAATCAAATTAGTAAATTCAATCAAATGGAGACACAAAGGACTGCAGATGCTGGATTCAAGAGCATAAACAAAGTGCTGGAGTGTCCTGAAGCAGGATTTAGACCTTTTGTCTGCTTCCACAGATGCTACTTGACCTGCTCAGCTCTTATTGCACTTTTGCTGAGTAAATCAATGGATTTGGAATATCACTTTAGTTTGCTTCCGTACCATTTAAATTTAAAAGTACATAGAGACCTTAAGTGGTTGTACCACACTTTCTTTATATTGTAATTTGATATTATTGTATTTTTTGTATTGTAGTTTAACATTGTGTATAGTTTGATGGACAAAGCACCTTCTCGTACCTTTACGTGAGTAGTTTCCGTTAGTTTCCGCAGTGCGTCATCCAGTTTAACCTTCTGTTGTTGGAGCAGTCTCTCCTTCTGGCCCGTCTCCCTCTGTGGGGACATATAACACATCACAAAGATGGAAACATTTGCATTTCTCAAATTGATTTACTTGTATGTGAAATCTTGTTATGAGAAAAGCACGGCTGTCATTTGTGAAGTTATGGGTAGCATGTTGAATGATTCATTTCTCTGCTGTGTGCCAGTGGGTGAAGGTGAATGCTGTCAGGACTTCTGTGAATAGTGTGCTCCTCTGTAACCACGGGGTCCACTTGAAGCACTAACACAGAGAAGCTTTTGGTTGAACGTATTGTTCACAAGACGACAACTCCAATAATGTAGGATTCACTCCCATCTGCTGTCCACATATAATGTTACTGCATCAAGCACAAGAACTAGTATGGTATTTTAAACAACAGTTACAATATATCTACATGCCCGGCAATGAGACATGAATATAATGCAACTTATACCATGATTTATTCACGTCCCAGAAAAAAATCATGATTTACAATTAATGTTTACACTGTGAACCAGATTGTTGATGTAAAGTATGTAGCCATTTCAATAAATCATGTCTAACGTGTGATTCGTAGACCCCAAAGTGTAATAATTTCCAACTGTGGGTCTTAGAGTTGCTTACTTTATATTCCCCAATCATCCGGTTCCGTTCTTCAGACTTCCTCTGAAGGTCAAGCTGTCGACACAAAATGAAAAGTGACAGAAATGACTTCAGCAGTTACATTCAGGAAGATAAACAAGCAAAGGGCATTTGGCTCATCCCAAAAATCCTAGAATGCTTTCTGAAAAATGTTGCATCACATCAGCACCATTAGACTCTATCGCCGCCAAGAAACGTTGATTTCCTGATGTGAGCATTCGCAGCTCCACCATTCATAAAGTTCAACTCGCACGTTCTCTCCTCATCACTCCCCCTTCTCAATATACACAGGTACACCGCCACTGATCCGGGCACCACCTTTAATCCGGACAAAATTACAAGAGTATTGCATGTGGTGCAGGCTCTTTCGGGTGGTGTGTCTCCATGCTGAATCAGTTAACTGTTTACTTTGTTTATTCTTTATTTAAGTTTCTAGCAGTTCATGGTGCTTTAGAGGTACAGGAGGGATATAATTAGTGGGTCAGAGGTGTATTGTTGAATTATTATATTACATGACTTCTGTTGGTCCGGCAAAATGGATAATCTGGCAAGGTTCTATAAACCAAGGTTAGGACAATCGACGGTGCACTTGTACTTAAAATATTGTTAACAGGGAATTTTTTACTGTTCTGTTCACTTCACCAAGGTAAATGTATCTGCTGAACGGTATGTTATTTTCACCACTTCCTGTTTTAATTTCACCTGGCCATCACCTATCCCACATGTGGTTCTACTTCCAATGCCTCTCTCCTCAAGCACAAAATAAAGCCCTGGAGGAACTCAGCGAGTCAGGGAGCACCTTATCAACTTGAATATATTTCCCGGTGTGTTAACTATCAAAGCCTCTCGGTCCTCACATTTTCACTCAGCAGTTCGTCCTTGGCCATGCCCGCTCTCAGCAACTCCTGCTTGAGCTGAAGAATGGAGTTTTCCTGCTGGGCCATCCGATGCTGCAAGGCATCCTGAGGAGAAACATGTGGCAGTGAGCAGGGAAGTAGGCTTAACATGCGCCAAGAGACCCCCACCCAGCTACGTCACATGGTCAAAATGTCCTGAATCAAATATATTATAAAGAACCTTAATATGCACTGCCATGTTCTTTAGATAAAAAACATTTTCTTTAATTTAGTTTAGAGATACATCACGGAAACAGGTCCTTCTGCTCACCGAGTCCGCGCTGACCAGTGATTTCCGTAAACTAGCACCACCCTACACACTAGGGAAAATTTACAACCAATGCCAACTAACCTACCAACCTGTACATCTTTGGAATGTCGGAGGAAACCGGAGCATCCAGGGAAACCCATGCAGACACGGGGAGAACGTACAAACCCCGCACAGATAGTACCCATAGTCAGGATCGAACCCAGGTCTCTGGCGCTGTAAGGCAGCAACTCTACCGCTGCGTCACAATGCCGCCCCTCTGCCGAGGAGATTTACGAAAATATTGCCGGGACCCAAAGACCTGAGCTATAGGGAGAGAATGGTCAGAATGGAACTTTGTTCCTTGAAGCACAGGAGGCTGAGGAGCGATCTTATATTGGTGCATAGGATCATGAGGGAATAGAGAGAGTGAATGCACAGTCTTTCTCCCAGGGAAGGTAACCAGACCATCTATTTCAGTGATTTGGATGGTTGAGGTGTAATTATTGGTCAGAACGTTGTGGACAACAGCTGTTGCTGCTCTGATTCTACTAGGCTGCAAAACAGATCACAAAATAAGCACCAAAAACCCTTCTGCATAAGACCATTATTTTCTATTGATGTTCCACTCTGGGTTTGATCAACAGGGAATAGAAAGGTTAGTAGCGTGAAACAGTCCCGTCCAGTTGATGCGTTGCACGTACAGATGTTACTGGGCACTCACCTTCACTCCCTGCAGATTCCTGGTTTGCTGTTTGTATTTTGAAAGTTCTTTCTGTCAATTAAAAAATAATTAAAGAAGGATTATTCCTACCCTGTTAAAAACATTTCTCCTCCACCAGATAGGATACAAATAATTATGGAGAGACCGTAGTAATGGAAATAGTGTGAAGTTCAGCTCACTCCAACCATTTATACGTTGATCGAGAAACACAGTATAAAATGAATAATTCAAAACACCACCCATTCACACCACCATCCATTCCTACCATTACCCATTCATAGGCTGGGTCTTTTCCTTTGGAGAATTTGAAGCTGAGAGGTGACCTTATTGAGGGGGACAAGATCATGAGAAACATGAATAAAGTGAATACAGTCTTTTTTCCAGGGTAGAGGATTCTAAAACAAGACGGCATAGGCTTAAGGTGAGAGGGGAGAGATTTAAGAGGGGATGGGGTGGTACTTTGTGTCTGGAATGAACTGCCAGAGGAAGCTATAGGCAGTGGCGGAAATCCAGGGGGGACAAGTGGGGGTGGGACTGCTGATCGTGGGCGCCGATTGAACGGGAGAGACGTCAGTCAGCAGGCAATGAGGGCGGGACATGATGATTCAGCATGATGATTGGAGGAGGGAGGTGTCGGTCAGAGGCAGACGTAGGGGTGTGGGACTGAGGATAGAACGCGGTGATTGGAGGAGGGAGACGTGCCCAGGTCATAGGGTCACAACCAAAGATCCTATAGCGAGCAAGATAGATAATTCGACGAAAAAGACGTAGGACGGTCATGGGTAGATTCATGGGTAATTTTCGGCCCCATTTCCGTAACCGGCTTCCGTCTCTGCATCATAGGATACTAAGTCGGAGACGGAAGCCGGTTACGGAAACATCCTCGTAAAAATAAAAGTTATTTGGGAAAAATCGTCTCATTTTCAGAATTATAATTTATTAACACAAACTGATCCCCCGCAACGTTGATTACACTGCGAGTCGAGTCGTGTCAGGTCGGGTTACTGAAATGGATGAAAAAAAGGCCCACGTTCTGCTCCATTGCGTACTACACGTCAGCCCATTGCATTTAGAATGAGAGATCTATCTTGCTTGCTATAGGATCTTTGGTCACAACGGCAGCCCTGGAAACAGACCTGCGCCTCATCCGTAGCCAGGATCGATCCCGGCCGGCTCTCTGGAGCTGCAATCGCTGCCGAACCGCCACTGGACCATCTCCGTCCCCACCCGAGTGCTCCCCCATGCTCAGGGGTGGCCAGAGACGTCTGGAGTCAGACGGGCGCGGTGCCCCCAGGCCCACAGCCAGCGCAGAGATGCAGCGCTAAACCCAGCTCAAACCCCAGCCAGGTTAACCTACAGCCCTGCCTGGACTTAAGGGAAATATGGCCCAGGTTTACAGGCAGCGCAGAGAAGCAGCGCTAGCTCCATGGCTCCGGACTGGTATTCCGTCAGTCCAGGCAGGGCTGTAGGTTAACCTGGCGAGACAGGCAGAGTTGAGCTGCATTTAGCGCTGGATTGAACTGTAATTACCATTCACAGGGCCCACGGCTGAAGCCTCCGAAGCCTCGTGAATGTGTGCATGCGAGCGCGGCCACCAAGAAATTGTGTCCGCCCGTCCCCCGGTCCCATCCATATTTTGATAGCGATTTCCGTCACTGGCTATAGGAGCGGATACAATTACGGCTTTTAAAAGCATTTGGACAGATATTGGATAGGAAGGGTTTAGAGGCCTACAGGTCAAATCTACGGTTAATACGCAAAGGGACACAAAGTGCTGGAGTAACTCAGCGGGTCAGGCACCATCTTTGGGCAACATGGATAGGTGACGTTTTAGGTCGAAACCTTTCTTCAGACTGAAGAGATCATGATCCAGCTTCCTTGGAGCTGTTACTGGCCGGTGTGCTACTGAGACTTGACAGGTCGTACACTATTATCCTCTCTCCACAACCGTGAGCAGCTTGGAGTCATGAATTAATGTAGTTTTGAAATATTAACTTTCCACCTGACCAAATTGTTGGGAATTAACGTTACTCCCACGTTTATCGAACCGGTTTGGTTCAAAGAAACAATTACACCAAACATAAACATTTTCTGAAGTCGTTTGAAAGCAGCTATTCTTTGTACCTTTAACTCTTGGCATTCATCCATGCTTAAATCCAATCGACTCTTGATGATGACCTGATTCAGACAAGAATTTACAGTCAAATCTTTACTCCAGATACAAGAAAAGGTTATACAGACCAAACACTCTGGTGTGTAGCTCGTTATACAACAGCACGTACCAGTTGCTCTTCTGCACATGCTCCTTGCTCACTCAAGGGAAATGATCCCTCCTGTTCATCTTCAGGAAGTGAACCATTCAATAGTAACCCCTGGCAACAAAAGCGACAGAATTATAACATGGTTTCAGGTAACAAAGATACTCAATGAGGTAAACTCACAAGGAGCTGGTGTTAGATGTCTGCAGCAATTACCACACAACTACAGTCTGTTCATTTTAGAAATCAAAAACAGGGGGAACAATATTAAGTATAATACATTTTGTAATAAAAAATGAGCAAAGGGAGCAATTCTTACACCACGGAAGAATATTATGAAAATCAATTTGTCATAAGTACATGCAAAATCACTCAAAGGTTTAGTGGCCATTAAAATTAAATAAAATTAATCCTTTAACTTGCCAGATATGCTTGTATTTAGATTTTCTAAGTATTGGTTACCCTCTGGTAGCTAGAATTGCTCAAAGGCCAGAATTAACCAGAGTGCCTGATACCTGAATGGCAGTGGTAACTTAAACAATAGACAATAGACAATAGGTGCAGGAGTAGGCCATTCGGTCTTTCGAGCCAGCACCAACATTCAATGTGATCATGGCTGATCATCCCCAATCAGTATCCCATTCCTGCCTTCTCCCCATATCCCCTGACTCCACTATCTTTAAGAGCCCTATCTAGCTCACTCTTGAAAGTATCCAGAGAACCGGCCTCCACCGCCCTCTCAGGCAGAGAATTCCACAAACTCACAACTCTCTGTGATAAAAAGTGTTTCCTCGTCTCCGTTCTAAATGGCTTGCCCCTTATTCTTAAACTGTGGCCCCTGGTTCTGGACTCCCCCAACATCGGGAACATGTTTCCTGCCTCTAGCATGTCCAAACCCTTAACAATCTTATACGTTTCAATAAGGTCCCCTCTCATCCTTCTAAACTACAGAGTGTACAAGCCCAGCCGCTCCATTCTCTCAGCATATGACAGTCCCGCCATCCTGGGAATTAACCTTGTAAACCTATGCTGCGCTCCCTCAATAGCAAGAATGTCCCTCCTCAAATTAGGGGACAAAAACTTCACACAATACTCCAGGTGTGGTCTCACTAGGGCCCTGTATAACTGCAGAAGGACCTCTTTGTTCCTATACTCGACTCCTCTTGTTATAAAGGCCAACATGTCATTCGCTTTCCTCACTGCCTGCTGTACCTGATACATTAGCACACAACCTGAAACAGATACATTAGCACACTACCTGCCTTGGCAACAATTACTCCTCCTCTTCCTTTCTTCTTCCCCCGCCCCTCCCCCCTCCCCACCCTGCATCAGTCTGAAGAAGGGTTTCGGCCCGAAACGTTGCCTATTTCCTTCGCTCCATAGATGCTGCCGCACCCGCTGAGTTTCTCCAGCATTTTTGTCTACCTTTGGCAACAATTAGGTTGTGAACATGCTTCAGTACCGTAACCAACAGCACCTCAATATGATGACATTTTGTATTTTAAAATTATTTTGCCCTTAGAGTGATAGTCATAGAGTCTTACAGCGTTGAAATAAGCACTTCGGCCCAACTTCCCCACACCAGCCAATATGTCCCATCTACACTAGTCCTACCTGTCTGCATTTGGCCCATATCTCTAAACCTGTCCTATACATGTACGTCTAAATGTTTCTTAAACGTTGCAATGGATATAAATATAAATATATAGATATTAATTTATAGATATAAATTATTACCAATTAGTGTAACAAGATAAACATATTTTTCAAAATGTGCAAATGAAAGTACATACTTGTAGGATGGAAATCATCTTTCTGGCCTCCTCCATTTCCTTGCCCAGCTGGTCCTGTTGATCCAATAACTGATCCTCCCACAGGGAGTGGCTGTCATTCATCAGAAATTTTCCAGAGTTGATGGACATCCATGGAGATTCAATATTATCCTCTGACAGGGAGAGATTATTAGTGGAATTACTGTAGAACAATCTCAGCTATCAATATAAAGATCCTCATTTGCAAATCAAAATGTTAAAAAAAAAAATCTATATTTTCCTGGAATACCCTTTTTTAAATGTATTTTTCTATCCTTGCCAAATGAAAATGTCATGCATTGAGTGATTTCCAATTGAGTCTACAGAAAGGCTAGCGGCAATCCAAAGGTTACTAGTTTAAAGCAAAGCCAGGGCAGGAATACAATGCTGCAATGCTGAGAACTATAATCTGCACTCCGTATCTTCCTCTTTGCTCTATCTATTGTACTTGAGTTTGAACTGACTGTGTTTATGTATGGTACATGTGACCTGCTTGAATAGCATGCAAAATAAAGCTTTTTGCTGTATTTTAGTTCACATGACATTAATAATGCCAAACCTGGACAGTCAATTTAGCTTTGGGTGCTGAATATCCCACTGACATGTCAACTATCCGTACCTCCAAGTAGGAATGTGCAGAAGAATCTAACGCTTAACCACAGTGTATAGGTCCTGATCTTTTAATTCAGCAACCTTTGCCAACTCTCTTCAAAAAAATCCTTTTAACATTTAGTGTCGTACAGTGAATATTTTTATATCAATTTAGTATCATTTACTGAATATTTGTATATCAATTTAGTAACATTTACTGAATATTTTTATATCCATTCAGTATCATAATGTTTTCCCGATTCCTATTTTAGATTGAAATGTCACTTAATCATTGGGTGAAAAAAAATAGTTTATTGTAGTCATTGGCCCAGTGATTATCTTGAAAATTGCCGTTAATTCTGGATGGAATTGCAGCAATTTCCAAAAATAACTGTCATGAAGCCTTCAACCACATCATTAGTTTGTACAAGGGCACAGTCCTGAGCTTCTCAAGACATCCTTGCCACTCTCTTTCCTCTGGAAGGAAAGCAATAGCCGAACACCAACTTCCCACTGCTTCCCACCTCTGAGAGAAAGAAACGGCCCCAAAAAGCTCCACCAGGGGGAGCTGCTGAGCGTTCACTGACAACATTTCAATGGACAGTATAGGTTGCAATTCACTCAATCCACTCGGGCACAAATGTATTTCTCCTGAAGATAAGACATAAAATGCTGGAGTAACTCAGCGGGTCAGGCAGCATCTCTGGAGAAAAGGAATAGGTGACGTTTCGGGTCGAGAACCTTCTTCTGCTATTCCTTTTCTCCAGGAATGCTGCCTGACCCACTGAGTTACTCCAGCATTTTATGTCTATCTTCGGTGTAAACCAGTATCTGCAGTTCCTACACATGAATTTCTGCCAAGGTATACACTAGAGTTTAAATTTAAAATTGTCTACTAATAAAAATCGTTCAATCGTGTGTTTAATTTATAAGTTTTTCAGTGCTTTTGAATGTTGTTGACTCCCAATCATTCTTGCTGACAGCTGGCTGAGCCTAACACATGATATAGTCAGCTCTCAAGGTAATTCAGTAACTCTGGAGTTCTGATCTTCACAGAAGTTGTCATCAATGGGGCTGCAGCCAGTGTGCCAGTTTCATGAATCAAGTTGCACGAGGATATTCCGGTTAAATATGTTGCTGATAGATAGGGGAGCAATAAGCACGGGCAGCTCCCCTCTCCTCGAAATTCAGACCATTTTTCATACTCAGAGTCACAGAGCCATGAAGCGCAGAAACAGACCCTTCAGCCCAACTAGTCCATGCCCACCAAGAAGCCCCATCTACGCTTGTCCCACCTGCCTGCATCTTTAGTTTAGTTTGTGTAGGAAAGAACTGCAGATGCTGGTTTAAATCGAAGATAGACACAAAATGCTGGAGTAACTCAGCGGGTCAGACAGCAGCTCTGGAGAGAAGGAATGGGTGACGTTTTGGGTCGAGACCTTTCTTCTTCAGTTTAGTTTATTATTAATGTCATGTGTACCAAGGTACAGTAAAAAGATTGCTATCCAGTCAAAGAAAAGACTATACATGATTACAATCAAGCGGTCCACAGTGCACAGATAAAGGATAATGTTTAGTGCAAGATAAAGTCCGATAAAGTCCTATTATAGATAGTTCAAAAGCTTTAAATGGAGTAGATGGGATTGCACTCAAGCTGGTGAGAGGACAGTTATGTTGGCTGATAAAAGCTGTGGAAAAACTGTCCCTGAATCTGGAGGTATGCGTTTTCAAACCTTTGGCTGCTGGAAGAGGGGAGAAGAGGGAGAGACCGTGGTGAGAATTCAGTCCTTGATTATGCTAATGGACCTGCTGAGACAGCATAAAGTGTAGATGGATTCAATGGAAAGGAAGTTGGTTTGCATGATGGTCTGAGCTACTTTCACAGCTACTCTGCAATTTCTTGTGGTCTTGGATAGAGCTGTTCCCAAACCATACTGTGATACATTTGGCCCATATCCCTCTAAACATTTCCTATCCATGTGCTTGCCCATGTTTCTTTAAATGTTATTATATCATCTGCCTCAACTATCTCCTCTGGCAGCTCGTTCCATGTACCCATCACTCTCTGTGTGAAAAAAGTTTCTCCTCAGGTTCCTATTAAATATTTCCCCTCTCACCTTAAACCTATGATCTCTGGTTCTTTATTCCCCAACTCTGGAAAAATATGGCTCATTGCCCAGTTTAACTGTCCTTGAGGAGGTGGTGGTGAACCACCTTCTTGAATCACTGTGGTCCTTCTGATAAATGTTTTTGTGCACGTAGTTG
Source organism: Okamejei kenojei (assembly GCA_035221665.1). Lineage (NCBI taxonomy): Eukaryota > Metazoa > Chordata > Chondrichthyes > Rajiformes > Rajidae > Okamejei > Okamejei kenojei. The sequence goes on along the minus strand of CM069159.1, from coordinate 26,605,807 downwards.
TAGGACTCAGACCATTGACAATGTGGGAAAGGTGATATATGCCCAAGAAGGATAGATGGGAGAAGATATCAACAGTGTCAGTTTCCTCTCAGCACCTCCCTCGAGTAGCCATTATCCATGCAAAGAAATGACACTGCAGCTAGACCATTCAATGCCCTCTACAAAGAGAAACTAACTGTAGGTGAAGCTGCTTTTGATGGATATCTAGCTTTCTCCCAGACTAACGCAGGGCTGATGGTACTAACCGCGGTGGCTTCTTGTCACTCTCACATTACCAACTCAACCCCGGAAATACCTGAAGCCATAATCATGAGCTAACTTGCTGAGCTATCCTGAATAAGACTGATTAAGTCATTTATTTCATGAGATGCTGCAAATATGACGATGTTCCCACACGTGTGTAACTAATCCATTCAGTGGGAGCAATTAGTGGAGAATTGCCTGTATATCATCTGCCTTTTGACAGGGCTTCCAAGATTCAATAGCAACACTTCACCATCACCTCAGCCTCTTGCTTCGGGTATTTTCACTCCATGCTTATCAATTTCTTTTTTTTATTGCTGTTTGCATTTTCGTAATCTCATAGAATCCCAGATGATTAAGAAAATCCCCTTGGGAGGCTTTTATGAAAAAGATATTTCATATTATTCATCCCATGCGATCTCCGGCCCCATTAACATCTGAACTAGAGCAAGGTGTATCGCAAGTGGTCCATGACTCAACTCGCTGAGGATCACTGCCCCAGCTCAAGTTCCACCACAACTATATCATCTCCATTTGGCTACAGTTTGTCTGGAGCAGTTGGTACTAACTATCAAAGACATCTACCTTATGTCTAGGCTTGAGAGTGAAGTTCACGTACCTGGTCTGGACTCCCATTCCTCTTTCTGGGAAGATAAATCCAATCCTTCCTCCAGTTGATTGGTAATGGACTCTGGTTTTGCACTGTTCGTTGGACTTGCTGAACTGACACTGAAAAAGACAAAGCACTTTAGCTGCACTTTAGAGGACTTGTACAGTTCCAGCTCCACTGTTGCTGTGGATTAACGCAAAAATAAAAACATCTCAGATTATAAAACAGAGTACTGGATAAATTAATGTGAATTGTAAAATTTCAACACCAATCAATCGTATCACACAGTCACACAGCAACGAAACAGGCCCATCAGCTCAAGCAAGATATAAAACTCAAAGAATCACTCTATCTTTTCCAAACATTGTGTTCAGAATTATTAAACCAAAACATACAAGTCCAATGTCAACACTTTCTGCTTAATTTCCAGACTACATTCAAACAGCATGCAATGAAACAAGAACCTCCTCACTTTTTAATCAGTATTTTTAATCATTGCTGAGAAGTCAAGGATTTATTTATATTAAAATATTTTGCAAGCTCATAATGATATTTTCGATATGTTACGCAACATATTAACATAGGTAGACAAAAGTGCTGGAGAAACTCAGCGGGTGCGGCAGCATCTATGGAGCGTAGGAAATAGGCAACGTTTCGGGCCGAAACCCTTCTTCAGACTGATGTAGGGCGGGAAGAAAAAAGGAAGAGGAGGAGCCAGAGGGCTGCGGGAGAACTGAGAAGGGGAGGAGACAATAAGGGCTTCCGGAAATTGGAGAAGTCAATGTTCATGCCGCTGGGGTACAAATTGCCCAAGCGGAATATGAGGTGCTGCTCCTCCAATTTCCGGTGGTGCCCACTTTGGCCATGGAGGAGGCCCAGGACAGGAGGCCCAGGACAGGAGGTCCAGGACAGGAGGCCCATGGCCAAAGTGAGCACTACCGGAAATTGGAGGAGCAGCACCTCATATAATTGACTTCTCCAATTTCAGGTAGCCCTTCTCAGCTCTCCCTCAGCCCTCTGGGCTCCTCCTCTTCCTTTCTTCTTCCCCCCCACCTCCCCCCCCCCCCCCACCCTACATCAGTCTGAAGAAGGGTTTCGGCACGAAACATTGCCCATTTCCTTCACACCATATATGCTGCTGCACCCGCTGAGTTTCTACAGCACTTTTGTCTACCCTCGATTTTCCAGCACCTGCAGTTCGTTCTTAAACACAACATATTAACATCTTTGCCCTTAAAAGAGGCCATTGTATTATTTTACTCAGTTCTTTTTAGACCCTTGGATTGGCCTACATAAAAGATTACCCAATGATTGCTATTATAAAATTAAACCTGTATTAAGATGAGGAAAACCTCTGTGCGATACTCCCAATGCAGAGCATGTGGACACTCATGTTCACGCAAAGGATCATTCCCTTCTATACGACTACAGACACATCCCTGCATTGATCGCATTTGAGGTCAGGCCCTCATGCATGCACCATCCATGCTTCTGCTCATAATTTACTCTAATCCCTTGCAATCAGATCAAGTAGCCCAGCTACCTGCCCTGCAGCTCAGTAAACCCATGCTATTACACCACCCATCAAGCTGAAGAGAGATTCTAATGCCTGTTGAATGAAAGAAGGTGGGGGCATCTTCTGAAACATTAATGCAAAGAGAAGAAAGAAAAAATCAACAATAAAACTGACCAAACTCTTCTCACCAGTTTTCTCCTGTTCTAACAATATATGCGCTTTTGCTTCGGTGCAGTGGAGTTCTACAGTTAGCATTTACCTCAGCTCCTTGCTGAAGCCCATCATTCAACTGTGGGTGCTGGTGTTTACTCAATTGACTTTGTTTTAAAGAAGGAGAAAAGAAGACATCTGAAATGTATTTTCACCACAGATGACAGTACATAATATCACAGGTGCTAGAGTTTTGAGCAGAAAAACAAAGTGCTGGCGGAACTCAGCATTAGTGAGGGAATGGATAGACAATTTTTCACTCAGTCTGCAGTAAAGTCCTATCCAAAAACATCCCATCTGCCTTTCTTCATACAAACACTAACTTGCTGTCGCTGCCTTCCAATTTATTTCAGTACCATACAATTTTCCACAAACATTTTGACCAACAAACTTACTCTCTTATTTGTGTGCCAAAGTAAATGGAAATGTTTTTCCAGGCAAGGTAAGAACTACTATGTTACATAGCTATTTTCTCCTAAACGCATGGTTAGAAACTTAGGAATTAGGTCTTTCTGAGGCTGGTATTTGTTTAAGTAACAGCTGACTTTTACTTTACTGCCCAATTTACAATGTTGAAATGCATGATTTACATTTCCTACTGGAGATCAGTCCTACAACTTGTTCAAGCGTTATCTTAAAATGGAAAGATCTGAATGTTGTAACATATAAACACAACTCGTAGTCAGAGGCAATAGGACTAACACTGGCTGCTCCCTCGACTGGTGGGACATTTATTGCCGAGGCACTGATGTAAAATCTGGGAAAAGAACACGTTTAATGAATTGAATGATTTATTTTCATTTACACTTGCACATTCACTCCCACACATCGATCAGAATAGCCCATTGAGATTCACCTTGCTGAATATTCATTTAAACCCTTCAACAAAGAGTGGAATTAGTAAAGCTCCACTTCCATTTCCCACATCACTGCCCCTTGTAAAGGCAAGTTGTTTGAAACACTAGTGCTGAATCTTAAAACTGAGGAACAAAATAAATCTATACAATGCCTGCATCGATAAAGTTCAAAAGAAATGACCATGTATAAAGATGCATTTAAGGAAAGGCTGGCAAAATACATCAGGGAGAAAGAGTAGAGCTTACGCCGACAGATTTAGCGAAGGAAAGAAGGCGCAAGTGCAGCAACCATTCCCCACCATTATAGCTGCACTCAAACGGCTGGGCTGCATGGCTGATTGCTGTGTTTTTTGGAGTCGTACAACACAAAAACAGACCCTTCAATCCACCTTGTCCATGCTGACCCTTTTCCCCATCCACACTAATCCCATTTTCACCCATTAGCTCCAGACCCTTCTATGCCTTGCTTATTTAGGTGTCTGTCTGAATGCCTTTTATATAGGGGAGCTGTAACTGATTCTGTTGCCTTCTCTGTGCGTACATTCCAGATATTCTCTGTGTGACAAGCTTTGATTCAATGATTTGTTATTGTCATATGTACCTACTGTGAGATTTTTTATTTTTGTTTCTGCACACAATCCAGTCAGATCATACAGCAGATTTCACCTAATGTTCCTGAGTGATGCCGATGAAGGAATTCGCTTTCCCAGAGTTTCCATCAGCAAATCTGTCAAAATCCTAAATAACAACATGCCAAACACATTTTAACTTCCATTCAAACTTTAGCTGCTGACGTCTACCTCTTTTTAACACCACATTTCGATGGATTTTCTCCATCTCCCCCTCCCTGCTATGGGTACAGTAGCTGACTGTGCCTGTGGTAATACCTACAATGAAGCACCAAGGAGAAAAGCAGCTGTGAGCTGACTGCCCATGTTTACGTTGTTATAGCTGGCTCCCATTATCCCAACATTAACAGAATTAGCGACCCCCCAGAATCCTTGCACTGGGCGAGGAAGTGGTTTTGTGATGTAGACACAGAGCTGACTGATGAGCACTGCTTTCCCACGGTGCAGCAACACGAGATGGGAATAGTGAGCATCTGAAATGCAAACACAATTGTCTCAGCACCTAACCAAACTTAAATATGGATTTACATTGGTGAAAGGAGCAGAAATATTAGCAAGTAGAAGGAACAGAAAGGAGAATATCTATATAACTAAAAGTCTGATCTTGACCACTTCCTGTTGTTCTGTATATTGATTTTAGAAAAAACGCTGCCACTTACAGCTGTGATTTTTGGCCATCTTACTCAGAGTCCCCCTCCGCTGCGCAGGACAAGGATTTTTCTCATCGATGAAAAATAAAAGAGTTATTAGTGTTTAAAAAATGTTGAGATTCTCTCTCCTGAATGCCACGCCCCTTCCGGAGGGACTATAAAACCCGGAAGTGTTGAGTGCCTCAGTCAGTCCCTGCAAGATGGGGGAGCGAGAGGATCATGTCTCTCAGTCTGAGCTGTGAATAGCACTGAACACATGTCTACTAAACCGTGATTGGTTTTACTGACCTATCAGTGCCCTTAATGTGGTTTAAAAATATAGTTTGGAAATGCTAAAGCTGTGTTGCCTTTGGTTTGGAAATGCTAAAGCTGTGTTGCCTTTGGTTTGGAAATGCTAAAGTTGTGTTGCCTTTGGTTTGGAAATGCGAAAGCTGTGTTGCCTTTGGTTTGGAAATGCTAAAGCTGTTGCCTAATTAAAGTTGCCTTGCCTAATTAAAGTTGCCTTGCCTAATTAAAGTTGCCTTACTTTCTATATAATTAAATGTCTAATCTTGACCACTTCCTGTTTGCGTTTTATATTGATTTTAGAAAAAACGCTACCAGGTACAGCTGTGATTTTTGGCCTTCTTACTCCCCCTCCACTCCTCACGTGCGGAGGATTTTCCCCATCGATGAAAAATAAAAGAGTTATTAGTGTTTAAAAAATTTGAGATTCTCTCTCCTATCAATCACGCCATGAAGGCCATGCCCCTTCTCGTGGGAGGGGGGCGGGACTATAAACCCAGAAGTGTGGGCGTGGCTCAGTCTCTGCAAGATGGAGGAGGGAGAGGTCACGACTCGCTGTCTTTAGTGGCCTTGCACCCTGCTTGAAATGATATGAAACTGCACTTGAATTTGGTGGCCTTGCACCCTGCTTGTAATGGAATTTCAAGGAATAGCCGTGAGTCAACTGCCAGCCCACCAGCCGTGAGTCAGTGAGCTGCCAGCACAACAGGCTTGAGTGACTGAGCCACCAGCCCAAGAATCCATTCGGCCCACAATGTCCATACTAGCCTTCTGGAAACCAGTTCCTTCAGCCCACAACACCCATACTAGCGCTCCAGAAAGCTGCCCCCCCCCCCCCCCCACTGGCCACCAATATTGGAATTGGTGGAGAGGTGGAATATTACGTTGGTGGACCAGCCCTCCCGTGTTATGTTGGACCCAACGGGTCCCACTTAGTCTAGTTTCTCATAGATTTTCAACCGGCAGCACCAAACTTGAATCTTATTATGGATCGTATGACAATGACTTCAGGAATCTGACCAGTGTCATTTTTTGCAGTGAAACAGATGAGCTGAATAAATGCCTTGGGTCAGCAGCCACCCATCACAGCGATGGAAGGGAAACCGGCAATGGTTGGGGTTGACAGTGGATGGGACACAACTGGGAAAAAACTCTATATTAACACTTTCTTTTATAGAACAGTACACCACAGGAACACACTCGTCCACCCACAATGTCTGTACTGTACTGAATACTGTACTGAATGTCTGCCTTTAAATTAATCTCCTCTGCCTGTGTGATCCATATTCCTCCATTCGCTGCATATCCATGTTCCTATCTAAAATGCCACTATTGTATCTGCCTCAACCACCATCTCTGGCAGAGCATTCCAGGCACCCACCACCCCTCTGCGTAAAAAACCTGGCCCACACATCTCCTTTAAACTTTGCCCGTGTCACCTTAAAGCTATGTCCTCTAGTCTTTGACATTTCTGCACTGGGAAAAAGGTTCCCAGTGCTTATCATATGGATGCCTCTCTTCTGTCAGGTCTCCCCTCAACCTCCGACACGCCAGAAAACAATCCAGGTTATAATTAGGATCAAGTACATCATGCTGCCCCAATAGGACAAATTTGGCTCATGGTGGGCTGCATGGCCTGTATTTATGCTGTGACTCAGTTTCCATTAAATTCTTACTTTACACAAGATCATTAAACAGCACTACCTAAAATTCAACTCCAATTAGCAATCTTATCTTAATAGGACTGCAAGGGGAGCACTGGTATGGGAATACCACGCTGGTACAGTGGAAAAACCTTACAGGGGTATAAGGCTGGGCTGGGAGCATGGTTAAACCTATCATTGAATGATCACTGAAACTGAGACCACCTATGAAACACATCAAAAATAATAACTGTTTACAAAGGGGACATTGGGCTAGCCAGCTGCAATACTGCATTGTCTGTCACAGAGCCCAAGGCACACCGATCTCAGAGATTGCTTAGTAATAAATCAGAAAATAACCAGCTCCGGCCAATGGTTTGGTGCCTCAGTAGTCTTTTTGTGATGCAAAGCAGGTTACCAGAAGCTTTCTTTTCCCAGTATTACAGAACTCCTGAGCTCTAACTAGAACTCCTTTGTGACACTAGACTGCAAAACAACAGGAGAATCTGTCATGCTCAGTGACCTACTTAACAAAACGTCTCCAGCCTTCAATGAACAATGTGTAGTTCTGGATATGACATTGTAATCCCAGTCCCTACCGGGTTTTCTGCAGATGCACATACAACTGGACAAAAACACAGAAGGAACACCAATGTATAAATCCTTGTTATCTCCGAGTAATGAAGGAAATACTAAATAGTAAAGAAAAGGTGAATATATTGCACCCAATACCATATTACACAGGGAGGCAAAACAACCTCACAATTTCATTTCATATATCTTCACCACCCTTCCCCTCCCATCTCAATTCTCCTGCCGACATTTTTGTAGACTGCCACTTTATAGGTCAATCTGTCCCGCGGTGACCACCCTCAATGGCCTATCGGTGTTTTGGGGTTGGAAACTGAAATATCCTGAGTGGTTCATTGCACAAGAGCCCGGTACTGACAGCCGTCTCCCACATATCATTCATATATCGCCAAATATCTCATTGACCAAGGGCCATCACTGACATCTCAAGTGGTCATCAATGGCATTTCAAGTGGTCATCACTGACATCTCAAGTGACATTTCCCCCACAATCAACTCTCTGTCACCCCATTACGACCGTCTTCTCCAACCTTAATTAAACATTAATTCAATGTGGAGAATTTAGAAGAACTGGATTAAATTTTAATTTGCAGTGATAGTGTAAAGCACTGTCACAATGTCAGATTAATAACTTTTTGTACCCATCTGCTAATTGTCATCAAAATGAAGTGACATTGCCTTGCTTGGACCTCAAGTCCCAGTGTGGTAATTCTCATGGTTCAACTGCTCAACTGTTTATACTGAAACAAAAAGATTGACACCATGGGTAAGCAGCACCTGAAGGCTGCCATTTTCTAGGGGGCGCCATCCTGTACGGGTATGGCTGCCCAGCCTGCAGCTGTCCGTTTTTCACTTCTTTTTTTAATTTTAGTTAGTTGAGTTTTTGTTTTTCGGAGCTCTAGTCTTTTTTATGTGTGGGGTGGAGGGAGGGGGAAGGGGGAAACTACTTTTCAGGGTCCCTAGCTGGTCGGAGAGGCAGCTTTTCTCCAGGCTGCACCTTCGACCCGTCCTCGTGGCCTACCAGCGGGCCTGGAGCGGCGTTTCCTGAGGGGACCGCCCAGGGCTCGGCTTCGGCGGCGGCACAGTGCTGGAGCGCTATCGCGGAGTGGGCGATGCCTTGCATGGGTCGCCGCGCTGGAGCTCCGGAATGCTGAGACCGCGGGTGAACATCGCGGAGCTGCGGGTCTGTGGAGCGGGAACTTTGACATCGGGAGCCTGGGATCTCTCGGCGAGATCGCCAGTGGTGGAGCTCCATCTGGCGCGGCCTGTCGGCTTCGGAAGCCGCGGTCTCCAGTAAGGAAGCGGCTGCTCCAGGTGTCCCAAGCCGCTGTGAGGATTCTCCCGACGCCGGAGCACCATCATCCAGCGAGAACGGCCTGGAACATCGGGCCGCCATAGCGGCGACTGCGGAGGCCCGACTACGGGTGGACATGGGGATGGGGACTGGACTTTGTGCCTTCCCCCACAGTGGGAACCATTGTGGGGGGATGTTTTTATGTTTATTGTTAAATTCTTTAGTGTTGTGTCTTATCTTTATCTGTGTGCTGCATGGCAAGTCAAATTTCACTACACCAATTGGTGTATGTGACAATAAATGTCCTTTGTCCTTAGTAATTTCTGGTTCTTGGAACGGTACAGTGGCGCAGCGATTGAGTTGCTGCCTCACAGTGGCAGACCCGGGTTCGATCCTGAACACAGGTGCCGTCGGTATGGAGTTTGTACATTCTCCCCGTGGCCGAGTGGGTTTTTTCCGGGTGCTCCGGTTTCCTCCACACTCCAAAGACATACAGGTTTGTAAATTAATGGGCTTTGGTAAAATAAAAACAGTGCGCCGAAGGACCTGTTTCCATCCTGTATCTCTAAAGTCTAAAGACTGATTGCTTCATGAGTGCATCTGACAAATTGCTTTGTATTCTGGCTAGTACCTGCCTTTGTAGATGTTGACTCACACATTATAATCATTCATGTTATTGAATACATTGCAAAAGGAATGTGTATACCCCAGCAACAGAATGCTAAAATCAGCAACTTGAATGTTTGCCTTCAGTCAAACGTATTTCACAATAATTATTTTTATGATGTCAAGTTTAACAGAAAGTTACTGGCTGTCATTGAGGACCATTAGGTTTTATGTGAGACAAGTGAAAGGAGCATTGAGTGAGGTCAAGGACTGGAAGCACAAATGGAGCAGGAAACCAGAGGAGCAGCTGTGAGCAGCCCGTCACAACAGGTCATGCCTCGGAAGGTGCATGACACAGGGGACAATAATAGTATGCAGTCTAGGTGCTGACAGTGAAAATTCCCATAGATAAGCATATGGATGTTGTGTGCTTTGGGCTCAAGATATAATAATTCTTATGTCAGTTAGTGAGTCCCCAGGAAATACAGATAAATAAATAAACTGCACTTTTAATATGATTATAGTGCAAAAACAGAGAAGATGTGGTGCAAGTGTAACAATGATTGTGTCTAAGAAAATATTATTGTGCACCTCATAATGTTATTGGTAAACATGGTGACCGTAGACAGATCGATGCATTCTTAATTTCACGCAGCTGAGATTCAAGTAATCAGAATAAACTAGGTTAGAAGATGAATTCTGGCAACATTTTCCAGGAAGAACACGTTTGGCTAATTATTACCTATAGAAGGCTAAGTTAAAACTATCTTACCATTTATTTGACAATAGTGCGCAATTCCCATTAGAACAAAGGTGGATGGGGGATTTTTGTTTTATTTTTAGAATTAATTTAGAGGTACAGCACGGAACCAGGGCCTTCGGCCCCCTGAGTCCACGCCGACCATCACCACCCAGTCACACTAGCTATATGTTATTCCACCCTCCCATCCACTCCCTATACACCAGTGGCAACTTACAGAGGCCAATTAACCTACAAACCTTTCTCCCTGCTACAAGTCCGCTTGATGAGTTTAGAAAGAGTTTGGAAAGTGCAGGCATCAAATTAGCATGATGTGATTGATCTGCCTTCCCATAGAGCTCACTCTCATGCCAAATGTACCAATTGAACTACAACTGAAGCACCTTGGCACTCGTGCCACCCAAACAACGGGCAATGTAGAACCAAGGATCGCAACTACAACTGAAAATCATTAAATGTTATCAATAAAAAGATACATTGACCACGCAAAATAGAAACTGCAGTTTTTTAACAATAATTAAAATGTGAATAAAATTAGTATTAATAATAATCATGCTCCAGCCACCCCTCTGTAGCCTAACTATAGGACGAGGTTAGACAGGCTAGGGTTTTATTCCTTGGAGCACAAAAGGTTGAGGGATGATCTTATAGAGGTGTATAAAATCATGAGGGGAATATATAAGGTAAATCCACAGTCTTTTACCCAGAAGAGGGGAAATCAATAACCAGAGGACATAGTTTTAAGGTGAGAGAGGAAAGATTTAATAGGAACCTGAAGGATTTTTTTCTACACAAGAGGGCGGACGGTATATGGAATGAATTGCCAGAGGAAGTAGTTGAGCCAGGTACATTAACAACATTTGAAAGACATTTGGACAGGTTGATAGATAGGAAAGGTTTAGAGCAATATGGGTAAAATGCAACCAAATGGGACTGGCTTAGATGGAGCATCTTGGTCGTCATGGCTGAGTTTGGCCAAAGGACCGGTTTCCATGCTGTATAACTATGAATCTAATTCGGATTGGTTACAACTGTAATCATTTCCATTTAATTTTCAAATCACAACACAATAAATGAGAATATAAAATCCAAATTAAAAAATGAAAACCAAGCATTGAGCAAATAATGTTCCACACAACAACATAGCCGTTTCCTCTATTGCCTTTTCCTTGAACCCCCTTCTCCAAATTCCTGTACTGTCAAGAAGGATGTCACATGAAGCACTACGTATGAACCAGCGTTAAGTGCCAGATAACATTTGATTAAATTGCTTTTTCATTTGATTTTGAAAATAGATTAAGTGAATTATTATCCCTCTAACTAGACGCGGTTCCTTTTTCTTTTACGAATGCAGTCGGGAAATAGAAGTGTTTGCTCAGAGAAGAATTTATGTTGGAAGTCAGCCAACTGACTTCAGACTGAAACTATTTAGCATTAACATTGAGGAAAAGTAATACTCTTTTCCCACATGGAGGAAGTGATGCAAACCACTTATAAATAGTCATCTATGACACATAAAAAAACAAGCCTGCAATAATTTCTTCCAAATCAGAGCTGACACAGTAAATGTACAGTCATTCATTTATATGCAGAGAAATAGATCTAGATGGTATCTAATACAATTTTGTTGTATAAATCGACTCAGTACAGAACATAATGATGCACGGATATTTAAATTTTTTTATATAAAAATTATTTTCCTCTCGTTCATACGTTCGGGGCTTGGACAGAGGAGGAAGCGACTAGGTCAGATCCAAATATAGGTTAATGGAGCCTGAGGAACATACTGTTCAGATGTTTATAAAGATTTATGCGGATGAACGATCTAAAGCTTTTAAACTGATTTACACATAACCAGTGACTGCTACTGCAGATAAGACACAAATCACATAATTCATTTCATTAATGCCATTAATGTGGAAAACCTTATGAAGCAGCAGTCCAGGTAAAAACATCATTGCTTTTGCCACATTGTCTCAGGAGACGCAGATTTTCTTTACCTCAGCAGAACTTCAACAAATATTTTTCCTTTTCTAATTGCTGCCAAGAATCTAAGCACAAACACTGACAATCAGTTGAAAGCTGAGCATCGAGATGAATGAAAATACTGCTGCTCTAACGGTACAGGTTCTGTTTATTTAAAAAGCTCCTACCATTTGATTTGTAGTCCTCCCATTGTCCCCTTTGACCTTCAGCTTCACAACAAGTTATACTCTTCATTTAGCCACAGTGCCTATTCACGCCTCTCCCATGTACATCCAGCTACAACACCATCAGAAAATATAGCTTAACATGAGCTATTTCTTCAAGCATCCAGTTCCAGTAGCTAAGGTTCACAATTTGCTGCCTGTTTTGCTTGATCCTTTTCTGCTTTGAGCCATTTTCAGAGACATGACTGTTTTTTTTCTTGGAATATTGAGTCTCCTTAGTCTCAGTCCACGCTTAAATCCCAAGAACAGTTTGCAGAAACAACTACTCCAAATTGGAAACAGATTCTTTCAGCGTTTGACTTAAGAAGCCAGTGTTTAAAATGCACTGACTCTCAATTCTTCAGCCTTCCCTGTTGTGAGACATCGCCAATGCACAACAGTCGCTGTTCATTTACCTCATACCACAGGGATGAAACACAACGTGAAGGGAAGGGGAGGAGCTTGGAACTGATCAGAGCCTATTACTCAATTGCAAGGGATATAGTCTGACTGCCCTCAACTGATCATTATATTATTGCCGCTTGTACTGAGGTGATTGCTGTGGCTTTCGAATACAGAACATACACAATCAATGTGAAACAGGCAGTGTGAGTCCCTGAGTATATTACTGCAGCATATTCTATGACTTCCCCACAAGACCCTGACTCAGATTGTGATCCCGAATCACCAGCATGCATTGCTAAACTATCTACTCCAAATTACTTAACACTTTCAGTACTATATTTTAAAATATAAAAAACATAATTAGATCAAGCCAAGAAACTAAAACAATTTTGAGGAGTTATTTTCAGAGGCAAAATGTTCTTTATGATCAGGTAATATATATGATATTTGAAAGCTTTGGAATAATTTTTAAAGGTAAACAAATTTTCTTCTATATACAGTACATTTCTCAGCTTTCCTATACCATTTGATATGATGCCTTCATTGCGAAGGGAACAGAATACAAAAGTCTTGACATCATGATGCAGCTGTACAAGTCATTGGCGAGACCACTCCAGGAGTGCTGTGTGCAGTTCTGGTCGCCCTGCTGCAGGAAGGATGTCATTCATTTGGAAAGGGTGTGGAAGAGATGTGCCAGGATGTAACCTGGGCTTGAGTTGTAGGGAGAGGTTGGATAGGTAGGCACTTTTTTCTTTGGAGCGCAGGAGGCTGAGCGGTGACCTTATTGAGGTGTACAAGATCGTGAACAGCATGGATAAAGTAAACGCTCACAGTTTTTTTCCCAGGATAGAGAATTCTAAAGCTAGAGGCCATAGGCTTAAGGTGAGAGATTTGAAGAACCTCAGGACCAGTGAGGGTAGTCAGTATGTGGAATGAGCTACTAGAGGACGCACTGGAAGGGGGTAATTTTCCTATTTTTAAACGTGTCCCTACTCTACCGCTCCCCATGCCCCCAGACCAGTTCTATCTGTCCATCACCTCCCCCCTCACCTGCAGCTCCTGTCTCACCCCTCCCTCACTCCTCTTCACACTGACTATCTCTCTGCAACAATCTCAGTCCTGATAAAGGGTCCCGAATGAACATCGACTATAACTTTCCCTCCTCAGAGGCTGCTTGACCTGCTGTTCCTCTAGCAGTTTGGTTTTGCTCCAGATTGCAGCATCTGCAATCTCTTGCATCTCTCCTTTTTTCTTGTGGTCATATAATTCTGTTGGATACTTGGATAAGAATGACCAACAACCTCATAAATGAGCCTATTTTTGGGAAGGAAGTTGGTGAGAAAGCTTGAACAGATCTAACGTGGCTCACCATTTTAACGTGCTGTACAATTACCAGCCAGCGTGTCTCCGAACATCACATCTATCGTTTTATTTTCTGACACACAAGACAATTTCAGGATTAATAAAATAAACCATTCTCAGATATCACAATCTGTACAGTGACTCTCAAATCCATAGCATCAGTGTCATAAGAAGACTGGTTACAGAATTCGAGCAACATTAATACATTGCCAGCTATAGTGTACACAATGAAATGGGGACTTGGCACCAACTCAAGGACAGGGTGTTTTGCATTTCTGCAAGGATCCATTGAAATGAAAAATTTCAATTAACCTTTTTATTGTTTACAATGGAACAGTTCTTTCAAGCACTTGAAATGGTTTCTGCAGTTATGTTGCGAGCTTCATGTTTACTCCCATGAAGGTTGGTGTTGTAATAAATGAATTGACTACTATTGATTTTGCAATCTTTGCTGGCTCGCTGTTTTGTTTAACAATGACACGGCCAGCTACTAGTACAGCTCAGGGCACAAAAGAGTCACTGTTGCTGACAAAGAAAACAACAAGAAAAGCTTAGGTTGCCGCAAAGTATAACCCATGAGAAAAAATAATACAGGACCGATTTGAAGACAGCAGCGCTATTCCTATCACTAATATTGTTTGTGATATTCAAATACGGTAAAATAATACGCAACCAAATGTTCAGCTAAACGATCAGGTTCAGTTTTATTGCTTAACACAGAGTACTCAACAGACATGTTGCTTTTTCTAGCTTTGATGTTCATGTAATAAGTCAGTATTATTTTCTCCTTGTAGGAGAGATACTGAACTCAGTGAAATTCACCCCGGGTTCGGAATTTGCTTTGTTAGGAACTATGTGAATCAGGCAGTAATTCCAATTGCTTTTCCCACTGCAGTGTTCCATTGCAGCACCAGTACTGGCAACTGGTTTTAAAGAATAAATCATTTTTAATGAGGCTCAGCTACTTGTCTGGCCAGAAACCACATTCTGCATGCTCTGATCACCAGCTCTTCACCAGATTATATGCCTCCAGGTATTTAAGGAACGATATATCCAGACATTTGGCACATAAAATGCCACGGAGATATGAAGCTAGAGGAGGCCGCTGTATTCAATATCAACAGAATTCCAGTTTTAAAGAACAAATTTACTATTGCACAACACGGCACAGTAGACATTTCAAATAGAAACTCCAAGTGCTGGATGCCACATATGCAATCAGTTTCACTTGGCAGTGACTGTGGTGGGAGTAAGGATGAGAGAGGCCAGACAGGCAGCCTGTGTCTGTGACCCAACCGTGCAGCGGAATGAAAGAAGCAAAATCAATAATGGCCACACAATCCTGCTTTGTTTAAAAATAGCAAAACAGACGTGTCCAAACAGATTTATTCAACTTCTTCCCAGCACCATCTTTTTTGTAACCACATCAACAAAGCTAAGCAAATATTTTCAAAAAAATATTTAACTTTTGGTTTCGGGAAAGTTGAGGCAAAGGCCACAGTAATGAATGTACATTTATAAACCCAAACTTTCACAAATACCAAAGGCACTCATTTAATTCTGAACCACAGGCACTGAAAAAATATAAGGAAATACAATGTAGAAATTGCTCATAACAACAGCAATGAGGCAAACGATCAGATAATCTGAGTAATACTGATCGCCTTTCAGTGGATGTCAGCATATCCATCAGACGGATGAGATGAATGCTGGCGTTCCCAAGACCCACGTCTGAACACGAGGATTAGAAGAATGCATATGGGCCGTGCGATCTGAACTTCCCTACTCACGTCCCATGGGATTTTGTAAAAGTGCAGCGAGGCCAAGTTAATATCTCATCTCTACGGACCCCAATTTATCAGTTCCCCCAAAGGGCAGCACGGTGATGCAGTGGTAGAGTTGCTGCCTTACAACGCCAGAGACCCGGGTTTGATCCTGAATATGGGTGTTGTCTGAATGGAGCTTGTGCGTTCTTCCCGTGATCGCGTGGGTTTTCGGTGGGTGCTCCGGTCTCCTCCCACATTCCAAAGACGTACAGGTATGTAGGCTAATTGTCTACATAAAGATTGTAAATTGTCCCTAGTGTGTGGGATTGTGTTAGTGTACAGGGATCACTGGTCAACACTGGACTCGGGGGCCCAAAGGACATGTTTCCATGTTGTATCTCTAATCTAAACTAAAGTGTTACATTGATAAGGTGCCCATTTCGGAAGTGAGGCTCACACACACCACCATCTCCTTCAGACACAAGATGCCTGCACCTGAACCAAGCCAATACCTAAATGCAAAGCTCTGCACATTACTTCCTTTTCTTTTCTTTTCTCTCTTATCTGCTTGCTTGATAATACAAGCTTAAGAACAAGGAAGTATGATCAGGAGTAGGTCACCCAGCGCCGCGAGCCTGCCCGCCTTTCCATCTGCTCCTGGCTGACCTGTCCCACATCTCAAATCTTGTTCTCTGTCACAATCCATCGGCATGAGTTCCATAATCTTCCAAGTATTTATCTACCTCTTCCTTGTGATCCGGCCACCACACCCTGGAGTGCAAAGAATCCCAGAGAGTCACCTGCCTTCTCAAGAAGTTGTTCCTCAGCTTTGTTTTAAATGACCATATCTCACAACTGTATCCTGATGTTCAGAGCTCTCCCACCAGTGGAAACATCGCAAAGCTGACCTTGCCAAATCCCCCCTCAGTACCTGACACATTTCCATAAGGTCATTTCATTGTCCTTCTTCTAGGAATCCAGTCTGAAGAAGGGTCTCGACCCGAAACGTCACCCATTCCTTCTCTCCAGAGATGCTGCCTGTCCCACTGAGTTACTCCAGCATTTTGTCTACCTTCGATTTAAAACAGCATCTGCAGTTCGTTCCTACTCAATATTCATGCTGTTGGGTTGCATGTTACCCGAGCTGAATATGAGGTGCTGCTTAATATAGGTTTAAGTTGAGAGGGGAAAGATTTAATAGGAATTTAAGGGGCATTGTTTTCACTTAGGGGGTGGTGGGTATATGGGACAAGCTGACAGTGAAGGTAGTTGCAGTAGATACAACAACAACATTTAAAAGACTTGAACAGGTACATGGATAGGAAAGATATAATGGGTTAGGAGCCTAGATGGGGCATCTTGGTCAGCATGGATGGGCTGGGCCAAAGGGCCTGGTTCCATGCTGTATGACTCTAATAGTCATTGGAAATAGGAAGGAAATAATGTTTACTGTTATGAGTTTTAAGATATTGAGATCGCCAGCATAATATAGTTTCTATGAAATTATTAATATTGAATATGAAAGCCTAGTGCGATAAATAATGAGAGCTGGAAGTGGTGGATGGTAGAAAGTTCCTATTTTACTTCGGAGTCACGTGAGTGACTACGTGAAGAACCCGCCTCACGCTGGCAACGGCATGACGTCAACGCTGACGGCGCGAGGAGGAGCTGCAGTAAGGAGCAGCTCCTCGGCAGCGGTCGGAACGGCCCGCAGGTAAGTGCAGTTAGACCGGGACGTTTTTTAGGTTACGCTGGATGGCTCCAGCAAACGAAATTGGGAAGTTTTCGCGGGTAAAAAGATGTTCCCGGGGTGAAAGTAAAAATACGGGACGCGAAGTTACTGCGGACCCGGTTCCGATACCGTTGGCCGCCGATTTACCCGATAGTGAGTTTCCAGATTCTCCAGAAATAATAACCACGGAGGAAAATGTTCCTAAAAAATGCAAAAAGAAATCTGAGAGGCCCGTGGTTTCTGATGACTCTGATATTGAAAGACCTCC
Source organism: Okamejei kenojei (assembly GCA_035221665.1). Classification (NCBI taxonomy): domain Eukaryota; kingdom Metazoa; phylum Chordata; class Chondrichthyes; order Rajiformes; family Rajidae; genus Okamejei; species Okamejei kenojei. The sequence goes on along the minus strand of CM069159.1, from coordinate 26,588,191 downwards.
AGACAATAAAACTATGTGGCTAAAAATGGAGCATATGGAGAAAGTTCTCCAAACAATAATGAGACAAGGGTCAGAGTACCCAGATGAATCCCAAAAAATCCCTGAGGGGTTTGAATATGATGAATATGGCTGTGGGCCAAGTTGGGAATATGATACTCCGGACCCAGGATTTGGGCTGGAAGAAGTCTCATGGGATGATGTCCCAATTGATTTAGGGCTGCAGAAGGCAGACCCTGCTGGTGGCTATATGGCTTTTGAAAGCACACCACAAAGTAAAAAGAAAAGGCCTAATGTGCCTGGGATAGCACAAGATTTTGCTATACCTGAAGGAAGTGGTGAGGCTATGGAAGAAATCCTAGCTGCAAACATAAATTATATGGTATCTCACCAACTTCACAATTCTGTGATGAATGAAACCTCAGAATTATATAAAGCTCCAAGAAATTGTGCTTCATTGGAAGTGCCTACGGTGAATACGATGATATGGACGTCTATGACTCCAAGTATGAGAGCCCTAGAAGTGAAGTTTCAAAAGGTGCTCAAATTAATTTCTGCTGCCATTACGGCCTATGGCAGGCAAATGGAGAATCTGGAAATGGAAAAGATTCAAAAGGATACTTTGGGCTTATTATGTAATTCATTCTATGAAATTAATTGCATGAGGAAAACGGCGATTCGGCCCATATTTCACCCTAGATTTGCAAGCCTGTGTCAAGAAAGTGGAGTTCAAGCTCCTGGGTATTTGTTTGGAGAAAATCTGCCGAAACAGCTGAAAGAGTTGGATGACGAAGCTAAATATTTTAGCAATGTTAAACCTTTTGTTTTTGGACAAAGAAGGGGTTTTTCGACCCGAAGGGGTTTTCGATTTCCGTTATAGAAGCAGAAGTTTGTCACGAAAATACTATCGTGCTGTGCAGGCAAGTGCTTCCCTGTATTCGGGAAGAAGGAGACCACCACGCTCATACGGAGAGGTATTAAAGACTTATATACTTAAAGAAACTGTGGATGACCCTCCAGTTGGAGGGAGATTGCAAAAATTTTATAATGCCTGGCTTAACATTACTTCTGATCGATATGTATTGCAAGCAGTTTCGGGAGCCATTATTATTTTTAAAGAAGGGGTTAATCCTCCTGTACAGAATAGACCTGCTTATGCTTATGTGTTTTCTGCAGAGGAAAGAATGGAGATTAATGTGGAAATTGACTAATTATCTGGAAAAGGCATAATTGAAAAGACTTATGAACATAAGCATCAATTTGTCTCTAATATATTTAGAAGAGATAAAAAAGATGGTGGTTGCAGAATTATTCTGGACCTTACAGATCTGAATAAGTTTGTAGAATACAAACATTTTAAGATGGAGACATTCAGTACTGCAAAATATCTTATCTCAGCAGGGTGTTATATGGCTAAGATTGATTTGAAGGATGCCTATTATTCTGTAGCAATTCATCAATGCTTCAGGAGGTATTTAAAATTTAATTGGCTGGGACAATTATGGCAGTTTAAAGCTTTACCAAATGGATTGAGTTCGGCTCCTAGACTCTTTACAAAACTGTTGAAACCAGTTTTAGCCCAATTAAGAGCACAGAAACACATTGTTATGGCTTATCTGGATGATATTCTGATCATTAGTGATACTCAAGAGTCAGCTGAGCACTCAGTTTCAGTTACTAAAGCTTTGTTTGAAAAGCTAGGGGTTTTGATTCATCCAATTAAGTCCCAGCTGCAGCCAGCACAATCAATTAACTTTTTGGGGTTTGTAATTAACTCAGTGACTATGTTAGTTACTTTGCCAACAGAGAAGGCCAATGACATCTTGATGACTTGTAATTACCTCATTCACAAACCTTATCCCTCCATCCGAGAAGTGGCGAAAAACCATTGGGAAACTGGTAGCAGCATTTCCGGCAGTGGAATTTGGTCCATTACATTATCAAAATCTTCAAAGGGACAAAATAAGGGCTCTTAAAGAGAAGGCAGGTCACTTTGACAGGCCTATGCAATTAACAAAAGAAGCCGTGTTGGAATTACAATGGTGGGTTGAAAATGTCCCACAAGCTGCTAAGAATATCATGATTAAACAACCTGAAATGGTTTTACAAACGGATGTTAGTGCTCTCGGATGGGGAGGCTACAGATTCGTCCTCCAGTTGTGGAGGTAGATGGAAAGCTCAAGAAGAAGCGTTTCTTCAAGTTTATGGTATTAACTATTTGGAGTTATTGGGTGCTTTTTATGGACTTAAAGCATATTGTTGTGCTAAACAAGGTCTACATGTGTTTAATACAGTTAGACAATAAAACGGCTGTTGCATACATTAATCACATGGGGGGAGTTAGGTCAGTATCATGTGATTGTCTGGCCAATGAGATATGGCAATGGTGTATTGGTCGCCAAATATGGATTTCAGCAAGCTACATTCCGGGTAAGGACAATGTGGTAGCAGATGAAAGGTCCAGGATTTTTAAAGATAATACGGAATGGATGCTTAAGCCAGCAATATTTAAGAATATTGTAAACCAATTTGGGTTGCCAGAAATAGATTTGTTTACATCTAGGCTTAATCATCAGTTGCCTACTTATGTGTCTTGGGAACACGATCCAGATGCAGTAGCAGTAGATGCTTTTTCATTACACTGGGGAAAGATGTTCTTTTATGCTTTTCCACCATTTGCTTTGATTCAGAGATGCCTGAAGAAGATAGAACAAGATTCTGCTTCTGGATTGTTGGTAGTTCCAAATTGGCCAACTCAACCTTGGTTCCCAGTAATGCTGAATATGATTAAAGAACCATATATGTCGATTCCTAACTGTAGTGATATCTTGACTAATCCGGTAACTAAAGAGATTTACCCATTGTATGCATATATGAATTTGTTAATCTGCAGGTTTGACCAGACCACTACAGGAGTTGGGATTGTCGGACCAAACTATGGAAGTTATGGTTGCATCATGGCGCAATAGCACACAAAAGCAATATATGACACATATTAAGAAATGGGAAGACTTTTGCACACAGTCAAATATTTCTTATGATACTGTAAATATTGCAAATGTTTTGGAATTCCTTGCCAATTTGCATTTTCAGCAACATTTAAGTTACAGTGCCATTAACACTGCACGCAGTGCCTTGTCGTCCTATTTAGGGCTTATGACTGATCAGAGATCAATTGGATCGCATCCATTAATATCTAGATTCATGAAAGGAATCTTTAATATTAATCCACCCAAACCAAGATACACAGAGATTTGGGATGTGAGCATTGTACTTACGCTACTTAGACAATGGACTCCAATTGAAGGGTTGACATAGGAAAGATTGACATTGAAATTAGTCATGTTAATGTCACTGGTCTCAGCTCAAAGAGTGCAAACTTTACAAATGTTGCGTTTAGACTGTATGCATGTGACTACAGATAATGTTGTGTTCTATGTTTACGAGTTGATCAAACAAAGCAGACCAGGAGATCTGGAACAAAGGTAACCTTTCAAGCTTATCATATTGATCCTACTTTGTGTGTGGTTAAACATTAGAACGAATATATTAAAGTTACTGACACCCTTTGAGGAAATGAAAAAGCGTTAATGGTTACGCACAAAAAACCACACACAAAAGCTTCAGTTCAAACTATCTCAAAATGGTTGAAACAGGTGTTGGTTTTAGCGGGAGTAGACACTGATGTGTTCAAATCTCACTCCACCAGGGCGGCAGCTACGTCCGCGGCAAAGGGGCGGGACGTACCTCTCGAGCATATTTTAAAAGTCGCAGGGTGGAGTAGAGAAGAAACTTTTTCAAAGTTCTACAATAAACCTGTTCACACTATGACAAGCTTTGGACACGCGGTGTTGGGAGCACTATAATCACCTGCTTTGTTTACTATTAATTGCTATAATCAATGGTGTAGTCACTTCTATCTTTTATCACTTGTAATCATTTTCCCTCAGATATAAGGAGGGTTATTATATGGTCTTTAAACCATTAAAAAGTTAATTGTGAAATGATCTAACATTAGTCTGGTTTCTCATGTATGTGTTTACTTAGCCGGACTGTCGTACGGATTGATTCTACGACATAAAAAACACAGAAAGCTTTAAAATCTTCACGTAGTCACTCACGTGACTCCGAAGTAAAATAGTAAGATTAAACAAGAACTTACCAGTTCGAAGTTTGATCGTTATTTTATGAGGAGTTACGATGAGGGATTACGTGCCCTCCGCTCCCACCCTCATAAAATAAATGATCAAATGGTAGTTCTAAGTCTTTTATGAGCCTTACTATGTTACTCCGGCTTTTGGTGTTCTGTGTTTTTCATGCCGCTGCTTTGAAGTATGCCGTTGCCAGCGTGAGGCGGGTTCTTCACGTAATCCCTCATCGTAACTCCTCATAAAATAACGATCAAACTTCGAACTGGTAAGTTCTTGTTTAATCTTACTATTATACATGGCCTATACTCAGTGGGCTTAATCCACATTCAAATATACATTTCTACCATTTATTTTGTAAGGAAAACATTGGGTTAAAGGGTGTAAAGAAATGGAATGTACAATTGCTCTGGTCTCCAACTTCTGTCCTATTTCTCAATCTTTAAAATAGCTTGGACTGCATCACAGATGTCTTCAATTAAAAATCATCCTAGGGGAAAAATGCCCTAGATTACCATAATATGGAATAGTTTCAAATGTCTTAAAAAAAATACTGCCATTAATGTAGAACAGTTTTAGATTTAATTTCATACATAATCAGTTTCTAATTACTTGCTTTAATCCCCTCAATAGGATACAGCACCAAGTTTTGGAAAACCTCACCACTCATCCAATTCATCCAGCCACCTTAAAAATCCAATAATTTTTCAAACAATACTATTTAAATAATATTGCACTCTTGACTGAACAGATGATTACTTAATCAAGGAATGCGCATGATTGCCACAGGGTTCAAAACCAATTTATGCTTTCTTACTCATTCTCCAATTCCCCCAAAGGCTTGTTCCTGAGATTTTCTGCACTTTCTCTTCAGAAAAGAAAGTTGGGTGTATGAACACAGAGAATGCTCTGACACTTCACCCAGGCAAATTCAAGAGTGCCCACCGATCATTTGAGAACACAATGACTCGAGTCTAACATAGCAACCACAGATTTCTGAAGACAATATAGTTGGTTAGCAATTAAAGTGAAAACCCTGATCAATCTTCTGGATGAATTGGATGAGTGGAGATATTTTCTCTATTTGAGTTTCCTTTCTCTCCCATGGCAGTCTCTTGGATCAAGGTCAATTTGATTATACTCGTTGTATGGGATCAAGCAATTGATGAGGTCAAGTTGCAATCTGCAGACTATGCCACACACGGGGCAGGATTTTCAGTTGATAGTTTAGAAGATGGTGGACTCTTTAGCTTCTTTGTGTTCTCAATGTATGGACTTGCTGTTCTCAGTCCCATCTTGAATGCTCCTTCACTACTTTGAAGACTCCAGAGCCTTATAATACCAAACTGTCCAGAGAGCATTATGGCAGCTCATGGTGTTTAGGTTAGGTGTAGACTGTTTTGTTCAGAGATGAGGAGACATCGGCGATTCATCTAAATTCTCTCGCTAGCACCTGTCAAAGCTGAGTCATGATGTTCATCCAAAATAAAGATCAGAAGATCTTTGATAGACACAAAATGATGAAGTAATTCCGCAGGTCAGGCAGCTCCTCTGGACGATATGGATAAGTGACGTTTCGGGCTGAGACCCTTCTTCAATCTGAAGAAGAAACGTGACCTGTCTATTTTTTCCAGAGATGCTGCCTGACCCGCTGAGTTACTCCAACATTTTGTGTCTATCTTTGGTATAAACCAGCTTCTGCAGTTTCTTTTTATTAGATTTTGTCAGTAGCTTTTTGGATGTTGAGGGAATTGAAGGTAGCGGAGAACGGGCAGGAAACTGGAAGCGAGGTTGAAGATGAGCCGTGATCATGGTGAGGATTGGCAGAGGGCCGCAGCCCTGCTGCTGCTCCAGGGTGTGATGCAAAAAGTATGCAGCAGTTATGTTTGCTCAGTTAGTGCGAGAACCTGTGCAACATCTACAGGCTGAAAAGCAAATGAAAATGGGTGGATGCAAGAAAACCCATTCAGAATGGAATTTAAAAAATGAGAATGTAAAGAAGAATTTGAGGTTAATCATAATGGTAGACACTAACACAACAATAAAACATTGTACTGTTGTATTCTACGAAGATGTAACAATATAATCACAAAGACAAAGGAAAGTCTGAAGTAGGGTTCTCCAATGTAAAGTTGTTTGTCCATGCCCTGCACAGATGCTACCTGGCCCACTGAGTTCCTTCAGCACTTGGGATTTGCTGAATGTAATAATGAATCACAATACCAATATTTTAAGGAAGTATACAAATCAGAAATCTCTTAAGGATGTTGAACGGATTTAAACCAAACACAAATGCAATCCAAGTTATTATCTCTTCCAAGTGATTGCTGGGAAGGCAATAGCAACATATGGTTCATGAATGTAATCCACCTTGGATTAACGGCTTCATATCCACGCCTCACACCATGTCAGTCCAGTGTTCATCCTGCAGGTTCAGCAATCTCCTGCCCCAATCTGTTGTGTCCTTGTCTGTCCCACCCCACCTCCGACCATCCCTCCCCCACCTCAAACCATCCCCCTCATCTCCGACTATCCCTCCTCCCACCTCCCCACCAGTGATGTGCGGTGAGGTCAATGGCTGGGGAGGCACTGGCTAGTATCAGTGGCCCGGTCCTCCCTGTATTGATCACCGCATCTCCCCGGGGAGAGAGAGGGGTGGAGCCGGGGCTGTGTGCGTGAAGCACGGCGACTGGAGGAGCGGGAGCGTTGCCCCGGGACCATGAGGGAACGACTCACCTCCCCCTCTCCCCCTTCTCCATTCCCCCTCACACCCCCCTCCTCTCCCTCCACCCTCCACCCGGGGTAGATCTACACGAGCCGAGAGTACATTACTCCAGCGCGGGGCCCCCTTAGGCGCGGGGCCCAATTGGGAGCTCTCTCAGCGGCCCAGAGCCTCCGAATTGGCCGCTACAAATCAATTAATCATCCTACCAGTCAGTGCCGCCCGCGGCTGGAAAGTCAGCGCCCCCTGCGGTAGAATTCAGTGCTGCGCCGCCGCTGCTGAAGCTAGCTAACGTGGAGGGAGAGTGGGGTAGCGCCAATTATGTGGGCTGAGCCTACGTAATTGACGCTCGCTCTCCCTCCACTGGGCTCAAGACACGCCCCCTCAGCGAGGCAGATGTGATCGCTGCCTCCCCGGTGCTTTTTCATTGCAGTTTTATGACTAAATTTAATATATTTATACGTGAAATAAGCTACCTGGACTATGGAAGGCGAGGACATGTAATGAAGGGGTTTACAAACATTATACTGGTGACATACAGAGAGATAGTAACAGGCACACACCTATTGCCCACGCTCCATCCAGTTTCTGAGGGATTGCGCAATCAGAGGGTAGGCTCAGCTCGTCGCTACCTCACCTCTCATTTCTCTCTGCATTTGCAGCGGAGCTGCGCAAATTTGGCGATTTTGACTATAAAAATGATTAGATTCATATAGAAATGACATTTATAACACCGATCAGTGGAAAAATCTTTTTATATATTTTATTTTATTATTATTTTTCTTTACTTTTCTTAACAGCTATTTTCATTAGGAGTATGACAGGTGAGGCTCTGCCTCCCCTCTCCGCACGTCCCTGCTCCCCACCCTCCACCTCCGAGCATGATTCCCCCCAAAAACTGTTACATCAGGTCAGACCATGTGCAACCTCAAAAAGAAAATTTAAATCAAGAGGATCTAGTTATTTTAGCAAAATTCTCCCGTCTGAAGATTTAATGGTATACTTCTGCATTTGACTCTGCCCAACTTCTAATTACCTCTATATATAACTTTTACAAGCCTCGAACATGTGCTTGGAGATAAGACTTTACTAACCGTAACACTAAAAATAGCATAGTATGTTATTACTATGATTTTATTTACGAATCAGATACACTAAATCTAGGCTAGAGTTTATCTTCAGAGTTACAATAGTTCGAAGTGCGATGCCATTCCACCAACGATTCACTGAGTTTATCACACGTTATCCAAGGCAAACATACCCAGATGGTAGCGGGTTCCACGAACCCATCTACAACACAACTGCTACATTCAGTACCACTGCTACAGATTAAGGGAGTTGGGGTGAGATAAATAGGTCAGCTGATTTCTGCATCTTTGATCACTATTGAGCTACTAATGCTGGAAGTGAATCGACACATGGATATCAAGAATAAAAACGCTTGCTGCTTTATAGCACATTCACAATGACAGGACGATGCTAGTACTTCATAGCTATTTTCATAGCTTCATAACTAACTTCTGAAGTCTGATTATTATGGATTACATGGTCCACCATGGATTACACAATTACATGGATAGGACATACAGTGCACTCCATAATGTTTGGGACAAAGACCCATCATTTATTTATTTGCCTCTATACTCCAGTTTGAGATTTGTAATAGAAAAAAATCACATGTGGTTAAAGTACATATTGTCAGATTTTAATAAAGGCCATTTTTATACATTTTGGTTTCACCTTGTTTTCTGCAGTCCCCCCATTTCAGGGCACCATAATGTTTGGGACACAGCAATGTCATGTAAAGCAGTCATGTTTTGCATATTCTTTGCATGCAATGACTGTTTGAAGTCTGTGATTCATGGACATCACCTGTTGCTGGGTGCCTTCTCTGGTGATGCACTGCCAGGCCTGTATTGCAGCCATTTTTAGCTTATGCTTGTTTTGGGGGCTAGTCAGTCCCCTTCAGTTTTCTCTTCAGCATATAAAAGGCATGCTCAATTGGGTTCAGATCAGGTGATTGACTTATTTTTTAGCTTTGTAAAACTCCTTTGTTGCTTTAGCAGTATGTTTGGGATCATTGTCTTGCTGTAGAATGAACCGCCGGCCAATGAGTTTTGAGGCATTTGTTTGAACTTGAGCAGATAGGATGTGTCTATACACTTCAGAATTCATTATGCTACTACCCATCAGCAGTTGTATCATCAATGATGATAATGACGATGCCAGTACCTTCAGCAGCCATACATGCCCCGGTCATAACATCCCCACCATCATGTTTCGCAGATGAGGTGGTATGCTTTGGATCTTGGGCAGTTCCTTCTCTCCTCCATACTTTGCTCTTGCCATCACTCTGATATAAGTTAATCTTCATCTCATCTGTCCACAAGACCTTTTTTCCAGAACTGTGATTGGTCTTTTAAGTACTTCTTGGCAAACTGTAACCCGGCCATCCATTTTTTTGCAGCTAACCAGTGGTTTGTATTTTGAAGTGTAGCCTCTGTATTTCTGTTTATGAAGTCTTCTGCGGACAATAGTCATTAACAAATCTACACCTGATTCCTGAGGAATGTTTCTGATCTGTCAGACAGGTGTTTGGGGATTTTTCTTTCTTATCGAGAGAATTCATCTGTCATCAGCTGTGGAGGTCTTCCTTGGCCTGTCAGTCCCTTTGCGATTAGTAAGCTCGCCAGTGCTCTCTTTCTTCTTAATGATGTTCCAAACAGTTGATTTTGGTAAGCCTAAGGTTTGGCTGATGTCTCTAACAGTTTTATTATTGTTTTTCAGTCTCATAATAGCTTCTTTGACTTTCATTGGCACAACTTTGGTCCTCGTGTTGATAAACAGAAATAAAACTTTCCAAAGGTGATGGGAAGACTGGAGGAAAGAGTGGGTCTGAGAGCTCTCTTATACCTGCATTAAGGAGGCATTTATTATGGACCTGAGCAATTACAGAAGTCTGTGAAGCCATGTGTCCCAAACATTATGGTGCCCTGAAATGGGGGGACTATGTATAAACACTGCTGTAATTTCTACATGGTGAAACCAAAATGTATAAAAATGACCTCTATTAAAATCTGACAATGTGCACTTTAACCACATGTGACTTTTTTCTATTACAAATCTCAAATTGTGGAGTACAGAGGCAAATAAATAAATGATGGGTCTTTGTCCGAAACATTATTGTTGAATAAATCACACATACTCATGGATCTGGTACAACAGTATTTATTGAGTAACGTATACAACACACTGCAGCATGTTAATCCTACCATGTAGCAGTACCAACTAACAGCACATGTCGGGTAGCGATGATATGAATGGTATAGTAGTAGGCGGAGCTTATATTAATAAAGCACTACATTGGTTAGTAAGTAATGTAACCAATCTACACATTTGCTTGTAAGAATAAAAGTGAAACACATCTACAATAAAATGATATATATGTATAAGCACTAGGTTACTAGGTGCTAACTGGTTAATAATGCAACCAAAACGCTAATAGCGCATACAAGGACATTCAGATGGTTCAAACAAAGTCCTTGTATCTAAGGGGTGGCCTACAACCCCGTCCCACGTGCGTAGGATACAGGTCTGCATCTCCTCCCTACAGCGGCAAGAGTGCCAGGGTCCTGGGCTGCGGGAGCACTGGGGACTCCGGGGACAAACACGGCGAGGCAGGCGAGCGGGGCACCGAGCGTGGTGAGGGAGCTGGACACACAACCAGCAGCTGCAGGTCGCGAGGGAAGAGAAAGTCTATCAGCAGATGTGTAGATCAGACACGGAGCATCAGGATATGAAACAGCAGGACATGGTTCCTTCACAGGAAGGAGATGTTGACGGTCACGTCTGTAGTTCCCTCCATCTGCACTCACCAGGTATGAGCGTAGCACTTCTGCGGGACTGTGGATGAAACCCAAACGGCCATAACCCTTGTTGGTTTGAAGGCAAACGACTTGGCCACTGGAGAGAGGTGGAAGTGGTTAGCTGGAATTCTCAAAAAAAAAAAATTTGCTTTTGTGTATCGTGTTTCAGTTGGAGGTGTTTCTGAACAGCAAGTGGTGAACGAACCTGTGGCTGCAGTAGTAGTTTGGGCACAGGCAGTGCAGCACAGGTCTGTCGGGACATCTGTCATTGGGCTGGTGACCCCAGTATTGGGTCACAGCGATGTTTCTCAGGTTGAACAGGTCCAGGTAGATATCGGATTTAGCAAGGTGTGAGCGCGCCACCAATTGCTTGCCGCTCCTGACAGCCCGTTCTGCAAGTCCGTTTGATTGTGGGAATTCTGGACTGCTGGTGACGTGGCGAAAATCCCATTGCTGAGCAAAGTTTTTAAAACACTGGCTAGTGAACTGACTGCCATTATCTGACAAGAGGCGTGCGGGGGCACCGTGTACAGCGAAAATGGCGCGCCAGCTATTGTACCAGCTTTTGTACTGTTGAACCAGATCCGTGAATATGTATGATGTACTCAACATGGTGTCAGAAGTGGGATCATCTCGAGTTTCTGCAGGTACCACGATCTGATTGTTGTGATCCAGAACTGCAGGAGCAAGGTCGAAACGCTTTGCTCATTTAATAGCTTCTGGGCCAGCGATGTTGAGAAGGATAGAGACACGGTGGTCTGGTTGAACGTTGCGATGAGCAACACGAATGTAAAAGTTGAAATCGCGCTCAAAAATCTACCAAAGTTCAGCGAGGTCCGAGTCAAAAATCAGAGGATCAGGTTTACGGAATGAGTTGGCCATAGCAACACGAGATAAGGGACAAAACGGGTGAAATAAAACACTACATTGGTTGATAAGTAATGTAACCAATCTACAATTATGGAGGGCAATGTATATATTGGAGGGATATGGGGTAAATGCAGACTAGAGTAACTGAGACATGTTGGCCAGTGTGGGAAAGTTGGGCCGAAGGGCCTGTTTCCACGCAGTATCACTCTATGACTATGACACCATTGCAACCTAGTGGAGTGCAGTAACACCATCAATGTGCAGAAGGTCACACAAACAGCTACAGGATAAGTGACTAGATTATCTACATTTGAAATGTAGCTGAGGGATCAATATTGTCTGATATGAGGTGAGCAGTTCCCCAACACTTCAACAGTGTCATGGGAATGTTTCAGGTTCATGTCAAAGTTTAGACAGCTGCACGCAATACACGCAGAAATCAATTTCCTGGAGCAGGAGAAAAGAGAATCACTCTCAGCAGTTTCTGATGCCAAGGTGTTACTGGCCACCTAATATTTTTACCTTATCGTCAAACTTCAGACGCTTGTGTCAGTTTAAATTGTATGCAAAGTTCCACCTTTTTAAAATGTTTCTTCACAACATGTATGTTAAAAAAAATATGAAAAACAAGTTTTACTGACCAGTTTCATAAAACATTGAAATTCCTGCAAGTTCCACAACGGAGTGATTAGCACATTTAACTGAATCCATACACAAGCAGAAATGGAAGGAGCCAAGCTCCTCGAGTGAAACTAAGAAAACAGTAGATCGATTACCTTGGTGAGAGTGGTGGTGATACAGGTATATGCTGGACCTCGAACTGTTTCACCATTGCTCGAACGCTCCAGGAAGGGCTGCTCATTTCCTGGTCACAGCTACAACAGAAAAGATGGTAATTGGTTAATGCAAATCTAAATAGCAGAACCTCTTCCAATCTCTCATCATATTTCAAAATTCACAAACTAGTAAATGTGGAAGTATTCACTGGGTTGGTAAGTACATGGAGAGAACACAATGAAAACATTGCATGACAAACGCCAGGATAGCTCTTTCCTTGGCAGAGGTTAGCCATCACCTTGTTCACACAGCTCTGCCAGGCCCCTACTCTTGGTGTCACCAACTTCTCCTTTGAACTTATTTTCCCCAAATAATAGTTATTGCATTGGGAACCCCTGATGCTTAAAACAAACAGAGACCCGTCCCCACCCCTTTCTGCTTTCCAAAGAGACCACATTCTCCACAACTCTTTCACTCACTCATCTCTTCCCACTTAAACCGTACCTTCTCCAGTTACTTTACCCTGCAACTATAGTTGATGTGCCATTACTTCCTCCCTCACATTCATCCAGGAACCCCAGCAACCCTTCCAGGGGAGAAGGAAATTCACATGCAGCTCCCTGACCTCCCTGACCCGATGTGCCCCTCCTTTACATCAGTGAGACCAAGAGTAGACTGGACGTCCATTTCATGCTTGTTGCGCCGAGGACTGCTGGATCTTGCAGTTGCTAACAATTTTAACTCCCCTTCCCATTCCCACACTGACCTTTCTGTCCTTGGTCTACTCTATTGCCAGAGTGAGGCCACACACAAACTAGAGGAACAGCACCTCATTTTCTGCTTGAGTAACGGCAGGATAGCCCTTTCCTTGGCAGAGGTTAGCCATCACCTTCAGTTCACACAGCTCTGCCAGGCCCCTACTCTCGGTGTCACCAACATCTGCTTTGAACTTATTTTCCCCAAATAATAGTTATTGCAATGGGAATCCCTGATGCTTAAAACCAACAGAGACCCGTCCACACCCCTTCCCGCTTTGCAAAGTGACAAAAACCTAACGGTATGTACATTGAATTTTCCAATTTTAGGCAAGACCTCACCCTTTTGTTTTCTCTTCTTCTCCCCCCACTCCCCACCTCCTTTCCTGACCCAGGTGTGCTCCCATCCTCCCACTATCCCACACACCTGTCCCTGCCACCATCCTCTTCCACCCATATCCTTCCCAGGCTTTGTCCTCCCCCCACCTCTTTTCCAGCTTTCTCTTTCCCCCACTCATTCAATCGAAGGGTCCCAAAATGTCACTTATCTGTATTCTCTAGAAATGCTGTTTGACCCTCTGAGTTACTCCAGCACTTTGTTCTATGCAAGATTCCTGCGTCTGCCATTCCTTGTGTCTACAAAGTCTGTCACTTTGCTTTAAAACAAAAATCATTGACCTGAAATGTTATCTCTGTATCTTTCCCAACAAATGCTGCCTGACCTGCTGAGAATATCCAGTATTTTCTGTTTTCATTTCAGAATTCTGAGAATTCACCATATTTTCTTGGAATTCTTGCTAAATACTTAGCTGCAAAAAGATTCAACATTCAGCGCTGGAATTTATGTTAAAATGAAAACAGCCAGCAGAGGGCACCATGGGCTGCAGAGTCACAAACTATTCACTAGGAATACTGTTAAAGAAGGAACTGCAGATGCTGGAGAATCGAGGGTAACACAAAAAGCTGGAGAAACTCAGCGGGTGCAGCAGCATCTAAGGAGCGAAGGAGATAGGCGACGTTTCGGGTCGAGACCCTTCTTCAGACTGGTCAGGGATCAGGGAAACAAGGGCTGAGGAACCCTTGCTGTCTCCTCCCCTTCCCACCTCTCTCTCAGCCCTCGGGCCCTGGCATTCCCTCTATCTCTATCTCCCTCCCCCACCCCAGTCGCACCAGCTTCTCATTTTCACACCACAAACAGCTTACAATGGCTTGTTACCTTTATCATCGATACTTTTTTGCATATCTTTCACCCATTGTTCCTTATCTCTCCACATCACCGTCTATTTCTCTCGTTTCCCTGATCCCTGACCAGTCTGAAGAAGGGTCTCGACCCGAAACGTCGCCTATCTCCTTCGCTCCTTAGATGCTGCTGCACCCACTGATTTTCTCCAGCTTTTTGTGTTACCCACTAGGAATACTGCCTGGAGCCAAAAGGGATCAAAATTGACGTGTCACGCTGTACTAGTGGAGGAAAAGTGAACATTTCACTGTTCATTTTCTGGATGCTTCTTTTTAGAGTCACAAGGACCACATTTTAAAGCCGCCATTTCAGGTTCGCCGACGACACCACTGTTGTGGGACGTATCACTGATGGGGACGAGTCAGAGTATAGAAGTGAGATCGACCGATTGAGCAAATGGTGCCAGCACAATAACCTGGCTCTCAACACCAGCAAAACCAAGGAACTGATTGTGGACTTTGGAAGGGGTAGGATGGGGACCCACAGTCGTGTTTACATCAACGGGTCGATGGTGGAAAAGGTCAAGAACGTCAAATTCCTGGGCGTGCATATTTCCGAAGATTTCTCCTGGTCCCAGAACACTGATGCAATTATAAAGAAAGCACATCAGTGCCTCTACTTCCTGATAAGATTACGGAGAGTCAGCCAAGGAGGACTCTCTCGAACATCTACAGGTGCACAGTAGAGAGCATGCTGACCGGTTGCATCGTGGCTTGGTTCGGCAACTTAAGCGTCCAGGAGCGGAAAAGGCGGCAAATAGTTGTAAACACTGCCCAGTCCATCATCGGGTCTGACCTCCCTACCATCGAGGGGATCTATCGCAGTCGCTGCCTCTAAAAGGCTGCCAACATCATCAAGGACCCACACCATCCTGGCCACACACTCATCTCTCCGCTGCCATCAGGAAGAAGGTACAGGAGCCTGAAAACGGGTACATCCAGGTTCAGGAACAGCTTCTTCCCCACAGCCATCAGACTATTAAAGACAACTTCAAACAAATTCTGAACTATAACAGCCTATTGCACTTTATCTGTTTATTTATGTATGTATATATATATATATATATATATATATATATATATATATATATATATATTCTGTGGTATATGGACACACTGATCTGTTCTGTATTTAATCCTACAATATTCTGTTGTGTTGCAGCAAGCAAGAATTTCATTGTCCTATTTGGGACACATGACAATGCATTCTCTTGACTCTTGATATCATGCTGGGCTTGGGGTACAGTATACCCAAATTAACTTTCAAATCCTGAAGTCCTCAGTCTGAAAAAAGGTCTCAACCTGAAATGTCACCCAAGATAGACATAAAAAGCTGGAGTACCTCAGCGGGACAGGCAGCATCTCTGGAGAGGAGGAATGGGTGACATTTTGGGTCGAGACCTTTCTCCAGACCTATGTCACCTATTCCTTTTCTCCAGAGATGCTGACTGACCCACTGAGTTACTCCAGCATTTTGTAGTTCCTTCCTACATTTAAAGTCCATCATCTCATTAACACATCCCAAATGGGACCTGTGCAGATCAAATTCTCCTTAAATGCAACACTGGAATTGAGAGGGAAAAATAAGTACATGACAGAAAACTTGTAAGGAACATAAAGTGAACTGCAAAATCTTCCACATGTCTGCAGAAAGAAAAATAACAGACAAATGTAGGTGATTTTCTTTCAGAAATTGGTGAACTTATAACTGGGAACAGCGAGCAAGCAAATCTTTTGACAAGCAAAACAATACTGTAGATGTTAGAAATCTCCAAAAAATCTGAAGATGCTGCTCAGAACAGAGCCGAAATGTTTATTCTTCCAAAGATTCTGCCAAATCTGAGTTTTTCCAGCATTGTTTGCTTTTGAAGGAAATAGTTTGATTCTATCTTCACAGATGAGAACCCAATCAACTTGACAAACATGAGTTCAATGAAAGGACAAATGAGAGAGATTCCGACAGTGAAGGTCTGCCAATCCCCAGCCAACCCTACTTTGCACAGCAAGAATTGGTTGAAATAGGGCCTTCGCCCTCGTGCTTACATCTTCACTGGAAAGGCCAAGCAATGGCTCTTTGCTTTCACTAGTGCAACTGAGGCAAGAGGATCTATTCCTTTATAAACATATATTTAAGGCAAAAGAAAAAGATAGAGAAAAGCAATTTCTGATTCACCCTAAAAAGAATGTATTGCGTGCTAGAAATGTGTTGGTTAGTTTACTCTTTACAGCTGTTCAATGTCGCCAAGTGCATAGACGCTTGTTTCTTACAGATTCAATTGCCATCATACAAGGAATGCCGAGCAATTGTATTTTCCAGTGCATGGACTATCCTACAGCCACATATCAAAACACCAAATGCAACGATGAAGTGCCACTGAATTCCATGGAATTACTGGAATGCAACACCACAGAACCTGGTCTCACCTGGGAATCTCCTGCTTGTAGCGGAATACCTCCCGACCAGAGCGTGAAACATCATGGCGGGCCTCAGCGAGAGCGGCGGCAGCGTTCTGCACCATGGCCGTCGCAGACAGCGGCCGATGATTGTCCACTGGAACAGCAGTATTACTCCCCAGGGCTGCTGCTGACCTTTGGCTTGCTGATCTAACACCAGATGGTTTGAAGTGAGCTGCCAGAGCCAGAATCAGTCGCATCACACATTTCAAGTTCCCTTCAACGATGTCTGTTCAATCAAGAAAAATTAAAATTTTTAATTCCATAATCCCGGGACTTTCTTTTCTTAACATTTCCTTCTCATAAGAAATCTATATCAATTGTAAGGGGATGAACAAGAACAATCCAGTTTCCCTTGGACTCTTGGCTATACAGGAACAATGTGAAGATATATGCAGGCAGCCCTTGCCCTAAAGCCCCGATTTGATTGTTTATTTGGCTGTCAATTATTTCTATTGTCAGAGAAAGCTTCATACTAATCACCAATGTTATAATTAAATAAATTACCTTTCATGTTGAAAGGTATACCTAATTTATTTATAAAAATCAGCAATCCAAATTGTTATCCGCACAATAATGAAGGAAATTGTAACATTCTCTCTCAAGATAAATACAGAGAGATAAATCCATCAGCTGAAATCGATGCTCCTGTCACTGCCAGCAGCCGTGGTAGACATCACACTTGAGATAACAGCCCCGTCAGCACTTTACAGCTGGAAGTGAAGCCGTACAAATTTATTACGACCAGTGCCTGGTTCAGGTTTAAGATGACTATCAGGAAATATGAAGTGGTGGGCTTTTCCAGCATGTATATTAAATATTTTTAGCATCTGCAGTACTTTGCTGTTATCAATAATTGTATCCATCCTCACCAAAATTAAACTCAGTTAAAACCAGGGCAGGCCTGTTCATATTATACACCAGGTACCACTTACCCATTGGGCCCAAATGTGTTAGTCCACATTGCAAATGCAAATGCACTTTAATTTTTTCATCCCTTCACTGTCTCGCTTCACGTCCTCCAAACACCTCCCCTTCCCAGATAGTTCTTCTGAGCATTGCCAACTGCAGATCGCCCCCAACCTCTCCCTTTGCATCCGTGGATGACCGTTGTTTTGGCCACTTGGACTCGAGTCTTCACGTCTAAACTTCTCTGACTCAATCCCCTTCAAATTTCACTTCTGGCCAGCCCACTCCTGTACTCCTCTTCCAGTCAGGATGGTTGTCTACATCTCTCTGAAGCACCTTGGAACGTTCTTTCTTAAACCTTAGAGGCTTTACTATAAAGGGAAGTTGCTGCAGACTCACCACGAGCTGAAGTCTGGTGCATACGAATCTTTTTGGAGGCTATGAACTGGAGCACTTTCTCCACATTGTCCTTCATTTCCTTCTGGCTGCGGGGGTTGAGGCAAACATCACGGAGTCGCTCACCCGCTTTACGACAGAATAAAACAAAACAAATTATCATAAATAATAAAATTCATATATCACTGCCATTATTTGTTCATAATGTAAATAATATATGCTCATAATATATGTAAAATATCTGAAGCCCCAGGCTTCTGACATAACCAGCTCATTTAACCTCCAAGTCAAACAAAAGATAACAGCCCGTGACTCTTGCTTAAAAATGCTGACAGACATCTCTTCACAATAACAGAAGTCTGTCACACACTATACTGTCCAAACTCTCAATCATAACATCGGTTAGAGTCACAAGCTGCGATAAAAAACAGTTAAAATTAGCTTTATATTATTAAATATGCAATATGAACTTTAAATGAAGACATGTTTTCTTGAACATTTTAAAATATATCTACCAGATGTATTGCCTTTTACTTTTTAATTACATATCCTACACTCAGCTTGTTCTCAGATCTGAATCAATGTTGCTGTCATTTGGATTTCTCTCTGCCGTCTTGGTTTAGTGAGCACTCGTCTTTGACAGCAGCTCACCTACAGTTAGTAATTTATTTGCTAAGGACACTTCCCTCTCTTAAAAACTAGCGTATTAACTAAAAACTAGATGTTCCAATATTCCAAAATATTAAGTGCTGGAGTACCTCAGCGGCACAAGTCAGACTGGCTGAGTTACCCCAGCACTTTGTGTCTTTTTTTGTTTATCAACACCTGCAGTTCATTGTTTTCACCAAAATATTGTATCCTCATGCTACTTGCAAACAATATTTTTGCACGTGGGAAAATGAATGAAAATATTCAATAACTCTTAATCCTTAATTCTTTCAGTGTGACAATTTATTCCTGTTCTCCGTCTTTGATTAGTAACCAGACTGGTTAGTAAATGTTAAAAAAAACCATCGCTGTAAATCCCAATGCAAGGACATGGTTATCAAAATATCTGGAATGTAAGACAGAATTTTAAATGTTCCAAGTCGAGATACAGATGGGCATAACTTGCATTTACTGACCCACGATCTCCACAAGATGTGTCAACACCACTCCATCACGCAGGTCTTGCCGTAGGTCTTGCACTGGATTCAGTCCAGGCTTTTTCTTCAATTGGGAGTTGACCCACACCACATAGGACTGCAACTGTTGCTGTGGTACAAGAAGGAGACATTTAATTCCTGACTGGAAGCAGCAGCTGATAAAAGGAATCTTAGTATTTTCAAAGCAGTCATTTTAGTCTTACTAAGAAAACATCCTCGCTCCGAATGTCCCTCCCACCAATAATTAAACTATTATCAGCGGAATCCTTTTTTCCAGCTTTCTTCTTCCTCCCTACAATCAGTCTAAAGAAGATTCTCGATCTGAAGCATCACCTAGTCATGTTCTCCAGAGATGCTGCCTGACCCGCTGAGTTACTACAGCTCTTTTGTTCTTTTGTGTATTAATCAGCATCAGTAGTTGTGTTAACGAAGAAACTGCAGATGCTGGAGAATCGAGGGTTACACAAAAAGCTGGAGAAACTCAGCGGGTGCAGCAGCATCTAAGAGGCGAAGGAGATAGGCAACGTTTTGGGTCGAGACCCTTCTTCAGACTGGTCAGGGATCAGGGAAACAAGAGATATAGACAGTGATGTGGAGAGATAAAGAACAATGAATGAAAGATATGCAAAAAAGTATCGATGATAAAGGGAACAAGCCATCGTTAGCTGTTTGTGGTGTGAAAATGAGAAGCTAGTGCGACTAGGGTGGGGGAGGGAGATAGAGATAGATGGAATGCCAGGGCCCGAGGGCTGAGGGGGAGGTGGGAAGGGGAGGAGACAGCAAGGGCTAACAGAATTGAGAAAATTCAATGTTTAAGCCCAAAGGATGCAGACTCCCCAATATGAGGTGCTGTTCCTCCAACTTGCGGTGTTGCTCACTCTGGCCGTGGAGGAGGCCCAAGACCGAGGGGTCGGATACGGAATGGGAGGGGGAGTTGAAATGCTGAGCCACCGGGAGGTCGGGTTAGTTTTTGCGGACCGAGCGGAGGTGTTCGGCGAAACGATCGCCAAGCCTCCGCTTGGTCTCACCGATATAGATCATCTGGCATTTGGAGCAGCGGATGCAGTAGATGAGGTTGGAGGAGGTGCAGGTGAACCTCTGTCGGACCTGGAAGGACTGCTTGGGTCCCTGAAAGGAGTGGAGGGGGGAGGTGAAGGGACAAGTGTTGCATTTCTTGCGGTTGCAAGGGAAAGTGCCCGGGGAAGGGGTAGAGCGGGAGGGAGGGAAGAATTGACAAGGGAGTTGAGGAGGGAGCGGTCTTTGCGGAAGGCAGATAGGGGGGGAGATGGGAAGATGTGGTGGGTGGAGGGGTCACGTTGGAGGTGGCGAAACTGGCGGAGGACTATCTGTTGTATTTGCCGGCTGGTGGGGTGAAAGGTGAGGACCAGGGAGACTCTGCCCTGTTTGCGAGTGGGGGAATGGGGAGAGAGGGCAGTGTTGCGGGTATGGAGGAGACCCTGGTGCGAGCCTCATCAATAGTGGGGGAGGGGAATCCCCGTTCTCTGAAGAATGAGGCCATTTGTGATGACCTGGTGTGGAACACCTCATCCTGGGAGCAGATGCGGCGTAGACGAAGGAATTGGGAATAGGGGATGGAGTCCTTACAGGAAGCAGGGTGGGAGGAAGAGTAGTCCAGGTAGCTGTGGGACTCAGTGGGTTTGTAGTGGATGTCGGTCAGGAGTGTATCACCTGCAATAGAGATGGTGAGGTCAAGGAATGGTAGGGAAATGTCGGAAATGGTCCAAGTGTATTTGAGTGCCGGATGGAAGTTGGTGGTGAAATGAATGAAGTCAGTCAGTTGTGTGTGGATGCAGGAGGTGACACCAAAGCAGTCGTCGATGTAACGGAGGTAAATCAGTAGTTGTTTGTTTCTAGACTACAATCATGTTGGGCATCGCTGACAACACAAACGCCCCCTCACCCATCTCTTCCACCTGACTCGCCTGCCACATGACATCTCCTCACCAGAATCCATCTATCAGTTCTTGCCCACCTCCACCTCTCTACCAGCTATCTGCCCTCTGTTCCATTACTGAAGAATTTGTATTTGTGGATTTGTATTGTTTAAATCCAGTTCCAAGTGGTAACATTATTTTCATCATGAATCACGGTTTCCATCTGCATTTTTGCTGTCTTTCGCATGGAGACTACCACTGGATACTGAACAGGCCGATCATTATAGCCATGTATTATTTCAGACAAGGAAGCCCAATGACCTGCTGACAAAGATTCCACTAATGAAAGCATGCTGAAGATGCAGCCTTTTATTGCAAAAGCACGTAATTATTAAACAGATTATACATTAGATTGGGGCAGGCAATGTTTTTCTAAAGTAACCTTGTACTTATTCTCAGCAACCTCTGATCTTCGATGTTTATTTATTTGTGTGTGTGTGTGTGTGTGTGTGTGTGTGTGTGTGTGTGTGTGTGTGTGTGTGTGTGTGTGTGTGTGTGTGTGTGTGTGATCGCATCTTCGCGAAAAAATGACGCGGTAACGGTAGACGTTTTACATATTCCGGTAGACATTTTTCCCCTAGAGTCCAAAATCACCTTAGCTGAAAATGTCATGCTTTATTTCTCAAGTTATTAATGAGAATGTTCAATAATCCGACAAAACTTTGAATTTAAAAACGCCTGACTTTCGCTGATGAAATTACAAAGGGTCTGCATGCCTTCTTCCTCGCGCTGCGAGTGACGTCACCCCTTCCTCCTCCCCCTCGTTATTCAAAAGACGCAGCCAGAGATGAAATCTGGGCCCTGGACTGAAGACCAAAGATCATAGCTGAAGACTGCGGCGGCCCAACTTGCGGTCCTTTGGTCGATGCTCGCTCGCTCGCCCGCCCGCCCTCCCGCCCCCTCACCGCCTCATTAGGGGTCCTCGTGTCGCCGCATGGTGGGGAGGTTGCTTCCGTTCCCTGCCTCTGTCGTTGCCCTCTCACTGCCATCTGCCTCTACCCGCCGCCTCTGTCTTCTGCCTCTGCCGGCTCCCTCTGACCCTGCCCTCTGTCCCTTGCCCTCTGCACCTCTGCCCTCTGCCTCCGCCCTCTGCCTCTGCCCTCTGCCCCCCTCCCTCTCCCTCTCCCTCTCTAGCCGCGCCTGCGAGTTGGAGGTTATGCGTGAGTGGATAGGGCGGGGGATAGGGTAAAAGGAGCGAATGAATAATAATAATATAATATCAAGGGGAGGTGATTAGTGTGTGTGTGTGTGTGTATGGTTAGTGTGTGTGGTTAGTGTGTGTGTGTGTGTGGGTGGTTAGTGTGTGTGTGAGACGCTGCAGGCCACCCCCCCCCCCCCCCCCCCTTGCAACCGCACTTTGAGGGGACGGGACCAAACGGGTCCCACTTGGTCCAGTAATCAATAAAACTGTCTTCAGTGCAATGGTGGCTGAGTGAATGTTAGAGTTTAATTATAGGAATTTAAAACCCCCTTTGAAATGGTGTCTCTGGATGGGAAATCTAGGCCTCGGCACACTGTACTAGTCCTGCTCTCACCACCATACCACCCCATCCTAAACAGAGATAGCAGAGTGGATAATAACAGCAGAGATACAGCAGGGGACCGACAACAACACTTACAAGATTAAATAACTCAGTTTTTAGATGACCTTTTAAAGGTAAAGAAAGTACAAATATGAGAAGTCCAGAGCACATGACAGGAATAACAGAGGCTCATTCACCAATGTTCACGCAGACACGGAAGGCACACATGATCACACAGATTCAGAAAGACAGAAATCACATGCTCTCAGAAGTCAGACGGTGCTGGAGAAAGTTTTAAAGAAGGAACTGCAGATGCTGGAGAATCGAGGGTACACAAAAAGCTGGAGAAACTCAGCGGGTGCAGCAGCATCTAAGGAGCGAAGGAGATAGGCGACGTTTCGGGTCGAGACCCTTCTTCAGACTGGTCAGGGATCAGGGAAACGAGAGAAATAGACGGTGATGTGGAGAGATAAGGAACAATGAATGAAAGATATGCAAAAAAGTATCGATGATAAAGGGAACAAGCCATTGTAAGCTGTTTGTGGTGTGAAAATGAGAAGCTGGTGCGACTGGGGTGGGGGAGGGAGATAGAGATAGAGGGAATGCCAGGGCCCGAGGGCTGAGGGAGAGGTGGAAGGGGAGGAGACAGCAAGGGTTAACAGAATTGAGAAAATTCAATATTCAAGCCAAAGGATGCAGACTCCCCAAGCGAATATGAGGTGCTGTTCCTCCAGCTTGCCGTGTTGCTCACTCTGGCCGAGGAGGAGGCCCAGGACCGAGAGGTCGGATGTGGAATGGGAGGGAGAGTTGAAGTGCTGAGCCACCGGGAGGTCGGGTTGGTTATTGCGGACCGAGCGGAGGTGTTCGGCGAAGCGATCGCCAAGCCTCCGCTTGGTCTCACCGATATAGATCATCTGGCATCTGGAGCAGCGATGCAGTAGATGAGGTTGGAGGAGGTGCAGGTGAACCTCTGTCGGACCTGGAAGGACTGCTTGGGTCCCTGAAAGGAGTGGAGGGGGGAGGTGAAGGGACAAGTGTGGCATTTCTTGCGGTTGCAAGGGAAAGTGCCCGGGGAAGGGGTAGAGTGGGAGGGGAGGGAAGAATTGACAAGGGAGTTGCGGAGGGAGCGGTCTTTGCGGAAGGCAGACAGGGGGGGAGATGGGAAGATGTGGCGGGTGGAGGGGTCACGTTGGAGGTGGCGAAACTGGCGGAGGACTATATGTTGTATTTGCCGGCTGGTGGGGTGAAAGGTGAGGACCAGGGAGACTCTGCCCTGTTTGCGAGTGGGGGAATGGGGAGCGAGGGCAGTGTTGCGGGGTATGGAGGAGACCCTGGTGCGAGCCTCATCAACAGTGGGGGAGGGGAATCCCCGTTCTCTGAAGAATGAGGCCATTTGTGATGACCTGGTGTGGAACACCTCATCCTGGGAGCAGATGCGGCGTAGACGGAGGAATTGGGAATAGGGGATGGAGTCCTTACAGGAAGCAGGGTGGGAGGAAGAGTAGTCCAGGTAGCTGTGGGAGTCAGTAGGTTTGTAGTGGATGTCGGTCAGGAGCGTATCGCCTGCTGGAGAAAGTTGCTTTAAGGTGGAACAAGGGCATGGGCAAACAGGGAAATTAATGTTTGTCAATGAAATCCCAGTATGAACTGGCAAAACTGAGACTTCTCTCATACTCTGCCACATGCAACACCAATCCTCTGTCAGTTCATTTCACGGGCAAGCAACACAGCCTGGGAATTTCACCATTAGTATGTTTAAGACCATAAAACACAATATTTAAGACCATAAAACACTGACGTTTTAAAAAAAATTGCACTACAGGAAGTGTCATTGCTCTGATGAAATGGAAGGGTAAGATCAAATCATTAGACATTGGCAGAGCAGAAAGGCTGGAAAAGCAAACGGATAAATCAATCAGAACCAGAGCTGCAAATTCATCTTGCACAACAAGTGGATGGAATGATCAAAGTTGGCACTAAAATACGTCAACTCTCGTTATAAATGTCCCAGACAAATTGTAGCAAAACTGCAAATATCATGACAAGACCAGAAGACATAGGAGAAAAATTATGTTATTCAGCCCATCGAGTTTACTCCACCATTAGATTATGGCTGATCTATTTTACCCTCTCAACCCCATTCTCCTGCCTTCTTCCCGTAACATTTAAGACCCTTATTAATCAAGAACCTATCAATCTCTGCTGTACAAATACTCAATGTCTTGGCATCCACAGCCATCCTTGGCTATGAATCCAGATTCACCACCCTCTGACTAAAGAAATGTCCCTAAACTAAAGATATGTCCCTTTATTCTGAAGCTATATGCTCTATGGTTTTAGACTACTATTACTGGAATCATTATTTCCATATCAACTCTATATAGGCCTTGCATTATCCATGTGCTCTACTGTTTAGAAACCTAACAGGCCTGGCTGCACCATTTCTTTTTTGAATCTGATGTAAAAATGCAAAAGCTATTTTTATCTTCAACACCAAGTTGCCGATGGTAAGGCTTTGAGTTTCAGGATTGAAGCCATCAACTTCCAGTAATTGTTCTTGTGGCGCGTTGGACACGGAACTGAGTCATTTGAATTGAAAAGATAGCTCAGATGAGATAAGTGGTTTCCTAGAGATTAACTTTTTTTTGCCGCCTCAGCATTCATTCATTATTGTAGTCTTAATGGTCTAGTGGTAATTTTTAGAACTGTAATTTGTAGAGTCGATAATCTTGTGCCGCTCCATAGTATGGGTGGATCCAAATTCCTTAGGATGCTCTGTCTTTCACGATTATGCGGTGGCACCTCAAGTGGTGATTGAGAGTTTAAAAATTCAAGAAATGCAGAGCCTCATTAGTCTGTCACACTACCAATAGATTTATATTGCACAGTTATCCGTAAAGCTTATTCATGGCCTGCTCTGCGTAACATTTTGGTGGTAATATTGTCCTTTCATGCAATCATTTGTTAATTCTTATAGCGTTGAGTAACATTTTGGAAAACAGATTGCATCAGATCATGGTGAGGTAATAATTTGGCCCATTTTTCATCAAAACATGGCTGCTGAGGCTTTGTATATAGTTTTCTTAATTGGGTAAATTTGAAGGAAACCCTCTCGCAGATGGATCGTCCCTCGATGAAACTCACACGTTAGTTTTCAGGGTAAATAGCTAACAATTTTCAAGATATATGATGCTTTACTACAAACTTTCAATGGCTGTGGTACCATGTGGAATTAATGGTAGTCACAAAATGCTGGAGTAACTCAGCGGGACAGGCAGCATCTCTGGAGAGAAGGAATGGGTGATGTCACGTTTCAGGTCGAGACCCTTCTTCAGACTTATGTCAGGGGAGGGGGAGGGTCAGAGATTGAATGTAGCCAGAGACAGTAAGACTGGTGGGGGAACTGGGAAGGGGGAGGGGATGGAAAGAGAGGGAAAGCAAGGGCTATTTGAAGTTAGAGAAATTAACGTTCATACCACTGGGGTGTAAGCTACCCGCGAAATATGAGCTGCTGTTCCTCCAATATGCGCTGTGCCTCACTCTGACATTGGAGGATGCCCAGGACA
The DNA here is from genome assembly GCA_035221665.1 of Okamejei kenojei. Taxonomy (NCBI): domain Eukaryota; kingdom Metazoa; phylum Chordata; class Chondrichthyes; order Rajiformes; family Rajidae; genus Okamejei; species Okamejei kenojei. Next base: position 26,561,869 of record CM069159.1, on the reverse strand, counting down.
GAAAGGTCAGATTAGGAATGGGAGGAGGAGTTAAACTGCTGAGCAATGGGGAGATCAGGTAGGTTGAAGCGGACTGAGCGGAGGTGTTCAGCGAAACAATCGGCGAGCCTGCGCCTGGTCTCGTCGATGTACGCAAGTTGACACCTGGAACAGTGGATACAGTAGATGAGATTGGAGGAGGCAAGTGAACTTCTGCCTCACCTGGAAAGACTGTCGGGCTCCTGGGATGGAGTCGAGGGGGAGGTAAAAGGACAGGTGTTGCATCTCCTGCGGTTGCAGGGGAAAGTACCTGGGAAGGCGGTGGTTTGGGTGGGAAGGGACAAGTTGACAGGGAGATGTGGAGGGAACGGTCTCTGCGGAAAGCAGAAAGGGGTGGAGATGGGAAGATGTGGCCAGTAGTGGGATCCTGTTGGAGGTGGCGAAAATGTTGGAGGATTATATGCTGTATGCGACAGCTGATGGGGTGGAAGGTGAGGACAAGGGGGACTCTGTCCTTGCTACGAATAGTTGTAGGGGGAGCAAGAGCGGAGCTGCGGGATATTGAGGAGCCTCATCTATAATGGAAGAGGGGAATCCCCGTTTCTGAAAGAATGAGGACATCTCCGATGACCTGGTATGGAAAATCTCATCCTGGGCGCAGATGCGGGATTACTGGTAATGTTAGGCAGAAATTTGTAGCTAGCTCTATAGTAACACCTATTCATTTATTTTTGTGATCAAGATCTTGCAACGTTTTATCTAATGTTTCAAAGACTATTTTGTGAGCTATTGTACATTCATCAAGTTTACCACACAGCTGTTGGAATTTACAATCTGTTAGAATTTTTTTCCTTTTCAGTTCCCCGATTTTATATTTTGGAGACTCCATAAGTGTCAAATTTGAAGGGAGTGTAAAAGCAGAATGTGCAGAACTTCCATCAAAAGTGTTGAAGCTATTCCTGGTGATGCCATGCCCAGGACAATCACCTTTCGTCTTTGAACTTTAGCCAAAAGGAATAATGAGTAACGTTTTCCCCATTCCACCATAACAAATGATTTTTTGGTCACTGTGAACAGTTACTGTAATAGTATCTACGGCTTTTCCTTGGCATCGCACCAAAGTCTTTCTCTCGGATATATTCGTCTAACTGGTTTATATAATCTCCCGCAGAAACTCCAAGAGATTTTCAATCTCTTTATGATTCAGGAGGAACACAAGTATGTAGATCAGGTCCGACCAAGTGTTTAGTACCTCAAATATAGAGCTAAAAAAATGTATATCCAATGGGGAAAAAAATTTGAGGTTCCTTTGGGCCTATGAAGGTGCAGTAACCATACCTATGCTAAACCTGTTGCAGGCAAATTTTCAGATTTCTAGGTAGTTTCGTTACTGAACTGGGATAAACAGGGACACAGACACATACACACACATCATTCGGCAGAATGTTACACTGACTAGAGAGTATTAGCTAAATAAAAAGGGAGACAAACTTGGATTGTTTGCTCTGGTGCATCGGAGGCTGAAAGAAATGTAGAAAATTATAAAAGACATAGTTAGGATAGAGACTTTTCGCCAGGGTGGAATGTCAAATACTAGACGGTATAGATATAATGTACGAGGGGAAAAGTTCAAAGGATACAGGGCTATATCTGAGGCATTTAAAACGAAACACAGGGAGTGAGAGGTGCCTGAAGCATGCTGTGGAGGAGGAAGAGGGGGCGGGGGGCAGGGATGGGGAGAGAAGAGGTGGAAGCAGATGCGATAGCAACGTTTAAGAGGCATTCAGACAGGCACATGAACAGGCAAGAAAGAGAGATATAGACCATATGCAGGCAGATGGGATTAGTTAAAATTGGCACAAACATTGTGAGCTGAAGGGCCTGTTCCTGTACTGTTCTTTCATTCTTACTACGCCCTACAATATTTCACGATTTTTCTCATGACAATGATGTTTATCGTTTTGAATTGAATTTGAAACAAATAAGTCTGATTTCAAAATAACCAAATCAAAAGAGAATTCCAGCAATATACCCCAAAAATTGATCTGGATAAAGATTTCATCGTTTTCTGATGAGAAATCAATATTCAGCTCCTGTTAGTGCAGTGTACATCCTTACTTGGCGTAACTTCAAATTGCCCCGTTGTTTCGATACTGAGTTATGCGCATAAACTTAGACATTTTAGTTTATTATCAATCTTTACATATATGAACATTTCCAAATTATTTTTTAAACACAAGATGAATTTGACATGATGTTTTGGAGGAAGAAGCCCTCAGAGCAGATGGAGCTTCCATGGCAATTACTGTCATAGCATTCTACATATTTTCCAATGGCTGCACACTAGAAATATAAATCACCCTGCGCACCGTGTGTTAGTGTGATTTCCTGTACAATAACAGATTAGTGAATCTACATATCTCGTGTGCAACTGTTGCCAGAAATCCTAGACGACACAGCCGTGCTTACTGAGTGACATCAGCTTCCACATGCCCCATCATCCATAAGCCAGCTATTATTTGGTTAAAAAAAACAAACATCCTTGTCATAAAAATGTGCGCCTTATGTGAGAAGCATTTTGAAACGGCCTTTCATAGCATTGTTCATGAATTAGTGATACGGCTTGAGAGCAGTTCCTGCATCTGACAGCTGCCAACATTGCTGGAGTCACTCCAGTAAAATCCAGGTTAACCGACAGCGCTACACGGCTCAGAGTAGCCCGTTTCCTCCATCCCCACCCCCACCCCCACACAAATGACCATATGGAGACTCCCCCTCATCAGGGCCTCAATGAGAAATATAATACCAGCACCATTCATTCCACATTACACTATTAGGGCCGTCTGGCTGGTCTTAATGTGCATTGAGCACAGCCAGCTTCCTTTGAAAGCTGGTGGTCTCTGTGAAAATCGAGAAATTGATTTTCACTGATGTAGGATTGAGCTTATTATTACTGTTCTGCATTATGTCCTATCTGCAGGGATCACCCAGATTTAGCAAGTCCATATTATGGTTCTTCCAATTTACTTCCCTCCTTAGTCTCAGCAGCCCGACAGTCTGCCCTTGAAACCTAATTCTTTTAACAGACAGCTGTCCTTGCGGCATTCACTAATATATCTGCATGTTTCCATTTCTCTCTGGCATGCTGCTTCAGGAATCTAGTTCTAGTTCAATTTAGTTTGGTTTAGTTTATTATTGTCACATCTACTGAAGTACAGTGAAAAGCTTTTGTTTACTTGCTATCCAGTTATTAAAAAAACGATTAAAAAAATGCAATCAAGCTGTGCACAGTGCTCAGATAAAGGTATAACATTCAGATCTATATATAACATTCTAGTCTGAAAAAGGTCCGATGATAATAACACACTTGACTCTTGGTACTTGGCTAGTCGTGAGTGTATAATATAGCATAATGGGAAATATAATAGGGGGCTGAGAATGCATCCTAGGGGGCACCAATGTTGACTTCAGTAGAACTGAAGTTCAGACACATAAACCCCTGTCTCACAGTGCGAGTTGGCCCAGGACTGACCCCGAGTTTTCACTCGTGGTGATCACGTACGATGAACGTAGCGGCAACGTCGGAACTCGCGCGTTCAACTTGTCCACTCGTGGCACTAACGGCAGGTACTTGGGAAACTTGTTAACTCGTGAAAAAAAGCAGGAGTAACTCAGCGGGACAGGCGGCATCTCTGGAGAGAAGGAAAAATGCAAAAAAAGTGAAACTATCCCCAGGGAAAACCGAGAACTTCTTGGCTCCCTTCTCCTCAGACCTAAACGCAGCGATCCCCCCTTCTCTGTGTTATGTGTGTCAACATGCATTCATTCCTGAATTCAGAGAAAAAGGCGAATGTATTCCCCCCCTCACCCCCCGAAAACAAACCTAATCCACGTATCCCAAACACCAGTCCGAAGAAGGGTCTCAACCCGAAACGTCACCCATCCCTTCTCTCCAGATATGCTGCCTGTCCCGTGAGTTACTCCAGTTTTTTGTGTCTATTTTTCCCAAACACTCGTTAGAATCAAGAAGCCATCTCTTGGGCTTTATGTATGAGAACCATCTCCACTTCCAGGTTTTTTCTGGAGGGATTAAAACTAATTAAATGTGTGGAACAAACTAAAAATGCAAAACTGGAAATAAAATTAAGTTGTCTAAATATCAAACGCGTATGCATTGCAATTTGCAGCGGAGACACTGGATAGAAAGTATTCAGTGGCGCGCACACCACACACACATATGTCCTACTTCCCGCAGTTAAGTTACTTAAGTTATATATATATATATATACACACACATACACATGTCCATGTGCTGTATATATACATTTGCGTGATTCCTGGGTTGCCTACTATATATAACTATATTGCCTACTATATTGCCTATATATAAAATGAGAGAGAGAGAGAGAGAGAGTATATATATATAGAAACTTAGAAGCATAGACAATAGGTGCAGGGGTAGGCCATTCAGCCCTTCGAGCCTGCACCGCCATTCAATATGATCATCGCTGATCATCCAACTCAGTATCCTGTACCTGCCTTCTCTCCATACCCCCTGATCCCTTTAGCCACAACGGTCACATCTAACTCCCTCTTAAACATAGCCAATGAACTGGCTTCAACTACCTTCTGTGGCAGATAATTCCACAGATTCACCACTCTCACAATTGCAGTATATATAATATATATATGTATTTGTAGTACAATATGTATATACATATTATATATATTATATATATTTCAATTCCAACCCCGAAGCAATTGAGAGGCGATTTCTTGGGGCCATGTAATTTAACGAGTGTCTTTGCTTTTAAAAGTGAAGCTGTTTAATTGTTTACGCTGCGCTGTGTTTCGTGTTGGGGAGAGTGCTGCTGTTACAATGCTTTCGATTCTATACTGCCCTCCCCCTTCCACAGAAAAATGCCTAAATTTGTCTTTGTGCCCGCTCTCCTGGGAGCAATCCAAACCATGGGAACAATGAACCCTCAGAGGCTTCGCGTTCCTTGCTCCAATATATGGACCTCGCTCGCTCGCAACTGTATGAGCGCTCGATCAACCAGACATCGGCCAACACGGAGGCCTGATTACTGAAAACAAAGTAAACCTGTACCAGACCTCATCATCTTCCTTCCGCCCACCCGTAACCATGGCACCACACTTTCAACAGAAACCTTAATATTTAAAGAATATATTATGGGACATTGGATTGTCTGAAGAAGGGTCCCGAGCAGAAACGCCACATATGTGTGTGTGTGTGTGTGTGTGTGTGTGTGTGTGTGTGTGTGTGTGTGTGTGTGTGTGTGTGTGTGTGTGTGTGTGTGTGTGTGTGTGTGTGTGTGTGTGTGTGTGTGTGTGTGTCTGCTGCCGGGTCCCGGCGGCCGCTCAATGTCAGTCACCCGAGCTGCTTCCTTCCTCTGAAGTGGCGGCCAGTCCTGCTGTCTGTGTGCATCTGTGTGTGTGTGTGTGTGTGTGTGTGTGTGTGTGTGTGTGTGTGTGTGTGTGTGTGTGTGCGTGTGTGTGTGTGATCACATCTTCGCGAAAAAATATCAAGGGGAGGTGATTAGTGTGTGTGTGTGTGTGTGTGTGTGTGTGTGTGTGTGTGTGTGTGTGTGTGTGTGTGTGTGTGTGTGTGTGTGTGTGTGTGTGTCTCTGCTGTCGGGTCCCGGCGGCCGCACAAAGTCAGTCACCCGAGCTGCTTCCTTCCTCGGAAGTGGCGGCCAGTTCTGCTGTCTGTGTGTGTCTGTGTGTATTTGTGTGTATTTGTGTGTGTGTGTGTCTCTCTGTCTGTGTGTATCTGTGTGTATGTGTGTGTGTGTGTGTGTGTGTGTGCGTCTGCTGTCGGGTCCCGGCGGCCGCTCAAAGTCAGTCACCGAGCTGCTTCCTTCCTCGGAAGTGGCGGCCAGTTCTGCTGTCTGTGCCTGGAGCGCTGCGGCAGCCACCCAAGCAAATTCACTCCCCGGCCACAATAAAACCATATAGCAATGACAGCACGGAAACAGGCCATCTCTGCCCTTTTACTCCGTGCCGTTTACTGTCACCTAGTCCCATCTACCTGCACTCAGACCGGAGCGTGGCAAGTGGGTTACTGACCCCAATCCCCTCCTTCACAGCGCCAGACTCCCCAAATATTATGAACTGAGCTCTCCCCCCACCCCGGGAAATACAGTATTTAAAAACATAAAGCACCAAGAAATGCACTTACCACGTTATTGGTTGGTGGAGGGTGCGCATTTTCCCTTTGTGGGTCATATCAATAGATGCGGCCTCGCTGAAATAACTCAAAGCCACAGGATGGAGATGTATTTTAACATTGTTGCTTTATTAAAACATACCTTCATTCACGGTTGGCTCAAGAGTAACGGGAGAGAACTTGGTAACTCGGGAGAGGAAGTTGGAGCATCGCAGCAATGACATACCCGTGGGAACTCGGTTACACACTTGATCATAAACGTGAAGTCTCGTACACAGCCACGAGTCTTTCACTCGGGGTACCTCGTGGGTCAACTCCCGCCGTGAGACAGGGCCAATACTGCTTTACACATGTACAAGGATACATTTCTACTTCAAGAGATTCAACAATCTGACCTGTGTGCACTTTAGAATTCCCTCCATAAACTGCATGGCCTCTGCAACATCACCGTCCCCTCCACTCCCACAACCAGCTTCCTTTAAAGCTTTCCTTCAGACCAAATCTCTATCCCACATATTCCCTTGTTTCCCTTCCGTTGACTTTTCTGTGGAACATGAAATGCATTTTCACTTTCTTTTTTTTTTTTTTTCACTTTCCAAATGTAAAATTAACGTGTTGTCATCCGAATGCACATAATTATATCCAAAGGTTCCCACAGTTAATTTTTAGTCACATGTGGATTGCTTACAGCACAAAATAAATTGTTCTGATTATCTATTTCCTGTGATTCAACATTGCTTGTATGCTTAGAGCTGAAATTCTCAAAGCACATCTGTGAATTTATAGGGCAAGTGTCTCCTGGGGTTCCTGGAGTAATTATTTCTGCTTCTTTTGGTAATTATGCCCAGGAAGCTGCCTGATGTTCCAATGGTTGGAAGCACAGGGGCAAAACAAGATTGAAGCAAGCAGACCAGACTGCCCCAGGGTTAGGTCAGTTGTGAATTAGTGGCTGTCGATCAGGATACCAATTAGCAGTGCTCTTTCTCCAGATAGCAACATCACCATGTTAGAAGGTGCTTACAGGGATATCAGGAGAGAGCAGCATTCCACGAGTTGCTGTATCCCCATACAATGTCAAAACCTCACAACACAATGTGGCACCCAAAAGAGGGCTATTGAGAAGGCTGGGGGTATCTGTGAATCTGTACCTCATCAACACAAGGTTAACACCATGGACAAATTGACATTTAAGGTTCTGCAATGAGACTCAACTTCTTCACACATGGTGAAAGAGTCAATGAGAAACTTTGCACCTGCTGGCTGACATATGGTGAAAATAGTGCTCAATTCTGAAGCATCTCCAGTTCATCAGCTCGGCTCAAACATGTAAACTGAAAATTGGTTTGGAGTATATATGGAAGCACAAAATTGTTTATGGACAGAGGAAGCTGTTTGGACTATTACGTCCATGTTAGCTTTATGCAAGAGAACTCCAGCTAGTCCCACACTCCACTGTCCTGTCTCCCGAATAGTAAGAATTCTTTCCATTCAGATGTCTATGCAGCATTCTTCAGAACACTACAATTAAGTCTGTTTCTGCCGGCCGCTAAACATAACAGTGGATTCCAGTCCCTGAGTGAAAAAAAAAAATTTTCCTCGTGTCATTTTTTGGTTCCTTTCCCAACCATTTTCATTTCAGGCTGCCTGGTTCTTGATCCTTGGTTTTGGTTTATTATTGTCAAGTGCATTGAGATACAGTGAAATACATTGCGTGCTATCCAGTCAATCTCCACATGAGTACAATCAACAGGCAGTACACGTGTTGACAGGGGCAGAAATCCCGGGGGGGGGGGGGGGCAGGGGGCACACATACCCCCCTGTTTTGAGAGGTGGAGGATTCCCCCCCCCCCCCCCCATTTTTTGTAATCCGGATTTAAAAACTCGGCGAAATCTCCGCTTTCCACGAGACAGTGGAGGTGGGACTGCTGATCGAGGGCGACGATTGGACGAGAGAGACGTCGGTCAGCAGACAACGGGGGCAGGACATGATAATTCAGCGTGATCATTGGAGGACGGAGGTGTCGGTCAGAGGGGGAAGTAGGTGGGGGCGAGACTAAGGATAGAGCGCGGTGATTGGAGGAGGGAGAAGTGCCCAAAACACTCTTGGCAGCCCTGGACACAGACCTGCACCTCATCCGCAGCCAGGATCAATCCTGGCTCTCCACTGGACCATCCCTGTCCTAACCCGAGTGCTCCCCCGGGCGTGGCGAGAGACGTCGGGAGTCAGACGGGAGCTGTTCCCCTAGGCTCACTGCCAGTGTAGAGAAGCAGCGCTAAACCCAGCTCAATTCTGCCTGTCCGGCCAGGTTAACCTACAGCCCTGCCTGGACTTACGGGAAATATGGCCCAGGTTTACAGCCAGCGCGGAGAAGCAGCGCTAGCTCCACGACTCCAGGCTGGTGTCCCGTCAGACCAGGCAGGGCTGTAGGTTAACCCGGTGAGACAGGCAGTTGAGCTGCATTTAGCGTGGATTGAGCCTCGGAAGCCTCGCGTGTGTGTGCGTGAGTGTGCACATGTGCACGCTCGCGGCCGCCAAGAAATTCTGTCCCCCCATATTTTGAAAGCGATTTCTGCACGTGTTCCACAGGCAGTGCAAGAGAAAAAAAAGAGTTCAGAATATAGGGTTGCAGTTAAAGGGACAAGTGCAAGGTTCACAATGAGGAAGGCTGGAAGACTGGAAGATTGGAACTACACCTTAGTTTATGGGAGGACTGTGCAGTGATCTGATAGTTTCCTTCTGATAGTAAACATCACCTCAATTCTACATAATTCTATACCGCTCATGATTTTAAATATCTATCAGATGTCCTTGCAAACCTTGTAGGGATTCCTCCTGCCCCCTCTTTGAAGCCTTCACTCCTTCCACAAGGTGCCGTGTCCAGAAGTGGACATACTGCTCCATCTGCAGCAGAAACAGTGCTTCATAACCCAAATACATGGAAAAACAAAAGCTAGCACTCCTTAAATAAAAACATGCTGGTTGATCAGAATTGAACGAAATGTTTAGAGATTAATCACAGGCACAGAAGAGTACATAGCACTACGATTTCAGCACCTGAGGAACACAGCTGCCGGAGCTATGGAACTCAACCAATTCCTTGCTTTAATAACATGGATTGTACTGTCAGATATATATCTTTGAAATTTCCCTGCTTTAAACTGTAGGAACCAGTGTCTACGGGCATTTTTGACATTTAGCTTTCCACTTCTGAACACAATGAATTTGATAATGTTAGCAATAAAGTTCTGCTGAAAGGAACAATTTGCCCAGGTCATAACGGTGATTTCATAATATAAATCTCAAACATTTTTATTTTTGTACTGAAGGCAAGTTGCGTTCAATACACATGTGTATTGCAGTCACATCTGCCTGCAATACACAAATAATCACCATTCAAAGACAGCAGGAGTTTGCTGAAGGGAAGATGGGAAAGGGGAGCATGGCTGGACAACTGGTTATAATATAATTATTTTTTTAATAAAGGGCAAAAATGAAAAGATAGGGGAATATAAAGGAATATTAGGCAGGGAGGCTAAATGAGCAGTGAGCAGTGAAGCAGTATGAGCAGGGAGAGAGAAGCAACAGCTATCAGAGGACTTGAACGTGCATGTAGAATCAGATGCCTTTACTTTGATTTCCTACTTGGAAAGATTTGTTTCCTCTCTAAGGATTGGGATGCATGCTATCTCTACAATTAAGCATGATAATTTAGAAACTTTGTAGTTAACCTCACTTTACTCCAGCTACATTCTTGCTTTGCATCCAGTGAAACCAGCAATGCCCGCCCCACAGTCAAACAAATTAATGTAAACACTTGCAGGTTCCTTTTCGCGTTTCAGATATGCGTATGTTATTATTGTGCAGCACTGGCATGAAACAGGAATACAAGACAAAGCAGAGGAGTAATCTGACCTGGAGGTCACAAAAGATTCAGATAACAACAAAACATCTCCTGTAGGTTAATAATGTGAATGATAATGTTGGATATCTATCTTAGTAGTTTAAACTTTAGGGACCAGGGAGGTGGTTTATGGACCCGTGCAAGTTATATCCCTCTCTCCTTTAATGCAGCCTGACCTGCTTGAAATATCGAGCGGCCTTGAATTTCACCGCGCTTGCATTCCTCAATCTATCTTCTCACTCTCCACTGCCCTTTTCCGTAGTTTTCTTTACCATACCACTGTTTTCTTGTCCCGTTAACCTATCGACTAGTTGCAGATTATCCCCACGGTAAACCGGACTCAGGGAAGCTCCGCTTATCCTGTTCACACCCTCCGTGCAACTTGATACTTTCTCTCCTTCCCAGTTTTGGAAAAGTCTTTACCTGAAATGTTGATTCCGTTTCTCCTTCCACTGATGCGGCCTGATCTGCTGAGAGCTCCCAGCGTGGTGAATTTAGATACAATAGCCACGGGACTAAAGGCCACAGGAACTATGTATGTGATTGGCAATCAGAGCAAAAATATCCCAAGAACTTCACAGGAGCGTTACCGCATTTAAAAAATATTAATGCAGATCCGCATGAGGAGAACTAAGGGTAGATGACCAAATGCATGTCAGAAACATACATTTTACGAACTATCTTAAAGAAAGAAGAGAGAATTCCAGCGCTTCAGGCTAGAAGCACAGCTACAATGATTAAATATGGATCTAAGCAGGAGGCAATGATCCATGAAGGTGCAGAACAAGGGAAGATTACAGAGTGTGGGAAGAGGGATTTAAATCAAGGACACAAATTCTAAAATTGAGTTGTTTAACTCTATCAAAGAGCACCGGACAATGGGATGATGGATTATGTGCAATATGGTTGAGATAATTCAATGCATGTCATGTTGGAAATCGGTGATCTTGCAATGGTTGTAATGTGCCACATTAAATTTATATTCCAGGAAACAGGACACCATGTTTAGACAATCAGTGGCAAAGAGAAAGAACATGATAAACTCCACATTTTAATTGAAGTAGGAAATACTGTACATTTCCTTGTGTGAGGGATAAAGTGATTAAACCCCACTATTGTAAGGGGCTTTAAAGAGGATTCAAACCGACAGAGGCCAGGGAGAGGATTCTGACACAGCTGTCTATAAAAGTTACCAGAGCCGTCCTTGAGTAAGAATTGATAGCATTGTATAGCGGTAGAAGGGAGTGATGTAGATAGACCCCTATCAGTAGAAGGGAGTGATGGATGGGACCCTTGTCACTATAGTCTAGCTTTAGTGCAGATATAGAAGAACTGAGAGAGTTCAGTTGGAGGTGAGCAAAACTAGGGCAGGTCATAGACAACTGAGCATGCTTAATAAAATAAATGAATATTACAACACACCTCTGGTCACGAAACTGCTCATTACCATGCACATGTAAGGACATGCGATGTACGATGTGGGAGGTACTGGGGGGACGTACCTACAGACTATGCAACTCAATGCCCTGATTGGAGAAGGTCAGAAGGGGAGGTTAAATGTAGAATTGTGTGTATAAAGGGGCTTTACTTTCCTGACTTTGGTGTGTCTCAACTTGGAGGGGCACCCGACTCTGCAGACTTGCAAATATAATAAAGAATCTCTTGCTTCCACGATTTAGTCTCTGAGTAGTGATTGTGCGCACAGCGCATATCGCACACTTGTTTGAAGTGATGTTTATTTTCTTATGTAATCAAAGGCACATAAGAGCTGTGTCTTTTGAGCTATGTCTTTCTTTGCGCAACCTCCCAGATTCACAGCCCCCTGAGACTGAAGGAAAAGAGAAGCGTGAAAAACTAGAGAGAATTGATGTTCCAAAACAGAGGATTCATATAGCACACTGAAAGCTGGTTACAATGCCATCTGCTCATTTCACTGACCATGTCTTAAGGATTGTAAAATGTATTTGTTATATAAGCCTGTCAAATTATATTCTAAAACTAAATGGCAAAACACACATGATTTAGTTACAGCTACCTAGAGTTCGTCTTTAATGCACTAGGCCATTATGGTTCATTTATGATCAGTAGTTCTGTATATGACATGTTGTGAAACCGCTGCTAATGCTGATTCACAGCAAAATGAAGACTTAACCTAACACTCACTTTTTAATAAATCCAACTCTGAACTACATTAAAAAACATTAGATCATCAATAAATAACCTTCAGAAGGCTTAAAGGTCTTGAATTATTGAGTCTGTGCCACTATTCTATCTGTCTATACAAAACCCATTTACCACATTTGGTTCATAACTTTTAAAAAAAGGACACAAAGTAGTGGTGTAACTCAGCCAGGGTCGGCAATCGCTGTCAAAACATGGGGGGCACACAATTTCTTGGTGGCTGCATGCGCACACACGCGAGGCATCGGAGGCTTCGGCCCTGGGCCCTGTGGACAGTAACATCGGGAGCTAACCTGGCTGGTGGCCGACTCCGAACTTCAGCAACAGCAGCTTAGTCCGCCCCGAATCGTGGTGCTTCAATCGCCCGTTCGCCTGGCGTGGCTTAAAACCAGCCGCAGGATCTTCCATCACCCGGCGACGGGATCTTCCATCACCCGGCGACGGGATGTTCCATCGCCCGTCAACATCAGGAGCCTCGATCACCTCGACGCTGTGATTTTAAGCCGGGCCGGGCGATGAAAGGCCCCGCGAACGGGCCAATTCAAGCTCCGCTCTATGGTCTTTGCTCCACCAGGACGTCTTCCTCCTCCAATCACCGCGCTCTATCCTCAGTCCCACCCCCCTACTTCCTCCTCTGACCGACACCTCACTTCTCCAATCATCATGTCCCGCCCACCCCTCCACTGCCTGCTGACTGACATCTCTCTCATCCAATCGACACTCCACTGTCTCGCGGAAAACTGAGATTTTTAATAGTTATACCACCGAATTTCTAAATCCGGATTACAAAACATGGGGGGGATTGTCCCCCACCTCTCAAAACATGGAGGGGATGTGTCGCCCCCCCAGGATTTCCGCCCATGAACTCAGCGGATTGGGTAACATGTTCTCCAGCGATCCACCTGACCCACTGAGTTATCCCAGCACTTTGTGTCATTTTGTATAAACCAGCATTTGCAGTTTCTTGTTTCTACTGGTTTGATTATTCTTTTGTGAGAGTCTCTGCCTCCACTACTACCTTCACGGACAGTTCCTTCCAGATTCCAATGCCCGTCTCAGATCCCATCTAAACCTCCTACCTCTGACCTTAAACCTATGCACCCTTGGACACCCCCACCATGGGAAATAATTCTTACTACCTAGCCCATATATCCCCCCTTATAATTTCCTATTCCTTTGTCAGGTCTCTACTCAGCCTCCTCTACTCCAGGGAAAACAAACCCAGCTTCTCCAATCTTTCTTAACTGAAGTGTTTTGATCCAGGCAGTACCCAGGTGAATCTCCTCTGCAGCCACTACAGTACAATCACATCCTCCCAATAGTGTGGCAACCAGAACTGCACAATACTCCAACTGTGGCCTAACCAGTGTTCTGTAAAACTGTAACATAACATCCCTGCACTTATATGTTGTGATGACATTGATGAAGGCATGCATGCTATATGTTTTATTTGCCATCCTATCTGCACATTCTGCTACTTTCAAGGACTTATGAACTGGTATCCCAAAGACCCTCTGTTCGCCAACACTCCCAGGGCCCAACCATTTACTGTGTACGTCTGACCCTAATTTGACTGACAAAAATCCATCACCTCGCACTCCTCAGGATTAATTCCATCCAGCAATGCTCTGTCCAACTTTCCAGCTGAAAAATATCAAGCTGTAGCTCAAGATAATTTTTTTTTGCTATCCACAACACCACAAACTTTTGCATTATCTGCAAAATTACTAATTACACCTGCTACAATCACATCAAAATCATTATGGGCAAACCAAGGAGCTGTAGATGCTGGTTTACATACATTCATGTTTCCAACAATCATGCTGATATCACAAATCAAGGAATCCCGCACCATAGGTCACACAAGAGATACTGCGATGCCGGAGTCAAAAGAGCAAAAAACAAAGTTCTGGAGGAACTCAGTGAGTCAGGCAGCATCTATGGAGAAAAATAGGCAAATGACTCTTTCCAGGATGAAACCCTTCTTCAGACTGACCATTTCCCACCAATGGTCTGCACATATTTACTGCACTGTCTTAATTAAAACAAGCTAAATGATACATACTGCACCGTTCATTCTCTGTGTACTACAACTGAACAGACATTGGAGTACTGTGTAGAATTGTCTTCACCCTGCTATAAGAAGAATGTTGTTAAACTGGAATAGGTGTAGGAAAGATTTATGAGGATGTTACCAGTTCTGAAAGTTTGAAACAGGAGGAGAGGTGGACATGCTGGGCCCTTTTTCCTTGGAATATAGGAGGCTGCAGCGACACATTATAGTGGTGTATAAAATCATGTGGGAAGCAGATAGGGTGAATAGCCACAGTCCTTTTCCCAGAGTAGGAGAGTCTAAAACTTGAGGGCAGAGGTTTACAGTAAGAGGGGCAAGATTTAAAAGAGACTTGAGGCACATTTTATTCACATAGAGAGTGATGGATGCACGGAACAAGCTGCCAGAGGAAGTGGTAGAGATAGTTACAATTACAATACGATATGATACGATAAAACATTATTCATCCCCGTAGGGAAATTAGTCATTACAACATTTAAAAACATTTGCTCAGGTACATGGATAGGAAATGTTTCTATTTCTCTGCCTCAGAGGGCGGTGGAGGCCGGTTCTCTGGATACTTCCAAGAGAGAGCTAGATAGGGCTCTTAAAGATAGCGGAGTCAGGGGATATGGGGAGAAGGCAGGAAAGGGGTACTGATTGGGGATGATCAGCCATGATCACATTGAATGGTAGTGCTGGTTCGAAGGGCCGAATGGCCTACTCCTGCACCTATTGTCTATTGTCTATTGTTTGGTGGGATTTTGGCCAGACGCAGGCAAGTCAGAATAGTTCAGTTAGGCAACTAACCAAACTAGTCTGGTTAAGATTAATTGAATTGTATAGTTGTATAGCTCTATAGCTAATACATTTAGTTAACTCGTCAAAAAATGCAATCAAATTTGTGAGACTTGGTTTCCCGTAAACAGAGGGAATTGCATATCTGTTCCCAATCCCTGTTTCCAAGTGTAAATAAATATTGTCCTCTCGATCTTTTTTTCCAATAATTTCCCTGCACTGATGTAAAAGACACACTGGCCTGTAATTACCAACCTATCCCTGCTGAATAAAGGAGCCATATTTGCTGTCCTCCAGTCATCTGGTATCTCACCAGTGGTTCATGAAGATGCAGAAACCTCCATCTTGGCCCCAGCAATCTGCCACAGGGATTATGACATTTCTAAATCATAAAATGATATTTGCTAATTTTTCCTTCCAATTTTATCTCTCTTCACTAATTCTGAAGTTAACATTTACTTCTGTAGACCTGTGCAGACCTGACACTTCACTCAAATGACCTGATGAGGTACCATGAGGAGCAACCATGCCAAATCCTACAATCACACACCAGTCCCTTCCAGGAATTAAGACTCCATAGCAACAAGAATGGAGAATGGAGAATCCTGGCCATATGACCATGATTTCAGACATATTGCTAATCAAGATAAAACTATCTAAGTATCTAAGATGATCCACTGGGTGCCGCCACTGCAGTGGCTGCCTCGCCAACCGTCTGTCTGTCCCCTCTCTGTTTTTATTATTTTAAGTATGTTTTAAAAGTATGTTTTAATGTTTCTTTGTCTGTTTTATGCGGGGGGTGAGGGGGGTGGAATTGGGGTAACCTTTTTTCAGTCACTTACCTCGACGGAGATGCAATTTTTCTCCTTATCCTATCTCAGTTCCCCCCTGTGGCCAAACGTCGTGGAGTGGTGCGGCCTTTCCTGAAGACCGGCCCGGAGCTTCAAGCCGCGGGCCAAAGGACTCTAACATCGCAGAGCCTGCGATCCTTTGCCAATCACTTGTGGAAGAGCTCCAACCGCGGGGCCTGTGGACTTTAACACCATGAAGCCCGCGGTCTCCGGTAAGAAGAGGCCGACTCGGGAGCTCCGTGCCGCGGAGTGTTCCTATCCATCCCAACGCCGGAGTTTCAATCATCATGACGCGAGGGAGTCAAACATCGGACCGTCGGCAGCAGCGACTACGGAGAGCTCAACAGCCCTGACCACGGGTGAACAAAGGAAGAAGATGATTGAACTTTATTACCTTCCATCACAGTGAGGAATGTGGATCCCTCTGTGGTGGATGTTTATGTTCAATTTTATTTTATTGAGCTGCGTGTATTGTTGCTTTTCACTTAGTATGGCTGTATGGTAACTCAAATATCACTGTAACTTAATTGGTGCATGTGACAAATTTGAATTTGAACTACCATGGGGAACTCTTGGAACTAAAGAAATATTGCAACTAACGTTACAATACATGATGTTTTTATGCAATCAGCTGATGCTTTTGCTTTTACTGAAGACATGGTTCACTGAGTTGCCAGCAGAAACATTTGCCTTTGGTCATTGGTATTAAATGTGTGAAGAGTCGGACCCGCCAGTTCTTCTCACTTCCACACAATCAGTACCCCCGGACCTGGCATCTTCAAATGCATTAGTGATGGTGAGCATAGATACATTTCTCCTCCACAGATCCTTACATTTTGTGTGAGGAAATTAACACGAATAAATTCAATGTACTCAAAATGTAATGTCAACACAACATTGGTTGGATGTATTTCCTCGTCTTTGACATCTTAAAAGATCAATTGATATTTGTTTGTAAACTCTTCAATGAATCAGCAAGTGGTCTCCAATCAAAGTGCTCGCCCTCCGTTTTGCTTTTGAGATTCTGTAAAACATTTTGCTTTTTTATGTTATTGATTCCTGTGGCCCAGTCGATCCTCCAGTTTCCGCACTAAAAATTTGTGAAAGACCGTTTATAAATTGCGCAATCCAGCCCTGTATCACAACAGTTTGCTCAGTTGTCATCAACATGACTAGCTGGCACGGAATATTCACTATGTTACTGGAGCAGCTTCTGGTGATCATCGATACAAGATGCCTGCTATGAAGGTGCTTTTAGTTGGCGTTGATAAAGGTAGAGTAGAGCTCTGTCCGGTCCACCAGTCTCCGCCAAGCACAAGCAGAATGAAGCAACCATTAATCATCAGCTATCATTATGTTCCTCATTGCACATACCCAAACAATTTCATATCCATCAAGAGCTGTTTTATTGATTAAAACAAGCTGATAAGTGTTCAACTTCCTTCCTTTACAACATCTGGCAATCAAGAGACTGCCTGAGGGATTGAGGGAGGCAGGTACTCTGACAATATTTATTTATGTGTGTATGTATATATATATATGAGCATGAAAGGGTCATGGCAATAAAAGCTACAACTTACAGACAAGGCTCTTACAGATGCACCATAGCAACCCAGATTGTCGTGTTGAATCACAGATTGATTTGTGAACAGCTCTGCCCAAGATCGCAATAAATTGCAGTTGTGGATGTAGCCGTCTATCACACAGACAAGACTTCCCACCATTGACTCCACTTACACCATGTTGCCTCAGAAAAGCTGCCAACATAAGCAAAGACTTATCCCACCCTGTCATTCCTTCTTCTCCCTGCTCCCATCCGGCTAAAGGTGCAGAGCCTTAAAAGCACACAACACCAGACTCAGGAACTGTTTCCTTCCCTCTGTTATCAGGCTTCTGAGCAGTCCTTCCATACACTAGGGTACAGTTTGATTCACCTCTACCCGATTAAGGACATTGGGCTTTCTCTAAGGAACTGATGCACTACAATGCTGAGAACTATATTCTGCACTCTGTGTCCTCCCTTTTGTTCTATCTATTGCACTTGAGTTTGAACTAATTGCATCCAAGTATGGCATATCTAATCTGTTTGGATAGCATGCAATACAATGCTTTTCGTGTACCTCAGTACATGTGACAATAATAATAAATACAACCCAAATGCTGACAAATAGAATAGGTACAACGGTTGGCAGGGACATGATGGGCCATGACTATCACTTTTGGTGACTGTAACCAAACATTTTTTCTAAACGATCATATTCTTGTGGGTCACTCTTGGCTTTGCGAACTATACATTGGTCACTTGGTGCCATCCCCACAGATTGTTCACCACATTTAAAATGATGACGTTTAGTTTGTTTTGCTGCAGGGAGGGTGGAGGGAGGGGTGTCTCTGGGGTGTATCAGGTAAATCTGGGGTGACCACAAGGAAACGTTGTAAAAAGTGTTATCTGGTCAATGAGTGATTGTGGGTAGTTGAGAGCGAGGACCTGGACAAAGGATTTGGGAGTTGTGGAATGAGGGTAGAGGGACATGCCTAGTTTTACCCCATCAGAGGCACCCCCACCACCCCAGCCAGACCTGCCCAGCTTGTCTGCTGCCTCTACATTTAACAACTTCCACATCCTTTGTCCATGTTATCACTCTTACTGCTCCCTGTATCTGGTCAAATAAACTTCAAAGAGCCAAGTGACTACATTTATCAGGTTATACTTGAATGCAGAGTTGCAAGTTTAGTGCCTCAGAACAACATACTCTCTCTTCTCAATATGTGTAAGTGAGAGGGGAAAGATTTAATAGGAACCGAGGGCCAACTTTTTCACACACAGAGTGGTTGGTATATGGGACAAGCTGCCAGAGGAGGCAGATACAATAACAACATTAAAAAACAGTTGGACAAGTACAAGGGTTAGAAGGGTTTTGAGGGATACGGGACAGGCACAGGTAAATGGGACTAGCTTAGAGTGAGCACCTTGGTGTGCATGAACGAGTTAGGCAGGAGGGCCTATTTCCATGGTGTATGACTACGTCTCAAACCAACAATTCTCTTTTTGAATGAGATTTGATGAATGAAACAGTTTATTAATAATATTTATTATTAAAACTCTGAGTGTAGAATGTACGAAGTAGACTGATTATAAGGTTTTCCTGATATTCAACAACGCATTATGTCTGGGTACTCGTGCTGAGAATATCCCTCAGCAACTCTGTACCATGTCACCTCTCCATCGATAAAACCTGCTCTTTGCTCAAACATTTTATCTCACACCCTGATATCACTCCCAGACTCAGTGTCAATATTTTAGACTTAATATTGGACTTTAGACATACAGCGCGGAAGCAGGCCCTTCAGCCGAGACCACACAGACCAGCAATTACCTCGTATACTGGCACTATCCCACATACTCAGGACAATTTACAATTTTACCAAAGTCAGTTAACCAACAAACCTGCATGTCTTTGGAGTGTCGGAGGAAACCGGAGCGCCCGGAGAAAACCCACGCGGTCACTGGGAGAACGCACAAACTCCATACAGACAGCACCTGAGGTCAGGATGAAACCCGGGTCTCTGGCGCTGTGAGGCATCAACTGTGCCTTACAGCACCATTTCGTTTGATAAGATTCTACTTAAGCTTGAGAATTTGTCATTATTTTAAAGAAGCTATATACAACAGTAGCATATTTACAGATCATTATTAAAATGTAACCAATCAACTGTGAAGTTATTACAGTTTGATGGAGGCCTAAGTTTTAAATTAAAAATGATGTGAAGATTAACAAAAGTAAAATGCCATCATTTTTTTCACATCCCTTGAAGGTCTTGCTCTCCTCATCTCAATACTCACCGCCAAAGATTCATATAAAGTTGCTAAAGTACTAAGCCTAAGGATTGAGGCAAGTTGTGAATTCAATTAAAAGCGCAAGACCACATTGTTAAATTAACAAAACTAGACTACATCAGAGAACTTACAAGGAACATAAAAAGCAGATGGTAAAAGCCTATAAAAGAATATAAAAAGATTAGTGAAGGCAAATATAAGCACCGTACAGTTTGAAACAGGAGAATCACGAGGAACAAAGAGATGGCAGAACAATTAACCACAATTTTGGTTTGTAAAGGAAAAACTAAACTTTATTAGCATTGGAAACATCGTATTTAGCATCCAGATGGGTGTCTACTGCTAAGTTTAAAAATGGTGGGCTGAATCGCTGTATGACTCGAGGACTTAATGATAAATTCAGGCTTTCTAGAAATTCCACTGTAAGCTTCTGTTTTCTCCCCATTACTGACACGTATTATTTCCCCATCCAACATCACTAAATTGATTCCTTTGATCATCACTTTGCTGTGTGTGAGACCTTGTTGCATGGTAACTATCTGTCTTGTTTCCAACATTGAAAAGGCGACCATACTTCAAAAGTAACTCACTGTCTGTAAATGTTTAGGGGCATCCCTAACCTATGAATTGGGTTATATGCAGAATTTTACTTTCTTTCCACACTTGGTAAAGGAAATGCAGGGATAAGGGCAAAATAAAGGATAGGGGTGAATTGGATAGCTCCTTCAATATCTTGACACAGGCTTGAGGGGTTGAATGGCTTCCTTCCATGCTTTGCGATTCTAATCCATGACCATGGGGGCTGAGTGCAGCAATCTACCGCTGCGCCAGCTGAGATTAGCACAAACTGAGGGAATGGGCTTATGGCTTTAGGAGTACACTGCTTCCTCTCTCCCTCTCACCCCTCTCGAAATAACACTCTTTTGACTGCTGCCTAAAAATAAAATGCTGTGGGGTCAGAATAGCACAGCTGCTTACAACAATAATCCCTTTTGTTTTCAACTAGAGTTTTTGTTTCTACAGAAATTAACTTTGAGGAGGATATCAGCTTGAAAGCTTTTAAGCTCTGTGTAATGCACTCACATGGGACTCCTTAAAAAATGTATTGATATAGGGCTATTAAATTACTTACATTCATCTATGAGTTGGGCTCGTTCCTAAAGATCAGTAGACAAGTGACATGTGGTTTTAATTTAAAAAGCTCTGTAACTTAAATACCTTTTGCCCAATAGAAAGGAAAACTAAAAATTCCACATATGGAACGCACAGATCCTGCCCAGAGGCACTTTTTGGTTGTTCTCTTAGTTCCCCTGCCAAATGTGCTAATCAGAAATTGAGCAGTAATAAATGTAATGCCAATAATTCCCAGTCACATAAAGCCAAATTGTTGAACACAAGTTTACTCAGTTGACCACATTTTAATTATGTTAGGCTGCAGCTCAATGGTGGGACTCACAACTTCATGTCAGAAGGGTTGGGTTTAGATTCAAGTCCTATTGACAGACTTGAGCATATAATATAAGATGACATCTCAATGCAGTACTAAAAAAAAAGATGCAAAGTTGGTGCATGCCATCTTCTGAAACCACATTAAACCAAAGGCTAGTCTGCACCGTCAAGTAGAAATCATAGAGTCCAGAGCACAACTGTGTTGAGGAACGACACGTTTTCCTTTAACCCACAGACAAGAGACAACAAATTATTTGCCCATTTATGTTAATTATGTTTTTTTAAAGCCTGCTACTTGCAGGTGAGCTTCCACCATAACTACATAAAAATGGCTACATTACACAAGTAAACAACTTTGGAACACCTTTAAGTGATAAAGAACACTGCAGAGGGTTTTTCTTTGCTTTTTCAAAGATAAATTTAGTGTTAGTAACTTTCGCTACATGACTATTGTGACATACTTTACAGATTCTTTTGAATGCAAACAAATTGAATCAAATGATTAATATATACAAATTCAAATTACATTCAAAAAAGGGTCTTTGACTATGTCCTTTCTATAGATCCGCCTGATTCGCTGCATTTCCAGAATCTTTGTTTTTTTATTTCATGTTACTGTTTAGTCAAATCTATTTTTTTGCCTCAGACATTCAGTATAATCAAATACTAAATATGTATAAGTATTGGTTTATTATTGTCATATGCACCAAGTTACAATGAAAAGCTTTGTTTGCGTGCTATCCAAATCATACCATGAGAACAATGTATAAAACAAATTTAGCATCTGATGCTATTTGCCCATAAGTAAGCAAAATTAATCATTCATTTCAAGAATTTTGCCTTTGAGTAACAAAGTACAAAAACCTGACCATGCCTCTTGATTCCAAAATAAAGTAACAGTTATAGATCATCACTTATTTTACAGCAATGAGTTTGCTATTAACAGCTTTTAAATTCGCAATTTGTACTGTGTTTTATAGTAGCTCTGCCAAAATTTCACTCAACTAGAAATCGATTTTCGAAAGAAAACTCTTATTTGTGTTTTTCCTTGGCATTGTGGCAAATCCTCTTAGATACCACCACTACTTAAAATGCCTCCGCTTTGTTGGGGAGAGTGTACTATAATGATGGCTATGGCATCGTCCAACACCAAACGCATTTTGTGTTTCTGAAACAATCATAAATTATGGAATTACAAATAATTCAAAATTCTGAGATTTATTTAATTCTCTTAATTGTTCCAAATTAGCACCCATTACAATTTTCCATTCAAGAAAAATCTTTAATTTTAAACTAAGTAGATCATGGTGTGAGATTTCATAACTGGTTCACCTCCCCTTCTCTACTCTCCCAATACTGACAAAACATTCTTTGAAGATGAATTATTTTCTCTGAACAAATTTGTTTTTATTAATACAAAAAAATACTGGTAATATAGTAGCTAAATTAACACAAAATCCAGCAATAATGCAACAAGAAACAAACGGAACTCATGACAAAATGTGATCAGTAAAACACTCATTCACAGAGCAGCATGTTTAAGACTACATTTCACCACACTAATGTAACATGGTCCACTTAATCACTTCCACATGTCAACAACGTAAAGAATTAGAACTCAGAAATCCTTCTCATTGAAAGAACACTTTCACCCCCTTTACGGAACAACTGAACAGTGAATCCCTATGTGCTCTCTACAGAAGCAGCTGTTACATATGAACCGCTTGCTTGAGGCCAACACATGTCCCAGTCATTACTTTCAATATTATTTACCTCTGTAAATCCCTCTTGCAGAACATCCAGCATATTTCCTTTGGCAAAGCAAGCGATCATTTTATTCTGTTCCAGTGACAAGCAGGTCCTGTATAAAGGACCAACAAAAGAAGATTTTTTTCCAAAAAAAATCTATTAGGTGACCACAGAAGGACAGTTCCTTCTGATCCTGTGTGTTCAGTCCGTTACCTTCATTTTAAACAGGATGAGAGTATCAGAATAGTGTAGAAAAGAGGGAACATAACTGAGCATGCTCAACAGGCAACCAGTCACATTGAGGAAGGTTCGGTATGACACAGTTGTCATGCCGACCGTTCACCACAGGATGAGAAGGTGGGCAGTTGAAAAAGGCAACCACAAACGTAGATGGGAGGTTCCAAACATTATAAATAAACCCAGTAGAGTGAAACTAAGAAAGCAAACAAATACTATCTGCTGTTACCACATGTCAATCATAAGAGGACAAAGGATATTAATCATATATGAACGACAACATTTGGTTTCAAAATGAGTGAGTTATTTGAATTCACCATGCTTGAGCTGCATGTAAACATGAGTGTCTTAGTTCACTTTACACCAACTATCTTCAAACTTTTTTTTAAATGACACACGGAGCTGGCAAACTGACTGGTTGCATCACTGCCTGGTTCAGTAACACGAACACCCAGGAACAAAGGAGCATACATAGAGTGGTAGACACTGCCTGGTCCATCACAGGTACTGACCTCTCCACCATCAAAGTGATCTATTGGAGGCTCTGCCTCAAAAACACCACAAGTATCATTAA
Organism: Okamejei kenojei; assembly: GCA_035221665.1. Classification (NCBI taxonomy): domain Eukaryota; kingdom Metazoa; phylum Chordata; class Chondrichthyes; order Rajiformes; family Rajidae; genus Okamejei; species Okamejei kenojei. The sequence continues at coordinate 26,538,068 of CM069159.1, read as the reverse complement.
AGACCCACACCTCCCTGGCCACGCTGCTACCATCAGGAAGAAGGTACAGGATCCTGAAAACTGTGAACTCCAGCTTCTACCCAGCAACCATCTTGAACACTGCAGAACACTAACTTCAGCAACTATGATCTGCTGTAAATTGTGTCTTTGGTTGCACTAGACTTTATTTTCCACTTTTGTGGTTACCTTGCATGACAATTATTAATTTATTGTTATTGATTATTATATATTTATATGTGTGATATTGCTTAAATGGGCTTGTTAAGTTGCAACGAGTTAGAACTTCATTGTTCTGTTGCCGGCACAAATGACAATTAAACACTCTTCACTGGCTCTTTTGAAACTGGGCCAGCAGCAGATGGTGAGTGAACTCACCTAAGGGATAAGCCTACCCGATCGCATATTTAGGACGACACTCCCTGTTGCAGCTTTAACTCGTGCCTGCATAGTCTTTATGGAAACTTATAGAGTTTATCTACTCTTTATAGAGTAGATCATCCACGCTGACGTCCTCCTGCAAAGTCACTTCCATCATGAAGGCCAGCAGGTTTTGAAAATCAAAAGAAAAATAAGGCAGACGCTAGAATTCTGAAATAAAATCAGAAACGCTCGCAAACCCAGCAGATCAGGTAGCAGCTGTGAAAGAGAAACAGGTAATGTTTCAGATCTGGGACCCTTCATCAGAAGAGAAACCTGACCTATTTTTCAGTTCTAACAATGGCCCTCAGAGCGGAAAGGTTAAAACCCCTGTCTCACTGTGCGAGTTGGCCCACGAGTGACCCCGAGTTTTCACTCGTGGTGATCACGTAGCGGGAACGTCGGAACTCGCACGAGCAACTTATCGACTCGTGGCGCTAACGGCAGGTACTCGGGAAACTTGTTAACTCGTGAAAAAAATCAAACATGTTTGATTTTTTCCACGAGTCAAATTAACTGTTCAAGTTAAAAATGGAAACATTTAAACTCGTTGTAATAACGTAGTGGCCCCGTGCGTTTATCTTAGTGTCTCGTGAGTCTACCGTGGGAACTTTAATAATCTGTTCTTTTGCTCGACTGAACCAAAGATAGACACAAAATGCTGGAGTAACTCAGCGGACCAGGCAGCATCTCTGGAGAGAAGGAATAGAGTCGAGACCCTTCTTCAGACTTACTCCAGCATTTTGTGTCTATCTTCGGCCTTTCTGCCACTTGTCCTTTATTACTGAGGCGCCTGCCCCGTGGCTTCACTCTGTCTCAATGAACGGCTTAAAGACCTGCCGAAGGGGCAAGTCTGGGGTGGTGGGTGGGATGTGTCCACGTGTGATGCTCCATCCACCCCCCCGGGGCCGAGAGTGTGGGATTGGGAAGGAACTGCAGATGCTGGTTCACACCGGAGATAGACACACACAATGCTGGAGTAACTCGGCGGGACAGGCTGCATCTCTGGAGCGAAGGAATGGGTGGCATTTCGGGTAAGTCTGAAGAAGGGTCTCGACTCTATTCCTTCTCTCCAGAGATGCTGCCTGGTCCGCTGAGTTGTGTGTGTGTGTCTCTCTCCCTCTCTGTCTATCTGTTTGTATCTGTGTGTGTGTCTGCTGTCGGGTCCCGGTGGCCGCTCAAAGTCACCCGAGCTGCTTCATTCCTCTGAAGTGGTGGCCAGCTGCTGTCTGTGTGTATCTCTGTGTGTATCTCTGTGTGTGTGTGTGTGTGTGTGTGTGTGTGTGTGTGTGTGTGTGTGTGTGTGTCTCTCTCTCTCTCTCTCCCTCTCTGTCTATCTGTGTGTATCTGTGTGTGTGTGTGTGTGTGTGTGTGTGTGTGTGTGTGTGTGTGTGTGTGTGTGTGTGTGTACTGTCGGGTCCCGGCGGCCGCTCAGTCACCCGAGCTGCTTCATTCCTCTGAAGTGGTGGCCAGCTGCTGTCTGTGTGTATCTCTGTGTGTGTGTGTGTGTGTGTGTGTGTGTGTGTGTGTGTGTGTGTGTGTGTGTGTGTGTGTGTGTGTGTGTGTGTCTCTCTCTCTCTCTCTCCCTCTCTGTCTATCTGTGTGTATCTGTGTGTGTGTGTGTGTGTGTGTGTGTGTGTGTGTGTGTGTGTGTGTGTGTGTGTGTGTGTGTGTGTGTGTGTGTGTACTGTCGGGTCCCGGCGGCCGCTCAGTCACCCGAGCTGCTTCATTCCTCTGAAGTGGTGGCCAGCTGCTGTCTGTGTGTATCTCTGTGTGTGTGTGTGTGTGTGTGTGTGTGTGTGTGTGTGTGTGTGTGTGTGTGTGTGTCTGCTGTCGGGTCCCGGCGGCCGCTCAATGTCAGTCACCCGGGCTGCTTCCTTTTTTAAAATTATTTAAAATAGAGATCCATTGCAAAAAAGTATTTAAAAACATAAAACAACAAGAAATGCTTGGTTACTGGAGGATGCGCATTTTCCCATTGTAGGTCATATCAATAGATGCCGCCGCGCTGAAATAACTCAAAACCACAGGATGGAGATGTATTTTAACATTGTTGCTTTATTAAAACATACCTTCATTCACGGTTGGCTCAAGAGTAACGGGAGAGGAACTTGCTAACTCGGGAGAGGAACTAGGAACATCGCAGCAATGACATACCCGTGGGAACTCGTATTACACACTTGATCATAAACTTGCAGTCTCGTGCACAGCCACGAGTCTGTCACTCGGGGTACCTCGTGGGTCAACTCGCACAGTGAGACAGGGCCATTAACAGTTCCACTTAAGCAGATGCTACCTGGCTTGCTGAGGTTTTCAGAATTTTCAGTCTTGATTCAGTCATGTGACGTCAAGATGCTGCTGAAAGCACAGATACAGCAAAGGTAATGGCACCAACACCACTCACCAAGCTATTGCAGGTTGGTTAACATAGTGCCATCCATCATACTATGTCGAACATTGTGCAGGTAACTCATGGACACAGCAAGCAGGACAAATCTGGCTAAGAACATAACAAAAGAGAAATAAGAGTAGACCACTTGGCCCTTCACGCCATTCAATACTATCACGGTTGATCTGTTCAAGCCTCATCTCCTATTCTGTGCCAGTTCCCAATAACCTCAACTCCCGGCTCTTTAAATCCCTTGTGATGATTTTGCCTCGGTAACCCTCCAAGCTGAGCTTTAGAGATTCACCGCTCCTGGTGAGAAGATCCGGGGCATCCTGTTTTCAATGACCGTTCCTATCCTTGTAATTATATACCCTTGTTCCAAATTTGCCCTCAGGTGGAAATATCTCAACCAAGTTTCTGACCTTATTTACAGAGACAGAGTCTTACAGCACAAAAGTGGGACCTTCAACCATGTCCATGCTGACCTTTTTGCCTGGATACACCACTTCCACTTGCCTGTACCAGGTCCATATTCTTCTATGTCTTTGCCTGTTTAAGCAAATGTCTGAATGTCTCTTCAATGCAGTGTCTGTATCCAATTCCACAACCTCCTTTGGCAAGTCACTCAGAGGGTGGTGGCTATGTGGAATGAGCTTCCAGCAGAAGTGGTGGAGGCAGGATCGATTTTAACATTTAAAAATAAAGTGGATAGATATATGGACGTGAAGGGAATGGAGGGGTATGGTCTGAGTGCAGGTAAATGGGACTAGGGGAAAACAAATGGTCGGCACGGACTGGAAGGGCCGAGAGGGCCTGTTTCCGTGCTGTAATTGTTATATGGTTATATGGTTATATGGTTATATGTTAAGTTCCAGATATCACGCACTTCTGTGGGGAAAAAAATCTTACCATTCAGATCCCCTTCAATGCTCCTTCCTCTCACCCTAAATTTATAGCCTTATTTTTTATACCATTACCATGGGGAAAAAAGATTCTGACTACTTATCTTATCTCTGCAAAAGACCTATTTGTTTCTACTCTGCCTCCTGGCTGTTTATCAATTTTCAGTGCATGTCAGTATATTATCCTCAAGGTTATGTTCCTTAACATTGTACACTAACCTCTTATGTAGGACCTTATCAAAGGCATTCTGAAAGCCCAGCGACACATATTCACTGACAGTTTTCTTTCATAATGAATATTTTGCTTTATTATCTTTTCAATTTCTCCCTCTGGGTTTTATTTTTACAGATTCCCAACACTCTGAATATCCACTAGACCTTCCCACATTATATGTCTTGACCTGTGTTTTTAACCACGTTAATATTTCCCTTGACCTTCTTTGTAATTATAACCCATCAGTTAAAGTAAAGGAAGGTGTTGTTGAAAGTACTGTGAAGCAGCATTTGTTCATCAATAGCCTGCTCGCTGACTCTATCTCCAACTAATAAGGAAAAAATTGTGATGTTTAATGCTATCGTTAATCCTAGTCTAAAAGCTTGGAAAATTAGATTGCTTTAAAAACAAAATATATTGCTGCTGATAAAGAATTGAACAATATTGGGCTAGAATGTGTGTTGGCCATTGCCACTTTAAACTAGTACCAACTTGTCCAAACCTAGTGCAACCGGTAAAATGCTCTTCACAACGACAGAGCGCAAATGCGATCTTGACTTTAACTGCTATCTTTATGGAGTTTGCACATTCTCCCTGTGGCCTTTTGGGTTTCTTCTGGTTGCTCCAGTGTCCTACTACATCCCAAAGACCTGCCGGTTTGTAGGTTGGTTGGTCTCTGCAAAATAGTCCTTACTGTGTTGGGAGTGGATGTGATAGTGGGAGAACACAGAACAGATGGACTAGGTGGACTAGGTGGGCTGAAGGGCCTGTTTTCAGGCTGTACCTTTCAATTAAAAATCTCTCTGCTACTCCAGCGATGACAGAGGATCTGGCACCAGGCTGGTCTGGTGCATAACATTAGTGCAATAGAAGCCAATAGTTGAAGAAGGGTCGCGACCTGAAACGTCACCCTTTCCTTCTCTCCAGAGATGCTGCCTGTCCCGCTCAGTTACTCCAGCTTTTTCTGTCTATCCATAGCTTTATATCCCATTTCCACTTCCACAGCTTGGTATTCAGTTCTTAATTTTGTTTCCTCTTTCCCTTAAATTTGTTTCCCTTTTAAAACACCTTGGATAATTTTGCAGTGAAAGAGGAAATAAAAGCAGAAGTTGGCACTTCAGATCTCAGACTGCTCTGCCACTCATTAAGATCACAGCTCATTTGATCTTTGACCTCAGCTCCATATTTCCGCTCGATTCCCAAGACACCAGACTTCCCTCCCATGCAAGCACTCACAGTAAAGGCACTGCTCTACGTTCTGTGTCGTATGAACATCTTCCAATCTACAATCTGACCAGCTGATGTACTGACTAGCTGGCATCCAGTTCGTCTGATAGCACAATCCTAAACTTCTACAATCTTAAATTTCTAGATTCTTGCAGACAAAACATGAAAGGTCAAAGAGATATATTATAATTCCTCAAAGCTCAGATGCAAACCCTCAGCAATCAACATAGTCATGACTAAAATCACTAAGATACAGAGCAAATACAGTGCAGCTTTTATGAGACTCTTGCCTACACTGGACTCCAAACATGTCAAGGTTATGGGAAAAGTGACTAAGGTGCAGCAACACAGATTTAACAGAAGTCACAATGATCAAACAAAAATCTAATACAACAGAAGAATTTGTTTCTGTTGAAGAACCGTACAGTGCAAACGATGAGAAATGTGCATTTTTCGCTCACTATCAACAACTAGCCAACTTATTTTGCCCCATAAGCAACTCACTCGATTCCTCACAGAGTCTCTCTGGGCTATTTAATACACTTACTGACAATAATGTATATGGCTATTTCCAATTCATTCATTTAAAATGGGCCTGGGTGATCAAGTAAACCTTGGTGATGGATAACTTCAGCAAATGTGAATCCTGAGCAACCTATTCCTTCTGGGCTTCCTGCACCCCATTGGAAGCACTTTTGATGAGCACCAAATAAAGAATAGCATTGAGTAGATCAAGGAAACTAAAGAGTGTGTTATTGTCTGACACCACTGCAGAAATGCAGATTGCTTTAACAGTCTAAACTAGAGTGGAAAATATGGCCAAATTATATGTTGTTGATAGTTACAAAATAATTACACTAGATGGGAGAATGACTGCATTGGTCAACATGTGAAAAGCGTATCATATCATGCACGTTGACCTAATCTCGGGTTTAGATGTTACTACCTCAGAAGCTTCTCATGAAATCACTCCTGGCATTAATGTATGCAATGTGATTGCCTCAGTTATTTTCACTGCAGTATCCGACAAATACTTGAAACATCTTTGATAATATTTGTGCCAAAAAGCTGGCCCTCACTTTCCAGGGAGTTTGCGATCTTAGAAGTTGGTCCGAATCACATTCCCATAACACATTATTTTCACATAAATTCCAAGGGAACAAACTTTATTCCATATCTGAAATTTATGAGTGAGAATTTATGAATTTACATTACACAAAAGGCAGCAATAGTATAGGCTACAACCACATCATTTTAAGAGTTCATCTCATCATAGTTACATAGTTCAACTCTGAATCATTCAGTTCACTCTGAAATATAATCCTGGCTTCACAAATCCTTCTCCATTGCAATTTGCCATGATCCTCCAAAATCTATTTCCACACAGTCCAGCTGTTTTTTTGCCTTATGAAAATTCCTCTCCAATGTGTGACCTCAAATTCACCCAGAGAGTTGTGAATCTGTGGAATTCTCTGCCTCAGAAGGCAGTGGAGGCCAATTCTCTGGATGCTTTCAAGAGCGAGTTAGATAGAGCTCTTAAAGATAGCGGAGTCAGGGGATATGGTGAGAAGGCAGGAACGGGGTACTGATTCTGGATGATCAGCCATGATCACATTAAATGTGAAGGGCCGAATGGCCAACTCCTGCACCTATTGTCTATTGTCAAACACTTTCTTCTTGGCAATTAATCTCAGGTGGATACAAGGGGGAGTGGGGGGATTTATTAGCAGATGGGTGAAGTAAATAGCAAAGACGAAGTGAAAATGAGACAAAAAAGTGTCAGATAAGGAGATAAGAGGAGGAGTGAAATGTAAAGCCGGAGAGATATGGATAGACTGAGACAGGAGAGAAGGAAAAAGGGGGGAATAAAAGGGAATAAGGGACTCGGGGATGGCAGATGAGCATACAGAAGAAGGGAAAGGGGCATGGTGGTTGAGGATAGGAGAAAAGTACTTGCACCTGGGTGGTGGGGGGTTGGGGGATGAAAGGATCTTGTGTGAAATTGGTGAATTCAATGCCAACATTTTTGTCCAAATACATACTAACTCTTCCATTCTCTTCCAAATGCGAGTAATTCCTGTTCCTGAGAATCCTCCGCAATATCTTCCCTACAGCTCATGCAAGGCTCTATAATTTCCCAGATTATACCTACTTCCCTTCTCAAATAAAGGAGTCAATATTGGGAAAGTTATAATTACCACTACAACATAGACATAGAAACATCGAAACATAAAATTTAGGTGCAGGAGTAGGCCATTCGGCCCTTCGAGCCTGCACCGCCATTCAATATGATCATGGCTGATCATCCAACTCAGTATCCCGTACCTGCCTTCTCTCCATACCCTCTGATCCCCTTAGCCACAAGGGCCACATCTAACTCCCACATCTAACAAACCTGTTGCTCCTATGTCTTTTCAATAATATGTCCACACATATGTTTTCCACTGCCTGCTGAATATTGGGAGGCCATAGTCTAATTCCATATGGAGTGAAACCTTTTTGTATACAAGTTTTACCCATATCGCCTATGTGAATGAACTCTTCACTACATCCTCTCCATGTCCCACCGTGACATTCTCACTAATAGTAATGCAACGGCTCCACCTCTTTTACCTCCCTCTCTATCACATCTGAAACAGCGAAACTCTAGAACGTTGAGCAGCCAGTCTTATCCCTCATGCAACCAAGTTTCCATAATGACCACAATGTCATAGTCCCATACATTGATCCAGGCTTTGAGTTTATCTGTATTACCCCTGATACTCTTTGCACTCAAATAAACTCACCAGCCCAGCGGTCTCATCATGTTAATTAACCTGTCCCTGCCTGCCCTTACTTTCAGACTTACATGTCATAATCTTTACCCTCCCATCAGTACCTCCATTTGCTTTAGTTCCTATCCCTCAACCCTCCCAAGGGTCAGCAGGATATAGATAATCTGGCTAGAAATGGAAGGCAGATGCAGTTTAACTTGGACAAGTGTGAGGTGCTGCACTTTGGAAGGTCAAATGCAAGTGGAAAGTATACAGTAAATGCCATATTTTTCGAGTAGAAACAACTCCTTGGAATTGGGAATCATATGTGGTCTCTTCTAGTGTCATGACTAGTCTAAATGCTGCTTACCCTGTGGGGTCATGAGATCCGGGAAGAGAACAGAAGGATTTAACGTTGAATCCCGATGAAATCAAACAATTACCTCTTTATGGTTATCAGACCATTTGTTTCAACCTTTTTTTACCACTTTCCTGCCATGTTACAATACATGTTGATTGAGCTCTGGGTGTTTCCCTGCAAGGAATCTAATAAAAGTAACAGCAACAACACCACATTTAAATGTGATTGAGAGGCAATCCACCAGGCAAGATAGAAACATTGCTTCTCCTAATCCTTTGAAATTCAGACAACTTAAGCGAAAGCCAGTAAGACCAAACAAAGATGGTCAGTTAAATTCTATTTAATCCATACAGTTTCCTTCAATATAGTGAATTAATCTATTTGAATTAAAGCTACATTGGGAGTCCTGTGTGGGAACACCAGCTTTGACAATTCTCACATCATAATATATATAAATATAAAATCAATACCATAATCACAAAACAGATCCATAGAAACTTAACAGCATTACGCTACAGTGCAGAAAGCCCAGTAAAAATGAATCATAGTAAATTACAAGGATTTGCATGCATCTGTTTATAGCTAATGTAAACAACAATGCCAACATTAAAGCAAGCAAAGAACACAGCTGGCATTACTATTGTTAAAAATTTCAACCTTTTCTATCCAATGAACTCACCAACCTATTAGAACTGAACTTTATGTACTTGTTTAATGTAGTTACACCAAGGTAAATCAAAACTTTCTTCAGGCCCTGTGCTCCATCTAACTTCAAAGATAAACAGTATTAAACCTACCTTGGCTGCCAAATCCACAATATCGTGTTCAGTGGAATTCTCCCACTTAAACTGGCTGATTTTATATGAAACCTCCATGCGGCTTTATTTGCTATCTATAAATGTCAATACTGTATTCCATTAGTGCTAGCATCAAAAAGGCATCATCCTGACAAGAGGTGCAGATAATATTAACTGAGCCCCAAATCCAACCACTGTGGCACACAGCACTTTTCAATAAGTTCTCGGGCACAGAGTTAAGCTTTTCCAACGCTGAGGTTAATACGGATCATGAAAAGAATTGCTTGCATTGGAGGTCATCTTTCAGTAGATTTCATTTCTTCTTTACCAATTTCATCAACACATAAAAGTTATTTCCACATTTCAACAGTACGTGGCATCAAGATCTTCAGTGAATATTTGAACACACTAGTTGCAGTCAATTAATGGGTGTGGCTTATTTTTGGAAGTGAAACAAAACCTATCATATTAAGTATTAGCAGCTTTGAGCTATATTCAAATATAAGGAAAATTATGAGGTAATGGAAGGCAGTAATATTATTGACCCAGTCACTGCCTGCTCCACAGTACAATATAGAAAACATAGTCATAGAATTGTACTGCACAGAAACAGGCCCTTCAGCCCACCAAGTATATGTCCACCAACAATTAACTTTATTTAATTAATTTTCAAATATTTGGAAGAAATATAGTAATGTTTCCAGAAGACTGACTTAAATATCTCTCAGTACAGGCTTACGCGATTGTTCCATTCCTGACAACTGCCCTTAAACTGAATTTTCACAAAGCAAACAAATAACAATTTCAAGAGTTACAGGATATCTATGGATTGCAGTCAAATAACATATTTAGGTATTTACAAATTAGAAACTGTATTAAGTCAAATACGCAAGACTATAAAAATAGAAAACCAGGATTATTAGATGAATTGTTTAATAAACACCCAAATACAGAAAAATTAATAGCGCATATATACAATACTATTTTGGATAGGGAAATCCCAACTTCGGAAATACATCGACAAACTTGGGAAAATGAAATAGGTTTATCGATAACGAAAGAAACTTGGGAAGAAAGCCTACAACGTATACATCGTTGCTCATTAAATGCTAGACATATATTGATACAATTTAAGGTATTACACAGATTACATTATTCAAAAACGAAATTAAATAGAATTTATCCTAACATTTCTCCTATTTGTGATAAATGTCAGAACTTGGAAGCTAATTTAATGCATAGTTTTGTAACATGTATTATTATTGGATTTTGTAACATCAATTATTATTGGACAGAAATCTTTAGAGTTATCTCTGAAGTTCTTAAAATTAAACTGGACCCAGATCCAAAATTAATAATATTAGGAGTTCCGGATTCAAATTTAATATTAACAGTAAACCAAAGAAATTTCTTGGATTATTATTTGATAACAGGGAAAAAATTAATATTGAAATTTTGGAAGGGAACATTATCCCCCACAATTAAAATGTGGACAGTGGAAATGTTGGAGACGTTGCATTTGGAAAGAATCAGATTTGTCCTAATGAACAAATACGAAACTCTTTGAACAGATATGGTCTCCTTCTACAGAATATTTGAAGGGGTAGCTGTTCTTGGCATCACAACTCAATGGGTACCCGGCAGGATTAGATGAAAATAACTCTCTGTTTTTTTTTTTTGATTTGTATACATGTCTCTATTGATATCGCTATTTGAAATTGTGTTATTCACTATTAAGATGTATACTATAATCTTTTTTTTTAATATATATATAATACTTTGTTTTAATTATATATAACAAGAATATATACATATATATATATTTTTTTATCTCTCCTTTCTTTCTCTCCCTATATAATCAAAATTATTATTTCATCACTATTCTTATTGATTAAAATCTATTCTTTTCTTTTTCTACTTTCTAAAAAAATAGAAGTTTATAAGAATTATTCGTAACATTCGTATACTTATTGAAATAAGATGGTTGTGTATTTGAAAAGTTGTTATACCGTTGTTATGATGGATTACTTCTAATAAAAATATTATTACAAAAAAAAAACGATTTTCCCCAAAACAAGATTCTGTTACAGACAGCAAAGGCACACATATTAATAATATTACAATCCATAATTAATTCTCACTCCATCTATTCCACAATAATGCAAAATGAATCATATAACGTTTTCAAACAAGTCATCCTTCTGTAGAATTATTCTATTTAAGGTTGTTAAATCTCTTTAGAAACATGTACGGCATACTTAAGAATGCTGAATAAATGCATCAGAAGGAAGTATTAACAGTATTAACAGTATCTGAAAAAACTTCACAAAGCAACCAATTAAATGTCCTGTGGCAAAGTAACACTCTTAAAAATATCCACATAGAAACCACTTCCTCACAACAATAGGAACTCCAATGACATTGACTCAGTTATTTGTATAGAACTGTATGAAGTGTAGAAGTGAGATCTGGCTCTTAACCTGGCTCTCAACATCAGTAAGACCAAGGAACTGATTGTGGACTTTAGTAGGGGAAGGATGAGGACCCACAATCCTGTTTATATCAACGGGACGATGGTGGAGAGGGTCAATAACTTCAAATTCCTGCGTGTGCATATATCAGAAGATCTTTCCTGGACCCAGCACACCGATGCAATTGTAAAGAAGGCACATCAGTGACTCTTCTTCCTGAGAAGATTACGGAGATTCGGCATGTCGAAGAGGATTCTCCTAAACTTCTACAGGTGCACGGTAGAGAGCATTCTGCCTGGTTGCATCGTGGCCTGGTTCGGCAACTTGAACGTCCAGGAGCGAAAAAGACTACAGAAAGTTGTGACCACTGTCCAGTCCATCACCGGCTTTGACCTCCCCACCATCGAAGGGATCTATCGTAGTCGCTGCCTCAAAAAGGCAGCCAAAATCATCAAGGACCCACACCATCCTGACCACACACATATCTCACCACTACCATTAGGAAGTAGGTACAGGAGCCTGAAGACTGTAACATCCAGGTTCAGAAACAGCTACTTCCCCACAGCCATCAGGCTATTAAACACAACGAATAAGCCATGAGCGCTGAACTGCAAAAGACTATATTATTATTTGGTATTTGCACTATATTTCTTAGTTATTGAACTTTTTCTTTTTTATACAACATTTACATATTCACATATTCTGTTGTGCTGCAGCAAGTAAGAATTTCATTGTCCCGTCCGAGACATATGACAATAAAACACTCTTGACTTGACTATTTAAACGCGAACATTTGAATGTTCAGAACTAAAAGATGAAGAGAACATAACTGCCTGGAAATGCTGATGAAAAACAAATAATTTTAAAATGTATATCAGTTCACTCAACATGCATAGATGTAATGAGATTTAAAATATGTAATGTGATACTATGCGCCAAGTTGCGATAACCTCTGCAGCTCTCAATGGCCACGTGAAAGACGACATAAGCATACAAATAGATTCTACCACCACCAAATATGGAGCCAAGTGGCTGTCGGCATCTCTACCTGAGACAAGGCAGAAATATTCAAAACTCATTTCAGTTCTACTCTGTCTCAAGAAGGTAACCACTTTTGCAGGAATCTCCGAGATCGCCTAGAATTGGTACTGACCAAGAATCCTGTGTCAGTACATTTTAGTTAACTCGTCAGTCCAATTGATAACCATAACCATCAATTTTAAAACAAAAGCTTTTAAGCAGATGGTGGGATATTGCAACCTTCACGTGGTCTGCCCTGTTTCGACAAATGCAATCAACCTGGCGTACACAATCAAATAAGATCAAATAGAATAAGTTGTCCTAAAACTTTAGGCTGTGCATGCCATACGCAAGAAGAAGAAGCAGATAGCCAGACATTTATTCTCTCTTTCAAATTCAAATTCTGGGTCTCGGTCTGCCAGATTAAATTGAGAAGGGAAGGGGAAGTGGAAGCCAGTTATTTGTGCAATAATTGCAAAATACATTACCAAGTGTTGAGAGCAAGTGTTGACGAGGCAAATTTCTTCCTTTCCGCTGAAGAATGTTTTCAGTAAAATCTAAATTAATTTTCTTTTCCCAACATTTTGAGTTTGGAAACCAGTACAAATGTTGCCACTAAATTGTTAATTAAAAGCAGTAAACTGTTTCCTTCACCATAAGGGGTAGACATGTTACTCATTTCTTTTCCGGTTGACACATTCATTAATGCAGTGAACTGTTAAACAACTCAACCACAAAACAGCAGCCTTCACAACCTGGTACGATGGAAACTATTTTACCACTTCCCGACTTACAGACTGCTGAAGAGATTGCAAAGGCACAAATAGAACACAAATCAATTTTATCCTTGATCATTAATAGTTAAAATATTTACAAAAGCACTTTAATATGGTAACATTTACTGTTAATCAAATGTTAATATATTGAAATGAACACAACAGTATGGTAAAATCTTTATAAAAACACAGCACCATGTTTATGTTGTCTCTGCTCAGTTGCAGTAACAGGAACTTGGAGGAATCACCAACACCTCAAATCATTGACATTCTTCTAAATAACACTAGCTTTGTTCCCTTACTGCTGAAGTCAGTGTGAAATCAATTCCAAAGTATTATAAATATCAAAACTTTAACTCAGACACCCTGATAATCCAGAGCCAATGAGGTCCTCTGTCATGATCATTCCATTTCCCATTCTCTTCTCTCCCAGACATAACCTGGGGTACTGTCCAATTCACCTCTACCTCATGGTGGATATTGGACTTTGTCTCTAAACCTGCTGCGGTGCAGTGCTGAGAACTATATTCTCCACTCTGTCGCTTCCCCTTTGCTCTATCTATTGCACTTGAGTTTGGCTAGATTTTACTTACGTGTAGAATTATTTGATCTGAAGATAGACACAAAATGATGGAGTAACTCAGCGGATCAGGCAGCATCTCTTTGGCGTCTGAGGAAGGGTCTCGATCCGAAACGTCACCTATTCTTTTTCTCCTGAGATGCTGCCTGTCCCGCTGAGTTACTTAAGCATTTTGTGTCTATCTTCGGTTTAAACCAGCATCTGCAGTTCCTTCGTACAATGTATTATTTGATCTTAGATAGCATGCACAACAAAGCTTTTCACTGAACCCAATACAAGTAACAATAATAAGCCGAAACCTAAATGTCCACCTCTCTCAGAATCACAACTAGGATTATTTTGCCTTCATCTTCCTACCTCCATAGATCATCCTCTCATGTCTGCAGTTTGATCCAACCATCAAACATGCCATTCCTTTGTCTTTTCCTTTACAACACTTTAATCCATCACCCCATCACCTTTAACAATCCGTCCCTTCCTACTTTAACATCCTTTTTGTCCAATTTGCCCAAACATTTTTTGCATGTGAAACTGAGACTTCTTTCAATTTAGTATTCCACATTTGCTGCCGAAGTTACAGCTGCTTGTGCACTGCCTACACCAAACACAGATTGGGTGATTGGTTTGGGAAACACTTTCAATCATTTCACAAGTGTGGCCTTCGTCAACTGTCAACTTCAGTTTCCATCCATAATTGAAAATTTAAAAACTCAAATGCTGTCAATCTGGAATAATAAAGGTCATCAACCCAAAATGTTAATGATTCTCTCGCCACAGGTTGACCCTCAACTTGCTGAGTGCTTCTGATTTTACAGTCTCCTATTTTTAATACTATATCATTTGTCCTTGGTCTCTTTAAGGTCAAGTAACAGCATCTTAGTATAAATGAGGAATATTGCAGCCATCCCTCACAGAATTCAACAACTTCAAGTAATGATTCTACTATTCCCACTTACGTCTCTTTTAATTCACTTTTAGACTTCAGCTCTGCTTTTAACACGATCATTCCGCAGCAGCTGGTGGAGAAGTTGGAGTTATTGGGGGTTGATGCTGGCACATGGAACTGGGTCCTGAACTTTCTATCACAACGGCAGCAGACAGTCAGGGTGGGCAGTAGGACATCAAAAACCATAGCCTTGAGCACTGGCACGCCCCAAGGCTGTGTCCTAAGCCCCTGTGTTTAGTCTGCTTACACACGACTGTACTGCTAGACAAGTTCGCTGATGACACAACAGTGGTGGGTCTCATCAGTGACAATGATGAGTCGGCGTACAGGATGGAAGTGGAGCTGCTCACAGGATGGTGCAAATCCTACAACCTCATTCTCAACGTGGGAAAAACGGAGATGGTGGTTGACTTCAGGAGGGCGGGAAAACAACGCCATACACCTCTGCACATCAATGGAGCTGATGTGGAAAGGGTCAGCGGTGTGAAGTTCCTAGGACTCCACCTATCAGATGACCTGACGTCCACGACCAACACCACAGCACTGGTCAAGAGAGCCCAGCAACGACTACACCCTCGCCGAAGACTACGGAAAGCAGGTCTCCCCACTGCACACCTACAAACTTTTTATAGGGGGACAATCGAGAGCACATTAACCTACGGCATCACCTCCTGGTTCGGGAGCTGCAAGGCGTACGAACGGCACCAACTGGACAGGATTGTGAAGACCGCCAGCAGGATTATTGGTGCTCCACTCCCTTTATTGCTGGACATATATAGGAAGAGATGTATTAGCAGAGCCACTCCATCATTAAAGACCCCTACCACCCATCGCATCACATATTTTCCATCCTGCCTTCTGGGAAGAGGTGCAGGAGCATCAGCTGCAAAACCAGCAGGATGCTCCTCAGCTTCTTCCCGCAGGCAATTAGACTGATACATGGACTTTGCCCCCCGCCAAAGTATCTCGCACCAAACATCAACCTGGACACACTGAAGCAGAGCCATTGTCGTGCCACTGCCGATTTGAACTCGTGATATATGTACTTTTATTCTTTATTTCTATTTATTTTTTACCACACACTGAATGGACACTGGTTGAGAAACGCTTTTTCGTTTTCCTCTGGGTATGTAAATACTCAGAAAAATGATAATAAAGATATACAATACAATATACAATACAATACAATATACAATACAATACAATACAATTTCTATTATCAACCCCTTTGTCATTTGATCTCTTCAACCCTCACACCATCTCATCCTATACATTTTATCCTTCCTTCTCTCTCCCTTTGCCCTGCATCTGAAAACTTGTACATTACATTTTGGGTTCTATTCAAAGGCTATCAGTCTGCAACTTTACCCCTATTTCCCCAACCTTATTTGCTGCCCAGCCTGTTAAGTTCCAGTATTTTCTGTTTCCATTCATTTCCAGCACCCACATTTCACTAGGGTGATCTGAACACTTTCACACAGCTGGCTTTCAGTTGTGTCATCACCAGGTGATGCCATCAACAGCCTAAACACAGTTTATTTTGTGCCAAGCACTTCTTTTTCTCCTATCTCTCTATTGCAATCAAAACTCTACACACCGATCACAAATCTTTGCTCGCTGCTACTTCTTAACAAGATGGTCCAAATTGCAAACTAAGAAAGTGTTTTATGACTGTTGGCAGATCAATTTCCTTCCAGGGATAAATAAATAAGGTTAGGTCGGGGGGCAGTTCCCCCCGCCACAGGTACCATGTAATCCCATGCTACCTGCTCCATGGTTGGATAGTCGGCGACTAAACCGTCTCCCCCAACCAGGTTTTCCAGGTGAGGAGGGGGCTGTGGACCCCCAGCAGGACAAAAAACAAGACCTGTCAAAGGGTGGATGAGCTCCTAGCGAGCCAACGGCCGTCCACACTTCGGTAGAAGTTGCGATCACTGTCATACATAGCATTGTAAGGCACCGTGCCCATTGATGTTTTCAACGATGATGATGATGATGCTCTCACCTTAAAGCTATACCCTCCAGTATTTGAGGCTGGAAATCATCTATTTTTCTTATAGCTAACTGGAGGCAGTTAGTAAAAAAGTTAGTAAAAAAGCAGGCCAAGTGAGTGTAGTTTCAGTGAGCGTGGGTTTCTTCCCACTGCTGGCGATTACCTACCGCACTGTTACTGGCCTCTGTGTAGCAATCCTGCTAGGACCAGCTAGCTGTTGCCCAGAAGCATCCATTGCCCTCTTCAACAGTCAAGAGTTTATTGTCATCTGTTGACAAGTCTGCACAAGTACTGTGAGGTTAGGGTGCAATGAAAATCTTGCTTACAGCAGCATCACAAGTACATAGACTCAAACAAATAAACAAAAACAAATTACACATAAATTACACATAAATTCTACAAGAGAATAAAAAGACTGTGCAAAAAAAATCAGCACATCAGTGAAAAATACACAATTGTACAACATGACCTCAGGGCACGGTTCTTCTACGGCCCATCCAGGTCTCACTGAATCTTGGCGGAATCTTCCACCCCACCTCTCATCATTGTTGCGTCCATCATTCTTCTTCATGGGAGAGTGCTGCATATATTTTTGTCCATGTCCCTTTAAAAGTTGACTGCAAAAAATAAACCTGCTACAATACGATACGATATGATATAACTTTATTTATCCTTGGAAGGAAATTGATCTGCCAACAGTCATAAAACACAAGTTACACAAAACATTAAATTAAAGTGACGAGTGGAAAGGATTGGGGTTATGCAAAAGGGGGGTGAGGATGGGAGGGGAGTCAGACTATCCCACAACAGAAGGGGGAGGAGTTGTACAGTTTGATAGCTACATGGAAGAAGGATCTCCTGTGGTGTTCTGTACTGCATCTTAGTGGAACCAGTCTGTTGCTGAAGGTGCTCCTCAGGTTGACAAGTCTGTCATGGAGCGGGTGACCTGTATTGTCCAAGATGCTCCGCAGTTTGAGGAGCATCCTCTCCTCCAAGACCACCTCCCATGAACCCAACTCCACCACCAGGACAGAGCCAGCCTTCCTGATGAGTTTGTTAATCCTGTTGCCGTCCGCATCCTTCACTCTGCTGCCCCAGCACACAACAGCGAAGAAGAAGGCACTGGCTACCATCGATTGGTAGAACATCTGCAGCATCTTGCTGCAGACGTTGACGGAGCGGAGCCTTCTCAAAACGTACCGGGTCTGTCCCTTCTTGTAGAGGGCCTCAGCATTCCTGGAACAGTCCAGTTAACTGTCCAGGTACACTCCAAGGTAGTTGTACTCCTTGGTAAACTGCACATCCACAACATTGATGGAGACAGAGGACAGGGGTGTTCCTCTCCTCCTAATGTCTACCACTAACTCCTTAGGATTGTCGGTGTTGAGCTGCAGGTGATTCAACAAAGTCGTTGACTACACCTCTGTATTCAGCTTCCCACCGCTCACAGAGTCATCTGAAAACTTCTGCAGGTGGCAGGAGTCTGAGTTATATCTGAAGTCCAAGGTGTAAGGATAGAGGACCATTCCCTGTGGGGGCCCTGTGTTGCTCACTATCATGTCCGAGACACAGTTCTGTAGCCTAATATATCAGGTAGTTGGTGATCCAGGACACCAATGGAGCATCCACCTGCATCTTCATCAGTTTGCTCCTTGGAAGTGCAGGCCGGATGGTGTTAAAAACACTGGAGAAGTAATAAAACATGTGCTTCCCGGCTTATCCAGGTGAGCTTAGGAACGATGGAGCAGGTGGATGATGGCGTCCTCAACCCTCATCTTTGTTTGGTAAGCAAACTGCAGGGGGTCCAGGTAAGGTATAACTTTGTCTCCATGAAGACAACCACATCAATTCCATACAAAATGAAATGCTAAAACTGACAATCTCAATAGGAAATATCGGAAAAACAATGGATGAAAACAAAAATAGAGTTTAGGTACATTACAATAATGAGGTTTACAATAAAGCCAGAGATAGCAGGAGATGGTTCAGACGTTGATAAGGCATAGGAGCAGAATTAGGCCAGTCGGCCCAAGGATTCTGCTCTGTCATTCAATCATGGCTGATCTATTTTTTCCTCTCAATGTCATTCTCCAACCTACTCACTGTAACCTTAGACATCCTGATATAGATATAAATATATAAATACCATAGCAGATTAAATTGCAGATGAAATTAGGAAGAGATGACTGGTGGATAAAACAGACCATTCTGCACACCATACAGGAGGCTGGTGTCCCAGAGGTGAGGGGACTGCTATTTACAGACAGGTGGCCACAATTCATGATCGCTGCCACTGGCATACTAAAAACCAATGCTGAATACTAATGCTACACTTTGTATACTGTATATTTGAACTTAAACACCATGCTATTGTTAGAATGCTTTCATTACTTACAGAGAACCTTTCAGGTGTGCACATAATTCTTTAGTTTGTGGTACCGGATTGGCAGATGCCTGATGGAACGGACTGCCCAAAGTATTTTCAACACTAAATTGAGGAAAAAAATACTTAAGAAACTAAAATTAAAAAATAAATACATTGCACATTTGTAAAACCAAGGAAATAACACTATTTTGTTTTCATTATATGAATTCTCTTTCATTATTGTTATAGATTTTATTACTATAGTAACATACTTCACAGAAAGTGCCAATGCAAATACCAATCTCAACCCCATTACTGCTTTGCTCTGCTTTTGTAGCATCCATACCTTTCTTGATTTAGATCAAATCCATTACTGTTACTGCTAGAAACCCGATTTTCTGCATAATATTTCTATCAACTCCCAGACCACCATATGGGTTTGGGCCTGGGTGTTAGCAACGTTGACGTCTAATCAAGTTACAACCTGAACTTCACATTAATAGTGTTAAAGAAGGAACTGCAGATGCTTGAGAATCGAGGGTACACAAAAGGCTGGAGAAACTCAGCGGGTGCAGCAGCATCTAAGGAGCGAAGGAGATAGGTGACGTTTCGGGTCGAGACCCGTCTCGACCCGAAACGTCGCCTATCTCCTTCGCTCCTTAGATGTTGCTGCACCCGCTGAGTTTCTCCAGCCTTTTGTGTACCCTTCACATTAATAGCTTATGTTGTGCCTTTATTTAAGAAGGACAGCAAGGAAAAGCCAATGAACTACCATCTAGTGAGCCTTAAATAAGTAATGGGAAAATGATTGGAAGGTGCAGTATTCTGAGAGACAGAATTTATCTGCATTTGGAAGCTAAGGACCAATGAGGGATAGTCAAAGATTCATAGAGTCAAGACACAAAAAGCTGGAATAACTCAGCGGGACCTGCAGCATCTCTGGAGAGAAGGAATGAATGACGTTTTGAGTCGAGACCCTTCTTCAGTGTCATACAGCATGGAAACAGGCCCTTCAGCCCAATTTGGCCATGTTGACCAAGACATCGCATCTACACTAGTCCCACCTGCCCACGTTTGGCCCTTATCCCTCTAAACCTTCCCTATCCATATGTCTGTCCAAATGTTGTTATAGTTCCTGTCTCAGCTACTTTCTTTAGCAGCTCATTCCATATTCCCACCACCTTCTGTGTGAAAATGTTGCCCTTTGGGTTCCTATTAAATTTTTCTCCTCCCACCTTTAACCTCAACCTTTATCAAATTTTTACTACTGTCACAGCCTATCCCTATATGAAAATTAAATTCCTGCTTTTCTTGCCAGCAATTTCAACTATTTCCTTGTGCTCTCCTCAATGGCATCCTATCTCTATAAATTGAAGTTCATTACAAATTAAAATACCGTTCTACAACCGGCATGGTCCTATTATCGGGACCTATTATCGGGTGTTCCTATATTCACAAATATTAGTACCAGCCAGCTTCATGATTTTTTTAATTTCAGCCTGTTTCAAATCCCTCAGCAGTTTTGGCATGCCCAATCTCAGTAACCTCTTACAGATCTGCAATCTTCCATAAACCTGTTTTCCAAAATCTGGCTTCCTACATACCAATAGTCATTACCTGGGTCAGGCAACATCTGTGGAAGAAAATGGTCAGAAAACATTTCAGGTTGGGACAATTCTTCAGAGCCCCATCAAAGTGAAGAAGGGTCTTAACCCAAAACATCATCTGTCCATTCCCTCCATAGATGCTGCCTGACACGCTGAATTCCTCCAGCACTTTGTTATTTGCTCAAGACTCCAGCATCTGCAATCTCTTATATCACCATTTCTATCTCCCTCTACTGATGATTATGCCTAAAGCCATCCAGCCCATAACCTATGGAATTCTCCCACTGAACTGTTCCAGGTCCTCATCTCTCCACAATCTTTTGCTGACTCTCTTTATAGAATCATAAAATCATAGAAAATAGGTGCAGGAGTAGGCCATTCGGCCCTTCGAGCCTGCACCGCCATTCAATACGATCATGGCTGATCATCCAACTCAGTATCCTGTACCTGCCTTCTCTCCATACCCCCTGATCTCTTTAGCCACAAGGGCCACATCTAACTCCCTCTTAAATATAGCCAATGAACTGGCCTCAACTACCTTCTGTGGCAGAAAATTCCACAGACTCACCACTCCCTGTGTGAAAAATGATTTTCTCATCTCGGTCCTAAAAGACTTCCCCTTTATCCTTAAACTGTGACCCCTTGTTCTGGAGTTCCCCAGCATCGGGAACAATCTTCCTGCATCTAGCCTGTCCAACCCCTTAAGAATTTTGTAAGTCTCTATAAGATCCCCCCTCAATCTCCTAAATTCAAGCGAGTACAAGCCGAGTCTACCCAGTCTTTCTTCATATGGAAGCTTGCCTCTTTGTTGGGTACGTCGAACAATCCTTGTTCTCGGCGTACCAGGGCCCCATCCCCGACCTCTACCTCCGTTACATCGACGACTGCTTTGGTGTCACCTCCTGCACCCACACACAACTGACTGACTTCATTCATTTCACCACCAACTTCCATCCGGCACTCAAATACACTTGGACCATTTCCGACACTTCCCTACCATTCCTTGACCTCACCATCTCTATTGCAGGTGGCTCCTGACCGACTCCACTACAAACCTACTGACTCCCACAGCTACCTGGACTACTCTTCCTCCCACCCTGCTTCCTGTAAGGACTCCATCCCCTATTCCCAATTCCTCCGTCTACGCCGCATCTGCTCCCAGGATGAGGTGTTCATACCAGGTCATCACAAATGGCCTCATTCTTCAGAGAACATTCCCTCCCCCACTATTGATGAGGCTCGCACCAGGGTCTCCTCCATACCCCGCAACACTGCCCTCGCTCCCCCACTCGCAAACAGGGCAGAGTCCCCCTGGTCCTCACCTTTCACCCCACCAGCCGGCAAATACAACATGTAGTCCTCCGCCAGTTTCGCCACCTCCAACGTGACCCCTCCACCCGCCACATCTTCCCATCTCCCCCCCTGTCTGCCTTCCGCAAAGACCGCTCCCTCCGCAACTCCCTTGTCCATTCTTCCCTCCCCTCCCACTCTACCCCTTCCCCGGGCACTTTCCCTTGCAACCGCAAGAAATGCAACACTTGTCCCTTCACCTCCCCCCTCCACTCCTTTCAGGGACCCAAGCAGTCCTTCCAGGTCCGACAGAGGTTCACCTGCACCTCCTCCAACCTCATCTACTGCATCCGCTGCTCCAGATGCCAGATGATCTATATCGGTGAAACCAAGCGGAGGCTTGGCGATCGCTTCGCCGAACACCTCCGCTCGGTCCGCAATAACCAACCCGACCTCCCGGTGGCTCAGCACTTCAACTCCCCCTCCCATTCCACATCCGACCTCTCGGTCCTGGGCCTCCTCCACGGCCAGAGTGAGCAACACCGCAAGCTGGAGGAACAGCACCTCATATTCCGCTTGGGGAGTCTGCATCCTTTGGGCTTGAATATTGAATTTTCTCAATTCTGTTAACCCTTGCTGTCTCCTCCCCTTCCCACCTCTCCCTCAGCCCTCGGGCCCTGGCATTCCCTCTATCTCCATCTCCCTCCCCCACCCCAGTCGCACCAGCTTCTCATTTTCACACCACAAACAGCTTACAATGGCTTGTTCCCTTTATCACCGATACTTTTTTGCACATCTTTCACTCATTGTTCCTTATCTCTCCACATCACCGTCTATATCTCTCGTTTCCCTGGGGGTTATCCCTGGACCAGTGCTCTAAGAAAGGAATAGGCGACGTTTCGGGTCGAGACCCTTCTTCAGAAGGGTCTCGACCCGAAACGTCGCCTATCTCTTTCGCTCCTTAGATGCTGCTGCACCCGCTGAGTTTCTCCAGCTTTTTGTGTACCCTTTCTTCATATGGAAGTCGTGCCATCCCAGGAATCAGTCTGGTGAACCTTCTCAGTACTCCCTCTATGACAAGAATGTCTTTCCTCAGATTAGGACGTGCTTTTCAGGAGCTGGTTTTGGTCATTCATTCAAATAGTTTCGGTCACTTCCAAACTTTTAGCCAGGTACACATCTGTGCAGTAACTTATAACGCTTTACTACATTGATGGCACTGTGTAAACGCAAATCACTGTCGGCTGAAGAGCCACGTGGAAGCGAAATGTTTACACATTTCCAGGATGAGAGGTTTAATCTATATTTGTGCTGGGGGCAGGATTAAAAGAAGCTTGACACAAAATGCTGGAGTAACTCAACGACCCTTCTTCAGTCTCGACCCGAAACGTCACCCATTCGTTCTCTCCAGAGATGCTGCCCTGTCCCGCTGCCACTCCAGCATTTTGTGTCTTTCTTCGATTTAAACCAGCATCTGCAGTTCTTCCCTGCGCATTAAAAGAAGCCTCTACTTTCCCTGAATAATGCTCAAAAGTGAGTGTATGAAGTGGAAATGCACACAGCTTATTAAATCTTTGTTGTTTATCAACTCTGCTATCAATTGGATTAATCGGACTATCAGTCGGATCAAACAGAAGTGTCCGCGAATGTCATTTGTTGGTGCTGGTGCCTTTGCAATGAAACAATCGGGGGGCGCAAGATGGTGCGAAGCAACAAAGAAAACAGACTCAGATTTACAAAAATCGCCCCACGTTCAATCAATCAGCAAACAAGACAACCCCCACCCATGAACCCCACTGTGGATCTCTTGGTCACCCCCAGCCCCCACTACAGCCTGACCCCATGTTCCCCGGGACACCCCCACCCCACACTGGGGCCTGTCCTCCCCGGGTCACCCACTCACTCGCCCTCATCCTCCCGCCCGCCACGGCCCCCCCACCCGCTGGCGTTCACCCCCCCCCCCCCCCCCCCATCACCGCCATCACCCGTCCCTCGGGGTCCGGGCCCAACTCTCTCCCCGGGACCCCGCCCTCAGGATCGGCCTCCTCACCCGTGCCGCTGCCATCACTCTCGCCGACTCCCGCTGGAGGAGGGGGGACGAGCGGCAGCCGCGGCCGGCGTGCTGGTCGCCATGGAAACCGGCGGGAGGGCGGGCGGGCGGGGCGGGACTGGGCCCGGCGGCTGCTCGTGTGCGTGCGCGTGTGCGTGCGCGTTCACGGCGGAGGACGGCGTACGCGTCCACTGGGCCCGGCGGCTGTGCGCGAGTGCGTGCGCGTTCACGGAGGGGCGACGTACGCGTCCACTGGGCCCGGCGGAGGCGCGCTACCCACCAGCTGAGTTAGGGTCTCGGACACAGCCAAGAACTGCGTTTATGTCATTGTAATTATAATTAACATTAGCCACGTGTGTAACAAAATGTGGCACCTATCCCATCCACTCACAACGTCCCCCTCACAACCTGTCACCACATTGAGGCCGGTATTTCGGCCCATCGAGCCCATGCTGGCCCATTCCCAGTGTCGTGCCTCGATTTAAGAAGGGCTGCAATGGAAGGAAAAGCCTGGGAACACACCTGCCCTAACTTGACAAAAGAAAGCAACTGACAATTTTGTCATAATTGAGATATTGCTTGGTTTAGGGTATTTGAGATATGCTCTACACAATGGCGAATAAAATTTGTATTCTCTGAGTACAATTTGAAAATATTTATACCAGAGAAGTAATAAATTCCATCACAGTTGCTTCCTTTTGTCAAAGTAGGGCAGTATAGCTCACGCAGATCCAACATATATGAATGATGTTTTATAAATGTGCATTGCTTGTTGCATGCAAACATTATTTGCAAAGCCAAAGAACATATTTTTCCAATACCAGGGCAATTTATGCATACATTGATGGGCTACAGGATGTCATTGTTGGAATGGGCACGGAAGAGTCACCAGGTTGTTACGTGGTTTCAGCTTTCAGTTGATATAAAGCACAGATGTAAAAGACTCTAAGGCATTGATCAAGGATATGTAACAATCATCCTTAACTGATTCAATGTATTATCTCTCTCATTTTGTACTTGTAATACCCTGCTGTGACATTTGATTGAAATCTTTCTGGACCACCTGTGGTGAGAGCGACTAAATTAATTTTGTTCTCAGAAATGAGGAATACTGCAGTTTTTTAAACAGCAGGAGGTTCGTGCACTGTAATTGCTCACAAGAACTGTCAAAAATAAAACACTCTGCCTTCCACATACTTTTACCCACAATAATTGCAGAATAGGTGAAAAGGGACACTGAAGAATATTGATTGATAGTGGCAAATTTTGCAGGACACAATTCGAAATGAACTTCTTCAGAATAGCTGGTAAATGTAGCAATAGTCATAGCAAATCCATCCTGTGGCATCACATAAAATTATAAACATAATACATATGTGACTCATCATAATAGTTCAAAATTATCAATTTTCTTCAACCTTTTATAGTTCAGACCATAGAGAAAAGTTTATAATACTGATATTTTATATTGTATTTTTATGTTCTCTGAAATATTGAAACACACAGATCATTGTACAAATATTCAGGCAATTCATTATCAATAAGTTGATCAAGTCCAAATTCATCCTCGAGTACACAGTCTTCTCACATGTAAATGAAAAGGAAATGTTAGATTTACATCAGATCCTAAATCTTGTAGAATTTAGGAGTTGTTAAGGAAATTACATTGAATTAAAGACTATAATTTCACCAACACTTTTTTTTTTGATCATTTTACAGAATTTGGAAACAATGTCAAATATCCAGTTTCATGTATTTGTCAGGACTTTGGCAGTGAGTATGATCATCTTGAGATGGTAGTGGCAAGACATCTGCTTGGATTTCTGCAGGACGTCTGGTGAAGGTACTCACACATTGCTGTTGGAACAGCTGTTCCAAGATCTAGAGTCGGTGATAATGAAGGACAGGTGATACATTTCCAAATCATTCTATGGAGTAACCAGCAGGCAGTGATGTTCCCATATTCATACAGCCCAAAACCCTTCTTGTGGTGGAAGCCTTGGATTTGAAAGGTACTGCTGACAGAGGCTAGGCAAGTAAATAGAGTCTGCATTCATTTAATTCCCCAGAGTGGTAAACATTAGGTAGACATTTGGCTTAGTTGCTTGTTAAATGTCCATGAACCTAAAGTTCAGAAACCAAGTACCACACATGGTCACTACTAGTTAATACAAAGAACTGAGAAGATATCCTGTCCTTGAATATACAGCTGAAAATATTAATACCATTTGCCATTGCACCGAACATAAAAAATGCAGCAAAGTCTTTCACTTTAAACAGAATACAATTAATTCATAGTCAGGTCAATGTGCAACTTAGAGATGAGATGATGCAGGTGAGTTTGAGATAAAGATACGGTGAGAGATGAAAGTTTTCCTTCAACTCTTACTATGACTTAGTTTAGAGATACAGTATTGAAACAGTCCTTTTGGCCCATCAAGTCCACACCGACCAACAATTACCCCAGCACTAGTTCTATATTATCCCACTTTTGCATCCTATACGCAAGGGGCAATTTACAGAAGCCAATTCACCTACAAACCTGTACCTCTTTGGGTTGTGAGGGGAAACCAGAGTACCTAGAGAAAACCCATGCTGTCACAGGGAGAACATGCAAATTTTGTACAGACAGCACCCACAGTCAGGATCAAAACCAGGTCTGTGGGACTATAAGGCAACAGCTCTATCACTGCGCTACTGATATTTGTTAAATCCAACATCAGGCTTCATTTCACCTTGTGCGATCGTCAAAACAAAATTATGGTGTGTTTGAGGAAGGATCATAAAACAGCACAAAATAATTTCATCCAAACCTTGATTTTGACTGAAACAGAATATTTTAACATGGATAATATCGTGGCTCAAACTCTAGCAAGTTGTCCTTAAGGCTGCACTCCATTTCCAAAAGTAATTACAACAATTCATCTTTAAACACAATTTGTCATGATAATAGATTGTCAGTTAGATTATTGCTTTAAATACACTAAATTATTCTATATAAATAGTCTTTGTTCAGTTATGAAATAGGTTAAATGAAATAATTAAATGTGTATCATACTAGTTTATCAATGCAAAATATTTCTAACAAAAGCCTTTTTCTGCAGCCATTCTATGTCATGCAAAAGTCACATTATAAATAGGCATAAATTTTACAGTTATGATTTCTTCTTAACAAGTCAGTAAGAGGTTGTGTTGTGATAAAGGAGTGTCATAAGGCTGCATTGTATGATGAAAAACAGCAATTTCTACATTATTTCACATTGTCAGCAAATAACATTTTAACCAGGTCACAACTAATTCAGTTTGTAAATAAATGTCCATTTCAATTTGTATATAAATGTCCATTTTCAGGAAGACAGAAGAGCCATTCTTTCTTCTGGACTTTATACGAGAGTCCCATTTTTTCTGTCGTATTTTACCACAGGTGTGAAGCTTATGGTAGCATACTCTGTTGCGTTTTCTTTCTGATTTGCTCTAGCTTGTTTGACTGTTTTCCGAGACTTTTGTTGGATCACCTGGATTTCAGCATAATGGACATCTTCCAGCTTTTTCTTATTCACTACAGCATAGACTGGTATGTCAGGGGCTACTTCATCATAGGCAGGAGAGTCTTCATGTGCCTGCAATATGGAAATAACAAATAATGGGATTTTCAACTTGAAAATGTTGATCCTGTGTCAATGAATCAATTTCCTGCAGTGTAGAGCAAATAAGGGAGGGAAACGTCTAGGTGATCAGGCCCACCACCACAGTGTCATCAGCAAACTTGATGATGGAGTTGGAGCTGAACCTGGCCACACAGTCATGTGTGTACAGGCAGTACAGTAGATTGGGTTGATCACTTAATGGAGTTGTATTACAGGCCTCCCAAACAGTCAACTGGAAGAGGAAATGGTGGAAACAGATACAATCACTATATTCAAGAGACATTGAGACATGCAAGGCATAGAAGAATGGATATAATGGGCAAATGTGATTAGTGAAGATGAGCTAAAAGATTGGCAAGGACGTGGTGGGCTGAAGGGCCTGGTTCTGTACTGTACAACTCTAGGTCCTAATCTATATTGTTCAATACAATTACCTGCACGTGTTGACCATCTCTTGCCCTGGTGTTAGAACCTATAAAAAAAGATTTTAAAAATTAGTATCATATTTGAGGCAAAATAGAAAGTAAACATTTGTTTACAACTATATAAAAAAGCCTAGAAAGTTGGGATTCCTCCATCGAGACTGACTGTAGGACTTCCCAATTGACAAGATTGCACTTTTCCATTTTAAAATTAGTTGGCACACAATAGATGATATGAGAGGGGAATTTGCCAATCTCTGCTTTTCAAGCACCTGCTTTTCCTCCGTGTTTCTTTAATTGTTCTATTAAGGGCACACAGCTGAAAGAAAAGCATTCATGTACCCTTATCCAACCATCAAGTGATACTAGACATCTGTGTGTGATGGTACTACTCATTAAATGCTAAATGTTTAAAATTAATGTTGTAAAATCCAATTAGGAGAAGGCTTCAAGTCTGATAAAACATGTGATAACACAGGATATTAGCTTAGCTCGCCCCCACTGAAATCCCAACAAAGCATTTACAGGACCGTTACAAAACATGGCCTACTCTAATACAAAGGGAGACACACAAAGAATAAAAGCAGCGCAGTGGTGCAGCGGGTCGAGCTGCTGCCGCACAGCATTAAAGATCGGGTTCGATCTTGACTGTGTGTGCGCTGCACGTTCTCTCTGTGACCACATGGGTTTCCCCCGGGTGCTCTGGTTCCCCCCCACCACATCCAAAAGCAAGTACATAGGTTAACTGGCTTCTCTAAATTCTCTGTCATTCAATCATGCTGATCTATCTTTCCCTCCTAACCCCATTCTCCTGCCTTCTCCCCATAACCCTCGACACTAATCAAGATCTGTTAACTTGTACTTGTTAATATTGTCTTTTTGCATACTCATCCTAAACTAGAGGTTTTTTTTAATTTCCGCTTCCCTTTCCATGCACCACAAGCTTGTTGGTTTTTGTTTTGTTTTGTTTTTTTCAGTGACCAACTCCATCAGAAGGTGGCACCACCAGCAAGATAACCTTTCCGCATCTGTGCCCAGTGACATCCAGTGGCCTGAACCAAGTGGTGCACCACACAGTAAAACAAAGCAGTCTTTGTAGCAGTGCAAGGAATGTGCTACTTGATGGTTAAATATTGGCCAGGACACCCAGCGAGAATGTCCTGATAATAAAGAGTTAGTGCATTCACATGAGAGAAGGCACCGTGGTGGGCAGATCACCCTACCACCTTCTCACACAGCAGTGCCTGGATAGTACACACAATCACCAGTGGTAAAAGAGATGAAAACAAATAATAAGTAAGTAAAATGTAGGTT
Source organism: Okamejei kenojei (assembly GCA_035221665.1). Lineage (NCBI taxonomy): Eukaryota > Metazoa > Chordata > Chondrichthyes > Rajiformes > Rajidae > Okamejei > Okamejei kenojei. Next base: position 26,508,527 of record CM069159.1, on the reverse strand, counting down.
TTGGTCAGTACAGGAAAGACGTTATTGCGCTGGAAAGGGTCCAAATGAGATACCGAGGTTGTTGCCAGGACTAGGAAACTGTGGGCATGAGGAAAGATTGGAGAGGCTGGGCTTGTTTTCTTTGGAACCGAGGTATCTGAAGGTAGACTGAATCAGGGTGCATAACATTATGAGGGCCGAGCAGAGGAAAGACAATGCCTTACAAGGGTGGCCAAAATTCAGAAGGTGTAAATTTAGAATGACTGGTGGAAGCAAAAAGCAATGAGGTAAAGTTTGTTTTCACCCAGACGGTGGAGCTCTGGGTGAGTGCCTTAAATTCACTGCCTTAAATAGTGGTAGAGGCAAAAGCTCTCATTGTGTTTAATGAAATGCCTGGTGAACAGTCAAACAGCTGAGAGGTCTCAGTGCCTGGACCTGGTGCTCGGTGGTCAGGTAGCGATATTTCAGCACAGATGTGACATAATGATGAATCTCCTGTGTCAGATCCAGCTGAGGATTTACAGATTTGCTGTTTTTTACTTCATCGTAGAATTAATTAATGGGTTACCGACTCTCCTGAACACTCACCTGTACTGTTCTTTTTTGATTTACTTTTTTCGGATTTTTTCCTGTAAGAGAAAAAATGTCAGTTATTGAAATTTGTAATTAAAGGGCATATTTTATACATACACTTGCGCAGCGGATAGGTGGGCTTGAATACCAGACTGAAAAGTGTCACAAAAGGGAATAAGGGTGAAGGACTGGGATGGAATGGGAGGAATGTCAACACTGGCGCTCTGAGAGTCAGTTTAAGGCAGACTGCTCTTGGTTCATTATTAATTCAGACTTTGATATTGTACAATTCGATTTTAAATCAATGAACAAATTAGATAATAAAGGGAGAGGCAAATATGAGTCCTGGGAAAATTACGTGATTCCTACAATGCACCAAGAAGGCTGCTTCATTAATAATCAGTTTAGTTTATTGTCACGCGTACCGAGGTACAGTGAAAGTTTGTTGCGTGCTAACCAGACAGCAGAAAGACAATACACGATTCCAATCGAGCCATCTGCTATAGGGAATAACATTTCGTCCCATAAAGTCCAGATAAAGTCCAGTAAAGTCCAATCAAAGATATTCTGAGCATCATGCAAGATTTATTAATGACATTAAATTAGTCAGAGCCATACGGCATGAAAACTGCCCTTCTGCCCCACTTCCTCATGCTGATCAAGATGACCCATCTATGTTAGTTCCACCTGCCTGGATTTGACCCATATCCCTATGAACATTCCCTATCCATTAATCTGTCCAAATATTTTTTAAATGGTGTTACAGTACCTGCCTGACCTACCTCTTCTGGCAGCTCATTCCATATACCCACCACACTGGGTGTGGAATAGGTTCCCCCTCAGGTTCCTATTAAATCTTTCCCCTCTCACCATAAACCCATGTCTCTGATTCATGATTCCTCCAGTCTGGGTAAAGGACTCTGGGTATTCACCCAATCTGTTCCCCTCATGATCTTATACAGCACTGTAAGATCACCTCTCAGCCTCCAACGCTCCAAGGAATAAAGTCCAAGCCTGCCCAACCTCTCGCTGTTGCTCAGACCTTCAAAACCTGGCAAAATCCTTGTAAATCTTCTTCGTACCCATTCCAGCTTAACACCTGAATCATTATCGAGAATTGTGGATATTACTGCATTTTTCCTTTGCAACTTTTAACACAATTGAGGTTGCAACTCTGGGCAGTCTCTGCTTATCTTTCACTTCGTCTTTTACAAATAGCCCATATTCTTGGTTGTAGTTTCCCCAATTGGTTACCTGCACAGTTCTGTCAATCTAAATCAAACTGTATCTGTTGTTTGCATCTCCTCTCTCCCATCAAGGCTCAAAGCTATAACTTTAATTTCCTGGTCTAGCTCCTCTCATTTTATTTTCTGAACATAACGTTTCTCCAACCAACAGCTTCAAATTGCAACTGATCACAAAGGGTTTGATACTTGGAATAAATGTGCAAGACTTAGACTTTGCCATAAAATTATTCTCAACTTCTACTTTACAATTGCACGGACAAGCCTGCCCTGCTCAGGTCCACCCATAGCTACCAGTCCAATCTGCAGATAATAAATAAACCAATCACTGCAGATGAGGACTTTCCATATGACACAGATAAGGGATTCCTTTTACACATTTTCACTACAGGGTCTTGACCAAACAACTTAATTATTAAATGAATCCCCATTTCATTCTCAGTTCTGTCCGTGCCCCTCTAAACCCTGCCCCTGGGGCAGCAGTGGCACAGCGGTGGAGTTGCTGCCTTACTGCGCCAGAGACCCAATCTCAATCCTGACTGCGGGTGCTGTCTGTATAGAGATTGTATGTCCTTCCCGTGGGCTTTCTCTGGGTGTTCCGGTTTCCTCCCACATTCCAAAGACATACAAATTTGTCGGTTGATTGGCTTCCGTAAAAATTATAAGTTTTCTCATGTGTGTAGGACAGCGCTAGTGTACAGGTATCTAGCGGAGGGGGCAGGACAAAGATAGAATGTAGTCAGAGACAGTAAGACTAATGGGAGAACTGGGAAGGGGGAGGGGAGGGGATGGAGAGAGAAAGCAAGAGCTATCTGAAGTTAGAGAAGTCAATGTTCATACCACTGGGGTGCATACTACCCAAGCAGAATATGTTATTCATGATGATCAATGCTGCGGCCAATTGATAATAGACACATTGAAATAGATTCAAAATCAAACTCAGCATCAAAATGTGCATAGAAAACCAGAGTAGGGTTCTAACTAACACTACATTATACAAAATACATTGGAACATTTTCACACTGGGCTGTTATGTAGTAAATTAAATCCCTTTCTAAATGAAAGGGAAGTGATAAATGTCATGAACAGCCAAATCTTCACTAGTAACAATAAATTGTCTGCATGTTCAAAGTACAAGACATTCCAAGTGTTCACACAATGTCACCAAACACGTTTTAACTGCGTCACATAATGGGCAGATGAGTGAAACTCAGAGGAGGCAATGGGAGCGAGAGATCTAGGGAGCAGAAGGCCAAGCTCGCCCTGGTGACAAGGGTGCACAGCTGTGGATCTACACATTCTCACCAAGACTGCATGAACCTGCTGGGTGCTCTGGTTTCCTCCCACCTCCAAGGTCATACTGTGAATCAAAGATCGCTATAGGATCTTTGCTGTGAATGGCGATACAATGAGAAACTGGAATAGATTACAGAATGGTTACAGAAAAGAAGGAAGTCATTTAGGCAAAATACCTTCGGGCAAGAGGAACAGAAGTGTGAAAATGCATACCTCCAGATTCAGAGGCAGTTTCTTCCAAGCTGTTATCAGGCAATTAAACCATCCTATCACCAACTGAGTGCAGTCCCAACCTATCATCCACCTCACTGGATACCCTCAGACTATCTTTAATCAGACTTTCCCTTGCACTGAACTTTATTCCCTTTATTATGTATCTATACACTGCGCGCATCTTAATTGTAATCATGTAGTCTTTTTTGCTTACTAAAACAGAAAAGCTTTTCACTGTACCTCAGTACATGTTGCAATAATAATAAACTAAACTGAATTGTTCTGGAAATATAACTCCAGTATATACAGTGGATGAACTGGGTAAGTGTCCTTGGAGCTGACAAGAGAGAGAGGAGATTTGGATAGCATGCAACAAAAAGCTTTTCCCTGTGCCATGGTACACAATAAACTAATCCATAATTTATTTGTCGGCCTTCACTAGAGCAACTTTCTCGTTCCACTTTCACTGAAACTTGTTGCAATTTTTTTTCTCCACTGCATATTTATCCAACTCCTTCCTGGTGGCCACAAAGGCACCAGCCTCCTCCACACCTGCAGGCAGTACATTCCAGATACCAAACAACCTGTGCTAAAAAACTACTAAACTATTAGAAATGCTACACTTGTCACTTTACCTTAATTGAGATTGCGGCATTTTAAAAAATATATAAGGGCGAGCATGATTTTCCTGCTTTTATACTCAATCTTTCATCTATAGTTCAGAACTGAGTAATAAAAGCAGAAAATGCTGCAAACACTGAGCCAGTCAGGCAGTATCTGTGGAAGGAGGAACAGTTCCTGTTCCGGCTTCAATACCCAGACTTGTGTGCCTTATTAACAGCATTTTCAAACTGCCCTGCTCCTTTGAATGATTTTTGCATCCATATTCCCGGGTCCCTCCTACACCCCATTTAGAATGATAACCTTTATTCCATATTGCTTTGCCAGTTTGTAATCTAAATTTCAGAGGCAGGGTATATTACACTCACACTAATATATGGCACAATCTGTGCCGCCCGCTAGGAATTAATTTTTAAACAATTATTGCTTCAGCAGAAGCTTGTACATGGAACTTGAGCTACAAAACAAAAGCCTGGGTTGAACTGTACCCTCGAGAGCAGAACAAATGTGACAACACGTCTGGCATGAAGATTTTGCTCATTTCACTCCAGCTCTATCTGCCCCTTAGTGTTGTATAATAGTAACTTACATGAGGTAATGAAAGATCAGCTCACACCACTTTACAATGGGAGACAACTATTTGCAATTGTTTTTTATTTTATTTTTTTAAATCAGGTGGAGCTGTAAATTAAATATGAGATGAGATAGGTATTCAGCCCACAAATTTGCAACTGAATCCTGCACCACAAAACAGAGACCACACTAACAGCTCACTAGAATTTAAACCCATCTTTTAAATATAAACAAGGTCGGACCATAATAGATCCTCCATACATTTCCTCAGTGTTCAGGAACTAATGGTGTTAGTGTTGCGATTGCAAACTGTCGATTTGCAGATCAGTCTCAATGGTCCTTTATTATCACACGTGCAGATGTACAACAAACTTATTTTTTGCATAGAGTCACTTTGGCCTTCATCAGTCAGAGTATAGATATTGGGGGGTGGGAGTCATGTTGCAGTTTTACAAGACGTCGGTGAGGCCACAATTAGAGTATTGCGTTCAGTTACATGAATATGGTAGGTTTAGAGGGATATGGGCCAAACACAGGCAGGTAGGACTAATGTAAATGGGACATGTTGTTCAGTGTGGGCAAGTTGAGCTGTACGACTCCATGAGTTCAATAAAGCATTGCCATATGTAGGCAAAGAAATACTGGGAGAATTTGTCAATCTATGTTTAGGTGCAATGTCATATAATTAATTATATGTGTTTTCGTATGTGGTCCACAGTCACACCTTACCAATGATAATAATAACTAGTAGCAAAATATTGAAAATTCACCAACTGCATTGTAATGGTGTTGCAAGTATTTCAGTGAATTGTATAGCTTCAGGCTCCACTTCCCTCTCAAATATTGACAATTAAATTGATAGTTAAGGCATTATTGGGATTTTTTTTGCCAAGCAAATGTTTAACTCCCAGTGTACTCATCTACGCCTCCTCCCCAACAATTAACCTTGTGAGCCCACAATATGGGCAATTGTAAGAGCAAATTTCTGTTGTTACTATGTCTGGCACCTGGTTTCCAGAAAGAATTGTACCATTGGTGAAAGTTTGCCAGACCGCAGTAAATCAGAACATTATCCATTGTGCAGGACTCTCTGGTACTTCCGTCCACCCGCCAGCTGTGTTTGCAAATCCCCAACATTACACCACCAGCTGTTAGACTTCTGCATAAAGATCCCTCTTAATCTCAATGAAATGGAGATCCAAGAAAGTCAGAAATATCACTGAATCACAATCAATGCTTTTCAGTTTACAAATGTTCAGAGGAGTTAAGGGCCTGTCCCACATAGGCTATTTTTTAGGCGACTACAGGCGACTAGGCTGTCGACACATGGTCGTCTGTATGGTCGTGAGTAGTCTCCTCAGTCGCCCAAAGAGTCATAGCGTCTTTCTGGTCGCCGCTGGATTTTAAACATGTTCAAAAATATTCTGCGACAGTGGGTTGATGCCAATGAGCATAGCTTGACTTCTCCTGACGTAGGTGCTGTCGTAGGTTGTCACCAGGTGACGTAGGTTGTCACCAGTGCTGACTGGTGAATTCCATTGCTGATTACCTACGTCAACTGGCAACAGGTACAGGCGACTGAATTGTCTTCAGTTGTCGCTGACAGGGTTGTAGCTTGTCGCAGGTGGATGTAGGTTGAGTTTGGTTGTCGCCTGTGTGGTCGTAGGTTGTCGTAGGTGGATGGGTCGCCGGTTGTCAGTAGCTTGCCGTAGCTTCACGTCGACTAGGTGGTAGGTTGTAGCTTGTCGTAGACATCGACGAAGGGGGGGGGGTCCAGTCGCTGGTTTTTTCGGCAACCTGCTACGACTATGACAGTCGCCGGCAGTCGCCTCAAAAAAAGTCGCTTATGTGGGACAGGCACTTAAGTCTCTGAATTAAGCAATGCCCTAATTATTGAATGCATATCCTGTTTGTCAAATTGCTCCAAGACCTCATCCCTCCATTTCCAGCAAACCCTTCAGCCCTATTGCCCTCCAATTACATCTTCTTTGGCACCCCATAAATACAATGCCCAGCTCTAGAATTACCTCCATAACTATCTCTACATTCTCCAAAGCATTTGACCTCGCTTTTCGTGACACTTGTATGATGAGTGTTTGACAGCACTGGGGCTGAACTTGCTGGAGTTTAGAAGGATGAGGGGGAATCTCATTGAAATCTATCAAATATTGAAAGGCCTGGGATGTGGATGTGGAGAGAATGTTTCCAGTAGTGAGAGAATCTAGGACCAGAGGGCACAGTCTCAGAATAAAAGGATGTACATTTACAATAGAGAGGAGGAATTTCTTAAGCCAGAGGGTGGTAAATCTGTGGAATTCATTGCTGCAGATAGCTGTGGAGGCCATCATTGGGTCTTTTTCAAGAAGGAAATTGATAAGCTCTTGATTGGTAAGGGCATCAAAGGTTATGGGGAGAAGGTAGGAGAATGGGGCTTGGAGGGAAAAATAGACTAGCCGTGATCAAATGGCAGAGCAGACTCAATCGGCCAAATAGCCTAATCCTGTGGGAAAGAAGTTTGGTTTTGATCACTGGGAAACAATTGTGGTTACGAGTTTTTTTAGATAGGCACATAGATGTGTAGGATATGGATCATTTGCAAGCAGGTGAGATCAAATTAATTTATTATCATATTCAGCACAAAGGGCCTGTCTCTGTGCTGTTATGATCTGTGTTCACAAACACCTGGGTGGAATTCATTCTATCCTTACAATGCTTACCATTATTTTCGTCAGGTATTTTACACTTTCTATATAGGAAGAGATAGATGTATATTTCCACTTCCAAACAATGTAGAAATAGATAATGGGGCAAAGTGTTCATCACACTGCCAGCAGAAACCAGCTTTACACAAACTACAAGCTTTATCTTCATTTTGATAAAGACATGAAACACGTTCAAGGTCTCCATCATTGGAATGCAACTTTTGCCACAGAAGAGCATGACTTTTAGAACAGGCTGTTCCAGTTTGTTCGAGAGAACTGCACACCCCAAAGTCCCCACCAAGGATTCAGTCAGTCCCTACACGATATGACATTAGCGAAGCCTACTGAGACCATCAGCATCAATAGTGTGATGGAGCTGATACACAATGCTCAGATCATGGTCCATTCCCAGACCAGAGCGGAAAAAAAAAGTTCAGAAGTCATACGAGCATTCAGCCCATCGAGTCAAGTCCGCCATTCAATCTATTCCTCTCATTCTCCTGCTTTCTCTCTGTAACCGTTGATGCCCTTTGTAACCAAGAATCTGTCAAAATCTGCCATAAAACTACCAAATGATGGCCTTCACAACCGTCTACGGCAATTGATTCCACAAATTCACCATCCTCCGAATAAAGAAATGCCTCCTCATCCCCTTTAAAAAGGTACGTCCTTTTATTCTGAGCCAAATGCCCTCGTCCCAAATTCTCCCACTAGTGGAAATATCCTCTCCACATACCAAATTGTGCAAGGCCTATATCGAGTGTAAGTTTCAATGATGTCCCCCCCTCATCCTTCTAAACTCGAGCGAGTACAGGCCCACTGCCGTCAAACGCTCATCATATGCCAACCCGATTTTCCCCAGGGTCTTTCTCGTACACATCCTTTGGACCCTCTCCAATGCTAGCATATCCTTCCTCAGATATGGGGCCGATGCAAAACTGCTCATAATAATCCAAATGTTGTCTGATCAGTGCCTCGTAAAGTCAATGCATTGTCCTCTTTACTACTGGTTCAACTTGCAAATTAACTTTTTGGGATTCCTGTACCAGCACTCCCAAGTCCCTTTGCACCTCCGATTTCTGAATCGTCTCCCCATTTAGAAAAGAGTCTACGCCTCTATTCCTACTACTAAAATGCATGACCCCACACTTTGCTTCCCTGTATTCCATCTGCCATTTAATTACCCACTCTCCCAACCTATCCATGTCCCCGCTTTCTCTACACTATCTGCCTCTAAAGGGGACACATTTGGCACAGGAGGGGGAAGTAAGATGGCAGGAGACTACACAGCAGAGATGTGGAATGTCAGCTGCGAAGGGTGGATTAGCTGCGCATTGAGGAATATGAAGCTATAGGAACTAAGACCTAAAGGAGATTGACTAACTTTATGGATCTTCAAAAGAGCTGGAGCACACGCGATAGGCCGAACTGCCCCCTCTCACCTACACGGTGCAATTGTACTGAAGTTCTCGTTTGCCAAGTACATTAAAAAAAACACCTGTAGATTGCGCCATTAATAAATATCTGAGTATTAATCCACCCCCGGCTTCTGTGGAGGGCTGATTGGGAATCCTCCCGGGATAGACACGACAGCGACCGGCGTGGGATAGATGTCCCGGGACCGGCCTGGGATACATCGCCCCAGTGAGCCCCGGCTGGTCCGGGACACTTCACACAATCTGCCAGTGACAAAGCTGTCTTTATAAAGCAACTTCGGATCAGTGCCAAACTTATTTAACAACTTTACTTCCTCCGGGAAACCCCTGCGTTAAAAAAAAAGCGTCGAAATATTTGCGTTCACTCGCTCTCTCTCTCTCTACAAACGCTTGTGGGCATTTATTTACGTTGCTGAGCGATGGAGTTTCTCCGCAATTATTTCAACAGGTTTAACGCGGTTTCAACCGAGTAAACCAGGGCCACATATATCTGGGCGACGCCTCAAATAAAGCCCAGTGTCTGGGCGAAATAGTTTGAAGATGAGTCAGGGCTAAAAGACGAATATAACTTTTTGTTTGAAAAGTAGGTCATGAAGGGGAAAAAAAAAAATTCAACACGGAGAACGCAGCAGCCGATTGTCAACCCCCCGGCTGCCCGTGTTAAATCCACCAGGAAAGTGGTAAACAAACTCGAGTAAAGTCGCTTTAACTTAAAGCGACTTGAGGGGGGGGGTTAAACCCTCGACCAGTCTTGCTAAAGGTTACATTATGTGTAAAATAATAGGTCTTACGCGGTTGTGCAGAGCCGGAGGACGTTGCCCATGGCCCCCTCGGCGCCGTGCCATCCACGCCGGCCGCCCAAAGCAGCCTCTTGCTCCTGTCCCTGGCACAGGTGACCGACCGACCGACCAAGCCGGGAAGTGTTGGTCCCGACGAGGGAAATGTTATATGCGTGACACAACAGGTGTATCAACTATTTCTATCCTGCAATTCACCAATCATTCATTCCATCCCATTTATGCTCGGTTCCTGCCTGTGTTTGGTTTTGCTTTTGCGCAGGGCAGGAAGGCGGTACTTGCGTTTTGACTCTTAGTCATTTTTCACAACACTCCTTCAGTCTGTGGCGTAAAAAAAAAACCCCGGCCAAAACGAAACATTATTTGTATGAACGAACTTCTTATAACCCTAGTCTGCTCCACCCTCGGTCGGCAGAGGGAGAGCAAAAACAGAGAGTACAACGCAAAGGTCAAAATGCTCACCACATAGTTGAAAGCGGGCGTGGGCAAAGTTCCTGTGTAGTCTTCCGTGTGCGTCCGTCAGATAGGGCAGGTCTCCACCTCGCTACTTCATTGCCTTGTTCTTCCTCAGACACACAATGCTGGAGTAACTCAGCGGGTCAGGCAGCATCTCTGGAGAAAAGGAATGGGTGACGTTTCGGGTCGAGACCCTTTATCAGACCCTGGGCGCTCTTTCAAGAGGCCGATGTAAGACAACTTGTGCATAGTCTTACAGTTGGAGTCATAGTCATACAGCACAGAAACATGCCCTTCAGCCCAACCGGTCCCTGCCGACCAAGATCCCCCATCTAAGCTAGTCCCATTTGCTCTTGTTTGGCCCCGGTCACTCTAAACCTTCCCGACCCATGTGTCCGGCCAAATGTCGTTTTAAATGTTGTTATTGGATCTGCCTCAACTGATGTTTCAGTGGGTCTGAAAGTTGAAGATTTACTCTGTGGAGTGTTCACTCCAAACATTGTAAAAAATATTAAAATTTTGGTAATTCCACCTGAATCCTGAATTACTGAAACAACATGCTGTGTACAAATTGGTTTCAGCTTTCTACATCACACAAGTGCCCATAAATCTGAAATAAAGTTCAATGTCTTAAGTTATTCAATGACTTTCAATTTTTGTCAAGACAATTCTCTTGCTGTCATTGCAAATTTCCTAGTAGAAACCTTAATGGTGATCATGATACATAAAGACATCCAGTTCTGATGAGATGTCATCAGCTGAAATGGTAACTATTTCTGTCTCCATGCTTGCTGCATGATCTTCTGAATATTTCCTGCATCTTCTGTTTTTTTCTAATTACATGGACATAACAGACTTACTTTACATATCATTATAATGAAACGACACCAATGATTTGGTTAACTAGAATCAATGGGTCATGATTGCTGTAACATTGGATAACCATAGTGCAGCTGGTAGAGAGAGCTTCCTCCTCCTCACAGGGCCAGAGATCTGGGCTTGATCCCAACCTCAGGTGCTGTCTGTATGGAGTTTGCACGTTCTTTCTGTGACCATGTAGGTTGCCTCTGGGTGCTCAGTTTCAAGGGTCAAGATAGAGAGGGTCAACAGTGTTCAAATGTCATATGTACCAAAACTGGAAGAATGACATTCTTACTTGCAGCAGCATAACAGGACTGTAAACACAGGACTTACTCAGTAGATAACTTAATAAACAAAAAAATCAGTAAATTAAAATAAATATTAGTGCAAGACAAAAGTCTGAATTCCCTAGTGCAACCAAGATTACTCATAGCTCATTGTTTAGTTGGTGTTTGTAGTGTTGTTGGGAAGAAGCTGTTCCTGAACCTGGAGGTCACTATTTTCTTGACCCTTGACTCTTCTCCTTGTGGGTTTCCTTCGGGTGCCCTGGTTTCCTCCCATACCCCAAAGATGTATGGGTTTGTAGGTTAATTGGCCCTCTGTAAATTGCCCTGGGTGTGTAGGGAGAGGATGAGCAATGGGAATAACATAGACCTAGTGTGAACAGATGTTCAACGGTTAGCAAGGACACGGTGGGCCGAAGGGATTGTTTCCAAGCTGTCTCTCTTAACGGAACTGAAATTAAACTAGATTATTCTATTTCTTCTTCTTTCGTGTGGCATGTACAGCCTAAAGTTGTAGGACAACTTGTTCTATTTGATCTTCCATTTGTGCATGTCGAGTTGATTGCATTAGTCGAAACAGGGCGGACCACGTGAAGGTTGCAATCTTCCACCCCATTATTCTACTGTGAGGGGAGTAACTGCAGATGCTGGTTTAAACCGAAGATAGACACAAAAAGCTGGATTAACTCAATGGGACAGGCAGCATCTCTGGATGAAGTCTGAAGAAGGATCTTGACCCAAAACGTCACCCATTCCTTCTAACCAGGGATGTTGCCTGTCCCGCTGAGTTACTCCAGCATTTTGTGTCTAGATTATTCTACTTTTGTCTGCAAATAATACCCTAGTTTTAAACAAACCTCACAAATTCCCCTTATAAATCAGTGGTTACGTACAGTCTGAAGAAGGGAAGCTACCCAAAATGTTATCTGACCATTCCCTCCAAAGATACTGACTGATCTGCTGAGTTTCACCAGCATTTGGCTTTTTGCTCACATTTCCAGCACCTGCTGTTCATTGTGCCTCTATCTCCTTACCTCGAGAACACATGAAAAGGATTTTGCAATTGTGCACTTCTTGTTCAACCTGCTTCACATATCAGGCATTTCTCATATTTGGGTCACACCCAGAAAGCATTTTGAAAGCTGTCAAGTGGTGGAGTGTAACGAACTGAAACCATTAACTTTCGTCCACCCATCACTAGATGATGCTCTATCGCCCAAAACCACCACCGTCTGTTTCACTCATCATTGACAGAAACGCTGAAAAGTCGGGACAAACAAAACCATAAAAGGCGCAACATTTATATGATAATCATAAAAAAGAAAAATGCTGCAAATTCTGGAATCTAATTAAAAAACAATAAATGCTGGACTTGCTCAGAATGTCAGGGCAGTGTCTATGAAGAGAGAAACTTTATCTTGAGTTCACGACATAGGAGTAGAATTAGGCCATTTGGCCCATCAAGTCTACTCTGCCGTTGAATCATGGCTGATCTATCTTTCCCTCTCAACCCCATTCCCCTGCCTTCTTCCCATAACCTTTCACACCCTTACAAATCACGAATCTGTGCATCTCCGCCTTAAAAATACCCAATGTCTTGGCCTCCACAGCCATCTGTGGCTATGAATTCCACAGATTCACCACCGTCTGATTCCTCCTCATTTCCTTTCTAAAGGTACATCCTTTTTATTCTGAGGCTGTGTCCTCTGGTCCTAGACTCTCCCACTAGTGGATCCTCTTAACATCTACTCTATCGGGCCTTTTACTATTCAGTAAGGTTCATAAGGTCCCCACACAACCTTCTAAACCTCAGCGAGTACAGTCAGACATCAAATGCTCATCATATGTTAACCCAATAATTCCCGGGATCATTCTCTCAAACCTCCTCTGGACTCTCTTCAACACCAGCACATCCTTCCTCAGATATGGGACTGAAACCTGCTCATAATACTTTAAATGTAGTCTGATCAATACCTCTGCATTACATCCCTGTTTTTTATTGTAGTCCTCTCAAAATAAATGGTAAAATTGCATTTGCCTTCCTCACTAACGATTCAACTTGCAAATGAACCTTTTGGGAATCCTGCACCACCACTCTCAAGTCCCTTTGCACCTCCAATTTCTGAATCCTCTCCCATTTAGAAAATAGTCTACACCTTTATTCCTACGACCAAAATGCATGACTGAACACTTTGCTACGCTGTAATCTATCTGCCACTTCTCTACCCACTCTCCCAACCTGTCCATCCTTCTGCAGAATCCCTGTTTTCTCTGCACTACCTGCCCCTCCACCTGTTCATTGACCTTAAATGTTAACTCAACAAAAGGAGATCAATTATTACAACGTAGAACAGTGCAGCACAGATACAGGCCCTTCGGCCCATCCCATCTGCACCAACCATGATGCCAATCTAACCAATCCCATCTGCCTCACGTAGTCCACACCCCTCCATTCTCTGCCTGCTCATACACATGTATAAATGTCTCCTAAATATCTCATCTGCTTTTTCCACTTCTCTTGGCAACACATTCCAGACACACCACTCTGTAAAAAATGCTTGCCTTTCTCATCTGCCTTAAATGAATATAGCCTGAAGGGATAAGAACAGGTACAGCCTGTTAACCTGCTCCATCATTCTGCAAGGTCCTAGATGATCTGATCTACGCATCCATCCCTGGTTTTCAAACCCTCTGACTCCATCTAGTTTCACAAATCTGCCTTATATTCTATGATTCAGCCACCACGATTTTCTGAATTTGGGAACTCCAAGGATTCTCAAAACTCTGAGAAGAGAAACTCCGTCTCACGACCATTGTAAATGGAGTAATCCTTATTTCCTATCTCTGACGGTAAAAGCATCCTCGCCACAGCCATTGCATCAGGCCCCAGACCTTACATGTTTTGATAAAATTAGCACTCACTTGTTCACGCTCTAATAATGCAATAAAAATGTTAACCTTGTCAGCAATGCCCAAATCCTCCAAAATAAATAAACTAAATAATACTTTGTTTAGTTTGATTATTACAGGTATTTGATTTATCAAACTTAATTGACATGCCGATCTTCCTCTCGCACACTCTTTCTCGCTTGTTCTCTCTCTCTCTCTCTCTCTCTCTCGATTTTACTCTTTCTGATTCCCTCTCTTTCGAACTTACTCTCTCTTCTCCTCCTCACTCTCTCTCTCTTACTCTCTCACTTTCCCCCTCTCTCCCTCTCTCTTTCTTTCTCTCTCTCTTTTCCTCTCTCTCGCTTTCCCTCTTTCCCTCTTTCTCTCTTTCTTTTTCCCTCTCTCTGGCCCATTTCTTCTCAATCATAATTTTCCCGTTAGCGTTCTGCAGAGGCAGGTGGATAACGTACAATGGTTTGTACCAGTACCCGTCAGCAGGTACAGCCAAGTACTGCCGCCCCCCACGCCCTGCTCTCCCCACTACACTTTCCCTGAACTGGCCAGCAGGAAATACAGAGTGGCATCGCACAGACATACCCATCACTGCATCATTCATTAAATGCCTACTTTGCAAATGTCACAAAACCCTGACCATAACAAATTATTGCAATATGGTCTGAACACAGGTTTGGCACGACACACAAGAATGGTTGGGAATTTGCAGCATCATTGGTTTGAAGTTTTAATTCTGCTATTTGCTTTTTAATAACTAATCCCATTTGCATTCCTTAGCAATCAGTTCAGGCTTTCAAAGGTCAATTTGCCCGAGAGTATTCAACGAATGTGCCGCGTGCAGTACCCACATCACTTAACACTTGTTCTAATGCCCAAAGTGCAAAATGATAAGATATAATAATTGTTGACTAGAGAATATATACATACATTTTAACTTTTATGGATGATTCGCACAGTAACAACAGGATTGTTGAAAATAATTTCTACGGATTGGATTATAATTCATATTGTGGGCACAATACCTGAGTGAAAATTCAAATCCACAATGCCACATTTTCCCCATGAATGCATTCCATTACTAAAGATTCAACAGAGAAGATACAAGTTTTGTAATCATAGCTGCACAGTCTGGATTAGCAAGTGTACGAGACAGTCATAGATTCATACAGCGTGGAAACAGGCCCTTTGGCCCAACTTGCCCACACTGACCAACATGCCCTATCTACACAAGTCCCATGCCTGCATTTGCCCACATCCCTCTAAACCTGTCCTAGCCACGTACCTGTCTAAATGTTTCTTAAACATTGCAATAGTACCTGCCCCAACTACCTCCTCCAGCAGCTTGTTCCATACACCTACTGTCCTTTGTGTAAAAGAGTTACCACTCAGGTTCCGATTAAATCTTTCCCCCCTCACCTAAAACCTATGTCCTCTGGTTCTCTATTCCCCTCCTCTGGATAAGAGACTCTGTATGTTTACCTGATCTATTCCTCTCATGATTTTGTACACCTTTATAAGATCACCCCTCATTCTCCTGCACTCCAAGAAATCGAGCCGTAGCCTGCTCAACCTCTCCCTATAGCTCAGGTCCTCGAGTCCTGGTAGCATCCTCGTGAATCTTCCCTGCACCCTTTCGAGCTTGACAACATTTCCTATAGCATGGTGCTCAAAACTGAACAATACTCTAAATGTGGCCTCACCAACGTCCTGCATAACCGCAACATGACCTCCCTCCGTCTATACTCAGTATTATGACTGATGAAGACCAATGTGCTGAAAGCCTTTTGACCACCCTATCTACTCCTGAGTTCAAGGAATAAAGTCCTAGCCTGTCCAACATCTCCCAAGAGCTCAGCCCCTCAAATACTGGCAACATCCTTCTGAATCTTCTCCGCACTCTTTCCAGCTTAGTGCCTTCCTTCCTATAGCAGGGTTTGCCAAAGCTGAACACGTACTTCAACCAAACCTTGAACCATTCCTCTCATTATTTCACCATTGTAGTTAACTAAAAGGAACTGTGATGTCCAAAGGTTCACACGTCTTTTATTCTCACGTGTACCAATTAAGGTACAGTGATATTTGAATGTTTTGTTTATTTTAGTGATACAGTTCGGAAACAGGCCCTTTGGTCTTTGGGATATGGGTGGAAACTGGAGCACCCAGAGAAAACCCACGCGGTCACAGGGAGAACGTACAAATATGATCAGTTTTTTTTTAATGTGCTTGTTAACATGTAGGTAGCTGATTATTGCATATGGAGTTAAGTTATTGTCTTTAGCATAAGTTGGTTGAATCAGTTTAGAGAGGGCTTTGGCTTTGGGCTTGGTTTTCTCGGTTGTGCGCTTATGCCGGTGTTACAGCACAAGTGCTTTGTGTTTTAATTGTAATTTTGTGAATGAGTCCATGTATCAAAAATTAATCTTCCGACCATTTTATGAAATATTTCATCAGTTAGTTTTGTTCGCCCTGCATGCTTTTATCTACTCAGTCCAGTGATGTTCCTTTCAGTCCAGAACATTTCAGTCTCTGATGTTGTCAGTTATAAAGGAGGACATTGTAAAAGAGTCCCATCTCGCACATTCATCATTCTGTAATCGCTGATATGTGCCTCGTGTTGGAATCCAGAGATTCAGCAGTTATGTCGGAGGAAGATTAAGAGAAGAAGCCTGCACCAGTTGGGAACATCATCAATAGATTGAGTTAAATCTGTTTTCCTGAGAACAGAGCCTATGAACAACAGACTGACATTCCGCATTAGTGCCAAACTGCTGATAAACGCACCAGCCTGCTTTTCGGGTTGGGTGAGAACCATGGCACCAGCAAAGAAAACATCAAACATAGTCATAGAATACATGATTGTAATTTTTGCAATTTTTGCCTTTCTCTCCTCTTAGTCCATAGGGCTTCTACTAAGCTGGTCATTACAAATATTCGATAAACAAAATATATCATCAGATATCTGTTACCGTATTCTTGAACAGGCCTCTCATATGCTAAAGGTGAATTTCTGATCTCCCAATCTACCTCAATGCCCTTCTACTTTTATTATCTGCACTTTCTCTGTAGCTGTAATACTATATTCTGCACATTTGAATGGCATGCACATGTGTGGTACAATTTGACTGGATAGGAAACAAAACAAAGATTTTCACTGTTTCTCGGTACATGTGACACTAATAAATCAATCCCAAATATTCATCTTCCCATTGTTTAAGATGGCCAGACTCTAGTATAACCGTACATAGCCTCCATCTGTCTAGTTTAGTTTAGTTTAGTTTAGAGTTACAGCACGGGAACCTTGGCCCACCAGGTGAACACCCTGGCCACGCTCTCATCTCACTGCGAGAATCAGGAAGGTAGTACAGGAGCTTGAAAACCGTGACCTTCAGGTTCAAGAACAGCTTTCCCCAGTAATCAATAGACTGATGAACCACAATGAACTCACGGCTTGACGGTAGAACTTCAGTGGGTCCATACTCCTGAAGCATTTCAGTTCCATTCAGATAACTACTGAGGTTTAAGTGGCTGCAGCCCCTCACACCTGCTCCAGGGTTCAATTACATTGTGTCTGGTCTTTGTTACCCAGGATGACTTTCAAACACTGACCACATATCCCTTGATGCCCTTATTTTCCACAGTTAATCACTCATAGTTTAGGGAATTTAAAACAAATTGTGATCGAAATATTAGGACATTTGTCTTTTCATTCAATTTGTCAAAGATAAATTAAGAGAAGAAGATACCAGCCTTAAAACTATCAGTAATATCCCTGTGTAATTGCAGGGAATACATTCTGAAACTCACTTCCATTGTTCCAGCTGTCAGTTGCCTGACCAGTTACAGGTTCTTCTTCTTCTGTCGTATGTCTTTTAGACCTGCAGCTCCGTTGAGGTGAGCCAGGCCAATGTGTCATCGTCCAGGTCAATCAGACGTCGTTTGCCAGTGAAAATAAAAAGTTGCATGTTCAATCCTACTCCATAGACCTGAACTCAAAAACTAAGCAGGTTCTCTCAGCACTGCTGGACTTACCTTTCTTTGGATGCCAACTTTAAATCACAGACCTACACTCAAGTGGATCTTCAAGGTCATGGCATCTCTTTGAAGAAGAGCAAGGGGTGAGCTTACGTCTAATGGCCTGAACAATATTCTTCCCTCAGCAAACATAACTGAACGCAGATTGTCAGGTTGGTGTTGCAGTGAAGTTTGCCGGAGCTTCCTGTGCTTAAGATGATCTCCCTACAAGAGTGGCTGCACTTCTGAGGCATTTCATTGACTGTGAAACATGTAAAAGATAGTTCTGAACAATGTCTTTCTATTGCAAAGGCTCCCTGGCAAGTGTGAGCTGATGCCTTTTGTCAAGAGACAGGGGTCAAGAGTCTTTAATTGTCATATGTACTGACAATGGAACAGCAGCATAACAAGGTTGTAAACACAATGCACATAGACAACATAATAAAAAAAATACAATTTCAATAAATTAATAACACTGGTGCAAAAAAGGCCAAAGTTCTCAGTGCAACCAGCACTCAACATAGCTCATAGAAGTTGCAGTTTTTTCAGCGGGTGTGGTTTTTGTTTTTTTTTGTTTTTTTTAAATTTATTTTATTAGAAGCAATTGTACAAGGATAAGACGATCGACATAACAGTTATACAATTATTGTAAAGCTTCATTTTTAACCTTGTAACCTAAATTTTTTAAAAGAGAAAAAAAAGGGAAAAAAGGGAAACCTAAGCTACCAGAAAAGTGCAGGAGAAGAGAAAAATAAGAAAAGAAAAGATGGAGATATACCTTCCCCCCCCCCCCCCCCCCCCCCGCCCCCCCACCCCGCCCCCCATCCCTGGCATTGGGTTTAAATTTGCGTTTAACCATTCTGTTGTTGACCATAGTTCATTCTTTAGTTAGTGTATTGTGGTGTTCAAGAGCTTGGTGGTTGATAGGAAGAAGCTGTTCTTGAACCTGGAGGTCACGTTTTTCAGGCTCCTGTACCTCATTCTCAGTGGTAGGAGTGAAATGAAGTAGTGGCCAGGATGGTATGATGGGAAAACCGAGGCAGGCCATGCATGGTAAATGGCGGGGCCCCAGGAGATAGTTTGGAGATACAGCACGAAGACACGCCCTTTGGCCCACCGAGTCCGCACCGATAAGCAATCACCCTGTACACTTCCGCTATCCTACACACACTAGGGACAATTTACATTTATACCAAGCTAATTAACCTACAAACCTGTACGTCTTTGGAATGTGGGAGGAATCCGAAGATCTCGGAGATCACCCAGGCAGGTCACAGGGACAATGTACAAACTCCGTACAGACAGCAACCGTGTTCAGGATCGAACCCGGGTCTCTGGCGCTGTAAGGTGGTAGCTCTACTATTGCGCCACCGTGCCACCCTGTTGATGAAGTGACAGACCTTAGGATTTGTGTTCATACATCCCTGAAAGTAGCAGCACAGGTGGATAGGGTAGTGAGGAGACATGCTTGCTTGTGGTAGTGAGCCAGGCTGGGAGATGCCTTATTGATGAACTACCTTGGACAGCAAATTTTGCACTTCTTCGTTTAGTACCACTTACACCTCACCTGAATCCACCAGAGGATTTGCAGATAAATAATTCTCTCTATTAGCCTCTCCAATATGTTCACAGCCACAAATGAGCCAATAATAGCGACAGTGATATGTGGATAAACAGACGTGCTTAGAAATGAGGTCAGGGAGGATGCTAATAGTACATTCTGCAGGGGAAAGCACATGGCGAGACACTTTGCATTCCAGCATGTGGAGCTCGGTGATTAAATCCTGACGATGAATGCCCTGTGCAGTGTCGGCACAAACATTTGACAAGTGAAACCGATCGTCACATGGGGCGCCACGGTGGCGCAGCGGTAGAGTTGCTGCCTTACAATGCCAGAGACCCGAGTTCGATCCCGACTATGGGTGCTGTCTGTACGGAGTTTGTACGTTTTCCTCGTGACCGCGTGGGTTTTTTCCCTCCATTTTTCCGGTTTCCTCCCAATGATGTACAGGTTTGTAGGTTAATTGGCTTTGGTAAAGTTTGTAAACTGTCCCTAATGTGTAGGACAGTGTGAGTGTAGTGGGGTTGCTGCTCAGTGCAAACACGGTGGGCAGAAGGGCCTGTTTCCACGCTGTATCTCTAAACTAAACTAAATCACATGACTGAAACATACTGAATTGGCATCTAATGAACCACAGGTTTTGTTGTCTGTGCCACATAACTGAATGTAATTATTGAAGGTGGAGGTGGACTACCCAGAACACGACATCAGTCAGCCACCACCTTGGTGCACTCTGCCTCTGGCCTCCTTAACAAGTGGGTGTTTCAGTTTCAGGGCGGAGATGAACATAGGAAACGCTTGTTCTTTCACCAGCGGGGTTTCATGGCATTGTGACAATGAATTGCCTGGAGCAGAGAGAGAGGAGGGAGGGGTTTACTGAGGAAGGGAAGATGGAAAAAAAGCAAGAGAAAGCAGAGAGAGAGAGGCTGTTCTGAGGGAGGGAGGGAGTTGCTCAAGGGGAGGAGGTTTTTGAGGAGGGAGAGTACAATGAAGATGCAAAAGAGGGAGGGGTTTAGGGAGGATGTAGAAGCCGGGCTGTGGAAGAAGGTACAGCAGGAGTGCAGGTGTGAACAGTTTGCCCGTGTGGGATACGAAGTATGAGCAGGCATGTGCGTGTGTTCATCCAGGCAGCAGAGACTGGACATCCTTCTGACTGGACCAAGCCCTTGGTCTGACTAGGCTTAGATGTGTTTAAAGGATGGGACTAGTGGTCTGTGTTTCCGTGCTGTAATTGTTATATGGTTAGATTGCTGTGCAGAAGAGGTTACTGAAGTCTCCAGAAGTTATAGGACAGAAAGTTTAAGAAGGGTTAAGCGTCTAAGGCTAGGCAAAATCGGGACCAATGTGAGAAGAGAGGTGGTCACTACTTAAGGTGGTATATTTGAATGAACATAGTATATGGAACAAGGTGGCTGTTGGAAATTGGTAGGTACGACATGGCTGAAGGGGATAGGAGCTGGGAGCTGAATATCCAGGGTTACGAGTCCTACCGAAAAGACAGAGAGGTGGACGGAGGATTGGGGTAGCGCTGCTGGTAAGGAAGATGAGACATTATGTTGCAACAGTCAGGCAACACTTGGGAATATTGTGTGCCGTTCTGGTGGAATGGAACACAATGAATATAGTAGCAATAGGGAAGGTGCAGGTGAGATTAGAAACATGGACAATAGGTGCAGCAGTAGGCCATTCGGCCCTTCGAGCCAGCATCGCCATTCAATATGATTATAGCTGATCATCCAAAATCAGTACCCCGTTCCTGCTTTCCTCCCCATATCCCTTGATTCCGTTAGCCCTAGGAGTTATATCTAACTCTCCAGGATATTTCCTGGAATGGAGTGCTTCACTTATAGGGAGAGATCGGATAAACTGGGTTTATTCCACTGGAGTGTAAAATGCTTAAGGGTGATCTTATAGAAGTTTATGTTAATAGTCAGTATTTTTCATAGATAATTCTATAATTCTTCAAAATAGTGCCTGGGAATGTCCAGCCAATAAGCCCACCTCTCTCAGACTCTGTGCAAATCCTTGGAGAGGACTTAAGCCCACAACCTCTGACTTAGGGACAAGAAGAGAGATGCTGGAAGAACTCCATCCGTCGAGGAGCAGCAGTGGAGAGTTTCCTGTCCAGGCTCCTTCTTCAGAATCCACTTCTGAGAAAGCGTGATTGACCCAGGACCTTTACAGGCTTCTCCCTCCAATGACACCGACTGATGACCAAGTTTTTCCACCCATTTCTGTTTTGTTTCAGTATCTACAATTTGATTTGTTTTCCTTCCAGATCAGAGGATGTGTGGCTGCAACTGGGCAACAGGTAACAAGTGGCCACAGTCAGTCCGGTATCGTTGCAAAATTCTGGGGATTAGTTTAGTTTGTTGGCACATGTACCGAGGTACAGTGAAAAGCTTTTGTTGCGTGCTAACCTGTCAGTGGAAAGGCAATACTTGATGACAATCGAGCCATTTACAGTGTACAGATACACGAGAAGGGAATACATGTTGCTGTAGGAGTAGAGATTTCAAAGTGTGGAGCAATTGTAACGTGTCATTGTAGATCCACCTCTGTGACTAGCACTCAAATAGTCGCCTGGGTTTAGAGATATCTTGGACAACTTGTTTGTTTCTAATAACTGTTTTTGTTTTTGAATACGGGTGCACTACTGAACCATGAGAAATGTTTCATTATGTTTTGCTTTCTAAACTTTAAGATTTTATGGCAGAATTGTAATATTTACAAAGGGGTCAAGAGCTTCAAATTCCTGGGAGAGCACATCTCTGAAGATCTTTCCTGGTCCGAGAACACTGATGCAATTATCAAGAAAGCACATCAGCGCCTCTACTTCCTGAGAAGATTACAGAGAGTCGGTTTGTCAAGGAGGACTCTCTCTAACTTCCACAGGTGCACAGTAGAGAGCGTGCTGACCGGTTGCATCGTGGCTTGGTTCGGCAACTTGAGTGCCCTGGAGAGGAAAAGACTTCAAAAGGTAGTAAGCACTGCCCAGTCCATCATCGGCTCTGACCTTCCTTCCAACGAGGGGATTTATCTCAGTTGCTGCCTCAAAAAGGTTGGCAGCATCATCAAGGGCCCACACCTTCCTGGCCACACACTCATCTCTCTGCTACCTTCAGGTAGAGGTACAGGAGCCTGAAGACTGAAACATCCAGGTTCAGGAACAGCTACTTCCCAACAGCCTGACTCGGACAAAACTATGATCACTAATAACCCATTATCTGTTATCTGTTATTTGCACTTTATCAGTTTATTTATTAATGTGTGTATGTATTTATATAATGATATATGAACACACTGATCTGTTTTGTAGTCAATGCCTACTATGTTCTGTGTGCTGAAGCAAGCAAGAATTTCATTGTCCTATCAGGGACACGCGACAATAAACTCACAAACTTGAACTTGATCTTGAGAAGTGGTAGCAAAAAGAAATTCTCGGAAGATATTCTAATCCGGCCTGACTAGATTTGTTTTTCTCATCTATCGACACGCTGTGTTATTTATTTGCACTACATCTTCTCCTGATTGCAAGCAATTATTTCCAGCAAAGGTTTCCGACAATTTCCACCTACTACATGCTGCGTGATTCAGCCTGGGGATGTCTGGCTCTTTGACATTCCCTCACTGCCCCTGGGCAAAGGTGGAGCATCAGCTTATTGCTCCTTGCCACTCACCCACCAGGTTAGTCACCACACCCAACCCTCCACAAAACATACCCCAAGAAGGCAGTGCAGCGTAGGTTCACGAGATTGATCCCTGGGACGGTGGGACTGTCATATGAGGAAAGATTGAAAAGACTAGGATTGTATTCACTGGAGTTTAGAAGGATGAGAGGGGATCTTATAGAAACATATAAAATTATAAAAGGACTGGACAAGCTAGATGCAGGAAAAATGTTCCCAATGTTGGGCGAGTCCAGAACCAGGGGGCCACAGTCTTAGAATAAAGGGGAGGCCATTTAAGACTGAGGTGAGAACAAACTTTTTCACCCAGAGAGTTGTGAATTTGTGGAATTCCCTGCCACAGAGGGCAGCGGAGGCCAAATCACTGGATGGATTTAAGAGAGAGTTAAATAGAGCTCTAGGGCCTAGTGGAATCAAGGGATATGAGGAGAAGGTAGGCACGGGTTATTGATTGGGGATGATCAGCCATGATCACAATGAATGGCGGTGCTGGCTCGAAGGGCCGAATGGCCTCCTCCTGCACCTATTTTCTATGTAACTCTGGCAACACTGAGGGTAAGAAATGCTACATGTGGACTCTTCATTTATACCAACGCAAACATACTTGGATAAATTCACCGCATTTGTAACTTATCCCAGTAAGAAAGGTATATAGGATCTTATATCAATGATGTATTGAAGCTCAAGAGTTATAGTCATAGAGTCCTACAGCATAGAAACAGATCCATTAGCCCAATGTCCATGCCAACCAACATGTCCCATCTACACCAGTCCCACCTACCTGCCTGTAAAACCTGTGCAAAGCTAACTATCATACTGTGTCCAAAAAAAATTGCATTCATAGATTGCTTCAAGAAGACGGCAGGGAATAGGGACAAGTGGAGTGCCTAGAAAATGCTCTTCATGCAAACAAATGGCTGCTTTATGCGTCATAATAATTCTGTGCATGTGTACCTGGCATTGACTGCAGACTACTTTGAAGAGGGTTTCGGCCCGAAACGCTGCCTATTTCCTTGCACCCGCTGAGTTTCTCCAGCACTTTTGTCTAACAACAGACTACTTTAGACAGGTTCTATTCTCTGTTGTCAAAGGACCAATGGCAATTGTAAAACAATAAAAAAGAGATCGGAAGGGTAACAGCTTATCTGCAGTGGGATGCAATTGGGCTGTGTTTACTGATCTGTATTTTTTGGAGGTACATGATTTATAATTGTTATAAGACCTTTCGTAAGAAGGAAAAATGCTTAGTAGCCTGCAACAGTAAATAGCACAACGAAGGAAGATTCTGTATATAAGGAGCAGGTGAATGTTTGTTCGCTGAGGAGTGATCACTGTATTTGACGTTCTTAAATGAAGTCTTGATTGCCTTCCCGATCTTTGTGGTGTGTTTTAAAGTTTTTGTTAACAACGGTCTCCAACAATTTGGAAAATGTAGTCACTTACGAAACTCCCCTGCAGCAGTTACTGTTTCATTCTTGGACCTTAACTGTTGATTAAAACAGTTTTTCATATTAACAAGATACAAGATACATTTATTTGTCACATGGGCCAGTTGGCACAGTGAAATGTGATCACCATACAGCCATACAATAAAAATAAAGATCACAACACACGATAGAGTTCAACATAAAACATCCCCACACAGCAGAATCAAAAGTTTCCCACTGTGAGGGAAGGCACCAAAGTCAGTCATCTTCCTCGATGTTCACCCGTGGTCGGGTGAACAGCGTTGATGGGCAGCAAGAGTACGAGCAAGAACCAAAGTAACTGGACCAAGATATTAAAAGTTT
This sequence comes from Okamejei kenojei, assembly GCA_035221665.1. Lineage (NCBI taxonomy): Eukaryota > Metazoa > Chordata > Chondrichthyes > Rajiformes > Rajidae > Okamejei > Okamejei kenojei. The sequence continues at coordinate 26,483,537 of CM069159.1, read as the reverse complement.
TATTTATCAAACAGATATATATTTAAAAATGAGGAACTTGTCTGCATGAACAGCTGACCTCAGAATGAAAAGCAATTGAGGATAAATTTAAAGGATAAGTTGATGTTCACTTGGATAGTCATAACATTAATTTTCAAACTTAAACAAGTCACTGTGAAGACTTAAAATATTTGCTCATACCACTCCAATACTAACCTCCTCCTAGACTCCCACACATGAAGGTTCTCACATTTGATGTTCTCATCCCTCCACCCTATCCACCTTCCTCCATCTGTAATCAGTCCTGTAACTGTCCAAGTATTCTGTGCTCCAGAATTGTTGACTTCCGAATCATCTGTGAATTTAGCACCCTTTGTTGATAAAGACCTAAGACTGGAATTCCCTCTTAACTCTTTTTCATCTTCTGCACTTTTACTTTGATCTAATGTTTGGCCATCCGCCCTAATTTCTCCATATTGGCTCAGCAATAATTGTGTTTGATAAAAATAAGAAACTTGTTTATAGGGTCTTTTGTCAGTTATGTATGGAAGCCCAAGTGTTATTGTCATAGAGTCATACAGCACAGAAACAGGCCCTTTGGCCCAATGTCCATGCCAACCAAGATGCCCCATCTACACAAGTCCCACTTGCCTACGTGTGATCAATATTCCTCTAAACCTTTCCTATCCATGAACCTGTCCAAATGTTTCTTAAATGTTGTTACTGTACCTGCCAGTACAACCTCCCCTGGCAGCTCGTTCCATATACCCACCATCTCTGAGTGAAAAAGCTGCCCCCCCCCCCCCCCCCCCAGGTTGCTCCCACAATTGGCCACTGTAAGTTGTTCCCAGGGTGTATGTTTGTGGTAGAACTTGATGGAAGTTGATGGGAAATTGGGGAGAATAAAGCTTGAATGATGCTTGATGGTCAGCACGGATTCAGTGGGCTGAAGGGTCTCAGTGAGTCTGTTAATTGGTGATTATAACTCACCGTTAGTGTAGGTGGGTGACAGGTGAATCAGAGGCATGTTGTGGCAGTGGGGCATTGTTGATAGACATGTACGAGAGGAGAGGTTGCAGGAAATGTTTAAAAGGAATGGAATTTAATAGGTTTGTCTGAGGGATAGTATGGATGTTATGGGCTGAAAGGTCGCCGGTGTGTTAAGAAAGAAAAACAGTTGGAAGCAGTACTATAAATGATTATTCAATAATTTTTATTAATTGCAAATAAAAAGATGCCAATACACATGTGTCTGTACAACTGGAGCTGGAGACGTTGCCTGACAAACCTAGAGAATTAGTTAGTAAATTCCAGACACCAGTCAGCAAGTCACACAGAGAAATGGCAGTATTTTCCCATTTTCGGATGGTGGAGCACTGGGTTATAGATTGAACTAGACTAAATGGGATCCGTTGGGTCCCAGCATCACACAGGAGGGCTGGTCACCCAACGCAATATTCCACCTCTCCACCAATTCCAATAATGCTGGCCAGTGGGGGGGGAGGGGGGACTTTCTGTTGCGCTAGTATGGGTGTAGTGGGCCGAAGGGACTGCTTTCCAGAGGGCTAGTATGGACATTGTGGGCCAAATGGATTCTTGGGCTGGCAGCTCAGTCACTTAGGCCTGGCAGTACAGTCACTCAGACCTGGCAGGCTGGCAGCTGAGAAACTGCCTGAAATTCTGCCCTAAACAGACTCTGGGTTTTAGTGGATGTTTTTATGTCCACCCTGCCACCAGCGGGGGCAGCAGAGAGAATGGCGAATGTTTAAAAAACATTAATAAGTCTCTGATTTTTCATCGATGGGAAAAATCCTCCAGTCCAATCCGGCGGAGGGGGACTCTGAGCGAGGTGGCCAAAAATGTGATTACCTGTGTAACGAATGCATAATTGCTTGTTTAACCAGCGGATAATGAAGGGGCAGATACCTGTCCTTCGGGTACCAGCAGACAGGAACCATCACCACACACGCACATGTCTGAATGAACAGATTTCACCTGATCAAAGCAAGCACCATAATGCAGCTATCTCCCTGTGGAGAGGGGGGCAGAGGAACTGCAGAGGGGGTGCTCCAATACAAATCGTCTTGTCTCAGAGAGATGAGGCGAAGGGAAATGAAAAGCAGACAGGAGATATTACGCAAGATAATCCTCTCATTTTAGTTATAAGATACATTCATCAGTACAATTCTAGCTTCAAATATACAGCAAATATCAGCTTATTTCAATGTTAGTCACACTTTTAGTTTTACTATTTAACTTAAAATTATTGAACTAAGATGCCAATTACTTGCGAGTTAGCTGCTACAATAACATGGATGTATTGTAAAAGCAACAAGGACCGTGACATCAGTGCCACAACAATGCTGGGGGAGTCAGTGGGATCTCTTTGCCTCGTGACTCGTCTGGTCATTCCGTGCCTCATCCCCAGGCTCCTTCATCCCTGGCGGAGACGCCAGGTTGATCTTCACGTCGTTGACTTTAGGCTGTATCTCCCCGCCTTTCCTGGGCGCCTCGATGCACAGGATGCCATCGTGGGTCAGAGTGGTGCGAACCAGCAGAGGGTCAACATCGAGGGGCAGGATGTAGGTGCGTTTAAAGTCTCGGGAGATGAAGCCGTGGTCGTCCAACTTCTGAGGATGACTCCCGGACACCTCCAGCAGGTTGTCCACCGTCCGGACCGACAGCTCACTCGGCAGGAAGTGGCAGACATCCAGGAAGACCTGGAATTTATGGTCCTTTGTCGCTATCTCCGAAAACCCTCGGTCCAGTTGCTTGTTGATCCTGGGTCTGATGTAGTAACCATGGTACAAAGTAGGAGCTAAAATATCCTCTGGTGACAAACCTGAGGGATTTATTGGAAGTTATAAAACTGCTAATGATAGACCAACAATTTGTAACTTAATACTGCAACACACACACACACACAGTGAAGATAGTAATCTTGTATAGACACAAATTGCTGGAGTAACTCAGGAAAACATGGATAGGTGATGATTCAGGTTGGGACCTTCTTCAGACTGAAGAAGGGTCCAGACCTGAAATGTCACCTGTTCATTTTCTCCAGACATGCTCCCTGATCCACTGAGTTATTCCAACATTTCGTGTTTATCTTTGGTATAAACCAGCATCTGTTCATTTTGTATTACATGGTTATCTAGTAACTATCTTGTAATGATTTAATTAACTCTGTAGTTGTATCTAGTTATCTAGTAACTACCTAGCGACAGTTAAGATAGTTTTATTGAATGACAGCAGGATCTTTGGTCCCCTAATTTGAGGAAGGACATTCTTGCTATTGAGGGAGTGCAGCGTAGGTTCACATGGTTAATTCCCGGGATGGCGGGACTGTCATATGCTGAGAGAATGGAGCAGCTGGGCTTGTACACTCTGGAGTTGAGAAGGATGAGAGGGAATCTCATTGAAACATATCAGATTGTTAAGGGCTTGGACACCTAGAAGCAGGAAACATGTTCCCGATGTTGGGGGAGTCCAGAACCAGGGGCCACCGTTTAAGAATAAGGAGTAAGCCATTTAGAACGGCAACTCAAAAACCCTTTTTCTCACAGAGAGTGGTGAGTCTGTGGAATTCTCTGCCTCAGAGGGAGGTGGAGGCCGGTTCTCTGGATGCTTTCAAGAGAGAGCTGGATAGGGCTCTTAAAGATAGTGGAGTCAGGGGATATGGGGAGAAGGCAGGAACGGGGTAGTGATTGGGGATGATCAGCCATGAGCACATTGAATGGCGGTGCTGGCTCGAAGGGCCGAATGGCCTACTCCTGCACCTGTTGTCTATTGTCTATGCGCATGGGCATAACTCGATCGCCAAGTTCACGATGATTTCGTTTAAAAAGATCCTGCTCCGAGCTGGCTACTTTAATACCGGGGGAATCGCGATTATTTGGGCACACCCACCCTCAGCCAAAGTGTCGGCATGGCAAACGTAACTTGGTTAACGCGAACACGAACTCACCCTCCCCGTAGTTCTGGTCGTAGATTGTGGTTGGTGTGTCGCCCTCGTACTCCACACTCATGGGGTAAGCGTGGGGGACTGTCCTGTCCTCCATTAGTACCGGACACAAGGCTTGCTGAACCTCAACTGTGCTCCCTCTCTCCCTCTCCCTGTCTCCGCCAGGCCGGGTCATTCACAGTCGGGTTCTAGTGAGGGAGGGAGTGGAATTAGAACAGAACAGAAATAGACCCGGGCGGCTGGAACCACCCACAGACAGGGAGCTGAAAGCGACCAGCAGTTTGCCCGAGACAGACACAACAAAGCTGGAGTAAGCTGAGCGGGACAGGCAGCATCTCTGGAGCAAAATGAATGGGTTCCTTCTCTCCAGATATGCTGCCTGTCCCGCTGAGTTACTCCAGCTTTTTTTGTGTCTGCCTTCAATGTAATGCGAACACATTGGAATCCCTCTGGCGGGTCATGTTCAAGATTAATCCCACTCCAGAACCGCCGGGCTGGACATTTTAACACGCGGTTGGTAGCAGCGTGGTACAACAGGCCATTCGGCCCAACTTGCCCACACCGACCAGTATGGCCCCATCTACACTAGACCCACCTGCCTGCATCTGGCCCACACCTCTCGAAACATGTCCTATTCATGTACTCGTCTAAATGAGTAATAAGAGTAAAGGTAGACACTGAGTGCTGGGGTAACTCAGCGGGTCAGGCAGCACTTATAATTATAGCCATACAGCACGCAGACAGGCCCTTCGGCCCAACTTGCCCATGCCCCATCTACTCCACCAACTTACCAACATGACCCATCTACTCCACCAACTTACCAACATGACCCATCTACTCTGGTCCCACGTGCCCGCGTTTGGCCCATATCCCTCTAAAACTTTCCTATCCATGTACCTGTCTAAATGTCATTTAAATGGTGATAGTACGTGCCACAACCACCTCCTCTGGCAGCTCATTCCATATACCCACCCCACGCTCTGAGTGAAAGCGTTACCCCTCAGCTTCCTAGTCATTCTTGCCCGTCAACACATGGACTAATGACTGGGAGTTCAAACCCATCAAAGAGCAGGGAAATTTTTGGAATGGCTGCAGCACAGAACGAGGCCATTCAGCCCATCAGGTCTGTGCCAGTTCTCAGTAGAGTGATGTTTAAGATGCAATTGGACAGGTACATAGAGAGGACGTGTTGAGAGGGATATGGGCCAAACACAGGCAAATGGGACTAGTGTAGTTGGGACATGTTGGTCGGTGCGGGCAAGTTGGGCTGAAGGTCCTGTTTGCCATGCTGTATCACTCTTATCGGGAGAGTCTTGTTCCCTGCCTCCTTCCCTCAAGTTGTGATCCAGTTCCCTCTGGGAGTTGCGATGGGCTCCATACCTCCCCCATCCCCTCACAGTGAGTTCCCATCACAACCAGACTCCGTGGATCTACCGCCCAAGTATCACATCCCGGGTCCTGGTCCTCCAGCCGCGTTTAGTGGGATCAGATTCCCTCCCAATCTCACGTAGCTCCGTCAACACCGCTGCAAGGAAACAGCCTCAGCTTCTCTGGTCCAGGTTTTTTTTTAACCTGGCATCAAGTGCGATCCCAGTCGGGGCCATTAAATTACCCAACTGTGGTAGGAGCCTGAACCTGGAAGACACAAAATGCTGGAGTAGCTCAGCGGGCCAGGCAGCATAGAAACATAGAAACATAGAAAATAGGTGCAGGAGGAGGCCATTCGACCCTTTGAGCCAGCACCGCCATTCATTGTGAGCATGGCTGATCGTCCCCTATCAATAACCCGTGCCTGCCTTCTCCCCATATCCCTTGACCCCACTAGCCCCTAGAGCTCTATCCAACTCTATCTTAAATCCATCCAGTGATTTGGCTCCACTGCTCTCTGTGGCAGGGAATTCCATAAATTCACAACTCTCTGGGTGAAAACGTTTTTTCTCACCTCAGTCTTAAATGACCCCCCCCCCCCCCCTTTATTCTAAGATCTCTGGAGAACATGGACAGGTGATGGATGCAGTCTGCAGAAGGGTTTGCCCACACCCATGTTCTCCAGGGATGCTGCCTGGCCGGCCGGGTTACTCCAACACTTTGTGAGTTTCCTTGATTAACCAGCATCTGCAGTTCCTTTTTACCAGACGTATCTCCAGGCCTGCAGCCCCCTTCACCATCACACGGCACGGGGAGGGGGGGGGGGGGGGGGGGACAGAAAATGTCTTAGGCCCTCAAAAGTAAAAGTAAGTCAACGAGAGGGTGGGGGCAGCAGCGTGATCCCAGTCAACACAGCCAGGAACTAAAATACCCTCTGGGCCGCATTGTAAAGTGATCAGCACTGGCCTATTTCTGGGATGACATATTTGTGATGACCATCATCGCCATTCCGGTTCAGCTTCTGAATGACCCAACACACACACACACACACACACACAGACAGACACAGTGGAACAAAAGGGCATTAAAATCTTTAATCGTGAATAAAACTGGAGCATCATAAAATCTCTCCCGATACAATAGCTCCCCTTTGAAAGTGCCATGAGGTCATCTGGTGCAGCCCTCGACAGCCTTGCCAGCAGAGGAAGAGGGGATGGATCAGCACCGCTTTGTTGACCGCCAGAGAGACCGCGTTACTGCTGGTGTCACTTCTAATCCCCAAAATAATAACCCCTCGAAAGAATGAGATCACATGACGGACTCAATCAGCCTTGCATCAGTTTTCCAGAAGGTTCAATGGGTGGGTGTCATTGTGTATATAAAGATCGCAGCCACCGGCTGACCTGCAAGCGGTTCTTGGACTGAGGTCGGCACAAGTTTCAAAGCCAAGCCCTCTCCTTCCTTTCAAAGCGAGAAGATGGACATCGCCGTCCAAAACCCGTGGTTTCGCCGTTCCCTCTTCCAGAACTCCCTCTTCCCCTCCCGCATCTTTGACCAGCATTTTGGGGAACCCTTCGACCTCGAACCCTTCCTCAGCTTCTCCTCCCTGGTGAACCCCTTCTACTGGAGGGCGGCTGGTCTGAGCAGGAGCCCCAGCTGGTTGCAGTCTGGACTCTCAGAGGTACGTTCTACGCATTCTTATCTCGCCGAGTCCTTTTCGGGTTACTTTGCTTAGAGAGCGTGTGATGACATTAGATGTGCGTTTGCCTCAGAACAATTATTACTTTGTTCAATTCTCCTGTGCGGAACCTTCACAACTCCAGATGCAATCCTAACCTCGGGTGCTGTCGGTGTGCAGTTTGCAATAATCTCCCCGTGACCGCGTGGGTTTACTCCGGGTGCTCCGGTTTCCCCACATCCCAAAGACTTGCGGGTTGGGAGGTTAATTGGCCGCAGTTAATTTGTCCCTAATGGGCAAGTGAATTGAATTGAACTACATACATTTTTTTAGCCAAGTAGCGGCGACTGCAGAGGGCTCCGGAGGCCCCGACCACGGGTGAACATCAGAGGAAGAGACAGACTTTAGTGCCTTCCCTCACCGTGGGAAACGTTTGATTCTGCTGTGTGGGGATGTTTATGTTGAACTCTATCGTGTGTTGTGTTTATTTTATTGTATGGCTGTAAGGTGGTCTTATTTCACTGTGCCAACTGGCACATGTGACAAATAAATGTATCTTGTATACTTACAAGGAATTTAGCTTGGAGCTTTGCACGCATGGATAACAACACGATATACTGTAGACAATTAAAAATAAAATAAAACATTATAATTGAAACGTGAAGAATAAAAGAATCGAATGTCACTGTACCTTAATTGGTACGTGACAATAAACTGACCTTGAAACCTTGAGTAAAATAAAATCCAGAGCAAAAGGAGGCTACAGACTTTTGGTCGTTGAGTAGAGGTACTGCTGTTGGGGGGGGGGGGGAAAGGGCTGTTTTTACGTCTGGCTGTGTTGGCTTTGACAGTCCGGAGTTGCCTTCCAGAGGGAAGTGATTCAAAGAGTTTGTGGCCAGGGTGAGAGGAGTCAGAGATGACTTTACCCGATCGCTTCCTGGCCCTTGCAGTTTACAGTTCATCGATGGGGGGAAGGTTGCAGCCAATAACCTTCTCGGCTGATCGAACGATACACTGCAGACTCCGGAAGTCGTGCTTGGTGGCTGAGCCAAACCAGACCATGATGGAGAAGGTGAGGACAGACTCTATGATGGCAGTATATAACTGGACCCATTGCCTGTGGCTGATTGTGTTTTCTCAGCTGCCCGAGGAAGTACATCATCTGTTGGGCCTTTTTGATTGTGGAGTCAATGGTGGCCTCACATTTTAGGTCCCTGGGATGATGGTTCCAAAGGAACTTAAATTACTCCACAGATGTGACTGTGGTGTTGTTGATGGTGAGTGTGGGGAGGGGAGGGGGAGCTCTCCTAAAGTCTGCGATCAATTCCTCACATAAGAGGATTGAGCTCCAGGTTGTTGCGATGGCACCAGGGCTCCAGCTGTCACTTCCTGTTTGTAGGCAGATTCCACCCCATTCCTGGATCAGTCCAATCAGGGTTGTGTCGACCGCAAACTTGAGAAGCTTGACAGAGGTGTCTGTGGAGGTGCAGTGGTTGGTGTAGAGAGAGTAAAGGAGAGGGGAGAGTACGCAGCCTTGTGGTGCTCCTATGCTGAGGGTCAGTGGCTCCGAGATGTAATTTCCCAGCCTCACATGCTGCTTCCTCTCTGTCAGGAAGTTGGTGATCCACTGACAGAGGGGTTCAGGCACAGTCAACTGGGAGGGTTTGGGGTGTAGTAGCTCTGGCACAATGGTGTTGAATGCAGAGTTAAAATCCACAAACAAAATCCTTACATAGGTCCCCTGGCAGTCTAGGTGCTGAAGGGTGAAGTACAGGCCTAGGTTGACTGTCATCCACTGATCTATCGGCCCGGTATGCAAACTGCAGGGGGTCCAGCAGGTGGTCTGTGATATTTTTCAGGTGGGCCAGCACAAGTCTTTCAAGGGCCTTCATGATTACAGAGGTTAGTGCGACAGGCTTGTCGTCATTAAGACCAGTAATCCTTTGGCTTTTTGAGTACAGGATGGTGCAATATGGACAGTTTGTGGAAATGTGGAGAGAGTAAATTGAGATTAGCATTGAATCAGTGTGAATATGAGATTGTGGCTAGCATGGAATCAGTGGACAGAAGGGCCTGTTTCCATGCTGTATGGCTGTATGTGTGAAGGTAATTGACGTAGTTCATTAGAGCAGTTAATAATCAATGGCAGTTGTCTGGTCAGATTTTTTTTTGTGTAAGAGGAACTGTTTGCACTTGTTTACACTGAAGAAAGACATAAAATGGTGGGGTAACTGCGGGTCAGACAGTATCACTGGAGAAAAAGGAATAGGTGACATTTCGGGTCGAGATCCTTCAGACTGAGAGTCGGGGCAGAGGGAAACAAGAATGTACAGAACAAATCAGATTTCAAGTTACCCTTGCATTCCCTCTCTTACTGTCCCTCTCCCCTCCTCGTCATCCTGCTAGTTTCACTGATCGTATCTCTTCGCTGTGGCCTCCTCCACAGCCAACAATGGACCATTGTGGACACCTTGACCATTCCAGTCAGCTCTGATTTGTTCTGTACCTTTTTGAACAAATCAGAGCCAGCACAGATGGCCAAAGAGCCCACAATGGTCCATTGTTGGCTTTGGAGGAGGTGTTAACGATGGGATATGAACAGTGTAACTAGCAGGATGACCAGGGTGGGAGTGGGATGGAGAGAGGGGGAATGCAAGGGTTACTTGAAATCTGATCTGGAATGCAGGTAGGTGGGACGGGTGTAGTTGGGACATGTTGGCTGGTGTGGGCAAGTTGGGCCGAAGGTCCCGTTTCCATGCTTTAAGACTCTCTATAAATGTTTTATGTTTTAAATCTTAAGACAATTTCTGAGAACAATTCTTCACCCCATCATGAGTTAGCGGTTCCCACAATGTCTGCCGTTGTGCAGTGCGAGCCGCCTGTTCAGACAGCCACGTCCCTCATTCCGTGGAGTGTTGTTTCCGAAGAGAATGCTCCAGCAGTCTCCAGGGCAGGCTGGCGAGGACTGTGGCTGATTGAAGCATGGTGGTGTGATAATGGACAATAGACAATAGACAATAGGTGCAGGAGCAGGCCATTTGGCCCTTCGAATCAGCACCGCCATTCACTGTGATCATGGCTGATCATCCCCAATCAGTACCCCTTTCCTGCCTTCTCCCCATATCCCCTCACTCCGCTATCCGTGATGAGAGAGAGCCCATGTCAAACACCAATGAATGGATGCACTTGCACAGAAGGGCCATCTTCGAATCTCCCTGTGCTGTTGTCGAACCCACTGTCTCAGGGTGCACAGTGAAAATGTCCCACTGATGCATTCAAGAGAGAGTTCGATTTAGCTCTTCGGGCTAACGGAATCAAGGGATATGGGGAGAAAGCAGGAACGGGGTACTGATTTTGGATGATCAGCCATGATCATATTGAATGGCAGTGCAGGCTCGTAGGGCCGAATGGCCTACTCCTGCACCGATTTTCTATGTTTCTATGTTTCTTCCCCAGTCACCCACTCAAGGGGAAAACTCGCCCTCCCTGGTCACTGTTCACTATTCTATGCACCAGGGGATAAATGTATAGAATCATTGGTGTGAATCTATGCTGTGGAAAGGTTTAGGATTAGAAAAGCTTGGATCCTCAGAACATCTTTTTGGTGATAACTTGGGCTTGAGGTGATAAGTGGCCAGTAATATTCACACTACACTCTGACCAACTTGAACAAACCTGCCTGGCCATTCCTTTCTGACTGTCAACGACATTACCAGCACAGAATGCTCTCCATTTTCATCCTGTGGTCATGTTGTTAGCAAAACACAATTGCAGCCATCACACAAAGTCCACGCTGAGGGAGAGGGTTGTATACCTGGTTCGTGCAACAACTGACTCACCTGCTTGCTGCTACCTCGAGCATCGCCGCCTTTAGAAAGAGGTGCGATTATCTGCTCTTGCCTGGACCGGTCAAAGCCGCTCGGTGTGGATTCAACATCCACCACACCCATACCTCCTCACCATCCCTCCTCCCCTGGCTTACCCTCACCAAACACTCCCTCTCAAACCCCTCAGTCTGCTGAAGACTCGGAGTAAGAGGGAATGCAAGGGTTACTTGAAATATAATTTGTTCTGAAGAAGGATCTCGGCCCAAAACGTCACCAACTCCTTTTCTCCCAGAAATGATGCCTGACCCGCTGAGTTACTCCAGCATTTCGTGCCAAATCCTCTCAACGGTTGGACTGTGTGTGACCTTGCAGATTATATGGGTAAGGAGTTGCAGAATGTTAGCCTAGCAACAATAAAGGGACAACAATATACATCCAAATCAGACCGGTGTGCGATTGGAAGTGAGACGGTATTTCTATGAACCTCGCATCCATCCATCGGCTGAATGGATTGTGGTGCCTTCAATACAATTTTGGTGAGTTGCTGCTAACCCTTGCATGGACACCAATCCTCTGCCACTAGGGCACGTACACCTCAAGGTATATGTATGTTGCATCACATGCAAGACTCTACAGAGGAGAGAGGAGGTGTTCTCCTTCCTGCAAGTCAGGAGCAACAAGATATTTTCCTTGCAGCCCCAACTCCAGACCTGCCATTTGCTATTGCACACAGCTCTGCAAGGATAGACTACTTCACAAAGTCCGGAGAGCATGGTTCAACGGTTTGAAACTCAGCTTTATTTGTTGGAGGAGGAAAGCAAAAGGTTTTTGCATTGGGACAAAAAGTGCATTAAAATAATACATAAGCCTGACTGATCCATCTTTTAAAAATCAACGCATGCTTTTGAGTGGCTAGCAGGTTTATGCCACTGCAAGTTGTATTGGTAACACAGAATATTCGGAAAAGCTTGTTAATGTTTTTTCACTGGGAACGGGTTGTGTCCACTTACTTGGGGGATTATCATGTCCAGACTGTGGTGGCCAGGTCAATGGATATTTTTAAGGCGGAGATTGATAGATTCTTGATTTGTGAGGGTGTCGGGGGCTACGGGGAGAAGGCAGGAGAACGGGGTTGAGAGGGAAAGATAGATCTGCCATGATTGAATGGCTGATTGTACTTGATGGGCCGAATGGCCTAATTCTGGTCCTAGAACTTACGAACTGCTCTTCCAGCCACAAGCCACCAAAGACAGTCAGCAAATAACTCATGGACTTGTGCACTGATCTGTCCCTATTACAATGTCCTCCCATCCCAGCTGAGTTGGGGGTTTCAGGGTCATGTTTCTGTACAACTATTTTATCGCTGGGTAATATAGAAGAAAATCTGGGAACTTGCCGTCCACTCTTTGCTCAGGATGCATGCTTTATCTCTTGCAGGTGAGACTGGACAAGGACAAGTTTGCAATTCACCTTGATGTCAAACATTTCACCCCTGAGGAAATTCGAGTCAAAATCCAGGGGGACTTTATTGAAATCCAGGCCCAACATGAAGAGCGTCAGGTAAGCCTCACTCTCCGGTTGCGCTTTAGATTATCCTCTTTGGTTGGGTGCTTTCACCTGCCGGGTAAACGTTTGAGTTGAATTTGCAGGAGACATACTCTGGGTTGGGAAGGAGACCATTCCTTCACAGGCTGCTAGTTTGAGTGAGGACTAGGACTAGTATGGGTGAGTAAACAACGTTGTCCCCACTGGGATTTTAAAGTCCCCTACAGCAGCAGATTAGGTCTAGATGATTTTGAAAATGTTTTCCAGTTCCTTCCAATACATTTTAGTTGGTGTAGACTTTGTTTACGCTGGTGATCAGCTGATGCGATGCAGTCTGGATCAGCTATCAGACCATTGGACGGCAGCCAATGCTATGGCAGCACTTTGGAGTGTTTGCAGCCATGAAGCATTCTGAATATGCTCGGCCCAGATGGGAAATACAGGTGGCGATCGGACTGGTCTTAAGTCGGCCGCTGTTTACATCTAGTTTAGTTTTAGTCGAGAAATACAGCGCGGAAACAGGCCTTTCGGCCCACTGAGTCCGTGTCGACCAGCGATAACCCCGTACACTAGTACTATCCTACACACTGAGGACAATTTACAGAAGCCAATTAACCTACAAACCAGTGTCGGAAGGAACTGCAAGTCTTGGTTTACACCAAAGATAGACACAAAATGATGGAGTAACTCAGTAGGGACAGGCAGCATCTCTGGAGAGAAGAAATAGGTGGCGTTTCGAGTCGAGACCCTTCGTCAGACATTTAACCTGCAAACCTGCACGTCTTTGGAATGGGGAAGGAAACCGGAGCACACAGGAAAAAAAGCCATGCGGTCGCGGGGAGAACGTACAAACTGTATAGACAACACCCGTAGGCAGGGTCTCCAGCGCTGTAGGGCAGCAACTCTACCACTGCGCCACTCTGCCGCCTCCACGTCAGTTATGTTAATGCCACCAATTCTACAAACGGACACATTTTACTTTCAACAACATGTCCAGGTTGTAGAATTTATTTAAATATAACCTCACTAGTTATTAACTGGACAACGGGCAATTAGACAGGAGAAGAAGAACCTTCGGACAGCGAAGATCGACACAAAGTGCGAGTAACTCCGCGCGACAGGCAGCATCTCTGGAGAGAAGGAACGGGCGATGTTTCTGGTCAAGACCCGTCTTCAATGAGTTGGGGGGGGGGGGGGGGGGGGAGACATCAAGATATGGAAGGATCAGGTGTGAAAACGAGAGATCAAAGGGGACGAAGCTCAAGGAAAATGTAGAGAGGGTCACTGTTTGCTAGGGGAAGGTGACAAATCGGCGTACAAAGTAAAATGTAATCAGTCGGACAGTCAAACTAGTTGGAGATCTCGGGTGGGTGAGGAATGAAAGAGAGAGAGGGAAAGCAAGGGTTACTTGAATCTAGAGAAGTCAATATTCATACCGCTGGGTTGTAAGCTGCCCAAGCAAAATACTTCTTACAGCGGCGACAACTTCTCCTGTGTGGATTTGCACTCAGTGGTTCAAGGGTTCAATGGGGCTCCGGCCAAAGCTGGTGCTCACGTATCTGAGCTTGGATTTACGTCAGAGTCAGCGGCTGGGGAGGGCAGTGTGCATCAGACACCTTGTCTCAGCAGGAGATGTATTTATAAAGTCAGTTCCAACAACTATCTTTGGCTCAGCAACTTACTGAGGTTAGATGGCAACTACACTTCATTAGTGATTCATTGGTTCTAGAGTCGTTTCCAGAAAGTTCTGAAGATGTGACAGATGCAATATAGTTCACAGGTTCCAGGAATCTTGTCACTTCCATCCCAAATGTGCTTCAGATTTGATGTTTATTGACAGTGAAAGCATTCAGTCAGAGGGTGGTGAATCTTTGCCACAAAAAGGCTGTGGAGGCCAAGTCAGTGGATATTTGGAAGACAAAGAGAGATCTGCTTCTTCTTCTTGCGTGTGGCGTGCACGACCTAAAGTTGCAGGACAACTTGTTCTATTTGATCTCATTTGATTGTGCACGCCAGGTTGATCGCATTCATCGAAACAGGGCGGACCACTTGAAGGTTGCAATCTCCCACCCCACAGAGATAGATAGATTCTTGGTTAGTCCGGGTGTCGGGGGTTATGGGGAGAAGGCGGGAGAATAAGATTAGGAGGGAGAGATAGATCAGCCATGATTGAATGGCGGGCTAGACTTGATGGGCCGAATACTCATATCACTTGTGAACTTGTGATCACCCCGTGTGTGACATAAGTTCCTGCTCACTGGCCAAAGTTTTTAGTTGCCCTGTACTCCTGAGGCTGTCCACTGAAGGCAGGGTGAGCACCAACTGTGATGCCTGCGTTCATCAGCTAGCACCTTATTGCTCACTACACCTGCTCCCTTGGGTGAAGTGAAACCATGGAACATAAAACCTAGGCCCTTCTGCTTACAAAGTCTGTGCCAAACGGTCCTAATGCCAAGACCAGCCCTTGGCCACCTGCACATAATCCATATCCCTGCATATCCATGTACCTAACCAAAAGTCTCAAAAATGCCACTGACGTATCTGCCTCCACAACTAACCCCGGCAGCGCGTTCCAGGCACTCGCCATCCTCTCTGTAAAAACCATCTTGCCCTGCACATTTCCTTTAAACTTTACCCCTCTCACCTTAAAGCAGTGCCCTCTACTATTTGATATATGCATCCCGGTGAAAAGGTACAGACTGTCTACCCTATCTATTCCTCTCATCATTTTTTATACTTCTGTCATGTCCCTCCGCAACCTCTGGTCTTCCAGAGAAATGTTGTCAGCAAACAACAAATGGTTCAGGTATCTGTCACGTATTGTGTTGTTATCCAACTCTGACTACTGTCTCGTAATTAATTCTGCAGAGGGTGCATGAGTGCGCTGGTTCAGTGGAGGAGTGTTGTGTAGCTGCATGTTAACGCAG
The DNA here is from genome assembly GCA_035221665.1 of Okamejei kenojei. Classification (NCBI taxonomy): domain Eukaryota; kingdom Metazoa; phylum Chordata; class Chondrichthyes; order Rajiformes; family Rajidae; genus Okamejei; species Okamejei kenojei. The sequence goes on along the minus strand of CM069159.1, from coordinate 26,468,249 downwards.
GAAAATGCGTCTGACGGCTTTGGACCTGTACTCACTGGAATATGGAAGGATGGGGGGAGACCTCATTGAAACTTACCGAATGGTGATAGGCCTGGATCGAGTGGATGTGGAGAGGATGTTTCCGCTAGTTGGAGAGTCTTGGACCAGAGGCCATGGTCGCAGAATTAAAGGATGTTCCTTTAGGAAGGAGATGAGGAGGAATCTCTTTAGTCAGAAGGTGGTGAATCTATCAAGCTCTGCCTTTGGCTTGGCCTCCACAACCTTCTGAGGCAATTAATTCCACAGCTTCACCACCCTCTGACTAACAAGGTTCCTCCACATCTCCTTTTTAAAGGAATGTCCTTTTATTCTGAGGCTATAGCCTCTGGTCCTAGACTCTCCCCCTAGTGGAAACATCCTCTCCACATTCCCTCTATCCAGGCTTTTCACTGCGTTTCAATGAGGTCCCCTCCTCATCCTTGTAAACTCCAGGGAGGGAGTACAGGCGAGTTCAGAACTGTACCAGTCACGAACAGAAAATCCCCAATGACTGGTCTGAGCTTTTCCTTGTGGTATCTTCTCTACTTTGTGAAACAAAGGCAGCGGAATTATTCAGCGGCTCAAACCTTCTGTTCTGCAGGACGAACACGGTTATATTTCCCGGGAGTTCCACCGCAAGTACAAGATCCCGGCGGGGGTGGACCCGACTCTGATCACCTCCTCGCTGTCGGCGGACGGAGTTCTGACCGTCACCGGTCCCCGGAAAGTGGCCGACGTCCCCGAGAGAGCCGTGCCCATCTTCCGAGAGGAGAAGCCTGCGGTCGCTGGACCTCAGCAGATGTGAATCCTCGGACCATTCTGTTGAGTTCAGTGTGAAACTACTTCAAGCCATTAAAGTATCGCCTTTCGCTTTTTGTGTAACATTTTTGTATCGCTATGTAATCAAACATTCCTTAATATGTCAGCTTGCAACAAACATTTATCTTTGCTGCCTTCATTAATCTCACCTTAAAATAAAATCACCAATTGATGAACCAAATTAACCTGTTTATTTCCTTCGTTTCCTGCTGTATGCCCGTGACAGATGAGGCATTTCAAGATAATACTCAATTATTTGTTGCATTTACTTACCTTATCAGCCAGTACACAGCTGCACAGATGCAGTGGTTTAGTACAAACAGATAACAACCTCGCTGCCCCTCACACATCGCCGCACCCCATTGAAGAAGGGTCTCGACCTGAAACGTCACCCATTCCTTCTCTCCAGAGATGCTGCCTGTCCCGCTGAGTTATTCCAACACTTTGTGGTTTACATCTTCAGTGTAAAAAAAAACCAGCATCTGCAGTTCCTTCCTACACAGTAAATGGCCCCATCGATCTTTGAAAGGAAACAAGGTCGCCCGACACAAGCTCAGTATTCCTGTTGCATTGTGTAAGATTTGCAACGGGTTGTGGTAATGTTTTAGACAATAGGTGCAGGAGTAGGCCATTCGGCCCTTCGAGCCAGCACCGCCATTCAATGTGATCATGGCTGATCATCCCCAATCAGTACCCTGTTCCTGCCTTCTCCCCATGTCCCCTGACTCCACTATTTTTAAGAGCCCTATCTAGCTCTCTCTTGAAAGCATCCAGAGAACCTGCCTCCACCTGAGGCAGAGAATTCCACAGACTCGCCACTCTCTGTGAGAAAAAAGTGTTTCCTCGTCTCCGTTCTAAATGGCTCACTCCTTATTCTTAAACTGTGGCCCCTGGTCCTGGTTTTAGTTCAGGTTTACTACCATCCCTTTCCCTTCTGGGACAAATAAAGTTCTATCACCAGCATGGGAGCAGCAGAATTTACCTAAAAGTGCAACGGCAATCTCTCACGTTTCATGCAAGTTTATACCGTGACATGTCGCTTCTAGCGAGCCAACGGCCATCCACACTTCAGTACAAGTTGCGATCACTATCGTACATGACATTGTAGGAATGCGAACGCACACTCACCAAAATCCTATACCTCCAGCGGCGGAGGTCCGCACGCAGTAAGTAACTGGAGGACAGAGATGTGTGGAGCGTCCGTCGCCTTTCCCGTTGGAATCCAGCAACACTGCGTCGCTAATGTTTCCAACGACGATGAATGAATGAATTATGAAAGACATGTTTCCGAAGTAACTCAAGCGCACGCTGCCCTGAAGCATGGATTTCATTAAATAACCCACTTGGTTTGGAGGGTGTTGCACTCACTGACTTGCCTCACTCACTGAGTTCAGCAAGCACGTACGACAGACAGAGCAGAAGACCGATTCTGCAGCTATAATAGACCTGCAGTGGAACTCCCCGGGTGCCTGAGGAATGAGGAACTCACGGCCGAGGGTCGCTGGACTCTGCAGGGCCAGCAGCGCCGCTCCCTCGGTGTTAGGAAGGAACTGCAGATGCTGGTTTACACCGAAGATAGATAGACACAAAAAGCTGGAGTAACTCCAGCGGGTCAGACAATGTATCTGGAGAAAAGGAATAGGTGACGTTTCGGGTCGAGACCCTTCCTCTGCGCCGCCTTTCTCTGCATTTCCGTTACTAAACATCTATAGTTTACTTCTTGACGTCGGTCACGGACTGAGTTATAAACGGTTTCACCGTTAAATAAAAACCACATTGTCAGCACACGGGGTTACATACACCACGCCCTGTTTAATTGAGTCATTTCAGACTATTCATTACAACGAAGGTCTTTGTTTTCTCCCATCCCATACCGCGTCGCTCCGCCAATTCCTGTCCCAGGCCGAGTGCCATTGCTCAGGGAGCGCCGGGTCCACAGCACGCAGACAGGCCCGGCCCGGGGGCCACCGCAGCCGGCGTGCAAGGCTGGCAAAACTGCGCCGTGCACGGCCCCAAAGGACACCTCGTTGGCAGGAAAGACCCGCAGAACGGGAGATCCGATTGCCTGCCCTCCGTTCCGTCAGCGGACGAGCAGGGTTCCAGAGGAATGTAGGAGAAACATAATTGCTGCTTCCCCGCTTCTGGTGTGACCGGTAGCCCGCAATATTCGACCTGCTGGCACTCCCCTCTGTCCGGCTCAAACTGTGCGAGAGGATCGGCATGCAACACGGGGTCCGTATAATCCAGCATGTAGGTGGTCTTTGGGAATATCTTGGTGATCGGAGGGTCTAACTCTGGCTGGTGCCCAGGATAGGCATGGAACTCGCGTTTAAAGTCTGTGGAGACAATCATTTGTAACAACAAAGTTAGAATGAATTGAAAATCAAAGCTTATATTTTTTGCTTCCTAAATTTCGGCATATATTGAGCAACCTATGGCTGAAGGCACTTGGCACGTTGGCCTTCACATAGAAACAGAAACATAGAAAATAGGTGCAGGAGGAGGCCATTCGCCCCCCTCGAGCCAGCACCGCCATTCACTGTGATCATGGCTGATCATCCCCTATCAATAACCCGTGCCTGCCTTCTCCACATATCCCTTGACTCCACTAGCCCCTAGAGCTCTATCCAACTCTCTCTTAAATCCATCCAGTGATTTGGCCTCCACTGGCCTCTGTGGCAGGGAATTCCATAAATTCACAACTCTCTGGGTGAAAAAGTTTTTTCTCACCTCAGTCTTAAATGACCCCCCCTTTATTCTAAGACTGTGGCCCCTGGTTCTGGATTCGCCCAACATCGGGAACACGTTTCCTGCATCTAGCTTGTCCAGTCCTTTTATAATTGTATATGTTTCTATAAGATCCCCCTCATCCTTCTAAACTCCAGTGAAGTTCACCAGTCAGAGAGCCGAAGAAGAGATACTGAGGGGGCAGGTACATGCAGGGTTCCGGGTGGAAGGAATGGAGATGGGCCTGGGTGGGCTGTTCTACCCGAGCCGGGGGGTGGAAGAAGCTGATGGAACTAACGCCTCTCTGCCCTGTTGTAACAATGCAACTGTGCAATTCTGGAGCTAGAGTAGTAACTCAGCGGGTCAGGCAGCATCTCTGGAGAGATGAGAGATGTCCCACTGGGTTACTCTGGCATGTTGTGTCTATCTTCTATTTATACCAGCATCTGCAATGTTTTCACATGCCTACAGAATAACGTTGATTTGTGAGCAATATAAAGGATTAGATAAGCACTGCGGTGCCCGAATGCAACGGACTTTCAACCAGTTCCACAAAAGCCAAACCCCTCGTTGGTTTTGATGAGGTGACACATTTGTCACATTACACATGCTGACATCTCCCTCAAGCTTCAAGTGCCAGCTGTGCCATCACTTACATCGCCGCGGTGCCGCTGGCTTGGCGTAGGAATCCTCATATACTGTGCGATACGCATGTTCATACTAGAAGAGAACAATTGATAATAAAACTCTTTTCAAGATTTGCCGATAATTGACCGTGATAATGTGGTGATTGTGAAAACTGTCGTGTGGGGGGTGGGGGGGGGGGGGGGGGGGGGGGGGGGGTTGAATTACCCCAGGAGGAGCGGAAGAAATGCAACAATGACAAACATGGATCATGAGTTTAGTTTAGTTCGGTCTAGAGATACAGCGCGGAAACAGGCCCTTCGGCCCATCGGATCCGCACCGACCAGCGACCCCCTCACATTAACACTATCCCACACACACTAGGGACAATTTACATTTATACCGGGCCAATTAACCTACAAACTCTACGTCTACGAGTGTGGAAGGAAACCGGAGCACCCGGAGAAAATCCACGCGGTCAAGGGGAGAACATGCGAACTCCATAGAGACAACACCCGTCGTCGGGATCGAACCCGGGCCTCTGGCGCTGTTAGGCAGCAACTCTACCGCTGCGCCACCGTGCCGTCCTTGAGATTGTAAAATAATTAAGGTTCAATGGAAAGATATAGTTGTTTCACAGTTGGGCATTTTTTTCAATAAATGCACTTGAATGTTTTGCCCCGTGGCTCAGTACACTCCACCCATGACAGGGACATTACAAACAATTGCGCGCTGATGTTGCCCAGGTGAATGCCGCAGTGTCAGAAATCAGGCGAGACACCGGCTGAAGCCCCAAAGTCAATACAACAGATTGTCATAGAGATACATCGTGGAAACAAAGACCCACACCGGCCAACATGTCCCAGCTACACTAGAGTCCCACCTGCCTGCGTTTGGCGCATATCCCTCCAAACCTGTCCTATCCATGTACCTGTCTAACTGTTTCTTAAACGTTGGGATAGGCCCTGCCTCACCTACCTCCTTTGGCAGCTCGTTCCATACACCCAACTCCCTTTGTGTGAAAACGTTACCCCTCAGGTTCCTATCAAATATTTCCCCCTTCACCTTAAACCTATGTCCTCTGGTCCTCGATTCCCCTACTCTGGGCAAGAGACTCTGTGCATCTACCTGATCTATTCCTCTCAAGATTTTACACACCTCTGTAAAACCACCCCTCATCCTCCTGCACTCCGAAGAGACAAGGAATAATCCCTGAATTCGGGCTGATATTTATCACTCAGTCGGTATCACTGACATGGTCAGTTTGCCCTTTGGAGAAGTGGCTGTGTCTCCGGCTTTAGTCAGAGGGTGGTGAATCTGTGGAATTATTTGCCTCAGAAGGCTATGGAGTCAGTTGTTATATTTAAGGCAGAGATAGATAGATTATTGATTAGTACGAATGTCCGAGGTTATGGGGAGAAGGTAGGAGAATGTGGTTAGGAGAGAGATATGGATCAGCCAGGATTGAATGGTGGAGTAGACTTGATGGGCCGAAGGGCCTAATTCCGCTCCTATCTCTTATGATTTTATAATCTACATGGAGTGAAAGGCGCGATATCAATGTTTAGGCAGGAACTGCAGTTGCTGCTTTACACCGAAGATGGACACAAAATGCTGGAGTAACTCAGTGGGACAGGAGGCATCTCTGGAGAGAAGGAATGGTTGACGTTTCGGGTCGAGACCCTTCTTCAGACTGGAGGGTCAATTTTCCAGGTTAAAGAATTCTAAAACTATAGGACATGGGCGCAAAATGAGAGGTAAAAGATCTCAGGAGCTTCTTTTTCGCTCAGAGGGTAGTCCGTATCTGGAATGAGTTGCCAGAGGGTACAATCATGACTTTTAAAATATATTTGGACAGATATGCGCATATGCAAAAATAATTTAACTCTGCAGTTGCATATGTGACAAATAGAGCATCATCGGATAGAAAGGATTTGGAGGGAAATGGGACTAGTCCTGTATGCCAACTTGGTCGGCATGGATAAGGTGGGCCGAAGGGTCAGTTTCCCTGCTGTTCAGCTATGTGGCTTGAGCTAGGGGTGTACTGGGTGGTCCCAGCTGCAGTCTCCAGCTGTGGGGCGGAAAGGCAGCGCCGCGACCCAGGCACCTGAGACGGCAGAGGCTTCATCTTGCGGAGATAGCGGAGGTCACTCCTCTCCTCGAACCAGCGATCGAGCAGCGTGCTCTCGCTGTAGCGGCGCCCCCCGCCCTCCCAGTTGTCGGTCTGTGGGCCGGCGGGCCCCCCGAGCCCGGGGCAAATGTCCTGAGCTGCCCACACTGCCATGCCTGCAGCCCGACTGACCGGACCCAGTGCCGGCCCGGGCTCCCCGCTGCCCCGGCAACGCTGCATCACAAAGCGGGCAGAGACTGGGCTCCAGGACCCCGGTGAAACGCTCGCCTGCCGCCGGCTCACTCACCAGCAGCTGCCGGCACGGGCTGGACGGGCCGAATGCCCGCGGCGCTTTGACAGATTTGTATAAAGCCAGCGCCACCCGGTCCAGGCTGCTCGTCCGCGCCCCACGTTCACATCTTGCTTGAGTTTATCCTGTGTACACGGTGCATAGTGCGGGACATCGCACCTTGCACTCCCGCTCATAGAGTCATACAGCATGGAAACAGGCCCTTCGGCCCAACCTGCCCATGCCGACCACGATGTCCCCATCTGCACTGGTCCCATTTGCCCGCGTGTGGCCCACATCCCTCCAAACAATAGACAATAGGTGCAGGAGTAGGCCATTTGGCCCTTCGAGCCAGCACCGCCATTCAATGTGATCATGGCTGATCATCCCCAATCAGTACCCCTTTCTTGTCTTCTCCCCATATCCTCTGACTCCGCTATTTTGCAGAGCCCTATCGAGCTCTCTCTTGAAAGCATCCAGAGAACCTGCCTCTACCGCCCTCTGAGGCAGAAACCTTTCCCATCCACGTACCGTGTACCTGTCCAAACATCTTTTAAATGCTGTTACTGTACCTGCCTCAACGACCTGCTCTGGCAGCTGGTCCCATACACCCACCGCCCTCTGTGCGGTCCTTAACATGAAGCCCGGGGCAGGAGTAGTGTCTGGCCCCTGGTGCTCTGGGGAGGCGATGTTTTTTGATTCGAGCAACATCTCGTTTGTTTGAAAATATTCACAGGGTTACAGATTGATATTACAATTTTAATAATTAAGATACAATTATCAGAGGGCGTTAATGCTGCCAACACCCCCACACAAAAGGCCTGTGCAATTGTGGGCAGACTGGCGTGTTTGTGTACTTTATACTGTAGCTTTGCCCTCTAAACCAGCACTTGCAGTTCCTTGTTTCGAGCCCAAGTACATTTGATCTTACTGGATAGCATGCAAAACAAAGCTTTTCACTGGACCTCAGTACACGAGTAAATAATAAACCTAGCCCTGGACGCTAAGGGCCGAAGGGGCTGTTCAGACTGTGCGGTTCCATGTTCTGCATTCTTTGACTCTTTGAGACTTGGGGCGACTCCCTCACTCCCCGCTGCCGCTTCCTTCCCTGCTGCTTCCTCACCTCGCCGTCACCTCGCTCCACAGTTTGTTCCCCTCATCCTCCGCCGCCCCTTTCCCTTTGCTCCTCACATAGAAACATAGAAACATAGAAAATAGGTGCAGGAGTAGGCCATTCGGCCCTTCGAGCCTGCACCGCCATTCAATATGATCATGGCTGATCATCCAACTCAGTATCCCGTACCTTCCTTCTCCCCATACCCCCTGATACCTTTAGCCACAAGGGCCACATCTAACTCCCTCTTAAATATAGCCAATGAACTGGCCTCAACTACCTTCTGTGGCAGAGAATTCCAGAGACTCACCACTCTCTGTGTGAAAAATGTTTTCCTCATCTCATTCCTAAAGGAATTCCCCCTTATCCTTAGACTGTGACCCCTTGTTCTGGACCTCCCCAACATCAGGAACAATCTTCCTGCATCTAGCCTGTCCAACCCCTTACCTTCCACCATTTGCCCATAGTTCACCGTCCTTGCCCCATCCCTCTGCAACCCTTTTTCTCTTGCTCCTTGTCGCACCCCTGCCCTTGTCCGCTTTCCCCCCCTTTGCCCCTCTCCACCCCGACTCCTGCCCCACCGCTCACCGTTTGATCCATTTTTACAAAATGTTAAATGGTCAGCTCGACATAGATTACAAAACCTACACCAAACCCAAACCAATTAGGAGCAGACGAGGGCATTCGATCCAATTTGAGATAGCAGCTACCAAGACAGATGTGTACAGCAATTCATTCCTCACCCGCACAATTAACGCATGGAATAATCACCACCCTACTATAGTTACCCAACCAGATGCAACTAAATTTAAGGTAGCCCTTTCTTCCCAAAAACCTTTTCTGCCTTAAGTCCTCCCTCCACCACCTCCAGTTTAAATTCCATTTGGAATATTTTGGAGGACCAAGAAACCAAGGAAACCGCTTCTCCCCCGACGCTCACCGGTCGCATCTATGTCTTCAGAGAGTACACAAAAAGCTGGAGAAACTCAGCGGGAGCAGCAGCATCTAAGGAGCGAAGGAGATAGGCGACGTTTCGGGTCGAGACCCTTCTTCAGACTATTAAAACTATGTCTTCAGAGACCCGGTCGGGCGCTAGGACCCGGGGCGGCCGCGTCTGGTTGGCAGCGAACGGGCGCTAGGACCCGGGGCAGCCGCGGGCGGCATCAGAGTCTCCGTCGGGCACTAGGACCCGGGGCGGCCGCGGGCGGCTGGGTGGGAGCGGACGGCCGCTAGGACCCGGGGGCGGCGGCCGTGAGCACCGGCGGCGGCTGGGCGGGAGGCCGAGGCTCCGCGGGGAAGCTAGGCCGCGACACCGGGCCGTGGCCGCAGCAGCACGGACACGATGGGCCGAACGGTCTGACCCTGCGCCCCGGAGGGAGGTGGGTCACAGAGCACGGACAAAGTAGCAATGTTACAAAATAAAAAAAAAAAAAAATCAAGTCTGCAATTTATCCGATCAGGTAAAGCATAAAAATAAGTTTAATTTGACACCTAATTCACTTCGATATCTTCAGTATTAAAACAGTTATGGCCATTTTCATACTCTGAAATTAGCATCTTGTTCCCTATTGCCTTTCCATTGACTCAACACAAAAGCTGTGATCGAGGACAGTCAAAAGCCCATAACTTTCGTAAAAATTAAGAGAATTGAATGAAAATCTCAGTTATTATAGATTGAAGCATTCTGAAACAAATATGAAGCATCTTACTTGGATGAAGGTAAGTATTGTAACATCGCTAGACAAAGAGCCAGCGTGCCCATGCTGACCAAAATGCCCCGGCTGCACTGGTCCCACTTGGTTCTGTCCTATCCATGCACCTGTCCAAATGTCCTTCAATTGTTATTAGAGTCCCAGCCTCAACTACATCCTCCGGCAGCTTGTTCCAGGCACCCACCACCCTCCGTGTGCCTATCGAGAGGCATCCATGTCTTCCAGCAATTAAATGGACCATTGGGCAGATTGCATTTGGAGTACTTTGTACATTTGGTTTAATTTATTCATCATCACGCATACAGTGATACAGTGAAAAGCTTATTCTGTATGTTATCCAGTCGCATCATACAACGTATGAGGGAAATAGACCCTCTGGTGGAACAGCACGCAGAGAGTCTCCACGCTCCTGCTGCACCCTGCAACTTCCAAGTCTCTGGAAAGTTCAATCTTGGGATTCAGGAAGAGCTAGCCACCTGGATAGCCAGTTTGTGGGGTAAATCCTTCCCTCTGATGGTGGGATGAGGCAAACGAGAATGTTTGGAATTCTAAACCATGAAGGGTCATTGAATGAATTCAAAGCAAGAATTGGTAGATTTCTGCATATTAGTCTAGGGTTAAGACAGGGAAATGACAATGAAGGAAGGAGGACATCAGCCACGATCTTGATGAATGGTGGCATGGGATTGAAGGGCCAAATGGTCTGTTCTCTCTTTGCGTCTTTTGTTCTTGTGTCTTTATTCCAGCGTTGTGGCCCTGAGAATATTAGGAGTTGAGTGAGTGAATTCCAGTGGCAGGATCAAAAAGTATGACTGGTGGCAAACTCTAATTGTTGGGGCCACTGAGAATATTGGAGGACCCGGTTGAGAATGGAGGGGGATCCTGTTGGGCGGGAGGGGGGTGGGAGCCAGTAGATAGGACTGTTCAGTGAACATCTTTAACTCTGTCAGCGCCAATATGTGGCGACAACTGTGTACACTCTAGGTGAACACAAAATACTGTCCAGGTGAGGTCTGCTGCATGATATTACCGGGTTGTATGCAAAATAAAGCATTTCACTAGGAACATGAGACAATATAGTATCATTCAATCATTGAATCATTGAATGAAGTGGTCAGTTGGAGGAAGGAATGAGCTTGGAAATTGGTTTGTCCGAAGGAAGTTCCAAAAGGAACCAATGAGACAACGGGTGAATTTGAAAGCAAAAGATTAAAGACATTAATTAATATAGATACATTTGCATTGTGGAGGGCCAATGTTGAGTGATGTGATGGTTTGAGAGCACATGGTTTGCCTTTGTTCGATGGGTTTTGAGAAATCTGCCTCTGTTTTCAGACTGAAATGGCAATGAGACCGGGAGACAGTGTGCTGCTGGTGGGAGAGGGCAACTTCTCCTTCTCCGCCTCCCTGTGTGATCGTGTGTCCCGAGATATCCAGGTCGTGGCCACCTGCTATGAAAGTGAAGAAACAATAACCAAGCAGGAACAAGCTGCCAATAATATCAACTGCCTATTGGAGAAAGGTGAGGGATTCGTGTTCACCACACAACCTCATATTCCACCTGGGTGGTCCACAACTCAACGGCATCAATATTAAAATTCCCTGATTTCTGGGAACTTGCCCACAAACTGTTCCCTTCTCTCTCCTCCATTTAACCTGGCCCTCTCATGTACACCTTTCTTTATAACCCATGCCCCTAGCTCATCATCACCAGTGTCCTTCTCTCCCCCCCCCCTCCATCACCCACACACCCATCCCACTATGCCCTTCCCCCTTGGTTTCCCATTGCCCTCAACTCTGAACTTTCAAATATTTACCCATTTTCACAAATGTATCGAATGATCCGCCTCTACCACCCTTGGAGGCAGAGAATTCCACCTTCTAAGATGAAGAATTGCTACCCATCCTAATTATGTACTTTTTGAGAAGGCTCCCACTCCTTCAACGTCTGCAGTAAGATGCTGCAGATTTTCTACCAATCGGTGGTAGCCAGTGCCATCTTCTTCGCTGCCGTGTGCTGGGGCAGCAGGGCAAACGCCGCAGACGGCAACAGGATTAACAAGCTCATCATGAAGGCTGGCTCTGGGGGTGGAGTTGGAATCACTGGAGGTGGTCTTGGAGGGGAGGATGCTCCTCAAACGGCCGAGCATCTTGGACAATACAGCTCACCCTTCCATGACACACTGGTCAACCTGAGGAGTACCTTCAGCAACAGACTGGTTCCACCAAGGTGCAGCACAGAACGCCACAGTAGTTCCTTCTTCCCTGTGGCTATCAAACTGTACATGGGGTAGACTCCCCTCCCTCCCCTCCCCAAATCTTTACTCATCCCCAATCCCTTCTACTCATCACTTTAATATAATGTTTCATGTATTTTGTGTTTTATGACTGTTGGCAGATCAATTTCCCTCCTGGGATAAATAAAGTTCTATCGTATCGTATAAGTAACTGGTCCCTTATTTTGTATTCATGTCCCCTTGCTCTTGACTCTCCCACCAGTGGAGACCTCTGTCTGTCATATCCTCTTAGGATGTTATATGTCAGAGACAGGTTCCCCCTCATTCCTCTTTTAACTATAAGGAATAGCCATCAGGCTATTGAACTCAACTCAAACAAAACTGAACATTAATAACCCATTATCGGTTTATTTGCAATTTATCTGTTTTATTTATTCATGTGTGTGTATATATTTATACAATGGTATATGGACACGCTGATCTGTTCTGTATTCATGCCCTCTATATTCTGTCGTGCTGAAGCAAAGCAAGAATTTCATTGTCCTATTTGGGACACATGACAATAAACTCTCTTGAATCTTGAATCTTAAAAACCAAACGGCCCGGCCACACTCGATGGGAAACCCTCTTAGCCCAGGAATAAGCTGTTGAATGTCCTCTGTACTCCGATGTTACGGTGTCTTACTTCTACCTTCCAATCAATTTGATTATGAAATAACCAAGTTCAATGCTATAAATCATCGTTTCACACACTCAGGAGTTGGATTTCACTCGTGCAATGTCCTTTGTAACCCCTTCTCCAGGAGCAGAGGTCCACTTTCTCGTGGACTGTACCAACATCCAGGAATGTCCGTCTTTAAGAAGCAGGCTTTTCGACAGAGTTATCTTCAATTTCCCACACTGTGGCAGGAAGGCTGGCGTGAAAAAAAATAGAGAGCTTTTGGCAAAATTTTTCAGGAGGTAGGTCTGAATGTTCCGCGGGGGGGGGCGTGGGATTCTCTGCTTGGACTCCCATGTTTGCGGGTGAATTTCCAGTTTGGCATAGGGCGGCGTACGAAATACGATATTGTTTCCATTGTGTGGTTTTACTTGATGACCTCATTGCATGTCCTGTATTTGTGGGCCATTAGATTTTCCTACAACTGAGAAGTATTTGGGCAAAGCAAGGTACTAGAATGTGGGAGGTGGAGATATTAGGCCCTACATCCAGATGCTGTCCGACCTGGAGTGGTAAACGCTGGAAACAAGAAGGGCAAGGAACAGACTAGCCATGTCGTACAAGATTCGAAAGGGGACTGTGGGCATAACTGCAGATAGATACATAACATACTCAACAGAAAGGAGAGCAAGAAAGAGAAATGATATGCAAATATAAATCCCATTCGCCAGGACAGATATTTATAAGAACTCATTCTTTGTAAGAACCTTAAGGGAATGGAATAAACTAGACAACAATATAGTCAAATCACCTTCACTAGACAGTTGTAAGGGGGCACTGACAGCACGTTAGTGTGCACAACACGTCCAAGTTGGCGATATGCAGAGTACTGCCCTGCCGACTACAAATTCAGAAGTTTCAGAAGATTCATTGATATGGTGGCTTTCATATATCTTTCCGGACTTCCTAATGCACTTCAGCTAATGATATACCGTTGCTGTTACTGCTGTGACTGGAGCAAACAAACCTGTCACTTTGCCCTAAGCATGCTCCCTGGCAGAGTCTTGCAGTAATGACCATGTTATCTGTTTCAGTTTGATTAGGGGATAAATATTAATCAGGAAATCTGGGTGATCTGCACTGCACTCCTTGAAAACAAAGTGTTCACAGCAGGTGGTGTTGCTACAGCATCTCTCCTAGGATTGAGGATGATAGTTTTAGTTTAGCTTAGATACAGCGCAGAAACAGGTCCTTCGGCCCACTGAGTCCGTACCAACCAGCGATCCCCATACACTAGCACTATCCTACGCACTAGTGTCAATTTAACAATGTTACCAATTCCAGTTAACCTACAAACCTGTATGTCTTTGGAATGTGGGAGGAAACCTGAGCACCCAGAGAAAACCTACGTAGTCACGGGGAGAACGTACAAACTCCGTACAGACAGCACCCGTAGTCAGAACGTACTCCGGTGTCCGGGTCTCTGGCGCTGTAAGGCAGCAACTCTACTACTGCCGCCCTTAAGGTTACATCATGGGAATGTTCTGAGAGTCGGCATTGACTCATTGGGCCGAATGGCCTCTTAACGTACGGAGAGAACGTCTGTGAGCGGAGATGGTGAAAGTAAAGACTGCAAATGTTGGACTAATGAAACAATACAGAAAATGTTGTGAACGCCTAGCAGGTCAGGCAGCACCTGTAGAATTTACTTATAAAGGTCATCTGATTGTATAAAGTGAACACTCACAGTCCTTTTCCCAAGGTAGGGGATTCTATAACTAGAGAGCACAGGTTTAAGTGAGACAGGAGAGATTTAAGAGGGACCTCAGGGGCCACCTTTTTCACTCAGGGTGGTCCTTATCTGGGATGAGCTGCCAGAGGAAGCTGTGGAAGCAGATACTAATAAGACGTTAAAAATATATTTAGGCAGATATATGAATAGGGAGGGCTTTAGAGGGAAATGGGTCAAATGGGGTTACCACAGAATGGCAACAAGACAGGCCTGTTCCCGTGCTATACAGCTGAGTTGAATGTTACTGAGTGGATCGACAGCACTAACACTGTTCTTTTCCAGCTCTGCAGAGGTGGTAACTGCGACAGGTGACGTGCAGGTTACCCTGTGTCGGGGGCAGGGAGGGACTGGTGCCGACCAGCCCGCTCGCCACTGGCACGACAGCTGGCAAATCGTTGCCCAGGCCGCAGGAGCAGGGTTCATCCTGAGTGAAGTGAACGCATTTGACGCCACCTGTCACGGTGGCTACACCAGCACGGGTTACAGGTATGTAACTGGTGGACAAGACATATACAACCACAGCCTTGTGTGTTGAACTGTGATTGTGCACGGGTTCCTTACCCTCTGCAGTGAAGAGCAGGAACCAGGAATGCAAAAGCAGAATACTGTGGCTGCTGGAAATGTGATCAGTAACTGAAACATTGCCTCCGATTCTCCCTCCGCAGATGCTGTTTGACTTGCTTGCTTGCACTATTCTGTTTCATTTCCCTGACGAATGCCAGCCATGGCGCTATTGATCTATTGCCAATATTAGCACAATGAAATATTGATCCCTGGTTAAATCAGAGATGTCGGGGTGGAAGATTGCAACCTTCACTTGGTCCGCCCTGTTTCGACCCGGCGTGCACAATCAAATAAGATTAAATAGAACAAGTTGTCCTACAACTTTAGGCTGTGCACACCACACGCAACAAGAAGAAGAGATCAGAGATGTTAACCCACTTATTTGAAACCCCTAATCATAACTCCTCCATGCCGCTGCTCTCACAGGATATCGTTCTGTGGAAACAGCTGACAGAATGTAACTGGTGCTTCCATCAACCCCATTCACATCCAGAAATACTTTGTAGCCAGACACCTATTGATGCAATACAATAAAGTCTTATTGGTCATAGAGTCACACATCATGACAATAGGTCCTTCAGCCCAGCTCGATCATGCCATCTACAATTTGCCCATGTTTGCCCCATATCATCTGAACATTTCCTATACAAGTACCCATCCAATTGACTGTTAAATGTTGTCCTTGTACCTGCCTCAACTACCTCCTTTGGCAGCTCGTTCCATGTACCCACCACCCTCTAGGAGTGAAAATGTTGCCCTTTGCGTTCTTATTAAATCTTTTCCCTCTCACCTTAAGCCTCTGGTTCTTGATTCCCTTTCTCTTAGTACAATGGACCGTTCATTCACCCTATCTATTCTCCCCATGATTTTATACATGTCCATAAGATCATCCCTCAGCCTTTACACTTCAAGGAATAAAAATATAAGCAAAGAAGCCATTCTGGACATGGGGAAGTCCCAACACATGGCTATGAAATGAATAGTGAGTTTTTTTTGGTTACTGAAATTTAAAATTAAAACAAAACGGTTTGTGTTTTTTACGCTGCTTTGTGGCGGATGCTAACATGGGCTTGTATGTTCCTTGTACACATCCCACTGCCTGGCACTAACATTGATGACGTTGAATTTGAACTGAAAAATCACACATACCTTGGAGCAGATTTTAAAGATGCTTTTATTATAAAACATGTAAACACTTAAATATAAAATGTGTAAAACTGTAGTTTTGATTTTTCTTGCTTCAGGAGTCAAGATAAGTCCTTCCATGTGGCTGGAGCGTTGACCCATGTCTTCACGAGAAGTTTGCCAATTGATAAGATGAAGCCGTTTACAATGGAAACTATGATTGGGGATGAACACTGTTCCTTCCGCATCCCTGAAGAACTTGCTGATAAAATAAACAGGTTGAGTTTGGTAGCACATTATATTAAACGCTGGCCCAGACCTTGCTTTTCTGCCAGCCACTCTGTGGCGAATGCCATTTAAATGCTGGAAGATTTAGTTGGGGCAGCTGAGACAGAATACAAGGTCGACAGGCTCAGTCATTGTCATCCAATCTGTCGATGACAGGGACATGGATAGCAACTGGATACTGTGAGCAAATTTGGGCACCATATCTGAGGAAGGATGTGCTGGCTCTGGAGAGGGTCCAGAGGAGGATTACAAGAATGATTCCAGGAATGAGTGATGAGCGTTAGCATATGACAAGCGTTTGACAACACTGGGCCTCAGCTCGCTGGAGTTTAGAAGGTTGAGGGGGGAACTCATTGAAACTTACAGAATAATGAAAGGCATAGATAGAGTGGATGTGGAAAGGATGTTTCCACTGTTGGGAAAGTCTACGACCAGATGTCACAACCTCAGAATTAAAGGGTGCTCTTTTAGAAAGAAGGTGTGGAGGAACTTATGTAGTCAGAAAGTAAATCTGTGGAACTCATTGCCACAGAAAGCTGTGGAGGCCGTCAGTGGATATTTTAAAGTCAGAGATAGACAAATTCCTGATGAGAACGAGCGTCAAGGGTTGTGGGGAGCAGGCAGGGAAATGGGATTAGGAGGCAGAGATCAGCCATGATTGAATGGCGGAGTGGACTCGATGGGCTGAATGACCTATTTCTACTCCAATAACGTGAACTTGTGTGCACTCTGCATGTATGTTGTATATAGACATATGGACATTGCGCTGGATTGAGATTGTCAGGCCCGTGGGTTTGCTCGGTTCCTGAGCCACTCCAGCGGAAGAGCACCCACGTAGTGGCGTTTGGCAGCGATGACAATAGGGAATCTCCCTGGTCGGGCTGAGCCAGCTGAGATGGTACAAGGTGAACAGTATCAGTCAGTCATCGAGTCTGCTGGTGTCAGGGACTTGGAGAGCAGCATTGATGCACTTTTCCATACTCAATGACCACAAAGCGGTAGGAAAGGAGAAGTGAAAAGTATTTAGATTAAAATATTACAATAGTTTTGCAATTAAACCAATCTGTAACCTGAAATCTGTGATTGAATTTGCTTCCATCACTCAGTCTGGTGCCTTGCAGCTTATTCTGTGAAAGGGTTTTGCCTGTTGCCTTTGTTTCTTTAGTTGAATATAGAACCACAGAAATATACAATACAGCACAGATCCTTCAGTGCATTTGATCCATGCCAACTGTCATGCCCACCTACCCTAATTCCATTTGCCCACATTCAACCCATGTTAGGCCCGCATTCAACCCATGTTAGGCCCACATTCAACCCATGTTAGGCCCGCATTCAACCCATGTTAGGCCCACATTCAACCCATGTTAGGCCCGTTAGGCCCACATTCAACCCATGTTAGGCCCGTTAGGCCCGCGTTCAAACCCATGTTAGGCCCGCGTTCAACCCATGTTAGGCCCACGTTCAACCCATGTTAGGCCCGCGTTCAACCCATGTTAGGCCCACATTCAACCCATGTTAGGCCCACATTCAGCCCATGTTAGGCCCACATTCAACCCATGTTAGGCCCGCATGTAACCCATGTTAGGCCCGCTTTCAACCCATGTTAGGCCCGCGTTCAACCCATGTTAGGCCCACATTCCACCCATGTTAGGCCTGCATTCAGCCCATGTTAGGCCCACATTCAACCCATGTTAGGCCCACATTCAACCCATGTTAGGCCCACATTCAGCCCATGTTAGGCCCACATTCAACCCATGTTAGGCCCGCATTCAACCCATGTTAGGCCCACATTCAGCCCATGTTAGGCCCACATTCAGCCCATGTTAGGCCCGCCGCATTCCTCGTGGCCTTTCCTATCGAAATGCCTTGTAAACATTGTAAATTTGAAACATTTCAAAAATTATTTAAAATAAAGATTTTGGTGGCCATAATATTAACCCCCCCCCCCTCCCAATCACACCTCACTACTGTAACAACGGGATGAGGTCAGAGAAAGAGATTTAAAATAAAAAGTTAATTAGGTTTAGATCTCTTACTGTCGCATGTACTGAGGAACAGTGAAAAGCTTTGTTTTGCATGCTCTTCGATCAAATCAGATAATACAATAGTGTAATCAAGTACAATAGGAAGAGCAATGGGGCAGATACAGAGTGCAAAATGTAGTTCCCAGCATTGTAGCGTGTCAGCTCCAGATTGGGAAATTGGGAAAGCTAGGACTTCACTCCTTGGAGCGCAGGAAGCTAAGAGGTGATCCTACAGAGGTGTATAAAATCATGAGAAGAATGTGAGTGCATAATCGTTTACCCAGGATAGGGGGAGCGAACCAGAAGACAAAGGTTTAAAGCGAGAGGGGAAAGAATTAATAAGAACCTGAAGGACAATTATTTTCACTCAGATGGTGGAAGGTGTATGTAGTGAACTGCGTGAGGAGGTAGTTGAGACAGGGAGTCGGAAAGGACATGGATAGACAACGTTTAGAGGGATATGGACCCAATGAGGGCAATTGGGACTAGCTTAGATTGGGTATCTTGGTCAGCATGGACAAGTTGGTCTAAAGGGCTTTTTTCGATGCTGTTATGTCTAGAAGACTGGTAGTCCGCATACGATTATGTTGGCAATTAGTTTTGGTCATGGAACCCCCTTCACACTACATCTCTATCATTGCCCACTCTTGTTTGAGAATCTCTTCATGTAAAGAAATATTGACTTATTTCAACAACTCTTAATATATTTTTTACCTTGGCAGGAATTTTCTTCAGGAAGGTTCAAATCACCCAGTGAATGTCATTAAGGAACTGTTGAAAATGCGGCTTGCAGCCATGGTAGCTGTTCATGAACTGGAGAACCAGTTTCCTCTGCTATTAGAATATCGTCCTGGAGACCCCGGCATGGACCCTGAGGTTCGTCAGCCTGAGCTTTATTTTGTTACCCACTCAACCTGTGGGGCGGATCAGTGCAGATGCAGAGATGGTCAATGTTCTAGCAGACCCCCTTGCCGTGAATGTTCAGTGCCCATGTCGAATCTGCGCCAAGGAGACAAAAACGTGGACTGCAAAATGCTGAACCAGGCTGAGGATCCCGACGTGAGCAAGGTTTGCTGCAGGTATTATTTGCGCCCCACTCTGACAGGGTACCTAAACAAAGTGCTGCAAAGACCAGACTTCACAGCTGGAGTCATCTATACACTCAGCGGCACTGTTTTCAGGAAACGCCCGATTACTCCACAAACCATGCCTGCATTCCATGAGATGGTGCTGGTCGGTGCTTTTAACGACAAACGACAGCCAGATTTCCCCCACCTATTTATGAGCTCTGTAGAGAACACCGTCACGTTCCTGGTGAAGTCAACCTTGGGAACCAGAGGTTCAAAAATCTCCCAGGCGGATCAGAACTTGCATCCAACTGTCCTGATGGAGAAGACCAGTGGGAAATGCTGGAATATTTATATTAAGGACATGGTATCGTCAGACTTTATAAACAATGCTCTTGGAAAGTTGGATCTCTTTCCTTGTCAGCAGATGGGTGGTGAGCTGAGCGTCTGTGTTGCTTCAATAAACCTTGACCTGCTGTCCATGGTGCTTTACCAGATACCTGACTGGAGGCTGCTTTGGACATTCGATGAGCGCTTTCTAAACCAGCTGAGCCGATCAGAAATAAAACCTTTCCGGGATTTCTCGCTCTACCCGCCCACTTACACGCACGATCTCAGTTTCTGGGCGGACAGCGACGAGAGGCCACACGAGCTGGAGGTCCACACTGCTGTGAGGCGGGTCAGCAGAGAGACGGTCAGGCATATGACACTGATCGACAGCTTCTGTCAACCTCACACCGAGCGGAGAAGCCGCTGTTACAGGTTAACGTACCAGTCGTGTGACCGAGCACTCTCGTACCGACAAGCGCTGCAAATGCAGCTGGATCTCCGCGAGGAACTGCAGAAAGCGTTCCAAATAACTCTCCGATAACGCCCTTCCACCGCCATTTACGTTTTCCACCCTAGTGCTGCACAAGGGCGCGCGGTGGAGTTGCTGCCTCACAGCGCCAGAGACACGCCTTCGATCCTCTTCAAAAAACTCCATCAAATGCATAAGACACGCACAAAGCCATGCTTACTATTCCTAATCAGCTCTTGCCTTGCCAAATGCAAATGAATCCTTTCCCTTGGAATCTGTGCGCTCCCCAGCTTACTCCTGCTGCCTTCTTTCCCGCTTCTGGATCTCGGTCTCCATCCCAGGACACAGACTTCCCACTGACATCTTCTGTAAACCCTCTGAATCCCACCGCCACCTCCTCCTACCCTGCCTCCCTATTTATTTCCCTGCCTCTGCCACATTTGTTCTCAAGTTGAGGCCGTCTACTCTTGGCCTTTTGGGCATGCTTTCTTTCAGAAATGTGGCTTCCCCTCTGACATAGTTGATGTTCATAAGTTCCAGGGGCAGAATTAGTCCATTTTGCCCATCTAGTCTACTCTGCCATTCAATCATGGCTGAGCGATCTTTCCCTCTCAATCCCATTCTCCTGCCTCATCCCCATAACCCCTGACACCCTTACTAATCAAGAATCTGTCACTCTCACAGTCAATGGATATTAAAAATATCCATCGACTGGCCTCCACAACCGTCTGTGGCAATAGATTGGGGGAGCTTTCTCATGCAATTCCTCTATTTCCCGTATGTCTGCTCTCATCACCCCAGATGGGACAGCATAATTCCCTTTGTCTTTGCCTTTCATTCCCTCCCCCACCCCAGCATCCACATCCAACACCATCCTCCTCTGCCATTTCCACCACCCCCAGCTCACTTCCCGACCAGCCACGCCTCCTCATTCTGCAAAGACCACACTCTCTCTGTGACTCCCTGATTTGCTCATCGCTCCCCCCACCACCCCTCATCCCTTCCCCAGCACTTTCCTGTGCAACTAACTGCAGGAGGTCTAAACCCATGCCTTTCACTCCCCCTCGCCAGTATCCAGGGACCCATACTGCCCCTGGTTCACCCGCCCCTCTAGTAACCTGGTCCCTTGCATCTCCATCCGAAGTGTCGACATCCACCTTTTGCCTCTCCAGATGCTGCCTTGTTCTTTGTACCAGATTCCAATTTCTGTAAACTTTTTTTATCTTCACATTAACATCCTCCCCACCTAATCAACCTTTGCTACCGCTGAAGACTGTTAGCCTCTTGATTAATTCCATATTTGTTTAGTTTAGTTTAGAGATACAGCATGGAAACAGGCCCTTCAGCCCACCGATCAATGGTCACCCATTCATTCTAGTTCTATGTTATTCCGCTTTCTTATCCACTCCCTGCACACTAGGGGAAACAATTTACAGAAGCCAATTAACCCACAGTCCTGCACGTCTTTGGGATGTGGGAGGAAACCGGGGCACCCAGAGGAAATCCACGCGGTCACACGGAGAACCTGCAAACTCCGTACAGACAGCACCCGAGGTCAGGATCAACCCGGGGTCTCTGGCACTGTAAGACAGTAACTCTACCACTGCACACGACAGGGCCTGCGTCGGCTGTAACTTCAGCTTGCACAAACCCAACCCTTTCAATTAATTCTATAAATCTCTTGTCTCTTTAAGATAATCTTCAAAACTTTCACCAAGTGTAATATTTCCTGTTGTGACTCAGCCCAATATATTTTGATAACTCTTCTGAAGAACATTTTTGCATTGTACAGAGTAAATATAAAAATAAATTGTTAAAGCTGAAGGAAGAATTTTACAAATAAGTGGCCGTGTTTGTGATGTGTTGCGAGTTGTTATTTCCATTCCATGACCATCTTCACCATCACTACCACCATCCTCAGAGGAAGAATTGGGAGTAAGAATATTTCACCATTGCTTTAGCTTTCAACAATTAACTCCGTCACAGAGTCAGACAGCGTGGAAACAGGCCCTATCTGTGTTTGGCCCATATCCATCTTAAGAAGGAAATGAGGAGGTATTTCGTTAGTCCGAGGTTGGTGAATCTGTGCCACAGAATGCTGTGGAGACAAAGTCAGCGCATATATTTAAGGCAGAGATAGATAGATTCTTGACATGTACGGGTGTCAGAGGTTATGGGGAGAAGGCAGGGGAATGGGGTTAGGAGGGAGAGATAGATCAGCCATGATGGGATGGCGGAATAGATTTAATGGCTTAATTCTACTCCAATCACTTATGATCTTATGAACCTGCTCCATCCATGTACCTGTCTAAAAATTAAATCTTAAATGTTGCGATAATACCTGCATGTTGTACCGCTAAGCATCTCCCCTTGGTCAGTTTAATTTCAGCTTTAACTGCGTACGGTTCCTTGTGCTTGACTACAAGGGGCCTGTTTGCTGAGCCTGGTCCTACAAGGGCAGAGAAGGGCTACACAGTTAGTGACCACATGGTGGTGCAGCGGTAGAGTTTCTGCTCTACAGTGACAGAAACCTGGGTTCGATCCTGACTATGCGTGCTGTTTATACGAAGTTTGTACGTTTTCCCCATGACCTGTGTGGATTTTCCCCAGGATCTCCGGTTTCCTCCCACACTTCAAACCCCTACAGGCTAATTGATGGTAAAATTGAAAATTGTCCCTCCTGTGTGTGCGTGTGCGTGTGTGTAGAATAGCGTTAATGTGCCTGGATCAGCGTGGATATGGTGGGCCAAAGGGCCTGTTTACACACTGTATCTCTAATCTAAACTAAACTAAATCCCTCTAAACCTATCCTATCCATGTACAGGACTAAATGTTTCTTAAACGTTGCAATAGTATCTGCAGGTTTTACCTGCAAGCATCTGCCTTTGGTCAGTTTAATTTCACCTTAAACTGCGTATGGTTCTTTGTGCTTGACTACAGGGGTCTGTTTCCTGGCCCTCGTCCCACAGGGCAGAGAAGTGCTACACTGTCAGTGGCTACGTATTAACTGCCTCATGCTATCTTGTAGAATTTGCACCGTTTTTTAATTTTACGGCAAAACAATCAGGATAAATATTATCTCACGGGCTTCCAAGTAAACCTTGTAGATCTGAGATCCAAGTCTGTCCCTTAGGTTCCCGATCCATGTCCTCCAGAGATGCTGCCTGACCTGCTGTGTTACTCCAGCTCTTTGTGTGTCTGTCAGCGATGCCAAAGAATGTGAACAAATGGCCAAGGGAACGAACCTAAAAGCCCTGTCCCACTGTACGAGTTCATTCAAGAGTTCTCCCGAGTTTGCCCTGATTCGAACTCGGAGATTTACAGTAATGGCCGCTCATAGGTACTCGGGGCTCTCGTGGACATTTTTCAACATGTTGAAAAATCTTCACGAGTCTTCCCGGGTTTACCGCGTTTCCGAGTACCTGCCATTAGCGTTACGAGCCGCTAAAAGAAGTCCCCGAGCTCCGACGTACCAGCTACGTATATTCCACGAGTTTGATTTTTTTTTAAAACTCGGGAGAGCTCTTGAATGAACTCGTAGTGGGACAGGGCTTTAAAAGATTTACACAAAATGCTGGAGTAACTCAGCGGGACAGGCAGCATCTCTGGAGAGAAGGAATGGATGGCGTTTTGGGTCGAGACCCTTCTTCAGACTGAAAGTCACGGGAGAGGGAAACGAGAGATATAGACGATGATGTAGAGATGTAGAACAAATTAATGAAAGATATGCAAAAAAAAACAGGCCATTGTTAGCTGTAGTTAATTGTAGGGAACAAACCTGCTAAGTCACAGTCAAATTTCAGAACAGAAAACCCATTAAAAATAGGCAAAACTGCAAAGATAAAGCATTTACACTACAACATTTCTCAACAGTCAATTAAAAACATTGAGATATTAAATATTCAGCACTCTCAATCTTCTCCTTTACCTATTACACTGGAGTTTGATTGTATTTATGCGCAGTATCATCCAAAGATACTAGTTCACACTACAACATTTATCAAGTCAATAAAAAGTAATTGAGATATTAAATATTCAGCACTCTCAAATAGTTATCTTTGGTATTATCTGATCTCTTTTGGATAGCAGGAAGGCAAAGGTACCTCAGTACACGTGACAATAATAAACCTAAGCAATTTGGATGAGAAATATAATTATTTCCAGTGGAAGTTGGAGCTGAGAGGGTTTTCTCTGTCCATAGATGCTGCTGGTTATTTGCAGCAGCGGGGTTGCCTTGGTCTCTGGACTGTTTAGTGGCGAGTGGCAGAGGGACGGGGCTGGGGCTGGGACGGGACGGGGCTGGGGACGGGGACGGGACGGGGCTGGGACGGGACGGGAGCCGAGGACACTGTAGCTGCTGCTGTGGTGAGAGGCCTCGCCGCCCAGCGACACCGGAGGCCGGGCCATGGCGGTGCGGAGCAGGCAGCGGGCGGCAGGCAGGAGACCGCCGGCGGACGGGGGCCCCGGGGCGGCAGGAGACAGCAGCCGGGCGCCGCGGGAGGAGAGCGGGGCGGAGGACAAGAGTCAGGAGAGCAGGAACGGGTGAGGACGCGACTCGGTGCCGGTAACGCGAGCTCCCGGCCCAGGGTGAAGCCGGACCCGGGCCCGGCGGCAGCAGCCTGGGTCCCGGCTCCACACACACACCGTGTCCATCCACCCACCCACCCATTCTTCATTCATTCATTCATTCAGCGCTGCTGCAGAGTTCCTCTTCGTTACATTGCCCCCCCCTGTCTTCACACAGTGGGTGGTGGGTGCCTGCAACCAGCTGTCAGTGGTGATGGGAGAGGCAGAGACCATATGGCGTTTAAAATGCTTCTTAGATAGACACACGGATGTGCAGGGGTATGAATTATGTGCAGGCAGATAAGGGTTGGCCTTGGCATCATGTTTAGTCCAGGCATTGTGGGCCGAAGGGCCGTCCCTGTGCTGTTCTACACTCTGCACTCTTTTTTACTTTGAACCTTCACTCCTCGCTGCCCCTTTGCTCTGCGACCCCAGTCCTAGAAACATAGAAACATAGGAAATAGGTGCAGGAGTAGGCCATTCGGCCCTTCGAGCCTGCACCGCTATTCAATATGATCATGGCTGATCATCCAACTCAGTATCCTGTACCTGCCTTCTCTCCATACCCCCTGATCCCTTTAGCCACAAGGGCCGCATCTAACTCCCTCTTAAATATAGCCAATGAACTGGCCTCAACTACCTTCTGTGGCAGAGAATTCCACAGATTCACCACTCTCTGTGTGAAAAATGTTTTTCTCACCTCGGTCCTAAAGACTTCCCCCTTATCCTTAAACTGTGACCCCTTGTTCTGGACTTCCCCAACATTGGGAACAATCTTCCAGCATCTAGCCTGTCCAACCCCTTAAGAATTTTGTAAGTCCTCTCTTTGCTTTTGCCTTGCATCATGTTCAGCACGCACGTTGAGGGCCGAAGGGCCTGTGGTTACATTGTCCACCTCTTGTTACCATGTATCTCTGCCCCCTCACCCTTGCGACAATGTTTCCCTGATTACTGTCAGGCGCTTATCTTTGAAGCCTGCAATTAAAAGGGAAGTTTAAAAAGTGTTTAATTCTAAATGAAATGTGTAAAAGAACATCTTTTGATTTTATATGCTTTGCTAAGATCACCCCTCAGCCTCCTGTGCTTCAAGGAGGAAAGTCCTAGCCTGCTCAACCTCTCCCTGTAGCTCCAAAGATGTACAGGTTTGTAGGTTAATTGGCTTGGCGTAAACTGTAAAATTGTCACGTGTGTATAGGGTAGTGTTAATGGGCGGGGATCGTTGGTCGGCGCGGACTCGATGGGTCGAAGGGCCTGTTTCCGTGTTGTATCTCTAAACTAAACTCAGGGCGTTACATTCTGGCAACATCCTCGTAAATAATCTTTGCGCTCTTTCCAGCTTAACAGCATCCTTCCTGTGGCAGGGTTCCCAAAATGAGCACAATACTCCATGTAGGAACATTGTTGGAATGAATGTTCAGAGATCCGGTGGAATGGGTTGAAGGTGGTCAGGGAATTTTCTGAGCATCTTACCCATCCTGCCTCTTTGGTAAATCCATATTAAAAACACATCAGTTGTTTGCTCGTGGCACAGTGGCGCAGCGGTAGAGTTACTGCCTCACAGCGCCAGAGACCCGGGTTCGGTCCTAACTACGGCTGCTGTCTGTACGGAGTTTGCACACTCGCTCTGTGGATGCGTGAGTTTTCTCCGGGTGCTGCAGTTTCCTCCCACATTCCAAAGATGTGAGGTTTTGTAGGTTAATTGTTCCTAGTGTGTAGGACAGAGCTAATGTACGGGGTGATTGTTGGACTGGTGTGGACTCTGTGGGCGGAAGGGCCTATTTCCATGCTGTATCTCGAAACTAAACTAGTCATGGGGATTGGCTTCCTCTGCACAACATTGTGAATGTTTGCGTTAAAAAAATTTATTGTGTGTGTTTTTGTGTGTTCTTTTTCATTATACCGCTGCTGGCAAATTAATTTCACCTGCACTTCAATTCATTTCACTTGCACACAATAAAACTGATATTGATTGATATTGATTGCCACATTTCACTCGGTGCACTGTTGTGTTTGGTACCTTGTTTCCTGTTAATGGAATAAGCGCCAGGTTAACTTCCAAATATTTAATTTGCTACGTGTTTGCTGGATCTGCGACCCGTACCATATCTTGCCATCCCTTCTCCCTGACTGCCGATGCCCAAACCAGCTTATCCCCCCTCCCCTTACCTCCAACGTTTGCCCCTCTGCAGGCAGTCAGTGAAGGTGTGGGCGCCTGAGGGATCCACGGCCTTCAAGTGCCTCATCTCTGCACGGTTCTGCGCCGCATTACTCAGCAACCTCTCCGACTGCGATGAAACCTTCAACTACTGGGAGCCGGTAAGTCGGATACCGCCAGTCTGAGAGCTTCAGTGTGAGAGTTGATGGTTTGTTTGTTTGGGATGACAGGAATTTAACTTGCGCTGATACGTAAGGCTGACACGGTGGCGCGGCGGTAGAGTTGCTGTCTCACGGCACCAGAGACGCAGGTTCGAGCCTGACTACGAGTGCTGTCTGTACAGAGTTTGTCTGTTCTCCCTGTGACCTGCTTGGGTTTTCTCCGAGTATTCTGCTTTCCTCCGACTATCCAAAGACGCACAGGTTTGTAGATTAATTGGCTTTGGTAAGAATTGTAAATAGTTCCTAGTGTGTAGTGTAGTGTAGTGTACCTAGTGTAGGGGATCGCTGGTAGGCGGGGACTCAGTGGGTCGAGGGCCCTGTTTCCACGCTGTATCACTAAACTAAATAAGATACTTCGGAGAGGATCTTACTTTCTATTCAATCTTCTTCTCATCGAGTCCACATACAAGATGAGAAGCTGTTCAGCCAGAGCTGAACGCATTACTCGGTATCTGCACACAATGGTGTCCGTCCTGTGCGTCTTGTGCGTGGTGGTGGAAAGATTGGTGGAAACAGGGCCGCCACGTGAACGCTCGTTCCTTGGCCCATTTTTTTTGTTGCACACAACATTTATTAACAAGACAAAAGTGCACGTATAAACAAGATATACACACAGGGAATCAGGGAAGCACAGCAGCTGTCAGCATCACATCAGATCATCCTAGAGTTCTGTCACAGAAGCATCACATTCACAGGCACCCAAGCAAGCTCATCATATTTAATCCTACTTAATATATAATCACCCGTTATGTTAAACCAGACTATTGTATGCCACTTGAAGAACTTATTTTGTTATTGATCGCCACTATGTATGCACTTATACACAGTCACAAGTATGTCTGTACATGTGGTTCCAAATACACGTATACAATACCAGTCGAACTCCTCCCCTCCACTGGGGCTATGGAGAGATCGTGTCCTTAATCAGTCTTGGCAGTTGTAGTAATATGTCCACATAATGTTGAAAGCATCAGTCCTTAACTGGAGTTTAGCTATTATGCTTTCCATCAAATATACACTTTTCAGTCTTTCCCTCCACTGTTGAACTCCACTGGTGGCTTTACATTTCTCCATGACACTGGAATCATCTTCTTTGCCATCAACAGCAACACCCCAAGCAAGAATGTCTGATTTTTGGTGTCTATATTTTCTGGAGTCTCTCCCAGTATGAAGAATGCCGGCTCCAGTGGTAGATCCGCCTCCAAGATTAGCTTGATCTCCGCCTGAATATCTTGACCCCTATTCAACGATTGAATGGTACCTTATTGTCACAAGTACATCAGTGCAGTGAAATACTTTGTTTGCATGCGACCCGGTATAATCATACCACAGACGTCACCCCGGCATTTACACGTGTCCCCACGAAGTTACAATAAGTTCATCGACGTGTTTTACCCTCTGGTCGCAGCAGCTACTCAGGCCTGCACTGCATGTCTTTTGTAGATGTTCCTTGGTCCTCCTTGGTCTAGTGCAGTAGAGAGAGCAGCTCGGCGGTGATGTGCTGCTCCCGCAGTATGTGGGAAGTCAGGGGGTCTTCCAGTGTGGGAGGTGCCTCCAGCTGCAGCTCCATGCAGACCGCGTTCAGGAACTGGAGCAGCAGCTTGATGACCTCAGGATCATCCAGGAGACTGAGGAGGTCACAGATAGGATTTACAGAGAGGGGGTTATGCTTAGGGTAGGGCTCAGAAGTAGATGAGTGACCACCCAAAATGGCAGTAAGCAGAGTGCCGTGGTCCTCTGTGGCCATTCCTCTGGACAACAGGTATGCCCCTGTGGAGGCAAGGGGAGAGCAGCAGCAGCCAGGTCTGTGTTATTGGAGATAGACATGAAAAGCTGGAGCAACTCAACGGGTCAAACAGCATCTCTGGAGAAAAGGAATTGGTGACTCAATCTGAATCCTTCTCAATGTGAAGAAGGGTCTCGCCTATTCCTTTTCTCCAGAGACTCCCTGAGTTACTCCAGATATTTGTGTCTATCTTCGGTTTTAAACAGCATCTGCAGTTCCTTCCTACACATTTCATCTGTGGCATTGGACCTGGTTGTGTAGTTTTTCCCTGTCAGTTTAGTTTATTGTCCACGTGTACCAAGGTACAGTGAAAAGCTTTGAGAAAAACCAGTCAGCAGGAAGACAATACATGATTACAATCGATCCATTTACAATGTACAGACACGTGAAAAGGGAACAACAGAATCACAGTGTCGGTTGTGTTTGCTGGAGTGAGGGTGATTCTGTGAGATGCAGTTGCAAGAAGATTAAATTGTTGAACATGTGACTTATGTTTCACGCCTTTGTTTCCAGATTCATTTTCTGTTGTACGGAACGGGATTCCAGACTTGGGAATATTCTCCGGTATACGCTATTCGTTCATACGCTTACCTGTGGCTCCACGTTTTACCTGCCTGGTTCCATGCAAGAATCTTGCAAACCAACAAGGTGTGTTTTATTGAAAGGTGAACTGACCGCTGGTTCCCTCCACATTAGGGGTACCTTTACCCGTATTACGTCCCTATACATTGCGTCCCTACACATTTCACTGTATATTAGGGGTACATTAGAGGTATAAATTTACCTGTACTGTTCCTCTGTACATTAGGGTGTGAAGTCCGAAAGGTATGTTGAAATTTATAATAATGTGCACTTTCAAAGAGGGAACGGGGGGGGGGGGGGGGCAATGGACGGAGCGCTGAGCAAAAGGGTCAAAACAGAAAGGTTCCCACTGGTCAACATGGAATAATTGGACCGAGTGGCCTGTTTCTCTGCTATACAGTTCTAAGATTTCGCATGAATAAGTAGTTTTTACTCCAGTGCTGGAGTGGAGTATTTCAGTGTACAGAGTCCACACTAGTGTTTGTGGAGGCAGTTCATTGCAGATGTTTGGACTACACACTGTTAATACGTTCCACTGCTGCTCTCCCCTGACCAGTCATCCCCGCCAGCTGTATCCACAGGGGCATACCTATTGTCTAGAGGAATGGCCACAGCACTCTGCTTACTGCCTATTCCTGTGGTCACCCATCTACCTCCGGCCCCCTGCCCAAGGCGTGACCTCCTCACTGTCACTCCAATCTGTGACCCCCCTCAGTCTCCTGTGTGATCCTGAGGTCATCCAGCTGCTGTTCCAGTTCCCTAACGCGGTCTGTAAGGAGCTGCAGTTGGACCCACTTCCCACACTGGAAGTCTTCCCGACTTCCCACATCTGCAGGAGGAGCCTAGCTGCCCCCTCGACTGCACCACAGCAAGGAAGATCAAGGAACGTCTACAAAAGGCAGGCTGTGCAAGCCTGGGTCGCCACTGCGAGCAGAAGGTAAAACTCCAATAAACTTATACGATTTCGCGTGAATAAGTAGTTCCTGTGTTTTACTCCAGTGCTGGAGTGGAGTATTTCAGTGTACAGAGTCCACACTAGTGTTTGTGGAGGCAGTGTATTGCAGATGTTTGGACTGCACACTGTTAGTTGGACTCTGTACAACCAGTAAATTCAGTAAATACATGCGGTGCCTTGTTAGTTGGACTTGGCCTTGTACTGTAGCCATCTCTCTGACCACAGTGAACGGGAATATAGAGTGAGACAGTGTGTAAGCACGGCCTTTGGCCCACTAGCCCACACCGGCTAGCATGTCCCAGCTACACTAGTCCCACCTGCCAGCGTTTGGGCCATATCCCTCTGAAACTGTCCTAACCGTGTACGCGTCAAACTGTTTCTTAAACGTTGGCATAGTCCCTGCCCCAACTACCTCCTCTGGCAGCTCCTCTGACAAACGTTTATCTTTGAGTCAATTCAATTTGCACTAAATCGCATTTTCCCAACATATTCACACAAAAGGGTGTATGGAACAAACTGTCAGAGGAACTAGTACACCTGCCAATAAACTAAACTGAACAGTACGCTGTATCTCTGTGCACAGAGCACTTGGCATTTTGTCAATCACGGATACCTGCAGCTTCAGCCGATCGATCTTCAGATGCAGCTGCCAATTGCTGCCGCTACACAGCTCACTTCTCACCACATTGCAACCTTTTCCAATTCCCGAGGGAATGTCTCTATTGAATCTGCTTCTTTTGCCCTTTACGGCCCTGTGCAGCCCCTCCACAGCACGACTTGATGCTTTTCACAAAAGAATTCCTATTCTGAGTGAGTCTCTCTCCAATTATCTTTGATGTTATCTTTCCCCAATTCTCAGCAGTTGATCCTGAGTCAGAGCTCTGCACCATTGTGTACAATTACACTACAGCTTTCCCCGGTCTCTATCCAAAGGAGAGCATCCTAATTACCCGAGGTTAGATGTAATACCTGTCACATCCAGAAAGTAACAATTACTGAACAAACACAGTGTAAAACCATAGAGCCTTCTTTGCCACCCTCTCCACTTGTGTTGCCAGTTTCAGAGTTCTGCACCTGCAGCCAACAATCCCTCTGAACATCAATGCTCCTGAGGATCCAACATTAGACCTCCCAACGCACAACTACTCACACTTATCCCCATCAGCTATTTCTTAGCTCCTATTTCCATCTGATCTATTTCCTACTTTAGTTTAGTTTAGTTTAGAGATACAGCGCGGAAACAGGCCCTTCGGACCACCGGCCCACGGTCCGCGCTGACCACAGCGCATCCCCCGTACATTAACGCTTATCCATAACACAAATCCCAATTCCCACTCGGACAATTTTCTGTACATTTGCCAAGCCAATTATCCTACCAAACCAACGTTTTTGGAATGTGAGAGGAAACCTGAGGAGATCTCGGAGAACAACCCACGCAACTCACGGGGAGAACGTGCAAACTCCCCGACGTAACGGGGACAGAACCCGTAGTCCGGGAGTTTGACCCCCGGATCTCCTTCCGGCGCAGCATTTGCTGTAAGGCAGCGACTCTCATCGCGCTGCGCCACCCAAGCGACCGCTGCATCCTTTGACAACCTTCCGCATAAATCACAACAATAATGTTTGTGTTGTCTCCACATTTACGTATGTATACGTTCTGACTAGAAGGCTGAGACCAGGGTTGGTTTGCAAGGATCAGCGGTGGGTCGCAGACCAGGGTCCTGCTAGTTACTGTTTCCTTTCTTACATGTGACCTCGCAAAGTGCAATACCTTCAATGGACCGTGTGGTCAACATCCACTGTCCTATCGTCATCAACCATGTTCCTCACGAAATACAATAAGGTCTGTAAGACGCGACCTCCTCTACACAATGGCATGATGACTATCCCTTATCAGACCAGAGACGCATGAGACTGCAGATGCTGGAATCTTGAGCAAGAACCAAAGTGCTCAGCAGGTTGGACAGCAGCTGTGGAGAATATTTCGGGTCGGGACCTTTCTTCAGGCTGGAGGAAGGTTCTTGCCTCAACATGGATTCTCCATTTTAACTCCACAGATGCAACCCACCCCCTGAGTTATCCCATGTCGTTTCAGACGCGAGTCGATACTGTTCCCCATCTTCAGTAATTTCCCTCCAACCAAGTGGTTGAGCTTTGTTCAGGGGCAGAGAAAGGTTGAGAGCAGTGCGCGGCACTTTGTGAAACTGTATTGACAACAGTAAACGTGCTGTTTAATATCATATTGATAATTAAAGTTTAATCCACAGTTGGCTTTATCACAGCGGGTGTTTCTGTTTACAGGTACTTGTCTTCTATTTCTTGCGATGTCTCCTAGCCTTCTTCTGCTGTGTTTGCGAGCTGTACTTTTACAAGTAAGTCAGTATAATGTCTCGGATGTGTTCCTGCCTAGATAAGAATATTAAAAACTGTGAGATTGGACCTTCCTTGTCCGGGGTGCCTCCTGTGGGTCCGGGTTGGACAATAGGGGCTGCACTCCACACCCACCATCCTCATCTCTGGACATCCTGTGCGTAGAGGAGAGGGTAGGGCTGAAGCTCTGCTGGTTTGGGCCTGGCCAAGCTGGGCCTGGCCAAGCTGGCCATCTGCGAGCCACGGTGCCAGGCAGAAGAGGGCTCAGCCCGAGCCGGCTGCCCCTACCCGCTTTTACTTTTCCTACCCCCCCCATACACCACAACCCCTTTTTTGGGCTTTCCGGGTTTCGCACCCGGGTGGATGAGATTTAGAGAAGGACTACCCGCTGGCAGTGGGCAATCCCAGGGGGATTTCCGGGACCGTGGGCACTCGAGCTGGGCGTAGAATGCGTGAATCTGGTAACAAGGATGGGGAAATAGTAATATTTAAGAAATTTGTTTTACTTGTACTATGGGAATGGTTTGGAGGAGTAGGATGGGGACTATCAAACGGGTGCTGGTTCAAGAGCCTTCAAATTCCAAAAACAATGGGCGTTAAGAATCTGTGCATAGATGCTTACCCTAGTCATATAATTTTGTTTATTAACGTTAAATACATTCAAGCCGTAGGTTTACCAATACAGCCCCTGTTGCTGACCCAAACTTTTATCTTGAGTCTCCTACAGGAAAACACAACAGGGCCCAGTCCAATCATCGGCTGCCGTCAGCATCAAAGACCCACACCACCTGGCCACACCCACTCACATTTACCGGTTTAATCTCCCAATTAAACAACAACATCCACGGACAACACTGAACTTATTACACACTTTTCCACAACGGCCAATATGTCTTTGCAAAGAAGAATGCCAGGGGACCATCTCTGACACCCGGTTAACTACCACCCTGTCAGTTCATTCTCAAAACACAAACCTGAACATTAAAACCGATCCACCCAATGTCTTTAACTCAGTAAAATTTGTGTCAGCCCCACTGCTGGCACTGGCCTCCCGACCCTGAACAAAAATGAGTCACTGTATATTTAGACCTCCATTAATGTTTTAATGGCACTGGGCAGAAGCCGCTGTTTTCTTTTTCTCAGCATCGCCCTCGGCACTAATCGCGAGCAGAACAGTCTGCTGGTTTTGTGTTCTATATATTGAGCCGTTCACACTGCAGAGAAGTTTGGATCTCCATGTGGGGCGATCTGAATGTTGGCGTTCTTTTGGACGTGCGGTTTTGACACGGGAATGTAAAAATTATCAGCCTCCCTGCGGGTAAGTCACTGGGGAGTCTTTGTGTCAAACGGACAGAGAAAAACACACAGGATCGACGGGTCGGTTCCCGGGGGAATCAAGGGAGCGGGAGATTGGACCTTTTCCTCTGATTCTGCCTTGCTTTTCGTCAGTTAGCATATGTAAAGGAGTTTAGGAAGCTTTTGAAATGAGACCAAGATAGCCCTCTGAAGGACTATACAGGGGAGCGAGGGAGAACTCATAAATGGGGAATCGGGAGGGCCAAGAGGATCCTGGAAATCTCCTTGGTGGAGTCTGGGATATGAAGAGAATACCCAAAAGGCATAATTTTTATTTATGTATTAAGATAACAGGTGGGTAGTAACACCAGAAGACGGGTAAGATCTGTAGTTTCATGGACAGAAGGAAGGAGAATCTATGCTCAGAGCCGGCTAGGAGAACGGGGTGAGTCCCCTCAATGAGAGGATTTTGGCCAAACTGTAAATTCACAGCCCCAAGGCGAAGGTAAAGGAGGATGGCGAGATCCGTGGGAGGGGTTCAAGCTGATGCTTGTTGCATGTTGATGTCAAGAAGGATGGGTGTAGGATTTTATAGAAGAACGGTTCTAAGGTGGTTAAGTCGCTTCCCACAGTCTGATGGGATGTAATCCCAGGTTATTGATGGAGGCAAGAGAGAAGAAATAATGCAGATGCCTTGTGACGAAGATCTTTGTCTATCCACTTTAGCCGGTCTACACAGGTGAGCTCCAAGAGAACTGTAGAATAGCCAGTGATGTGCATGTGAAGGGCAATAGAGAGATGAACAAGGACATCATATGGGGCAGCGAGCCTTACATGCCGTGGTAGGGAAACTATTGGAGAAGATTTCTTGGGGTAGGATTTGAGTCGTATGTTGGTAACAAAGCTGGAGTATATATGAGGATTATATGCGTTAGAATAGAAATTCTGTCAGAAGAAGTCCCTGTCTGAAGAAAGGAAGTGCTTGACAGGAAACTAGTACACCCATCTCCCATTTCTCCCTGGCAGAAATGTGCCCCCGCCGTCCCGCTGAGTTTACTCCAACATTTTGTGTCAACCTTCATCTGGCTCACAAGTGAAGAAGTCCAAATATATATATATATATCTATTTTATATATATAAAGGGATCTGGATAAAAAGCAGTTCTAATTAATAAGCAGAGGTTTGGATCATGAGGAAGGTTGTCCCAAAGAATATAGCAGGATAAGACCCCTTATGAAATTTGTGTGGAGAAGTGGCAGATGGAGTTTAATCTGGACAAGAGTGAGGTGTTGTGTTTTTGGAGGTTAAATGCAAGGGGAAAGCATACTGTACAGGAGGTCACATCGGGAACACCGGATGCAGTAGACAAGGTTAGAAGAGGTGCATGTGAAACTCCTGTCCCACCTAAAGGAACATGCTGATGGGAGGACCCCTGGGGGCATGGATGGAAAGTTGAGGGAGGAGAAGTGATATAAGGGCAGGTGGTTTTCATCTCCTGTGGTTGAAAGGGGGAAAGTACCTGCGGAGGAGGTGGTTTTGGGTGGGACTGGGATGTGGGATTTCCCCCCCCCTCACCCACTGGGGACTACAGTGGCCTCCATGCTCTCATCCGTCGTTCCTCACTCTTGCAGCCCTTGCTTCCCAGCAGCTTCTGCATGTACACCACACTGATTGCCAATGACAAGGGCTTGGGTTTACACGGAGCGAGAAAAACGCGGTGGCAGTGCTGGGCCGTGGCGGGCCCGGCAAGCCCATCGTCGGATGGCCCCTTCCAAGGCGGCCGTGCCTTGAGGTAAGGGACGCTCCTCCGACGTGGCTCCCCTGCTTACACTGCGTCAACCTCGGGTTAGTGTAGCGTGGGGGGTTGCTGAAAAAAAAATGAATACAGCATAAGGGCTGGGACCGTATAACATCGGAGCAG
The DNA here is from genome assembly GCA_035221665.1 of Okamejei kenojei. NCBI lineage: Eukaryota > Metazoa > Chordata > Chondrichthyes > Rajiformes > Rajidae > Okamejei > Okamejei kenojei. The sequence goes on along the minus strand of CM069159.1, from coordinate 26,432,427 downwards.
ATATGGAGGCCATTCAGCCCATCGGGCTCCCACTCCACCATTCAATCCCCTCCTTCTGTTTTTGCTTTTGTAACCAAATTGTAATGTAATAAACTAAAATTCTAATTCTAAAATTAAGAATTAAAATTCCTAAAAAAAGTCTGAAAATCTAATGTGTTATACTCTGTTATAGTAGCCGGTACCATTGTAGCAATGCAGACCCATTACAAAAAGTGCTCTGATCATTAATTAATACCCCATTGTACCCAGCAGTCACGTCTTCTCCTCCTGTTGTGTAAAGCTTGTTTCATGGTTCACAACCTTTGCATTCATTTCTGTGGAGAAACCCCACCTGGTCTTCTTGTTTGCCTTGAGCATTTGCTGCTGGTTTGTCAATCGGATTGTTTTCTGAGTAGTCCCTCATAATGTTTCTTCTTCATAATAGATATATTAAACAAAGTTAATCCCAATAACTTAAAAAAAAATAGACACAGAGTGCTGAGTTATCATAGCGGGAATCAAAGCAGCATCACTACTGAGAACAATGGATAGGTTCACGTATCGGGTCTAGGACCCTTCTGGGCTTCCAGCAGGGTCCCAACCCAACACGTCACCTATCCATTAGGAGGGGAACTGCAGAATGCTGGTCTAAACACCAAAATAGGCACGAAAAATGCTGGAGTAACTCTCAACGGGACCAGGCAGTATTTGAAGATAGGGTCCTCGACCTGATACGTCACCCCATTCCCCTTTCCAAATTCCAAATGTCCATCCCAGAACGATTGGGTACTTTGGGGATGATCAGCCAGATCGCAATTGAAATGCGGGTGCTGGCTCGAAACCGAATGGCCTACGCCTGCAACCTATTGTCTATTGTCCATTGTCCTTCTCTCCTTCCATTGGATGCTGGGCCTGACTCCCTGGCGAGTCACTCATCACATTACGTTCTCAACTTCTCCTATCTATTGTTCTCCAAAGATGCTGCCAGAAACCGCTAAGTTTACTCCGGCACGTTTTTTTGTGTTTTTTTTTTTTTTTTTTTTTTTTTTTTTTTTTTTTTTCTTGTTTTGGGGGGGGTGGCTATTTTTTAGAGACCAGCACCAGTTAGTTTTCCTTGTGCATCTAAATTAACTTGATCTCTACTGCAGGCAGCCAATAGCGTTTGTACCTGCTGATATGAAAGGGAAGTTGCAGAGTGTTTATTACCTGGCAAGTTGTTGGCTCCTCCTTCTTTCCTGGTAAGTGTGGGCAAAGGGATGATAATCACAGTATGAACTCTACCAGCCTAGGTCTTGAGCACTGTACTGTCCCACTCGCAGAGTTGTACAAATGTTAACCAGCATGTGAAGCAAAACAGCATCCCCACAGCAGACTCAGGAGCTGACTCCATTTTGTGTTCCAATCGACAGACAGCCTTGCTGGTGTTGGACAGTGCTGCCCCCGTTAAGAATCAGACAGGAGAGCAACTGACTTGTAGCACATTCAACTGTGTCCGTTTAAATTTTGTTATCACTTCTAAAAGTAACCCCCCCCCCCCCCCCCCCCCCCCCCCCCCCGCTACATGATTTTAAAATAGGTTCATACAGTTGTGTTTAGTTTACGTGTAAGGACAATACACGTGTAAGGACAATACGTGTCCACCCACGACCAAGAGTGTTTTTATTGTCATATTACCAGATAGAAATGAAATGAAATCTCTCTTACTTGCGTATGCAACAAACAGAATATGTTAAACACAGTAATACCTGTAACAATATAAAACCGTTCCGTGTGTTATATGTTACCACATACTCCCACAAATACCACACACATATACAAACTTAGTATTTAAGCGCAGATCCAAGAGGGGACAAACAAAATTGGCTGGAGAAACTTCACAGGTTTGCAGCAAGCATCTATGGTAGCGAAGAGAATAGGACGAACGTTGTCACGTGCCCGAAACTCACCCAACTCCCTTCGCTCCATGCGACCCGGCTGATTTTTTCATCTCCAGCATTTTGTGTGTACTACAAACATCAATACATTAGGAGTCAGGCAGCAGCATCCAAAAGGGAGGTTGCAGATATCAGCTAAGTCCCTGCATCTGGGACTGAGAGACATTTGGATGGGAGCGGGGTGGGGGGTGGAGTAGGGGGGGAGGTTTGGGGGCTGACAGGCTTCTGGGGGGGGGTGGGGGGGAGGGGGGAGGTGGGGGCCTGACAGGCTTCGGGGGGGGGGGGAGGGGTGGAGCTGTGAGCTGTGAGCCAATGCTGGTGGGTGAGAAGTAGATGAGACCTCTACTCAGGAGAGAACAATTGGAGACTGCATGATACATTAGTGTATGGATACCTGTTGACCACAGAAATGCCGGACACAAACCGATGTGACAAATTCCTTGTGGTGTGCAACCCCGAAATCGTATCACGGTCTTTCATTGTCGCACAGATGTGCCTCTGACCCTTGCTGTTGGTCAGGTCTTGCGTGCCATAAATTTCCAACAACGACTGTGCCCTCAAAGTCCCCTTCGTCCGTGTGAAGACTATTGAGGTGTATGTTGGGAGGCTTGGAGGGTTAAGGACTATCTAAATGTAATGTCTCCTGTTCACAGCAGCTCCCCTCTCTGGTGCGGTGAGACAGCTACTACACGGGCGATCTGGTGGTGGCTCTCGCTGGTGCATACATTTGTTCTACAACGTCTTACCCCCCATAGGCCCCGACATCTAACGTGAGGCTCTCTTCCCCGCCCCTCCCCCCCCCTCCCCTTAGCACCGTCCCCACCAGCAACCCCCGCCCTTACAGTGGCCCCTCTGATACCAACAAGGTGACAGTTTTAATTTTCTCCAATGCATTGCTCAGGATCTTGTACAGACCCCTCGTGTTGTGTTAAAGTAGCCCACAAGAGTTTTCAATCTCACCTCTCCGCGAAAAACTGAACATTGTCTGGACCAGAAGTAATAGAAATAATTTTACTAATTTTGACTAATTTGCTGAGGAAAGGACCTTCTCTGCCTATTGAGGGAGTGCAAGCGCAGGTTATTTAATTCCCTGCCGGATGGTGGGACTCGTCCCATATGCAGAGAGAATAGCGCTGGGCTTGCATACTCAGGAGGATTAGAAGGTATTGAGAGGATTCTCATTGACACATATAAGATGTGTAAGGCTTGACACAGCTAAGAGGGCAGGAACATGACTTCCCCGATGTAGGGGGGTAGTCCAGGACCAGGCCGGCCACATAGACAGTTTAACAGAAATATAGGAATAAGCCATTTAGAACGGTAGACGAGGAAACACTTTTTCTCACAGCGAGTGTGAATCTGTGGAATTCCTCTCTGCCTCAGAGGGCGGTGGAGGCCAGGTTCTCTGTATTCTATCAAGTAGAGAACTAGATAGGGCTCTTAAAACGAAAAAGTGAATCAAGGTGATATGGGAGAAGGCAAGGAGCGAGGGGGGGGTACTTTTGGGGATAGATCACATTGGAATGGCGGTGCTGTGCTTCGAAGGTCTGAATGGCCTTACTCCTTGCCACCTATTGTCCCTAATGCCTCCCTAAATATTTATACACCAAACAGTTCATTGTAGAATAATATCCCCCCCCCCCCCCCCTGGCTAAGATATGATGGCAGCATCAGAATTGAATCTGTGCTTATAAATGTCTGGAATCTCTTCATAAATCTACTGAGGGCAATGTGGAATTGCCAAACCTGGTATAATTGAGAAATTGTTAAGAGATGTTCTATTAATGCTGCCGAACATTCCCATGAGGCGACCGTCCACGCAGCTACCTTGGGCACGTAAAACAAAAGAATCTCACTGTGACATGTCACACTAAAAGTATCATCCTACAATTCACTTATTCAAATTTAATGTTGAAAGTTGAATGTCTCATTGATTTCGCGCTGATAGTGCCCATCTGACCACACTCTGGCCCTGCTAAGTCCGTGAGTGGAGTGTGGTGCTTTATGTTCAGCAACTTGTCAAGCCGTCCGCAGTCCTCTCTTGCCTCAAATTGGGCAGGGCTGGACAAGTGCAGAGAAGATTAGGATGTTACTGGGAAATACCTCTTAGAAATTACAGCGCGGAAACAGCCCTTAGGCCCACCGATCCGCCCGACCAGCGTTTTTATACCCCGTATACTAAACACTATCCCACACACCACCAGTTGCAGACATCTGACATGCAGTCACGCAAGTCCAGCCAGAGTGGCGATCTCCACCGCACTACAACGTCGTCGCCCACCCCCCACCTCGCCCGTCCCTCAACTCATTCTCCCCCATCCTCTCCCGCTCCACCTCGTCCCCCTGCACTCTTTCTCACCCATCCCCATTCTCTCCCCCCCAACCCGTCTCTGCCCGTCCCCTGCACTCTTCAGCGCCCATCTCGCTCTCCCCCACCTCTCTCATACGTACCCCTGCCACATCTTCTCCCCATCCCCATCCTCTCACCTCCTCTACCCCCACACGCCACCTGCGACTTCCCCCCAACCTCTCTCTCCCCCCCACCTCTCTATCTCTCTCCCCCCACCTCTCTCCCCCCCCACCTCTCTCCCCCCCCACTCCTCTCACCCACCCACCTCCCTCCCCCCCCCACCTCTCTCCCCCCCCAAATCTCTTCCCCCCCACCTCTCTCCTCCCCACCCTCCTCTCCCCCCCCACCCCATCTCTCCCCCCCCACCTCCTCTCCTCACCCCAGTCACTCCCTCTCTCCCCCCCACCCCTCTCCCCCCCCGTCTCTCCCCCCCTCCCCCCCCCATCCATCCTCCCCCCGTCTCTCCCCCCAAAAACACCCCTCTCCCCCCCCACCTCTCCCCCCCCCAACCTCTCTCCCCCCACCCTCTCTCCCCCCCCAAAAAAAACCTCTCTCTCTCTCCCACCTCTCTCCCCCCCCACTCTCACCCCCCCCAATCCCCACCTACTTCCCCCCCACACATCCTCCCCCCCCAACTCTCTCTCCCCCCATCCCTCTCTCCCCCCACCTCCCCCCCACCTCTCTCCCCCCCACCTTCTCCCCCCCACCCCTCTCCACCCCACCTCTCCCCCCCACCTCTCCCCCCCAACCTCTCCCGCCCCAACCAGTCCTCTCTCCCCCCCCCACTCATCACCTCACCTCTCTCTCCCCCCCACCTCACTCACCCCCCACCTCTCCCCCCCACCTCGCCCCCCCCACCCCTCCCCCCTCCCCCCCACCTCTCTCTCCCCTCCCACCTCTCTCCCCCCCACCCACCTCTCTCTACACCACCTCACCCACCCTCCCCCCCCACCTCACCCCCCCACCCCTCTCCCCCCCCCCTCTGCCCCCCCCACCTATCCTCCCCCTATCTCCCACCACGCTCTTCTCCCCTCCCACCTCCACTCGCCTCTCCCCACCTCTCCCCCCACCTCCCACCCCTCCCCTCCGACCACCTTCCCTCTCCCCTCACACCTCTCTCCCCACCCTCTCCCCTCCTGCCCCCTCCCGCCGCCCCCACCCTCTCTCACCCTCTCCACGCTCCCCACCCCACCCTCCCCCCGCACCTCTCATCCCCCCCACCTGCTCTCTCCACCCAGCCTCTCACCTCAACCCCTCCGCCCCCAACTCATCCCACCAGTCCCGTCACCTCAACCTCTCCCCCCCACCCCCCTCCCGCCCCTCCCCTCCCCCCACCTCCCTTCCTCCCACCCCTCCCCTCTTCCGCCCACCCACCTGTCCCCCCCCCACCTCGTCTCTTCCCCCCAACCTCTCTCTCCTCTCTCTCCCCCCCACCTTCTCCCCCCACCACTTCCCCCCACCTCTCATCCCCCCCCCACCTCTCCCCCCGACCCTCATCCCCCCCACCTCTCCCCCCCCACCTCTCCCCCCCCCCACCTCTCCCCCCCACCTCTCTCCCCCACCACCTCTCCCCCCCCACCTCTCCCACACCCCACCTGCTCCCCCCCCCACCTCTCCCCCCCACCTCTTCTCCCCCCCCACCTCTCCCCCCCACCTCTCTCCCCCCCACCTCTCTTCCCCCCCAACCCTCATCCCCGCCCACCCTCTCTCCCCCCCACGCTCTCTCCCCCCACCTCTCTCCCCCCCCCTCTCTCCCCCCTCACTTCTCTCCCTCCCCCCACCTCTCTCCCACCCCCCCACCTCTCTCCCCCCCCCACCTCTCTCCCCCCCACACCTCTCTCCCCCCCACCTCTCTCCCCCCCCACCTCTCTCTCCCCCCCCCACCTCTCCCCCCCCCACCTCTCTCCCCCCCCACCCTCTCCCCCCCACCTCTCTCCCCCCCACCTCCTCAATCTCTCCCTCTCTCCCCCCCACCTCTCTCCCCCCCACAATCTCCCCCCTCCACCCTCTCCCCCACCCACCTCTCTCCCCCCCACCTCTCTCCCCCCCACCCTCTCTCCCCCCCAAGCCTCACCTCTCTCCCCCCCACCGCTCTCCCCCCCATCCTCTCTCCCCCCCACCTCTCCCCCACCCTCTCCCCCCCACCTCTCTCACTCTCCCCCCTCCAACCCTCTCTCCCCCCCACCTCTCAACTCCTCTACCCCCCCAACCTCTCCCCCCCCCACCTCTCTCTCACCCTCTCTCCCCCCCACCATCTCCCCCCCCACCTCTCTCCCCCCCACCTCTCATCCCCCCTTCTCCACCTCTCTTCCCCCCCCACCTCTCTCCCCCCCCCCACCTCTCCCCCCCCACCTCTCCCCCCCCACCGCTCTCCCCCCACCCCACACTCTCCCCACCACCTCTCTCACCTCTCTCCCCCCCCACCCACCTCTCTCCCCCACCACCTCTCTCCCTCCCCCCCACCCTGCCCCCACCACCCTCTCTCCCACCCCCACCTCTCTCCCCCCCACCCTCTCGCCCACCTCCACCTCTCTCACCCTCCTCTCCCCCCACCACATCTCCACCCCCCCCCACCTCTCTCCCCCCCACCTCTCTCCCCCACCACCTCTCTATCCCCCCCCCCACCTCTCTCTCACCACCCTCTCTCACCCCCCACCCTCTCTCACACCCCCCCCACCTCTCCCCCCCCCACCTCTATCCCCCCACATCTCCCCCCCCGCACCTTCTCTCCACCCACCCAACCTCCCCCCCCCACCCACCCCCTCTCCCCCCAACCTCTCCCCCCCCTCCTTCACCCCCCCCCCTCTCCCCCCCCCCCACCTCCCCCCCCCACCTCTCTCTCACCCCCCACCTTCTCCCCCCCACCTCTCCCCACCCCACCTACTCCCCCCCACCTCCTCCCCCCACTCTCTCCTCCCCACCTTGCCCCCCCCACCATCTCTTCCCCCCACCTCTCTCCCCCCACCTCTCCCCCCCCCACCCTCATCTCAAACCACTCCCCCACCCAGTCTTCCCACACGATGACTGAGCTTTTGCAAAAAAACAATTCTTGAGACATTTTGCCTCATGCTGCCGAAAGTGTGTTCATCACTAAAAATACGCTTTATTAATCACTGTGTTAATCTACCACCCAAGCGTAACCCAATTTAGATGACTAAGAATGACTATTTATATAGAGGCAAGTTGCTATTTATAATCGGGCACTGCATCTCAGCAAGTCCATTCAAAAGCTGTTCAAAGTATCGGTGCCTTTTTGCACAGAGGAAACTGCTCAACCATAGAGTTTCCACCACAAACAACGAACGAGAGATTCCTCATGACCTCCCCCCACCCTCACCACACTCATCCCCCACCCCCACCACCCACCCCCACACCCCCCTCCCCTCACCCCACCACCCTCGACCCACCCCCAACCCTCACCCCACCCCCACCCACCCTCACCCTCACCCCACCCCCGGCCCCAACCCACCACCCCCCACCCTACCCTCACCCACACCCCCACCCTCAACCCCCCACCCTCACCCCCACCCTCACCCCACCCCACCCCCACCCCCCCACCCTACCCCACGCCCACCCCCTCAACCCTACCCTACCCCACCCCCACCACCCCCACCCCACCCCCACCCTCACACCCTCACACCCCACCCTCACCCTCACCCTTACCCCCCCACGCCCCACCCCACCCCCCCCCACCCTCACCCTCCCCCACCCCCACACCTACCCCACCCCACCCCCGCACTCACCCCACCCCCCAAACCCCACCCTCAACCACCACCCTCACCCACCACCCACACCCACCCAACCACTCAACCCATCCCCCACCCCCACTGACCCCCAACCCACAACCTGCACCCTCTCACACCCTTCCCCCACCCTCAAACCCCACTCACTCACCCCCACCCCTTACATCAGTGTGAGTGGGAGTGATCGTTTCCTGCAGCTCCATCTTTCCGATTCGTGGCATGTGATGTTATCTGAGGCCCTTTGAACAGGATTCATTTTCTCATCACCGCCACCACCGCTTAGACTGTATAAAATGTGAGGAGGCAGTGGCGATGGTGGATCTCAGTGGAGCGGTTATTTATACCGGGCATGGTTAGATTTGATTATAAATTAAAGCATTGTTAAAAACCAATACCAGTCATGCAGTGCAAAATCAAAAAGTTAAGATCTTAAAACTTAGCGAGCCGAATCTTGATTCTGGAAAGAAGAGTCTAGGTCGTTATTTACCTAAACATGGGCTCCAGTGCTTGCAAGCCATTCAGAGCAGCAGTGTAAGAAAACACAGATAACTGCAGATGACCTGGATCTTGAGCAAATAACACACATCTGGGTTCAGGCAGCAATCTGTGGAGGGAGCAGGACTTGATCGGTAAGGGTGGGGGGGGGGGGAAAGAAAGCTGCAAAGAGGAGGAGGGGTGGGAAAGAAAAGGGGCATAGGCTGCGACTGATTGGTGTAGGGTAATAGTGAGGGGGGGGGGGTGGGGGAGGGTTGGTGGAAATAGGTAAAAAAATAATTTAATTTAATAAGTATGGTGTACAAAAGGCTAGAGGTGAAAAGGGAGACATAAGTGAGGTCAGATAAGGAAAGAGAGGGAGGATGTTGAACTGAAAAGCTGGCGGGAGGTTTGGGAGGATAGGAGACAGGAGGCGCGAGGAAAAGAGAGAATATAAAGGGAATATGAGACTTGTCTTCTGGGACGGAAGATGGAATGTATGGAGGAGATTGAAATGTCTCTGTGCACCTCTGGGGTGAGGTTGGGGAAAAGAAGAGGGGCGTGGTATAACTTGAAATGTTAATATCGTTGGGTTGTAAGTTGCCCAAGCGGAATATGTGGTCCTGTTCCTCCATTTTGTGTGTGGTCTCACTCTGACAATGGAGGAGGCCCGGGACTGAAAGGTCAGCATGGGAATGGGAAGAGTTAAAACGGTTAGCAACCGGGAGATCCTGCAAGCCTTGGCAGAACAAGTGCGTTCGGCAAAATGGTCACCGAGCCTACACTTGGACTCGCCGATGAGAAATGTGAGAAATTGGCGAGGTCCAGATGTGGATTCTTGGGGGACCCGTGGTTGATGGTCCCAGACCAGGAGAAGGGGACGCAGCTATTGCAGAACATTCTATGAACCACCATAACCTGCTTACAGAACAGAAACGTGTAGGAAGGAACTGCAGATGCTAGTTTACACCGAAGATAGACACAAAATGCTGGAGTAACTCAGTGGGACAGGCAACATCTCTGGACCTGATTACATTTTACATTGTATGTCTCCATGTCACCTTCCCCTAGCTAACAATGACCTATTCTTTCTTCCTCCCCCCCCCCCCCCCACCCTCTCACATCAGTCTGAAGAAGGGTTGCCCATTTCCTTTGCTCCATAGATGTTGCCTCACCCGCTGAGTTTCTCCAGCATTTTTGTCTACCTATGATCTATTCTACATTTTCCTTGAACTTTGTCCCATTTGATCGCTCGTTTTCACACCTCACCCTTCCATATCTCTCGTTTCTCTCTCTCCTGACTCTCAGTCTGAAGAAGGGTCTCGACCCGAAACATCACCCATTCTTTCAATCCAGAGATGCTGCCTGTCTCCAGCATTTTGTGTCTTTACAATACAGTGAGCTTGGGTCCACCTTGCCGACCATAGCCCACCCATCTATATTAAATCCAACTCTTCTGGCTTAAGGCTAGGAACCCCACACTCCACACTAGTTGCTCCAGATCTTAACCAGATCTTAAGGAAGTTAACCAGCAAATAATTAAGTTTATCTGATCTATAGTTTAGCTTGTTGTATCCTTTTCAAAGAAGAGGTTCTTCATTTTCATTGTGAACCCCCATCACTGCTGGAAGTGGAATTATGGAAAATGGTGACACCTCCGTTATCCCATCTGCGGCATCCCTCGATCTCGTCTTTCAGCTCCTTCTTGCAGCTGATTGACCTTCAGGATGAGTTGCTTCACTTCCACTTCTCTTTGATCGAATAGTTTCTGATTGATCTTTGCAAAATTTCTGCAGCCTTGTTATATCCACTACCCGGCGGGACACTGACACCCACCGTAAACCTGCCACGTAGTCTGTAGTCATACTTGTGTGATAATTCCTTATTGTTCCTGCACAGTAGCGCAGCGGCAGAGTTGCTGCCTTACAGCGGCAAAGATTCGGGTTCGATCCTGACTGTGGGTGCTGTCTGTACGGAGTTTGTACCTTCTCCCGGTGACTGGCTGTGGGGTTTTCTCTCGGCGCCCTGGTTTCTTCGCATTCCAGAGACTTACAGCGTTTGTAGGGTTTAATTGGTTTGGGTTCAAATTGACCCTAGCGTGTAGGATTGTGCGAGTGTACATTGGGCGTATTGATTTTTGGATCAGTGGTGCGGACAGTGCGGTCGTGGGCCGAGGGCCTGATTTTCTGCGCTGTATTCTCTAAAGTCTAAAGTAAATGGACTTGCCATTTTCAGTAGCTTCCTCTTAAAGAAGTTAAAGCTCTTCCTATTACTACCTATGCAACATTCCACATCTCGCCAATTTCCTAAGCGAAAGTGAGTATACAGCGATAAGGTTTCAACGAGGGCTAATTCCGGGATGGCGGGAGACTGTCATATGTTGATAGAGTGGAGAGGCTGGGCTTGTACACTCTGGAATTTAGAAGGATGAGAGGCTATCTTATTGAAGCATTTAAGATTATTAAGGGTTTTTGGGCCAGTCAGAGGCCAGGAAACAACTATGTTCCCTTTCCCACATTGGGGTAGTTCAGAAACTGGGGCCTCAGTTTAGGAATGAGGGGTAAGCCATTTAGAACAGAGATGAAGAAAAACGTTTTCACACAGAGGGTTGTGAATCTGTGGAAATCCCTGTCCTCAGGAGGCACAGGTGGAGACAAATATCTCTGGATTCATTTCAATAGGAGAGCCCCCCTAGAAGAGGGCTCTTCAAAGGATAGCGGAGTCAGGGGATATGACGAGAAGGCAGGAACGGGGTTGGTACTGATTGTGGATGATCAGCCATGATCATATTGAATGGACGGTGCTGGCGTCGATTGGGGGTCGAATTGGCCTACATCCCCACCTATTTGTCTATTGGAATTTATCTGTGGCAATCAAACTTACGGCCTGGTTTTTTGCCAAACAAGTGCAGGTTAGAGACTTTTATAGAATGCTTTATTTTCTCAAACACACTCATATCTCCCCCCATCATCTGACCTTTTTCCTGAGAAAGAAATTAACTGGTCTCGTCAACCTGGTTCAGCATTTTTTTCCCACAGGTGTAACCTCTCAAATGTGGCGTTTGTAAATTGACAGGATTGCTTAATTAAGTGAATTTTGCTATAATCAACGATGTGACTGATCCTGTGCTCGTTTAGTAGTCGCCTTCTTCTTGAAAATGGAGCCACCTCACAACACTGCATACCACATTTTATGCAATTATCTTAAAATTACCTGACCTCCTTCAGTTATAATTAACTCTCTAATTTTGCTCTGCGATTGTGCACACAGCTGCATTCAATCACGGCCTTCTGTGTTGAGACAATAGTTCTCATTTAAGTGAAAGATGTGAAAATGTGGTCAGGTTTTCTCCTCTAGTGTGTGCGAAGTTAATTTTGGGACTTCGCACGGTTGGCTGTTGAATTTAATTGGAGATGTGGAGCATAGTCTGGAGCTGTTTGTGTGTGTCGACATTATTTGAGATCAACGGTTGCAAACTGGCTTGTGGGTGTCGATTGGAAACGCCCCACTATAACCCGAGGACAGTAAGTGGGAAAGCAAGCAAGCGCCGTTGGCAGCGTAAAACTCCTGCAAAAATAATATTGAGGAGAATTGCTGCCTCAGCTCTCTTGCACAAGAAACTCATCGCAAGGGGACGCCAGGGACATCTGAGGACGGAGGGTTGTGGAACGAACAGAGCGCAACAATGGCAGAGATTCACAAACCATGCAGGTCTCGGAAACATCATCTTCCTGTACCCTTTTTTAAAGCCTAAATGGCATCAGAATGAAACTCCTGTACGCATTGTTGTTCCGATGGATATGAAGGCAAAATGGAGCCAATACCAACTTCGATCTGTCTACCACTCATCCCAATTTTCGGGGATTATGCACATTGTGCACTGGTCTCCCTGTATATTACAGCCGCCTCCTCCAGTCCCGACCAACTATGCTGTGGTAGGTCCTGCCCTGGTTTCACTTTTCAAAATGTAGTACTCGTCCAAGTTAAACTCCATCTAACTTTTTGTGGCCCACATCCCTAGTTCATCGTGTTCCTGTTGTGGTCACAGATAACCTTTTTCACTGTTCATTCCACCACCAACTTTGGTGGAATCTGCAAACTTATGAACCATGTTGACAACATCACCATTCAAATCATTGGTGTAGATGACAGTAGCCTCTTTCGCAGGAGCTGACTTTTAGCACAAGGGTTCTTCATACATGACGGATGCAGTCGAGGGTCTGAGCGTCTGAATCGTGGAGAGTTTCAGCGCAGAAACAGAAGAAGTCGGACAGAATCTGAAGATGTTGTTTCGACCCAAAACGTCCAGCATTTTGTGTCTACCTCAGTCATTGGATGTGGTACATCCTGTCCGAAGATAATCGGTCTGAAAAAGGGTCCCGACCTGAAACGTCACCTATCCATGCTCTCCAGCGATGCTGCCTGACCTGCTGAGTTATTCCAGAACTATCTTTTTTTTTACACACACTAAATCAACGGCATGTTCATGGACCCTCATTCACTCTCGCTGCTTTGGGGCAGCACGGTGGCGCAGCAGCAAAAGACCTGGGTTCGATCCTGACTACGGGTGCTGGCTGTATGGGGTTTGTGTATTTTCCCTGGGACCGCGTGGGTTTTCTCCCGGAGCTCCGGTTTCCCCCCACACTCCAAAGATGTACAGGTTTGTAGGTTAATTGGTTTCGGTTAAAAAATTGTAAATTGTCCCTTGTGTGTAGGATGGTGCTAGTGTGTGGGGATCGCTGGTTGGCGCGGGCGGAAGTGCCAGCTGTATCTCGACAGTCTAAAGAAATTGTAAGTTCACGGACATTTGCCAGGAAGGGAACCCTGGTGTCACCGGGGAGCTGCCCTTGATGAACCTTGTCTGAGCTGCGTTGGGGAAGGTACATGCCTCTGTTTATTGGACCCTGCACATTGAGAGGATCAATGGGTTCTGATTGAATGGAGCACATGGTGGTTCATAAAACCCCTGATTTATCTTTCATTTTCAATCGAAACATGTTGTCTTTTGAAGTACAAGAAGCTGTTAGAAACATAGAAACATAGAAAATAGATGCAGGAGTAGGCCATTCGGCCCTTCGAGCCAGCACCGCCATTCAATATGATCATGGCTGATCATCCAACTCGGTACCAACTCAGCTGTTGAGTGCAGGACTCTGCCTAGAAATATATTTCACATGTTAATGATTCTTGGATCAGAGATAAAAGCTTCTGAGTTTGATCTTAAATCTGCCAGAAGTCATTTTCTTTTCACAATGTCGTTTAAAAAAAAAAGGTGGTTGAAAATTGTGAAGCACCCTCTCTTGTGATCGGTCGGCTGTGATCCTGTCTGTCTTGGTGAGAGAGAGAGAGAGAGATAGGAGGCACTGGAGGAGGAGGATGAGATTTCTGGTGTTGGTTCCCATTTTCGAAAAGGAAGATATAAAACTCTCAACAAAGCAGTAGCAAGTATGGAGTAAGTAGCCTGGTTACTGGCAATAACTCGTCGGCATGGGCAAGTTGGATTCAAAGGCCTGTTTCCATACTGTGTGACTGTAACTTAAATCAAAGATAGGCACAAAATGCTGGAGTAACACAGTGGAACAGGCAGCATCTCTGGAAAGAAGGAATGGGTAATGTTTCGGATCATGATCGTGGTCTCCAATTACTTCTCTCCGGAGATGCTGCCTGTTCTGCGGAGTTGCTCCAGCAATTTGTGTCTATCTTTGGTGTAAACCAGCATCTGCCATTCCTTCCTACAAGTATAACTCTACTCACTCATAGTTTAATGATGAAATTAAAGCATAGAATGGAAATGCATTTGATGCTTCTCATTCTTGGCCGTGTTGGGATATTAACAACTCCCTTTCTGTTTTTCTCCCCCCAGGGACTGAACCCTGGCCGTTTTACTTCATCAATGGCTGCCTGAATTTCAACGTGGTGTTTGTGTTGGCCCTCTGTGCCCTGCCCTTAACCACCCTCATGGAGTTCCTGCTGCAAAAATTCAACGGTAAGGATCTCAAAGCACAACGACCAGCAGTAAATTGGTATGTTGTCTTGTCTATTTTCATAAAAATAATCCTTCTCTGAATTTGATTTGGGTGGCAGGGTGGCGCAGCGGTAGAGTTGCTGCCTTACAGCGCCAGAGACCTGGGTTTGATCCCAACTATGGGTGCTGTCTGTACGGAGTTTGTACGTTCTCCCCGTGACCGCGTGGGTTTTTTCCGATATCTTCGATTTCCTCCCATTCTCCAAAGACGTACAGGTTTGTAAGTTAATTGGCTTGGTATAATTGTAAAATTGTCCCTATCGTTAACGTGCGGGGATCGCTGGTCAGTGCGGCCTCGGTGGGGCGATGGGCCTGTTTCCGTGCTGAGTCCCTGAGCTAAACTAAAAATACACAAACTAAGCAAAAATGAAACTGCAGGGGGAAAAAGAAACTGAAACCCCTGTCCCACGGTACGAGTTCATTCCAAGAGTTCTCCCGAGTTTGCTCTGATTCAAACTCGGAGATTTACGGTAATCGCCGCTCATCGGTACTCGGGCCTCTCGTGGACATTTTTCATCATGTTGAAAAATCTTCACGAGTCTTCCTGTGCTTACCTGCTGTTAATGAGTCTTCCTGAGTACCTGCCGTTAGCGCTAAGAGATGTCCCCGAGCTCCGACGTACTCGCTACGTTCATTCTCCGTGCTTACCACGAGTTTGATTTTTTTTTTAACTTGGGAGAGCTCTTGGAATGAACTCGCACTGTGGGACAGGGCTATGAGGTGGAACTGCAGTGTAATGGCTCGATTGTAATCGTATGTTGTCTTTCAGCTGGCTGGTTAGCGCACAACAAAAGCTTTTGACTGTACCCCAGTACACGTGACAGTAAACTCAACTGAGCATTTAATTGTCATATGCAACAAAATGGAGCAATGAAATTCTTACTTGCAGCAACACAACAGGTCTGTAAACACAACACAATAAAGACAATAAACAACTAACACAATAAACAAACAAAAAATAAGAAGTTCAATAAACTTATATTTAAAAAAAATGCCAAAACAAAAAAGCCCAAAGTCCCGAGTGCAACCAAGGCAGTTCGTAGTTTACAAAATGCTGGAGTAACTCAGCGGGGCAGGCAGCATCTCTGGAGGGAAGGAATGGGAAACGTTTCGAGTCGAGACCTTTCTTCAGACTCAACCCAAACGTCGCCCATTCCTTCTTTCCAGAGATGCTGCCTGTCCCGCTGAGTTACTCCAGCATTTTGTGTCTACCTTTGATTTAAACCAGCATCTGCAGTTCTTTCCTACACAGTTTGTACTTTAGTTGGAATTGGGAGAGCTCTATAGCCGAAGATTGGTGGGAAGAAGCTGCTCCTGAACCTGGATGTTAGTTTTCATACTCATGCCTTTTTCCCCCGATGGAAGAGTGAAATGAGTGTGTGGCCAGGGTGGTGTGGGTCCTTGATGATGCGGGCTGCCTTTTTGAGGCAGCAACTCCTATAGATCACTTTGATGGTTGGAAGGTCAGTATTGGAGTGGGCAGTGTTCACAACTTTTTGTAATCTTCTTTGTTCCTGGGCTTTGGAGTTGCTTACCAGGCCGCAATACAACCAGTCAATATGCTCTCTACCTGTTTACTTTATAAAAGAGAGTAACTGTTTACATTGAATCTTCTGACAAAGTAGAGGTGTTGATGGTCTATCTTTATGATTGCATCGATGTGTTGGATCCAGGACAGATCTTCAGAGATACTCACGCCCATAAACTTGAAGATTTTGACTCTCTCCGCCACCAACCCGTCGATGGACAAATTTGTGGATCCTCGGCCGTTCCCTTCCAAAGTCAACAATCAGTTTCTTAGTTTCAATGACGTGGAGAGCAAGGTTGTTTTTCTAGCACCATTCAGTTAAATGATCAATCTCCCTCCTATATTATCCATATTTCGTCCAACAACGGTGGTGTCATCGGCAAACTTGAAGATGGAGTTGGAACTGTGACTGGCTACACTGGTCGTTGGTACAGAGCGAGTAGAGCAGGGGGCTGAGCACGCAGCCTTGAGTTGCCCCTGTGCTGATGGTTAACGAGGAGGAAGTGTTGTTTCAAATTAGTACCGATGGCTTTCTGCTGGTGAGGAAGACATGGATCCAGATGTAGAGGGATACACAGGGACCCAGTTCTGTGAGCTTGGTAACCAGCTTTTTTTTTTAATCAAAAAATGTATTCAATTATTAAAAAATAATATTTACACTACAATAAAGCAAGCCAGAACCCACCACCATAATACAATACAAAGATATATCCATAATAAACTACTATACAACTATGTTACAATCCTTATTAAGGATACATTCAACATCCTGCGGAGCCCAGCGGTCCCGGAACTCCCTCAGGGTGCCCGTGGACAGGGCGTATTCCCTTTCTAGCCGCACCCGGGCACGGACATAACCACAGAAAAGGGGCAGGCAGCCGGCTCGGGTAGAGCCCTCCACCGCCTGGCGCTTTGACTCGCGGATGGCCAGTTTGGCCAGGCCCAGGAGCAACCCAACCGGGACATCTTCAGCCCTGGTGAACCAGCTTGGAGGTAATGAAGGTGTTAAACGCTGAGCTGTGGTCTCCAAACAGCAGCCTGACGCATGTGTTTTTATTATCCGAGCGACCCAGTGCAGGGAGGAGAGCCGGCAAGATCGCATCCTCTGTTGGCCTGTTGTGGCAGCTGGCAAATTGTAGCGGGTTCAGGTTCTAGCTGAGGTAGCAGTCGATATGAGCCATAACCACTCCAAGAACGTCATCGTCATGGACGTTGGTGGTGCTGTTCGGTCGCTATTGAGGCACGTCACCGTACTCTTTTTGTCAAAGGTATTATTGGTGCCCTTTTACGGAGGTGTGAGGTCCCCACCTGCTTTAATGAGAAGTTGCAAATTCAAGATTCAAGATTCAAAGAGAGTTTATTGTCGTGTGGCCCACATAGGACAATGAAATTCCTGCTTCAGCACAACAGAATATAGTAGGCGTAAATACAGAACAGATCAGTGTGTCCATATACTATTGAATATAGTGTATACACACACACACGCGCACACACACACACACGCGCACACACGCACGTAAAGTTGCTATCTTACAGCGCCAGAGACCCAGGTTCATTCTTGACCATGGGTGCTGTCTGTACGGAGTTTGTACGTTCTCCCAGTGACCGTGTGGGTTTTCTCCTGGTGCTCCGGTTTCCTCCCCGATTCCAAAAATGTATAGGTTAATTGGCTTTGATAATATTTTAAATTGTCCCTATTGTGTAGGATAGTGCTAGTGTATGGGATGATTGCTGGTCGAAACGGTGGGCCACAGTGCCTGTTTCTGCAATGCATCTCCAAAGTCTAAACATCGAATGAAAGATCAAATCTTATGTTGGACCAACCGGGAACATTTAGGATCTCTTCAGTGAAGTTGTATACTTCATTTTAACATTTTGTTTAATTATTACTGAACTCAATGAACAAAATATAAAGAGCAATGCAGTGTAGACAGGAGGGCCTGACATGAGAAATTTGAACGAGCCACCAGAGAGCACTCTTGGTTTATGTTCAACATGTCTCAATGGTTCAAAGGTACTTTGTTGCCATGTGTACAGTTGAGTGACAGTTCTATTATACATTAGGCACAATCATACTACGTACAAGAGTGTATGACAGTAAACCACACTTAGTCACCACATAATGGTCGCCTCCTTTTAGACGTCAACTTTTATACTTCAAGTCAAAATTTTTATTTTTTTTTAGTGTCAGGGTGTTATTTCCATAAGGGGCCCGTTGTTGGCGGTGCACTGGGTGGAGTTGCAGGACCCGGTTGGCCTGGCTGTGTCAATGTTCCTCCACCGGCTTGATTGTCCCGCGCTCTCACTCTCTTGGAACAGCCCGATCTAATGGCTGTTGAGGGCTCCACTCCGGCCCCTCCTCATGTAGACTGAGTTGACAGTCCTCTCATAAGTTAAGAGTTTAGTCTGATCTCTCTGACAGCATTTTCCTCGTTGATGTTACTTGTGGCTTGATTATATGAACTCATGTAGCACAGCATGCACAAACACATTTTTCATTGTATCCCACAACATGTGACAATATTAAACTTATACCAATATTTCTCTCATTTTCATGCTTTGGTTATTAGATTGGCATTGTGTGTCCTGCATGCTACATGGACAGTACGGTGTGGAGTGTTACATGGACAGGACTGCATCAGGAGTGAAGATAGACAAAACACTGGAGTAACTGAGCGAGACAGGCAGCATCTCTGGAGAGAAGGAATGGGTGACGTTTCGGGGCGAGACCCTTCATCAGTCACCCATTCTTTCTCTCCAGAGATGCCGCCTGTCCCGCTGAGTTACTCCAGCATTTTGTGTCTATCTTCGGTTTAAACCAGCACTTGCAGTTCCTTCCGACACATTTTGCCTGCATCGGGAGTGGTCAGGTGTCAACTTCTACCAGTCAGGGAGGTGCTTGGATGGATTTGTTTACGCTCCTGTCTGTAACTCTGTAACTGTCCTGTGCATATTTGATCTGTGATGCTGCGTTTTATATTAGCGGTGAACCTCAAGATGAAAACAATACATCTGTTTACTTGAACGGGGCTGTATGTCTAAACCTCCGACGAAGACCGTGTGCAGTTGGTTTTGTGCGGGCGTGGAGAGCTTTATTGTTTGCAGGTGGAACCTGTAACTGAAATGCTCATGGATTCCGAGTCGTACTCTGATTTTCAAAATAATAAATCGCCCGGGAACAGGATTCCTGGGATCCTGGGTTTTCCCATCAGTTTTCGGTGTCCACACGGTTGTTTGTAAGGGCGGGGTACAGAGTTGTGGACGAGGCCATGGGCCCTGGCCTGTTGGGGAATGGAGTTTTAATTTATGGACCTGTGTGCATATTTGCATCGCTCTTTTACAGAGCCTTTCATTTTACAATTTGTGTCAAGTCACTGAGTTGTGCAGCGTGGAAACTGGCCATTCTGTGCAGCGAGCACTGTTCCAGTTAACCCCACCTACCGGCACTTGACCCGCACCTTCAATGCTAGAAAGCTGTCAAACCTAGACAGGTTAACTTTTTATCCAGATGGACACAAAATGCTGGCGAAACTCAATGGGTCAGGCAGCATCTCTGGAGAAGAAGAATAGGTGACGTTTTGGGTCGGAAGCCTTCTCAATTCTTTGTCTAGTTTGGCTGCCTTTCCTGAAAAGGCAGATGACATTTCCCACTTTCCAGTTATCTGGTACCTCACTTGAGGTAATCTAAGGTTTTAAAATGTCAGTCACTGGCAATCTCTACTCTTCCCTCCCACGGTAGCCCGAGGCAAATCTCATCTGTCCCCGGGGATTTCTCCACTTGAGTCTGTGAAAACCTGTTCTTTATTGATGGAGAATTGGACTAAATTTCACTTTCCCCTTTGAGTTCTCCAACTGCGACATCAATTTCCTTTTGTGAATGCAAATTTAGACCAGGGATATGGCATGGAAACACCCATGCCCAGATCTCTCCCGCATCTCAGTGCACCCCGCATCTTCCCCGGTTACTCCAGCTCCCCTTCCCTGCTGAGTTTCACCAGCCTGATCGGGTTTCCTGCCTGAATGCTGCTGATTCTCGGAGCAGCCGGTTAGAGGCACTCGAGCGGCCCGTCGCACAGCTGTTGGCTTTCCCTCGATTACAATTCTCAGGAGAAGCGCCCAATGCAAAATGAAAACTGCAAGCACTGAAACAAACCTTGGAACTGTACGATCAGTTGCTTCCATAATTTTATATTTCTGTTCGTGTTCCTTGGTCAACAAGTGTCCTCTTGGACAAAGGAGTTCCCACTTCCCCAAGATTCCCCAAAGCGGAATTGCGATGTTTCGATTAGCAGCTGCCAGTGTACAAGTTCAGAGGCAGTGAGGGGTCGCACAATGTGGCTCACCCAGTAAACCCAGTGCCCTCGCAGACGCTCAGCAGATTGGACCGTCTGTTCCCAAGCAACTTCTCTATCAAGCAGGCCTGATCTGAGTAGGTTGGAGAGCTCTCCATGTCATTTAGCATAGTCCACAAGCGTCTGATCTGTGTAGGTTCAAGAACTCTCCATCAGTTAGTTTGGTCGACACAGATCTGATCTGCAGTTTCGAGAACCCTCCATTATCTAGTACTTCTTTGACCTTCTGCTTTGAGTTAAAATGTTTGAATTATTTTACAGCATAGACTAAATGCTATAAATTATAGTGACTTCAGTTTGAATTACTTTGTAATTAACCCATTTCTTTATTTTAATCCCTGTAGTCAACCCTGGCCACACTCTCTTGTGTAGCAGGAAGATCTACAATTGTTTGTTGTGTTTCATGGTTGCAGGTTGCCCAAAGTCCTTTCATACTCGCCCGTGTTGCTTTAGAACGGTAGTTATCAATCAAGGACACAAAGTTGCAGAGTGACACTGTGGTAGACAAAAATGCTGGAGGAACTCAGCGGGTGCGGCAGCATCTACGGAGAAAAGGAATAGGCGACGTTTCGGGTCGAGACCCTTCTTCAAACTGATGTCGGGGTTGGGTGGGGAAGGAAGAAAGGAAGAGGCGGAGACAGTAGGCTTGTGGGTGAGCTGGGAAGGGGAGGGAAAGGACGGAGAAAGCAAGGACTACCTGCAATTGTCCCTGTGGGTCAGGTAGCTTCTCTGGAGAACATGGATAGGTGACATTTTGGGAATGTAGAATGGTTCATTGGTAGTTGAGGGGAAGGAGACAAGGAGACTTACAATCAGTAAAAGGTAATCGAGAGGACAGTGAAACTACTCGGGGAACAGGGATGGGAGAGGGATGGGGAGATTTTTTTGGGTCTCAGACCCTTCTTCAGACTGAAAGTCAGGAGACTCGGCGTGTGTTCCTCCCCATCCTAGTTCTCCGACTAGTTTCCCTGTCCTCCTGATTATCTTTTACTGCTTGTAAGCCTCCTTGTCACCTCCCCCTCAGCTAACAATGAACCATTCTGTATTTCCCTCTCATCGTCTGCTTCGAAGTGTGTTTTCTCACCTTACCCTTCCATATCTCTGTCTCCTTCTCCACTGACTCTCAGTCTGAAGAAGTACCTCGACCCGAAACGTCACCCATTCCTTCTCTCCGGAGATGCTGCCTGCCCCGCTGAGTTGCTCCAGCTTTTTGAGTCTACCTTCGACTAGTTAAGGTCGAAGGCCACTCTGTGAAGGTGCAGGCTCACGGCACCGGTTGTAAACGAGCACGTCTGTGCCTCAGCTGTTCTCAGTGAACATCTCCCTGACGTTCGTGCCGTAACTCTTGCATTGACTCTCTTGCAGTGCACAACCTTGGCCGTCCATACTGGCTGACCCTCTCGCCCATGTACATCTGGATCCTGATCTTCTTCACTCGGCCACACAAAGAAGAACGCTTCCTCTTCCCCATCTACCCGCTCATCTGCCTCTGTGGGGCGGTGGCACTCTCTGCATTACAGGTCAGTGGCTTGGTGTTTGGTCCATCCCAGTTTGTTCTCCCAATTGGTTTGGTAAAAGCTAGCTTCTTCCAGCTTCGGACGATAGTTAAAATAAAACAATTCCTCCAGTTTGATGACCTCGAAAAAATCATCCGCACATTTATCTCCTCCCGCCTCGCTTACTGCAACTCCCTTTACACTGCCATCAGCCAATCTTTCCTGTCCCGCCTGCAACTGGTCCAAATCGCCGCAGCGAGACTCCTGACGGGCACCCGAGAAAGGGACCACATCACCCCGATTCTGGCCTCTCTCCACTGGCTCCCTGTGCGGTCCGAATAAATTTTAAGATCTTCCTTTATGTTTACAAAGCCCTTAACGGGCTTGCCCCCACCTACATTAAAAGTCTGCTTACACACCACACCACCTCCAGGTCCCTCAGATCGGCCGACTTGGGGTTGCTGAACATCCCGCGGTCTAGGCATAAGCTCGGTGACGAGATCGCAGCTGAAAGTCCATTTTCGCAAAATCTCCCGCTCTCCCGGAGATATAATATTCTCCGGGTGCTCAAGCGGGAGAGGGGAGATTTTGCGAAAATGGACTTTCAGCGGGCGACTCCCGCCAAAAGCGGAGATTGGAGTCACTGAGCTCGGGGCACTGCGCCTTTGCGGTTGCATCTCCTAGACTGTGGAACAGCATCCCTCTTCCCATCAGAACTGCCCCCTCCATCGACTCTTTTAAGTCGAGACTTAAAACTCATCTTTACTCTCAAGCCTTTCTTGACGTCCTCTGAGGGAGGGCCATATGTATGTATTTATGTATGTACTTCATCTATGAACCACTGATGTATAACGTTAGTACCTCCACCAATGTAAAGCACTTTGGTCAACGAGAGTTGTTTTTTAAATGTGCTATAGAAATAAAAGTGACTTGACCTTGCCTAGGACTTGACATGACAATGAGGGATAAGGTGAATCTCTGAACCTTTGAGGGGGGGGGGGAAATTGAATAAGAACCCAAGGGGTAACTTATTTTACCCAGAGGGTGGTGGGTGTATGGAACAAGCTGTCGGCAGAGGGACTGGCCTTTTCTCGCCTCTTGTTTTCCCCCCTCCTCCCCCTCCACCCACATCTCCCCCACCTCTACCTTTCAGTCTGAGGAAGGGTTCCAACCCAAAACTTATTTATTTTCTCCAGAGATGTTGCCTGACCCGCTGAGATACTCCAGCATTTTCTGTCTATTTTCGGAGGAGGCAGTTGTGGCAGGTACTATCGCAATTTTTATAGAAGCATTTAGACAGGTGCATAGATTGGATAGGTCCATGCATTCTAGGGATAGTGTAGAGTGATACGGGCCAAACATAGGCAGGTGGGACTTGTGTAGATGGGGCATGTTGGTCGGCATGGGCAAGTTGGGCCGAAGGGCCTGTTTCTAAGCTGTATGACTCATTAGAAAGGAGAAGGGGAATGTCCCCTCGGGGACCAAGGAAGAAAAGTGTGTGTGGAGCCAGGGAGATATCAGCAGAGTCTAAAGGTAGACTTCTCGTTCAGGGTGAATATGTGGAGGAGGGAGAGGTGAGGGACGGACACTGTCCGTGTCAGGAGGGAAGGAGTGTTGGAGATATCGGTAAACGTTCCCCTGAAGATGTAGTTTAGGTAACAAGACTTTTGAGAAATATCCGCGAAGTGGTCTGTGTGCTGCATGGATTGGTGTCGAGACCATTGTGTGACTGACTTGGATGAGAATGTTGGTGATCCCATAGATCCATGCAGCGTGGAAACAGGAGCTTTGGCCCAACTTGCCCACACCGGCCACCACTAGTCCCGCCTGCCTGCATTTGGCCCTTATCCCTCCAACCCTGTCCCATCCACTTACCTGTCCAATCAAGAGAGTGTTGCAGTCCAGTGCAGTCACTGCACTACATCGCAGGCTGTGGATGTGTGCTGTGCACCACTGCAGTCACTAGGAGCGCTGAACTGTCTGAAGTGTATCTTTGATTTTTAAAATTTTTTTAAACATTTCAAAATATACTTTATTTGAGAAATAAATATATACAATACATAATACTTACAAAACTCCCACCAACATTCTTAGAGGCAATACATACATTCATTACACATATTACACAAATTTACCCCACACCCTAGCCACTCATGTGGCCCACTGGTGTGGAAGCCCTTCCCTTATTTTGAGGGGCATCTCCACCACATCCTGCCCCCCATGGCCAGCAGCGGAAGGACCCTAGACTGTTGTCCACACAGCCTTGGAGTTGGCTTCACCAAGCTTTGATGCGTCCCTCAGCACATACTCCTGCAGTCGGCAACATTCCCCGACGGACAACTCGCTCTGATGGGAGGTCAACAAAGCTCGGGCAGACCAAAGAGCATCTTTCACCGAGTTAGGCAAAAATGCTGGAGAAACTCAGCGGGTGAGGCGGCATCTATGGAGCGAAGGAAATAGGCAACGCATTTGGGCTGAAATCTTCTTCAGACTGATGTGAGGGTGGGAAGAAAAGAAGAGGTGGAGACAGTGGGCTGAGGGAGAGCTGAGAAGGAAAGGAGAAAGTAGGGGCTACCAGAAATTGGAGAAGTCAATGTTCATACCGCTGGGGTGCAATCTTCCCAAGCGAAATATGAGGTGCTGCTCCTCCAGTTTACGATGGTCCTCACTCTGGCCATGGAGGAGGCCCAGGACAGAAAGGTTGGATTTGGAATGGGAGGGAGAGTTGAAGTGCTGAGCCACCTGGAGATCAGGTTGGTTAGCGCGAACCGAGCGGAGGTGTTGGGCGAAGCGATCGCCAAGCCTACGCTTGGTCTCACCGATGTGGAGCAGCTGACATCTAGAGCAGCGGATGCAATAGATGAGGTTGGAGGAGGTGCAGGTGAACCTCTGCCGCACTTGGAAAGACTGGTTGGGTCCTTGAATGGAGTCAAGGGGGGAGGTAAAGGTAAAGTGTAGCATTTCCCGCAGTTGCAAGGGAAAGTGCCCGGAGAGGGGGTGGTTCAGGTGGGAAGGGACGAATTGACCAGGGAGTTACGGAGGGAGTGGTCTCTGCGGAAAGCAGATAGGGGAGGAGATGGGAAGATGTGGCCAGTGGTGGGATCATGTTGGAGGTGGCGAAAATGTCGGAGGATTATTTGTTGTATGTGACGGCTGGTAGAGTGGAAGGTGAGGACAAGGAGGACTCTGCCCTTGTTACGAGTGGGGGGGATGTGGAGTGAGAGCAGAATCACGGGATATAGAGGAGACCCTGGTGAGAGCCTCATCTATAGTCGAAGAGGAGAACCCCCGTTCCCTAAAGAATGAGGACATCTCCGATGCCCTGGTGTGGAACACCTCATCCTGGGTGCAGATGCGGCGTAGACGGAGGAATTGGGAGTTGGGGATGGAGTCCTTACAGGAAGCAGGGTGGGAAGAAGTGTAGTCCAGATAGCCATGGAGGTCAGTGGGTTTATAGTGGATGTTGGTCAGTAGTCTATCACCTGCGATGGAGATAGTGAGGTCAAGAAATTGTAGGGAAATGTCGGAAATGGTCCAGGTGTATTTGAGTGCCGGATGGAGGTTAGTGGTGCAATGGATGAAGTCAGTGAGTTGTGTGTGGGCGCAGGAGGTAGCACCAATGTAGTCATCTATGTAGCGAAGGTAGAGTTCGGGGATAGGGCCATGGTACGCCTCGAACAAGGATTGTTCAACGTACCCTACAAAGATGCAGGCATAGCTGGGGCCCATGCGTGTGTCCATAGCTACGCCTTGCATTTGGAGGAAATGGGTGGAGTTAAACAAAAAGTTATTAAGGGTAAGGACCAGCTCCGCTAGTCGGAGGAGAGTATCAGTAGACGGGGATTGGTTGATTCTGCGGTCGAGGAAGAAACAGAGGGCTTTGAGACCCTCCTGTGGGGGATGGAGGTGTAGAGTGACTGGACATCCATGGTGAAGATGAGGGAATGGGGGCCGAGAAAACGGAAGTCCTGGAATAGACGAAGAGCGTGTGAGGTGTCTTGAACATAGGTGGGGAGGGATTTAACCGGGGGGATAGGATGAAGTTGAGGTATGTGGAAATAAGTTCGGTAGGGCATGAACAGGCAGAAACATTGGATCTGCCAGGACAGTCAGTTTTGTGGATTTTGGGGAGAAGGTAAAATCGGGCCGTGTGGGGCTGGGGTACGATGAGGTTGGAGCCTTGGGAAGGCAGGGAGCTGGAGATGATGAAGTCAGTGATGGTGCTGGAGATAGTGGCCTGGTGCTCGTCTGTGGGGTCATGGTCCAAGGATAAGTAGGAGGAGGTGTCTGAGAGTTGGCACGTGGCCTCAGCCTTGTAGCGATCAGCGCGCAGACTACCACGGCACCTCCCTTGTCGGCAGGTTCAGTTTCACCGAGTTGATGACCTTCCAGCAGCACTCGATGTCAGTCTCTGAACAGTCTGTAAATCACAGAGCTGTTCGGAATAAATCGTGACAGGGACCCTTGCGAACCTCTCCAGACTCCTTTGTGTGTGGCTGCAGATCTCTTTGCAAATCCACACTCTGCAAAGAGGCGCGCAACCATCTCCTCTCCATAGCAGCCGTCCCGAGGGCAGGGTGCGCTGGTGGTGAGGTTCCGACGGTGCAGGAAGGATCTGACTGGGAGGGCTCCCCTCACGGTCAACCAAGCCAGGTCTTGGTGCTTGTTGGTGAATTCTGCCGATGAGGCAGTCTGCTCTGGGAACCATGCTACAGGAGCCATGGAGTCATTTCCCTGCAGTGCCTCCAGGACGTTCCGTGCTGACCACTGCCCGATGGACGTGGTCAAAGGTGTTGGTCCGGAAGAACCTTTCCATGAACGACAGATGATGCGGCAATGTCCAGCTAACTGGCACATTGCGTGGCAGCTGCACCAGGCCCATCCTTCGCAACACCGGGGACAGGTAGATCAGCAGGTAGTGACACTTGGTGCCCACGTTCCTTGGTTCTACGCTCCGCCTGATGCAGCCACACACAAAGGTGGCCATCATGGTGAGGGCGAGGTTGGGCACGCTTTTACCCCCGTTGTCTGCCGACTTGTGCATTGTGGCCCATCGCGCCCGGTCCAGCCTCGAGATGTTAATGCAGCCCAGTCTCTCAGGCAGATGTGAAAAATCCCATTGTTGGGGAAGTAGGCGCAATGAATTCTCCACCACTTCTCTAACAGGGCGACACGGTGGCACAGTGGTAGAGTGTGTCTCACCCGGGTTCGATCCTGACTACAGTACTGTCTGTATGGAGTTTGTACCTTCTCCCCGTGACCTCGTAGGCTTTCCCTGGGTGGTCCGATTTCCTCCCACATTCCAAAGACATACAGGTTTATAGGTTAATTGGTAAAAATCAGTCCAAATTATAAGTTGTCCCTAGTGTGTAGGGGAGTGCTAGTGTACAGGTTGATCGCTGGTCGGTGCGGACTCGATGGGCCGAAGGGCCTGTTTCTGCACTGTATCTCTGAACTAAACCAAACTAACACTAAACTAATCAACATCATCAATGGTTTGCCTCAGTAACTTCGTAGTGACTCAGTTAGTGCACGGAGGCCTGGGCTCTTGACCTGAAAGCATGGGTTCGATTCCCACCAAGGCAGGTAGGGAATGGAAACTAAATAAATAAATAACTAAATAAAGCTGCAGTGACGGTGGCTGAATGATGCACGAAGCAACCGTTCAGCAGCGGCCACTGACGATAGTCACTGACCTTGTCAATGATGTGCACGTTTTGTGAATTAAATGTTTGGGAACACGATAAGAGCTGACCACTTTTAAAAAAAAAACATTTATCGGAAGGCTTTGTGGGGGGGGGGGGGTGAAACACTGCAAAGACTTTTAAAGCTGATTAACGTTGCTGTAAGTGTGCAGCTGTCCACGTGGCTTGCGTCGGACTCTCCAAGGAGATGACCGCATGAAGGTCGCGCTGATAAATGATGCGGACGATTAATGTGTGATCTTCAAAACAGCAGCAGTGCCAAATGCACCCATACATCACATGCACACAAATATGGCACTTTCACCAAATCCTGAGGGAAGAGCAAAAAGAATTAATGACTGGAATAGACTTCCGCTGAAACGTACCTAGGATAACGTCTGCCGCTGCTACTGTGTGGAAAGCAAGCACTGCAGATGCTGGTTTAGACTTTAGAGATACAGCATGGAAACAGGCCCTTCAGCCCACCGAGTCCGTGCCAACCAGCGATCACCTCATACACTGGCACTATCCTACACACACAAGGGGCAATTTACAATTTAGAGAAACCAATTGACCTACAAACCTGTACGTCTTTGGAGTGTGGGAGGAAGCCGGAGCACCCGGGGAAAAACCCCGCGCAGTCGCAGGGAGAACGTACAAACTCCGTACAGACAGCACCCGTGGTCAGGATTGAACCTGGGCCTCTGGTGCTGTAAGGCAGCAACTCTACCACTGTGCCACCATCCTACCGTGGTTAATAGACAACAGGACACAAAGTGCTGGAGTAACTCAGCAGGTCCGGCTGAACATGGAGAACATGGACAGGTGACGTTTCAGGTCGAGACCCTTCTTCAGACTGATTGTAAATGGGGGAGAAGAAAGCTGAAAGAGGGGAGCGGCAGGACAGAGCATGGCAGGTAATTGGTGGCCACAGGCAGGGGGTATTTTGATAGGCAGATGGTTGGAACAAAGTCCAGGGATAATGATAATTGCTCGTTTCTAAGCTTCCCCCAGTCTAGTTTCAGTAAAAACACTGAATCAAGCACTTGAAACAACTAAATTTTTATTTTACCAAAAGCGGTTAACAGTTCAACTACTGTACCTATCCCACCGCGGGTTCGATCCTCGTATCTGCCTGTTCAAGCCCTCTAGGCCTCGCTCAGACAGAGACACTCCAGAAGTTCACGCAGTCCCAGGCGCTCTACTAGAAGACCGACGCTGGACCTCGTGCTAGCGGACTTTTATATGTCCCGGGACCTCGAGGGGCCGAACCACATGGGGGTGGTCTCTTAATAACCCAATTACAGATATCGATTAACCCCATACATAACAGACATTTCCCTAACCCAATAATACAGCAGCTCAATATATTGTATTCAAACCGGACTTCGCAAGGAAGCCAACTTAGAAACATTTACCCTGATCTGCCAGAAACCCAGGCAAGGCTCAATACCTCATCCAATCAACACTCGGCAAAGTCAAACTCTGCAGCATTATTTACAACTATTTACAAGGTGTGTGTCTGGTTTGCAGCCATCCAATCCATTCTATGCATCTTGCACCTAATTGACAGGGTTTGCAAATGTTCTTATTCTTTGCTTGCAAATTGTATCTAAGCTCTAGACACACTGGCACCACTCCGCAGCTTGTCCCAGCTCTGCAGAGAGCAATTCCAAATTTACCAAATCTCCCAGCAAATTTACCAAATCTCCCTAAAGCTTTTACCCCTTTTTGAAGTCCTAGCCTCTCCAATTTAGCCAGGATTAACAATAACAGCAGAAGGTGTGTGACAGGTCGGAAGAAGTTATGGATTGTGAAACCTGAGGGAGGAAAGTAGCAGGCGGGGAGAAATAGGTGGGAGTCCAGGTGGGACACAGAGGGGGGGGGAGGGGGAAGGAGCAGGACAGTGGGCGGCTGGGCATGGCGGAGTAGGGGGAGTGTGAACCTAGAGTGGTAATCCTGCAGTAGTTAGTGATGGAAATGTCTAAGAAAGCAAAATCCTAGCAGTAACAGTGTTCTCCAGTCTTCTGTTAGGTTCAACATGGGGCTGGAGGGTGTGATCTTGATGGGCCAGGTCTACACTTACTTTCTCTCCAGAGATGCTGCCTGATCCGCTGAGTTACTCCAGCATTTTGCGTCTATCTTTGGTGTAAACCAGCATCTACAGTTCCTTCCCACCCATTGCATTTTCCCTACTTGTCCTGGACTGGAATCTCCTGCTGCTGTCTGAGCTGTGCTGGACATTGACATGTCTGCCTGCTCGGGAAGTGTTGAAGGGGGTGGGTGGAGATTGCAGGTTTATTTCGGCAGAGTGTTCCCCATTCGGGCTGTTTCAGCACAATGATGTTGCTGAACATTGCTCTCCAGAAATTCAACAAACGCTGGCCAGAATACCACACATACCTCGAAAAGATCATCCACCCACATTTATCTTCTCCCGCCTAGTTTACTGCAACTCCCTTTACACTGGCATCAGCCAATCTTCCCTGTCCCGCCTGCAACTGGTCCAAAACGCCGCAGCGAGACTCCTGACGGGCACCCGAAAAAGGGACCACATCACCCCGACCCTCGCCTCTCTCCACTGGCTCCCTGTGCGGTTCTGAATAAATTTCAAGATCCTCCTTAACGGGCTTGCCCCCATCTGCATTAAATGTCTGCTATACCCACCACACCACCTCCAGGTCCCTCAGATCGGCCGACTTGGGGGTTACTGAACATCCCGCGGTCTAGGCATAAGCTCGGGGGTGACCGCGCCTTCGCGGTTGCAGCTCCTAGACTGTGGAACAGCATCCCTCTTCCCATCAGAACTGCCCCCTCCATCGACTCCTTTAAGTCGAGACTAAAAACCCATCTCTACTCCCAAGCCTTTCCTGACGTCCTCTGAGCGAGGGCTATATATGTATGTAGTGATGTTTGTATTTAATCTATGAACCACTGTTGTTTGTTACACTATTCTTATACCAATGTAAAGCACTTTGGCCAACAAGAGTTGTTTTTTAAATGTGCTGTAGAAATAAAAGTGACCTGACCTGACATTGAAGACCAAAGTCCCCTGCAACATGCAAATGACGTTGGTTGTAACGATGTAAATTGGCAGGGTGGCAATGTGGCACAGTGGTAGAGCAGCGCCAGGGATCCGGGTTGGATCCTGACTACCGGTGCTGTCTCTACGGAGTTTGTACTTTCTCCCTGTGACCGGCGTGCGGGTTTTTTCCCCGGATGCTCCGGTTTCCTCCCACACACTATGGAGCACAGGTTTGTAGGTTAAATTGCTTTGGTAAATTGCCCCTAGAGTGTAGGATAGTGCGAGTATGCGGGGATCGCTGGTCGGTGTGGACTCGCTGGGACAAAGGGCCCGTTTCCACACTCTATATCTCTAAACTAAACTAAACACAGTTGCAAGTTGTTTCACATATCATTCCAAAACTGGAACAAAAGAGATATAAACAGAGCGATATCTGCCGAGAGTTGATTGGCATTGCTCTGTAACCTTCCTTTATCAGTCAGACCCTACGCAAGCACCTCCCTCAGCTGTATTGCTGAGATACTGAGCGAGAAAGGTCAGCCTGCAGAGCTGGATTGTAGAATGCTGTTTAGCAATTGCCTCAGCTGCAGGGGACAGCATCTTTCCACTCTTGACGTTTAATTGTCGGCCTTCCGCACACGTGTTTATGACATTCTCCCTTTAACTCCGTCAACAGAGCTGCAAATGACGTAATGTGTTCTTGCCGACGTAGACTGTGGAACGGCAGATTAGTCAACTGGATCAGGATTGTGATATAGTCATTTGTTATTTACTAGTGTGGAATACTTGGAATTTTGTATTGTGATACAGGGTGTTTTTTTTTACAATCTGATGTGTAAATATATTGTGCACAACTGTATACATTTAATTTTGTGTAAAAAAAAAAGGCAAATAGAATGTGAATAGGGTGACACGGTAGAGTTGCTGCCTTAGAGTGCAAGAGACCCGGATTTAATCCTAACTGCGGGTGCTTGTTTGTACATGAGTTACTCTAGCTTTTTGTTAGCCAAAGAGCTTGTTTCCAACGCTGTAACGCTAAACAATGGGGGACCTGGTGTGGGGAGACCATCGGGAGGGGGGTGGGTGGGTGGGGGGGAGGACAATGGAGGACCTGGAGCGGAGGAGGGGGAGGAGGCGGCGTACTTAGTAACTTTGTCAGGGCTGTATGGGGCGACTATTTGCGTGTCTTATGCAAGCAAAGAATTTCACTGTGCCTTGTCGCTGTGGCAATAAAGCACTCCATTCCAGTCCAACAAAATTAAACTCTGCTCAGTCCTGTCATTACTCGCTCAGTGTTCAGTCACAACAATCCTCATTCCGTGTATTTGTTCTGCCAACAAGCTACATGTTAGCGGGTCAATAGTCTTGGTTTTCTCTCATTTCCCCCATTTAATGGTGAGAAACTATTAAATAGAGTCAGAAGGTCTCCTGGCACAGAAGCAGACCCTTCGGCCCTCTGTGTCCCTGCCAGCCACCAAATCCTATCTGCATTGATCACTCTCATTAGCATTTGAACTGTCCCTCCTCTGCTTTGGTGATTCCAATACTTGCCCTGGGGCTCCCTACATACTGCGTAAACACCGGCCTCCCCCACCCCTTAGCAGTCCCTCCTAACTGTAGATGCCCATGGATGGGAGAATTCTTTCTTGTATCCCAATCCTCACCTTAGACCTGCCCCTGGTCTGAGAACCCCTAGCCCAAGGAGAGGTTCCACACCTGTTCATAAGTGATCCGAGCAGAATTAGGCCATTCGGCCCCTCAAGTCTACTCCACCATTCAATCATGACTGATCTATCTTTCCCTCTAAACCTCAGTCTCCTGGCTTCTCCTCATAGCCCCTGACACCCGTACTAATCAAGAGTCTATCTATCTCCTCCTTAATGATATCCATTGACTTGTCCTCCACAACCTTCTGGTGTCAACCAGCCTTCTACTCTCCTGGTTACCGTCACAAAGAGCCCTGTGCCTCCTAAACCTTGTGTACACCTGAACCTAAACCAAAAGTGGTTATTCTTTTGAGAAGAATAACTTCTATAACAAACTCTTTAAGAAGGAACTGCAGATGCTGGAAAAATCGAAAGGAGACAAAAAATGCTGGAGAAACGAGGGGGTGAGGCAGCATCTATGGAGCAAAGTAGTAGGTGACGTTTCGGGTCGAAACCCATCTTCAGAAGAAGGGTCTCCATAGATGCTGCCTCATACGCTGAGTTTCTCCAGCATTTTTGTCTACTTTCCATAACAAACTCGTAAACATTACCTTTCCGCTCAAAACTAATGAGCGTATTTGATGTATTCAAGAGGGAGTTAGATATAGCTCTTAGGGCTAACGGAGACTAGGGATATGGGGAGAAAGCAGGAGCAGGGTACTGATTTTGCATGATTAGCCGTGATCATATTGAATGGCGGTGCAGGCTCAAAGGGCCGAATGGCCTACTCCCGCACCAATTTTCTATGTTTCTATTTGCTGTGCTTCAGTCACATTGCAGGTCAGACGATGTGCGTGTTGTACTGGTTGACACTATGACTGGCCTCATCAGCGAAGGTAGCTTCCCAGGAAGAGGCGATCTCAATCAGAACACTTGTACCAGCAACAGTACCTTTGATCGGACTTTACTGGCTTTACCTTGCACTAAATGTGATGCCCTTATCATGTGTCTATACATTATATAAGGCTCAATTGTTATCATGTATTGTCTTTACCACTGCCTGGATGAGCATGCAACACTGGTCAGCTTTGCACGGTAGCTCGGCGCACGTAACAATAAACTAAACTGCACTGCACTGACAACAGTGTAAATATCAAGTTATAGGTAAAAACAAGGAACTGCAGATGCTGGTTAATACACAAAAGTGCTGGAGTAACCCTGCAGGGTTCGGCAGCATCTCTGGAGAATGTGGGTAGGTGACTTTTCGGCTCATTAAAGGCTCAGAGGAAGCTCATCACTGACCTTCTGGTCAATGCTGTGAGGTAACTAATATTTTTCTCTCTTTTTTCCAGAAATCTTATCACTTCCTGTTCCAACGATACCGGCCAGACCACTACACTGTCTCCTCCAATTGGCTGGCTTTGGGCACAGTCACCCTGTTTGGATTCCTGTCTCTCTCTCGCTCAGTGGCCTTGTTCAGAGGTTAGTTAGTAGCTGGACATTCTTCATGGTAGTAATCACCTTTCAACGGTGTCATGATAAATCTTCAGCGGGTGCAATACTGGTAAATATTGGAGCTGACAAAATGTGTAGGAAGGAACTGCAGATGCTGGTTTAAACCGAAGACAGACACAAAATACTGGAGTAACTCAGCGGGTCAGGGCTTCTCTGGAGAAAATGAATAGGTGATGTTTCGGGTCGAGACCCTTCTTCAGATATTCCAGCAAGTCTGTGCACAAATATTGTTTTGTATGGAGCAGAACAAACAGGTAGACAGATTGCTACAACTCTGAAGAAGGTCTGAAGGCCTATTTCCTTCGCTCCATAGGTGCTGCCGCACCCGCTGAGTTTCTCCAGCAATTTTGTCTATTCGATTTCGATTCTCCAGCATCTGCAGTTCCTTCTTGAACCTTGCTACAACTCCTCCCACCCTTCCTCTTGCAAGGCCACTATCTCCCACTCTCAATTTCTCCCTAAATACCGCAGCTGCTCCCAAGATGACGCTCACCATTCTAGGACATCCGAGATGTCCTTCTTCAGTAAACATGGTCCCCCTGTCCCTGCTGTTGTGGATGGATTCCTTCACCCGTGTCTCTACTCTCGCTCCTCCTTATCCCACGCGGAACAAGGATAGAGTCCTCCTGGGCCTCACCAGCCTCCGTAACCAACACATACTGGTTCCATCATCTCCAACGTGATCCCACCACCTGTCATATCTTCCCTTTCCACATTCCGCAGAGACTGCTCCCTCTGCAACTCATTGGTTCACTCATCCCCACCCATCCAAACCACCCCTCCACAGGTACTTTCCCCCGCAACCACAAGAGATGCAACACACCGACCGGTCTCTATACTTCCCCAGCCTCCGTCCATGGACCCCAGCAGTCCTTCCAGGTGAGACAACGGTTCGTGTGCACCTCATCTACTACATCCGGTGTTCCCGATGAACACGGGTAGGTTATTACTTGAATAACCAGGCAAGGGAATCCCACCTTGTTGTCTGTGGAATTCTCTGCCTCAGAGGGTGGTGGAGGCGGGTTCTCTGGATGCTTTCAAGAGAGAGCTAGAAGGGCTCTTAAAAATAGTGGAGTCCAGGGATATGGGAGAAGGCAAGAACGGGGTACTGATTGGGGATGATCAGCCATGATCACATTGAATGGTGGTGCTGGCTCGAAGGGCCGAATGGCCTACTCCTGCACCTATTGTCTATTGTCCATTGCTGTTGAACCTACAGGTTACCATGCTCCACTCGACCTGTACCCAGAGTTCCACCGGATAGCGACTGACCCGACCATTCACACGGTACCCGAGGGGCGGCCAATCAACGTTTGCGTTGGAAAGGAGTGGTATCGCTTCCCCAGTAGCTTCCTCCTCCCCGACAAGTAAGTCACTTCACTGCCTCCACTCATTTACCCTACCACCCGGCAATGAAGCCTTATGCTCGTGAAACATTGCTGACCTAGTGAGAAGCTCGTTTTATATCAACGATGTTGCCACAGCCTTTCATAGATTTGAAGGCGATGCCTGTACTAAAACCAAGGGGATGCTGCAGAAATTGTGCTTGAGAATGAAATTATAACAATTTGTCGCGCAGTGTTAGAGTTGCAGTCTTACAGCGCCAGAGACCCGGGTTCGATTCTGACTACGGGTTCTGTCTACAGAGTTTGTACATTTTCCCAGTGACTTTATTAACATCTAAGGACTTTTTAAAAGTTTGGTGGGTATTTCGAACAAACTGCTGGAGGAGGTAGTTGAGGCAAATACTATCTCTGCAGCAACATTTAGACAGGACATTTGGCCATGGATAGAATGGATTTAGAGGGATATGGGCCAAACGCAGGCAGGTGGGACTGGTGTAAATTGGGCATGTTGGTCGGTGTTTGCAGGTTGGGCCGATGGACCTGTTTCCATGATGTATGACTCTATGAACAATTCATTGTCAGTGGGTGCTGTTCAGTAACTGTGCAGTGTGAAGGTTATACATCTCTGGGTTACATCTGTGACCCCTGGGCCGGTCGCCCTTCAACCAAGGACATCTTTTGCTTAACCAAGGACCTTGACATAAGGAATGCAAAACATTACAGAGAGAGGTATTATCAGTTAGAAGTGTGTGTACAGTTTGATACATCGTACTTGATATGTTTTTAACAATCTGTCATGATATGCCTGAAGAATATTTAACACTTTCATTAGCATTTTATTTTTGTTAGTTGAAGGTCTAGCAATGCAGATCCAACTCTTGGCTCAGTTTATGAGTTAAGGGGAGAGCAAGCCCTCTGAAATCAGCTTCGAATAGACAAAGTCATTCTGTTACAAAAAAATACATTGTCGTAGATCTGGAGAGTTGTATTGTAGTTTATTATGGATATATGTTTGTATTGTATTGTGGTGGTGGGTTCTGGCTTGTTTTATTGTAGTGTAAATATTATTTTTCAATAATTGAATACATTTTTTGATTATAACTTTTTTTAAGTGTGTAGAACATAGAACATAAAAAATAGGTGCAGGAGTAGGCCATTCGGTCCTACGAGCCTGCACCGCCATTCAGTATGATCATGGCTGATCATCCAACTCAGCATCCTGTACCTGCCTTCTCTCCATACCCCCTGATCCCTTTAGCCACAAGGGCCACATCTAACTCCCTCTTAAATATAGCCAATGAACTGGCCTCAACTACCTTCTGTGGCAGAGAATTCCACAGATTCACCACTCTCTGTGTGAAAAATGATTTTCTCATCTCGGTCCTAAAAGACTTCCTTCCCCCTTATCCTGAAACTGTGACCCCTTGTTCTGGACTTCCCCAACATCGGGAACAATCTTCCTGCATCTAGCCTGTCCAACCCCTTAAGGGTGTACAGGGACCTGTACTAAAGTGTGTGCAGGGACTTGCGTTGGTTTGTGATTGCTGTCCTCTGTCAGAGAGCTGAGGTATAATTGTTGCTGACACCACTGCAGGTTGTGGCCTTGTCAGAAGTGTCACCTTTCCCATGAGGGCACTGAGGCCTCGTCCAACTCTGGTGGGAGGAGATGCAACACTGATGGAATTATGCCTGGCCCAGTCATCATTCTTCCAAACAGAATCACGGTGCACGATCGCCCTAAGGCGTAATAATTCATACAGCTGGAACCTGCTCTGATATAAAAAAGGAAAACTAAGGCATGTAACAGTATCTGCTTCTTCGCAGACTAAAGACCTATCTTTTTTTTCTTCCCAGTTGGCAGCTCCAGTTCATCACTTCAGAGTTTCGAGGGCAGCTACCCAAGCCCTTTGCCAAAGGACAGAAAGCAACTCAAACCTTGCCCACGGATATGAACGACCAAAATCGCGAGGAGCCATCGCGATATGTAAGTGAGGGACTTGGTGTTTGAGTAGGAAGGAACTGCAGATGCTGGTTTACACCGAAGATAGACACAAAATGCTGGAGCAACTCAGCGGGTCAGGCAGCATCTCTGGAGAAAAGGAATAGATGACGTTTCTGGTCGAGACCCTTCTTCCGACTCCACCAGAAACATCACCTAATCTTTTTCTCCAGCGATGCTGCCTGACCCACTGAGTTGCTCCAGCATTTTGTATCGACTTGGTATTTGTTGTTCTACAAAGTAATGATTCAAGAAAATTGAGGATTAACAAAGGAGAACTGGAATAAAACTCTTTCTGTCAGATGTAGATCTGATAAATAGTAGATCTCTCTTGAGCTATGAGCGAACATAGCAAAGAGTGCAGAGAAGATTTATTGGGATGTTGCCAGGGCTTGAGAGCCTGGGGTATGTGAAGGGGATACATTTGGACTGGTACTTGGATAGGGAAGGTTTAGAGGGATATTGGCCAAACACGGGTAAATGGGACACGTACGTCTTGGTTGACATGGACACATTGGGCCGAAGGGCCTGTTTCTGTGCAGTATGTTTCTAACTCTAAATTTCACACAAAGAAAATGAAGATACAAACAATTTAACTTATTTAAAAGACATGTGGGTTGGGTTCATGGCTAGGATGGGTTTGGAGCAGTGGCTCCCAATCTTATTAATCTGCAGCTGAAAAATGATCAAACGTTTGGACTTGGGACCCATATTTTAAGATAGCAAGATAATTCAATAATTCTCTCAAAGTGATTTGAGTTTTCCAAACATTTTATTATTTGGCTTTGTAGTTTATCAGTCGTTAAGTTAAAGCATTAAATAAAAATCAAATTAAGTCATTGAAAGCAAAATTAAAGCATGAAATCAAATTCAGATCAAATTGTACAACACATAATGAAACATTAAGCCTAACGTTCGCTCCTGCCCGCCTGTCTGCCTACCCATTGCATGCTGAAACATGCACGGCAACTGCAATGTTGTGCGTCAACCATTTCAACAACTTTTGCTGGAATTTTGCAGAATTCTTTAGAAAAGGTTTTGGGTGCATTCACGGACAAGATTCAATCCCATGCTTCGCCCCAAAAGTTGAGAAACAGCAGTTTGGAGCAATTTGGGCCAAATACAGGCATATGGGATGACTCAGGAAGACACCTTGGTTAGTGATAGCATCACTGAGCATGGAAACAGGCTGTTCAACCCAACATGCCCATGCTGACCCAGATGTGGGCAAATCATATTCATTGTGGGTGAATGTGTGAATCATATATTCATTACAGTTTTGCTAGCCTATCATAGAGTCTTACAGCGTGGAAACAGGCCCTTCGGCCCAACTAGCCCACACCAGCTAACATGTCCCATCTACACTAGTCTCACCTGCCCGCATTTGGTCCATGTACCTCTTAACCTTTCCTATCCATGTACCTGGCCTAGTGTCTTTTAAAAGTTGTTTTGTATCTGCCTCAACTACCTCCTCTGGCGACTCCTTCCATACACCACCATATCTGTGAGAAACAGTTACTCCTCGTGTCAAAGGGTCATACAGCGTGGAAACAGGCTCTTCGGCCAACTTGCCCATGCCAACCCACAAGCCCCATCTACACTAGTCCCACCTACCTGTGTTTTACCTATATCTCGCTAAACCTATCCTAACCCTGTATCTGTCCAAATGTCCTTTAAACGTGATATTACCTACTTCAACTATCTTCTCCAGCAGCTCGTTCCTTGTACCTACCACCCTTTATGTAATAAAAGTTGTTCCTCGGATTCCTATTAAATCTTTCCCCTCTCACCTTGAACCTATGTCCTCTGGTTCTTGATTCCCCTACTCGGGATAAAGGACGCTGTGCATCTGTTCTATCTATTCCCCGGTACACAAAAATGCTGGAGAAACTCAGCAGGTGCGGCAGCATCTATGGAACGAAGGAAATAGGCAACGTTTCGGGCCGAAACACTTCTTCAGACTGATGCAGGGTGGGGGGGGGAGGGGGGGGGGGGGGTCGGGAAGAAGAAAGAAAGAGGAGGAGCCCGCGGGCTGAGGGAGAGCTGAGAAGGGGAGGAGACAGCAAGGGCTACCGGAAATTGGAGAAGTCAATGTTAAGGCCATTGGGGTGCAGACTGCCCAAGCGGAATATGAGGTGCTGCTCCTCCAATTTCCGGTGGTGCTCACTCTGGCAATGGAGGAGGCCCAGGCCAGAAAGGTCGGATTCGGAATGGGAGGGAGAGTTGAAATGCTGAGCCACAGGGAGATCAGGTTGGTTAATGCGGACCTATCTATTGCCCTTATGATCCTGTACACCTCTAAAAGTTCAACCCTTAGCCTTCTATGATCCAGGAATAACGTCATAGTCAACCGAACCTCTCTAAAGCTCAGACACGTCCTGGAAACATCCTCGTAAATCTACTCTGCATCCTTTCCAGCTTAATGCCATCCTTCCAACATCTTGTACAACTGTAACACATTATCAACATTTCTGAACTCAAGACCCTGACTGATGAGAGCCAATGTAGCATGTCTTTCTACCTGTGACGCCACTTTCAGGGAGCTATACAACAGTCCCCAGGGCCCTAACAACCATTGTGAAAGTCTTGCCCTGCTTTGACTTCCCAAAAAATGCAACACCTCACACTTATCTACATTAAACGTCGTTTACCGTTCCTCAGCCCATTTGCCCAACTGATCAAGATCCTGCTTATAATTTTTGATAACCATCTTCGCTATCTGTCATACCATCCACTTTAGTGTCATGTGCAAACTTAATCCAATTGATTATGGCAAACCACCTCTGCACCCTCTCCACAGCCTCCACTGGTCACATGCCACCGGCCAGAATATCTTCTAAATCATAAGGTAGTTAAAAATGCTGGAGAAACTCAGCGGGTCAGGCAGCATCTATGGAGAGACGGAATAGGCGACGTTTCGGGTTGACACCCTTCCTCAGACTGAGATCATAAGATCTTTTTAAAAGTGGCCTATGTCTCCCTGTATCTTTCCTGCCCATTTAATGGAGAAATAATGGGGTGGAAAATTGGATAAGTAAGTATGCAGATGATACTAAGATAGGTGGTGTTGTGGATAATGAAGTAGATTTTCAAAGTCTACAGAGAGATTTGGGCCATTTGGAAAAGTGGGCTGAAAGATGGCAGATGGAGTTTAATGCTGATAAGTGTGAAGTGCTACATCTTGGCAGGACAAATCAAAATAGGACGTACATGGTAAATGGTAGGGAATTGAGGAATGCTGTGGAACAGAGGGATCTAGGAATAACTGTGCATAGTTCCCTGAAGGTGGAATCGCATGTAGATAGGGTGGTAAAGAAAGCCTTTGGTGTGCTGGCCTTTATAAATCAGAGCATTGAATATAGGAGTAGGGAGGTAATGTTAAAATTGTACAAGGCATTGGTAAGACCAATTCTGGAGTATGGTGTACAATTTTGGTCGCATAGTTATAGGAAGGATGTCAACAAAATAGAGAGAGTACAGAGGAGATTTACTAGAATGTTGCCAGGGTTCCAGCAACTATGTTACAGAGAAAGGTTGAACAAGTTAGGTCTTTATTCTTTGGAGCGCAGAAGGTTAAGGGGGGACTTGATTGAGGTCTTTAAAATGATGAAAGGGATAGACAGAGTTGACGTGGATACGTTTTTTCCCATTGAGGGTAGGGAAGATTCAAACAAGAGGGCATGACATGAGAATTAAGGGACAGAGGTTTCGGGGTAACGTGAGGGGGAACTTCTTTACTCAGAGGGTGGTGGCTGTGTGGAATCAGCTTCCAGCAGAAGTGGTGGAGGCAGGATCGATTTTAACATTTAAGAGTAAAGTGGATAGGTATATGGACGTGAAGGGAATGGAGGGGTATGGTCTGAGTGCAGGTAGATGGGACTAGGGGAAAACAAATGGTCGGCACGGACTGGAAGGGCCGAGGGCCTGTTTCCGTGCTGTAATTGTTATATGGTTATATGTTATATGGATAAATAGGGGAGAGCACCAGTAAATGGGGAAATTACTGGAGGGCAGCTCCATTCTGGGGAGGTGCACCTTAAATCCACCCATCATGATTGCATAAACTCTGAGCCTCCTCTGATTGAGGGAAAACAATTGCAGCTGATCCAGTCTCTTCTTATAATTCAAACGCTTGATCCCGGTAACATTCCTGTGAATCTTTCCTGCATACGCTCCAATTTAATGGCATCCCTCCTTTAGCGTGGTGACCTGAACTGTACGTAATATTTCGTATGCCGTCTCATCAGCGTCCGATACAGCTGTATCGTGTATCCTGACGTCCCAACTCTTGTACTCAGTGCCCCGTTCCACAAAGGCAGGCATGCTAGACGCATTCTTCACCAGTGAAGTTTGATATCTCCGGTCACAGCCTGCAAGGCAACTTGAGACGTTTAGAAATCCCAACTCTCAGGTTAAATTACCTCCTCAGACTTGGTCATAAATTGTGTGCGCGTCCATGTGTGTGTGTGTGTGTGTGTGGGATCTGTGTGTGTGTGTGTGTGTGTGTGTGATCTGTGTGGGATATTGTTATTGAAACAAAACACAATTTA
This sequence comes from Okamejei kenojei, assembly GCA_035221665.1. Taxonomy (NCBI): domain Eukaryota; kingdom Metazoa; phylum Chordata; class Chondrichthyes; order Rajiformes; family Rajidae; genus Okamejei; species Okamejei kenojei. The sequence goes on along the minus strand of CM069159.1, from coordinate 26,390,781 downwards.
AAAAAAAGACCAGGGAGAGACAACAAGGCAGCGAGCGTGGTGGAGGGGAGAGCAGACCAACATTAACATGCAGGCGGATTTCCACCCAAAACATCACCTATTCCTTTCCTCCAGAGATGCTGCCTGGCCCGCAATTTTGTTTAGGAAGGAACTGCAGATGCTGGTTTATACCGAAGATTTACACAAAATGCTGGAGTGGGTCAGGCAACATCCAACATTACTGTTTGTCCGTTACCCGTTGCACATTCCCGTTGTTACCCGTGCTGGAGAACATGGAAGGTGGGGTAACATCGTCACTCATGCCCCCAGGAGCTGTGCCTGAACCGATCGCCGGCCACCTGCGGCTGGAAACATTTAGACTGAGCGTCATTTATACATGTGAGTCTGAGGAAAACATATCTCTACGGGAGGACTATCAGTAGTAAAATGTGTGCATGCAGGTACGCTGATGGATGCAGACAGACAATGTCACCTGCATGTGTACACACAAGGACACGGCAAAACATAGGCATACCAAACTCAATTGAAGCCTTCGTGCAAACACAAGCTAACAAAGAGCGGTTTCCTTTATCATTGTTACTTTTTTTTGTATATCTTTCATTCATTCATCGTCAATATCTCCCGTTTCCCTTTCCCGTAACTTTCAGTCTGAAGAAGGGTCTCAATTCGAAACGTCACCCATAACTTCTCTCCAGATATGCTGCCTGTCCCGCTGAGTTACTACAACATTTTGTGTCTATCTTTGGTTTAAACCAGCATCTGCAGTTTCTTCCTACACATAGGGGAGTGAATGGATACGCACACATGCGCACACGCATGCGCACACAAAATTTGGTGTTTGCATTGAAGTTGTGCTGTGGTCTTGTGAGTGAGTTAGTAATCCAGACTACTGTAATATATAATTTTATATTGAGGCTAACACCTCTTACTGAACCACTTTTGTAAGAATTTCACCCTGATATTGAATAACTTCCTCAATGGAATAAGCTTGGCATCTCTACGATCCAAATGGAAAATGCTCCATACCCCGGAGTTTCTCCCACAGAGTAGATTACCGGATTGGAAGTCATTTAATAGTTTTTTAATTGTATTAAATGATGTGGTTACAATCTATATTATGATTTTCTCAATATAAAACCACAGTGGCGGCAAGAACTATTGTATCTTGCCAAAATACCGCTACACTGTGAAACTTTGACAACACTACATTATTTTCTCCAAAATAATACTCAAGGAAAGAATGACAATACTCATTTTATTTGGTCGTTATTTGTAAATAATTGCAGGAATCTTGGATGAAGAATAGAATGACATTTTATGGGAAATGTTCAGAGGTGCAAGAAGTGACCGGGTGGGTGCTGGCTGCATGGGGGGTGACGGCATGAGTGACTGTCTGCATGCATGGTGGCCTCAGCACGGGTGGTGACTGCATGGGTGACGATGAACTGCATGGGTGATGGCTAGATGGTGGTCATACTGTCATTGGTCACACTGTCATAACCTCTGACAAATAAAAAATAGATTGTAGTTATATAACTGTAAAGTGTGGAAACAGGCCCTTCAGCCCATCTTGTCTTTGCTGACCAAGATGTCCATCCGAGCTCGTCCCCATTGTGGGGTTAACTATTCAAACTGCCATTTCCCATGTCATGTCTCCAACCATTTCTTTATTTTATTATTTATTTCTCCCCCCCTCCCCCTCTCCCGGGGAAGCATTTTTGTGGCCAGTTCACAACGAGCATGGCATAGTACCAACTGGACCCTTACTGTGCAAAATCCTGGGAGTTCCTGCCAACTCGTCCTTCAGCTAATTGTAGTGCTGGGGAAACAAAGGGCAGGCTGGCAGCGAGCAGGGCTGGTGCTGGCACAGGCGATGGGCTGCTTCAGCTGAGGAGACGGTCAGTCTGAGCCGTGGGTCTGACCACTCGCTCCCCCTTTGTGCCGGAGCCCGAGCCATTGTCAGCAGCCTGTCCCCGTCACTGCTTACACTGTTCATCACCGACTGCATGAGCAGCAATGAAAAGGAAAGATGTCAAAGAGATTACTGAGGCGTGATCAATGCAGTCACTGAAAGGGACACCAGCAATATCCGGGACAGATCTGTTAATGCTGCAGCATTTGGGGAATCTTGCCAATGGAACGGCAGCAGGCTTGGAAATAACGCAAATACATTATTTCCTTTGGGAATAGATCGGGTGAATGCACAGTCGGTGAGAGCTGATCTTAAAGAGGTGCGTGAGATCAAGAGGGGAATAGATAGAGTAAACGCGCAGAGGCCTTTACCCAACGTAGGGGTGTCAAGAAGCAGAGGACATAAGTTTAGGGTGAGAGGGGAGAGATTCAATAGGAACCTGGAGGGCAACCGTTAACACAGATGTGATGGGTGTATGGAACAAGCTGCCAGAGGAGGCAGTTAGGCTGGTACGATCATAAAATTTAAGAAACAATTGGACCGGTACATAAATAGGAAAGGTTTAGAGTGATATGCGGGCAGGTGGGACCAGTGTAGATGGGACACCTTGGTCTCCATGGGCAAGTTGGTTGAAGGATCTGTTTCCATGGTGTATCACTCTGACGCTGTGAATTGTTGTGTAAATGGTTTCAGACACAGCTGATGGGAAACCTGCTTCTTATATTGAAATGCCTTCAGGTGAAGCAGCAGTGTTATTCTAAATCATCCAAACTAAACGAGAATTCTGCGATGATGTTTTCTACACACACAGTACTTTTCAAGAGAATAGGTGGTGGGGGGGCGTGGGGGCTGGAGGGAGACATGAGAGCCTGCAGATGCTGGAATTCTGAGCAAAAATCAAAGTACTGGAGTATCTCAGCATTATGGTCTTGTTACCTAGTATCATAGAAACATAGAAAATGTTGAGAAGGCCATTCGGCCCTTTTAGCCAGCACCTTCATACAATATGATCATGGCTGGTCATTCAAAATCAGTACCCCGTTCCTGCTTTCTCCCCATATCCCTTGTTTCTGTTAGCCTTAAGAGCTATATCTAACTCTCTCTTGAAAACATCCTGTGAATTGGCCTCCATTGCCTTCTGTGACAGAGAATTCCACAGATTCCAAACTCTCTGGGTGAAAACGTTTTTCCTCATCTCAGTCCTAAATGGCCTACCCCTTATTCTTAAGAGAGTCAAACATGTTTTATTGTCATATATGTCCCAGATAGAACAATGAAAGTCTTACTTGCAGCAGCACAACAGAATATGTAAACAAAGTACACTGTAAACAATATAATAAACGAGAGAGAGAAAAAAATAAGTTCAGTGTGTGTGTACTGTATATATACACATACTCACAAATACACACGTATATATTTATAGATCATATATATACAGTATATACACACTCGTTCATGGAATGTAAGAACATGGAACAGTACAGCGGTGCAGCAGGCCATTTGGCCCACGATGTCGGTGCTGAAAGTGATGCTAAACTCATTTCACCTGCCTGTGTGTGAACCATATCCCTCCATTCCCTGCCTATCCATGTGCCTATCTAAAAGGCTCCAAGACACCTCTCTCATATCTGCTTCCACTATGATCATTGGCAGCATGTTACAGGCAACATTTGTCCCACACATCTCCTTCATATTAGTCTACTTCGCCTTATAGCTATGCCCTCTAGTTTAGTTTCGAGATACAGCGCGGAAACAGGCCCTTCGGCCCACCGAGTCCACACCGACCAGTGCTCCCCGCACATTAACACTACCCCATACACACACACACACTAGGGACAATTTTACATTTATTCCAAGCCAATTAACCTACAAACCTATACGTCCTTAGAGTGTGGGACGAGACCGAAAATCTCGGAGAAAACCCTACGCAGGTCGTGGGGAGTGTGTACAAACTTCACACAGACAACACCCGTAGTTCGGATCGATCCCGGGTCTCTGGCTCTGTAAGACAATAGCTCTACTGCTACACCACCGTTCCACCCTAGTGTTGGACATTTCTGCCCTGGGCAAAACGTTTCCAGATGAAATCAGTTCAAACTGAAGATAATAGATCAAGCAGAGAGGAAGATACCGAGTGCAGAATATAGTTCTCAGCATTCTAGTGCATTGTAGTGCACCAGTCCCCAAAACAAAGTCCAATGTCCGCAATGGGGTAGAGGTGAATCAAAATGGAAGTCTGAAAACAGAAGGGAAGAATCTGTTCCTGTGTCTAGTGGTTCACACGTTTGTTCCTTCTGCCGGGTGGGAGAAGGGAACAGGAGGAATAATCAGGTGGGACAAGTTATTTAGGAGACCAGCAATGACAAGGTCGACACAAAATGCTGGAGTAACTCAGCGGGTGAGGCAGCATCTACTCCAGCGTTTTGTGTCTACCTTCGATTTACCAGCATCTACAGTTCTTTTACATCAATGTAAATAAATATATTGAAACACTCCAAGCTGAAGTGGGAATGCTTTTCCCAACTGGACGATATGGCTGAGAACTTTTTGGATCAAACACAAATTAATGTTGGCAATTGATAACTATCTGGCAGACTATATCCTCCGGACTATTCCTATTGTTGATCAAGTGCAGCGAGAGCTTTAGGGGAGGGTGGGGAAAGTCCCAGGTTCCTGGCGCCTTGATCAGTCATTACAGGCAGATCATTGAACATAGAAGAGTACAGCACAAGAACAGGCCCTTCGGCCCACAATATCTGTGCCGAACATGATGCCAAGATCAGCTCTTATCAACCCGCACATATGTACTAATTCGGGGATTTCTCTTGTGCCTGTGCCAGTGCAGTGTACAACTCCGAGCCTGACAGGCGACTGCTACTGTGCTTTCTTTGATTATAAAATCATAATTTCTTAAGTTTTAGGAATAGAATAAGGCCATTCAGCCCATCAAGTCTACTCCACCATTCAATCAGGGCTGATCTATCTTTCCCTCAACTCTATTCTCCTGCCTTCACCCCATAACCCCTCACACCCTCACTAATTAACAATATGTCAATCCCCATTGACTTGGCCTCCACCACCGTCTGTGGCAACGATTTCCACAGATTCACCACCCTCTGTCTAAAGAAATTCCTCCTCATCTCTTTTCTAAAGGTACGTCCTTTTATTCTGAGCCTATGGCCTCCACTTTTAGACTCTCTCACTAGTGGAAACATCCTCCCCACATCCACTCGATCCAGGCCTTTCACTATTCGGTAAGTTTCAATGCGGGCCCCCCTCATTTTTCTAAACTCTTATCTGACACTGATCTCCTCAGGTGGACATCAGGCAGTGCCATTACCTGGTCGACCTCGACACGGAATTGGAGACTCTGAGGGAGCCCAGGTACGCCGCAAATAAAGACGACTGGATGGTCGTAGCCTACAAACCATTCCTAGATGCCACGAGGTGAGCCCATGAGATTTCGTCATGAGATCCAGAGCCTGATGCTGTCTTGTGTCAGCGTACATGTTACCATCGTACGATCGTATTGGCTCGACATGCATCAGTCTAACTCAGTTCTTCATCCGGGTCTCTGAGATTTTTTTGACGTACTGTGTTCTCTCTTCTTGTCTGGTGTGGGTAATGGGTATATTTCTGTAAATCGTTTATGTCTGGTGTGGAAGAAAGGCAGGAATTCTTGGGATTTGGACTTGGACTGGCTGCAGTCAGGTCAAGCATCGGCACGGTGGCGCAGTGGTAGAGTTGCTGCCTCACAGCGTCAGAAACCCGGGTTCGATCCTGACTACGGGTGCTGTCTGTACAGAGTTTGTACGTTCTCCCTGTGACCACGTGGGTTTTCTCCGGGTGTTCGATTTCCTCCCGCACTCTAAAGACGTGCAGGTTTATGTGTTAATTGGCTTCAGTAAGTTGCAAAATTGACCCTAACGTGTGTAGGTTAGTGTATGGGGTGATCGCTGATCACTGCAGACTTGGTGGGCAAAAGGGCCTGTGTCCACACCATATATCTAAAGTCTAAAGTTTAACCTGTACCCAATCTCTGCTTCCCAAGAGAGGTAGTGACGTTGCTGTGGAGTCTCTGAGACTGCTGCTGTTGGATCTGCTGCCTGACTTGCTGGAGCTCTATGTCTGATGGGCTGTTGTATGTGCCAACATATCCTGGCACTGTTACCCGTTGTTATATTTGTGTTTGCACTATCTGCTCCGGCAGCTGAGTCAGCATCCAGTAACAATGGGATCCTGCACTCATCACTCCCTCAGCTTCTCCACTGAAACTGTGAATCTGGGGAATTCTCTGCCACAGAAGGCAGTGGAGGCCAATTCACTGGATGTTTTCAAGGGAGAGTTAGATAGAGCTCGTAGAGCTAACAGAATCAAGGGTGATGGAGAGGAAACAGGAATGGGGCACTGATTTTGAATGATCAGCCATGATCAAATTGAATGGTGGTGCTGGCTCGAAGGGCCGAATGGCCTACTCCTGCGCCCATCACAGAGTTGACGTGGATACGTTTTTCCCATTGAGGGTAGGGAAGATTCAAACAAGAGGGCATGACATGAGAATTAAGGGACAGAGGTTTCGGGGTAATGTGAGGGGGAACTTCTTTACTCAGAGGGTGGTGGCTGTGTGGAATGAGCTTCCAGCAGAAGTGGTGGAGGCAGGATCGATTTTAACATTTAAGAGTAAAGTGGATAGGTATATGGACGTGAGGGGAATGGAGGGGTATGGTCTGAGTGCAGGTAGATGGGACTAGGGGAAAACAAATGGTCGGCACGGACTGGAAGGGCCGAGAGGGCCTGTTTCCGTGCTGTAATTGTTATATGGTTATTTTCTATGTTTCTTTTTTTTAATTCTAATTTTACTTCTAATTAAAAATTAAATTTTTAATTAGAAGTACATAATTAAAACTTTTTGTTTATGGTAGTCATACATTATTAATATTGTCAATATTATCAATTATTTAATAATTCTACTATATATTTTTTTTTATATAGATAGAAAATAATAGAGAAAAAACAAAAAAAAAGAAGATATAATAAAAAAGAATGGAATAATTAACTAATAATACATCATTGGAGATATGTTCGTAAATTATAAAATGTAACTCTTCATCTAATCCTTAATTCGGGTTTCAGTCAGGTGCTCGTGCCGTACCTTCAAATAGTCAATAAATTGAGACCATATTCTGAGAAAAAGTTCTTATTTGTCCATTAAGACAAATCTTATTCTATGTAGGGTCTCCGACATTTCCATAATCCACATTATTTTCTATGTTTTTATATGTTTCTATGAAATCCTGCTCTGTGCCTTGGTTACTCTGCGTTTGACATATTACCTCCCTGCTGAGAAAGATCAATTTTCCAAACATATGGGAGACCTCATTGCTTGTAAAACAAACCCACTGCGTGTCCAGCCTGACCCAGTGCTTCTCTCCTGGTGCCTCAACAAGCCCCAGGGATATCCTCCCGATGCCAGGCAGGTGTGAGAGCTGCTGGACAGGGGTAGGGTGCACTGACGGGGTAGAGAAATATTGCAGCAGTCCTTTAAAGGGATAAGTAACTGCAAAGGCAGGTATTCTCTGGGACCAGCTGTCTGCAACATCTCAGGTGGTTCATCCACTTGGTTGCAGGTGGAGATGATGAGCGATCCTACATATCCGCCTCAAGCCGCACCTATTGCATCAGTTATTTTGTTCTCCACACATGTAATGTCCCGTATATGGGGCACATCCCCATTCAGACAAGATTACATAGTAACATAGAAAATAGGTGTAGGAGGAGGCCATTTGGCCCTTCGAGCCAGCACCGCCATTCATTGTGATCATGGCTGATCATCCACAATCAGTAATCCGTGCCTGCCTTCTCCCCATATCCCTTGATTCCACTAGCCCCTTGAACTCTATCTAACTCTCTTTTAAATTCATCCAGTGACTTGGCCTCTACTGCCTTCTGTGGCAGTGAATTCCACAAATTCACAACTCTCTGGCTGAAAAAGTTTTTAATGGCCTCCCCTTTATTCTTAGACGCTGGCCCCTGGTTCTGGATTGTATTGAAAATAAATTTACAAAACAAAAATAAAATTGCCATCTCCGTACAACTGTGCCTGCCCTGGGAGGAATCAAGTAGCAGGGAGGCTTCCGGTATTGATTTATTCTTGTCATGTGTTCCGACCAAGATGTAGTCAAAAGCTTTTGTTTGCATGCTATCCAGTCAAATCCTCCTATAGATAGACACAAAAAGCTGGAGTAACTCAGCGGAACAGGCAGCATCTCTGGAGAGAAGGAACGGGTAACGTTTCGGGTCGAGAACCTTCTTCAGACCCGAAATATCACCCATTCCTTCTCTCCAGAGATGCTGCCTGTCCCACTGAGTTACCCCAGCTTTTTGTGTCTATCTTCGGTTTAATCCAGCATCTGCAGTTCTTTCCTACACACATTATACTATACATAAGTACAAGCGCAAAGTGTAAAAGTACCAGACTGCAGAATACAGTGAGACAACATGATAGCGTTACAGTTACTGAGGGATAAAGTCCATGATGAAGTATTTTGAGGATCAGGACTAAAGTCCAACTGATGGGAGGCCCATTCAGTAGCCTGATAACAATGGGGAAATGCCATAGATTGTAGAACTGCTGCCGCACAGCACCAGAGACCCTGATCTCAGGTGCTGTCTGTCTGGAGTTTGCACGTGCTCCCTGTGACCGCAAGGGTTTCATCCAGATGCTCCAGTTTCCTCCCACGTCCCAAAGACATGCAGATTAATTGGCCCTCTCTAAATTCCCCTGGTGTGCAGGATGAGAAAGTGGGATAACATAGAACAGGTGTGGACTGAAGGGCCTGTTTCCATGTTGTATCTTTCAATCAATTAAACCAAAAAGCTGTTCCTGAATCTGGTGAGACATGCTTTCAAGCTTTTGTCTGTGATTTACACACAAATCAGTCGTGACAGAGGGAGTCCGTGACTCATGATTTTGCTGTGGGTTAGGCAAGTAACATTTATATCGGCATTCAGCTGGTTGGATTGGGTGGTAGACAGAGATTCAGGAGCAGCTTCCAAAAATACACTTGTTAAATATGAAAATATTGTTGAAATACAGCAACAGCAAGAGGAGGGGTTGATGGTTCTTGGATGGTCTGGATATTCTCATCGGAGCATTCTTCTTTGTGAAATCCCAGGAATTCACAGCCAAGAAATGAGGTTGTATTTAGCGTGTGAAAGCGTGAATTTTCCAGCAACCATTGTTGTTCTTTGAAGATAGGCACAAAAAGCTGGAGTAACTCAGCGGGACAGGCAGCAGCTCTGGAGAGAAGGGATGGGTGACGTTTCGGCTCGAGACCCTTCTTCAGACATTTGGCCTGTACCCGCTGAGTTACTCCAGCTTTTGGTGTCTATCTTTGGTTTAAACCAGTTCCTCCCTACACATTGTTCTTCTTTGTGTGCCTTCGACATCGAGTGGTGCTGGAGAATCTCTGTGAACTCAGAGCAATGTTTGTTTACTGGGTGAATGAACCCTGGGTCGACAGCAAGTCTCTTGGATCTAGGAGTGCGGATGCATAGTTCCTTGAAAGTGGCGTCACCGACAGATAAGGTGGTCAAAAATGTATGTTGGCACATCAGCATTCATCAGTCAGAGTATTGAGTATAGAAGTTAGGAGGTCATGTTACAGTTGTATACGACATTGGTGAGGCCACATGTGGAATATTGTGTTCACTACGTTATAAGAAAGATGTTGTCAAGCTGGAAAGGGTGCAGAGAAAGTTTACAAGGATTTTTCCCAGACTCGAGGGTCGGAGCTATAGGGAGAGGTTGAACAGTCTAGGACTCTTTTCATTTGAATCGCAGTGCAGGAGGATGAGGGGTGATGTTATAGAGGTGTATAAAATCATGAGAGGAATTGGGCACCACAGTGACACAGCTGGTAGAGTTGCTGCCTTACAGCGCCAGAGACCCGGGTTCAATCCTGACCCCGGGTGCTGTCAGTACGGAGTTTGTACGTTCTCCCTGTGACCGCGTGGGTTTCCTCCGGGTGTTCCAATTTCCTCACACACTCCAAAGACGGACAGGTTTGTAGGTTAATTGGCTTTTATAATTTGCCCCTCGTGTGTAGACTAGAATTAGTGTCTGGAGTGATCGCTGATCGACGTGGACTCAGCGGACCAAAGGGCCTCTTTCCATGCTGCATCTCTAAAATTAAACCAAATTGAACATGCAGTAGATTCGCTGGGCTTTTATTGTAAATTGGCCATTGACAAACCAGATGGTTTCTGACGTACGCAGTGGTGTCCCCACATGCTGGTACACGGGTCGTTCACCTCGATTGAGTCAACAGCGTAGAGAGGAATGTGACAATCGCACCCACGTTTCCCACGTTTCCCACGAGTGGAGCAGACCAGCTCTCCATCTGCAGGTGAACGATGTTCCCCACTCGAGTCTAGAGCGAATAATTGTCATAGGTGCCGGGAACGGACCAACAAAACCTTTGCACACTAACACAGCCACATAACTAATGGCACACAATAATCAATAAAACAATAAATGAACAGACCATAATTGTCCAGGGTTTAGCCAGGGCTGATGAAAGACCCCATCTCAATCATAGTGTGTTGGTGCGTTGTCTGTGTGGTGTTTGCACGTTCTCCCTGTGACCACGTGGTTTCCCCGGAACTGTGTTTCTCCCAGTTCGTAAAGATGTCAATTGGTAAATGTACATAATCCTTTACAGAAGGTAAGAATGTATAGGGGAGGTGATGAGAATGTGTGGAGAATAGAATGTGGTGGGTGTTGGACTGTTGGTGTGGACTGCGTGACTGAAGATCCTGAGATGTTTGGCAAGGTAAACACTGGGGATCAAAGATAGACCACTCCTGCTAAATGCAATGGGCTGCCGTGTAGTACGCAACGGAGCGGAACGTGGGCTTTTTTTCCATCCATTTCAGTAACCGGACCCGACTCGCAGTGTAATCAACGTTGCGGGGGAACAGTTTGTGTTAATAAATTAAAATTCTGAAAATGAGGAGAAGATTTTTACCAAATAACTTTTATTTTTACGATGATGTTTCCATAGCCGGCTTCCGTCTCCGCACTAGTATCCTACGGGATCTTTGGTGCGGAGACGGAAGCCGGTTACGGAAATGGGGCTGAAAATTACCCATGAATCTACCCATGACCGTACTACGTCTTTTTCGTCGAGTGATCTATCTTGATTGCCATAGGATCTTTGCTGGGGATGATTTCTCTCATGGGAGAGAGTTGAGAGCTGGGATTGCCCGTGTAAGAGGAGGGATTTCTTTGTGCTCTGAACCTTTGTAGTTCTAAAACCCAGAGAGCTGTGGGGTGGAGTCATTGAACATATTGAAAGCTGAGACATTTGTGTAGGAAGGAACTGGTTTACACCAAAGATACACACAAAGTGCTGGGGGAGCTCAGCAGGTCAGGCAGCATCTTTGGAGAGAAGGAATGGTTACCGTTTTGCGTTGAGACCCTTCTTCAGACTGAGAGTCAGGGGAGAGTGAGACACAGAGATACGGGAGGGTAAAGTGTTAAGTGTTCTGCAGGGGAAGTTGGGGCTATGGACAACAGACAGGAAAATAAATTTGAGGCCAAGATCATAATGCTGGAGATAGACACAAAAAGCTGGAGTAACTCAGCGGGACAGGCAGCATCTCTGGAGAGATGGAATGGAATGGGTGAGGTTTCGCGTCGAGACCCTTCTTCAGACTGCTGGAACTCATTTGTGGAGCCTATGTGTTTGCCCTGGAAGATTAAATAAGCATGTGGTGTTCCATCTGCAGCCTAACATATTTTGTAATGGGAGGTTACATCATTAATTAATCAATGGTACGCTCCCAAAGATGCCAACGGTAGATCATCAAGAATGTAAACATGAGACGGATGCGAGTCTGCAGACTGCAGGACATCCGGTGCGAGCCAGTTGCAAGTGACGTGACTCTGGGTCCCTGCTGCCTGAATCTTTACGAAGCGCTCTGCCGACTGTGACTGACTTTCTCTGGGATTTATGTGGTACATCCGACAGCTGATTAAATGTGTGCGTTTTGCTCTGCGGAGAGAGGATGCAGGAATCTGCTCCCCATTCCCTGTGGCTACGTGCAAATGCTCCCGCAGCATCGGGAGAAGCTGTCGAGGAACAGTGGAGAAGGCGTGGGCCTGACCTCTGCCACGGGTTCAGTGCTTCCGTCGTACTTTAATGTCACGTCCTACGTACAGCGAAATATTTTTTTTGCCTTCTGTTCCGTGACAATCGCACTCTACATTGGGGTACACTCATACTAAGTACAAAACTGTAGCACAGTGCGGACACAAAAGTCACCACTTTTCAGGCATCTTGTACCTTTCATCCAAAGTTTTTTTAAATGTCAGAGTTTTCTCTTGCCTGGGGCAAGATCCTGCTGGCAATGGCAGTCCGCCAGGATTGAGGAATTTTGGTGCATTTGCACATAGTTTAATGGACTGATGAACTCCTTGCTGGACACTTCATTGCACAGCAAAACCTCCAGAGTGAGCACATCTGCGTAACAAACCCCAGTTTCCCCTGTTAAACCTGTGGCGGAATGAACCCCAGTCTGCGTAGGACTGACAGCCCCGGCTGTTAATCCACCAGCATGCCCTGTACCTGTGGGTCTGCGACCAACCTCTGGTGTTTAATTTGTTCCTGATTTTAAAATTAGAGTACTGCGCAATGTAATTCATGCAAACACAGGAACGTGATGTTGTGGAAGGATGTGATTTGGCCCATTGTCAGTGCCAGCCTCCCAGCATAGGAACAGGCACTGAAAACCCACCATCCTCCAGCTTTATATTTTCTTCCTTCTCTCCTTATCTGACACCATTTTGTCCAGCAGTCCATTAAACCATGAAACTAATGCACCAAAGGTCCTCATTTCACCTCCAGTCTGTGTCACTATCTCCACTCATCTGCCAATTACACCCCCCCTCTCCAATTTGTATCCACTTATCACTTGCCAGGCTTTGCTCCACCCCCACCTCCAATTTTCATTCTTCTCCCCCCCCCCCCCCCCCCACTCCATAGGTCTGAAGAAGGGTCCAAACCCGAAATGTCATCTGTCCATCCCAGATGCTGCCTGACCCGCTGAGTTTCCCCCGGCACTTTGTGTTTTGCTCAGGATTCCAGCATCTGCAGTCTCTCGCATCTGCAGAAACAAAGGCGTAGATTTAAAGTCACTACACTGGCAGAAGGATTAGAATGGAGAATGGGAACGTTTTTCACTTATTAGAAAGGGGGTGGAGTTGGAACTTAGTGTGAACAGAATAGTGGAAACAAAGTGCATTTCCAGAGCACACTAGTGCAGTCGACTCATTGATCCAGCCAATTTACACACAGCATGCTCCTGTGTGGACAATAGGCAGATCATCTCAGCCAGTGATGCAGAGAGAGGCACAGACTGGGTAGTCAGTCAGAATCGTATATCCAGGATTGAAAAATCAAATACTTGAGGGGGTTGCTTTAAGTTGAGAGGGGCAAAATCTATATGTGATCTGCAGGACAAATGTGTTTTTCACACATTGGAGGGTGGTGGTGGCCGGGAAGGTGCTGCCAGGGATGGTAGTGGAGACAGATACAATAGTGGCATTTGGAGGCTTTTATTTTATATGTTATAGGCACATGAATAAGGAGGGGAACGGATCAGGTGCAGGCAGATAAGAGTTGGCTTGGCATCATGTTCAGCACAGGTGGTGTGGGCTGAAGGGCCTGTTCTGTTCCCCATGCTGTACTGTTCTGTGCTTTACGATGCCGGTGAAATAATCCATCGTGTGGAAAGCATGGGGGACAACTCCATGTTGGGGTCTGGCAGTGATCATAACAATTCCCTGGGCAGCAACCTGACCCTTCAAACCAAAGGAATGCTACCCAGCAACAGGGGCACCTGAAACAGACCGTGCATTCTGCACAAACTGGGCTGCAATGTTGGTTACACAGCGGGAATGCAATTTGAGCAGAGGAATTATGTTAAAACCTCAACCTATTAAAATTAATTAGTTTGAGGTTGAAGTCTCACATTAGCTCCATTGGGGACATGTCCAACATCAGCAAGCAAAACAGCAAGTGAAAGAATGAGGATCTTTGTGCAATGGTGGCATTGCCTAATGCTGCACCAGTTTAAGTATCCTGCAGAATTCAGCTTGCATCATAGAAATAATTTATTGACTTTGAAGGCTAGGAAATACCGATAATACTGTTGGAACCAAATTAGTCAAAGCAACTTCCAGCTTTAAGTGCATTTCATGCCTAATTATGCATAAATACTGAATCCCCTTGGGATTTAGAAATGACGTGTGCAGTCCCGTCCAGTGGGGTGGATGTTAAATTACTGACGCAGGCAGTGTAGAAATAAAGCAGGTAGTCATATCAGCAGCTAAACAAAGCATATCTCTGTTCACTCTGCTTTTCCCAGAGTGAGATTTTAACCCTTAAAGTGCGAGTCATGGGATTTGTTACACCAGCAGGCTCCTGTCTGCAGTGGGACAGGCTGCTGCCTCGTGGGCCCACACACTCCACCAATTGTCCCGTCTGGCTCCCACCACTCCTGCAGAAAAGAATGCGACCAAACTGTTCTGACGAAGGGTTCCACCCCTACACGACCCCTATTCTCCGGAGGTGCTGCCTGACCCTTCCAGTTACTCCAGCATTTTGTGTCTATCTTTGCGTCAAGCGCACAAAATCTGTTCCCCCCCCCAAAAAAAAATTCCTCTCACATCCACAGAATGGCCCAAAGCAATTCAAAGCCAATGTGCTCCATTTGAAGTATAACTACTGTCATTTTCAGAAGAACGGCTGCTAATCTCGTGTACAGACATCCCCCGAAACTGCAGTGAGTTAATGACCAAAATAATTTTTTTTGCAGTGTTGATGGAGAGATAAATAATTACTGGGTCCCGCCCAATAACTTCCCCGCTTTTATTCAGAATGATGTCTTGTGAATCCCACCAGATAGGGGAATCCTGTAGAAGGTTCTTTTGAGATCTAGGTGGCTTCGCAGATGATGTGATGTGTTAGGCGACGGTGGCCAGGTGCCGACTGTTGTTACATGCTTTCTCTCGTGATGCTCTGGGGCTTTAGTGACACGAGGAACTGCAGGTGCTGGTTTACCAAAAAAGACACAAAGTGTTGGAGTAACACGGCGGGACAAGCAGCATCTCTGGAGAACAGGGATAAGTGAAGTTTCAATAGACAATAGGTGCAGGAGTAGGCCATTCGGCCCTTCGAGCCAGTACCGCCATTCAATGTGATCATGGCTGATCATCCCCAATCAGTACCCCGTTCCTGCCTTCTCCCCATATACCTTGACTCTCCATATCCCCTGACTTTCGGGTCGGAACCATTCTTCTGGCTGATTGCGGTGGATGGAAGTGAGAAAGAAAGCTGGAAGAGAGGAGGGGCAGGCCAAAGCCTGGCAAGTGTGATGGATACAGGTGAGGGGGGGGGGAGACAGAAGGCGTGAGACAAAAGAGCGGGAGTCATCTCATTTTAAGGCTTCAAAGGATGGTGTCACTGAAAGTGCTAGGACCCTATCCATGTTCCCCAGAGATGCTGCCTGACCCGCTGAGCTACTTCAGCACTTTGCTCCCTAGATGTTCTGTTAGTTATCTAGCAGACTTTTCTCAGTGTCACAGCTGCAGGTCTCTGTTTAAATTATTGACAGCGAGACAGGCATTTGGAGCCAAACCTCATGGAACATACAAACTGGGAAGAAGAAATGGTCCCTGGATTGGCTGGCTTTTTGCTTGCATCCATTCACCATGGGCTCAATGGCCACACTCGGCCGTCTTCCGTACGTTCTTTGCAACACTTCGACAAATGTTCAAAGCTTTGCTGCTTGACTTTTATTCTCTCAATCAGTCTGAAAAAGGATTCCGACCCAAATCTTCGCCTATACAAGTCGTCCAGAGGTGCAACCTGACTCGCTGAGTTACTCCAGCAGTTTTTTTGGAAACCAGCATCTGCAATTTGTGTCTGTGCACATAAATAAATAACTTGGTCCTATCGTAGATGTGCTTCGAGATGGGTGGAGGCGTTGCGGGCTGCTCCAAGATTGCGGAGGCCGCAGACATTGACAAAGGTTGTGAAAGTATTCAGCTGGATATAGATCAGCTACAGAAATGGGCAGAGAAATGGCAGATGGAGTTTAAGTGTGAGGCGTCACACTGTTGAAAGGTTCAGTGGAAGGGGGAAGTGTACAGTTAATGGCAAGACCCTTAGCAGCATTAATGTACAGAAGGTTCTCGAGGGCCAAGCCCATAGCTCCCTTAAAACGGCGACACGGGTAGATAGAGTGATGAAGAAGGTTTATGGTATGCTTGGCTTCATCAGTTGGGGCGATGCGTATATGAGCCTGGTCGTCATGTTGCAGCTTTATGGAACTTTGGCTACTCCGCATTTGGAGTATTGTGTGCACTTCTGGTCTACATTTCCATTACAGGAAAGATGTGGGGACTTTTGAGTGGGCGTAGAGGGGGTTTAGCAGAATGCTGCCTGGATTAGAGGGGATTAGCTGTAAGGAGAGGCCGGATTGTTTTCTCTAGAGCATCGAATCTGAGGGGAGACCTTATAGAAGTATATAAAATTATGAGAGGGGTAGATAGTCAGAACCTTTTTTCAAAGGTGGATATTCAAACGTTAACGGCGTAGTAAGGTGAGAGGGGCAAAATTGAAAGGAGATACGGGGCAAGTTTTTTTTACAGGGTATTGGGTGCCTGGAACGTGTTGCCAGGGGTGGGGATTGAGACAGGCATGTGGGGGTGCAGGGAATAGAGGGTTATGGTTCACATACAGGCAGAGGAGATTAGTTTAATCTGTCATTGTGTTTAGCATGGACATTCTGGGCCAAAGGGCCTGGGCCTGTGCTGTACCGATCTATGTTCAATGGGTAGAATCCAGTATCTCAAAGACACAGAAGAAAATATTTAATTTGTGAATGACCTAGATTCACAGTCACATAGCTTTGGTTCGGAAATCGTTTTAAAAGTCCCTTTAAAATAACGCGCTCCTGTTATTTTTCCTTCATTCTGGATTCCCTTTTGATGCCCAGATATTTGGCACCCAAAGGGTTACTTGTCGCACTGGGCCATGACAACCATTTTATCTGCTTTTCCCCAGATACCAAGAGAACATTAAACACTAAATTGAACTGCCCAAATTATGTTTGATTGGCAGTTTGGAGTCATCTCGCTCTGCAGAAAGCATTAACCTTTTGACAGTGATTCAGTGTTGCTGCATGCACTGAACCAACTGCAGTTAATTAGAAAGATACACAGGAGGCGGATAGAGGAGTGTGCTTGTGTGTATCCCTGTTACAAAGCGAGCAGGTACAGCAGCATACTCTGGGACAGTTGCGTATTGGTCTTGAGGGCATATTGGTCTTGAGGCTCCCTGTCTGGTTCTGGCTGCTTTCAGTTCAGCGGCAATGTTATGTAATTTCCCCCTCAGTGTCCAGCGGACTGTGCGGTTGAGTGTGGAAGTTAGGCCGAAGATTAGGGTTGCCAACTTTCTCCCTCCCAAACAAGGGACAAGAGGTCAATATAGGGGACAAATTCCTGATGGCAATTTGTTGACCGACTCGGCCGTGGCTGGGTGAATGATGAGTTGGCCCGGGTGCTGGACAGCACACAAAGCCCAGCCGGTAGGCCAGCTGAGGAGTTTTGGCTTGGGCGCCCGGGCCTAAACTCCTCAGCTGGCGGGCCGACTGGCTGGGCTTTGTGTTCTGCTGCACGCAAAGTCCGGCACCCCATCCAACTCATGAACCGATGGTCGGCCATGAGAAGGAGGGATGGTGGTGTCGGCGATAAGCGAAGCTGTCCGAAGGCTGCCGACCGACAGGACGGGACGGGTGAGGCGGGGGCCAGACGCGGCGCTCCGACCCGACAGTCCCGCCGACCCGAGTAGTAGCAGTCAAATACGGGACAAGGGCGGTCCTGTATGGGACAAACCAATTTAACCAAATATATACGGGATGTCCCGGCTAATATGGGACAGTTGGCAACCCTACCAAAGATAGACTCAAAATGATGGAGTAACTCTGAGCGGGTCTGGAGAGAAGGAATGGGTGACGTTTCGAGTCGAGACTATTGGGTCAGAAGAAGAGTCTCCACCCGAAATATCGCCTACTCCTTTTGCTCCAGAAATGCTGCCTGTTCCCGCTGAGTGACCAGCCTCTTGCGTCTATCTTCAGTGTAAACCAGCATCTGCAATTCCTTCCTACACAGAAATTAGGCCGTTTAATTTGGTTTAGTTTTGAGATATAGCGCGGAAACAGAGCCCTTTGGCCCTCCGAGTCCGCACCGACCAGTGATCCCCACATATTAACATGTTCCTACACACAGAAGGGAGAATTTACATTGGGAAGCGGAAAGAGGAGGATAAAAAGGAGGTGGGTTCTTGGGGATGGGAGATGAGTGTGTGAAAGAGGGGAAAGGAGCATGGTGATTGGGACAGGTGGGATATGGTGGGAGAAATGGGAACACACCAGGATGAGTGAGGGCAGAGGAAAGGATCAAAGGGGTTGTGGGGTTTATTACTTAAAGTTGGAAAATTCAATATTCATGCCATTATGTTGTAAGTTACCCAAGTGAAATATGAGGTGCTGTTCCTCCATCTTGCGTGTGGCGTCACTCTGGCGATAGAGGAGGGACAGGACAGAAAGGTCAGTATGGGAATAGGAAGGGGAGTTCAAGTGGTTAGCAACCGGGAGATCCAGCAGGCCCTGGTGGACTGAGTGCAAGTGTTCAGTGAAACAGTCGCCAAGTCTATGCTTGGTTTCGCTGATGTAGAGGAGTTTTGGTCACCTTGGTGTGGGCAGTGTGGAACACTACCCCTGGTGGACAGTCCACAGTGTTGGAAGGAACTGCAATGCTAGCTTGTACTGAAGATAGACACAAAGTGCTGGAGTGACTCAGCGGGTCAGACAGCATCTCTGGAGAGTCTGTAGTCAGAGGTTTAATACTCCAACACCGAATAACCAGCGCGCTCGCAGTGTGACCAATGTAACGTGGTGAAGTGTGCAGAAAAGAACTGCAGATGGTGGTTTATACTGAAGATAGACACAAAGTGCTGGAGCAACTCAGCGGGTCAGGCAGCATCTCTGTAGAAAAAGGATGGGAGACGATTCAGGTCAGGACCCTTCAGAATGGCAGTGTAGGACTGGATATGGATGTCATTCAAGAATCTGCGCTTGAAAGGCTGTGAACAGGGCTGGCCCTAGGCCGATTGGACCGATTTTTCCAAATTGGGCCCCGCGCCCAAGAGGGGCCCCACGTTAATTTTCCGTATTTCATATGGAAATACGGATTTGCTTTGTTAAATAAAGATTTTTTAAAATGTTTTACAAAACTTACATGGTTTTGTACATGGAATACAAGCGCCGTACGGTCATCAGACACAAACGATGTGTTAACCACTGTAATGTTAACAGCCAGATGTGTTAACAGCTAGTAGTTAACAAGCAGTTATCCAATGCGTCATCAATGCATCGATCCACATTCCTCAGTAAATCCCTGTGTAATTGCGTTTTAGACGAAGTATTAATGATGCTGCGTTCCTTTGAATACAATTCATGCGGTGTCATTAACACTTCTTCAAAACATAATTACATTTTACTGAGGAATGTAGATTGATGCATTGATAACTATTGGAGAATTTCTTAAAACTCACCATCATGAGTGAGAACTTCTTCTTGGTGACATTCTTGGTCTGCAGGTTAGTCATTCAATTTACCTACCGACCCAGGGACACATTCAGAGACTGACATCGAGTGCTGCTGGAGGGTCATCAACTCGGAGAAAGACGCTCTTTGATCTGCCCGAGCGTTCTTCACCACCCAGCAGAGCGAGATGTCCATCAGGGAATGTTGCCGACTGGCCCGCTGCAGACTGCAGGAGTACGTGCTGAGGGACGCACTGAAGCTCGGTGCAGCCAACGCCAAGGCTCAGTGGGAGAGGGCCTCAGTCTAGGGCCCTTCCGCTGCTGGACATGGGGGGCACGGTATGGTGGAGACGCCCCTCAAAATAAGGGAAGGTATCCCACGCCAGTGGGCCACGTGAGTGGCACGGGTGGGGGACACATTTGTGAAATTTGGGGAAAAGAAATGGATAAACTGTATTGATCAATTTGTATAGCCTCAGATGGATTTTCTACAAGGTTCATGTATTGATATATTTATCATTTGAATAAAGTCTATTTTGGAAAAACAAAATTTACCTACCGACCCACGTTGTGTCTCTCCGTCTTTCGCTCTCTCCCTCTCTCTCGCGCGCTCTCTTTCTCCCGTGCGCCCTCTCTCCCTCCCGTTCCCCACCTCTCTCTCTAGATCTTTCGGCATTCCCGGAAACATTGACGTTTTGCGGTATACAAAAATGCTTGAGAAACTTTGCAGGTGTGCGAAGGAAATATGCAACGTTTAGGGTCGAAACCCTTCTTCAGACCCGGCTATTTCGTTCGCTCCATAGATGCTGCCTCAAGCCCTGTCCCACTGGGGGGCAGTGTTAGCTGTG
The DNA here is from genome assembly GCA_035221665.1 of Okamejei kenojei. Classification (NCBI taxonomy): domain Eukaryota; kingdom Metazoa; phylum Chordata; class Chondrichthyes; order Rajiformes; family Rajidae; genus Okamejei; species Okamejei kenojei. Next base: position 26,370,346 of record CM069159.1, on the reverse strand, counting down.
AGGAGGATGCTAGGAGGCTGCAGGATGACTTGGATAGACTGGGTGAGTGGGCAAATGCATGGCAGATGCAGTATAATGTGGATAAATGTGAGGTTATCCACTTTGGTGGCAAAAACAGGAAGGTAGACTATTATTTGAATGGTGACCGATTAGGAAAAGGGGAGATGCAGCGAGACCTGGGTGTCATGGTACACCAGTCATTGAAAGTAGGCATGCAGGTGCAGCAGGCTGTGAAGAAAGCAAATGGTATGTTGGCAATCATAGCAAAAGGATTCGAGTACAAGAGCAGGGAGGTTCTACTGCAGTTGTACAGGGTCTTGGTGAGGCCACACCTGGAGTATTGTGTACAGTTTTGGTCTCCTAATCTGAGGAAAGACGTTCTTGCCATAGAGGGAGTACAGAGAAGGTTCACCAGACTGATTCCTGGGATGGCACGACTTCCATATGAAGAAAGACTGGATAGACTCGGCTTGTACTCGCTGGAATTTAGAAGATTGAGGGGTGATCTCATAGAGACTTACAAAATTCTTAAGGGGTTGGACAGGCTAGATGCAGGAAGATTGTTCCCGATGTTGGGGAAGTCCAGGACAAGGGGTCACAGTTTAAGGATAAGGGGGAAGTCTTTTAGGACCGAGATGAAAAAATCATTTTTCACATAGTGAAATCTGTGGTGAATCTGTGGAATTCTCTGCCACAGAAGGTAGTTGAGGCCAGTTCGTTGGGGAAGTCTTTTAGAAATTCCCACGCATTTTCAATCATCGTTCGATTCAGTGTAATCTTCACACCTGGTTGATGTAGTTTTTTTTTTAAGATACAGTACATTACAATAAATAGTTTTAAGCATACCCGGTACTAAACGCATGAACATTAAGGTGGTTACTGATGTTACAAACTGTTATAAATGAATATAATTTCAAAATGAAATAGGAGATTTCCGTGGAAAGAATATTTTACCAGAATATAAGGTGAGGTCGCTGCAAAATGCCCACTTAATACAATACGCCGTCAACTCAGGATTGTTTCTTAGCCCTCTGACAGATGTTTAAATCTCACCACGTAGCTGGCTGTTAATCGATTCATAGCTATTAATTTTCATTCCTGGTCCGTATCGAACTTCTCCAAATGCAAACGCTTCAAGTTACGCTTCTTGTGTGATGGTGGGGGGGGGGGGAATAAAATACCATAGATTTGCATTTATATAGCGATCCTGCTGCAAAGTTTTTGTCCAAAGTTGTATTTTATTTCAAAGTGGGAACTGGAAGATAGGGACAGAGATGCTACACAGAGATTTTGATAGGAAGGAAACGTTACAGAGGCTGAGTAACAGATTGGTCAAATGGTAGGTTCAATGAAGATCGGGCGAGGTGGATTGGGGGTGGGGGGAAAGTATCTATAGCTTGGGACTTGCCTAAATGAGTACTGAGATGGATTATCATTCCACACCAAATTTCTTAGACAGTAATACCGCTGTAAAGTGGGAAGCGGCTGAAAAAGGAAAAGGACAGCGCTGCTGGTGGGGGGGGGGGGTCTGTCAATGGGTAAAGTTGCGGGGCGGGCAGGAGCGTTGAGAAGAAGGGGGTCTGCCGGGGATCATCCAGCTCAAGAGCGGGTCAGCGCGCGATCGATAACAGGACGGCAGGCGGTGGAGTTTTCTCCATATGTCAGTGCGAGTAACCTCAATAGATCCCTTGTTCGCGCTGACACAGGAGTAAGCTCCACCGCCCGCTGTGATGTTATCCATCACCCGCTGGCCCCCTCCGCCCCATGATCTTTGCTCTGGAGCTGGTCCCCTCACTGTTCAGACGGAGAGCACTGCCAGCGCTGAGAAGGCAGTCGGTTCCGCTGTCCGGTGATGTAGGCCGCTCGTAGACACGCGAGCTGCTTCCCTCCCCGGCCATGCCGCAGCAGCGGTGAGTGAGTGTTACTGGCATGAACCCGACCCCCCTCCTTCTCAATGCTCCTGCCCTCCCTGCAACTTTACCCCAGGCTAGACTCCCCACACACCGTGAAAGGAACTCTCCCCCGAATTGTCATGTTACTCACGACACGTGACTCATTTATAATTATTTCTTTATATTTCTACGAAAAAATTTCCCAATTGGGCCCCGCACCTCCTAAGGCCGGCCCTGGCTGTGAACTATCTTTCCGACACTGCACAACTTGAAGTATTCCTCCTCCTCCTCCTCCTCCTCCCCTCTGCTTGGAGTTTGCTCCTCTCTGTTAGTTGCGTGCCAACCAGCCTTGGGCTTCAGCATTTCTTGTAACGTTGTTGAGCAAGACTTCAAATGAAGGAACACATCAGCTGACGACTAGTGGGCTTTTGTTCTCTGCATTAAATGCGCTGGGAGCAGCTAATCCAGAACCTGATTTGCAGCTCACTAGGATACGGAATTCCACATTGACTTCACATGAGACAGGAGGAATTACAACCTAAAAAGCAAAAAATATAGTTGAGGAAATCTGCACCAACACAGAGAAAGCTCCACAGATGAGACAGCAACTGTAGACAGAAGCACACAGGTCATATCTCAGTCAAAGACTATTGTCAGGGAGGAAGAACTGGAAGTCCACAATGTGTAGGAAGGAACTGTAGATGCTGGTTTATATTGAAGATAGGCATAAAGTGCTGTAGGGTCAGGCAGCATCTCTGGAGAAACCTCTTCCAACCCTTGTATGATCCAATTCTGCCCTCTTGTCTCAGTTTTCACTATTTCAGTAGAGAGCTTGCTGACCGGTTGCATCGTGGCTTGGTTCGGCAACTTGAGCACCCTGGAGAGGAAAAGTCTACAAAAAGTAGTAAACACTGCCCAGTCCATCATCGGCTCTGACCTTCCTTCCATCGAGGGGATTTATCGCAGTCCCTGCCTCAAAAAGGCTGGCAGCATCATTAAAGACCCACACCACCCTGGCCACACACTCATCTCCCCGCTACCTTCAGGTAGAAGGTACAGGAGCCTGAAGACTGCAACGTCCAGGTTCAGGAACAGCTAGTTCCCCGCAGTTTTCAGGCTATTAAAACTGGCTCGGACAAAACTCTGATCATTAATAACCCATTCTCTGGTATTTGCACTTTATCAGTTTATTTATTCATGTGAGTATATATTTATATATGGTATATGGACACACTGATCTGTTTTGTAGTAAATGCCTTCTATGTTCTGTGTGCTGAAGCAAAGCAGGAATTTCATTGTCCTATCGGGGACACACGACAATAAACTCACTTGAACTTGAACTTTAGTTAACTGTAACTATCAGGGATCTAGGCTTCAGAATTCCACTCCTGGACATTGAAACCACGTTCACCATCTTGACATCGCTCAAACCTCATTAATAAAAGCTTTGCATCTCTGTGGCAATCATCCATGTTTTTATCTGTCATTGCTGGCAATGTCATTGTCCGCTCCCCATCCCCTGAAATGTCTCGTCAGCGGAGTTCAGCAATCCTGTATTGTGGTGAACCACTGTCGCGTCAGGAAGCAGTGTACAGATGCACATTGTATCGGAAAAGTCAACACTGAGTTAAAAACTAAACCTGGTCAATTTTCACTGTACTTCAAATATTCCACTCCAGTGCCAGAACTAGTTCTCTGTTTCAGCAATTGCTGCCACTAAATGCTGAAATTAATACATGTACAATTTTAAGGATTAGTTCCTTTGTAATTAGCATTGAGAGTACATACTGCTTGTCGGTAGTTGGATATGAATGCCGACTGCTAGATTTGAGAATGTACGCATGCCGACATCTCTTGTTACTGTTTGACTGCGTCAAGGAAGGAAACAATGTCCTTTGGTTTTCAGGGGAAGGGTTTATAGTTTGGTTGATGGTCCAGTGATGGCCCAGCTTTCTTCTGGCCTTTTCTTCCCACCAGTTCCATCCAAGATACTTTCAGTCTAAAGAAACGTCCTGACCCAAAATGTCACCCATCTGTTTTTCTCCGAGAGATGTTGCCTGACCTGCTGAGTTCCTGCAGAACTTTGCGTCTTATCTTTGGAAATCAACAAAATGTTTGGCTTTGGAGTAAGGTGGAGAGAACAAAGAATGTCTTTGGTAGGGTGGAAACAGTGAGTGAGTGAGTGAGTGAATGACGCTGCGGGTGGTGCTTCTAGCGGCCTGAGGGTGGGGCAGACATTCCCACAACTGGAATGATGGGGGAGGTGTAAAAAAGGGAGAAGAAGGAGGAGAGGAAATTGAGTTCTGGAATTGTGAGATATTAGAATAATATGCTCTACTCAACAGCCAAAAATCTGTAGTCTCACTTTGATCTGGTATTTTGTTGGTTCACATGCTTGATCCACGGTGTTTTATCATTAATGTTTTATTATTATTAATGTTTAGTGTTTTCTGAGTCATTCGTAACTGTCACTGTATGTCATGTTATTACTTGTGGGCGGAGCACCAAGGAAAATTCCTTGTATGTGAATACTTGGCCAACAAACTTACTTACTTAAAAGAAAATAGGTGTCTGCTGCCCTGCATATCTTGCTTAGACCAGGACCACACTAGCCTTCTGCTAAAGGTCACCATCTCCTCTGGTTCTTGCTGGACAGATATTGGCTGACCAGTTAAAGGTCTCTGGTGCGGGGTGGGGGGTGGGGGCAGTTTAGACAGCTGGGCAGTCGGTCACACAGTCAGCTCCCAACATTTAAGGAGTAGTTAGACAGGTATATGGATATGACAGGTTTGGAGGGATATGGGCCAAACCCGGATAGGTGGGACTAGTGTAGCGGAGACATGTTGGGCGGTGTGGGCCTCTTTCCATGCCGTGTGACTCTGTGACTCGAGGTTAGTGTTGTGCAGTGTTCAAGAGGCTGACGGTTGATGAGAAGAAGAAGCTGTTCTTGAACCTGGAGGTCATGGCTTTCAGGCTCCTGTATCTTCTTCCCGATGGTGTCACTCTTAGACGCCATGATTGTCACACTGCAAGCTGCCACCTCTGAGCAGGAGACAGGGACGAGGCTCTGAGCTCGAACGAAAAGCTGTGCTGTGGGAGTGCGCTGTGTTACCATGGTGACAGACCTCATCTGCACGCCGCACTTGTACCGTGGCAACCTCAGTGTTGGTGCCTGATCACGGCGAGATCTCCCCGGTCAATTTACTCGCTTCGGCAGAGTGTGGAGATCACCCCTCACTGTTGAAGTGCACCTTCTGCTCACAAGCGTTTTCCACTGCACTGAACGTGCTTGGCTGGATGTGGGCCACGGTAGAACAGTGGTTCTGTGGTCGGGCAGGTTGGTGGATCAAGGACAGAGGTATCAACAGCTTACACCTCACTCTCAAACACTGCGAGAAGGAACTAGTCTTCACTCTCCGTCCCCGTTGGAAATTGGCAGTAAAGTTGCAAACAGCAAATGGCCACCGTCTGGCAGTTTGAGAATCCCCACCTCACCTCGAAACAAGGAATCACACATGCCGGTTTACAAAAAAGGACACATAAATCTGATTCTGGATTGGGTGAGGTGGGCGGGACGACGGACGAGGGGCAGGTATATCTCCACTTTTTTCTATTTTTAAATTTATTTTATTTTCCCCTCTTATATCCGTATTCCCTCATTGGCCACACTACTTTGGTAGTCTAGGGGTCTTATCATTTCACTTTTCACTTTTTCCCTCTCTTGTTCTTTTTCTCTTCTTTTCTCTCATTTTCAGGTTAAAAGGTTAAAATTGAAGCTGTACAATAATGGTATAATGTTACATGCCAAATGTTTTATTCTTGTACAATTGCTTAAAATTGTTTTTTTAATTTAAAAAAAAAGGACACCAAGTGCTGATTGCCCCTTCCACCTTTGGGTGAGATGCTTCGGAGCACAGAAAATATTGGGCAAGTGCGTTTAAATAGCAGTAAGATCAGTCTGAAGAAGGGTCTCGACCCAAAAGGTTGCCCATTCCGTGTCTCCAGAGATGCTGCCTCATACGCTGAGTTACTCCAGCATTTGGTGTCTACCTTCGAGTTTAAATAGGAAATGGGGAAAGAGTAAAATGGAAAGGGTCTTTAGAAAGGTCTCAGTGAAGGTGAGGAGGGAGCATGTTCTTGCCGTGGAGCCTCAGACTGTGGCTGAGTCTTCAGAAACTGGAGGGGAAATCCAAACCCCGAGACCTGTAGACGTTAGTGGTTTGTGAAAAGGATCAGTCAACTGTGGCAGATTTGGGACATCAGAGATGGATGAGGGAAGAGAGTGAGAGGGTAACAGCTATTGGTTTCTTTAGTATATCTGCGACACATGAATCATTAAATTATCTTTAAATCGTTTAAACACTGAGGAGATACAGTGCTGACAAATATGTTTCTGTTTTGTGACCTTTCCTCATGTAGATTGTACCCCTGTCACTGGCCCTGACCAGAAATGAACACTGTGCCTCCCATGGTCACTGCAATCGCTGCAGAATTGAGTCATCTGCGACTTAGTTGCTTCTCTACAGCCCACTTAAGATTTTTAAAATCATCACCAGTTGATGATTTAAGCTGTGATCTATTTTTAAATCCCTGTACGAAGACTCATCAGCTTGTTTAAATAATGAACCAGCAGTGGGGAAATATACTCCAGGAATATATTTCCTTGCTGGTGTCCGCACCAATGCTTGGCATGAGACAAGAGAGGAGATGTGATTGCCTCCATCCTCCAGGTGAGGTGGAACACTCCAGCAGAGGAGTGACGCACAGCTGCTACAAAGGAGGAGCCGGCGTTGGGGGGGGGGGGGGGGGGGGGAACAAAAGAGGACCTGGTGTGGGATACTTTGGAATTTCGTCGGCACCCTTTAGGTGGTGCCTCTTTGCATACCCAAGGTATGCAAAAACAAAGAATATCATTGTGACTTGTCACATGTGACAATAAAGTATTCATTGCATCATTTTCTACTGGGGCTCAATTTCCAGACAATCCTCATCACACCACTGATTGCATCGTTTATCAGACTCCTGGTGCCGTCCGTGTATATTTGACAATTAATCGTGTATGGAGTGCGGTGCGATTTTTAAAGATCAATGTATTTCTGATGGGTTGGATCAAATTTTTCAAATAATAGCTTAGTTTTAGTTTAGAGATGCAGCGCAGAAACAGGCCCTTCAGCCCATCGAGTCCACGCTGACCAGCGACCCTCGTACAACAGCATTATCCTACAGACTAGGGACAATTGTTACAAAGTCAAATTAACCTTTCCCCTGGCATTGTGAGGCAGCAACTCTGTCGCTGAGTCACTGTGCCGCCCGTAATGCGAGCTTTAGGTGAGGGGGCAAAGTTTAAAGGAGGTGTGCAGAGCAAGACAAAGTACTGGAGACTCTCGGCAGTTTTTTACACAGAGAGTGTTTAGTCCTGGAAAGTGCAGCCGGGTGTGAAGGTTGAAGCAGATACGTTAGTGGCAGTTAAAAGACTTTGGGATAGTCTAATGGATATGCAGAGATATATGTGCAGGTAGATAAATGATGGTCTTGGCATCGTGTTTGGACAGACATTGTGGGCTGCAGGGCCTGTTCCTGTGGTGCACTGCCCTATGTTCTCGGGTGAAGCAGTCCAGGTGAACCGAGTGAATGGGAATGTAGAAGGTCTTTACCCTGTGAATGGTGGAAACACTTTACCTAAACATGTGTTAACAATCAAGAGGTTAACTCTGATAAAGGACACATAAAGCTGGAGTAACTCAGCGGGACAGGCAGCATCAGTGGAGAGAAGGAGTGGGTGACGTTTCGGGTCGAGACCCTTCTTCAGACTGGAAAAGGATAAAGGACTAGATAAGATTCTTCTCTGTTTGAGCTGGAAAGTTATGCGTTAATGCCCATTCCACAGTTAAACAGACTGTTGAGGTGAGCATTTAAGAGGGAAATTGAAGGTGTGTTGCCAGTCAAGACACTCCCGGTGACTACGGGTGCTGTCTGTACGGAGTTTGTACGTTCTCCCCATGACCGTGTGGGTTTTCCCCGGATGCTCTGGTTTCCTCCCACGCTCCAATGACATACAGGTTTGTAGGTTAATTGGCTTCAGTTAAAAATTGTAAATTGTCACTCGTGTGTGGTGCATTCTAGTGTAACGGGGATCGCTGGTCGGCTCAGACTCGGTGGGCAGAAGGGCCTGTTTCCGCACTGTGTCTCGAAAGTAAAGTAAAGACGGTGCAGTGAACTGTGGTGAAATCGTACAATCCCTCCCTCCAGCACCACCAAAAGTATGTCTTGCTGTTTAAAGCCTGCGGGTTAGATCAAGAGGGAACCTCAGTAGATATGCAGCAGTTTGGAATTTCACAAGATGGTGAAACCAAATTTATCTCTCTGTCTCGTCCAGCTGCACGTTCAGTTTGCTTTTATCTCAGATTTCCATGAATGGTGATTTATTTTATCATTTTAACGTAAATAACCTTAATAAAAAGAAACCTAATGGTAAGGCACCACTTTAAGCTGGAGTGACTCAGTGCGCCAGGCAGCATCCCTGGAGAGAAGGAACGGGTGACGTTTCGAGTCGAGACACTTCAGACTGGTGAAGAAGTGTCTCGACACGAAACGTCACCCATTCCTTTTCTCCAGAGATGCTGCCTGTCCCGCTGAGTTACTCCAGCTTTTTGTGTCTGTCTTCAGTTTAAACCAGCATCTGCAGATCGTTCCTCGGCATCATTTTAAATTTTCATTTAATTTTTCTGTCCCTTTGGAAGAAGGTGCAAGACGGTAACAATTTGCACATTTGGTGACGGGAGAAATGATTGTCTTCTCATCCGCTTGGAGGGTTTTTTCCTCATTTAACACTGGGATAGGTTACGCGTTATTGGATTGGCTGCGATCTGCCTTTGCACGATCTCCCTCGAGTGCCACCGAAGGGCAGCATTCCTTGAGAACGAGGCTTCAGAAACCTCCCGAGACAATGAGCCTCAACGCTTACAATGAAGAAATCTCGCTGTTGCTGAGATTGAGATTTTCCGGCGACATAATTACACAGTCTAGGAGAATGTGACAAGGTGACTTTGTACCAGACGTTTTCAATTGCATTCCAGCGTGAACTTTGTTGTAATGAAGAGGTAATTTACACTCTCTTGCAGACATGAACCATCGCTCCACACACACAACAAACTCACAGGCCAAATTCCAGCTAAATCTGTTCCTGAAGAAGGGCCTGCACCCGAAACGTCACCTATTCTTTTTCCCTGCTGAGCTACTCCAGCTTTTTGTCTCTGTCTTCAGTGTAAACCAGCATCTGCTTATACATCCTTCTTATATGTTTAAAGGGTCTGGTGTGTGTTCCACAGTGAATTTACTTGTGGGTTTCAGAGGAAGCCTTCAGTTCCACCTCAGAACCCACAAGACCACCATAGAATCTGAAGAAGGGTCACGACCCAAAATATCGCCTATCCATGTTCTCTAGAAATGTGCCTGACCTGCTGAGTTACTCCAGCGCTTTGTTTTTCTTTCTGTAAACCATTGTGGTATCGATTCATCTTCAGTGCCTCTGAGGAGAGCAAGACAAAGTACTGGAGACTCTGGGCAGGTTGGCTAGCATCCATGGAAAGAAAAACAAGCCTAACATTTAGTTTATAGAAATACAACGCAGAAGCAGGCCCATCGGCCCACGGAGTCTGCGCCAACCAGCGATCACCCCACACACTGGCACTATCCTACACACTAGCCGCAATTTACAAAAGCCAATTAATCTACAAACCTGTTTAAGAAGGAACTGCAGGTGCTGGAAAATCGAAGGTAGATAAAAATGCTGGAGAAACTCAGCGGGTGCAGCAGCATCTATGGAGCGAAGGAAATAGGTAACGTTTCGGGCCAAAACCCTTCTTCAGATTATGCAGAGTATGCAGATATGCAGAGTCTGAAGAAGGGTTTTGGCCTGAAATGTTGCCCATTTCCTTCGCTTCATAGATGCTACTGCATCCGTTTGGCTAACCTACAAACCTGTACGTTTTTGGAGTGTGGGAGGAAACTGGTGCACCCGGAGAAAACCATGCAGTCACAGGGAGAACTTACAAACTCCATATGGACAGCCCCTGCAGTCAGGATCCGAACCCGGGTCTCTGACGCTGTGAGACAGCAACTCTTCTGCTGCGCTATTGCGCTGCCCTCTCAGGTGAGAAATCCTTCCATGCGATGTGACTCTGACATTTACACCACAGGAGGCCATTCAGCCCACCACGCCCCTGTGGGCTCTTTGAGACATGTTTTGTCCCATGCCCCTGATCTCCGTGCAGGGATGGATATGCAGGGAATGGAGGGATACAGATGGCGGAGATGAGGGTAACAGCATGATGTCTGGTGCGGACATTATGGGACGGAGGGCCTGTTCCTGTGCTGGACTGTCCCGTGTAAGCCAGCGGAGTTCTGCGGTGGATTGAAGACCTCCCTTGAGGAGCCATCTGCACCTCGGGGAGAAAGGAAGTAAGTTGGTAACATGAGGTTTTGTACTTCACTTGCGATGTCTGGTGCTAAACAATAGACAAGGTCTTATGATGTCACTGGTTAAACAATGAGTTAGACAAAATCTGTCTAAGCCATTCAGAGCAGATAGACTGTGAAATGTGTTGCCAGGGATTTTCTCTATTGTAATCCCGATGTTTTGTGTGCTGCAACCCCCATCTGTAGCTCTGGACACAGTAGAACATCAACAATGCAATGTAACGCGCAAGGACACCGTGTTTGTGCTGAGATTAAAATTACAGTCTCCCCATTTCCAGTCGAACTTGACCTGTGCGCACTGTGACAGGACATGCCACCCCATGGCAGTGTGACCACCGACAGGACACTTATAGTGGCACAGCGCCAGAGACCCAGGTCCGATCATGACTACTGGTGCTTGTCTGTACGGAGTGAGCGCGTTCTCCCCGTGACCGCGTGGGTTTTCCCCGGGAGCTCTGGTTTCCTCCCACACTCCAACGACGTACAGGTTTTGTAGGTTAATTTGACTGAATTAGGTTAAATTGTAAAATGTCCCTAGTGCGTTGGATAGTGCTGGTGTACGGGGATCGCTGGTCGGTGTGAACTCGGTGGGCTGAAGGGCCTGTTTCTGAGCTGTATAAATTAAACGAAACAACTAAAAAAAGTTCACCGGGAGAAATAAGGGGTTTATAATTGTAAATGTGGTAACTTCCTGAAACTCCGACCAACACAGACATTCTGGAACAAATACCATGTTCAAAATTCCAGGTGTCAATTTATAAGACCTACATACCTGCACGTCTTTGGAGTGTGGGAGGAAACCGAAGATCTCGGAGAAAGCCCACACGGTCACGGGGAGAACGTACAAACTCCATACAGACAGCACCCGCAGTCGGGATCACACCCGGGTGTCCGGCGCCGCAAGCGTTGCGAGGCAGCAACTCTACCGCTGCGCCACCGTGCCCCACCTGGTGTAGTCCTTGAGGACTACATCTGCAGGAGGTGCGCCCAGGTGCAGGTCTCGACCTAGAACGTCACCCATTCCTTCTCTCCAGAAATGCTGCCTGTCTTACTGTTACTCCAGCACTTTGTGTCTATCTTCCTTAAAAAGCACGTTAGGGAACTGGAGCTACAACTGAACAACCTCAGAATCACTGCTCTGTAGGTGTTGGTAAGATAATTCAAATGCCTGATAACAATTGCAGTAAATAGACACAAAAAGCTGGAGTAACTCAGCGGGACAGGCGGCATCTCTGGAGAAAAGGGATGGGTGACGTTTCGGGTTGAGACCCTTCTTTCTGAGTTAATCCAGCTTTTTGTGTCTATCTTCGGTTTAAACCAGCATCTGCAGTTCCTTCTTACACAACAATTGCTGTAACACCAATAGCAAAGGACAAATGAATGTGTGGCTGAGGAGTTGGTGCGGGGGACAAGGCTGAATGCCCCCCCTCCTCTGCCCATCCTCTGTCAGGTTATTCTTTGCATTTGTGGCTGCGATAGATGGAGGAAGCCAGGTACACCCAGAACTGTTCCAACATTAAAGGGAATCTGGGACTTTTTTTGTTCAGGAAATCTACTGTGGAAGCTGAACTTTTCAACCCTTTCTGAGTAACTTTATTATTCCATCCTGCCAATGTTCGTCAGATTAATTCGGAAATGTAAGCTGACTTGAGTGAACATTTACAAGAGGTATTTTACATCCCTTGGCATTCCCTTTATTAGGAGGAACATAATTTTTGTTAAATATATGCTGAGGTCCAGGACGTTCCTTTTAACAACCAGGCTGGTGGCATTACAAACTCTAATTAACCCACATTCAGTTTGTTTTTGTGAGAAGCATCTGTTGCACAGTTACACTGCCACTGCACAACTGGCACATGTTGACATTAGATATCTAGGAATAACATAGAAACATAAAAAATAGCTGCAGGAGGAGGCCATTCAGCCCTTTGAGCCAGCACCGCCATTCAATATGATTGTTTCTCTCTCATCCCCTTCCCCCTTCCCAGTTCTCCTACTGTCCTACTGTCTCTGCCTACTTCCTTTTTCCCACCCCACATCAGTCTGAAGAAGGGTCTCGACCCGAAACGTGGCCAATTCCATTTCTCCATAGATGCTGCCTCACCCGCTGAGTTTCTCAAGCAATTTTTGTCTACCTTCGATTTTTCCAGCATCTGCAGTTCTTTCTTAAACATCCAGAATCAGTATCCCATTCCTGCTTTTTCCCCATATCCCTTGATTCCGTTAGCCCTCAAAGTTAAATCTAACTCTCTCTTGATCATCTGATCATAATATTGGTTGTGGGTCAGTGGAAAATACTCATGTCAGAGGTTATGGGAGAAGGAAGGAGAATGAGGTTCGGAGGGAGAGATAGACAATAGGTGCAGGAGTAGGCCATTCGGCCCTGCGAGCCAGCACCGCCATTCAATGTAATCATGGCTGATCATCCCCAATCAGAACCCGGATCCTGCCTTCTCCCATATCCCCTGACTCCGCTATCTTTAAGAGCCCTATCCTACTCTCTCTTGAAAGTATCCAGAGAACCGGCCTCCACCGCCCTCTGAGGCAGAGAATTCCACAGACTCACAACTTGCTGTGTGAAAATGTTCCTCGTCTCCGTTCTAAATGGCTTACCCATTATTCTTAAATAAGAGGTAAGCCATGATTGAATGGGGGAGTAGACCTGATGGGTGGAATGGCCTAATTCTACTCCTATTCCTTATGACCTTATGTTACGATATATTAAGAAATAACATTGAAGTCAAATAAATTCTGAATTAAGAGAGTTCAAAGGTCTCCAATGAGGTATATGGGAGGTCAGGACTGCACTCTAGTTGGTGAGAAGATTGTTCTGTTGCCTGTTAACAGCTGGAAACAAACTGCTTTCCCCTCTAGAGGGGAACTAATTCCCTTTTCTCCCCTCTCCCATCGGATATATAATTAAAAAAGTTAAAAACACCTACCACCAGATTCAGGATCAGTTCTTTCCCCTCTGTTATCAGACAACCGAATATTCTTCTCAGAAGCTAGGGTGTACTCCTGAGTTTAGTTTAGTTTAAAGATACACCGCTGAAACAGGCCCTTCAGGCGTCGGGTCTGCGCCGACCAGCGATCCCACAAGGGATAATTTTTCCATTTACCCAGCCAATTTACCTACAAACCTGTACGTCTTTGGAGTGTGGGAGGAAACCAAAGATCTCGGAGAAAACCCTGGCAGGTCACGGGGAGAACGTACAAACTCCGTACAGGCAGCAGCCGTTATCGGGATCGAACCTGAGTCTCCGGCGCTGCATTCGCTGTAAGGCTGCAACTACCGCTGCCCACCGTGCCGCCATAACCATCTGTATCGGTACACGTGACAATAATAAATAAATACCGACACACAGTGCTGTTTTTTTGTGACAGCCTACTGGGACATCGAGAGTTAAATGTCACTATTTTGTTTTCTGGCCATGCAACACGTATGTTGTATGTTTTGCGTCAACCGCCACCTTTTGTGCACAAAGAAACGGCACTGCCAATACCAAGACCTCAGTCTGAAGATGGGTCCCGATCTGAAACGTCATCTGTCCATTCCCTCCACAGATGCTGCCTGACCCGCTGAGCTCCTCCAGCACTTACAGTGGCTTGCAAAAGTATTCATACCCCTTGAACTTTTCCACATTTTGTCACGTTACAACCACAAATGTAAATGTATTTTATTGGGATTTTATGTGATAGACCAACACAAAGTGGTGCATAATTGTGAAGTGGTAGGAAAATTATACATGGTTTCCAAATTGTTTTACAAATAAAAAACTGAAAAGTGTGGCGTGCAAAAGTATTCAGCCCCCCTGAGTCAATACTTTGTAGAACCACCTTTCGCTGCAATTACAGCTGCAAGTCCTTTGGGGTATGTCTCTACCAGCTTTGCACATCTAGAGACTGAATTATTTGCCCATTCTTCTTTGCAAAATAGCTCAAGCTCAGTCAGTCAGTCTGGACTTTGACTGGGCCATTCGAACACATGAATATGCTTTGATCTAAACCATTCCATTGTAGCTCTGGCTGTATGTTTAGGGTTGTTGTCCTGCTGGAAGGTGAACCTCCACCCCAGTCTCAAGTCTTTTGCAGACTCTAACAGGTTTTCTTCCGAGATTGCCCTTTATTTGGCTCCATCCATCTTCCCATGACCTCTGACCAGCTTCCCTGTCCCTGCTGAAGAAAAAGCATCCCCACAGCATGATGCTGCCACCACCATGTTTCACAGTGGGGATGGTGTGTTCAGGGTGATGTGCAGTGAGTTTTCCGCCACACATAGCGTTTTGCATTTAGGCCAAAAACTTCAATTTTGGTCTCATCAGACCAGAGCACCTTCCTCCACATGTTTGCTGTGTCCCCCACATGGCTTGTGGCAAACTGCAAACGGGACTTCTTATGGCTTTGTTTCAACAATGGCTTTCTTCTTGCCACTCTTCCATAAAGGCCCGATTTGTGGAGTGCACAACTAATAGTTGTCCTGTGGACAGATTCTCCCACCTGAGCTGTGGATCTCTGCAGCTCCTCCAGAGTTACCATGGGCCTCTTGGCTGCTTCTCTGATCAATGCTCTCCTTGCCCGACCTGTCAGTTTACGTGGACGGCCATGTCTTGGTAGGTTTGCAGTTGTGCCATACTCTTTCCATTTTCGGATGATGGATTGAACAGTGCTCCATGAGATGTTCAAAGCTTGGGATATTTTTTTATAACCTAACCCTGCTTTAAACTTCTCCACAACTTAATCCCTGACCTATCTGGTGTGTTCCTTGGGCTTCATGATGCTGTTTGTTCACTAATGTTCCCTAACAAACCTCTGCAGCCTTCACAGAACAGCTGTATTTATACTGAGATTAAATTACACACAAGTGGACTCCATTTACTAATTAGGTGACTTCTGAAGGCAATTGGTTGCACTGGATTTTATTTAGGGGTATCAGAGTAAAGGGGGCTGAATACTTTTGCACGCCACACTTTTCAGTTTTTTATTTGTAAAAAAATTTGAAAACCATGTATAATTTTCCTTCCACTTCACAATTATGCATCACATTGTGTTGGACTATCACATAAAATCCCAATAAAATACATTTACGTTTGTGGTTGTAACGTGACAAAATTCCAAGGGGTATGAATACTTTTGCAAGCCACTGTAAGTGTTTTGCCCAATACAGCTGGAGTGTAGTTTATTGTCACGTGCACCGAGGTACAGTGAAAAGCTTTTGTTGCCTGCTAACCAGTCAGCGGCAAGATAATACATGATTACAATCCAGCCATCGTATATTGTATAAATGCATGTCTTCCCTGTAGCGGGACCTTGAATGGGTTTGTGCAGTTTTGATCATGATGGCTGATATCCTGAGCTGTTGCCACGGACGGTTGCTAGGTAGCGGCGGAGCTTGAAAGTAAAAGGGTTAATTGAGTGGATATAGAGCACATCACAGCCACTGTGTGAGGTTGTGCTAAGATGGCAAACCAAACAAACCTTGGCTTTGTCAGTGTGTCGTGTGTGTGTTTTTTTTTTAAACTTCAGTTCGTATCTCAACCCTGCAGCTGATATCACTGCTACTGAAGCGGCGGCTACAGGGAACGGATAGAAACTCTCGCATTGACGTCAGCAAGTGCAAGTGAATTCTCGCATGTGGAACAATCATTGCGCTGATAAATGAGCCCGATAATTGAATTAGAAAACAGACGGAGCCCGGTACTAATTACGCCATGCAGACAGCAGTGGTGTCACTGCCATTTCCTCACATCTCTGCAAAATGCAAAGTTGTGGCACCATTAAGAAGTTTGCATCGAGTCATACAGCACAGAAACAGACCCTTCGGCCCAACCTGTCCATGCCGACCTAGAAGCCCCATCTATGCTTGCCCCAGTTGCCTATATTTGGTCCATATCCTTCTAAAACCTTTCCAATCCATGTACTTTTAAATGTTGTGATAGTACCTGCCTCAACTACCTGCTCTGGCAGCTCGTTCCACCCACCACCCTCTGTGTGAAATAATTACTTCGCAGCCCCTCTCACCTTAAACCTACGTCCTGTAACTGTGATTAATTGAATAAAATCTCTTTGTGAAGAAAAAGAATACAAAGTGTTGAAGTAACTCAGCGGGTCAGGCAGCATCTCTGGCCCGAAACGTCACCCATTCATTTTTTCTTCGGACATGCTGCCTGACGCGCTACAGAACTCCAGCACTCCAGCACTTTGTGTACAAACTAGCATCTGCAGTTCCGTTCTACGCAAAGTGCTGGAGTAACTCAGCGGGACAGGCAGTATCCTTGGCGAACATGGACAAGTGACGTTTCTGGTCAGGGCACCTCTTCAGACTGAAAAACCATCACCTGAAACTTGCCTGAAGAAGGGTCCCGACGCAAAACGCCACTTATCCGTGTTCTCCAGAGATGCTGCCTGACCTGCTGAGTTACCCCAGCACTTTGTGTCTTTCCTTGGCAAACCAGTGTCTGCAGTTTGTTGTTTCTAGCACTCTGTGAGTAATTGCTGGGAATGATTAGCAGCTCCAGGTTGACATACAGGAACGCACAGCCCAGCAATCTGGTGCCTGACGTCAGGTGAGCACATCTTGGGACATGTGCCAGTGGGAGTTGTCTGGTGTCATGGAGTGATAGAGTGATGCAGTGTGGAAACAGGCCCTTCGGCCCAACTTGCTTACACCGGCCAACATGTCCCAGCTACACGTCCCACCTGCCTGAGTTTGGCACATATCCCTCCAAACTTGTCCTATCCATGTGCCTGTCCAAATTTCTCCTAAACATTGCCATAGTAACTACCTCAACTACTTCCTCTGGCAGCTCGTTCCATACACCCATCACCCTTTGTGTGGAAAAGTTACCCCTCAGATTCCTATTAAACCGTTTACCCTTCACCTTAAGCCGATGTCCTCCGGTCCTCGATTCCCCCACTCTGGGCAAGAGACTCTGTGCATCTACCAGATCTATCCCTCGTGAGAGAGTCACTCATGAGGGAGGGACATGAGTGTCGAGGGAGTTTAATACAGCATCTCTCCTCGACAGCTACACTCTAGAGGGGACCTTGTTTGCACTTCTGCGCCTGAAGTTAGAGGTCGAGATAAAAGGGATCAGTAAGAGATGACACGTCAATCTCAAGTTTATAAAGAGGAGACACATGAACTGCATTTGCTGGAATCTTGTGCAAAACACAAAGTGCTGGAATAACTCAGCAGGTCAGACAGCATCACTGGAGGACAAGGATATGCTCCAATATAAAGCACCAGTGAGGGCTTCAGTCGCAAATAACTGAGGAATACTGTGTAGGAAGGCACTGCAGAAGCAGGTTTAAACCGATGACAGAAACAAAATGCTGGAGTAACTCAGCGAGACAGACAGCATCTCTGCAGAGCAGGAATGGATGACGTTCTGAAGGGCCTCGACCAGAAACGTCACCCATTCCTTCTCTCCAGAGATGCTGCCTGTCTCGCTGAGTTACTCCCACAGATCGTGTCTAACTGAGGGATACTGACAGTAGGGTGTGTGGGACAAAATTATAGGAACAGAAAACGAATGTATATTGCTCCAAAATTCAGATATTACAGCATTCCCTGCCTATCTAAAACCCTCAATACCACTTTCGTATCTGACTCCATCACTAGCCCTGGCAGCACGTTCCAGCCACCCACCCACGCTCTATGTAATATACTTTCCCCCCACATCTTCTATTGGGATTAGCACTGTATTCTTTTTTTTTTTAATACATATTTTTATTAGAGTATGTAGACAGTGACTTAGCAAACACATGTTATGACAGCAATATGTCATGTACAACAGTCATACATTATTAATATTGTCAAGTGAATCATTTTGACTCTAATAATTTTTTTTAAAGAGAGAAAAACAGAAAGAAAAATAAAATAAAAATCAACATCAAAAAAGAAAATCGTAATTTACTATTAATACATCATAGGAGATAAGATCAAGGAATATAGAATATAACTTTTCATCTAATCCTGAGTCCAAGTTTCAGTTAGGGTTCCCTGCCGAACCATTCTACCCTTTTAAGTAATCAATGAAAGAAGATCATATTCTAACGAAAACTTCTTGTTTGTCCATTAGGGCAAATCTGATTCTTTCCAGGTGTAGGGTCTCCGACATTTCCGTAATCCACATTTTAATTGTGGGGGATATAGGGCCTTTCCAAAATTTTAATATTAATTTCTTCCCAATTATTATACTGTAATCTAGGAAATTTATTTGACTTGTTGTAAGAGTTAAACTTTGTTCTGATATTCCAAGTATTATTAATTTTGGGTCCGGATCCAGTTTAGTATTAATAACTTCAGAAGTTATTCTAAAAATCTCAATCCAGAAATTCTTAATTTTTATACAATTTGCAAAGGTATGTGTTAAATTAGCCCCTGGATGCTGACATTTATCACAGATAGAGGATATCTGTGGAAAGATTCTATTTAATTTAACTTTGGAGTAATGTAATCTATGTAATACTTTAAATTGTATTCAAGCATGTCTGGAGTTTAGCGAGCATTGATGTATATATTGTAAACTTTGGTCCATATATCTTTCTTCGATTAGCACTGTATTCTACATTCTGTTTCCCGTCGACCAGCCTTAACAAGGGTCTCTCCTCAACCTCCCACACTGCAGCACCAGTGAGCACAAAATGACTTTCCAGCTATCGTCCTGGCAAAGAGTTTTGGAATATCAGCACTCTGTACATTTCTCACCTCCATTAAACACCATGATTTTTGTCCTTCAAAGGTACTGGCCAGAGATAAGATCTCCTGAGTTACCTTTCGCCCAATCCCTTGAAGAAGCTTCTATTTATGTAAGATTGTGGTAATTTACTCTGAGCTGCTGCATCAAGGTGGAAGTGCTGACGCAGGTGCTCCCTGCCTTGTAGAAGAAGAGGCTTCATCATCCGCTCCACACAGTTGCTATAATTCCTCTCTCTACGTCAATTATCCAAGTCCCTAAAAGACATTAATCACCCGAGGCTGATGTCACCGCTCGCACTGACTCCCTTGCAGTCAGCAGACGTCATGCCTGCCTCTCTCAATATGTAAATGCCACGCTGCTTATCTGCAGAAGTCGATTTATTCCTGTTCCAAACTGAGAGTGTTAACCTTTTACCCACCATGTTCAACATGCCTCTGCCTCTCCGCCGATCCCAGGAATGCCGAGTGCTGTGAAATCGCCCCCCCGTAGCAGGGCAAAGGTCATAACAGTAAAATTGTAACTTGAAAGGATGGGGAAGGATTAAAACTCTGCCTTTCAAGTGCAATTATTGAACTTGCCTCAATTACCACCTCATTCCATGAACCCACCATTATTATTTATTATTAAATCATTGTAAACATTAGTGACGCAGTCTGAAGAAGGGTTTCAGCCCAAAACGTTGCCTATCTCCTTCGCTCCATAGATGTTGCTGCACCCACTGAGTTTCTCCAGCATTTTGTGTACCCAACGATGCAGTGGTGCTGGTTTCCGACAGGCACGATGACGGACGCACTACACTCTGTACTCCATGCAGCTGGCGACCCATCCAACCTACCATGTTCTGTTTGAAAAAGTCACCCCTCAGATCCTTAATAGATATTTTCCTCTCACCTTTAACCTACGCTCTCTCGTTCATCATTCCCCAACCCTGGGACAAAGACTGTGCATTCACCCTATCTTATCCCCTCATAATCATATACACCTGTAAAAGATCAGCCCTCAGCCTCCTGGGCTTCAAGGAATAAAGTCTTAGCCTACCCAACTTCTCAGGCCCTCAAGCCCTGGCAATATCCTCATAAATCTTCTCTATACCTGATTCCAGTCTCAGGAATCAGGTAACCACCCAAGGAAATCAAAAGGGAATAATAAATGAGTTAAAATATCAAAGCAATGTAGGTGAATCATATTAAGTAAGTAAGTTTATTGGCCAAGTATTCACATACAAGGAATTTGCCTTGGTGCTCCGCCCACAAGTAACAACATGACAAACAGTGACAGTTACAAATGACTCCGAAAACACTAAACATTAATAATAATAAAACATTAATGATAAAACACCATTGATCAAGCATGTGAACCAACAAAATACCAGATCAAAGGGAGGCTACACATTTTTGGCAGTTGAGTAGAGCAACTACTCGTGGATAAAAACTGTTTTCATGTCTGGCTGTGGCAGCTTTGACAGTCCGGAGTCGCCTTCCAGAGGGAAGTGATTCAAAGAGTTTGTGGCCAGGGCAAGAGGGGTCAGAGATGATCTTGCCCGCTCGCTTCCTGGCCCTTGCAGTGTACAGTTCACCAATGGAGGGAAGGTTGCAGCCAATAACCTTCTCTGCTGATCGGACGATTCGCTGCAGCCTCCGGGTGTCGTGCTTGGTGGCTGAGCCAAACCAGACCATGATGGAGAAGGTGAGAACAGACTCTGCGATGGCCGTGTAGAATTGGACCATCATTGCCTGTGGCAGATTGTGCTTCCTCAGCTGCCGCAGGTAGTACATCCTCTGTTGTCTTTTTGACTGTGGAGTCGATGGTGGCCCCCCACTTAAGGTCCTTGGAGATGATGGTTCCCAGGAACTTAAAAGACTCCACAGATGTGACTGTGGTGTTGTTGATGGTGAGTGGGGTGAGGGGAGGGGGAGCTCTCCTAAAGGCTACAATCAATTCCACTGTCTTAAGAGCATTGAGCTCTAGGTTGTTGCGACGGCACCAGGACGCCAGCTGTGACACTTCCTGTCTGTAGGCAGATTCCTCCCCATCCTGGATCAGTCCAGTCAGGGTTGTATCGTCCGCAAACTTGAGAAGCTTGACAGAGGAGTCAGTGGAGGTGCAGTCGTTGGTGTAGAGAGTAGAGGAGAGGAGAGACTACTCTTTACAGTTCATTACTCTTACAGTTCATTACAGTTTATTCATACAGCTACATTAATATTCATTACAGTTTTGCTAGCCTGTCATAGAGTCTTAGAGCGTGGAAACAGCCTTCGACCCAACTTTCACACACCGGCTAACATGTCCCATCTAGTCCCATCTGCCTGCCTTTGGCCCATATCCCTCTAAACTTGTCCCATCCATGTACCTGTCTATATGTTTCTTAAATATTGCAATAGTCCTTGCCTCAACGACCTGCTCTGGCAGCTCGTCCCACACACCTACCACCCTTTCTGTGAAAAAGTTACCCCTCGGATTCCTATTAAATCTTTCTCTCCTCGCCCTAAACCAATTAACTCTGCAAATTACAAAGCAATTGCACTTTGCTACATCCTAATGGAGCCATGAAGCTATGCAGTTGGACAAGGCAGTTAAAGAATTCTTTCAACTGTCATTGAAGAATATTCTTGAAACAGCAGGTGTCTGGAATTTAAGATTAATGAAAAAAAAGTGCATGGTTAAACTCGAGCCCTTCAGCTGCCAGTGACTGCAGGCAGGTCATCTGCAGTTGAAGACATTTCTCGCTAAAGCAAACAACAGATGGTGAGAGGCACCAACGGCAACATCATCTCCCAGGATGTGTTCATCACTGACTAACCTTTCCAGCTCAGCTGTGCGCTCCTTCAAGCTCGGGAACTAGTTTCACTTGGAGCATCATTGAAGATTCATGAGGTGTTGAATAATTTTCCACTCCAGTGCAGCAGACTCTTGAATCAATCTGCCGTCCTGATTTGATTAGCCGGCCCTGCGTGGCCTGTGGGACCCGCTGACAATCCCCGCACTTGGCTCTGCCGCTGATTATGTAGGAGCGAACTGCAGATGCTGGTTTACAACGTAGGCACAAAATGCTGGAGTAACTCAGCAGGTCAGGCAGCATCTGTGGAGAAACGGAATAGGTGACGCTTTAGGTCGGAACCCTTCCTCAGACTCAATCCAGATTTTCTATCTGATGCTAATTTTTCAGTTAGCTCTCACAGTCCATGGTCTGATATTTACAATGTTTAACAGGCATTTGGACAGGTGAATGGATAGGAAAGCTGTAGAGAGATATGGGCCAAACGGGATTAGATCAGATTGGCATCTTGGTCAACATGGACAAGTAGGGCCGAAGGGCCTGTTTCCATGCCTACTGTAACCATTCTTGTTTCTTTCTTTTTCTTGAGTGAGTTTTACTGTAGGAGATTGATTTTTATCTTCAAATGTTGAGGAGAGAGTTGGTAAGCGTTTTGAGAGGTGAGAAAGGATTTTTTCAAACATCGTGGGAGATTGAGAGAGAGAGAGAGAAGGTTTTTGATTCCAAAGGTTTTTACAAGAGAAGGCAGGACATTTAAAAAGCAGGCGTTTGATTGGCATTTGGGTGGTGAATCTGTGGAATTAATTGCCGCAGAAGGCCGTGGAGGCCAAGTCAATGGTCATTTTTACGACAGTGATAGACAGATTCTTGATTAGTACTGGTGTCGGGGTTATTGGGAGGCAGGAGAATGGGGTTAGGAGGGAGAGATAGATCAGCCATGTTTGAATGATGGAATAGACTTGATGGGCTGAATGGTCTATTTCTGCCCCTATCACTTGCGATTGGCTGAGGAAGAGACACAGCAACCAGTAAAAAGAATGGGAAGTTTATCAGAACAATCCAGTTTGTTGTTTTGACATTATGCTACAACTTTAACCAATACTAGTGAAGCCGCCTTTGAGTATTGTGTGCGGTTTTGGGCACAGCGAGGATGTGATTATGCTGGGTAGCACAGAAGAGATTGACCAGGATGTTGCCCGCATTGGAGGACTGTAGTTATGAGGAGAGGTTGGATAGGTTGGACTTACTTTCCTTGCAGCAAAGGAGGCTGAAGGGTGACCTGTAGAGATTCAGACAATTAAGAGAAGCATAAATAGGACAGTTAGTCACAATCTTCTTCCAATGTTAGAGGCTTGAAAAATGGGAGGACATATGTTTAGGTGGAGAGGAAAGAGTTTTAAAGGAGATTTAAGGGTTTTTTTTTTGCACAGCAGTTGATATCTGGATCTCGATGCCGGTGGAGGTAGTGAAATCAGACAGTCGCCACTTCTAAAGGACATTTAGACAGGTACTTCAGTAGGCAAGGCATGGGAGGGTATAGACTATAGGTGGGTAGATGGGCTGAAGGGTCTGTTTCTATGTTGCATGTGGCCATGACTGAGAAAAGAGCCAGGTGTGGACTTACCCAGTAACAACTGCTCCCAATTTACTCTCCTTAGCTCCGGCCTAATAATACTGTGATCTGCCTTACTCCAATGTAGTTCCTTCTGCCTAGGTCCAGACTTATCCTTATTCATAACTATCTCAAAACTTGGGGAGTTGTGGTCATTGCTCCCAGAAATGCTTTCGCACTGAAACACTAGTCTCCTGGCCAGGCTCGTTTCCCAACACTTCAGTATAGGAGTAAAGAGGTTCTTCTGCAATTGTATAGGGCTCCGGTGAGACCACATCTGCAGTATTGTGTACGGTTTTGGTCTCCTAATTTGAGGAAGGACATCCTTGTGATTGAGGCAGTGCAGCGTAGGTTCACGAGATTGATCCCTGGGATGGCGGGACTGTCCTATGAGGAAAGATTGAAAAGACTAGGCTTGTATTCACTGGAGTTTAGAAGGATAAGGGGGGATCTTATAGAAACAAATAAAATTATAAAAGGACTGGACAAGCTAGATGCAGGAAAAATGTTCCCATTGTTGGACGAGTCCAGAACCAGGGGCCACAGTCTTAGAGTAAAGGAGAGGCCATTTAAGACTGAGGTGAGAAAAAGCTTTTTCACCCAGAGAGTTATGGATTTGTGGAATTCCCTGCCACAGAGGGCAGTGGAGGCCAAATCACTGGATGGATTTAAGATAGAGCTCTAGGGGCTAGTGGAGTCAAGGGATATGGGGAGAAGGCAGGCACGGGTTATTGATTGGGGATGATCTGCCATGATCAGTGAATGGTGGTGCTGGCTTGAAGGGCCGAATGGCCTCCTCCTGCACCTATTTTCTGTTTTTATGTAATACAAGGTCCAGTGTGGTCACTCCTCCAGTGGGATCACCAACATACTGCTTTAGGAAACCCCCTTGGATACTCCTAACAAATTCTGCCTTATCTAAGCCTTGCACACTGGGGATGTCCCAGCCAATACTGTAAACGTTAATGTCACCCACTACAATAATCTTGTTGCTTTTACATCTTTCTATAACCAGTCTACATATCTATCTGTTCCTATCTCATGCTGGCTATTGGGAAGCCTGTAGTACAAACCTATCAGTTCAAAAATAGAACATAGAACAGAGGAACAGGCTATAACCCCTAGTGTTGGACATTTCCACCCTGGGCGGGAAAAGGTTCTGTGTCTGCCCTATCTACGCCTCTCATAATTGTATATGTTTCTATCAATTCTCCCCTCAACCTCCGACATTCCAGAGAAAACAGCCCAGTCTGTCCAACATCACCCTGTGACTGATCCCCTCTAACCCAGGCAGCTTTCTGATAATCCTCCTCTGTATTCTCTCCAAAGCCACTGTATCCTTCCTGTGATGGGGTACCCAGAACTGCAGGCAATACTCCAAATATGGCCTAATCAGAGGCCTATAGAGATGTATTGTGAAAATAGGAGCACCATTGCGATTGGATTAATGGTTTACATTGCAGCTCCTGTGGTTTGGTTGATAGTATTCTTCATCTGCAAGTCAGGTGAATGTGGGTTTAAACTCAGAGACATGACTGCACACATCCGGTCCTGTATTCTGGACCTGTTGTTGCTCCCAGACACACAGGTCCAGGCAAGAGAGGGAGTTATTCCCAGGATTCCTGCCCAGTGTTTCATCTTTCAGAAATTATTACGATAGCTGAATATTTGGTGATTCTGACATTGCTATTTTCTGTGGGCAAAGGAGTTTGTTAACTTTAATAGTGAAAGCCACTGCAGAAACGTCGGTGTTCCTTTGATACAATTAACACATATCCTCCAGTAATACATTCGGAATTGATTGCATTTCACTTGTCAGGGTGTTCTCATTATCTCTGCGAGATCCTCTTTAAACGGCTGCATAATGCAGTCACGATACAAGCTGTGAGGAGCGTTCTCTCTGAATATTTTTTTATCAGCTCAAGGCTCCTCCGAGCTCATCTCCTTTCACCTCATCTGTGCTTATCAGAAAAACAAATATCCAGACCAGTTCTCATTCAGAGCCATCAGCCAGCTTCCACCACCTCAGGTGACTGTAGTCAAAGGATAAAGTGCAGACTTTTACATAAAGAGCAATTAGTCATTCTTGGTTTGGGGGCCAGTCCACCGTTACTGCAGATGGAGCTTGTTAGCATGAATCTCACTTTAATAACTGTCTTCAGGAGTGTAATAAAGATGTCTGATACAGATTCAAACTCAAGTCATTAATGTACTCCTAAAACTTGACGTGAGCAGATCGCCAAGACCGGCTTTGTTCAGTGTCCATAATAGTCTGCGGGCCTCTTAATGTCGGGACTGCACATCAAATGGACTGCACATCAAAAAAAATTGTTGGAGGAAAAATCTGTAATGGAAACAAAACAAGCTGGAAACAATCCGCAGGTCAGGCAGTATCTGCGGAGAGATTAGCAGAGTCATTTCTGGTTAACACCTTTCGTCGGAGCTGGGAAAGAGAGAAAACCAGGTAATGGTTCAACACAGGCTCGCTCCCATAGCCAAGTGTGTTTTACCATCCTTGCTGACCTTGATTTGTTCTTAAGGACCTGTCCCACTTTCACGACCTAATTCACGACATCTGCCGAGTTTGCCCTTGACTCATACTCGCAGCCTGGTCGCCACAAGGTCGTAGGTAGGTCGTAGCAGGCCGTGATGCTAGTCGTAGGTACTCGTGGCATCAAGTAGGTCGGGGCGTTTTTTCTAGCATGATAAAAAATGTCCACGAGTAAAAAAGGTCGTGAATTAGGCCGTGAAAGTGGGACAGGCCCTTTATAGTACCTTTCTTTTGTTTGTACTGCCTCACACCTCCAGTTTCCCTCTCCACCTGACTCTCAGTGTGAAGAAAAGTCTCGATCCAAAACGTCACCTATTCCTTTTCTCCAGTGATGCTGCCTGACCCGCTGAGTTACTCCAACATTTTGTGTCTATCTTCAGTGTAAACCAGCATCTGCAGTTCCTTCCTACACATGGGTAAGAACAGATTGTTTCATCGCACTGCTCAACTGATTACTCTTGAAGGGGATCAGAATTAACTGTTATTAATAATAAAACAATCCTAGGGCAGATTTCGGTTGATGACGTGCCTGGATTTGTGCCAGCGATTTGATATTAAATGGAGGCTTAACCAGGGCTTTGATAGCGACATCTGAGAGGTGAAACTGACCGGAGTTTGAGTCAGTTTTTGCCTGAAGCAGTTGTCAGCTCAGCAGGAAGCAGAATCCATTCTTTCAACGTTTAACATCAAAGGTCTAATCATCTCCCAGTAACTGACTTAACTGTGGAGAGGTCTCGTGCCAAACTGTAGACTTTCTGTCCATGTGTTATTTCAAAACTGCAAACACAATTTATCTTTGAGCATTTAATGATTCTCCTGTACTTTCAACTTCCAGCACTTAATGCCAGTGACATTTCAGCATAACTGATCAGGAAGTCATGATGCAGCTCTGTCCCACGGCAATGTTAATCCTGTCCCACCAGCATGCGATTGTATGCGTTTAGCCGGACCAAATGTGCTCGTTGAGGCGTACAACCTCGCGGGGCAGGTCCCACTTCGATCGCCGGAGGCATATGAAGTTGTGCGGGGCTGGTCCCGACATCGCGCGGGGCTCCAAAAAACGGACACTGTCCGTAAATCCCGCGCGCCAACGGCCTGTCGGCCCGCAGGCGCATTGAGGCCGTACGCAGCGTCTTGACGGCGTATGCCTAGCGCGTGGCGTTGCACAATGGCGTCACCGCCCGGCGTGCCGTTGCGTGATGACATCACCGCCAAACGCGTGTGACGTCCAAATTCAGTCGCCCCGCCTCCTGCCCAGCTGATTGGTGAGTATGATGTCTGGACCAGCCCCGTACAACTCCAGACGCCTCCGCGGTTCGAATTGGGACCAGCCTCGCATGGCCGTTCGCCTCAAGCGACCACGTTTGGTCGCGCTAGACGCATGCAGTTGCATGCTGGTTGGACAGGCCCTCTAGGCTGCATTGCATTGGAGTATTACATGCAGTTCTGGTCGCCTGGACAGATGTGGGGGCTTTGGAGAGGGTGCAGAGAAGGTTTACCAGAATGCTGTCTGGATTAGAGGGTTTCAGCTACAGGGAAAGGTTGGATCGACTTGGATTGTTTTCCCAGGAACGTCAGAGGCTGAGGGGAGACTTGATATATGAAATTATGAAAGGTATAGCTGGGGTAGACAGTCAGAATCTTTCTCCCAGGGTGGAAATGTCCGGCTCTAGAGGGCATAGCTATAAAGGGGAGAGTGGAAAGTTTCATGGAGATGTATTTTTTACTCAGAGGGTGGTGGGACGTGGAATGCTTTGCCAGGTGCGTTGGGGGAGGTGTTTAAGAGGCTTTTCGATAGGCAGGGATCTGAGCTGGGACTGCTGCTGTTGGTGATAGACCTACATGTAGACGGGTTGGTTTTAAGTTTGCAGATGACACCAAGATGGAGGTGTTACGGACTGTGAGGAAGGCTGCCAAAGAATCCAACAGGATGCAGATCGACTACTGAAATGGGCGGAGAAATGGCGGATGGAGTTTAATCCGAGCAAGTGTGAGGTGTTGCACTTCGGGAGGTCAAATGTAAGGAGGAAATATACAATTAATGGCATGACCCTCAACATGGATGTACAGAGGAATCTTGAGATCCAATTCCATAACTTCCTGAAAGAGGCATCACAAGTAGATGGTGGGAAATAAGGCAGATGGTATGCTTGCTTTCATGGGTCATGGCATTGGGTGTAAGAGTCAGGAAGCCATGATGCAGCTTGATAGGACTTTGGTTAGACCGCATTGCAGTATTGCATGCAGTTCCTGTGCCCCATTATAGTACGGATTAGAAAAAGTACAGAGAATGCTGACCAGAGTGACGCCTGGATAATGGAGTTTTAAACCTCCCAGAATGATCTGCCCCTTCCTCGCTGCTTCCTTAAGTTGTTTATTAACGGCCCCTTCATACAAGATGGCTGCTGTTTGACCCATTGTGCCAATGTGTACTCCTAGCAGTCCCATTCACCACTCACCTCCCCGCAGCCCTGAAACCTAACCACTCGCAGGCTAATCAATTTGTGCACGCCTTTGAAGTGCAGGAGGAAACCGGGGCACCCAGAGAAACAGGGAGAATGTACAAACTCTGTACAGACAGCGCCCGTAGTCAGGATTGAACCCAGGTCTCTGGCGCTGTGAGGCAGCAACTCTTCTGTTGCACCACCTGTGATGCTCAAATGTGATTGGAGCTTTGAGGATTGACAAACTCCATTTGCAGAGTAACTTTCATTGCCTACAGCCCAAGTTTGAGAGGTGGAAAACACAAAACTTTAAGCAAAAAGTCACAGGCCACAGCATGTTAAAAAACGAGCGGACAGGATTTAAACTTGGAAACTAATCCAAGCAGAGTTAAATTGCTTTTCCTCGTCCTCCCAGTCTGTGCCAAGATCAAACCATCTTCGGGCATAAGCCGTGAGAGGCCACACAATGTCTGGGGAAGAGTTTACAGGGGAGAAGTTCCTGACCCCCCCCCCCCCAACAACCCACTCTACCCCTTCGCAATCTCCTTCCCTCCCACCATTCACATCCAGGAGCATTCCCGGTGAGCTATCCCCAGACAGCTATGGGTTCCCACCAGGTCTCAAAGGAAATGTGGGACAAATGAGGGAAATTCATGTTCATAAGTTCTAGGTGCAGAATTATGTCATTCGGCCATTCAAGTCTACTCCACCATTCAATCATGGCTGATCTATCTTTCCCTCTCAACCCCATCCTCCTGCCTCCTTCCCATAACCCCTGACACCCACACTAATCAAGAATTTGTCAATCTCCGCCTTAAAAATATCCATTGACTTGACAGCCGTCTGTGACAATGAATTCCACAGATTCACCACCCTCTGACTAAAGACATTCCTCCTCATCTCCTTTCTAAAGGCAGGTAATTTTATTATGGGGCTTTATTTATGGATTACCGAGTGTGGGGCAGATTAGACTTCTCCCCCGGTGTTGCTCTCCCCCGATAGGGCTGTGGAGCACTCCGTACGCATGTGACTTGCCTCTCCTGCTGAAGTCAGGACTCTGCCATCTCCACTCCTACAGGTATAGTCATACAGCATAGAAACAGGCCAAACTTACCCACATCGGTCAACATGCCCCATCTACACTTGTCCCACCTGCCTGCGTTTGGCCCATATCTCTCTAAACCTATCCTATGCATGTACCTGTCTAATTGTTTCTGAAGTGTTGCAATAATACCTGCCTCAACTACCTCCTCCGGCAGCTCATTCCATACACTCACCACCATTTGTGCAAAACAAAAGTTGCCCCTCCCGTTCCGATTAAATCCTTGTCGTTGTAATCTCTGCAGTTTGGCTGCATCAAGGGAAATATCTCGTTTGGATCCGTCTGCAAAATAATGAAACAAAGATGTTTGTTTTCCAACAATATCAAAGCGATCCTCTCATGCACAGATTATTTTCCCTCTGATAATCATCAATCTTAATACAATTAAATTAATTCAGCTTTCCATCCGTGACATTATCTGTCCTCGTGGCTCAGTGGATGGAATCTTCCGACCTGTTGCCTGAGAGTTTGGTCTCATATGTCCGTAAGAAATGGGAGCAGAATTAGGCCATTCAGCCCATCGACTCTGTTTCACCATTATTTAGCCTTTAGAGAAACAGTGCGTAACAGGCCCTTCAACCCACCGAGTCCACACCAGCAGCGATCGCCCTGTTCACGAGCACTATCCTACACACTGGGGACAACTTTTACAATATACCAAAACCAATTAACCTACAAACCTGCCCGTCTTTGGAGTATGGGAGAAAACTGGAGCACCCGGAGACATCACCAATGGCTGATCTATTTTTCCCCTCTCAACCCCATTATCCTTCCTGTAACCTTTGACGCCCTTACTAATCAAGAACCAGTCTCCACTTTAAAAATGCCCAGGGAGTTGGCCTCCACAGCCGTCTGTGGCAATGAATTCCACAGATTCACCACCCTCTGACTAAAGAAATTCCTCGTCATCTCCATTCTAAAGGAACGTCCTTTTATTCTGAGGTATGAGAGAGTTGGGCCAAAGGGCCAACTCAACTTGCACAGCCACACAGATCCAACCAATGGCCCCTCACCCACTATTAGATTAAACCGTGTGTCCAGACATAATTTTCTTGGTAAAAAGCCAGGAAGTAATTGAATTAATTGCAGAGAATGTCTTGAACCAGCATGCTGAGCCGTCAACGAGTTTAACTTTTAATGTCGGTGACATTCTAAAAGTTTTTAATTTAAGTTCTAAAAGTAGTTCACTTTTATGATTTTAAACGTTTAAAAGTTTTGCATAAAACCAAGACAATAGCAATAAAATGCATTTGAATTAAACGAGGTAAATCATTTGCCTGCTCTCCCCTGCGTGGGGTTGGAGCAGTAGGGCAGGGGGGTGGGGGAGGTATGGTTCTCCCTCAGCCACACTCCACCTGCACTGACACACGGGGAGTTGCAACAGTAGGAGAGGGGGTTGGTTCTCCCCGAATCAGTCGCTCTCCCTGTCATCCTGCCGTCTGCTCTCTCAGCCAGTGGACAACCAGCTATGGGGGATGCTGGGACAGACACAAAAGGCTGTTGTAACTCAGCGGGACAGGCAGCATCTCCGGAGAGAAGGAACGAGTGACATTTCAGGTTGCGACCCTGCTTCAGGGGGGCAGGATGACAGTGCAGGACGTTGCAGGACCTCCACACATGCCCACACATTTGCAGATGTCACCCCAACCGACACCGGTCCCTCCCTGCCCTTTGGAACTACTTTGCACAGTGGGCCTGAGTGAACATCATCGTATAAACACTGCAATGGGGAAGAGAATTGAAAACTTAGTTACTTGCCTTTCCAACATTTTTAAACTGCAGACTCAACATCTTAAAATACCATATAAGTTCGCAAAGTGAATTAATGTGCACCTGGCTCCCCTACTCTGGGTCATGAGTTCATTGATGTCTGTGGAGAATGGGATTAGATTTCCCCGCGGAACCAGCCATGCCTTTATTGTAATCCATTAAAGGGAGGGTAGCTTGGTGTGGCTGGCTCACCCTCTCTTTCCTCTTCCTGCTGGTGTTCATGGAGCGTGATTCTTTTTTTTTTAATTAAAAAAAAATAAAAAAAATTTTAATTAAAAAAAATAAAATTTAATAGATAGAAAAAATAAAGAAAAAGAAAAGAAAATTAGAAAAATAGAATAAACTATCCATAATACAACTTAGCGTGATTCTAATGCAGACTCACATGAAAGATCGAGATGGTTAACTCTTCAAGTATTGTAAGGAAATAAATTGGTGAAACCACATTTAAAGCATTGTGCTCAGTTTTATTCATTATGTTATGGACAAGGTGTTGTTAAGCTGGCAAGCACACAGACGATTTACGAGGATGTTGCCAGGACTGAAAGGCCCGAGTTGCGGGGAGAGCTTGTGCAGGCTCGGACTTTATTCCTTGGAGCGCAGGAGGATGCTGTAAAGGGCCTGTCCCACTGTACGAGTCATCCCGACAATTTTTTTACTCGTGGACGTTTTTCATCGGGATGAAAAAACGTCCCGACTTATACCTGATGCCCCAAGTACCAACGGTTAGCATAACGAGCCGCTACGAAACATCCACAAACTCCTATGGCCTCCTACGGACCCGTTACGGTCATTCTGCGAGTTCGAATCAGGGGAAAACTCGGGAGAATTCGTGAATTGCCTTGCACAGTGGGACAGGCCCTTAACCCGTGCTTGCGATCGCGGCCAATTACCGGGAAGTCAACGTCTTGCGCAGGCTCCACTGATTCCATGTCTATGTTTCAGGTCGTCAAAGGTACTCCGTGCTTTCTACGTCCCCATCCTATCCGAGCGCCACACGACGTACGCAAACTACACCATTCTGAAACCCAAGCGGCCGAAGGCAGTGCGGAGGAAGATGGGGCGTTAGGACAATACGGCTGGAAGCAACAGGAAGGGAAGACATTCGACCAGAGACAAAGACATCGGTGTCCTTTTGACTTGTCTGTGCTCTGTATCATCCCAGTCAACACATTGATGTTTACATTTCCTGCAGCTCCTGTTTCACTGTGTCCACTGTGCAGACTAACCGTACCCATCTGTCTCTGACGGTTGTCGGCAGTGGGGCAAATCCCTGGCCTGCCCGCCACACCTCACCAATATTGAAAATGTGTTCCACAAACCAAATATTAAAATGTGTCTGTCCACTCCCCCTTACTGCAGCTTAAACACCTTCCTCTCTCACCTGTCTTATCATCTCTGGCATTTGTCCAACAATCTGCCTTTGTCCAACAATCCCCCATCCCCCCAACCATGCTCTGCCCTGCCCCACCTCTTTTCCAGCTTTCCTTCCCCCCGGCAATCAATCCAAGCAAGGGTCCTGAACGGAAACTTCACCTATCCCTGTTCTGCTGAGAGACTGCCTGACCCGACGAGTTACTCCAGCACTTTGTGTCTGACGAGGGCTCCCGACCTATGTGCTGCAGAGATGCAGCTTGACCCGCTGAGTACTCCGGACTTTAGTCCTTCTTTGGTATAAACCAGCATCTGCTGTTCCTTGTTATTACATTCTTCTCTCCCCTTCCCAGACTAATGAGGGGTCATCCACCTGAAACTCTTCTTTTCCCACAGATGCTGCCTGACCTGATGGCTATTTCCAGCATTTTCCGTTTTCATTCCAGCTTTCCTCTGGTTTGTGTCTGTGTGTCTGTTGTCTGTTGTTGTGCTGGTGACGTCTCCCTCTGCAGCAGCGGCAGCCCGCCCTGAATCCCACCACACATTGCTCACGTCAATGCCCGCAAGATGCTCTTACCTGCACAAGGTTTTTCTTTAACCGTGTGACCACATTTCCTTTACAGCCCAACCATTGAAAATAAAATCGAATGTAAATAAAATTATTTTGCACCCTGCTATTTTCATCATAGATCGTCATTAGTTTGGATGTCACCAGTGGCAGGTATGAGGAGATGAAACCACATGGTGGATCCTTTATCTCCAACATTGGTGTGGGCTTTGCATGGTCTCCATGGCCACATGGCTTCCCAGTGTTCTGGTTCCTTCTACACCCCCGAAGGATGGGTTGGCCTGCCAATTGGCCTTCAACCATACACCCACCATTGACTTCAAAAACATTTGAGGACTTCTCCCACCTTCCCTCTGGGGAGAGTTGCGAAGACCCGATCTTCAACAAGTGTCACCTCATCCGAAAATCTCACCATCCACCCATCAAAACCTCACAGAACCGCGTGCGGTTCGATCAACCTCCATTGCGCTCCACACCCCAGCAGATACCAGCCAAGACTGTCCAACTTTTCCTTGGAAGGCCATCTGTCCATTCCAAGTAGCAGTCAAAACAAGTCTCCCAACATCATTAAATAAGGCAGCAAAACTGTGTACATTGCACAGATGTGGTTCATGTTCATAAGTGAATGCAGCAGAATTAGGCCATTGCCCACGCCATTCAATCTTGGCTGAACTATCTTTCCCTCCTAGCCCCATGGTCACACCCATGCCCTTGCAACTTAACTCCAATTTGTTACTTGTATTGGATTTCCAGAGTAATAAACTGCAGCATTGTTCCCTTTCCTATTTACTTAAAGCAGCTACATGCAGGCTTTTGGAACATCCTGCACTGGGCCCTACAATTTGTTTCTGCTGGCGAAATGGACAACATCATGGTTTTCCACATTCTCTCCACCTGACCTTCTCTACTTGACCTACATTGCTGTGAAACTCTTCTGCCTAAGGTCACGTTAATTGCTTGCCCGCCTGCTTTTTTCCTGCCTATTAAATTAACAACCGTACCTTTGCTGTCTTCACCCAAGAACTTGAGGTACAGCGTTGTTCTCTATTGCACGATATCTTGCCAACAAGAACAAGACCCTTGGTCTCCACTCTCTTCCCTGTTAGCTGGCCCCCGCACAAGAGCTGTTATGTTGATGGGCATCTCGCCAATGCCTTTAGCTAAAGCAGTGTACATCGTCACCTTCCCATGCTGAAGGTTCAGGAGAAACGAGGCCAGGCCAGTAGATGGCAACTTCACCTTAACATCTCACACAAACCGTCGCATCAGCAACGCACTGAAACACTACCCAAGCACCTCAATAGAGGAGGGGCTCTGACCCATTCCTCAGATCCATTTCATTATTTAAGGAACAAAATCATCATCCTCACATTTGCCGAAAAGAGATAAATAGAAGTAATGAAATGCTACTGTGACGCCAACCGTGTGCATTCGTAGTTGAAGTTCTGGCTTTGCTGTTGTCGACATTTAATAATCTCTTGAACACGTAGGATCTCAACATGAAACCCAAGCTCGGGGGGACATGCGGATAAAGATCGGAATACAACCATTGTGGGATAAGGTGGAAGGATGAATTATAGATGGACTTAGCATCCTGTGTCCTGTTTCAGCCTGAAACTTACCCTGCATTCAAGAAGATCTGCTTACAGGTCCTGATGTAAAGGGTTGCATATTTTATGAAGATACCATGCAAGACATTCACATTCACATCTCACAAACACGTCCACTGTTACAAAAAACAAAGTGCCGTAGGAACTCAACGGGTCGGGCATCGTCTATGGAGTCAAAGGAAAGATTACTTTTCAAGTCGGGACCTTTCTACGGTCAATCCCAAAGGCAATCCCAGTCAAGATTGGACAAGTTAACATCCTCTGCTGCATCCTCACTGCTTTTACATCCTACTGCTATTTGTTTATTTGGACCGCAGAGTCGTACAGCACAGGAACAGGGCCTTCACTAAAATGTGGGTGTTTTTTTTTAGAAGAGAGGGAACTCTGATGTTTTGCATCATTGAGATTCTGCACATCACCATGCCAGACGAGGGGAGCTGCAGCCGCTGTTGGCTTTATTTGCTTTGTGATCGGGATCTGCAGTTAATGAATTTGAGCGAAAAGAGATCTCTGGGGACCAGAATGTCTCTGTTTTTCATTAAATGTCGTTAATCTCAGAGCATGCTGAATAAAACCATGGAAACAGGTATAAAAATTTGTGTATAAGCAGATCTTCCAAATAACACTTCCCATGACATGCGGGAGGCACGGTGGCACAGCGGTAGAGTTGCTATCTTACAGCGCAAGAGACACAGGTCCGATCCCGACTATGGGTGCTGTCTGTACGGAGTTTGTACGTTTCTCCCTGTGACCGTGTGGCTTTTCTCCGGATGCTCTGGTTTCCTCCCACCAGGCACGTGCCGTCAGGGTAGGCAAGGTAGGCACTGCCTACCGTGACTAAAATTATAACATGGTAATAACTAAATATAAATAGTAAAGGCATGGGAGAATTATGCCTGTGTAAGAGATCGATCTCTTGGGTCGGCATAATTCTCCATGCCTTTCATCCGCAGCGCTTGTAACACGGGAAGCTCTGTGCAGCCCACGTGCCGTCAGCGCTGCCTGAAGCCGTCAATGATAATCGGGGCTGAAGGCAGCAGAAATTCTGCCTTTGCAGCCCTGCGCATGCGCATCGGTCTACTGCGCACGCGCAGAGCAAGTTTCTTGGCGGGGTTTTCAAATATGGTTTGTCAATATTTTAAGTGTATGTTAGGTAACAAAGAGAGAAGAATGGAGCTTGTGTACCAATAATGTGGTAAGTACATTTTGTGTTTATGTTTTTAAATACTGTATTTCCCGGGGCGTGGGGGGGGGGGGGGGGGGGGGGGGGGGGGGGGATGAGCTCCTTTCACAGTGTGTTTGGGGAGTCTGGCCCGGGGTAAGGTTGCGGGGAGGGCACGAATGTTATGAATGAGGGGATTGGGATAATGCCACTTGCGACGCTCCTTGCACGGAGGCGTGGAATGCCACCGCATTGAGGCCGGGGGGGGGGGGGGGTAGAGAAGTAGCTCGGGTGTCTGAGCGGCCGCCGGGCCGGACAGCGGAACCAGCCGCCACCTTAGCTCCTTCTGCCGGTCCCCGCTCACCTCTGGCAGCTCTCCGTCTACAAACCACTCTCCTGCCGCTCGCTGGCCTCATTCATGTCCTTAAATTCCGACAGCGCGATTGAGGTTACTCGGCTGTGGGAATTTAAGGATTTGCAGGAAGCCGCTAACATGAGCGAAGTCGGCGAACGGCAGGTGACAGGTGTTCCGACGGAGAGCACTGCCAGAGGTGAGCGGGCCGGCAGAAGGCGCTGAGGTGGCGGCCAGTTCTGCTGTCGGGTACCGGCGGCCGCTCGCAGCTCCGCGAGCTGCTTCTATCCCCAGCTACAGTGCGGGGGCTTCGTGCCCGGAGAGCTGCGGCAGCGGTGAGTGAGTAAGTTTCTGGCATTATCCCCGACACCCTCCTTGTCAACACTCGTGCCCTCCCCACAACTTTACCCCTGACACAGACTCTCCACACGCTGTGAAAGGAACTGTTCCCCCAATTGGTCTAGGACTAGGAAGCCTTGGGCAAATTGAAATGTCACAGGTTTTTATTTATTTATTTATTTAACGGGAGCGAACAATCTGTGCATGTGCGGTTTCATTTTTTCCACAGCGGACTGAGTGCCTACCCTGAGTAATTACTCACGGCACGTGCCTGCCCCCCACACGCCTAAGACCAGGTTTGTAGGTTAATTGGCTTCTGTAAATTGTAAATTGTCCCTGGTGTGTGTAGGATAGTTCTATTGTACGGTGTGATCCTGGTCAGCACGGACTCAGTGGGCAGAACGGCCTGTTTCCGTGCTGTATCTCTAAAAGTCTCAAACACCTGGAGCACATGGCCCAGCCGGAGGACTGGACGGATTGGGTGCGGGATGCAACACCCGGTGAAAGCAGTTTCCCACAGTACTTGAGAAGTGTACAGGGCATGTGAACCATGGAGACACAGAGAGCACGGTTGGTGGAAAGGGTGCCCACTGGACTGGGGCTGGTGCAACTTTGTGTACAGTTACACACAACGACTGATGGCGAGAGACTTTCCACGAGGAGTCAGTCACGGCCACCATCAGTCAGTCACCTCAATGCCAGGACTGGCCCAGTGCCCTGCTCCAATCTGACAAAGAGCAGAAGATAGATGTTCATCCGTGTCTGACGTCATCCGTCCATCTATCTGGGTCTGCCTGCTGCACCGGCCGACCCTCTCCCTGCCCTCCCTCACTAATATGAATGAGAAGGTGGGAGATTACTGAGTGAGCAGTTCTACAGTACAGTTTAGTTTATTGTCACGTGTACTGAGGTACAGTGAAAAGCTTTTGTTGCGTGCTATCTAGTCAGCGGAAAGACAATACATGATTACAGTTGAGCCGTTTACAGTATTTAGATACATGACAAAGCACTAATGTTTCGTGCAAGGTAAGGCTAGCAAAATCCGATCAAGGATAGTCGGACTATGAGGTAGATAGCAGTTCAAGACTGCTTTGTGGTTATGGTAGGATGATTCAGTTGGCTGATAACAGCTGGGAAGAAACTGGCCCTGAATCAGTCTGAAGAAGGGTCTCGACCCGAAATGTCACCTACTCCTTCGCTCCATAGATGCTGCCTCACCCGCTGAGTTTCTTCAGCATTTTTTTGTCTCCCTTCTGAATCTGGAGATGTGTGTTTTCACACTCCTACATCTTTTGCCAGTCACCTCCAGCCAGGAGACTGTGGACTTACAACGAATAATAAATGTGTCCAATACGATGGGCTTTGGAGGTAAACTATAGAGGAGAACCTTTGCCTCGTGCACAATGCGGCTGAATATAATTCACACAGACAGCGCGAGAGACAGCAGATGGGAGAGAGAGACAATCTGACTTCAAGGTGTGTGCATCGGGGAATTGACAGACTCTTGTATGAAAACAATCTGCCTTTCTTTAGGCAGAGCAGATGAAAACATCGTATCCTCTTGCTCTGTGTGAGTTGGGGATGAGCCAGGACTTTGTATTCGTGGATATTGTGACCGAGGGATGGGGCTAAAACATCAGAGAGGTAGGTGTGTCGAGGAGGGTTGTGATGGTCCCTTGTGACACTGCCCAGGGAGCTGGGAGCTGGTGCTGATCATCGCAGTGTAGCCAGGTGGCGGCTACTGTATAATGAACTGGTGAGTTCATAAACAGTTTTAGTTAGTTTGAGTTTAGTTTATTGTCACGTGTATCGAGGTGCAGTGAAAAGCCTTTGTTGTCTGCAGACCAGTCAGCGGAAAGACAACACAAGATTACAATCGAGCCATCTGCAGTACAGATACATGATAAAGGGAATAACGTTTATAGACAATAGACAACAGTGCAGGAGTAGGCCATTCGGCCCGTCGAGCCAGCACCGCCATTCAATGTGATCATGGCTGATCATCCCCAATCAGTACCCCGTTCCTGCCGTCTCCCCATATCCCCTGACTCCGCTATTTTTAAGAGCCCTATCGAGCTCGCTCTCGAAAAGCTTCCAGAGAACCTGCCTCCACCGCTCTCTGAGGCAGAGAATTCCACAGACAGATAAACCTTATGCGTCCCTGGGCGGTAAAGTTTAGTGCAAGGTAAAGCCAGTAATGTCCGAGCAAGGAGGGTCCGAGGGAGATGGTAGTTCAGGACGACTCTCTGGTTGTGGTGGGATGGTTGAGGTGCCTGATGATAATGGTTGAGTGGAGCGCTGCCAACCAGTGCAGAACACAGATGACAATAAAACCTTCTGTGGGGAAGGTTTGAGGGAACATTGTACGATGCTAATCATTCCATTATTGCGCTGCGGCTTCTCCCTACCAGTCTGTTAGAGCTGCTGGAACCCAGCCCAGACAGCGATGAAATGTGTCCCTGTGCTGATTAAACGTCTCAGATTAAATTGGTTCACTATTTCTGAAGCCTTCCCTAAGGGCTGGAGGTTGACCACAAAGTGTACCTTGAATTCAAAGCAAACACTCCAGTCACCTTCCCTGGGGATCACCGAAGTGGGCAATGGAAATGTTCAGAGCAGCCATGGTTTCCAGAGTGAGAAGGATTTACAGCAGTAACTGTGTAGATGTCAGCGCGAGCTCAGTCCACTCGGCCCCTCGAGCCCTGCATCCCAACTCCATCCTCACGCCCCTCATTTCTCAAAAGATCGACATAAAATACTGGAGCAACTCAGCGGATCAGGCAGCATCTCTGGGAAAAAAAAGGAATAGGTGACGTTTCGGGTCGAGACCCTTCTTCAGATCCTTCTCACTCAGTCAAAAATAAATAATTATTTCAATCTTTCAAGTCTGAACATATTCAGTCACTGAACTTCCACTGACCCCAGGCCCAAAGCTCAGGCCCAAAGCTCAGGCCCAAAGCTCAGGCTCAAAGCTCAGGCCCAAAGCTCAGGCCCAAAGCTCAGGCCCAAAGCTCAGGCCCAAAGCTCAGGCCCAAATTATGAGAGGAACAACTTGTTCTCATGTGGAATGGAGATGTTAGAGAATGCTGACTGGAACATCAAAGGCTTATTGTTCAGGTTGGGGTCCTGTGACCAGGGGCTGCTATTGTTTGCTGTCTACAGTCACAATAGACAATAGACAATAGGTGCAGGAGTGGACCATTCGGTCCTTCGAGCCAGCACCGCTATTCAATATGATCATGGCAGATCATCCCCAATCAGTACCCCATTCCTGCCTTCTCCCCATATCCCCTGACTCCGCTGTTTTTAAGAGCCCTATCTAGCTCTCTCTTGAAAGCATCCAAAGAACCGGCCTCCACCGCCCTCTGAGGCAGAGAATTCCACAGACTCACCACTCTCTGTGAGAAAAAGTGTTTCCTCATCTCCGTTCTAAATGGCTTACTCCTTAGTCTTAAACTGCGGCCCCTGGTTCTGGACTTCCCCCAACATCGGGAACATGTTTCCTGCCTGTCTAGCGTGTCCAAACCCTTAACAATCTTTTGTTAACACGATTTCGATGAGAATGCAGTTGCGAGATGACACAAAAGTTGGCGGAATGGTGGCCCCCAACTCGTAGGTTTCAGTGTACAAGTTATACAGGAATTGTCAGAAGACGCTCCCTGAGAACATAGATCAGTACGGTACATGAACAGCCCCCAGCCCACAACGTCTGCCCAAACATGATGCCAAAACCATCACATATACCTGTACATAGGAATAGGAATATTTTATTCTCACATGATTAAGCACAGTGAGATACTTTGCTTGCATACACAATATATACAAATAGCAGCCACCTACGGCGCTACAAAGCTCGCTGGCATCTCTGGAGAAAAGGAATAGGTGATGCTTCGACTCGAGACCCTTCTTCATGACACGAAACGTCACCTATTCCATTTCTCCAGAGAAGCTGCATGATTGGGTTACTCCAGCATTTTGTGTCTATCTCCGATGTAAAGCAGCATCTGCAGTTCCTTCCTGCACAAGGCGTTCAGTA
Source organism: Okamejei kenojei (assembly GCA_035221665.1). Taxonomy (NCBI): domain Eukaryota; kingdom Metazoa; phylum Chordata; class Chondrichthyes; order Rajiformes; family Rajidae; genus Okamejei; species Okamejei kenojei. Next base: position 26,329,578 of record CM069159.1, on the reverse strand, counting down.
GTTGGGGGAGAGGAATGAAGGGGAACAACCTCTTGTGTGCGACACCCTGACATTGGCCCCGTGTCATTTCCAATCTGCCCATTTCTTGAAGTTCCTGACATGAACATTCGAATCCACACACACACACACACAAATACTTGGTAAAGAAATCTTGTTGAATTACAGAACCGAAGATGCTTGTTGATACTCAAAAGGACACAAAGTGTTGGAGTAACTCAGCATCTTGGAAAATATGGACGGGTGACGTTTTTCGGGTCGGGACCCTTTTTCAGACTCATTCAGAAAGAAGGGGAGGTTGTTGTTTTTTTAACAAACACTGCCTTTTCCTGCTGGTGCTGACTATCTCACTGGCTGGAGGCAGTGTCACAGACTCTGACTGTATGTTTAAATACATTGCTGGCATTGATTTGCTGCTGCTCTCCTCCTGGAGATGGCTCGGTCCACAGAAGGCAGCAGTCGCTTCTGCCAATCCACACAGCTCTGACGCACAAAGGCATTCTTTTCAGGGAAGCGAAAAGGTAGAAGGTGGAACATTATTGGAACAGCCGGGAGGTGTTGTCGATGATCGCTTGCTGTGACCGATTGGGAACAAAGATAAGGGGCACAATGAGAGTCGCGTACACACAGCTGGGCTGCACGGAGACGGGACGGCAAGGTTGGCTTGGTGACGTCCACCAAACGGCCCCGGGCAGGCCAAAGAACGTCAGCCAACACACTGGCGCCAACAACTGACCCTTTCACATCCCCTCCCAGTCCCCAAGCTGATGACTGTGCCTATCTTTAAGGTTCATTTCACAAGCTCAAAGAACACCGGTTCCAGCATTTAACAACACTATTCATTGACATCAAAACAATTGTCCCGCTGAGTTACTCCAGCTTTTTGTGTCCATCTTCGGTTTAAACCAGCAACTGCAGTTCGTTCCTACACAATTCTTTATAGGAAGGTTTCCTCCGTGGGGGCAAATATCAAAGAACATAGAACAATACAGCACAGAAACAGGCCCTTCGGCCCGTAGTATCTGTGCAGACCATAATTACAAAATAAACTAATCTCGTCTGCCTGCACATGATCCATATGCGCCCATTCTCTGCATATCCATGTGCCCATCTAAACGAACCATTATGGTATCTACCTCCAGCACTATTCCAGGCAGCATGTTCCAGACCCCCATCACTCTGTGTACAAAACTCGCCCCACACATCTTCATTAAACCTCCCCCCTCTCACCTTATATCCTTGCCTTCTAGTGTTGGACGTTTCCACCGTGGGAAAAAGGTCTGACTGTCTACCTTCCCTATGCCTCTTGTGTTTACTTTCATCGTGGTCTCCCAACCTCTGATATTCCAAAGAAAACCATCCAAGCCCATCCAATCTTTCGGATAATCAGCTAAATTGCAATCACTGGTTTGGCCAAGGTGAAAGTTTTAAAAAGTGTTGTACCCATTTACATAAAATGAACGGGTCGATTGGCCTTCCATGTCTGTGCTGATGGTGATGCTAATTTAAACCAATCTCCTCTGCCTGCACGATCCATATCCACCATTCCTGTCCGGTCGCCTATTCCTTCTCTCCATAGATACTGCCTCACCCGCAGAGCTTCTCCAGCATTTTTGACTACCTGAGACAGTTCTGTCACACACCATCACAAATTGCAAATATATCTATGTCGCTTGGTATTCATGGGATAGAAATCCTTAAATTCCTATCAACACCACCCAGGAGGAGCGTGCTTCTCAGGTGGGTTGCAGTAGTCAATAGCAACCTTCTCTTCAAGCACACTTCAGGAAGGGAAATCAATGTTGGCCTTGTTAGCTGGAGATGCCACCACGAAGAATGGATCAAACTGAATGGAATGACTAGAGCAATTTTCATTTCAGCCTGCATGTTCCCCAGGCAAGCCTGGCCCTTGTTGCAGGAAGGAACTGCAGATGCTGGTTTACACCAAAGATAGACTCAGCGGGTCAGGCAGCATCTCCGGAGAGAAGGAATAAGCGACGTTTCGGGCCGAGACCCTGCTTCAGGCTGAGCCTGTCCCCTGGGTTAATTTACCGAGCGAGTTCCTCTCCTCAACATGACCAGAGCATGGGGGTCCCACCTTGCAGCCCATTTTCTCCATGGGTCCATGAGCCCAGAAGGACAGAGCTAATGGGCCTGCCCCGTCATAGAATGATAGTTTGGTACAACGCTCAGTTTTTATTGGTGAAACATATTTAACCGCACGTTTTAAGTAATCCAAGAGTTAACAGCCTTGTTGGAGAGGTGTGGTGATAAATGGTTGCCAATCTGATGTAGAATCCCAAATAATTCCATTCACACTCACGATCCAATGACGTCAGCTGTTGTTCAAAAATATAATCATTGTCCCACTTTCTAAACTAAAGGAAATGTAGCATGAAAATATTATAATTTATAGATGTGATTCCCACAATGTGTCAGTGTTTTGATTAAAGATTGATGTCGGATTCGTTGACTGATTACTTCAAACAGATCCTCCGACATGGCAAAGTGACCCAAAGGCACAATCCCTTTATCTGGTGCATAAGACATTGCAGGGACAATATCAATCCTGACAGGGCATCAGGGAGCTACGGTACGTTAGGGGGAAGGAACGTGATCTAATCAGTGTAGGAAAGAACTGCAGCTGCTGGTTTAAATCGAGGATAGACGCAAAATGCTGGAGTAACTCAGCGGGACAGGCAGCATCTCTGGGGAGAAGGAATGGGTGACGTTTCGGGTCGAGACCCTCCCTCAGACTTTATCTAATCTCAGATCTAATCAATACTGTGTACACATATTGTAATTCTCCTTCATTCACCAGTGACTGAGGAAGGAGCATTATATTAAATCGCGCCCCTAACTTCGGATACAATTTTAGGTGAAGAGAAATTGAGTGCAGCCAGCAACCTATTAAGACTGCGCACTAGTCCTGTATGGCTAAGCAACACTTTCAGTTTTGACCTTGGATCGGTTGGACGCAGGGAAGCTGATTTTCCCATTAAGTCTTTTACTGGCTCAATAACTGTGCAGACTCAGAGATTTGATGTGCGTCATTGCCACACAGTGTAATAAAGGCAAGTTCCCACTGGACCAGACCCCTGCTCCCACTTCATTCTATTCCTCCACTATCTTTTAATTGACACTGATTCACCACAGCGGCCAGTAATAACCAAGGCAGCAAACTCTCCGGGAAACCCATTGTATCCCATTAACAGGCAGACTTCCCATCAGAGCCACACAATTCAATTCTCTTCCACTCCAGCCTATCATGAGATTCATGAAACACATGATAGATTCTTGCCTTGTCTGAAAAATAAAATCACATTTTTAGGATTAAAACTACGTAATCAATCCGGTCCTATTCGTTCCCATGTCAGTCACTGCATTTAGCAGACAAAGGGATTGCCTTTGCTTGGCATTGACTGGAAATATTTTATTCTGCAACTTTTCACCCTCTTTTCCTGAAGCGTTGACACATACAACCTGCGAGACTCAGAGATCTCTAACCAACGGCTTCGCATTCCTCTCCAACAAGCTGTGCTCTGAACAGGTTTGTGACCCAGTTAGTTGCCCCAGATCTCCCTGTAAAATGTTGTAGATGGTCCATTCCCACACCCTGGGTAACAGACTGTGCATTTACCCTCTCTATTCCCCTCATGATCCTATACACCTCAATAAGATTTAAGGGCCTGTCCCACTTTCCCGAGTTACTCACGGATTCTCCCAAGTTTTCCCCTTGATTCAAATTCGGAGAATGTCCGTAACTAATCCGTTGGAGGTACTCGGGGCTATTTTTTTTAACTCGTGGACATTTTTCAACAGGCCGAAAAAACGTCCTGACTTACCTGATGCCCTGAGTACCTACGGCTGGCATAACGAGCCACTACGATATATCCACGGACTCCTACGGCATCCTACGGACTCGTTACGGGCATTCTCCAAGTCTGAATCAAGGGGGAAACTCGGGCGAATTCGTGAGTAACTCGGGAAAGTGGGACAGGCCCTTAACCCTCAGCCTCCTGCACTCCAAGGACTAAAGTCTTAACCTGTCCAACCTCCCCGTTTAGCTCAGGCCCTCGGGTCCTGGCAACATACTTGTAAAACATACACAAAGGTGCCTTCTAGTGTAATGAGTGTTGGGACAGTTTTACACAAGACATCATTAACAGAAGCACAATGCTTTGTTCTGTGCAACAGGACAGGTTAATCTTTAACCAGATGCATTCTTGCTGAAAGTTTACAAGGGTCAGACTTGAGAAACTATTAACTACTCCTGGATGATCCCTGGAATTACACATCTCCAGCCAAGAAGTTCATGCTGTGAGCTTCCTCCACACCTCCTCCACAGTTTCATGGCCAAACCAGCTCTGATTTGTTCTGTACCTCTTCATACCTCTAGTTTCCCGCTCCCCTGACTCTCAGTCTGCAGAGGATTTTGACCCGAATCATCACCTATTCCTTTTCTCCAGAGATGCTGCCTGACCCGTTTGAGTTACTCCAGCCTTTTGTCTCTATCTGCTGGGTTAATTGGATAAAAGAAATCCCACACTAGAACAAAGCACAAAGCGCTGGACTACTCAACGGGTCAGGCAGCATCTGTAGGTGATGTTTTAGTTTAATTTAGCTTACCGATACAGCATGGAAACAGGCCCGTCGGTGCACCGAGTCCGCACTGGTCAGCAATCCCCGTACAGGAACACTATCCGACACACACTAGGGACAATTTACAATTTACACAAGTCAATATATCTACAAACCTGTACATCTTTGGAGTGTGGGAGGAAACCGGAGCACCCGGAGAAAACCCACGCAGATCATGGGGAGAACGTACAAACTCCGTACAGGCAGCACCCGTAGTCAGGATCGAACCCGGGTCTCTGGTGCTGTGAGGCAGCAACTCCACCACTGCGCCCGTGGGTCACAACCCTTCTCCAATCCTGAATGAGAGGAGTTTCTCATGGTGTCTGGCCAATGTTTACGCTTCAATCAACATTAGTAAACTACAAACATCAGAAAATCTACAAAATTGCCAAATAAATCCTGATAAAGTCCTGCTCTAATCCGTTCCCACTGCTACACACTCAGGGAGTCACTTTTCACTATCCAATGGTCACTCACTAACCTTCTGATCTGTGAAGTCCCCAGCATCTGAATCTTAGTGCAAATCCATTAGTTTAGTTTAGTTTCATTTAGAGATACAGCACGGAAACAGGCCCTTCAGCCCACCGGGTCTGCGCCAACCAGCGATCCCCGTACACTAGCACCATCCTACACACTAGGGGCAATTTACAATCTTTACCAAAGCCAATTAACCCACAAACCTGTACATCTTCGGAGTGTTGGAGAAAACTGGAGCACCCGGAGAAAAGCCAGGTAGCCACCGGGAGAACGTACAAACTCCGTTCAGTCAGCACCCGTAGTCAGGGTCGAACCTGGGTCTCTGGCGCTGTCAGGCAGCAACCCCACGGCTGCTTCACCGTGCCACGCCAATAACATCCAAACATTGTGTATCATGTTTTACAGTCTGTGACATACACCAGACGTATCTCACTGGCTTCATGATTGGAATGTAGGAAATATGGCAGAGAATGTGCTTGAAGCTCCCACTAACAGCTGTGAGGCTCTGGATGGGTAAAGAAGGCATATGATATGCTTGCCTTCATCAGTCGGGACGTTTGAGTCAAGATGTCATGATACAGCTTTACAGGGCTTCGCTTAGGTCGCATGTGGAGTATTGCATGCAGTTCTGGTCGCCCCATTACAGAAAGGATGTGGAGGTTGGAGAGGGTGCAGAGGAGGTTACGAGATTGATCCCTGGGATGGCGGGACTGTCATATGAGGAAAGATTGAAAAGACTAGGTTTGTATTCACTGGAGTTTAGAAGGATGAGGGGGGGGGATCTTATAGAAACATATAAAATTATAAAAAGACTGGACAAGCTAGATGCATTGTTCCCAATGTTGGGTGAGTCCAGAACCAGGGGCCACAATCTTGGAATAAAGGGGAGGTCATTTAAGACTGAGGTGAGAAAAAACTTTTTTACCCAGAGAGTTGTGAATTTATGGAATTCCCTGCCACAGAGGGCAGTGGAGGCCAAATCACTGGATGGATTTAAGAGAGAGTTGGATAGAGCTCTAGGGGCTAGTGGAGTCAAGGGATATGGGGAGAAGGCAGGCACGGGTTATTGATAGCAGACGATCAGCCATGATCACAATGAATGGCGGTGCTGGCTCGAAGGGCCGAATGGCCTCCTCTTGCACCTATTTTCTATGTTTCTATGTTTACCAGAATGATGCCTGGATTAGGAAGTGTTAGCTACAGGGAGAGGTTGGACAGACTTGGACTATTTCTGAACCTTCTGAATTTTGTACTCTGCATATCGCCAACTTGGACAATTGTACATTTTTATCAAGCCAATTAACCAAGCCAATTAACCTACAAACCTGTACGTCTTTGGAGTGTGGGAGGAAACCGAAGATCTCAGAGAAAACCCACGTGGTCACGGGGAGAACATTCAAACTCCGTACAGACAGCACCCGTAGTCGGGATCGAACCCGGGTCTCTGGAGCTGCATTTTGCTGTGAGGCAGCAACTCTACCGCTGCACCAGCGTGAGTGTCAGAGGCTGAGGGGAGACCTGATAGAAGGGTATAAAATTATGAGAGTCATAGATAATAGAGTAGATAGTCAAAACCGTTTTCACAGAATTGAAAAGTCAAATACAAGAGGGCATAATTTTAAGGTGAGGGGGACAAAGTTTCAGAGAGGTGCGGGTGAAGTTTTTACAGACAGGGTGGTGGGTGCCTGGAATCCACTGCCAGGTGGCAAGTAGATAGGCACTTGGATGTGCTGGGAATAGAAGGATATGGATCACTGTTGCTCGAAGGGTGCTCTTCGGTCGGAATGGAGCGGAGCCTTACATCGCCCCGTGCGGCTTTAACGGCCGCAGGACTTGCCATCGCCCGCCGGGGGCTTTAACATCCGGAAGAATGGAGTGCAGGGGAGAGACAAGACTTTCATCACAGTGAGGAGGAGATTCGCTGTGATGGATGTTTGTGTAAATTGTGTTGGTGTGTGTCTTGGCGCTTTTCTTGTTGTATGACTGCAGAAACCAAATTTTGTTTGAACTTCATTTGAGGTTCAAATGACAATAAATAAATTGTATTGTAGATTAATTTGATCTCTGGAATTTAACTTCCCCATTTGCTGCAGTCCAACCTAAAGTGTGATCTTCAGATGAATAGGGCGGAGAGTGAAGGAGGCACAGAGCCCGTGAGTCAGTTGCAGGGACATAGATCCACAGTCAGGCAACCCTGTTCTCAACAAACACAGTGAACAGATCACCAGACACAACACAGGGAAACTCTGGTTCAGGCTTCAACGTTGGGATTTGTTTATTTTTGTGACTAACATAAGTTAAAGTATCGTGATGAATAGTTATCCCTCCCAACAATTCAGTTTGTTTCCAGGGATACGTCCGTGCCCGGGTGCGGTTAGAAAGGGAATACGCCCTGTCCACGGGCACCCTGACGGAGTTCCGGGACCGCTGGGCACCGCAGGGTGTTGAATGTATCCGCAATAAGGATTGTATCATAGTTGTGTAGTAGTTTATTATGGATATGTGTTAGTATTGTATTATGGTGGTGGGTTCTGGCTTGTTTCATTGTAGTGTAAATATTATTTTTTAATAATTGAATAAATTTTTTGATTAAAAAAACCCAATTCAGTTCATGTTGTATTTTTGCAGCCAGTTGACTAATTACCCCATAAAGACCTTCAGAGAGTTGACTCACCTCACCTTCTCACCACAAGCACTAACCTGCCAAAAGTCAAAGTTACACTTGGACAGATTCATCGATGGGAGGGGTTTTGGGAGATGCAAGTGGGGCCTGCTTGGTCAAGGTGGGCGGGTTGGGCTGAATGGGCCTGTTTCCATGCTGTATGACTCTACCATCTGCTGTCGTGTCTAGTAGAATGTGCTGGGGATTCTAGCGATGAGGATGTTACATTTGCCGAATGCTCCTGCAGGAGTTGCTCACAGAGCAATGATCTTAACTCGTCTCAGTGAAAGATCCCGTCTGAGGTAAAGAATCAAGACACTAGTATTGGAATCACATCTTGTGTATGTAGTGTCCAGCACTCAAGCACTGTACAAGATGGAACAGACCCTCACCACCTCTAGGAGAAGCCACACGTGGACAATGGTGGACATCGCCCGGTCCATCAGTGTTGCTAACCTCCCCACTATCGAAGAGCCTATGGGAAGGGCTGCCTCAAGAAAGCAGCTAATATCAAAGACTGACACCACCCTGTCCAGGAACTCATCTCGCTGCTACCATCGGGAAGAAAGTACAGGAGCCTGAGAACTGCGACCTCCAGGTTCAAGAACAGCTTAGCGTCAACGAGTCATACAGCGTGGAAACAAACCTTCCGGCCCAACTTGCCCACATCAGCCAACATGTCCCAGCTGCACTACACTACACTAAACTACATTAGTCCCACCTCCCGGCATTTAGCCCACATCCCCCCAAACCTGTCCAATCCATACTTATTTCTTCCACCAACCATCAGGCTCCTGAACCACGTTACACAACATTAACTACATCCCTACCTCAACACCAAACTACTACGGCCTTTGCAACAGGCTTCACTGCATAATTCAGTTTGCACTAGTACGGTTGGGCTACCCAGTCTAACAGATAATTTATTGTATTATTGAATATTGTGTATTTATCTTTCACATCGTTGCGATAAGGGACCTGTAAAGCTGCAGCAAGTAATGTCATTGTTCCATTGTCCCACTCACGACTCTCTCCCAACATGTTTCTTTGGCTCATAACATTGATCTGCTCCGGTAGTCAAGTTTTAAATCCAACAGGATCATTTTTTTTAACAGTGTTCAATTATGAAATGTAGTTAAAATGTATTAAAAGTTTATGGGTTTACTTAGAGAGGTTCATATCTTGTAATGTTTAATATTGTAAGACTGGGAATTTGCAAAGCACTTTATAGAAGACAAATTTTCTATTCAAACTATCAACAGGAATTTTATGGTCCTGATATCTTGCCTCGATAGGTCTTAATGGTGTAAGATTAACCGACAAGCAGCAGTGGGAATGGGATTGTGTCTGTGCTGTTCACGTTCCAGAACCTTCCGCAAAGCTCAGCAGAATGATGATAAGTGAAATGTATGAACAGCACATGTCTGTGTAGTTGTCTGTGTTGGCCGCTGAGCAGTAGAATATCATGTTCATAAGTTTATGTGATAGGAGCAGAATTAGACCATTCGGCCCATCATGTCTACTCCGCCATTAAATTATGGCTGATCTTTCTCTCCCTCTTAACCCCTTTCTCTTGCCTCCTCCCCATAACCCCTGTTCGAATCCAGAATCTGTCTATCTCTGCCTTAAAAATATCCATTGACAGCCTCCACGGCATTCTGTGGCAATGAATTCCACAGATTCTCCACCCTCTGACTAAATAAATTCCTCCTCATCTCCTTCCTAAAGGAACGTCCTTTAATTCTGAGGTTATGACCACTGGACCTGGACATTCCCACTAGTGGGCAAATCCTCTCCACATCCACTCTATCCAGGCCTTTAACACAGGCAGGAAAGGCAGGGATCAGTTGCTAATATCTTCCCTGTTATGACTAATCGTGGTTGACGCAGACCTCAGAACATCGAGGGAAGATCACGCCCAAGAGCTGTTTGTAAATTAGTGTCATAGAACCGGGACCATCTGTTTAGCTCTCGATGGATTCTGTGGGAGGGACGGGGATATGTCACGCTACTGCCTGGCACCTACTTGGGGCCACTAAAGACAGACAGAGAAATCTTCCATGTTCAGAGTTCACTCAACTTTTAGAAGGATGAGAGGGAATCTCATTTAAACATATAAGATTGTTAAGGGTTTGGGCACATTAGAGGCAGGAAACATGATCTCGATGTTGGGGGAGTCCAGAACCAGGGGCCACAGTTTAAGAATAAGGAGTAGGCCATTTAGAACGAAGACGAGGAAACACTTTTTCTCACAGAGAGTGGTGAGTCTGTAAAATTCTCTGCCTAAGAGGGCGGTGGAGGCAGGTTCTCTGGATGCTTTCAAGAGAGAGCTAGATAGGGCTCTTAAAAATAGCGGAGTCAGGGGATATGGAGAGAAGGCAGGAACGGGGTATGGTCACATTGAATGGTGGCATTGGCCCGAAGGGCCAAATGGCCTACTCCTGCACCTGTTGTCTATTGTCTATTAACTACCCACTTTAACTTGGTCATTGTTAAAACCTTCAATTTCTTAAGGGTAAATATCACCAGCAATTTGTCCAGTTTGAAACAATGGCCAAGACAGCACACCACTCCTCTACTTCCTCAGGCTTGTTGGTTAATTGGGTTTGATTAAAAAGTGTAAATTGTCACTAGTGTGTTGGATAGGACTAGTGTACGGTGGTTGGAGGAGGATAATACCAATGGATTACACGCATAAAATGGATCTTGGCTGCTACAGGACGGTAAAATGGCATTTACGTAGATTTGGACGCTGCACGGCACCAGCATCACGGGTTCAGTCCCGACCACCAGTGCAGTCTGTGTGGAGTTTGCATGTTCTCCGTCACCGCGTGGGTTTCCCTGGGTACTCTGGTTACGTCACACACCCATAGACGTAGTTTAGTAGGTTAATTGGTCACCGTACGTTGCGGTATTGTTTCAGTAAGTGGGAGTGTCCAGAAGAGTTGATGGGAATGTGGGGAGAATAAATAAATCAATAGGATTGATGTAGGATTAGTATCGACGAGTACTCGTACAAAGGACCTGTGACGATGCTGCTGTACCTGACTCCACAGTGCGGTCACTGTATTTGATTACAGGGGAACTACTAACTATCCCCACCCTGGTCGGTAATAACACCATCACCGTAAGCGCACAGTGGCAGAATGCCCCCAGGCGGCACGGTGGCGCAGGGGTAGAGTTGCTGCCTTACAGCGAATGCAGCGCCGGAGACCCGGGTTCGATTCCGACTACGGGTGCTGTCTGTATGGAGTTTGTACGTTCTCCCCATGGCCTGCATGGGTTTTCTCCGAGATCTTCGGTTTACTCCCACTCTCCAAAGACGTCCAGGCTTGTAGGTAAATTGGCTTGGTATAAGTGTAAACTGTCCCTCATGTGTGCAGGTTGTGTTAATGTGCAGGGAACGCTGGTCAGAGCGGACTCGGTGGGCAGAAGGGCCTGTTTCCGCGCTGTATCTCTAAACTAAACTAAACTGAACTAAATGCGCTGCTGGGTGGCAGAGAGCTTCCAGGAGGTACTGTGGGGGCCGTACGACCCAGCAAGCCGCACAAAACAAGGAAGGACTTAGCGGGCCAGGCTGCCAAGAGCAGAGGGCCACCGAGAGCAAGCAACCCAGTGGGCTGCGTGGCCAAGATCGAGGGGCCCTGCAGGGCCCCGCCAAAAACAAAGAGGGACACCGTGAGGTGGAGCTGAGAAGAGAGAGACCCGGAGCCAGAAACACGGCGACTCTTTGTGTACTGCAGGGTGCAGTCTGGGTGTTTGGTTTTACCGGATTGTATGGAAAAACAAAGAATTTCATTGCACGTAGCTACACGTGACAATACAGTATCATTGAATCATTGGTTCACATTTTTTTGTAGAAAGGATTATTTACAACAACCCCGCCCCTGAGGGATTAATGTTACATATATTTAAAGGATAAGCCTGTGAGGATGACCATGTTGGTGCAAGTGTAAGTACAGATAATATTTAGATCTATGGATGTAGGTAGGCAGCTGGGAGCTGCCCTCTGTGACTCAATGTGAATGACAAGGATGTATACACCAGACTCCAGCTGAGAATTTTACTTTTAAAGTCTGCTGAACATGTGATATTATAAATTTGTGTGGTTGTCAGATATTTGGATGGAACTCTTGGTTTCAATAACAAGGATCAGTTGCTCGTGCACAAGTTCTGAATTAAGCCGGCTTCTTAATTACAGGATCAGTTTCATTTGAGTGAATGACACGGGTTTAAACACAGCAAATCATTTTAACTTGTTCAAAATATTTAAATATACATACAGATTGACATTCCCTGCACTGCCACGGTACAGCATTGTGTTAGACACAACATGCTGGAGTAAATTCAGCAGGACAGGCAGCATCTCTGCAGAGAAGGAATGGGTGACATTTCGGGTCGAGACCCTTAGTCAGACTTCTTGACCTGAAACGCCAACCACTTCTTCTCTCCAGAGAGGCTGCCTGTCCCGTTGAGTTATTCCAGCATTTTGTATCTATCTTCAGTTTAAACCAGCGTCTGAAGAAGGGCTTTGGCCTGAAATGTTGCCTATTTCATGTCTACCTTTGATTGTCTTACTTTTTTTCATTTATATTCCATTTATTTTTTCATTTCTGCCACCTAGGCCTATGCTTTGTTCCAGGGATCGGAAATAATGACAAAATGATTAATACATTGTTACTACATCCCAAATTATTTCAGAGTCATTCTATTTTTGCAATGTACTCATTCATAAATTCTTAAGTTGTAGGAGCAGAATTAGGCCGTTCAGCCCATCGTCTATTCTGCCATTCAATCATGGTTGATCTATCTTTCTCTCTCAATCACATTATCCTGCCTTCTCCACATAACCCCTCACAACCTTATAATCAAGAATCTGTCAATCTCCACCTTAAAAAAATCCATTGACTTGGCCTCCACAGTCTCCTGTGGCAATTAGTTGCACAGATTCACCACTCTCTGACTAAAAAATTCCTCCTCATCTCCATTCTAAAGGTGTCAAACATAGCAAGTTTGAACTTGCAAGTCCAATGCAAAATAGGGTACATTATATCAGGGCAAGAGAAAACACAACATCCTTCTTTAAAACCGTAAACTGCAACCTCAGTTTTGTAACTCCGAATTGTCAACATTCCCTGCACTGTCTCGGTACAGCATTGTGTTAGACACAAAATGCTGGAGTAACTCAGCGGGACAGGCAGCATCTCTGGATAGAAGGAATGGGTGACATTTCGGGTCGAGACCCTTAGTCAGACTTCTTGACCTGAAACGCCAACCATTCCTTCTCTCCAGAGAGGCTGTCTGTCCCGTTGAGTTACTCCAGTATTTTGCATCTATCTTCAGTTTAAACCAGTGTCTGCAGTACCATCCCATGCAGGATTGTGTTGTCAACTTTAACTCATCCACCAGACAATGTGCTGCCAATTTGGATTTCAGAAGGTCAGGCAACGTCTGTGGAGGGGATGGACAGACACTATTTCAGGTCGAGATCCTTCTTCAGACAAGCAAGTGATGGCCTTCCCAATCACCTGCTTCTTTTGGCCATCCCAACAGTGACAGGATGTGAAGCCATTGTTGCCTTGTTGAACTACTAACTGCGTACGGTAAATGGTGATCAATGTAGAACAGTGCACCAGCAGCACAGGAGGTGATTGGTCTGTGGACTGTCTCCCAATTTAGCCTTGTTCTTGTGTTCATGAACTAATTTGGAAGGTGCTCAGTGTAAATCACATTGGCCAGAGTGCAGTCAATGATGTGCCAGATTGAAAAGGACAGCGTTTCCTTCCCTTGTGGGCACCAGTAAAGAGGTGGATTTTACAAACATACTGGACCAACCTGGTCACCATTGTTCGCATTCATTCTTTATTGTGGATATAGATAATTGAAGATAGACTGAAGAAGGGTCTCAACCCAAAACGTCACCCATTCCTTCTATCCAGAGATGCTGCCTGTCCCGCTGAGTTACTCCATCATTTTGTGTCTATCTATAAATAATTGAATTTAAGTTGGCGGAGGGAGAAAGGGAGAAACAAGTAGTGTTTGAGATCAAGAGAGTGAATGCACTGTAACGTGGGCAGGGAGAGGATGATATGCAGCTCAAACTCAAAGACATTTAGGCCAAGTAACCTCCTCTAATACATTCTGTGTGAATGCAGAAAATAACAATTCTAAATTCTAAATAGTTAAACTTTCTCAATGAGTATTGATGTCACTTTATTCGGGAAAGTTGGCTTGGTGACTAATACTGATCGTAGGTAAGAATCATCTCTAATTCCCTGTTTAATTTACACACTAAATGGATGCACATGAGACTATGATGAAGCCACAATGTGGTGAATATGAGATTAGTCTCCTGACAGCCTGATTATTCCGTATTGTATGAAGAGATGAATAAAGAACTCTTGAACTAAGAAAGACAAATGAACCATAACTTATCCTTGTGTAAGCACTATCAACTTAGCTTCATAATAAAGTACATCTTCAAACAATCAAATGAGTCAGATTTGTAGTGGTATTTTATAGAGATCAGGAGATCAGATCTAAAGCCATTCCGATTCCACCAAAATTCAGCACTTGAGTTATTTTTAAATGGTAAACATGTACCTGATGATACAATGCAGAACGACAGGATCTGTACAAAGAAATTAAAAGGACCAGAGCAGACAGCTAGATGCCTCTAAGGGCCATGAGGCAATTAGGAGAAACACAGCAGTAATTTGCAAAGCTATTTCCTCCCACAGAATAGGAGACCTATTGATAGTTAACTAAAAAAGTAAACAGTTGAAAATGCAGAGGAGTTTAATTATTACATATTCATTGGTTTGGATGTCAAACTAAGAGAAAACAATCAGTGCAAATAAATGAAAAATGCAAAGGACCATATAGTGTGGAGTTGCTGTTCTGAACTCATTCCGGAGTGAAGGCATTGAAATACATTCCTGTTTAAACAAGACTTCTATATTTCAAAGTGCTTCATGTGAAGATCAATGCAGATTTTCAGTGGTTGAGCTGACATTTTGCACTTAAGGTAGTCACTGCCAGACTGAAAGTACCGCAGAATAACTCCATCTCATCAGATTTCATTCACCAGCCACAGCAGTGAGCCTTCTGCCTGCCTTCTGATACAAAGGCCATTTTATCACCATGGCAACAGACTGTCTGCAACTACTGCCTCAGTATAGTTTATGGACGGAGAAATTCGATTCAAAACAATTTTGCTTGTATGTCACGCGATCCATGGCGAGTTGGATTGAAAATTGCTTGGGTCTTAAAAGAGGGTAGAGGTGGGAGATTCAGTGGCTAAAGCATGCGACCAGTGGTGTGCTGCAGAGATGGGTCCTCTGGTGCTTATGATAAATATGTGCGTGTGTATATTATATTTATATATATATATATATATATATATATATGTAGATAGATATAGATAGACAGACACACACACACATATATATATTTTATCTATCTATATACACATGCACATATATATGCACACATATATCTATATTACTAAAATTAAGATCTTGATCGCTTTTGACTCACTGTGATGTGATTTCCGAGAGAACGCCACCACTGACGGCCGACATTTTTGACCACCTTGCTCAGAGCCACCTCCGCAGGACTGGACCATAGGAGTTTTTCCATCGATGAAAAATCAGAGATATTAATGTTTTTTATAAATTGCAATTCTCTCTGCTGCCCCTGCTGGTGGAGGAGGGAGGGACTATAAAAACCCGAAATGGTGTGCCTCACTCAGTCTCTGCAAGATAGAGGAAGCAAGAGGGTCACGTCTCTCTGAACTCTGAATAATACTGAACACATGTCTACTCAACTGTGTGCCCTTAATGTGGTTTGAAAATGAAAATGTAGTTGGTTTGAAGTAAAAATGCACTGCAAAGGGTTGTTTGGGGTTTTTGGGTTGAAGTAAAAAGGCACTGCAAAGGGTTGTTTGGGGTTTTTGGGTTGAAGTAAAAAGGCACTGCAAAGCGTTGTTTGTCTAAACTTGACAACTTCCTGTTTGCACTATATTGATTTTAGATAAAATGCTACCACTTACGGCTGTGATTTTTGGCCATCTTACTCAGTCCCCCTACGCTCATCAGGTGCAGAGGATTCTTCCCATCAATGAAAAATAAAAGTGTTATTAGTGTTTAAAAAATGTTGAGAATCTCTCTCCTGTCAATTATGGCATGAAGGCCACACCTTTTCCGGTGGGAGGGGGAGGGATTATAAAACCCGGAAGTGTGGGTGTGGCTCAGTCTCTGCATGATGGGGGAGAGGTCATGACTCTGTCTGAGCTGTGAATCAACTGAACACACTGAATGTCAATTGAACTGTGAGTGTGGTGTTTTGTGTGGTTTTATGGTGGTTCGCCCTGCTTGAAATGGTATGAAACTGCATTTTAATGTGGTGGCCTTGCACCCTGCTTGAAATGGTATGAAACTGCACTTGAATTTGGTGGCCTTGTACCCTGCTTGAAGTGGTATGAATGCACTTGAATTTGGTGGCCTTGCACCCTGCTTGAAGGGGTATGAAACTGCACTTGAATTTGGTGGCCTTGCACCCTGCTTGAAGTGGTTGGAAACTGCACTTGAATTCGGTGGCCTTGCACCCTGCTTGAAATGGTAGGAAAATGGATTTGAATTTGGTGACCTTGCACTCTGCTTGCAATGAAATTTCAAGGAATAGCCATGCCCACCCGCCGTGAGTGAGCTGCCAGCACATCATGCTTGAGGGACTGAGCTGTCACCCCAAGAATCCATTTGGCCCACAATGTCCATACTAGCCCTGTGGAGACCAGTAGTCCCTGCAGCCAACAACACCCATACCAGCACTCCAAAAGCCCCCCCCCCCCACCAATATTAGAACACAGCAGTTGTGCATCATGGTTGTTTTAGTTCAATGATTTTGGGGAGGGTTGGGCAGTGGACTGTGTTCTCTCTCTCTCAAGCATACTTTAACCTGGCCGTTCCATATCATTGCAACCGAGATTCTGGTTTGTATTTTGGTTTATTTGTTTGACAGGATGATTTAGATAAGCCTCTGGCAGTAAACAGGATATGCACCTTTAGCTGCTGATGTTCCAATTCAACTTTATTTCGTATGAAACCACAACATTAAAGTAAAATCCAAAATTGACAATTTGTTGTGGAGTGGAAAGGGAGGGAGGAAAGATATTCTATTGACTCTCTCTCTCTCTCTGTTCAGGACCAGCATATTCCTGTTAGTGAAGGGCAAGGCTGGCAAGATCAGATTCCTGTTTGATGAAGATTACTGAGGCTCTGATCAAGAAAAAGGTATATAGGGTAGAGAAGGTATAGAAAACGGTGTAGGTTATTGGGATGAAACAAATACCAGAGGATCTGAAGGGCGCTATTTCCCACAGGGTGGTGGGTACATGGAATGAGCTGCCAGAGGAAATATTAGAAACTTGAACGTCATTTAGACAGTAGATGAATACAAAAGATTTAGGTTATGCACCAAATAAGACAAGTGAGCACCCATTTCTGTAGCTGATCTATATCCCGCTGTATACATCGACAACCTTTACGTCTGCAACCTCAGCAATCTTGGAGTCACCTGCAAACTTACAAACCCATGTGTTAAAGAAGGAACTGCAGATGCTGGAGAATCGAGGGTACACAAAAGGCTGGAGAAACTCAGCAGGTGTTCCCTAGATGCTGCTTCTGAAACCAGCTGAGTTTCTCCAGCCTTTTGTGTACCAACTTACAAACCCATCTACGTTTATGCCCTAGTCATTTATATGTATCACAAAACAGCACCCACCACCCTGTGTGTAAAATAGTTTGTCTCGCACATGCCCTTCAAACATTTCCTTTTTTACCTTAAAAGCTATGCCCTTTATTCTTTAATATTTCCAACAAGGGAAAATATATATGTTTAATTTCATCACATGATGTGGGGCTCATTGACATACATGGAACAAACATGCTCTTCGGCCCATAATATGTGCTAAACATGACTCCAAGACCAACCCTCATCTACCTGTACATAATCCACACCACTTAATTACCTGCATATTCATGTGCCTATCAAAAATTCTCTTAAATGCCATTACCATATCCATTTCCACCGGCACCTCTTGTAACACGTTCCAAGCAGTCAAAAATAAGTGTCCCTCACATCTCCTTTATCCCTCTCACCTTAAAACCATACTCTCTAGTATTTGATATTTCCATACCGGGAAATAGATTGACTGTCTAACATATCTATGCCTCATCATTTTTATATACTTCTCTATTACATCTCCCTGCAACCTATGACTTTGACATTTTTCATTATCCATCTCAAGAATCGGCTGATATTTATTCTTGACCAAGTTGCTCTTATTGCACAATAATGACCACTTCTGGTGAATGAGAATGAATAACAGGCAAAAGCTGTGATGAAACACCACTATTTTTCTACCACATTTCAATATCGCTCCCTCTAATCCTTCACATGCTGCTGCTCAAGGAGGTATTAAATTGCAAAGTAACCTGGGATGCAGTCTGCATGAAATCTATCATATCCATTGCAGTCTAGGAATTTCTTGGTATTTTGTTTATGCTGCTAGCTACCACTGGGATCAAGTTTGAGATTTCTATTTAAGGTATAATTTAACAACATGACATAAATTTAAGACCACCCATTTAAAGCACGAGGTAGTGAGCATTTAGGGAAGGAAGGAAAGAAGGAGACAAGGATATCAACTGAGCAAAAAAAAAGGTTGAAGGGTCTCGGCCCGAAACGTCGCCTATCTCCTTCGCTCCTTAGATGCTGCTGCACCCGCTGAGTTTCTCCAGCTTTTTGTGTACCCTCGATTCTCCAGCATCTGCAGTACCTTCTTTAAAACGTTGTAGGAACTCAGCAGGTCAGTCAGCACCTGTGGAGGGAATGGACAGATGATGTTTCAGATCAGGACCCTTCCTCAGATTGATGGATTAGAGGGAAAATTGCGGTTAGAGAGGTGAGGGGTGGGGCAAGAGCTGGCAAGTAATAGGTGGATCCAGGTAAGAAGGATTGCTTGGCAGATGCGTCAGGTGGGGGAGAGAAGGGTGGAGATAGTGACAGAGGCTGGAAGCAATAAGCAAAGACAAAGGGGCGATGGTGGAATCTGATGGGAGTGAAACATGGAGGCGGGGGGGTGATGGCGAGTAGATGGGAAGAGGCTGGGGTAGAAACATCATATCTTCCGTTTCACTTTCCTTGCTTCCTTGACAGATTCCACAATTTGCATTCCTTTGATTTCTCCACTTACCATCTGTACCCTTCTCTCTGAGGAAGCTAATCTTGCAGATCTCTACATTTCCACACAAAGTTTGTCTTTATCCACTTTATTTGGGAATCATTCAAAACAATAATGTAAAATATACAAATTAGAGGCAAACATCCACTGATAGACAGGGTAAATCAATCTAACACGATCTAAATTTGTTTGAAAAGGTCCATGTTGAAAGCAATTTAAACATTAAATTACATGATTTGCAAAGTTGAAGCAGGATTCCAACCCTGACCAACCGTTATGGGAATGGAAATATCCAAACGTGGACCTGTTCAGGGTGGGGATCAAGTAGCTTCAGAGCAAAACTGACAAACCTGATAAAGCAAAGCAGCCCAAGAGTGGGAAACATTACAGAAGTATAGGTTACAACAAATGAACTGTATTGTTCTACGTTCTACAGGTAGCCACAACATTCGTTGGCACTGCTGTTAAGTCATTGAAATGAGTATGGTCAAGATGAGACTTTCATTTACATTTATTTAAAACAGTTGAAGCAAGGGCTAGTCCAAAGCTGTCTAATTTAACAAGGAAACTGCAAATTTTCATTTGTACGGTTAGAAATGATTAATGGTAAAGGAAAATCAAGAACAATCAACGTGTGCAGCACATCATTCATCATCCAAAAGAAAGCAATTAACATCTCGAGTGAACCCCTTCATTTTTGTTCCAATCTAAACACAACATAACCACATTCATTTCTAGAATATTCTCTTTTACTACTAATATTTGCAATTGAATATTGGGATGCATCCAAGAGTGTTTTGGGAGAGGATAAAACATGCTGGCAAACACGGATACAAGTGACTACCGAGAAAGCAGTGGTTACATACGTAACAAGGTCGGGTTACCCAGGTGAACAACCACACACCCATTTTCTAAAACGGTTAACAGCTAAACACTTTAGATACATGATACCACTGGGTACACTACAATCAATGAAAATAAATAAATGTAAATCACACTCAAGCCAAATGTAGACAGCAGCAAGATTGCAGAAGCCTGAATCCCAAATGCAGCTACAATCCAGTGACACTACCAACGATGCATTTACATTTTCCAGGGTAGGAAGTAGTGAAGTAAGGTTTTCAATGACGTCAGCACCAGCGGTGGATCTCACGGTAACTATGGGGATATATTTCTTCATCTCCCCTTTCTATGACAAAGCAAGCACTAGGAAAAAAAGATTAGATATTAAAACGCGACAAAATGTTAATGTTCGCGGTAAAGATAATCATCAAAATGTACAGAATGTCTATCAGAATTTTCAAAGGAAACTATGTGGTGGAATTCTAGCAATGGGGGTGTTATTTATTTTGTGTGGACATTTCTTGTACATTTTAGGCAAATTCACTATTAAATCATCAACCATTATATACTCTTTCATTAAAACTTAGTTATTTCTGCAAACTATTTAATTTGAAAGCACAAAATATCTGCCCTTTTGAATTGAAATATTGAAAATGGAAAACGTTGGAAACCTTATAACAGCCCCCGATATCTGATGCAGAAACACAGAATGATTACAACACAGGAGCAGGCCGTGGAGTTTACACTGTTTCCCCAGTATTAGCATAGGAAGAAACTGCAGATGCTGGTTTACATCAAGGACAGAAGGAAAGCTGGAGTAACTCAGCAGGCCAGGCAGCATCTCTGGAGAAAAGGAATAGGTGACATTTCGGGTTGCGACCCTCTTTCAGACTGAAATGTCACCTATTACTTTTCTCCAGAGAATCTGCCTAACCCCTGAGTTACTCCAGCTTTTTGTGTCCAACTCTATTAGTCTTGCTCTTTTCCCATAACATTTCAAAATATTATTGCTGAACTTGCTATTCCTCTCACCTTTGAAAGCCTTGATTGATCCTGAGTCCATCACCCACAAGCAGGGAGTTCTGGATCATCACCATTCTCTTTCTACATCCTGGTAATGTTTGCCCCAAATTTTAAATTTTCAGCTAATGGTTAATGGAGCCCATTATTCAGCCCCTACACATTGGCACCTGCCCAGAACCTGCTACGTTACTTGAGATAAAACACCACAAAATTATACGACACAAAAAATAAAAAAATCTAATTTGTTCTTCTTGCAATATCAGATTGTTTTAAAATGGTCTGCATCCTAGTTTAGTATGTTACATCTCTACACCCGTCATCTGCGTGAAAGGAACTTTCCATAGTCTAACCAGTCATTTCCACACACATTTCAACACCCGACAGTTGTGATGTCTGCTGTTATTCTACAACAAACACAACCCATGAATTACTGCAACATAACATATGGGTAGAAGAGGACCCACAGAATAATGTGTTTGAAGGAAGTGCAGATGCTGGTTTAAAATAAAGACAGATACAAAATGCTGGTGTAACTCAGCAGGACAGGCAGCATCTTTGGAGAGAAGGAATGAGTGACGTTTTGGGTCGAGACCCGTCGTCAGACTGTTGTGGGGGGGGGGAGATTATGTACCTTCTCCCAGCTAACAATGATCTATTCTACTTTTTACTTGATCTCCATTCCCTTAGCCCTGTTTTCACACCCTGATACTTGCTTATTTATGTAAGGTAACAACGAAGCAAACAGAGATAAAATGTATTTTGACACAATAAGACTGGTCGGCAAACTGGGAAGGGGGAGGGATAGAGAGATATGGAAAGCAAGGGTTACGTGAAGTTAGAGAAGTCAATGTCAGTAAGACGTCACTTAATATATTAGATACTGTTGCAGTTTGGCGAGTGAAGTTGGAGGAATATACATTGACCACAATTGCCTCCTTGTTAAAACTCAGATCCGTGATTCACGATCTTCCACTTACAAAACTGTGCTATTAAGAATGCACTTGTATCTTATCTGAATACTCTTCAGTAAATTGCCCATCAGACGATAGCTCAAAGGTCTACTGTTTTCCTTGCAATCCTCCTTAGAGGCACAACCCATTCTAGAAGACAGTTTAAACTACAATACAAAATTCACCATCCCCAACGTCAATATTAACTGAGGCTTTTCTCAAATCAGTAGGCTTTTAAATGTTCAATCTGCTGAAACAGTGGGGTGAGATAAGAGACAAAATGGACAATTTCAGCACGTCAAATTTGTCACAAGATTTCTAATCCTGAACAATTAGCATTTCATCTACCGGAGACCATTCCAAATATCACGGCAATGGTTTTAGTCCCATTCACAATCTTCTCACTGGTTTTCAGAGTTGTTTCCAATTACTTGGGTTAGTTTCAGAATGTTGAATCATAGAACTTGCTCATCCCCTTTTATTGGGCATACCGAGCACGGCACAATTTTTCCATACCCTTCAGAGACGTTAAATGTGCAGATTGTGATGCACACAACTTTCGATAAGCATCAATTTTAACTGCTCACAAATGTCATACGAATGCAGCGACCAGCCAGTTTGCGCTTGGTTTCAGAGATCCAGCAAAAAAATGTGGGACAAAAATCCAGGTGGATTTTGGATTAACTGTTTGAAGGAAGAATATTTATTCTCATACTAAAGTAGATACAAAGCAGCAACTTACCAGTTATAGCTTCCTGGGCAAAATACTTCACATCCATATCTTGGTCCTGACTCAGTTTCTCCAATATTGGTTTGACTTCAGTCTGTAAAGTGCTGTAATTTAAAGCAATTTTAAATCCTGTGAACATTGGAAAACCTAACAGTAGCACTCCTAAACCCCAAAATACGCTGGATATCATTGAGCTTAGGAATCTGCCTTTCGCCCTCTCAGTTAACCTCCCATTTTCACAAGCCTGATAGGGCTAGAACAACTTACCAGGCAGTACAGAAGTAAACTACAACATAGCTCATTTGGGCTCATGGGTGGAAATAGAAAGATACTTGCAGTTAATTTTAACCAGATTGAAGGGGATGGGCAGAAGTGGATACACCTCCTTTGTGTGGTAAATATAAACTGGTGGATGCATAAATTCAAATTTAATCACAAAAGCAATGTCATGAAAGGTATTAGCTAAAATTACCCCCTGTGGCTTTCACTGCTGAAGTACAATTTGTACTTAATTGACATAAGACCAGAAAGAGAAGGGTTATTTTTTCATACAGTGTTGGAATTATTATGTGGAATGTGCTGGAGCCAGGCACTGTAGCATCATTTAAGCAGCACCTGGGCAGGTACTTGAATGAGCAGGGAATAAAGGGAAATCGTATTAATGCAGGTAAGTGGGATTAATATAGAAAGAATGATGTCGGAAGGAACTGCAGATGCTGGTTTAAACCATTCCTTCTTTCCAGAGATGCTGCCTGTCCCGCCGAGTTGCTCCAGCATTCTATGTCTATCTTGGCACAGATGGGGTGAGCTGAAAGACCTGTTTCTATTCTATGCCTGCACGTGGGCTGAGGAATGGTTAATGGAGTTTAATGCAGATAGGTGCGGCACACTGCATTTTGGGAAGTGTAACCAGGGCAAGACCTACTCAGTGAATGGCAGGGCTCTGGAAGGTGTTGCACAGCAGAGGGGTTCAGGAGTGCAGGTGCATTGTCTTGAAAATGTTGTCATAGGATGGTCAAGAAGGTTTTCAGCACATTGGCCTTCATTAGTCAGGGTATTGAGTATATAAGTTGGAATGTTATGCTATAGTTGCTAACATATTCATGATCATAGATATTAAGTAAACAGACCAGTAGTTTCCTGCTTTCTGTTCCGCATTTTTTAATTAAGGGAGTTAGATTTGCCACATTCCGAATTTATGGAGGTTACCTTGAACATAGGACAATTTAAATCAATGCATTACTTCGCTCAGTAGTTCATTCTTCTATGTTCATATGGACAAATTGAGAGGTTTGGTATCTGTGAGATTGTCGGGATAAAATACAGCTATCTAAAAGGAAGTTGAATAAATTGTTAATATCGGTGAAAACTAAAATACAATCTAATTGTAGAAGGACCACCACGAAGAATAGACTGGTGTCCCAATCAGTCTAGCTATCGGATTCATTCGTTCATAGAAAAGCAATTAGAGACCACAGATCAGTTATCCTGTTTGCTTTGAGCAGGATGCTCTATTTCTCTTTCTGATTCCCAACTAATTTAAGATAATAATTATGCACAATACTTACTTAGCATCTAAAACCGGTCCTATTTTCTGCAATGATTTAGCCACATTGAAGCGTACATTTGCCACTTGATCACCTGCCATCTGTAGAACTGTTGGCAACATCTGTTTTGCTGTGATATCTTGGCCACAGGCTTCGGACAACACCTGAAAATGTATAATCAGGCACATTTTTAATTTACAAGGGCTGAAAAAGACCATCTACCTGATCAGTACAATGCAATTTTTAAAAATGCTATACAATCAGAGGCTTTAGTCCATGTTAGGACTAACACAGGGTTGCACAGTGGCGCAGCAGTAGAACAGTTGTCTCACTACGCCAAGACCCAGTTCGATCCTGACTATGAGAGTTGGAGTTTGTGCATTCTCCCTGTGGCCACGTGGGTTTTCTCTGGTTGCATTTCTCCCGTATTCCAAAGCGGTGCAGGTTTGGAAGTTAATTGGCTTCAGTATATTGCCTCTTGTGTGTAGGACATAAAACTAGCGTACGGGTGATCACTGGTCGGTGTGGAATCTGTGGGCCGAAGGTTCTGTTACCACACCGTATCTCAACTAAACTAAAATGAAATAAAATAAGATCACAGAGTGATACAGCATGGAAAAAGGCACCAGCACAGTTTGTACATGCTGACCAAGAAGCCCACCTAGGACAGTAGCATTTCCCATATCAAGATGTAACGTGGAAACAGGCCAATCGGCCAACCGTGTCCATGGTGACTATCGATCACCGTACACTAATTCTATGTTATCCAACTTTTGCATCCTACACACCAAATATTAACTGGAACCTACTTAGTGCAAAAGACGTGAACGGGGCATAATTTATTAGGCATATCCAAGAGGGTTTCCTAAAACAGAATGTGGATAGTCCAACTCAAGGAGAGACTGTACTGTTGACATTACTGTTGTGAAATGAGCCTGATCAAAGGGACTAGAATTTTGGGAATAATGATCACACCACTATACATTTTAAGAATACTTTGAATAGGGAAAAGTCTGGGGGAACGTACAAAATTGGAGTCAGGCAGATTCAAATGGTATTTTGGCAGGAACGGGGGAGTAAATTGGAAGCAATTGTTTTGGTTGTCAGCATCTGACACATGGGAGTCGTTTAAAGGCCAGTTGATCGACGTTCAGGACCGGCATGTTCCAGTAGGGGGCGGGGGGATAAGAATGGCAAAGTAGGGAAACCCTGGATGATCAAAGGAAGTTGTAAACGTGGTCAAAAAGAAAAAGGAAGTGCATGCAAGGTGTAAGATAATGAAATCAGACAGGGCCAGGAAGGAAGGAAGGCAAGATATGGCAGAGAACTCAAGCGGGCAATTTGAAGGGCGAACAGGCGCCATGAAATTTGTGCTGTGACGCAGAAGATGTAGGCGAGGTACTAAACAAGTACTTTGCATCTGTACTCACCAAGGAGAAGGAAATGGAGAACGGTAAGATCAGTGTGGAGAACACTAATATGACAATTCGGTGTGTTGAAGAATACTCTCAAGCCTCTATAGGTATACAGCAGAGTGCACTTGACAGGTTGCATCACAACCTGGTTCGGGTACTCAAACACCTTTGAATGAAAATGACAAAAAGTGGTGGATGCTGCCTGGTCCATCATGGGTACTGGCCTACTGCCATCAAAGGGATCTATATGAGGCGCTGCCTTAGAAAGGTACAGGTCTCAAAATCATGAGGGTTGGGACAATTTACATTTATATCAAGCCCATTAACCTACAAACCTGTACGTCTTTGGAGTATGGGACGAAATCGAAGATATCGGCGAAAACCCACATGGTCATGGGGAGACTTTAGGATAAGCATATGTGTATACAAGGAATTGAAGGATATACGTTATGTGCAGTCACATATGAGTTGTCATCATGCTCGACATAGACATTGTGGACTGAAGGGACTGTGATGTACTGTTCTATGCAAGGATGTGGCAGCATGAAAAATAACATGAAAGAGATTCACCAGGATATTGCCTGAATGGAGGGTTTTATTTGCAAGGAGAGATTGGACTGGCTGGGTTTATTCCCACTGGAACACAGGATGCTGAGGGATGATCGTATTGAGATTTTTAAAAAGATGAACGGCAGAATCTTTCTCCTAGGATGGGGGAATCTGAAACTGGAGAACATGGGTTTAAATGAGAGAGCCACGTGACTAGTTCATTTGCATAGAGTGGTTGTATTGAAAGGTATCACAGCTGGTGTGGATAAGATGGGCCGAAGGGCCAGTTTCATGTTGAAAAACTATAACTTTCCCTTCTCATAATTTGCCTCGGCTGCCCATCCCATACTTTTGCTACTTTCTGCATGGATTGGCATCAACACACTAATTCATTCACAAACACAATTTGGAAATAAAAGTTTGCCCATGCTTTCAAACATGAAATCTATCTAGGATAACAGATACATAAATCAACAAATAAGGAAATGTCTATGCTTTCCTAGAATCTGGAAACACGAGTTTTAATGTCAATGGTTCATATAATATCTAACTACAAAGTTATGTATAGTGCATTCAGAAAATATTCAGACTACTTCACTTTTTCCACATTTTTTTGTTACAGCCTTATTCTAAAATGGATTAAATTCAACAATCTACACACAATACCCCATAATAAAAAAAGCGAAAACCAGGTGTTTAGATATTTTTGCAAAGTAATTAAAAAGAAATAACTGAAATATCACATTTACATAAGTATTCAGACCCTTTGAATGCATTGTAATTTATGTATTTTGCAATTTTAAAATAATAAAATTGGTCTCAGTTTTATATTTAGATCCCTATAAACATCAATTATTTTCTTTACACAAATACTGGCACAGAAAAACAGAGCCGGGTGGAATGGTTCTTATGACCAGCGTGTTTTCATTAAGATAATGCAACTAGAAATTAAGCTCCACTGAGAGAAAGACCAAGTAAGGCACTTCTTGGAAACAGATTAAAACTTTGATTCCTTAATTGAGTCATGCTCCAAGATTGCAGACTAACAGTCTATACTTTATCATTTTGACACAACTCTACACTGGCATTGCACGAAGGGATATCCTTGGATGTAATGTTAAATCGATATTTAATTTTTGCAGAATGTAAGTATTCACGAACAGCAATTAATGAAAAAAAGAACTTTTTGAACAAATCCATGATACTTTTGTTAAAATTCTGCTCTTAGGATTGAGGTCTAACTATATGATTTATCAATAATAAATATGAACTTTCAAAGTTTAAAACAGAATTATACTCACATTAATGCAGAAAAGGGTGGTCATTCTATGAAGATAGTTGGGATCACTGGCCATGGCGAGAACTTTAGGCACAATTGTAGATTCGGCCCAATCTTTGCCAAACTTCTCCACCAATTTTGTCAAGTTGTTGGTAGCAGCCTCTCGAATGGCATAAACTGGAAGACACATTTGGAGTAAAGAAAAGATCTGAAATTATAATTCTTATTACTGGATTTTCCAACTAGTAGTGGAATTCCACCTTAAATAAAATGCAAGTTTCCTGAATGTTTCTCAAATATCACCCTGTTTAATACCAAGTTACACACAGGAGGCTGTCGTGCACATGGAAAGTAAAGTGCAAAATTATTAAAACCATTTTAATATATCATTAAATATGTTATCTTGCAATTAAATATTTGAAACATGCATACAAAACAGTTTATCATTGGTTTAATCAATCGCAAATGAATGAAATAACAAAATAGCCAATTAAAATAAATGCATAAAGTTAATTTAAGGGGGTGTACCTGATACATTATTGAAACATTCTCAGTTGCAATTCTAATTGCAAGATAAAGTAAACTCACATCAAAGGCCAAATACAGTCAAATCAAATGTAATATACTTTAAAACAAAATCAGTCCATCATAAAATAGACAGATTAGATTAATTTATCTTGACGACATGATTGACACAGACGTTGCAGTCTGATGGGCCTCCCTGTGCTGGACTTTTCTATGTTGTATGTACTGTGCCAGGGGGAAGAAACTTTATATATTTCATTTATCAAAAGGAAAAGAAACCCAAATATAGATCATAAACAATAGCAACTATAAAAGATGTCTTGACTGATAGCAGAAATTCAACTTGAGGGCCCCCATCACATTTAAATGGCCAAGTGGTTGAGAAATGTTAAAATGCCTGTTAAACAAGGTTAAATACATAATTAAATAATTATCTTAGAAAAGCAGCATCAATTAACTACTATGATTTGTGCAGTTGTCATCGATGTAATTTAATTGACTAGACGTTATATGCCAGCTACCACCGTATCTGAATGCACAGTTCTAGTAATTCAACTATCATGTTGGCAGAGGTAACTGTATACCAGAGATAAATTAATGTTTACTGACATACAACAATTCTGAGAAAACACACGGGCATCATAGTCATAGAGCACAGAAACAATTCAGCCAAACTCATCTTTGCCAACCAAAGTGCATCATCTAAGCTCGTCCCATTTGCCCACATCTCTATAAAACTTTCCTATGGGTGGGTGTATTTGTCCACATTTCCTTTAAATGTTGTTATTGCATCATTTAAAAAAACCCACAAGAAATACAGGCTAAAGGCAGCTAGAGTATTGTGCAGAGTTTTGGGCACAACACAAGAATACAATGAATGCACTGCTAATGACAGGTGATTTCTGAAGACAGAGAAAGAGTAGGTAAGTTTTGATAAAAGCAAAACTTGCTCCAAATGGTAAGTCAGCCGACTTCAGTGGAAAGAGAAAGACAGTTAATATATTTCATCGTAGTGGGTTCTATCAAAAACTGACACCTCAAAAAAGGTTCTCAACTCAGTCTGTAAGGAGTGCTCCAATTGTCACAACATTTCTAAATAACTGATTGCATAAGTGAACTGCTCTAATGTCATATTTAAATGTTAACTGCAGAGATAATAATGACATTAAAGGAGCACAATAAAATGTTCAATCTTTCCTTTTAGTCAGATTGAAGCATTTTTGCTATAAAAGTGCACATTTTATTTGGAGTTGGCCCTATAGATCTTGAACAATAGAACGTGAATGATCTCATTATTGTTATTTTCTTCAATTATTTAAAGACATATCTTAGATCATACAAAAGGTATTGGATAGCAAGCACATGGTCATTTAGACAAAAGTTCAGAGAGGGGAGTTGATAATCATTGAAGACAAGTTATTAAAAAATATTTACAGCGTGGATCTCGTGTTAAATGTTTTATCATCATTTAACTGAAAGGAGAGATATATTGAGCAGCAGCAGTATTCGGAATGTTTTGTCACAATCTTTCACAGGATGCCAATATACTTTTTCTGTAGTTGACTAGGAAACAACCATACATTCCAATTATCTATTGACACCTGGTGACAAATCACATGAAATTGCTTCTTCAGCCAGATTAAAGCTGCATTTTCTGTTCACTGAGGTCATAGGAGGCTGCAATATCTTACTATTGACTCTTTCAGAGGCAAGGATAGCTCCTGTTGTTGAGCTTTCCCTGCCATGACAGAGGCACTCTTCAAGCTTTGTAGAGACTATAATTCATTGGTATGATAATTACAAACTCGTGAACTTGCAATTTGACAATTGTTGTGATCAAATATACAAATATTTTACTTTTTCAAGATTTAATTGCAACGTTCATCAGTAAGGAAATACTATAATAGATGTTCCAAATGTACAAAGCCAATTGATGGTCGAGGCACAACCTTCAATTTCGCACTATATTTTTTGACAAAAATTGCCTCATTTAACAATTCAATGCCAAATAATAAATGCTAGTCATTGCACAATGTTAAAACAGAAGTAATACAAATAACTTCCATCAGCTCATTCTTTTCATCTACCTAATGTTCCTGTAAAGGTCATCAGTTGCAGCACACAACTACCCATCAACTCATGATCCAAGTTACATAGAATCAAAAACAACTGATACTAAAGTGTGCTTCATTGTAAATGTAATTCTCTATATCTGTGCCCATTGCTTCCAGTACCTCAATGACCTCAAATACCACAATCCATTCTGACAAGTCAACACAAAAATGCAAAAACTCAATTTTATTACTCAACTGTATCTTGCATGTTGAACAGCTCTGGCAGATGGCTGTGGTTTTATTTAATAAATGTACTCATAAGTTATAATGCACATCCATATTTATGCTGTTTCAGGTCATTTATCACGTGCCAATGAAGAGGGGACCCATTCCCTGAGGGCACATTTAACCGATCAAACAAAAGCAGTGGGAAAAATGAAGTTATTCTTTGCTCAGAAGTGTTTCTCTTACCACTTCCGGAGAAATAACTTAGTGTTCTCACAATGCTCTCCTTTGAGATTCTATATTATCTTCCAAGGAGTTGCATTAATTCAACTGTATCAGTATGAATTTCTAATTTTACAATTAGTATATTGAAAGGGCGGAGAAAAAGATGGAAAAAAATTGTTTACTGTTGGAAACAAAGCTTTTAAAAAATATTTATAAACAGTGACATTGAAAGCTGCTGATCTGCACGTCCCTTGTACTTGTTTACTGTTCTGCAAATTACTGATTTGTCCGACTTCTGATTTGCTGGAATTCCAGTCAGCCAGCATAGATTACTGGCAGTAACTGTAACACATCCCATAAAAGTTTGCATGTTTACTGTAAAGTACCCCAACTAAATCTTCACAGTTAGCCAACTACTAAAACATTCTTCCCATGTATGCAATTCCAACTACCAATTAATAGTGAGTAGAAGAGGCTGATGAAGAGATGCATTCAAGACTCAAGGCGCAGCTTGACAGACATTAATATTGTAGAGGTGAATGGTTAGAAATTTCTCACTCTATTAGGCAGACCATACATAAATCGGAAGCATTCAAATGAAAACAGAAAATAGGACTTTGGTTTATAGGAATTTGGTTAGGCCATATTTGGAGTATTGCGTGCATTTCTAGTCACTGGTTAGTATATACTGGTTAGAGCCATAGATCAGAATCTTTTTTCCAGGATGGAAAAATCTAATACTAGAAGGCATACTAGAATACTAGACGTTTTAAGGTGAGAGGGGCAAAGTTTGAAGGGGATGTGCTGGCCAAGCCCTTTCTTTTACACGGATGGCAAGAATGCCTGGAACGTGTTGCCGGGGGTGGGGCTTGAAGCAGATACGTTAGTGGCATTTAAAAGACTTTTGGGTAGGCATATGGATGTGCAGGGAAAGGAGGGATATGGGTATTCTGCAGGCATGTAAGTTATAGTCTTGGCATCATGTTAGGCACAGACATTGTAGGCCAAAGGGCCAGTTCTTGTGCTAAACTGTTCAACATTGAATGCATCATCTTGCATTTAAATAGATTAAAATCCATCTTCCATTGTTCTGTCCATTTTACCAACTGCTCAATATTAACCTGCAACCCAAGACTAACCCTCACAATGAATGAGAAAAATAAACAAATTATTGTGACATCTACAAGCTTACCAACCCTACTCCATTTGTTCGTATCCAAATTGTTAATATAAGAATTCTAGCACAGATGCTATGGTATGCCACTAGTAGCGGTTCAATTACAAAAACAATCCTCCACCAACCTCCTAATCACAAAACTAATTTTGAATCCAATTTGCCAAGTTGCTATGGATCTCACAATCTCTAACTTTTATGATGAGTCTCCCATGGGGGCTTTGTCAAAGGATTTACCGAAACCCATGAGGACAATATCAACTACACTACTCATGATTAACAAGGCATTAACAAGGTACGATTAGCACATTTGCAAATAAGTGGTATTGTAGACAGTGAAGATGTTGTCAAAAATTGCAGCAGGATCTTGATCGTTTGGCCAGATGGGCTGAAGAATATTTGATGGAATTTAATACAGAGAAATGTGAGGTGTTGCATTTCGGTAAGTCTAACAAGGGCAGGACCTACACAGTGAATGGTAGGGCTTTGGAGAGTATTGTTGAGCAGAAGGATTTAGGAGTGCAGATACATAGTTCCTTGAAAGTGCCATCACAGGTAGATAGGGTAGTTAAAAATACTTTAAACGAGTACTGAGTAGAGAAGTATAGGAGTTCAGATATAAGACATTGGTGAGGCCACAAATTAGAGTATTGTGTTTAATTTTGGTCACCGTGTTAAGCTGGAAAGAGTGCAGAAAAGATTTATGGTGATGTTGCCTGGACACAAGGGCCTGAGCTATAGGGATAAGTTGAGCAAGCTAAGACTTTATTCCTTGGAGCGCAGGAAGATGAGGGGTGATCTTTATAGAGGCGTACAAAATCACAAGAGGAATAGATCTGATAAATGCAGTGTTAAAGAAGGAACTGCAGATGCTGGAGAATCGAGGGTACACAAAAGGCTGGAGAAACTCAGCGGGTGCAGCAGCATCTAAGGAGCGAAGGAGATGGGCGACGTTTCGGGTCGAGACCCTTCTTCCTTTTTTCCGATAGTCCGGCTGGGGTCCGAACTAGGAGGCAGGGAATTGGAGCTGGAATCCATGGGGTATGAGATGGAGGCGCAGGCAAGCCCCGAGGAAGCAGATGTGGCTGTGGTATCGAGTCTGGGTGAGGATGTGGTTGTAGAGTTGGAGGGAAGGGGGTATCACAGAGGGGGAGCAGTTAGAGAGGTTGTGAAACTGTCTCCGTAGGGAGGAGGAGAACTTCTTCAAAGTAGGCATACCTTGAGGAGATATCGCAGTGGAGTAGACAAAGTGTTAAAGAAGGAACTGCAGATGCTGGAGAATCGAGGGTACACAAAAGGCTGGAGAAACTCAGCGGGTGCAGCAGTATCTAAGGAGCAAAGGAGATAGGCGACGTTTCGGGTCGAGACCCTTCTACTGATAAATGCAGTGTTTTGCCCAGAGTAAGGGAATCAAGAACCAGAGGGCAAAAGTTTGTTGGGGGGGGGGGGGGGGGGGGGGGGGGGGGGAAGAATGGATTTAATATGACTTTTTTTTACACACAAATGGTGGTGGGTGTATATTTGACTGCACATCTATTTTTTGCCTATTCCTACCAAGTCCCCGCAGCACCAGCAAACATTCCTGCACAGATTGGCACTGCTTTATTTTCAAGTACCAAGATACAGTGAAAAACTTTTGTTTGTGCGATATTCAGCAAATGATGCCATACCATCCATCATTTTGGTTCAGTTGTAACCCATGCAGCTTGTACAGGTCAGAAGCTGTTGCAGTGATTCACACATTCACCCGTCTTATCTGCTATTCCTACAGTCACCAGCAGGAGGAACTAGCTAGGACTTCCTGCAATGTACATAGAGATCATCAGGAGTAGGCCATTCAGCACCCCATAATATGATATTCCTCAGTATCCCGTACCTTTCTCAGATTTAGCAAAGCTGAAATCTGGTTTATCAAAGATCTGCCCCTAATTATATTCTCTTTATTCAGTTACAAAGCTGGAAATAGTATCAAATGTAGTAGTATGGAACTAGATACATAATGTCAGAATTAAAAATCATAATTGCATTCTGTTCTGGCAGGCTCGTTCCATTAATCAAAAAAGATAAAATGCTGGAGTGATTCAATGTTAGGCAGCATCTCTGGAGAACATGGATAGATAATGTTTTCAATTGGCACCCTTCAGAATGATTGTGGTGTTGGGGGAGGATGGGGGAGGCGTTAAGAAAAGAAAACTGGAAGAGAGGAGGAGGGGTAAGTCAAAGCCTGGCAACTAGTCGGTGAGCACAAATGGTAGTGGTTTGATTGGCAGACATTTGGACAAAGGCCAGAGGTGAAAAGAAAGGTGTTAAAGAAGGAACTGCAGATGCTGGAGAATCGAGGGTACACAAAAGGCTGGAGAAACTCAGCGGGTGCAGCAGCATCTAAGGAGCGAAGGAGATAGGCGACGTTTCAGGTCCGCTGCACCCGCTGAGTTTCTCCAGCCTTTTGTGTACCCGTGAAAAGAAAGGTGGTGAGAAACAGGAGGATT
Source organism: Okamejei kenojei (assembly GCA_035221665.1). NCBI lineage: Eukaryota > Metazoa > Chordata > Chondrichthyes > Rajiformes > Rajidae > Okamejei > Okamejei kenojei. The sequence goes on along the minus strand of CM069159.1, from coordinate 26,295,528 downwards.
GAAGAATTGCAAGTTGTGAAACTAGAGGAAGGAACATCGGTGGAAGGGAAGGGGGATGGGAGAAATAGGTGCAAGTCCAAGTGGGACACAGAGAGGGCTGGGAATGGGGATGGTTTTAGAAGTTGCCTAAGATTTGGCCAAGAAGAGAATAGTCAGTATGGGACGGGAAGAGGAATTAAAATGGTTAGCAAGGGAAGTAAACTAACTGTATTCCAAGAAGCTCTTCTTAATTACAGTTTAATAACAGCAAAAAAAGTTATTCTCAAATTCTGGAAAAACGCAACCACGCCAACGTTCAAAATTTGGATTTCAAATATGTCGGAAACGCTACATCTTGAAGAAATGAGATTCTTCCTACTAGGCAAAGACTATTCTTAAAGACTTGGTCTCCTTTTATCAAGCATATGGTCCACCATAACACAACCTTAGAAATTAAATGGTTCAGAACCTGGTTACGGATGGGCAAAAATACGAAATAGGTATATCTCTCCTAATTTCTCTTTTTCTTTTTAGCTTTTCATCTCTGTTCTTTATTTCTTTCACTATCTGTTTCTACTCGCTTGTCTATCTATTCCGACACTGCTTATTTATTTCACTGCTCTTTTATTATTAAATTAAAAACACAAAGTTGTACAAGAATGGTAATATGTATTAGGTACTCAAGTACCACACTATTGTACTTCTAACAAAAAAAAGAAAGAAAAAGGTTAGCAACCGAGTATACACAAAAAAGCTGGAGAAACTCAGGGGTGCGCAACGAAGGAGATAGGCGACGTTTAGGCCGAGACCCTTCTTCAGACTGGTCAGGGATCAGGGAAACGAGAGATATAGACGGTGACTATCGGTGCAAGCAAAGTGTTTGTGGTGTGAAACTGGTGCGAGCCGTGCAGACTCCCCAAGCGGAATATGAGGTGCTGTTCCTCCAACTTGCGGTGTTGCTCAAGGAGAAACTGAGCCACCGGGAGCCTGTTCGGCGAAGCGATCGCCAAACCGCATCTGGCATCTGGAGCACGGATGCTACGGTCGGAACCAACCGAGTGATTGACATTGGCGGACTGTGCACAAGTGTTTGGTGAAACAGTTGCCGAGTCTAAGCTTGGGCTTAAGGAGAAACACCTCATATTCCACTTGGGTATTTACAACCCAATGACATGAAAGTTGAATGTTCCCACTTTTAGGTAACTACTACAAAACCAACCACATCCCATTTATTCCCCCCACCCCCTCCCATGTGCTCCATCTGGACTATCCCTCCCCCCCTTACTTTTCTTCCTCTAGCTTTGAAATTCGCAATCCATCAATCCTTTTGCCCACACCTGCTGTCTTTTCATCTCTGGTCAATGTCCAACCATCTGCTGAACAATCCTCCTCCCCCCCTTCCTTCACGCATATCCATCAATTCAATTGCCAGGCTTTGTCCTGACCCTCCTCTCTTTCATCTTTCTTTCCCTCACCATAAGAAGGGTCCCAACTCGAAACGTCACGTACCATGTTCTCCAGAGAGGCAGCATGGCCAGCTGAGTTACTCCAGTCTTTTTTTTTGTAAGCCAACATATGCAGTTCCTCGTTTCTGCTCTTTCTGTTATTTTAGAAAGACTGATCTGCTATCTGTCTTACATTCAAGGCAATTTTGAAACAGGAATTACAAATTAAGGTTTACATCACAACATAAAGAAATGGAAAAATAGTCAATTCTTCAAGTGGAAAGTGCCAGAACACATGGTCTTAAGTATTCTTGTAAATTAAAAATGTTTATGGCAAAACACTTAAAAATAACCCTTCGCCTCAGAAAAGCCCATTGCACGATCCTTATATCTGTAACCAAAACGTTAAAGAGCAAGTAAAACTGTAAACGGGTCAGGTCAATAAAATAGCTGTCTTTCAGTAACACCAACTTAGTTTGTTTCCCTGAGAAGGTTAAGATCTCGGCTCCACAAAAATCATATAAATTTCATCTGTCGACTTTTTGCATCGACTCGAGACACCACAAAATATCTCCCTGCTGGTTAACATCGCCAGAGCTCAGCAAACACCGCAAGCCAAAACACAAGAGCAACAGGATCTTTTAATGTTGAAAAAAAAAAACTATTTTTGCAAAATTGAGAAATCAAGAACATGGAAGCTCCAGCAAACTACTAAGAACCTTTGTAACAGCAAATGTAATGGTTTATCACTCACTCACCATGATCCACCAGCCATGTCATACACAGGGAGTTCAACTTCTCATCAAAAAACTCTACTCCCTAAACAGATTGAAAAAAATAATGTCAATAAAATAACCCTTTGAATCGCTTGCACAGTAATATATTTCTTCAACGCTATCTAAAAATGTGCCAAATATTCTCACTCCAGCCTTTGTAGCTTGTTTCTATACACAGCAGTATGTTTCTCAGATATCTAATAACTTATTCTGACCCAATGGGTAGGGAGTAAAGGGGTGGAATGCAAAAGAGTGAAAAGTGTTGGAATGAACTGTATATAACTAGACCATACTGTAGCAGTAGGCTTTGCAAAATATATTCACACTTGGTTTCATTTAGTTAAGGCCCTTGTATCAAGTATTTTGTATATCCTCGTGAGTTTATTGGTTCCAATATAACACCAAGACCATGGTCCAATATAAACAAATAAAAACAAACGTTACAGTGTTCAGTGGCTGAATGAAAACAGTAGGAGCATTACCAACTAAGTACTACCCTACCAGGTCCATAGCAGGAAGTAGTTTCATGGCTCAAAATAAATTAGATGTGCTATTTATCTTGTGCCACACTGCTAGAGTGACAGACTCGATACTTCGGAACAGCAAAGTATCTCTCCCTTTATATTGCAAAATATTATTCACTTTCTTATTATGCAATTCTTTAATGGAATTAGTTTTACGCTTTCAACAAGGATTCAATCACTGGGAATAAATTAACAATTTCCCACATTGTTATTGCGTGCTCGCACAACTCTAGGTTATTTGGCTTTCATATCCAATCCAATTGAAAATTCCCCACGGGTGCAGCTGTATTTTCAACAATGATCTGTGCACATTGCATTTATCTGGATCATGTTAACTCCTTACATGCAATGGGCAAATCATCCCAAATTTCCCTAAGTAAACATCAAATAGAATCAACTAATATATTCAATGCATAGTTCACCGCAATTACATTTAACTAACTATTGGTAAGATATAAAAACATAAAAAACAAATCACATACCAACTGTCCAGCAAGCAGAGGCATGTATTCTATTATTGCAAGGCGCACTCTCCACTTGGCATCTTCTGCTAACTCCACAATGGCTGGCAGAAGGGATTGAGATAACTGCCGAATTCCAATAACTTCATTCACGCAATCCAGATTGGAGATAATGTTCAAACGTACTTCAGGACACTAGGAAAGAAAGGCATTTTTTTTTACTAATGCACATGTGAAAAATGTTATCTCAATAGATGCTGGGAACACCCTGGGATATTGGAATGAAAAAATACATAGTCAACAATTGCTCCCCACCCCCCCACCAGACTTTCTCCTTTCTAATTAGTTTGGTGGACATACATTAAATATCGACCTGACAAAATAAATCTAAATGCAGCTTTTAAGTATATATTATGGTTTAGATTAAACATAGACATAGAAAACAGAAAATAGGTGGAGTAGGCCATTCGGCCCTTCGAGCCTGCACCGCCATTCAACATGATCATGGCTGATCATCCAACTCAGTATCCTGTACCTGCCTTCTCTCCATACCCCTCCATGATCCCTTTAGCCACAAGGGCCACATCTAACTCCCTCTTAAATATAGCCAACGAACTGGCCTCAACTACCTTCTGTGGCAGAGAATTCCACAGATTCACCACAGATTTCACTATGTGAAAAATGATTTTTTCATCTCGGTCCTAAAAGACTTCCCCCTGATCCTTAAACTGTGACCCCTTGTCCTGGACTTCCCCAACATCGGGAACAATCTTCCTGCATCTAGCCTGTCCAACCCCTTAAGAATTTTGTAAGTCTCTATGAGATCCCCCCTCAATCTTGTAAACATTGTAAAATTGTTGCATGAGAGATTTACTAACAGAATCTTTAAAAGGCAGCAAATCCAGAGTGGACTGCAGAAATTAAGTCATAGAATCTGAATTAGTACACAGTACCATGCTTAAATTGTGGCTGAGGTATGATTTTTCCTTGAAACAAGCTTTCTATGTAAACTACAAAATCAAAATACTGTAAACTTTGGAAATCTGGTTGTATTTAGTTACAACCACAATTTGCTTCAATAACAGAACCTAATTAATTTTGTGGATCCTACAAGAAACAAGCACTTATGAAGAAGTTATAATAAAGTAACATACAGGTCTTGTTGTTTAAAACACAAACCTGGTTTTAAATGTGTAGAAAAAGCAGCATTCATTTAAAGTTACAAACGACATAACCTATCAATGAAAGATCAATGAAGCTGGCTCATACCTTTACCTGGCAAAACTACCATTCAAGAAGAAGATATGGATATACCAAACTACATTGAGGGGGGGTTGGCAGAAGCAGTCACTGACAGCATTTCTGATGTGCCTAGACAAGCACTTGTATTGGTCAGGCATAAAAGGCTATGACCAACTGGTGGAAGATGCGATTAAAATGAATGGGTGTCTACTGTTTTATTGTGATCTTTCATCAACATTGATTTGACAACAGTTTTAAAACAATATACAGAGAAAGAAGTCTCAGCTTCCTGTGGTAAATGGTATCGTTAATCCATTAATTATTTCCATTAACTACAACTACCATGTAGCAGTTCAAAACTTTGTGATAGTTTTATTCATGATAAAATTACCTCATCTTTGAGCTGAGCCAAGAACAGAGGAAGCAAATGTTCAACTGTACTGTCCTTGCCCAAGATGGTGGACAGACCCATAATAACAGAGGCAAGAGCAGACTTCACATGTTGATTGGTATCGGAGACAAGTTCCTGGGAAGGAATTCATAAAATGATCAAATAAAAACTTACATGTGAAGAGTAGTGTTCTTCTTAAATGCACTGTGAACAACAGCTCGAAACCTGAATAAATTGCATGTGTACATCAACATATTAATAACCTTTGTTCGTAAAATCTAGATAAATGCCAAAGCCCAATGGTGATTTTCCAATTTTTCTATAAGCTTGCAGAAATGTAAACAAAACCTAATTAAACAATGTATTGACATTTTCCCAGAAAACATTTACCACGAGCCAAAAAAAGCTTGCTTCAGAAAATGTTCTGAGACCTGAAATGTTTAATTGCACCTCCTTGTGATGCAGATGGTGCTCCAGAATTTCAAGTGGGATAGTTCGAGTAAAGAGTAAATTAAACTTTATGGGGAAATGATCAGAATGGAATTATGGCCAAAGATCAGATGAACCATGTCAACAGCTGAGGGAGTTTAAAGCCTATTGATCACTTCATCTTATGTATTCAAACTCAAAAGTAAAGCAGTTATAACAATCTAATTATGTTAAAATCCATGGTTTATAAATTTAAACCAAAGTTAAAATGTTGCATTTCAGAAGCTCTTTTCCCTCTTGAAATGGTTGAAGTGGAAACAAAATCTTCAGCCCATGCCAAACAAGATCCCTCGCATAGCTAGTTCCACCTGCCTGTGTTTGGCCCACATTTCTCTGAACCTTTCAATAGACAATAGGCAAAAGGTGCAGGAGTAGGCCATTCGGTCCTTCGACCCAGCACCGCCATTCACTGTGTTCATGGCTAATCATCCACAATCAATACCCCGTTCCTGCCTTCTCCCCATATTCCTCGACTCCGCTATCGTTAAGAGCTCCATTTAACTCTCTCTTGAAAGCATCCAGAGAATTGGCCTCCACCGCCTTCTGAGGCAGAGAATTCCACAGATTCAGAACTCTCCGGGGCAAAAGCTTTTCCTCATCTCTGTTCTAAATGGCCTACCCCTTATTCTTAAACTGTGGCCCCTGGTTCTGGACTCCACCAACATCTGGAACATGTTTCCTGCCCCTAGCATGTCCTATCCCTTAATTATCTTATTTGTTTCAATAAGATCCCCTCCTATCCTTCTAAATTACCAAGCCCAGTCGCTCCATTCTATCGACATATGACAGTCCCGCCATCCCAGAATTAACCCTGTGAACTTATGCTGCACCCTCAATAGCAAGAATGTCCTTCCTCAAATTTGGAGACCAGAACTGCACACAATACTCTAGGTGTGGTCTCACTAGGGCCCTGTACAACTGCAGAAGGACCTCTTTGCTCCTATACTCAACTCCTCTTGCAATGAAGGCCATCATGCCATTAGCTTTCTTCACTGCCTGTGGCCTGCATGCTTACTTTCACTGTCTGATGAACACCCAGATCTCGTTGTACTTCCCCTTTTCCTAACTTGACACCATTCAATAATAATCTGCCTTCCTGTTCTTCCCACCAAAGTGGACAACCTCACATTTATCCACATTAAACGGCATCTGCCATGCATCTGCCCACTCACCGAACCTGTCCATGTCACCCTGCATCCTCCTCACAGTTAACACTGCCTCCCAACTTTGTGCAATTGGCAAATTTGCCAAAGTTACGTGCAATCCCATTAATCTTTTTAAAGATTTTTAATCTCTTAATTCCCACCTCAGCTAGTCCCATTTGCCTGCGTTTGATCTTTCTTTCAAAAATGGAAATGAACCACCACATTATACTCCAAAATTGGACATATTTTATATAATTATTTAGAATATTCAGAGCAACTTTGTATCCTTATCTGTGCATGAAAACCCATTATAGTAGCTTTCTGAACTATCCTAGTTTGATGATCATGGTCTAGGATTTGTGGTTGCAATCACAGAAAAACTGACTACTTAAATAATACTGCATCCATAAATGCATAGTTGGGTGATAAAATCTCCCTGGGTTGTGTGTGTGTGTGTGGGAGGTTCAGGGGGCATTTTGCAACATTCACAATTCTAATCAACACAGAAACAGTGATTTAGCTTTAATATTATAGTTAAACACTACTGAAAATGTTATTGATTGACACTCAAGTATTAGTTGAAAAAGTTTGATTTTCCCCAGTCCTGGGGAAGTAATTAAAAAAAAGCAATATTGATCTGTCCAGGCCATGATGAAAGATCCATGGATATTTATTACTTAGTTTCTTTAAAAGTTTGACATTTCAGTTTGTATCAAAACAATGTGTTTAGAGTAAAAGGTTCATTATGAACGAAGACCTATTCTGTGGTGTGGTGTGAGAATTCTTCAGTCTGATTCATTCAGTATGCTTGATGCTACACTTATCCCTGTGAGTGACTCCAGAACGAAAGTTACAGTAGATCAAGAGAAACAGATACTGCTAAATAGTTGCATATTAATTTTCCTTAAACTTAATGGCAAGATGTGCCTTTTTATTGATCATAAAATCAAGCTAATGTGTTATGGTGCCTTCATTTTAATTAGACGCTATAATATTGAGATTGTCCACTTACAAGCAGATCGCTGTCATAATTCAAAAGGCACCTATCTGAAGGACACCCTCACCATACTATGCCCGATTTAAGTACAGCCCATGCATACAATCAAACCTTTAGGAGACCAGCAAGATGGATTTGCCTTTGCTGCAGGCATCATCTGCTGTATGGAAACTCAGTTAGCTGCTGCATTTCCTGCTACAGAACTGTTTGGATTAAGGATAGTACACCTGAAAGGAACTCTGTCGTAACTCGTGGTTGACCTTTACCATTAATCATGATTTCCAATCCACCCCAGAAATGAAGGAACTGTTTTTTTTCTAAAGCGAATAAAATCAATTGCTATGTCAATTTAATTATATAATAAACCAAGAATTAGACGATGGCCAAATGGCCTAATTCTGCTCCTTATTCACATGAACATGAGAATGTGAATGAACATGAGAATGTTACCTTAACATATGGCAAGATGTGATTCATTATGACAGTCTCTCTGCAATCCACTGGCAAGTTTTCACAGAAATCTGCAGAATGAAGTATGTGTTAAAAAGTTGTTATATTTTAAATATAATTATTATATTTTAACAGACTAAGCAAATTTGCACAATTGAAAAATATCTGTATATCTTTGAATATCTTTTCAGAAGATGGTAGCAAGAAATATTTTGAAATACAATTTAGAATAGCACAAGGCTCGCATCTAAAGTATAAATACCATGATAATTTAAAGGATGTGTCAAAGTGCCATATTCCCTTTCTATACTCTTGTGCTGGGGCAAATAATCCAAATGAACTTTGATAGCCACTTGGCATCAATGGAGGCAAAATGTCAGCTACTGCACGAGAGACGATTGCCAAAGCATGTTGGCAGATATCACAATATTTGAAACATTTGACTTATGGAGATAGGCCAGATGACTGATGCAGCAATGCTTTACTAGTGTTGGCTTCATTTCCACAGTGCTTCCACAGATGAGGTGCTTTGCTGAAATACAACTGATAAGTTGGACAATCTGAAATACCAAATATAACTGATGTACCTCATTTCAAGATGCAGGGCTAAAGCCAGATTTTATGGATAAAATTATGCCACTGAATAAAATTATGGCACTCTTTACACCTTGATGTCTTTAAGCAGGAAAGAGTGCAGAGAGAATTTATGAAGATGTTGCCAGGACTCAAGATCCTAAGCTAAATGGAGAGACTGGGCAAGCTAGGACTTTATTCCTTGGCGTGCAGAAGGTCGAGGAGTGATCTTATAGAAGTATACATCATTATGAGGTGAATAGATGAGGTGAATGCCCAGTCTTTTACTCAGAGGAGGAAAATAAAGAACCAGAGAACATAGGTTGAAGGTGAGAGGGAAAAAATTAATAATGACTGAGTATATGGAAAGAGCTGTCAAAGAAAACAGGCAGGTATTATAATGGCATTTAAAAGACAACATACATCACAGCAAAGGCTTACATTCTCTAAAAACGTAAACTATAAAAGCTGTAAATCTAAAATAATAATGAAAAACAAGTTGATTAACATATAACAAAAACAACATTGTTAAATTAAACGCAAAAGGTCATAAAGCACCAAAAAACTAATGCTTAGAGTCTGCACTCATTTCGACTTAATGAAATCAATCCAGTAGCAGTCATACAGCACGGAAGCAGGGCCTTTGGCCCAAACTGTAGATGGGTTGGACAGATGCCCAAGATGCCCATCTACGCTTGCCCTATTTAGCTGTGTTTGCCCAAATATACCTCAAAACCTTTCCTATCCATCTACCTGGCCAAATATATTTTTAAATGCTGTCACAGTATTACATTAAATGTTGTTACAGTATTACAGTACTACCTCCTCTGGCAAGTAAAGACGAGGTTTTATAAGGCAGTGGTCAGACTGCATTTGGAGTATTGTAAGTAGTTTTGATCCCTGTACCTGAAGGAAGATGTGCTGGCATTGGAGGGGGTCCAGAGGAGGCTATGGGAAGGATTCTGGGATGATTGGGTTAATGTATGATGAGCGTTTGACGGCACTGGATCTGTATTCGCTGGAGTTTACAAGGTTGTACCAAATAGCGAAAGGCATGGATAGTGAATGTGGGGAGGACATTTCCACTGGGGATGCCTAGGACCAAGGACATTGCCTCAGAATAAAAAGGACATATCTTTAGATAGAGGAAGAGGAGGAATTTAGTCAGATGGTGGTGAATCTGTGGAATTCATTGCTACAGGCAGCTGTGAAGAGCAAGTCATTGGGTATTTTTAAGATGGAGATTTAAGATTCTTTATTACTAAGGGTGTCACAGGTTAAACGGAGTGGCAGGAGAATGGGGTTGAGAGGGAAAGATAGATTGAATGGCAGAGTATGCTCGATGGCCCAATTATGCCCCTAAGACGTATGAATCTTGGCTGCACCCATTTCAACTTAATGAAATCTATCCAGTAGCAGGGTGGCTGAAATTGAAAGACAAAACTGAAGATAATATTCAAAATGCTGTCTCACCGACGTTTTATACAACTGCAACATAATATTCCAACTTCTATGCTCAAAGCCCTGACTGATGAAAACCAATATCACTTTCAGGGAACTATGTACCTGCACTCCTAGATCCCTCTGCTCTACAACACTCCACATGGTCTTACCATTCACTGTGAAGGTCCTGCCCTGGTTTGACTTCCTAAAATGCCACACTTCACACTTATCTGAATTAAGTAATAGAGCTTAATGCAGATAAGTGGCTAATAGCCATTCCTCAGCCTATTTGCCCTGCTGATCTGCAGTGATTCACTTCACGATTGCTGTCTGACGTGAAAGGTTTTGCCAGTATGTTATGATTTTCTTGTGGATTTTGCCTTGCATCTGTTTGGTTCAAATGGGCACAATTCAAAATCTCCAACCATGCCAGGTTCAGTACATGGAGTACTCCACCTCTCCAATACTGTGTATATCAAATATATTAGGAAAGTAGGAGTACATCTGCAACCTCCATCTAGGGTATGAGATGCAGCTTCAGCTGCAGATGTGATTAATGGACAGCAATGTAGCTATGTTGATTGACATCTCCCAGTTTCGTACAAAGAAATTATGACCAAAAATTCTGATGCCATGTAGAGGCATCATAAAAATGAGATGTTGTCATTACATACTGAATTCAAACTGAGTCTGAATAAGGGTCTCGACCCGAAACGTCACCTAGTCCTTTTCTCAAGATACTGCCTGACCCGCTAAATTTCTCCAGCTGTTTGTGTCAATCTGAGTTTACTTTCTCAGATATAGTTGACGATTAAGACTGCAATAACACATTTACTGTTTTTTCACTATTTCAAAATCTTCCAACACACTTCATAGTCAATAAAATACATCCTTTGAAGACCAGCCACTACTGAAATGACATGAAACAAAGGTGGCTATTGTCTGACAATGAGTTTCCATTTACTACAATGGATTTCTACAAAGCTAGTCTAATAATCAGGTCAGGACACCAATGCAAGTACTCTCAGTATCAATCTTATTTGGTGCGAAATTGAAACCAAGGAGGTGAAGACAAAAAATAAATGAAGGAAATTCCAAATTTACCTTTAACTTTATTGGCTCCAGCTGCACGAACTTCAGCCTCACAATCCTTCAACAGGTTTTGGAAAGCTGGAACCAGATCATTTTCTGTAATTTCTGGACCCACAGCTTTCTGAAGCTTTAAGAGAAATGAAATGAGTAATAAAGTAAAAGCAGTTTACTCACAGAGAATCAGTGCCAGCGGTCTATTTAGTAAAAAGCACATAAACAGTGCTAACACAAACCAGTTCCTGTTTTTGGTTTTAAATTATTTCAAATTAGCTTATACGTGGACTGATACTTGTGCAATATTAGAAAGCATCGCAGGTTACAGGTCTATCATTGACAACAATCACAGAAAAATATCAAAGAAATACTAAAATCTATATCAATTTAAATACAATTATTTCCAATCGTGGTGTGGTACTAATTTCACAAGTGTTCTCGTGATTTTATATAGCTTGGACCTTGTGTTCAAAGAATTTAGTCATAGATTTACTCAAATTGTTTTGATAATGATTAAATCTGCGTCTTTTGACAGGGCATCGTATGATTCCCTACATAAATAGTTTTGCCCCATTAAGCAAGAGACTGTAGATATTTGTATCTAGGAACAAACATCAAAATGCTGGATGAATTCAGCGAGTCAAGCAGCATCAGTGGAGGCATAAGGTATAAGGCAACATTTCAGGTGCCAGACCCTGGAACAAGTGCCATAGTAAGTACAGGTGAATTTGAATGCTGTATAGATATTGGTGGCTAATATGGATGAAATTAACAAATGCGAGACAGGAGCAGACAAAGTGATAGGAAGGGGCATGGTCAGCTGGAATTGACAGAACAAGACTGTTACATATCGTCAACAAAAAAAACAAGTGTGGCTAGGTGCCCATGGCTAATCATGTTGCCTTATTATTCCTCTGACTTTTTTGAGACTTACCCATTTTATCTCTGGTCATTGACCTTTTTGCCTGTGGAAACAGTTCCTCATTTTATCAAAACATTACGATTTTGTTTGAATGTATCTAGTTAATTGCTTCGGTCCAACTTGTCCATGCCTACCAAGATGCCCCATCTACACTTGTCCCACCTGCCCACGTTTGGTCCATATCCTTTTAAACCTTTCAAAGAAACAGAAAATAGGTGCGGGGGGGGGGGGCATTTGGCCCTTCGAGCCAGCACCACCATTCATTGTGATCATGGCTGATCCTCCACATGCCTGCCTTCTCCCCATATCCAGAGCTGCCAAGTTTTGTCAGAGCATTTCAGTATTCTAGTACCTGAAAATCAGTATTTTTACGCGGTGCCATTTTGCTGAAGTGTTTATTTTTTTATGTGCGGTCATACCCATGTAAGAGTACGAGAATGCATAACTTTGCTACCAATTGACATGTCTTCTATGCACCTTACTTGACAGTGCATTCATTGCCATCTCTTTGTATATTACTGTTTGAACGGCTGCTTCCTGCTTTTAGTACCAGATGTTGATGTAGAAGCTATTTTGGAAGCCCCCCCCCCTCTCCCTCCCTCGCTCTCTCTCCCTCCTTCCTCTCTTTCCTTCCATTTTTTCTCCCTCCACCTCTCTCCTTCTCCCTCCCCTAACAGTCTGTGACCCATAGCACTGTGGCCATAGTGCTATGTGTAAAGCCCATAGCGCTATGTGTAAAGGTAATAGCGCTCCAGCTGGTGTCGCTATAATTAGAACCCATAGTTAAATTGACAGCACTGTTTAAACCTGTAGCGGGACAGGCAGATCAAAGCTTACAAAAAAAATCATCCAGGTTTTGATATTTAAAATACTAATGGATTTAATCTGCTATATTTTTCAGTTACAGTATGACTTTTTATACCTTTGCATTTTTTAAGCAGCAAGATGAAACAGGAAGTCAGGCCGATTTTTAAAAAATCCGTATTTTACAAAGCAAATTGGTACATCCGTATTTTTATCGCATTTCCGTACAAAATACGGAAAATCCGTACAACTTGGCAGCTCCGCCTGCCCCTAGAGCTCTACCCATGTACCCTTCCAAATGTCTTTTATATGTTATTATAGTACCTCTTTTGATAAAATCGGAAAGAGTGCTGCTGGAATAGTCAAATAAAACAATGAAAAGACTATAATTTAATTTAAAAATATAGATGCACTATGTCATCACTCCAGAAAATTGCACTTTGTGTTTAGATCAATAATCCATTCATACAAGCGCAGTACATACTTCAGAAAATTTGTCTGCGACCATGTAGCGAACACGCCATGATTTGTCCTCCACAGCTTGCCGTAGAGTAGGCATCACTAAAGCTTCCAGATCTTCCTGGGGTAGTAGCTGTGCTATGCTCACACATGCTTCGACCGCCAACAACCTCACTGAATCCTGCAGAAACATTTTCAGACAAAGTTCACGATGGTTCTTCATTAAAAGCTGAATGAGTACAATACTAACTTCTGCATGGAAATTTCCCATCAGACTTGGAGCCTTTTACCTTATTGACAATGGGGGCATCTTCTGCAATCACATACCTGTTCATCAGAAGCCAGGGAAGTGAAGAGAGGTATAATGTCACTTTTTAAAAACTCCAGCTCCAGAACCTTGGCAAATTCACCCAGCTTTGAGGCTGCAGCTCGGCGGACCATTGGTGTGTCATCTGAACACAGGCTACGGAAATGCCTACAGAAAAGATCATTTCAATAACGGCTTATAGCTGTGTCTATAAAAGTGATCCAAAAGTGCTATTATGAAGCAATTTATTATTCCAACAAACATGCATACTAGCTATCTCCAAAAAGTTTTATGATACTCTGTAATATAATGTAGTTCCTGTAGGACTGGAAGCTTAAATTACTTCGGGCCAAATTTTAAAAAGTGATACTTGACAAGTGAGGAGGTAGAGGAGCAGCAGCAGAAAGGCAGTTTAATATATTGCTAAAACACATAAATGCATGTGGTGCATGTCAGTATTATTGGCCATGCACTGCACAAGCTCAGAGGTACCAGACCCGGGCAGACTAAACAACCTGCTTCTGTCCTATAAAACCCAAGTTTCTAAATAAGCTTACATTCGAACAAGTGAATCCTCTGTATCCCACATTGATACAAAAGATTTTATCTATATCATTAAGTTTGCCAAAACATGACTCTCTGTATAAAAACAATACAAGGCTACCTCAATCGCACAGCTTAGAAAACCAAGTGTAGAGGCCCATTTCGAACCATGTACGTTTAGTCTATTGTCCCTTTTGGCTCGCAAAAACCTCAAATTCATGCGGCATTAAACAAAATTGCTGCAGTTTCTGCAGCACTCTGTTGGTAATTCCCAAAAAGCTTGTACCCACTCAATTAACACAAAGCCATGCTCACCAAATGGAAATATTCACCTCTCATCTCCATTAATTACCAATAATATTGAAAATGTTCCCAAACAATCAATTCAGATTTAGCACGATCATTTAACATTTCTTGCTAATTTTTAACTATTAACATCATAAACCTCTGCAGCAGTCAAAGTGAAACATATACTTACTGCCGCAGCTCCGCTTTTACAGAGCTGGATACCCGAGGGTAGCACACACTGAACAGGCCGCATGCTGAAGTTCTGGATGTGAACCAGTCACCACAAGCCAAGCGCTTAACTAGTGGTACGAAATGAACTTCCAAGTCTGCAGGAGAATGCTCATGGGAGATTGCTCGCAGCGAATCAACAGCTTTATCTCGTACGACCGTTTCTTCCACGGTGGCAAGACTCTCTAAGGGGGGCTGGAAAATGGGAAATAATTAAAATGAAATGAATGCCATGAATTCTTTCAATCTACATTTAAAAAAAAATCAATTTAAAAAGAATCTTTGTTTAAGAAGAGCTCGAGAAAACTCCTGGGAATTAGGAATAAAAGAAAATGCAAGAGAATACGAAAAGGCAAAATAATATTTGGATGTACAAGAAAACAATGCCAGTTAGTCCTCAACTCCCTGAAAGTGGCAACATCAGTAGATAGAATGTTTAAGAAGGAACTGCAGATGCTGGAAAAATTGAAGGTAGATAAAAATGCTGGAGAAACTCAGCGTGTGAGGCTGCATCAATGGAGCGAAGGAATAGGTGACATTTCAGGTCGAAACCCTTCTTCAGACTGATGTCGGGCGGAGGGTGGGAAGAAGAAAGGAAGATGCGGAGACAGTGGGCTGTAGGAGAGTTAGGAAGGAGAGGGGAAAGAGGGAGAAAGCAAGGACTGCCTGAAATTGGAGGTCAATGTTCATACCGCTGGGGTGTAAACTACCCACGCAAATATGAGATGCTGCTCCTCCAATTTATAGTGGGACTCACTCTGGCCACGGAAGACCCAGGACAGAAAGGTCAGATTCGGAATTGGAGGGGGAGTTGAAGTGCTGAGCCACTGGGAGATCAGGTTGGTTATTGCGAACTGAGCGAAGGTGTTGGGCGAAGCGATTGCCAAGCCTACGCTTAGTCTCACCGATGTAGAGCAGCCGACACCTAGAGAACGGATGCAACAGATGAGGTTGGAGGAGGTGCAGGTGAACCTCTGCCACACCTGGAAAGACTGCTTAGGTCCTTGGATGGAGTCAAGGGGGGAGGTAAAGTGACGAGTGTAGCATTTCCTGCGGTTGCCGCTCCCTCCGTAACTCCCTGGTCAATTTGTCCCATCCCTCCCAAACCACCCCCTCCCCTGGTAATTTCCCTTGCAAGTACCTTGCCTCACCTGCTGAGTTTCTCCAGCATTTTTATTTATTTATTGTCATTCGATGAAAACATGCTTCCACATGAATCATGAACGAAATTTGTACTCTGGTCCGAACAGCGTAATAGTGCAGTAAGACATCAATAAAGTGCAGTAAAGACATCAATAAATTCTAACATATGAAAACCTTCCACGATAAAATCTAAATAATAATGATCCTATGAATAAATAGTAAAAAGTAAAAAAGCTGCATGGTTAAAAGACAGCAGCATAATAATGTCCATAGCAGCAGCAGCAGCAGCAGCAGCAGACAGTTCACTGAGGTAGTGAGGGTTCAGTCAGTGAGGTAGGGAGATAGAGTGGTTTAAAAATAAATTGGTATGCTTGCTTTCATTGGTCGGGGAATTGAGTGTAGGTCAGGAAGTCAACATGCAGCTTTATAGGACTCTGGATGGGCTGCGTTTGGCATATTGTGTGCGGGGAGACCTGATAGAAATTTTAAAAAAATTTTGAGACATACATCAGGTAGACAGTCATAGCCTTTGTCCTAGTATGAAAATAACAAAACCTGGAGGACATAGCTTTAAGGTGAGATGGGCAATGTTGAATGGAGATGGGCAGGGCAAGATTTTTTTTTTAAAAGGCACAGAGGCTGGTGGGTGTCTGGAATATGCTGCCAGGAGTAGTGGTGGAGGCAGATGCCCTAGTGGTGGTTAAGAGGTTTTTAGATAGGCAAGGAAAGGAGGGATATGAATCATGTGTAGACAGATGAGATTAGTTTATCTTGCCATCATGTTAAGCACAGACATTATGGACCAAGGGGACTATTCCTGTGCCGTGCCGAGTTTTATACTGCGTGGTGCTTTATACATGCAAGTTCATTCCTACCAGCAAACAGTGAACATATTCTGGTCCACCAACAAGAACGGTGAAGCTTCCCAGTTGTTCTGCCAAAGCCAACAGCACTTCATCTTCATCATAAATGGTGTCTGCATTAAGACAAGAAACCAGTGACAGTCAGTTCCAAATGACAGGTCAAAATAGAACTAATCACAATCGTGGCTTTGTACATACCAGTCAAAAATGGTAAGAGCTCACTGCGGGTACGTTCAACTCCTAAAGCCAAGGCAATCGTTGACAGTTTTTTGATACTGTTCAGACGTAACTGGGGAAGGAAAATCATAATTTGTGAATGCAAGTTACTACTAGTCAAAAACAGTTTTGAAGAAATAGTTTTCTTTAGATCACACAAATCTAAACAAAGATGTCAAAAGGAAAACTTTATAAATTAACGATTTGGACGAGGGAATTAAATGTAACATCTCTAAGTTTGCGGATGACACAAAGCTGGGTGGCAGTTTGAGCTGCGAGGAGGATGCTATGAGGCTGCAGGGTGACTTGGATAGGTTGGGTGAGTGGGCAGAAGTATGGCAGATGCAGTATAATGTGGATAAATGTGAGGTTATCCACTTTGGTGGCAAGAACAGGAAGTCAGATTATTACCTGAATGATGTCAGATTTGGAGAAGAGGAGGTGCAACGAGACCTGGGTATGCTTGTACATGAGTCACAGACAACAAGTATGCAGGTACAGCAGGCAGTGAAGAAAGCCAATGGGAATGGCTTCTTATCCGCCCTGCCTGTAAGCCTGGGCCACCACTGCAACATCGCCGGTGTCTTGTCAGTCCAGGGCTGTCGGTTAACCCGGCAGGACAAGCAGAGTTGAGCTGGAGTTAGCGCTTCTCCATGCTGGCTGTAAGCCTGGGCCATCACTGCAACGGGCCGGTGTCTCGTCAGTCCAGGATCACCCCGGACATCTCCGACCGACCCTAGACAGGGAAGGGACACTCGGGAGGGGACGGGAACGGGCTGGTAGCAATTCAACAGCGCTTGCAGCACCGGAGACCCGGGTTCGATCCTGACTACAGATGAAACGCATGTCTGTATTCATGCAGCAGCACAGCTGCCGAGAATGTTTATCGCGAGTGACCTATGACCTGGCACGCGCAGTCGGAATACTGAACTCACTTACAGGGACAGAGTCCCCTTAGTCCTTACCTTTCACCTCATCAGCCGTCACATACCGCACACCATCCTCATCACCTCTAATGGGATGCCACCACTAATCACATCTTCCCATCTCCACTCCTTTCTGCAAAGCCCGTCACTCATCCCATGCCAGCCAAACCACCCCTTCTCCAAGAAACTTTCCCTTACAACCGAAGGAGATGCAACTCAATCAAAGGACCCCCACAGTCATTTCAGGCAAAGCAGTGGGATCCTATATGGTGACAAGGCCAATCATAGACTCAGCAATCGTTTTGCTGAACACGCACTCAGTGTGCCTTGGCCTTCGTAATCTTGCGGTTGCCAAACATTTTAATGCTTTCCCATACTGACCTCTCTGTCCTGGGCCTCCTCCACTATAGGAGAGGCCACATGCAAATTGGAGGAACAGCCCCTCTTATTTCGCTTTGGCAGCTTACACCCAGCGATGTGAACTTTGATTTCTCTAATTTCAGGTAACTCCTGCATTCCCTTCCCTCCCCTCTCTTCCCCACCCGTCCTACCAGTTCCACTGGTCGCATCCTTGTTGTCACACCTTCCCCAACCAACAATGGACTATTATGGGCTCCACCCTTCCCAAGGTCATCTGTTGCCGACCCTGATGTATTCTGGCCTTTTCTCACCTCCAGTTTATTCCCCCATCCCCTCCTCGACTCTTAGTCTGAAGAAGGGTTCCGACCCGAAACGTCACCTATTCTTTTTCTTCAGAGATGCTGCCTGACCTTCTGTGTTACACCAGTATTTTGTATCTACCATCCCCTCTTCTTTGAATAAACCTTAATCACCTTAGAACCACTTCAACATCTTCAACATCAATTTCTCCCACATCCACTAAACACAGTAACAGCGAAACCATAGGAAGCGGCAGTCACTGAATCTTTCACGCCAATTCTGCCATACATTTGTGGTTGATGCTCTACATATTTCTACTCTCCCATAGCCCCGATGTAATTATGTCCAAAATGTTCTCTCCTTACATTTTTAATTCAGAGGGTAGCGTGTGCCTGGAATGCACTGCCAGGGGTGGTGTGGAGGGAGGTATGATAGGGTGTAGCAAGTAACTGCAGATGCTGGTGTCTTCTGCAGTTGTATAGGGTTCTGGTGAGACCACATCTGGAGTATTGCGTACAGTTTTGGTCTCCTAATTTGAGGAAGGACATCCTTGTGATTGAGGCAGCTTACGTTCCTGAGATTGATCCCTGGGATGGCGGGACTGTCATATGAGGAAAGATTGAAAAGACTAGGCTTGTATTCACTGGAGTTTAGGATGAGAGGGGATGTTATAGAAAATTATAAAAGGACTGGACAAGCTAGATGCAGGAAAAATGTTCCCAATGTTGGGCGAGTCTCGAACCAGTTGCCACCGTCTCAGAATAAAGGGGAAGCCATTGAAGACTGAGGTGAGAAAAAACTTCTTCACCCAGAGAGTTGTGAATTTGGAGGGCAGAGGGCAGTGGGCAGTGGAGGCCAAGTTACCGGATGGATTTAAGAGAGAGTTAGATAGATTAGGGCTAGTGGAATCAAGGGATATGGGGAGGCACGGGTTGTTGATTGAGTTCGATCAGCCATGATCACAATGAATGGTGGTGCTGGCTCGAAGGGCCGAATGGCCTCCTCCTGCCTGCAGCAGGCCAGCATCTCTGGCACAAAAAAAAAGGATGGGTGGCATTTCGAGTCGGGATCCTTCTACAGACCGTATACCTTGTGAATGAGCACAAAGCTGCCGGCCCCGATGGCATCCCCAGGCGGGTGCTCAGGGCATGTGCTGGACAACTATCCCTGGTCCTCACTGACATTTTCAATCTGTCACTGGCCCAGGGTGTCGTCCCCACTTGCCTCCAAGACATTTACCATTGTGCCAGTGCCCAAACAATCAGCGACAAGGAGTCTCAACGACGTCCGGCCAGTGGCACTCACCCCTGTCATCGCCAAGTTCTTTGAGCAGCTGATCTTGGCTCACCTCAAAGCCAGACCCCCCCCCCCACACACACACTGGACCCCCATCAGTTTGCCTACCAGACCAACAGGTCTACAGAGGACGCAATATCGGCGGCCCTACACTCTGCCCTGACCCACCTGGACAGTAATAACATCTACATCAGGTTGCTGTTCATTGACTTCAGCTCCGCCTTTAACACTGTCATACCCGCTAGCTTGATCACCAAACTCAGCGGCCTTGGCATCTCCACCTCCCTCTGCAATTGGACACTGGATTTCCTCACTAACAGACCACAGTCTGTTAGGGTCAACAACCTCACCTCCTCCACTATAATAGTGAACACCGGCGTGCCACAGGGCAGTGTGCTCAGCCCTCCCCTCTACTCCCTCTTCACCCATGACTGCATCCCTAAGAGAATCAGTGGTAGGGGGCAGACACACCCCCATCCATATAAACGGGACTGAGGTGGAGCAGGTCTCCAACTACAAATTCCTTGGGGTACACATCTCGGAGGATCTGTCCTGGTCCCTCAACACCTCCAAGCTGATCAAAAAGGCGCAGCAGCGCCTTCACTTCCTGAGGCTCAAAAAAGCCCACCTGTCTCCCCAGATCCTGACCAACTTTTACCGCTGTACCATCAAAAGCATCCTGACCACCTGCTTTACGGTATGGTACAGCAGTTGCACCGTAGCAGATAAAGGCACTACAACAGGTGGTGAAAACCGCCCAGTACATCATCGGTGCCCCGCTCCCTGCCATGGATGCCCTCCACCGAAAACGGTGTCTGAGACGGGCGGGGAAGATCATCAAAGACCCCTCCCACCCTAACCATGGACTGTTTGCCCTCCTACCATCAGGGAGGTGGTACAGGAGCCTCAGGTCCCGCACTAGTAGGATGAGGTACAGCTTCTACAACAACACCATCACACTGCTGAACTCGGAATCCCGCCAATAGATTTCTCCAGTCTCTCCGTCCACATTGTCTGCATTCTGTATTTATTTCT
This sequence comes from Okamejei kenojei, assembly GCA_035221665.1. NCBI lineage: Eukaryota > Metazoa > Chordata > Chondrichthyes > Rajiformes > Rajidae > Okamejei > Okamejei kenojei. The sequence goes on along the minus strand of CM069159.1, from coordinate 26,274,837 downwards.
ATATTGCTATTACTACGAACTGACGCTAAACTGCATTTCGTTGTACCTGTGCAATGACATTAAAGTTCAATTGAATTGAATTCAGGTATGATAGTGTTATTTAAACTTATGAATACGCTCATAGGTGTGCAAGGAATGGAGGGTAATGGATAATATGTAGGCAGATGTTGGTCTTGTCATCATGTTTGGCAAAAATATTTAGGTACACTAGGCCTGTTCCTGTGCATCTGATCATTTATCTCCTTTCAAACATGTTAGGACGTCCAGCACCGAACTTGACAGTAACACAGTCTATCATCAATACAAGGTACACAAAAAGCTGGAGAAACTCAGCAGGTGCAGCAGCATCTAAGGAGCGAATGAGATAAGCAACGTTTCGGGTCGAGACCCTTCTTCAGACTTAGATGCTGCCGCACCCACTGAGTTTCTCCAGCGTTTTGTGTACCCTCGGTTTTCCAGCATCTGCAGTTCCTTCTTCAATACATATCATCAATCCAACTTGTGGACAGGCCTTGTCCTCATCCATAATTATTTTAAAGCTAATAAAACGCCACAGTGCTGGCTCACTGACACTTCAGTCACCCGCCCGCCCTGCGAATTACCCAAGGAGGTTGATTTTGCCTTCTCATTTGTAGGGCCCTCCACATACCGTCTGTAATATGATGTTCTTGTTTGATGCCTACTATGTTCTGCTGTGCTATGCAAAGAGAGAATTTCACTGTCCTGTCAGGGACACATGACAATAAACTCTTTTGACTTTGACTACACAATGTCCAGTGTGCGGTGTGTGTGGTAGTTGGTAAATGAGCCCCGGGTTCGGCAGCGGGGAGGGACGCGACCGTCCCCGGGAGGCGGCTTTACCTCCTGCGACCGACCGACCGACGGACGGGCCGCGGAGATTTTATCCGCCTGAAGCATCGCCCCCCCCCCCAGGGCCGCCGTGTGAGGAGCGGGGCGGGCGGGAGGCCGGGGACGGCGGGGCCTCGGGACCGGAGCAGCGAGGCCTGAGGCCTGAATCCCTGGGACCGGGGGCGTTCGGCATCACTTCCCTCCTTCTTTCTCTCTCTCTCTCTCCTTCCCTCTCTCCCCCTCCCTCGCCGCCCACCTGCACGTCCTCGTTGCGCAGCTCGTCGATGAGCACGGCGATGGGGTAGAGGGAGTCGTCGCCGTCCGCCACCTCTGCCGCCGCCATCTTACCGCCCGCCCGCCCGGTGTACGGGGCGTCCCGGGCCCCGCCGCACGGGCCCCGTCCACGCGCACGCGCACGACCATTGGGGTGGCGCCACCCTTGCTGTGGTCACGTGACCGCGGGTCACCATTCAGTTGATACAAAGCAAAGGGACTGGAGGAGCTTTGACACAAAGTGCTGGAGTACTTCCACAGACGGCATCTCTGTTTATTTATTCATGTGTGTATATATATATATATATAATAATAACTTTATTACGGACTCAAGGTCCAGACAAGGGGCAACATTACATTAAAAAATCATAAATATATATAAAATCATGGTAAATCACATAAAAACATCATAATTTATATATATATATATATATATATATAAACATCATAATTTTTTTATATATATATAATATATATATATATATATAAATTATGATGTTTTTATGTGATTTACCATGATTTTATATATATTTATGATTTTTTAATGTAATGTTGCCCCTTGTCTGGACCTTGAGTCCGTAATAAAGTTATTATTATTATTATTATTATATTGATATCATGGTATATTTTCACCCAGAGAGTTGTGAATTTATGGAATTCCCTGCCACAGTGGAGGCCAAATCACTGGATGGATTTAAGAGAGAGTTGGATAGAGCTCTAGAGGCTAGTGGAGTCAAGGGATATGGGGAGAAGGCAGGCACGGGTTATTGATAGCGGACGATCAGCCATGATCATATTGAATGGTGGTGCTGGCTCGAAGGGCCGGATGGCCTCCTCCTGCACCTATTTTCTATGTATATGGACACACTGATCTGTTTTGTTGTCAATGCCTACTATGTTCTGTTGTGCTGAAGCAAAGCAAGAATTTCATTGTCCTATCAGGGACACATGACAATAAACTCACTTGAACTTGAGTTAGAGAAATCAATATTTATACCCTTGCTTTCTCTCTCTCTCTCTCTCTCCATCCCTCCCCCACCCTAGTTTTTTGACTGGTTTCACAGTTCTCCTGATTCATTTTACTGATTGTATGCCTCCTTGTCATCTTCCCCCTTAGCCATTGAATATTTCCTTGAGCCTCTTCTGCTTTGATCTGTTCTTTTCACACCTTACTCTTCCATATCTCTCGTCTCTCAGTCTGAAGAAGGGTCTCCACCCGAAACATCAGCCATTCCTTCTCTCCAGTGATGCTGCCTGTCCCACTGAGTTACTCCAGTACTTTGTGTCTTTGCATCTGCAGTTCCTTCCTACCCATTGAAGAGAGGAGCAGATACAGCGAGTCGGGCAGCGTGTGTGTGTGTGTGTGTCCATAATGTCTGTGCTGAACATGGTGCCAAGACCACCTCTTATCTTCCTGCACATAACCTGTATCCCTCCATTCCCTGCATATCCATGTGCCTATCCCATAGAGTTTGTACGTTCTCCCTGTCACTGCATGGGTTTTCTCCAGGTGCTCCGGTTTCCCCCCACGCTCCAAAGACGTACAGGTTTGTAGGTTAATTGGCGTTAGTAAAAATTATAAATTGTCCCTCGTATGTACGATAGTGTACGGGGCGGTCTCGAGTCGGCGCTCACTCGGTGGGCCAATCGGCCTGTTTCCACGCTGTAACTCTGTATCTCTAAAGTAAAAATTGTATTTTCGAGTAGAGACCCTCGAAGGTGGGTCCAGATTCCAGCATCTGCAGTCTCTAATGTCTCCTTAGTGTTGACAACCATCACATCCAATCTACCCTGCACCCAAACACCCACCAAAACCTCGCAAACAGCAAAGAAACCTTGGACCTTGAGTGAGAGCGAGGATGTCAGAAGTCTTCAGAACTTCTAATGCCCTGTGGAAAAGATCAACATCTTCAGAAAGGGTATGAAGGCAGAAAAGAAAAATTACAACATTCATTTTATTGTCTATCTTTAAGGCGGAGATTTACAGATTCTTGATTAGTATGGGTGTCAGGGGTTATGCAGGAGAATGGGGTTGAGAGGGAAAGATAGATCAGCCATGATTGAATGGCAGAGTAGATGATGGGCCAAATGGCCTAATTCCATTTCTAGAACTTATGAACTATCAATAGCTGAAAGATTTAATGAAAGATCGAGGTTACTATGACAACCACATTAACTGCGTTGAAATGAGCAGTAAATACAGCAAACAGCAGGGCGGGCAGCATCTGTGGAGAGAGAAATAGAGGCAACATCACAGGTGGAAGACCCTTGGTCAAAACTTTGCAAGTGTGAAAATACTAGGGAGAACTCTCCCGTACTGACAATCAGATACCTGTGGAAGCTCACTGCTCCCCCTCTGTCTTCTCACGTATGGCGTGCACAGCCTAAAGTTGTAGGACAACTTGTTCTATTTGATTGTGCACGCCGGGTTGATTGCATTCGTCGGACCACGTGAAGTTTGCAATCTTTCACTCCCCCCTGTGATGTTAACTGTGGAGGCTTTTGTTTCCCTGCTACCCTCTCCCTCCTGGGAGGGGATAGGGTTTTGTGCAACTCACTACAAGGCAATGATGTTCGCTACACAGACCCACTGCTGGCCTACAGATAGCCACAACGTTAGCAACTTTATTCAACTGAAACCCGTGCAGTTCCTGTTCTGCAGAAGTCCTCTATTCACATTGTGAACGGTCTCCATGGCAACCGGAATCCGGGAATTAGAGGGTGCAGGTCGGGGGCGCTGTAGAGAGGGCTGATCACAGGGAGGTGACACCAGTGGGCCGGGGCTTTCAGGTCTTCACTCAGCAGCAGACAACACAGACTCTTCCATTTTTAATAAAACTGATTCAACATCAAATTGATTCAGCTGATTCAAAATCTATGACGCTATTAATAGACAGGGACCAGTGGGGGGATGAATCCCTCATCAAACCCATCGTCACAGCCAGTGAGCCTCCGCCACTGCCAGCTCACACATTACACTACCCTCACGCATCTTACTCACACCAGGTCTCTGACCCCCCCCCCCCCCCCCCCTCCCCTCAGTGTAATGTGATATTTTATACACAGCATAGATACACAGCTGTGCATATACACAAAGTGCTGGAGAAACTCAACAGGCCAGGCAGTATCTCTGGAGAACATGGACAGGGGTGACGTTTTGGGATCTTCTTTAGACTGTGCATACAAACTGTATCTGCATACACACACATATACGCACACAGATAGATGTACAGCTGTACATATACATATATACACAGATAGATACACAGCTGTACATATACACCACCCACACCCCCTTTTTACTTCACCAGCTGCTCTAAACTCCTGCACACCTGGTCTATGACCCTGTGTGAAGTGGTATTTTATACACTGCACAGAAACATCGACAGATACACAGCCATACATATACACAAAGTGCTGGAGTAACTCAACGGGTCAGGCAGGTCAGGTAGGTTCAATGGCTTCAGTAAAAAATGTAAGTTGTCCCTGGTATGTTGTGTGTGCTAGTGTACGGTGAGATCACCTGTCGGCGCGGTCTTGGTGAGCCAAAGGGCATGTTTCCGTATTGTATCTCTAAAGTCTAAATCTTCACTTAAGTGAGGCCAGTGGAACCTGGATCAGCCTATTGGCATCTGGGTGGAGTACCTTGGCAAGTGGTAGAGACATTGTTGGGTGATCACAGCGGGTTTGATGGGCCGAAGGTTCAAGGCCCAGATACTAAACAGGCAGCTGAATCATGACACCATGGTACCCACAAACGCTATTGATTGAGCGGTAAACACTGACAAGACATAACTCCCCTACTCTCAGAGTCATACAGCGTGGAAACAGACTCTTCAGCCCAACTTACCCACCAATGTCCTACTTGACCCATCTACCCATGTCCCACCTGCCTGCGTTTGGCCCGTATCCCTCTGAACCTTTCCTATCCATGAATTTGTCAAAATGTTTCTTAAACATTGTGATAGTATCTGCAAATCCTACTCCAAAACAAAACTTCTTGATAATGATGCCCTTGGGAGAAATGTGGGCCTTGGTTTCACATCTCTTTTGACAACAGTTTGAGGAGGGACAGTAACACACCCGTAGATTGCTGCCTAACAATGCCAGAGACACGGGTTTGATCCTGACTACGGGTGTTGGCTGTTCTCCCCATGGCCTGTGTAGGTTTTCTCCAGGAGCTCTGGTTTCCTCCCACACTCCAAAGACATGCAGGTTTGTAGGCGAAGATAGACACAAAATGAGCAACTCAGTGGGACAGGCAGCATCTCTGGATAGAAGGAACGCGTGACATTTCGGGTCGACACTGACATTCTTCAGACTGAGCTAATCGGCTTGGTAGATTTGTAAATTGTTCCTGTTCTGTCTAGGATGGTGTTAGTGTGCGGGGAACGTTGGTCTGTGCAGACCCAGTGGGTCGAAGGGTCTTTGTCTGCGCTGTATCTCTAAACTAAACAAAAAACTAACGACAGCACTGCTGATAGTGCAGCCCTTCCCCAGTACTCCACTGATTCCTGATGTAGGGCTCCGGACTCTGCTGTGGGCCTGAACTGGAATGGGCTAATCTTCAGTCAACATTACATCGCAAAGTCACGGTGGGACTGATGCTCCCCTGAAGCTTCCTACTAAATGAATTGAATGAATATTAGGTAAAAACGAGAGAGAGTGAAGATGGATACAAAAAGCTGGAGTAACTCAGCGGGACTGACTGCATCTCTGGAGAGTGTGTGGGGGGAGCGACGTGTGGGAGGGTGTGGGGGGGGGGGGGGGGGGTGGTGGGGGGAGAACAAAAAGGGACCTGTCATGGTGAGGTGGGGGGTGGGGGGGGTGATTTGCAATTTTGTAAGCGCCCTTTATATGGGCAAACTATTAGCAGGCAAAGAATTTCACTGTGCCTTGTCACATGTGACAATAAAGTCTTCAATTCAAGGGAAGGAATGGGAGTGAGTGGGACAGGATGGGAGAGAAAGGAACCCATTCCTTCTCTCCAGAGATGCTGCCTGTCCCGCCGAGTTATTCCAGCTTATTGCGTCTATCTTCTCTCACTCTCTTTTTACTTAATATTCATTCAATTAAACCAGCATCTGCAGTTCCTTCCCACACAAGGGAGAGACTGAAAGTGAAATGACGCAACCTGAGCTTTTGTGAAGCCTTAACGGCCTGTCCCACTTACATGTGTCTGGCACGCAAATTACGCGACCTCGTGGTGGCGTTGAGGCGCGACGGTCCCGCGAAGGTCGCGCGCGATTTCATTCGACCGCACAGTCGTTTGGAGCACGTGACGTCATTTGAAGATGGACACAAAATGCAGGAGTAACTCAGTGGGACCGGCAGCATCTCTGGAGAGAAGGAATGGATGATATTTCGTGTCGGGACTCTTCTTCAGTCTGAAGAAGGGTCTTGACCCAAAACGTCACCCATTGCTTCTCTCCAGAGATGCTGCCGGTCCCGCTGAGTTACTCCAGCATTTTGTGTCTATCTTCAATTTTCTTGGCCCCGCTCTGGGAGTAGAAGTGGGGGCGGATCCGGACCGCAACGGCCGTGAGCCCCAGGCCGAGCTTGGCGATCGTTTGCCTGCTTCTGCTGCTGTTGCAGGTGAGACTTTGCGTCGCGCCAGGGTCTTGGGCCTGTCCCACTTTGGCCGTCAGTTACGCGACAGGCCATTGGCGTGCGAAGATTTTGTTCGCTACAAAAATGTTGGAGCCCCGCGCGATGTCGCGCACAACTACGTACCCCTCCACGCTTCTCAGTGGGACCGGCCCCCGCGCGGCCACACGATGCCCGTGCGCCTCAACGCGACCACGAGTTCGCTTAATTTGCGCGCCAAGGATACATAAGTGGGACAGGCCCTTTAATGACTCGTTAGTTTCTGCTTTCAAAGGTCTGGCGTGTACAGAAAGTTGAATCCAGCCATGCCCATCTCCAGCAAAGCTTTTCAGTGTATTTTCATGGGGAGTGGGATTTGAACCATAGTCTTCTGACTGGGCCGAAAGCACTGCCCACAGACTGGCCTGGACTGGATATCCATTGTCCACACCAGCAAACCAGGCAAACACCAGGCCCCGTGATTCCAGCTGGTCTTCATCAGTAAGTGCCACATTTTGTGTATCAATGTGGAACAAAAAATGGTGAATTGTTCATGGACTGATTGGATGGTAGGTTCCGCATTGTTGACAGGTAATTCAATCTGCATCAGTAAAGCTCACCGGGTCAGTGACTGTGTGGGTCGCTCCTTACTGTATCCAGAGTGAGGTCCCAGTGTGCGCATCCCTCAGGCACATCCTCTATGTGAAGATAGTGACAAAGTGCCGGAGTAACTCAGCGGGTCAGACAACGTCTCTGAAGCAGATGGACAGCTGATGTTTTCGGGTCGGCACTCTCCTTCACACCTTCGGCAGCAAGAAGTGGAGGTGTTCTGGACGACAGCGGGCTGCAACTATCCACATTATACCATCCCAAGTCCTGACTATCACAATAACCTGTGCGATATGTAGGTGTACAGTTGGATGTATGGTAATGGTTTGGGTGTCGCCAGAGGAATTCGACACAAAGCGCTGGAGTAAGTCGGTAGTTCAGACAACATCTCGAGAAAAAGGACGGGTGATGTTTCTGATCAGGACCCTTCTTCAGTCTGAAGATAGATTGAGTCTGAAGAAGGGTTCTGACCCAAAACATGACCTATCCTTTTGCTCCAGAGATGCTGCCTGACCTGCTGAGTTACTCCAGCACTTTGCAGCTATCTTTAGTATCAACCAGCATCTGCAGTTCCTTTGGACACAGGAATTCATAAGGTCATAAGTGATAGGAGTATAATTAGGCCATTTGGCCCTTCAAGTCTACTCTGCCATTCCATCATGGCTGATCTATCTCTCCCTCCTAACCCCATTCTCCTGCCTTCTCCCCATAACCTCTGATACCCGTACTAATCAAGAATCTATCTATCTCTGCCTTAAAAATATCCACTGACTTGGCGTCCACAGACTTCTGTGGCAAAGCTTTCAATTCCACAGATTCACCACCCTCTGACTAAAGAAATCTCCCCTCATCTCCTTCCGAAAAGAACGTCCTTTAATTCTGAGGCTGTGAACTCTGATCCGTGACCCTCCCACTAGTGGAAACATCCTCCGCATCCACTCTATAGCCTTTCACTATTCTGTATGGAATTCAGCAACTGTGTAGAAACTGGAGGTGGACATCAGTCCTTGAGGTGGCTGTCATTGGGCAAGAGCCTGACTGATATAAACCTGCCTCATCTCCTCATCCTTATCACCCCTTCACCCAAACCCAACGTATTGTTTGACCTCCGATGTGAATATTCTCACTCAACAACCTTCCGCCAGGGAATTGCAGAGTTTCACAAAAGGGGGAAATACTCCAGCTGTTGGAAATTTGAAAGAAAAACGAGAACATTTTGGAAACGCTCAAGCAGAGAGGCAGATTCAGCTAGAGATAAACCATCAGCCTTCAGATTGCCAGGTATTCAAGAGTTGGCACTTTTCAGATCGACAGTCTTTCATGGAAAATTCTGATTAATTATGCCGAGCTCTCCCATACTTCCTGTTTTATTCCAAGATTCGCAACCCTTTAAGGGAAGAAATTCCTCCTTATCTCAGCTTAAACAAATCATCCCTTCTGAGATTTCACGGTTCTCTCCACTAACATTTTGAGAAGTCAAGACTGTTAGTTAATTAAAACACAAAGTGCCGGAGTAACTCAGCAGGTCAGGGTGAGCTTCCTCTGTCTTGATTAGTACTGGTGTCAGGGGTTAAGGGGAGAAGACAGGAGAATGGGGTTGAGGGGGCGAGATAGATCAGCCAAGATTTAATGGCTGGATGGGCCGAATGGCCAAATTCTGCCCCATCACTTATGAACATATGATACGTCCAGCACAGATGGTGCTGGACCTGTTGAGTTCTCCAGCACTTTGTGTTTCACTCACTATTCAGTTATTTAATTAGTTAAGTATCAATTTATCACCTACTTCTGGGTTAAAAGTCAAGCCTGCTGAACACCCTCCAGTGCTTGGACTAACTCCAGTATAACCTTCTGAACCTTCTGAATTTTGTAGTCGGCAGGGCATTGTAGTCTGCATATCGCCAACTTGGACAATTTAACATTTTATCAAGCCAATTAACCTACAAACCTGTACGTCTTTGGAGTGTGGGAGGAAACCGAAGTTCCCGGAGAAAACCCACGCAGATCACGGGGAGAACGTACAAACTCCGTAACGTAGTCGGGATCGAACCCAGGTCTCTGGCACTGCATTTTGCTGTAAGGCAGCAACTCTCCCGCTGGGCCACCGTGACTGCCCATCAGTACAGGGGAATTATCAGGTATAACTGATAACGTATTGCATTTTGTTTTTTTGTATTTCAATTTGTTGTGTTGCTGCGTCAATGGGCCTTGAAAGCCGTAGCAAGTGAGAAAGTCATTGTTCCGTTCCTGGTGTCGGTGTACAGTATATAACAATTAAACACTCCTGACTCTTGGGTGAAGCAATTAACTAGGAAACCAGACACTGACTCCATTGAGCTTCACAAGAGGTGCAGGGTCACCTGTTCCCAGCGTCTGTCCTGACTCTGTGGAGGGATGATCTTCTAGAGGTGTATAAAATCATGAGATTGGGTAGATGCACAGTCTCTTGCCCAGAGTAGGGGAATCGTAAACCAGACGACATAGGTTTAAGGTGAAGGGGGAAAGATTTTACAGGAATCTGAGGGGTACATTTTTCACACAAATGGTGGTGGGTGTATGAAACGAGCCGCCAGAGGAGGTAGATGAGGCAGGGACTATCACAGTGTTTGAGAAACAATTAGACAGGTACATGGATAGGACAGGTTTAGAGGGATGTGGGCTGAACGCGGGCAAGTGGGACTAGTGTAGATGGGACATGTTTGTCGGTTTTGGTTGGTTGGGCCGAACGGCCCATTTCCACACTATGACTCTGTGGTTCCCAAATTTCATAGTTTGTTTTTTTTGACCAACCATCCTGGACACCATGTTTCTGGAGATCGCGAGGCTTCTCTGTGGCTCATGTCATTGTCCTCACGTCAGAGAGAGAAGACACAATGCTGGAGTAATTCAGCGGGACAGGCAGCGTCTCTGGAGGGAAGGATTGGGCGACGTTTCGAGTTGAGACCCTTCAGGGATCAATAAGTCACTCCAACATTTTGCTTCTATCTTCAGTGTAAATCAGCACCTGTTGTTCCAGTCTACACATTTAGAGCTAGAAGATCCTGATGTTTCTTTCAGGAGGCATCAGTATGGGTCTGGATTGCCCTACTCATTCCTGTGATTGGTACGATTCCTACTTCAGTTAAACAGGGAGCGGCACACAAAGGGTTAAAGTGACTTTCCTTGTTCCAAGGAAGGAAATTCATCGTTAGCTGAGCATATGTCCCTGATGTAGGTGAATGCAGGCTCTTTTTAATGAGAGAAGTAGTGACTGATCTTATTAGTCAACTTCATAACACCATGAAAATGCATATTAATATTTTCTCGCCATGGGAGCACGGATTATACATTCATTACATCAGAGGGTGCTTACTGAGACAGTCTTATCTCCAAGGTGTCACCACGTGCGTCACTATCGCTGTATTAAACATTGTCAGCAGACCATGAATTATTCAAGTTAATCAAAGAGCTAACAGATATGATGGCTCACAGATGGGCAGCAGTCAGCTCCTGCTGTGAGCAGGGACGATGTTACTGCTCCCCTTCAGACTGCAGGAGGGGCTGCACATCCAGCAACGCAGGTGCCCTCTGCCCAGTGACCCGGGCACCAGGGTGTCGACAAGGTGGATGTTAGGTGTAGGAAGGAACTGCAGATACTGTTACACCAAAGTCAGACACAAATGCTGGAATAACTCAGCGCGACAGGCAGCATCTCTGGAGAGAAGGAATTGGTGACGTTTCAGGTCGAGACCCATCTTCAGGTGGATGTTAGCTTCCTTTTGACTGGAACTCAAAATTATATCCCTTAATCACTTTAGACTTTAGCATTTAGAGATACAGTGCTGAAACAGGCCCTTCGGCCCACCAAGTCCGCACCGACCAGCGATTACCATACACTAGTACTATCCCACACACTAGGAACAATTTTACATTTTTTACTGAAGCCAATTAACCTACAAACCTGTAAGTCTTTGGAGTGTGGGAAGAAACCAGAGCACCTGGAGAAAACCCATGCAGGTCACAGGGAGAACGTACAAACTCTGTACAGACAGCACCCGTGGTCAGGATCCTTCCTGTTTCTCTGTCGCTTAAGGCAGCAACTCTGCCACCGGCGTGTTGCCCTGAGTCACATTGTGCAATTAACGTGACACACTCTTTATTTTAAAAGTCTGAGTTAAGGGCCTGTCCCACTTAGGCGATTTTTTTCGGCGACTGCCGGCAACAGTCACAGTTGAAACACCAAAAGTAGACACAAAATGCTGGAGTAACTCAGCGGGTCTGGCATTTTGTGTCTATCTACAGTCAGTGATGTGCATGGACAGTTCCCAAGGGGCTGTGTATGCGAGCGGGATCCTGGCAAATGGTGTCCTGTCAAAGTCACAGTGTGCCTCATCAAAGAGCTCTCCAACAAGTCCCAGCGCCGGGCTTGGCAGCTCTCCCAGTGCGCTTGGGGAGCTGGGTTCTCCCTCTCACACCCTCCGTGTACAGTCGAGGTTTCAATCCTCTGCACACTCCCTCAGCGTTGCAAGGGACCACCCACTCCTGTTACACTGCACGTTTGCATGAAAGCTCTGGAAAGGCATGCAGCGGTCCTTGTTGAGACTTACTGCTTTACCAGCTTTGCTTTTGTGGGGATCAGCACTGGCCAGCACCTTCTCAGCACTAGGACAGGCTGTGTCCGAACTTCTCAAACGTAATAGCTGGTGGAATATTCGGGACATTGTAAATATTGTGTGAATGTATTGCACTTCAGACTTGAAAAGAAGCCCTTTGGCTCACCGAGTCTACGCCGACCAGCGATCTCCTCATACAATCACAAGGGATAATTTTACAACTTACCAAAGCCAACTAACCTACAAACCTGGATGTCTTAGAATGTGGGAGGAAACCGGAGCACCCAGAGAAAACCCACGCGGTCACTGGGAGAATGTACAAACTCCATCCAGACAGCACCAGTAGTCAGAATTGAACCTGGTTCTCTGGTGCTGTAAGGCAACAACTCTACCGCTACACGCCTGCCATCCTTGACTCAGTAAATATCCTGGGTTGTGTAATTCCAATGAATGAAGTATTTTATTGACCTCCTTATTGCTGAGACACCTCAGTTGATGGTAACTTGATTCCACACGTTGAAATACAGCCCTGGTCAGTGCAACCTGCCCCATCAATCGTCCAGTGACTCTTGGACATAATACTGTACAAAATGTAACACCTCAACAACCCTTCGCATCTAACCACTTAGAATATATTCTGGCTTTACAATTAGATTGTACGGGACTGTCCAATCTTGTTCAATGTATTCATATTCTGTTGTGCAGCTGCAAGTAAGAATTTCATTGTTCTCTCTGGGACATATGAAAATAAAACACTCTTGACTCTCTCTTGTAATTGAGCAGGTATTAACACAAAGTTGTTTTTCATTAGCTTTGACCAGAATTGACCAGGTGATCCCGAGCATCTGACGTGGCTTACATACTGGCACATGGCAACTTAGAATTAAAGGAAGGTAGACAACAATGCTGGAGAAACTCAGCGGGTGAGGCAGCATCTATGCAGCGAAGGAAATAGGCAACGTTTCAGGTCGAGACCCTTCTTCAGAATTAAAGGATGTGCTTTTAGGAAGGAGATGAGGAGAAATGTCTTTAATCAGAGGGTGGTGAATCTGTGGAATTCAGATTCCACTGAAGACTGTGGAGGCCAAATCAGTGGAAATCAGAAAAAGAGCTCCGACCGCCGACCCACTGCCTACTTCTACCGTGGGCGCAGCGGGGACTTACCATCAGGAGCGGGGTCCCTCGCTGGGGATCCCAGGAGGGGAACTTCGACCGCCGGCCCTGCGGTCTGCGGTGCTTCTGGCTGCGGCGCAGTGGGAACTTTAAATCTTTGACTGTCGGCCTGCGGCCAACACCAACCTGAAGCCGCGGTCTCCGGTAGGGAAGCACCGATTCAGGACTTACCAGGAGTTTTTACTTGGTCTGCTCATCTGGACGCTCGCAGCGGCGGCTGCGGAGGGTGGAGGTCCCGACCACGGGGGAAAACGGAGGAGGACTGGCTAAAGTTTGTGCCTTCCACCACAGTGATGAATGCTGTTGTGGATTTTTATGTTAAATTTTTATTGTGTTTTTGTGTGTTCTTTTTCATTGTACCGCTGCTTGCAAATTCATTTCACTTGCACTTTATGTGCAAGTGACGAATAAAACTGATATTGATTGATATTTTTAAGGCAGAGATAGATAGATTCTTGATTAGTACAAATATCAGAGGTTATGGGGAGAAGGCAGGAGAATAGGGTTAGGAGGGAGAGATAGATCAGCAATGATTAAATGGCGGAGTAGACTTGATGGGCCAAATGGCCTAATTCTTACAACATTCCCTGTACCAGTCTTTACAGAGTCTAGTGAAGTAAGTGCTGGAGCAGACCTGACATTGCCATTTATCCTTCATGCACTTTCCCCATGATACCTAAGTGTCTTTTAAATGCTGTTATAGTACCTGCTTTGACTACGTCCTCTGGCAGCTTGTTCCATACATCCACCACATACAGTGAAACAAAAAGCTGCTATCAGGCTCTGAACTATCTTATCACCAACTCAACAGAAACTAACTAGAGTGTGATCCGGACTATCTTATCACCGACTAGAGAGTGGTCCGGACCTACCAGCTACGTCATTGGAGACCCTTGGTCTTTAATCGGACTTTACTTTGCACTAAATGTAATTGCCTTTATCTTGTATCTGTAGCTTGATTGTAATCATGTCTAGCCTCTCCGTTGACTGGATAACATGCAACAAAAAGCTTTTCACTGTACCTCAGTACACGTGACAATAAACTAACAATACATGGGCAGAAGGAACGGCTTGTGGTGGGCTGAATAGTCCGTTTCCATAATGTACGACTTTCTGATTTTGGGGTGTTTCACGTTATCCGAAAATGTGTCCTTTTGTGATCAAATGATGAACAATGGTTGACATGGGACGTGTCTAATGGAAAACCATAGCGTGGCTCCCAATGGCCAGATTGTAGCTGAATGTATTCAAGAATTGAATGCATTGTGCTTCATTAATAAAGACATTTTGTTAACAAAATATTACACAATAATTGTTAGCAGCTATCATTAAAATACAATGACATTAGTTAATCAAAGTTCTAAAATTCCTAACTTTTCCCAAGGGGGATGAAGTGTAACAACACCCTCTTATGGTTGAAGGAGTGAGCAAGAGACTGAATTCAGCCGACATTACGATTCCAGGGGTGATTGTGGGACCTCTGGAAAACATCACAGTTCAAAATATCCAACGCGGCTCATTAGCTCTGACTTACTGCTCAGCTGCTCTGATGACTCAGCAAGCCCAAATTGGTGTATAATTGAGTTATCTCAACCAGAAAAAAATTGCAAATTCAATCTCTAGTCATTTAGAGTTAGTTAATCTCAGTAGGGTTGCCAACTCTGCTTGGAGGCATTCCTGGAGATTTGATCGTGTAATGTGTGATCGTGTGATATCTGAACAACCTGCCAGGCGAGGCAGAACCACATCGGAATGAGACTGGGTTCAGCAGCTGAACACGGAAGGACGGCCGGAGTCAGTGTATGCTTTTTCTCTAAATCACCATCACTGTCAGTGGTGCTGCCATCCGCAGTTACTCCCAGATCTTTTAATTCCAATCCTCCAAGTGTGTTGATGGAACATGAACTTTCATCTGACAGGTCTCTGTGCTGAATAACACTTCTGGATGACAGGATAATTTCAGTGGTGAGGAGGCCATTGGGCCCATCGGGTCCATGCCAGTTCAGGAGTGATCCACGTCCATCTTTCCCTGGAAATGATTTACCCTCAAGCACGTCTCAAATGAAAGAAAATGGGCAGAACTGTCCAGACAGTCCTGTGGCTGCTGCACCATTTGATATGATGTTATGCTTGACTTCATTGCTAGGGGCATTGCGTATTAGCGTCAGGAAGTCATCATGCAGCTGTATGGGACTTTGTTGCGGCCACATTTGGAGTATTACGTGCCGTTCTGGTCGCCCCTTTACAGGAAAGATGTGGTGGCTTTGGAGAGGGTGCAGAGGAGGTTTACCAGAATGCTGCCTGGATTAGAGGGTTTTAGCTACGGGGAGAGTTCAGATAAACCTTTTCCCTGGCACGTCGGAGGTTGAGGGTAAATTTGATAAGAGGTAGATAAGATGGTGAGAGTCATAGATGGGGTAGACACTCAGAACCTTTTCCTTCGGTTGGAAATGTCCAACATTAGAGGGCATAGCTATAAGGTGAGAAGGGGAGAATTTAATGTAGATGTGCGGGGCAAGTTTTTTTGTTACACAGAATGTAATGGGGGCTGGGAACGCAATGCTAGGGGTGGTGGTGGAGACTGATATGATAGTGGCGTTTAAGTGGATTTTATATAGGCACCTAGAAATGCAGGGAATAGAGGAATATGGATCATGTCCAGACAGATGAGATCAGTTTAACTTGGCATCATGTTCGGCACATTGTGGGCTGAAGAGCCCGTTCCTGTGATGTACTGTTCTATGTTCTATGCTCAGAACTGATCTTAAACTTAACTGATCTTAATTATCTTAAATCTAATAGAACACTGACCACTGGTCCCAAAAGGCTCATCCAGGAATACTTCATCCACTTTCCCCTCCCAATTTCCCAAGCCTAGATCAAGTGTTGCCCTCTCCCCTGTGGGGCCCTCTCCTTATTTGCTGGAAGAAACTTTCCTGAGCACATTTAACTAGTCCTAGACTAGTGTAGATAGGGCATGGGCAAGTTGGGCTGAAGATATAGAAACATGTAATATTCTTGAGGGATTGGACAGGCTAGATGCAGGAAAAATATTCCCGATGTTGGGGGAGTCCAGAACTAGGGGGGGTCACAGTTTAATAATAAGTGGTAGGCCATTTAGGACTGAGATGAGGAAAAACTTTTTCACTCAGAGAGTTGTGAATCTGAGGATTCTCTGCCACAGAAGGTAGTGGAGGCTAATTCATTGGATGCTTTCAAGAGAGTTAGATGTAGCTCTTAAGGCTAATGGAATTTTATTGAATGGTGGTGCTGGCTCAAAAGGCCAAATGGCCTACTCTTGCACCTATTTTCTATGTTTGTATATTTAAGGGCCTGTTTCTGTGATGTATGATTATAATTCAACAGTGGCACAGCGGTAGTTGCTGTCTTACAGCGCAAGGGACCCCGGGTTCGATCCCGACTGCAGCCACTGTATGTACGGAGTTATGACCATGTGGGTTTTCTCCGGGTGCTCCGGTTTCCTCCCACACTGCAAGGACGTACAGGTTTGCAGGTTAAACGGCTTTGGTAAAAATTGTCCTTCGTGTGTAGGATAGCGTTAGAGTACAGGATGATTGCTGGTTGGCACAGACTCGGTGGGCTGAAGGGCCTGTTTCCATTTCTGTATCTTTAACGTAAAGTAAAGACTCACCGTGAAGATGGACTGGATGGAAGGGTGACAAGCCTGTGATGGACTGGACTGTGTTCACTACTCTCTGCAGGATCTAGTAATCAAGAGACCATACCAGGCTGAAATGTACCCCATCAGAACACCTTCTATAGCACTTCTGTATTTCGAGGGAATCCTCATGGACATGCTGAATCTTCTCAGGCACCTAAAAGCCTGGATATATTGATGTGCTTTCTTATTCATTGCATTGATGTAAAGGGACCAGGTGAGGAGATGGTCCAGGTGAGCAGATGTAAAGGGACCAGGTGAGCAGATGGGGAAAGAACTCTATTGAACTGAGAGGATGAAGATGTCGGTGAAGACTGCAGCCAATAGACTGGGGCTTGAACTGGACAGAACTGTCCAGCTTGGCACTTGGAAGTTAACTTTGACAAGTGCAAAGTGTTGGATTCTGCAAATTGTAAATTGTGTGTAGAATAGTGCTGGTGTACGGGTGATTGCTGGTTGGCGTGGACCCGAAGGGCCTGTTTCTGCGCTGCATCTTTACAGTTTAAAGGATAGCAGGAAAGTGATCTGCTGTATACATGTCATCACATCAGCAAACTGCACAAGCCACAATGACAGACTCATGAGCTGGGCCATTGCATCTCTGCCTGACTTAACCAGATATTCTAGCACAGTATACACCTACCAGATCCAACGCATGGGTTTGGGAGGTCTCTGGGCTTCAGTCAGGCTCAGAGAGAAGTCCTCATTCTCAGCTCATGCAAGGAGTGGTTAAGTGACAGTAAATATGGCAACTGCAGCAGGGATCAGGGTTTGGGGAAACACAAAGCAGGATTGCAAACTCAAAGCCTCCCCATTCCACCGCATAAAACACTCACTCCGTGCCACAGCTCAAACACTACAGCCTTTATTCTTGCTTCAATCAAACTGGGATTTGGACCAATACATGAACTGCATTTAGTTAGATCCTTGAAGTTACCTGTTTAACTTATCCTTTGGTTAACAGTACAAAGATTGTTTATCAAACTGCCATAATCTCAGCATCTTCTCCAGTGGTCTGGTGCAGAAGTCTGCCAGATAGTTCAAAAAAAGTGTCTCTCTCATTGTTTCATAGTCGTACAAAAACTTGCTCTTGAGGTACCAGGGACTGCCGACTCTCTCCTTTCGAGTTACAGACAGAAAAAGGCAGCATCACACGATTATAACACAGTTCTTCATTGTATCCAGAGTGTTCTTTTCTTCACAAGGTCCATAAGGTGTATCACACTCTTTATCGTAGAAACAACACTATTGTTTAATTACCAAATTGTAAAAAAGCAGCTTTTTCCATACATCAAGAGCGTATAGAACCTAGTGCATTTCTGAAGCATCAACTATTTAACAGAATGCATCCTATGTACCACACATATTGCACTTATCTCCATGTATACCTTTACCCTTTATACATTGCACCAAAGTCTCTTCAAAGTATTAATTGTATGAAAATAATCACAAAGGTAAAAACACTTCCTACAGCAAAATCAGAAAATAGACTTCTTTTGTCTCTTGAAAACAAGTTGAAGATGAAACCCAAGGTGGCACTGGGACAGGTTCTTGCCCCCTGGCTGAGGAGAATGGTGAATGTCTCTGGATAAATCCATGGACTGTGTCATCTGCTCCTGATGTGAAGTGCTCTGACTACCACCATACGGGTGCAGGTGTGGGGCGAGGAAGCTGAGTTTCAGCTGGACATGTTGTGGAGATTGAGTACAGAACGGGCATCAGCTCACCGGCTACACACTGGGGGACGAGTTGGGTATTCACTCATATTAAACAGCTTTAATATCATGAGGTAATAAGTGACTGAGGAACCAAAGGCTCAGAGAAAGGCTGTTCACATCTCACAGATGCTGTTCATTTTGCAGCACTGTTTGGGTCTAATTTCTAACCTATCTGTTTGGAAAGTTACACATTAAACTGTAGCGTTCAATACTCCACAGAGAATATTATCACCCAGTGCAGCCAGGGCTGTGTCACTGATTGATGCTACAGACCAATTACATCTTTCTCAAAGGATTTGCGTTGTCACAGCCAAAGCCAACTCAAAAGGAAAAAGGTTGTTAGTAAACACAATAAATTAAATTCCTCTGCTGTAACATTGGTGTTGAACAACACATTAAGAATGTTTTCTGGTAATATTGATTGCTGAGAGAAATAAAGTTAAAGAAAATGCATTATCAGGCAGGATTTAGTATCTGATTGTCAGACAGTGGGAAAGGGTTTTGGAGCGGAGCCGCTCCAGATTTGAAGTCTGGACTTTTCTCACCTTCAGCCTGGGATTAGAGTGAAAGAGTGGAGAGGAGATTCTGACATTGAGAAAGGGGAATCCAATGGGTCAGCCCCACCACTGACCTGAAGGCAGCAGAGCGGAGGCCCTCTGGAACTTAGGAGGCTTCCTGTTGTCTCCTTGAGAGTGTAAATGGTCACAGAATTCCACAGGAGGTCTTGAAGACACATGGTGTGAATTCATCTTTCTACTGTCAATGGAGTCCAGGTGATGGTGATAAGGAATGAAGGAGGTGTGGAGGAGGGAGGACTAACACAGACACTGTTTACTCATGGACGCTGCACGTGCAAACAGCCTGCCTCAGTCCACCCTGCACCCTGTCTGGCTAGAAAGTCAATGAATGCAATTGAAAGTGGGGCAAGAAAAGCAGAATGAAATAGAGCAGCATGACCCTAGGAGTGAGGATAATGCCTCGGAGCGAGTTGCTTATTGATTTTTTGCAAAACTCCGGAACTTAGAAAACAACAGAGACAGTGCTCTGTTGGCCATCTGACGCAGAGGAACATTGCAAATAAAATAAAACAGCGCCACAAAGCATTTGACATGCACCGGAGGCATGCATCTGTGTTGTGCCTACCAGGCCTTCTGCTCGGTGCAGCCTGCTCAGAGATCTTGCATTTAATTCCCAGGGGAGAAGGTTTGAGGTGTGATTATCCAGACTGCAGTTTCAATAGTGTTAACTCATCATGGTAAAATGCCAATTGTCAATGATAAACTGGCAATTATGAGGGTCATTGTATCCAGGAGGTCTGACTGACCTAAATTCTAGGCCACGTGGTCACGCAAACTAATATACCCTAACCAGTGCATCATCAGCATTTGCTGTACAATACTTCAACAAGAGGAAGAGAAGTGAGATTATTCTGATGGTACACAAAACACCCGTCGCAGTACATGTATGGTACAATCATCTTTTGAAAACATTTAATAAATATTGCTTTTTACTCTTTACATACAGATCGATTTCAACACAAAGCAAGACCTTGTCCTGACTCCACACGGCGGAACCAGAAGTAGAGACTCTGAAGTGACTTTGGTTAACCTGCCAGTATAAATGGGGCATTGTTTATCCAAACTATTTTCCAGAAATGTGTTTCTTTTACTTTTAAATTAAATGAAGCAAAAAAGGCACAGCACATCACACTTCACGCAACAGTTTGTTTCAAAAGCTTATTTCTCATATAACTTCTAAAACCCTAGGTAAAGTGTACAAAGCTTTCAATAAACAACCAGCAACTCATATTCAAAATTACAATGAATTATTCCTTGGAAAAGCAAACACTGAACGAGTACTATCACATTAATTACCTCCTCGGGAATCCAGAGGTATTCAAGATAAAATGCCCCTGCAGGAGGCACTTTTCAACAATTCTATATTTATTTAAACTTCCATCCTAAAATGCTAACTGTAATCTAGCAACAACCTCTGGTGAGAAATGAAAGTGTGGAGCATTGTTTTCAGTGATCTGGGATGATTACAATGTCCAGACCTCAGTGTCAGAGAAGCACTCTCAGTTACTCTATTTTCTGTGCTCCACTGTGTAGGGCATCCCATTTCCCAGTCTGTCCAAGTAGATTGCATTGGCCAGGGGTGAGGGAGGTACATGGGTGTTCAGTGACAACTTTTCGTTTGGATGGTAAGCTCTTAAACTCCAGCTTTCCTGGCGACGTATTGCTTTGTTGGCAGAACCAATTGTTCTGCTTCTGCGCCCTTCCAATGTAGTGTTGCCTGCTTGTTACCTGGTACATTGGTTGGTGCCATTTTTAGGAAAGTGCATTTGCTTTTTTTTTTAAGACTTGCCTCTCCTGCCTCTCGTCTTCTCAGCACCTGGGGCCAACAGAACCACGTGACGATTGTTTCAACAAATGAGATCTGGCCTGAGCCAATTCTACACCGTTGGTTTCCATTCTTCTAGCTATGCTTTAAGATGGAAAACAAGTCATCAATTTTAGTGTTTTCTTGAAATGTACAAACTAAATTGACTTCCATTTCTCTTCTTGTCATCCCTTCTCTCTGTTGAAGTAACACTGAAAATCTATTTCAGTCAGTTTACCAGGACATAGCCTCCATGTTGGCTATCAACTGTCTCCATCATCTCACAATCAAAGAGCGCAGGCAGTTCAGGGAGTGTCATGTTCTTGTAGGTCTCTGGTGAGTCAGCAGCAACCTTGATTGCCCGATCTTCGTTCAAGGGCAGGGCAGCTTGTTGGGTTTGGTTGAGAGTGTAGGGACATTGTTCTGGGTAACCCAGCTCTGGGGCAGTGGGTCCAACTACATCACAAGGCTGGTAAGGGAACTGCAGGAGTTGGTGCTGATCCAGGGACTGCAGTGGAGGCTGCGCTGTTTGCTGCACCGGCCCCACCTGTTGCAGGGAAAGCTGCAGATTGTAGTGCTGGCTGAGGAACGGGTCGCACTGCATCTGATTTGGGGGCTCCAGCATCGGGCTGAGAGGCCGGGGTATACTGAACTGCTGTTGCTGGGCTTCAGGGTGAGCTGCGGGCATTTGCTGAGTTTGGTGAGGGTAGGAACCTTCTGCAATCTGCATTTGGTTGAAATAAGCCTGGAGCTGCGACTGTTTATGGAGAAACATGCGCTTCAGTTGCAACCTGAAATGGAAGATAATACACAGAACATGAAGCAACACACCATGGAGCAACAAATACAAGTTTCACCAATGCTTCCCACTGGTCAAAGGAATACAACAAGCTTTTCACTGTACTTTGGTACACTCGACAATAAACAACATCATCCACTGATTCACATCAACATATCCACAGCACCCTGATGTCTGACCATCCTCAGGGACACTATGACCTCTGATCCATCCACTGTGGAACTTTATGACCTCTGACCCATCTACTGGGGTACCCTATTACCTGACATTCGCTGGGGCACCCTATGACCTCTCGCGGCACTGGAGGAAGCCCTAGGCATGGGAATATAAGAAGTTTGACTAACCTGGGAAGCTTCTTTCAACTTTGACATCACTGGCCTCACCTGAGACATCAGTTTAGTTTAGTTTAGAGATAGATACAGATTGGAAACAGGCTCTTCGGCCCACAGAGTCCGCACCGACCAGCAGTCCCTGCACACTAACGCTATTCTACAAATACTATTACTAGGAACGATTTACAATTTTACCGAAGCCAATTAGCCTTCAAACCTGTACATTTTTGGAGTGTGGGAGGAAATTGGAGCTCCCGGAGAAAATCCACGCAGGTTACGGGGAAAACGTACAAACTCCGTACAGACAGCACCCGTAGTTAGGATCGAACCCGGGGCCCTGGCGCTACAAAGCAGCAACTCTACCGTTGCACCACTGGTCTCACCTGCGCTCCTGGAGTTGTTGCTCCAGGCTCCGGGGCGATTCCTTGCAATACATCGGGCAACTGTTTTGTGCTTTAGTCAATAAGGTTGGGTTCTGTAACATACAGTAAAAGAATATTTAATTTACTACAAGTGCAACATGCCAGTAACATCATTAACACATCAACATTGACCCTGAGCATTTTGCTGGCAGCAAATCATTAAGGAGCTATTAGGCAGGTGGCTTACAATAACATTTACATACAATAACCCTGTTTAAAATACATTTGGATATGCACATGGATAGGAAAGGTTTAGAAAGATATGGAACAAAGGTGAGCAAATGAGATTAGTGCAGATGGGGCATCTTGGTTGGCATGGATGAGTTGGAGAGCCTGTTTCCGTGCTGGATGACTCTGTAATATTAAAAGTAGACAGGCACAGAGGCTAAGAAGATGAGACCTTGGCTACTGATGGGGCTCTCACCAACGGTGGGACAATGGAAAAAAGAGATATGCACGAGGCTGAAGCAGGAGAGCCACGAGAGGCGAAGGGGATGTGGAGGGACCAGGTGTGAAGTGCAACAATTTCACAACACATGATAAGATTACTTTCTAATGTTTGGCGTGATGCAGAGTAATACATTCAACATGCTCTGATGTTTTCCTCATAGTCTGAACTTCCGCTCTGCTCATCAGCCGTGCACCAAGTTAGAGGCACCCATCACCGCTCAGCAGCCAGACTCCGGCACCTCAAATGTTTTAGAAATGAATATCCCTAGCATATTTCAAAATTTGCAAGAATTTAGGATTATGTTGGAAAAAATGTCATATTTTGATTGTGTAAATTAAATAATTAATTTCACCTATGAAAAAATGAAATTCACTCATATTTCAAATGTTTTTATATTTAATTTCCCTTCCATTTCTGCTGGACAAACAGCATGACAATGTTCTCTGCCACTCTGTAGATGTATCTGGCAACATCACAAATATGATGACTGAAATAGTTTTTGAAACACATTCAGCAGACTATCATCTCACTCTTGGTGTTTATTCACAGCTGATGGAAGTTCCTCTCACAAGAAGTTTGTTTGCACTACTCACTAGAAGTGGAGCCAGACTAACTGGTACAGCCCCTCCAGCCCGCTCTGCTATTCAGCAAATAATATCAGGAATGGATTTCTATATTCTTTCCACTCTCCCGCAGCTCAAAGATCTGGTAATCTCAGAGCCCATCAACAGGGCATTGACAATCCTTTCATGATTTTAATGATTCATAGCCCCTTCGAGTAATTCGGAGAGATCTTTGGCAGCTTCATGCCCACATTGCTTTCTGTCGTGGGATTCAGTAGATCCTACAGATGAAGCTTCTCTTTATTTTCACTGCGGAGTGGCCACGGCAAGAAGGGAGTTGATGAAAACTTACTCTATTGGGTTCAAGTGACTGGAATTCTGCCATGGAGCTAGAAATTCCCAATGTGTTTGAATGTGCTGGGATGTGTACAAACCTGTGATTAAGTTGGATAGAGGCACAAGGAACTATAGATGCTGGAATCTTGAACAAAACACAAAGTATTTGAGTAGCTCAGCCAGTTATGTCGCATCTGTAGCAACACACTGCAACCTATCCATTCCCTCCAGATGCTGCCTGACCAGCTGAGTGACACCAGCATTTTGTGTTTTGCATTATATTGGATGGGATATTTTATAAGCAGCACAGATCTGGTGCATTTCAGCACCTTTCCGTGGTGTATATTCCATGACTAGCTACACCTTGTTCAAATGTAACCTGCCTCACTTCCTGAGTGTGAGCAACTTATCGAAACTCTTTTTATTTTGGGGTAGTTGGTGATGGGGAGTGGAAAGAGAATAACGTATCAGGTTTAACCTCGATAGCAAAGAAACACACTGCAGTAAAGAGAAAGGGCCATCCGCTCTTAACTCTGCACCTCTCCATAAATGTTGGCCTTTCATTTGCTCAACTTTCTCGTCTCATTTTATCAGGCTTAGATTTTGTTCGTTGACCTGTAATCAGTTCCAGAGATAAACCTCCTTACCGGCATTCGGTGCTGTAAATAATGTGTCTCGAGGCTCTGACGTCTTGACAACAAGTGGGGATGCACTCCGTTGGGGAATAATGCTACATTTTCCTGCGGTCGTAAAGCTTCATCCTGGAAGAAAAAGTAAGGCTGATCATAATGTGTAGGAAGGAACTGCAGATGATGGTTTAAACCGAATTTAGACACAAAAAGCTAGAGTAACAGGCAGCATCTCTGGAGAGAAGGAATGGGTGATGTTTCGGGTCAAGACCTTTCTTTAGACTGAATACCTTTATAAAGTCACCCCCTCAGCCTCCTGCACTCCAAGAAATACACTCTTAAGCTGCCCGACCTCTCCCTATAGCGCAGGCCCTCAAGTCCTGCCACCATCTTCATAAACCTTCTCTGCACTCTTTTTTTAGCTTAACATCCTCCCTTAAACAGGGTGACCAGAACACAATACTCCAACTGTGGTCTCACCAATGTCATTTACAATGGACAAGATGCAGAAGAGTTTGCCAGAATGATGCCTGGACACACCCTTCCATGCACAGCGTCTGTGCCAAGTTAAACTAATTGTCTCTGGTGATGCCTGGATTAGATGCCTGTGTTTTAGAACATTGAACAGTACATTGAGGGGAGACCTGATAGAAGTATTTAAAATTATGAGAGGCATAGAGAGGCATAGATAGGGTGGATAGAACCTTTTCCTCCAGGGTGGAAATACCAAAGGGCATAGCTTTAAGGAGAGAGGGGGCAAACTTTAAAGGAGATCTGTGTGGCAAGTAATTTACACTGGTGGTGCAGGCAGATGCGATAATGACATTTAAGAGGATTTTAGATAGACGCACAGATATGCAGGGAGTGAAGGGATATAGGTCATGTACAGGCAGAGGCAATTAGTTTAACTTGGCACAGACGCTGTGCATGGAAGGGTGTGTCCATTTGTTGTACTGTTCCATGTTGAAAAACCCAGATGGTCACCATCCCTGTTCAGATTTCTGGAGGTGAAATGGAGGAATTAATAATGTCACCACACGTGATGGCATTGCAGTGAGGAGTTTGTTTCTGGTCTTGAGGAAAGGATACATCCTAATGAGGTTACACATCATAACATCGGGATCATTTCCTAATGAGGTTCCACACGATGAAACAGGGATCATTTCCTAATTGCGTGTGTTCTTGATCAGAATTTTTCTCAATGATTTATTAATTAGGTAGCTGCTAATCCAATTAGAAAATGTGTTGTCATGGCATGGAACCAAATGCTACTTGTCGTGGAGTGCATGTGATTAATCCAGTCATGGAAAGGTACTTCAAATGTCATACCTCCGTCCCACGGAGGCAGGGAGGTTTACCTGGTGGTGGGTGTTGAGGAGGCTTTGTAAATGCGCTGCTGGTAGAGAATCAAGGTCCACATCAGAGTTCATCTGTTCATAAAGCAACTGCACCTTGTTCAGTTCCAGAATCCCCTTGGTTCTGGCCAGATTCTGGAGATGCTGGCGGAAGGCGACGATACCTAAAGGAAGAAGTCGAGAGCAGCCTGGTTACGGGAGAGGATTCTCAGGGATAAGATATACGGGTATTTGGAAAGGCGGGTTGATTGGAGATAGTCAGCGTGGTTTTGTATATGAGAGATTGTGTCTCACAAATTTGTTGAATTGTACAAAATGTTGGTGAGGCAACACTTGGAGCATCGTGCCCACGTGCGACCTCATCAATCTCTTGTACGACTTCGAAAGAAGGATACCATTACGCTGTAGAGAAGGTTTACAAGAATGTTGCTGGGACTCCAGAACTACTGGAAGAGGTTGGGCAGGATTTTGACTTTACCCCTTGGAGAGCAGGAGGGCGAGGGGTGATCTTATAGGGGTGTATAAAATCATGGGGGGGGGAAATAGGGAGTATGAGCAGAGTCTTTTACCCAGAGTAGGGGTATCACAAACCAGAGGACATAAGTTTAAGGTGAGAGGGGAAAAATTTAATAGAAACCCGAGGGACAACTTTTTCCATACAGAGGGTGGTGGGTATATGGAATGAGCTGCTAGAGGAGGCAGTAGAAGCTGGTATTATAACAACATTTGAAAGACATTTGGACAGGTACATGGATAGGAAGTGTTTAGGGGATATGGGCCACGTGTAGGCAGGTGGGATTATCTAAGATGGGCATCCTGGGTGGAGTGGAGCCAAAGAGTTTATTTCCATAGAACCCTATGACTATATGACTTCAATAAAGGCAATCGACACTCTTCACTCAGTTTAGTCAACATGTGACTCCACACCCTGGTAAACCGACTTTGCGCTCCCTCTGAAACAGCACAGAGTGTAGAGGAGGCTCATCCCCACCCACCAAACGGCATGGAAGGGTGACCATTAAATTCCCCAGTAACTGTGCGACGCAATAATCGCTCAGACAGCGCCTGTCACCTGGTGCGGTCTATCCTGGAGGCCAGCAGAAACCAAAGCTATGAAATACCAACGATTAAAAACATTTAGACACGGATATGGACAGGAAAGTTTTAGAGGGATATGGACCAAATGTGGGTAGGTGGGACGTGTGTAGATGGGGAAGCTTGGTTGATGTGGGCAAGTTGGGCAGAAAGCCAGTTTCCATGCTGCGTGACTCTATGACTCTAAACCGTATGTCAACTACTGGTTATAATCACTGGGAGTGTCTTAGTTATTGTAGGCGTGAAATGGCCGGTGGGTCTTTAATTGCAGAGAATTTGAATTGACACTGCATCAATGGGACAAGAGGTTAGGTGGTCACCTTGTGTTAGCGACGTGTCGGAAGCTCTTCGACCCTCTCGGAAGCTGACGGGCGACCTGTTGTGCATCTCGCGTTTCTGTGACGTCAGTGCCTCCATTGCCGGGTTTGGTGGTTTGATGCCAACCAGAGGTGGGGTGATCCGTGACAGCGGCTGGTTGGCAAGTACGTCCGCCAGCGGTGGTGTGTCCTCCAGGATGCTGAGCTCCCCGTGCATCAGTCCCATGTCGTATTCAGAATCGACACTGCCCAAGGACGGGTTATTGCAGACAGTCAACAGCTTCCCTGGGTGGGCGACAGAGACAGGAGGGAATTGAACATTAAGCCACTGAGGCAATCTCATCCCAATTTAAAAGAAACCAGAGTGGCTTGTTCACACAGAGGGAAGAGCACATATGTAACGAGCTGCCAGAGGAAATGATTGAGGCAAGCACAATGACGACATTTAAAAGACCCTTGGATAGGAAAGATTTGGGATATGGGCCAGAAGTTGGTAAAACCAGCTCAGTTAGGTAACTTGGTCGGGAGTAAGAATAGCTGGGCCAAAGGGCCTGTTTCAGCACTACATGCACTTCTTATCAAAAGAAGCCTTTTCTGAAATGGGCATCCAATTGTTTGCAATCTATTTCCATCTCACACCAGTGCAAGTATTTTCTATGCATATATTCAACTAATTCTTCAGTATGGTGGCACCCTTCTTTCCAATGGCACATTCCAGGTCCAGGAGAAAATTCCTCACCTCCTCCTCTCTGATAGAGATTACCTTTGGTCAATCATCTTAAATCTACCGCCAGGGTATGTAAAACAAAAAACATTCCCAGTTCCCACACTGATCGTCCATGCATTGATGTGGAGTCAAACAGATTTGGGTCAATTCTGCTGTTTTTCATGGTCATGTAATTTTCACTCTTAACGTTGACGTTCAGATGTGTATCTCAAGAGTTCAATGCCTTCCTACCTGTGCCGGGCAACAATACTGGTTGGTTGGTGACCTCAGTGAGAGTGTGCCGTCTCTGGCCACAGCGCATTGCCTGAAACGAAGCATAGACCTGGGCTGGATCCTCCTCAGAGTCATCTTCAGTCTCTATGCCCTCGTCAATAGATGTCTCCATCATGTTGCTGGGAGATGGTGGACATCCTTTCCTTGATATTGATGGAGGCAAAGGATCAAGGAGACAACCGTTCACCTGTGAGAAGTTGTGAATGTATTAGTCATTGTGCAAAATACATTTGCCCTTGGTCATTTTAGTGCAATTCATATCTGTGGACAAATTACATATAAATGGCAAACACATGAATGATTTCCTTCCATGGTTATTCTAGAAAGATAATGTTACTCTTAACCTATACATCCTTTATTTATATTTATTTAGTTTTTATATTTATAGAAATTTACAGCACCATTCAGCCAGTTAATTTAAGATTGTTTTGAATAAAGGTAAGTCTGGACCTTGGGGGAAGGTTCTAAATTGGAGCAAGGAACATGACAACATTATTAGGCAGGAGCGAGGGAGAGTAAATCAGGAGCAAGTTAATGGGCAAGTCTAGTATGTGGGAGTTGTTCAGAGGGCAGTTGATCAAAGTTCAGGATGGCAAGTTCCAGTAAGGAGGAGTGATAACAATGGCAAGCTGAGGGAACCTTGGACGATCAAAGAGGCTATAAATTTGGTCAAAATGTAAAAAGAAGTGCATGTGAGGGTTAAGAAGGTGAAATCAGACTGGGCCTTTGAGGAATATAAAACAAGTAGGACATAACTCAAGCGGGCGATTAGGTCCGTAAGGGTTAATGAATGGCTTGGACTGAAGAAAATAAAAACAAGAGGGTCGGACCACTTAAAGATAAAGTAAGGAATTTATGCTTGGAGTCAGAGGCTGTAGGCAAGGTACTAATGGAGTATCTTGCATCATCTGCATTTGTCAATGAGGACAGTGACATCAGTGTGGCGAATACTAATGTTTGAAATCAAGAAGGAGACGGTGTTGGTGCTCTTGAAAAGCATTAAGGTGGATAAATTCCCTGTGTGATCTATCCCAGGTTATAAAGAGAAGCAAGCGAGGAGATTGCAGGAGCCTTGGCGAATATCTTTGCATCTTTTATAGCCGCAAGTGATGTACTGGAGAAGTGGGGAGTAGCCAGTTGTTCTTTTGTTTAAGGAGGGATGTAGAATGAATCCAGGGAATTATAGGAAGTCTCACATCAGTAGTAGGGAAACTAATGGAGAGAATTCTTTGGGATAGGATTTAGTCCCATTTCAAAAATAATGGGCTAATTAGACATAGCCAATGACTTTGTGTGCGGTATGTGGTGTTTTATTAACTTTATCGAGATTTTTGAGGAGGCATTGAAGGTGCAGTAAGAAATTACAAAAGAAAGCCTGCAAATGTAAGACCAAAATATTGTGTTTCTGAAAGTCTAACATCAGAAAATGCAGGAAATTCTCAGCAGGTCAGGTAGCATCTGTGAAGAGGGAACATTTTAGATCAATTACCTTTTAGAACAATAGCTGTTTGGCCTACTAAGCATTCCTAACATTTTCTGGTATTGTTGCAGTCACAATAGTTTAGTAAATATAACTTCACAGAGGTCTAAAAGCAGAGATGTCATGTCAGGAAAGTGGGCGTGGAGAGAACAGTGAGTCACTGCAAACTTCACAATGTTTGTAACAAAATGTTCTGCATGTTCTCAATGAACAGGGAGATATCCTGTCATTCAGGACTGGCGTTCAGGCGGAAGATTCTGGAAATACCAAACTCATTTCCTTCATTTTGATCACTCAGTTTATCGGTGAGTGTTATGTCTGAGTCACTTCCTCTCAACCTCGCTCACAGCTGCTCACAGTTTCCGACAGAGCAATTCCCTTTTAAATGTCACACTCTTGCTACCCCTACGCAGATACCAAGCATCCTCAGATATACTAACATTTCCAATCTTGTCTATTGGTACATTCAAAGTTCAAAGACACAAAATGCTGGAGTAACTCAGCGAGACAGGCAGGATCTCTGGAGAGAAGGAATGGGTCATGTTTCGGGTTGAGACCCTTCTTCAAATTCTGAAGTCTGGGGTCTGCAGAAGGGTCTCGACCCTTCTCTCCAGAGATGCTGCCTGTCCCGCTGAGGTACTCCAGCATTTTGTAGCCATCTTCGGTGTAAACCAGCCTCTACAGTTCCTTCCTCCACAATATCTCTGGAGAACATGGACAGGTGATGTTTTGGGTCAGGACCTTTCTTCAATCTGTCCATTCTGGTGATTTTCCAGAGATGTTGCCTGTCCTGCTGAGTTACTCCAGCACTTTGTGTCCTTTTTTGTAAACCAGCAACCGCAGTTCCCTGTGTCTCCTGACCTCATTAACTCCAGATTGTCACGCAAAATCCCACAACCACTCAATTGCAGGGATTGTTGCCTCCTACCTGAGACAAAGATCTCCTGACGTTCTCCTACCCAGCAACGAGGGGTCTTTGCAGACAATGCTCAGGGTTTAAAATCTGAGATCAAGACTTCAATCTGCCTGATTTGGAACATGTTTAAATAAGAAACCCATGAGTTAACAGTTAGAATTTTATTGTGAATGAACTATTATAAAATGGGCCTAAGAATCTCTGCAATCTGACTGGCTAAAAGCCGCTGCTGTACCATGTAATTAGTTTTACCGGACGCATGGCGAATCATGGACGCATGATTTGGAAAATAGCAGATTTTTATTTTTATTTTACTTTTTTCCCCCATTCTATAAAACAGATGATGCACAGGTCTATTTCGTGCTTCGGTAGGAATTGTGAGCACGCAATAACTTTGGAATGGTCCAAAACGCTCTCGGATGCGCCTCGTGTGTTTAAACCATTCCATAGTTACCCTGTGCACACAATTCCTACTGACGCACTCAGACCTGTGCATCATTTGTATACCGACCAACACATGATACACCCAAATACAAATCAAAGAGTGTATGTCCATCACAGTGCCACAACAATTAACAATTTTGCCAACTATATAATTTCCTGCTTATTTACTTTTGAAAGTACTTTATATATCTGAGCTTCAATAGCCTCAGTTCAGAGAATACCGTACTGATTAAAACTCTGCCCTTAATAATGCCTGTTAAACAATCACACAAGGCATTACTCAGTGACGTGAAAGGAATCCAGTTTAAATGGGAGAATGATTGAGATAAATGTGAATATTTGACAGCAGTTACTTTGAAAAATTCATATGACGGTGACCAAAGCAGGGACAATTTTGGTTTCAAAAAGAGTGGATAGGTTTAAAATGATGATTGGGTCCTGCTGTGAAACCGGCTCGCACCTTATCCGTTACCCACTGAAACTGCAACACAGTTCGGCCCACTGAGGCTGCACAGATGATGGATTGTTTTGGGAGCCATCGCCAATCTACTTTCAGCAGTAACCCTACTCCTCTGATTCTGGTTTCATTCATACCGGGCTCACTTTGGCTGGAGAGCAAGTATAATAGATACAGAAGCAAGCGTAACTAATTCCCAGCAAAGCCACAATTGTGCTGCCCTCAAATATGTACAAGGGAGTCTGATCCTGTAATTAACTTCAAAGGCAGCCCAGGAATTACGCGTGCCTTCCACAACACCCACCACATCCACCGCTGGCTTGAACACCCAGTGGAAACACATGCGTGTAATGGGAATCTCCCTCCCACTGTCTCCAGGGTTGCCAGAGTCCTCAAGTGTCTGACCGAGTGACTCCCGAAAACATGCAATCCGAGCTTCAGGTTTTGTGAAACCGTGAAGGGTTATGATTTGTTGCCGTGGGCTTTCTCACTGCCTAGATGCTAAATATACTTTTGTTCAGACACCGAATACCTGGGTGATAATTGCAGTGACTGCCTTCAGGAATACTTGGGAGACAAAATTAACATTTGCTGCAATGACACCAGTATTTTAAAAGGATCTTGAAAGCGTTGATTGTCAATGCCTGTGTCTGCTGGAATTACTGGGTCTCGCTCAATAATCCTGGGACACCAAAATAATGTTGAAAGATTTTTGGATGTGAGATGATGCATTCCAATCCCAGGCCATGCCATTAAAATTGAACGTAGAATGGGACCTGGAGCAGTGAGGGACATCATTTGAATTCACTGCCATACATCCTCTCCCTATTGTATACCCCATCAGCTTGATTACTCTTGGATAAGTCCACTGCTCCAATTCTGGACGAAAATGCTCAAAAACAATTGCTCCCTCTCCAGCTGCCATGTCTTAAACTTTCAAGGAATTTCCTTCCTTAGCTTTCCTCCCACACCTCTCCCTCCTGTCAGCAGCCACTATAAACCTAGCAGTCTGACCGAGTTGGTGTTCATCCACTGCACGTTACCTCCAATGGTTCTGTGGGGATCTTTCAGTAAGGACAAGGTGCTATACGATGGCAGCAGAGATCACGTAGCACAGTGAGGCCAATCGTATCTTTCTGACCATCAAATACACATCTCTATGACTCCAGCTTCTCCTTATCATTCAAACCTTCCAGATCAAGTAACATTCTCCTGCAGCTTTTTTGCAGGGCAACCAAAACTGTACACAGTATTCCAAGTTTGGCCCCACCAATGATTTGTTCAGCTGTAACATGATGTCTCAATTCCTGTATTCAATACAGTGAACAATTAAGCCAAGTGTGCTAAATGCTTTTTCACCACCTGTCTCTCCACTTTTGTGGAACTGTGTACCTGCTCCCACCATGACTGTAGATTTATCTCTGTAGTTGTTCCCAGATTGTTTTGCCAGACCCTGTCTCATATTGAAATCATCCTCTTCTCAATTCACACTCTGTATCCCTTTATAACTATTTTGAAACATTGAATGATGTCCACTGTTCCCAAAGTGCATGCCCACTGACACTTTATCCACCTGCCCAGCTTCATTCCCTGGGATTATGTCTAGCACTGCCCCATTCTGGATGGGACTGTCTACGTACTCACAGAAACATCTCCCTTGGATAGCTGTGATCTCATTCTACAAATCACGAGTGCAGATTGGATAAAGTATAGCTGAGCCATTAGCCTGAAACTTTTGAAATCTTTCTCACTGCAAAGCTGCACCTCATCTCCAATAGCTGTAAACACGAATGTGGTCCACACTGGAATAATGTGACTCATATTAAACAGTGCATTCCCCTGTTGGGCATGAACAGAAAGCATTTTGATCTAAGGACTACTATAACAGGAATCAAACATTACTTTCTTAGCAGAGAAGACTAAATTACAAAGTGCTTTTCTCTCTTTGACCTTTAAGCAGATCACAAATTAAAGGGCCAAACCTTGGGAGTGTTCACATCTTCCTCCATGAAGCCCAATTCTGGTTGGCATGTGGTCTGTAGAAAGGTGAATGAATCTACAGCAGAGGATTGGGGCAGGACAGGAGACCTCAACAGCCGGATGTTCTGTGACAGGAGGTTCACCTGAGGAACCACAGTATTTGCCTGAAATTAAAATTAAAAAATAGGGTGTCAATATCTTTGAAGAAAAATTCTTGCTAACTGATCACTTTTAATTCTCTTATCTGTTCTATTTAGCAGTAAACGTCAACTGTATTTCATCTCTAGAATACAAACCTAGGCCAGACCGTGGCCGCACCTGGGATATTAGCAGTGGGAACCAGCCTACTGACTCAATATGCAGAAGTACATCATGTTAAATCCAATCCTGTCCTCACCAGACAAGATCCCACTGTCAGTAGTCCTGCCCTCACCGGACTAAATATGCAGAGATGCCAACCCTAAATTTAGTTCACAGTAACATTCAACCCATTTGTCAGTAACAAATGGGGGTAAATGCATTTCTCTCAGTAACATGTTGCGGCACCAGAAATATGCATGGCAACGACCCAAAATCTGCAACGCGCGTTGAATCCAACCTTCCTTTTTTCAACTAGTACTATATACAAACTCATTAAACACACATAAACATCCTTTAGTATACACAGTATCACTTAAAAGATGTACTTATATATATTTTGATGAGTCTTGAATGCTTTAGTCTTCAGGCACAGCTAACAATAACAAAACTGTGTTTAAACACAATTCAGTTATAAAGTTGCAAATCACTGAATGAGAGAGGACGCATACCTGGTGTTACAAAAGTGTCATAGTGTCACTCATTTCAAACTGTGTCTAGTCAAAATGCTTGAAAAAGTGCTGGACATTTTATGTTGCAAATCATTGCTGCACCTTTTCAAAAGTTGAATATCACAATGCTGCACATTTTCAGAAATTGCATATCAATGTTGGGCATTTCAAAAGTAAATAATCAATGCTGGGCATCTTCAAAAGTTGCATATCAGTTCTGGACATTTCCAAAAGTTGCATATCTATGCTGGACATTTTCAAAAGTTGCATATCAATGCTGGACAATTTCAAAAGTAGCAAATCAATGCTGGGCATTTTCAATACTTGCATAACAATCATCAATGCTGGGCAAAATTAACTAACCAATGCTGGGCATCTTCAAAAGTTGTAAATCAGTGCTGGGCATTTTCAACAGTTGCAAATAAACAATGCTGGATATCTTCAAAAGTTGCATATCAATGCTGGACATTTTCAAAAGCTGCATATAAATTCTGGACATTTTCAAAAGTTGCAAATCAGGATGAAGTTGGTAATCATGCTATAATCCAGGCCACCAGCGGAGTGCATTGTCACTAAACAAGGATTCAGCCATTGTGCACGTGCGTGCATAGAAATATGCGCCGCCATGCGAGTCCTTGGTTTTACACATTCAAGCATGCTCGCAATGATTTTTCAGTCACAAATTACGCGGCGCTGCACCTTGGCCGTGTGCAATGGCATACGACGTTTGTGCGTTGCAACTTGAAGACAATTATCGCGGCTTTTAAACAGCAACGATCCCGCCCAATTACTCCGGGAGCGGACAACGCATTTGCTTGTTGTTTTTTTTTATTGTTTTGATTATTTTTCTCCGTAATAACATGTTTGGCTGCCGGAACACCGTAATAAGGTTATTTCGCCGGGACAAAATACGGCGAATCCGGGACACTTGGCATCTCTGAAATATGCCGTCAGTAATACAATAATGACCCTCTTTGGTGAGCTTTCTCCAGGTGTTGCATAAACACAAATATTTATACAAGGAGATTGAGACTCATGCCACTCTCAGACCACTCTGGAAACCATCAGTTAGGCCATTTCGTCAAAAAATAGCAATAGGGAAAGAGTGTAACGGCAAGGACCATGTGCAGGAGGCAATCCCAAGACTGCCCTGCCTTACAATATCATGACTCATTCAATCATTATTTGTGCCATTTTCCTGCTCTCCCACCATCCCCATCGACTCCCTTGTCAATTCACGATCCTCTTAGAGAATAAATTCCTTCTCATCTCTTGAAATGGGCAACTCCTTACACCTGACACCATGCTCGCTAGATCTGATAAAGAATGTTTAAGGATGAAGACTTGAAGCCTGCACCACTCTAGTGGTCCATCTGGCAGAAGACATCCCCTGAGGTAGCCGTGGACTATCGAGAACAAGTTCCACCAATGTTGTCTCTGTCGATCAATATCCATATCCTCGCCCAGCCTCAGATTAACAGTGCTTTATGCCGAGCCACACATGACATCAATTCCCAAAACAGGTTCTCTGCTTTATCACAGCAAAAGATTTGTCAGAGGGTAGAGAATGCTTTAAGGCCTTGAAGAAATGTGACACCCTAACCAACTTGTAGAAGGCTCTGGCCGTACACGGCAGGAAGCAGAGAGGTATGTGTGTGGGGTGGGGAACATGGGGCATCTCAAGTTGCGCTGATGGATGGGAGCACCCAGAAGCTTTACAAACGCCAGACTATCACCTACTGGCTTCATTAAACGTTCAGCCCCTCTGTGGCAGAGTCTGCGGTTCCCGCAAAGGACTCTTCAACCACTTCAAATGTCAAAGAACTGTAGTGGAAGTGATTCTTCCTCTACCCTGAGGGGTTGCAGAAGAGAAGGGAGTAAAGGATGAACACTGCGCCGAGGAAACCAGCTTGTGATATTCAGCTGCATGTGCCAGGACTTTACTCTAGAGACCTGATTGAGAAGTAAGTTATTCAGGTAATAGAAAAGCCCTCAGCAGGAACCATGCAGAAGAAGTGGAGTGGGTTAGTCAGCTGGAACAACTAATGTTCAATACATCAAACACTGAGCAGGTCGACACCAGGAGCAACAGTAGCCATCCAGGGTCTCAAAGATTTTATTTGAAGATTAACTTTAAAAATATAAAAGACCCGAAGAAAGTTCTTATTTTTAATCCCACTTTTGAAAAGGCAGGAAAATTTAGTTTAGTTTAGAGATACAGCACGGAAACATAGAAAAATAGGCGCAAGAGTAGGCCATTCGGCCCTTCGAGCCAGCACCGCCATTCAATATGATCATGGCTGATCATCTAAAATCAGTACCCTGTTCCTACTTTCTCCCCATATCTCTTGATTCCATTAGCTCTAAGAGCTCTATCTAACGCTCTCTTGAAAACATCCAGTGAATTGGCATCCACTGCCTTCTGTGGCAGAGAATTCCACAGATTCACAACTCGCTGGATGATAAAGTTTTTCCTCATCTCAGTCTGAAATGGCCTACCCCTTATTCTTAAACTGTGACCCCTGGTTCTGGAGGAACCCCTGGTTCTTGTGGGCCAACATGTCCGCACTGACCAGCGATCCCCGCACACTAACATTATACCATACACGAGGGACAATTTACAATATTACCAAAGGCAATTTACCTACAAACCCTGTATGTCTTTGGAGTGTGGGAGAAATCCGGAGCACCTGGAGTAAACCATGCGGTCACAGGTAGAACACACAAACTCCGTACACACAGCACCCTTAGTCAGGATCGAACCCGGTTTATGGGGCTGTAAGGCAGCAACTCTACCGCTGCACCGTGCCACCTCGAATGCTTGCATTCTAATAAACACCACCAGGATGGTTTTGATACTTACTCCTGTGGGAGAGGGTGGCTCAGAAGGTGCAACGTTGTTTAATCAGGAAGAGCTAGCTTTCTGTGTGTTTTCTTCTACACCGACACTGGCTTATGGACAGGCACCAAAGTTGTCAGTTAAAGCTTAATGGGAGCAGGGAGTGACCTAGCTGACCTTGGGCCATGGAATGACTGGGGAAAGCACTGCAGATTTTCAGTTCATTGTGTTGGGAAAGTACACAATTTTCAAACCAAAAAATAACATCAAAGTAGAACCATACAACTTTCAAACCTGCCAAGACAAATCCAGTCTTTCCAATGTGTAGTACAAAGATCACCATAGGTAAGCAATCCCAAAATGTTTCCACATGTGGGCTGAGCCCAATGTGCACTCATGTAGAGTGGCTCACCTGGTATTTGGAAAACCTACTCCTTCCCTACACACTGGTAGAAACATGTTCACAATGGGCAAATTACATTCTCAGAACCTTGACACCACGTTATCCATTTGACTTTATCCATTTTATATTAAAACTCTCCAAATTATTTGGGTTTATTAGGAGTACATAAAGAGAAGGTGTTTCCACTGGCAGCAGGGTTGTTGACTAATGCTGACAATCTGTAATTGGCCATGAGTCTAGAGAGACGGATGACCCTCTCTTTGAGCCTAGATAGGCACAAAATGTTGGAGTAACTCAGCGGGACAGGCAGCATCTCTGGGTGACGTTTCGGGTGGAGACCGTTCTTCAGACCCAACCCAAACCTGTCTCAACCCGAAACGTCACCCATTCCTTCTCTCCAGAGATGCTGCCTATCCCGCTGAGTTAATCCAACATTTTGTGCATATCTTCGGTTTAAAACAGCATCTGCAGTTCCTTCCTACATACTCTCTTTGACCCTGTTATGGAGTTTTCAGTCCAGAATGTAACTCGACATAGTAATGACAGAGATTAATGAGGAGGTGGGGAGAGATGGGGCTGGCGGGGATAATGGTTTTTAATGTTCTGCTCAATTGTGCCTTCAATTAGCATTCAGTGAATCTGCACCACAGGCACAAGGAAAGGAGGAGCTAAAAACGGATATCAGTGAATCACTGGCAAGATCCAAGTGTGAAGAGAACCATAAATAATTTAAAACGGCATGAGACGGTCTTTATTTTTAGCAAAACTGCATGCTCTTGAAAAGCTGTGGATTGAAGAAAAGTTTCAGTGAAACCCTTTGCTGATCAAAGCAAATCCACAGACAAGCTGTGGTTTAAAAATGCATCCTCTTAACACCTGATATGTCCGTGCCAACCCTACATGATTAAATCCAGTGGGGTGAGTCGACTGAGTGGAGGACTGAGGCCTGGAACCTTTACACAATCATCATTTCATTTTACACAGTGCATGCCACATAGGTAACTCACACAATGACTGCATTACCTTGGCAACAGCTTGCTCTGCAATTGTGCTGGGTCGCCGTTGACGAGAATCCAATCTCTGGTCTACAGGGAAACTGCTTCTGTGAGATTTTAGTCTCTCCACCAAAAGATAATAGATAGCAGCAAAATGGTTATAGCTCTTGTTCTGTAAAGACTGTAAGGGCGACAAAGTGAAAGCAAATGTTAAAGTGGAGAGGAATAGTGGGAGACTTCAATGTTTATATTACAATTTATTTCTACATATTTTCCAAGAGAAAATAGGTAGTGGGGAAGTAGTGTCTGTAGGCGTGTAGACACAAGGAACTGCAGTGCCTGGTTTACAGAAAAAAACACAAAGTGATGGAGTAACTCAGCAGTTCAGGCAGCATCTCTGGAGGACTCGGCGGATAAGTGACATTTTAGTTGGGAACCTTCTTTAGAATGGTGTGTAGAAGGGTCCCGATCTGAAGCGTCACCCACCCATGTCCTCTACAGATGTTGCCTGACCTACTGAGTTACTCCAGCATTTTGTGTTGTTATTTCTGAGAATTTGACTTGTTTAAATCAGGAGAGTTCTGCAGATGGCCGGCCTCTTTGAGCCTCATTACTTTCCTCCGATGTGATTTCTGAGTGTTTCACTTTTCCCTGATCAATGCTCCATTTTTGTCCATTGATTAAGATGTTGCCGAGGTAATTTTATCCCTCCCAGAGTATTGTAGGGAAATACTCAGCAATATATAATCCAGACGGGAAAGAAACAATATTTTTTTGCAAATTGAGTCGAGGTGTGATTATTACATTCTGCGCAAAGCAGCGACAAGGAAATAAAGGCTGCAGAGTTTCTCAGAGAAAAAAAGCAACTTCTCTGGGGAATTAAAGGAACAAACATAAAAGGACAGAGATTTCAATTGGGAATTTTCTTCTTATGAAATAAGTGTAGCACATTTTGAGATTTTGTGAAAGGAATGCTGCAGGAATGAATATTTAATTCTACGTCTTCCTGCCACTGGTGAATAGTTCCATGTTAATATGCCTGATGGCTATAGATTCTGGAGACACAAAACTGCTCAATGAAACTTGGATGAGAGTCCACTCATTCAAGGGAACAAACTCGGACACCTCGTTTTACCCCCACTTAAGGCTTGGGAGTATGCTAACTGCCAAGTAACACAGAGATTCCTAGACCAGGAGGCAAGACTTCTGACTACAGGTGTGTCTGAGCAGCTGTAACTGATGAATGGTAGTTTCTGTTTTTAGATTTAGTTCTCAGAGAATTCCAAATTTCCATCACAATCTGTGTTGTTTCTCTAAAGGCCTCTCTTCCCTCAACCTTCTTTTCCTGAAACATTTACTTATATCATTTACATTCCAGAGAATAATAAATCCCAAGCTATAAGGGTCAGTAGTATTCAAAGTATTGCAGGCCTAATACTCCTGTCGTGCACTAATACTCCTAATACTCAGAGTATTTAATGCTCAGGTAAAAAAAAAGTACAGCTTGTACCTCAATAGTTTTCTGCTGGTCGATCCCCAGGCTGTGCATTAGTCGTAGAACCTGTTCGTTGTATTCGCCCATGCTGACTTCATTCTCACTGGGTTGCGGATATATAACTGGTCTCTGCACTGGGACTTCAGCCAGCATCCATTTGTGCTCCTTTATCTGGGTAATTGTGAGTCTTTTGGAAGGGTCTAAGACCAGCATGCGTCGAATGAGATGTTCACAGTCTGGCAGGTGAGAAAGTCTTGATGAGCTGATGTTATGGTCACCAACAACTGGATCACATATTAATCAAGGTTCCTACAAATAAACATTTGTGCAACAGTTTCGGATGTCGGATTGTTGCTCCCACACATAGCATCAAGTAAAAGGATTGGGCTGGCGCACAGAGTTGAACAATCTAACACTGCCACGGACCATGCCCTCCCCTGAACTTGTCAAAAAATTCAGAATCCAGCCTTCCGTGTTGGAGCAGTACCTGTTGCACTGCGTAGGGACAGGTCCTCCTTTTTCCAGACTAGACCTCAATACAACCCATCAATCAAGCTTCCCTAATCTTGCCAGCCTTACACTTCACTCTAATAGGAACAGGTAGGTTCTGAATTCTTTCTACCTCACTTTTAGAATCCATGTCCCTTGCCTACTGTCCTTTTACCTGCAAACAGACTCTCCTAGTCAATATTTGAGAGCTCCTGCCTGATGCCATTGAGTTCCTGCCTAAGGCTCTCCCATTGACTCAACAACTGCTTGCCCAGCCTCCTTTGCAGTGCAACACCTTCTCAAGTAGGACCCATTGCTTAAGAAAACTTTCCTTGACATATTTAACAGATTCTACCCCATTTAATCCCTTGGCAATAAGGCAGCTTCAGTCAATAAAGTAAAGTTAAAATCACTGACTTTTACAATCCCATTATTCTTATGTCTATCTGTGATTTGCTTACATATATCTCCTCTAATTCCCACTGCCCAGTTGGGGGAGTATCGTATAATCCCATCACGGCGGGAGGTTTGATCACCCCGACGGGATCTTCGACCGCCGGCTGCGGATGGTTCGACTGCCCCGACTGCGGGAGCATAAAGGGGAAGGAGATTGGACTTTATTGCCTTCCATCACAGTGAGGAACGTAGGCGACCCACTGTGGTGGATGTTTATATTAACTTTTATGTAGTTGTGTGTCTTGTTGCTTTTTTTAGTATGACTGTATTGTACTCTGAATTTCACAGTATCTTAATTGGTACATGTGGTAATAAACTAATCTTAACCATGAAACCTTGAAGTGATCACCCTGGATATTGACTCGAAGTACATTTTCCCACAAAAGGTTTTTCACCATTTCTCAGTGCCCATGACAATAATAAACCAATACCAATACTGCCATGATGATCACACTCATCAATAGTGCAATCTCAGCAGACACATCAGTCAGAATGAAATACATTTTTGAAATACTGAAAGTAATACAAAGTCTAGCCTGGAGCCTTGCTTCCATTTAAATCACGAGCGACGTCATTCAACCAGACGCTGTGTTTGATACGAATGACTCACTTCCGACGCAGTGTGTAGCTCAACATTTTCAAGTTCTCACCTTCAGACATGAAGTATGGAATCCTAAACCTGCCTTCCAGAACCCTCTGCCTGAGCACTGGAAGTGTTGGACCATCAAAGGGTAGAGCTCCACAAACCAGCACATAGAGAACCACTCCGAGACTCTGCAGACACAACAAGAAGCAGGTTTACATAGAAATTGGAAAATACTATATTGTTCATAATCTACAGTTCAATAGGTGGGCCTTCTAAAATTTCAGGTAAACAACACCCACTGACTCTCCTTTGTCTATCCTGCCCTTTACCTCTTCAAAGAATTCCAACAGATTAGTTGGTCAAGATCTTCCCTTCTCAAAATAATGCTGACCTTGGCTTATTTTATCATGTACTTCCAAGTGCTTGGAAACCTCATCCTTTATAATGGACTCTAAAATCTTACCAACCACTGAAATCCGCCCAGTTCCCTCCTTTGCTCCGCTCCTTTTTGAACAGCCGATAGGTTGGGTTTGTCCTAATTTGAAGGAAGAAGCTATGAAGACAGTCATAGTCATTTTCCCAAAGTAGAGCACAGGTTTAGGATGAGTGGGAAGAAATTAAAAGAGATCTCTGAGGTAGGTTTTCCACACAGAGAATGATGGATATCTGGAACAAGCTGCCAGAGTAGATGGTGGAGGCGTATACAATTACAATGGTTAAAGAACATTTGGACAGGTAGTTGGATAAGAATGGAATACAGGGATATGGGCCTAATGCAGGCAAATGGGATAACATTAATGGGATGGATGGCATGGATGAAGTGGGTCGAAAGGCTTATTTCTGGCGGTATGAGTCTATGATTCTAATCCCTGGAAATAAAATCAACCATTTCAAAAGAGTAAGCTAATTTCTAAAAAAGATAATTTCAAACTATTTTTAGGGTTTAAGAAAAAATTATTACCCAGATGTCCAGTAGAGGTCCCTCATATTGCTGTCCTTCAAAGACCTCTGGGGCCGCGTAAGGTGGGCTTCCACACCATGTGGCCAAAGGTTCCCCTGGTTTGTAGAAGTTGCCAAAACCAAAATCTGTTCAAACAGAACACAGTACTGCTGGTCAGACGAGGTTATTTATGATGTTCCTCTCTTGTGCTGTTGTGCATTCCACTCACAACCTTTCCTTCCATTTCCTTGACAACATCATCATTGAAGACATTTTGGTCAGCTGTTATGACTGTAGGCATCAGATGGGAGTCTGTGGGAGCAACTTTTAGAAGCTTGCATTCACCAATGGATTGTGGACAACGCCACCATCGCCATATCAATTAAAGTGCAACATGCCAGTCTGAGAAAGTGCAGGCTAGCTGCCCAGATGTATGAAACCATTTTCTTTGACCTTCCCCTCCTCTCTTCCAGCTTTCTCCCCTGCCCCCCAACAATGTCTGAAAGCGGGTCACGACCCAAAACATCACTATCCCCATTCTCCAGAGAGGCTGCCTGATCTGCTGAGTTACTCCAGCACGTTGAGTCTTTTTTTAATGCCAGCACCTGCAGTTCCTTCTTCCACAAAAGAACAAACTAGTATTTTAAAGTTTTAGGATTTTCAGCAATTGTTCAAGTCAAGGTTATCACTGGTTTGAGGCACTCCCTATAATTGGGTAGATTTAATTCTATCCCAATTGGTGATAGATTGACAAACATATCCTCAAAATGTACCAGTAAAAGATGGAAAAAAATGATATTGAGGCTGATGTTGAGACTAAGTGATGTATAACTTGGTTTGTAGTGAAAGAT
Source organism: Okamejei kenojei (assembly GCA_035221665.1). NCBI lineage: Eukaryota > Metazoa > Chordata > Chondrichthyes > Rajiformes > Rajidae > Okamejei > Okamejei kenojei. The sequence continues at coordinate 26,231,537 of CM069159.1, read as the reverse complement.
GAAATCAATGGCCATCAGAAACAAGAAAATAGGGGCAGGAGTCATTCACTTCCCGATCCAGAATGATGCTTGGATGGGGGGGGGGGGGGGGGGGGGGGATTGTTGGCTATAAGGAGAAATTGTTTTCGCTGGAACGCCAGAGGTTGAGGGGAGATGTTTTTGTAAACCAGCAATTGCAATTCCTCGCTTTTATATGACACTCTTCCCCAGTGGAATTGCAAAGGATCAGAGCACAATTATCAGATTAATCTAAATAAACCCAGCAATCATTTGATCTTTTTCTCCTAGTTAATCCCTGACTCTTTTTAATTCATCTTTTAATTGGGTTATAGAATGTGGATATTGCTGCCAAGGATAGTAGTTATTGCCCATCTTTAATTATCCTTGAGGAGCTGAATCACTGCAGGTGAACATACTTTCATCAGTTCTGGGGTCTTGCCCCAATGATAATGAAGGAGCTGTGAGATGTCCCCTCGTTAGGATAGCGTGTGGCAGAAGGAACTTGCAGGGGTTTGCAGAATTGCAGATGCAGTTCTTCACCTAAATGACAAGTTTTGGAGGTAATGCCAATTGGACTGTGCCAGTGATGAAGGGCTTGGACGTTTGTGATGATGGATGAAACACCGATCAAGAGACTTGTTCCTTTCTGGTTGATGTCAGAGCTAGTCCTGCACACATCCAGAGTATTCAATATTTACCAACCCCCAAAGCAAAAACCATGCATCTGAATGAGCCAAGCAAATGTGTCGATCAATGGCACATTCCTGAACAAGGGAAATGGTCCGTGTTTCCCATGCCATTCTGGCAATATAACTGTTCCCTGTATTTTGATACAGTCTGATCTCCAACAAAATTAAATAGTGCTGAGAATGACAGAAAGAATCAACAGGGAGATGCTGGGCTTATGAAAGAAAATGTTGCAGAGGAATGGGAAAATATAGAATATCTACCCTAGGAACCAACATGGGCCACAACTCAAATGGGCTTCTTCTGCGTGGTAATGATTAGATAAATCAATGATTAGATCTAGTTACTGTCAACAGGAGGCAACCTGGTTGAGACATAAGATTGTGTGAGGAATGGATAGGGTTGAAAGCGAGGCACCAAACTGCAATGTTTATGTGAGAGGGGCTGCCGCAGAAGATGACAATGACCATTTTCAATGAGATGAGGAGAGATTTCTTCACACAGATAAATGTGTGGACTGCTCTAATCCCAGAGGGCAGTTTTTAGATGTAGGTTAGATTTTTAGTTTAGCGATACAGCGCAGAAAGTATCTGATACAGCCCACCAAGTCCGAGCTGACCAGCGATCCCTGCACATTTACACTACCTTACATCCACCAGGGACAATTTACAATTTTACCAAGCGAATTAACCTACATACCTTGTATGTCTTTGGAGTGTGGGAGGAAACCAGGGATCCCAGAAAAAACCTCAAGCAGGTCATGGGGAGTAGGTACAAACTGCATATAGACACGCACCCATAGTTGGGATCAAATCAGGGTCTCTGGCGCTGTAAGGCAGTATCTGTACTGCTGTGGCACCGTGCCTCTTTTATGGAAACAGATCCCTGGAAGATCAGCAGGGTGAACTGTACACTATCTGGGAGCTCCTCGGCTTCACTGTGCACAGAGGCTCCGTGTTTCCCAGGAAAAAAGTGGCTCCATAGGCTCCATCGCACTGCCAGTCCCATTGATGTCTGAGACATTTTGTGCTCACTAGCTGCATAAACTGGCTTAAGTAATCTATAAAGATGTCAAAGATTTATGTGGGAAGATTATTTTTCTTAAATACTAGTTCAGAAAGTGTCCCTATAGGAGCATTTAATATAAGATTAGAAGTAATTGTTTATCCAATCTGTTTGTGATCTGTGAAACCCATTGCATACAAATTAGAAAAGGAAAATAAAAATTGTAGTTACAGAAGTGAGTCTCTTGTATCTCCATAGCTTTTCTCGTGCCGTAGGATATTCCAAAGAGCTTTACAGATAATGGAAAGTATTGACGTGTGGAAAGCACTGCGGTCACTTTACACACACCAGCTCCTACAAACGGTAACGTAATAATGACCTGATAATCTAGTTCCACAGTCCAAGTATAAAGGGGAGGCCATTTTAAAATTGACACTTTCTCACCGAGAGAGTTGTGAATTTGTGGAATTCTCTGCCACAGAAGGCAGTACAGGCCAATTCACTGGATGAATTTAAAAGAGAGTTAGATAGAGCTCTCGGGGCTAGCGGAATCAAGGGATATGGGGAGAAGGCAGGCACGGATTACTGATTGTGGATGATCAACCATGATCACATTGAATGGCGGTGCTGGCTCGGAGGGCCAAATGGCCTCCTCCTGCACCTATTTTCTGTTTTCTATGTTTTCTTGAAATAATGCCATTGGATCTTTTATCCACTTGACTGAGTATCTCCTCTGAAGTACAGGATCTTTATCAATGTAGTACTGACCTGTACCACACAAAGGTCTTATTTTAAGATTTTTGTACTCAAGGTTCAAGAATGGGTTTTCAATTCACAACCTAATTTAGAGTAAAATTGGTCTATTTCACTATGTTATTAAAAATTACTCTTTCAAGAAACACAAGATAAAGTAATAAATGAGTGCTAACGTTTCTCTCCGTTACAGGGGAAGGAATGGCTCCTCAATAACACTGGTTTACCGTTCATCATTAGTCTTAATGGGGCAATGCTTCTTCCAAGCATCTAAGAGATTTATCCAGGTTGCAATAGATGTCCCATAGTACTGGATTCACAGGAGAAGGGTGCACTATGGAAAGAGTTGTGGCCAAAGCACATCTGGTCATTCCATCAGTTGCATAGTTCTTGAAAGTTTCTTGGAACAAGAACCCTTCCTGACTTGAATGTTATCTATCTTAATTGTATACTGAAGCCCACTCATTAGAGTTGGATAGCATATTCAACTAACCAAAGGCAAAATCCAGACTCACTGCCAGGAGTGAAGGAGGCTGAGGTGACCTGATGGAAGTATATTGGATTATGAGAGGCATAGATGAGATAGAGGCAAAATCTATTTCCCATGGCATCAAAAACAAGAGACTAGAGGTTTGTGAATTTTAAAGGGGATCTGTGAGGTAAGCTTTTTACACAGAAAGCAGTTGATATCAGGTATTTGCTACCAGAGGTGGTGGTTGGGGAATCAGAATTAGGACTTTTAATATGTATTTAGATAGACAGTTAAGTAGGTAAGGCATAGAAGTGTACGATCCTAATGTGACCAAACTGTATGAGTGTGCATGGGCAAAAAGATCAGCATGGACGTGGTGGGCTGAAGGGGCCATTTATGTGACTCTATGACGCAATATTAAATGTTAAAAACAGATTATCCAGTTGTGAACACATTGCGGTTTGTTAAATGACTGTTGCATCTCTTACATCACTGAATACACGTTAAAAATTGTACACAGGATGCAATGTATTTTAGTACTAAAGCATGAAACAGGGCCTTCAGCTCAACTCGTCCATGTCGACCAAAATTCACCATCTCACAATTCTCATTTGTCCAATATACCTCCAACCCTTTCCTATCCATGTCCAAGCGTCTTTTAAATGCTGTTATAGTACCTGCCTGAAATAACTCCTCTGGCAGCTCGTTCCATATACCCACCACCCTCCAAATGAAAATGTTGCCCCTCAGGATCTTATTAAATCTTTCCCATCTCACTTTAAACCTATGCTCTCTGGTTCTTGATTCCCCTACTTTGGGTAAAAAAAGTCTGAGAATTCTGAGAATCCTGATTTTATACGGCTTTATAAAATCACCCCTCGGTCTCCTGCGATCCAAGGAATAAAGTCCTAGCCTGCTTAACCTTCCCCTATAGCTGAAGTCCTGGCAACATTCTCAAAAATCTTCTTGACACTCTTTCCAGCTTAACAACATCTTTCTTATAGGAGGGTGACCAAAACTGAACATCTCAAAAAGGACATGACAAGTGGACAGACTTGGATTATTTTCTCTGGAACGTCAGAGGTTGAGGGAGACTTGATAGAAGTATATAAAATTAGGAGAGGTCTAGATAGGGTATACGGTCCGAACCAATTTCCCAGGGTGAAAATGTCCAACACTGGAGGGCATAACTATAAGGTGAGAAGGGGAAGTTTGATGGAGATGAGCGGCGCAAGTTTTTTTTACACAGAATAGTAGCGGAGGCCTGGGGTGGAGACAGATAAGATTATGGCATTTGAGAGGCTTTTAGATAGGTACGTAGAAGTACAAGGAATAGAGGGATATGGATCATGTACAGACAGATGAGATCAGTTTAACTTGGTATCATGTTCAACACAAACATTGTGGTTCCTGTGCAGTACTGTTCTATGTTCAGAGTGCTACATAATTGCACATCTTTTTTCAAAGGCCAAAACTGGCTAATTATATGTAAGAGAACAAAGAGAAATTCCATTCTCTCATCTGGAAAACTTTCGGAAAAGACTGACATCAGCGAGAATAGTCAGTTTAGTTTAAGAGCTACAGTGTGGAAACAGGCCTTTCGGCCCACCGAGTCCATGCTGATCAATGATCACCTAGACAACTAAAAGATTCAAGTGTGTAAGAAGGAACTGCAGATGCTGGTTTAAACTGAAGATAGACACAAAAAGCTGGAGTAACTCAGCGGGACAGGCAGTATCTCTGGAGAGAAGGAATGGGTGACGTTTCGGGTCAAGACCCTTCTTCAGACTGATTAGGAATAAGGGACAGGAGATATATAGAAAGTGATGTGGAGCGATAAAAGAACAATGAATGAAAGTTATGCAAAAAAGTAACGATGATAAAGGAAACAGGCCATTGTAAGCTGTTTGTAGGGTGAAAATGAGAAGCTGGTGCGACTTTGGTGGGGTAGGGATAGAGAAGGAGGGAAGAAATGCCGGGGCTACCTGAAGGAAGTGAGATAAATCAATATTCATTCCACTGGGCTGTAAGCTGCCCAAGCAAAATATGAGTTGTTGTTCCTCCAATTTGCGTTTAGCCTCACTCTGACAATGGAGGAGACCAAGGACAGAAAGGTCTGTGTAGGAATGGGAAGGAGAATTAAAGTGTCCAGCAACCGGGAGATCAGCTTAGTTCACGCGGGCTGAGCGAAGGTGTTCCGCGAAACAATCGTCCAGATTAAAGTGCTGGAGCATAACAGCAGCTGACCTTTGACATTCTGACCAACCATCCCTTGAAATTGTGGTGAAAATTCTTTAAAAAATAAATCCATCAGAGAACAAAGCAAGTTTGCCTCTCCTTTTTAATGACCTTGACTCTTCTGTCGTGAAAATGTTATCGACTCTCCTCTCCCCACCCTCCCCAATCCACAGCCCAATAGCAGGGCTTCAGTTTAGCAAGAGAATGTATTCAGCTAATCTGCTGACAAAAGAATCAGATAGGAGCTCATGGTTATGAACTCGTTTCCTGAGCGGTCTCATTTAACGAACAGCATACTGATCAGCAGTGTTTGACGTCAATCCTCTGCTCTCCAGCAGTTAAAGGATATATCACAGGGACTGCTTCACAATGAGAGGCACTCCTGTCACCGCGTCAAGCTGCTTTCGCTCTCTTCCTCCCCCTCCCTGTACTTTTTACCATTAATCCCCATATGAAGGGGGTTGAGCTGGTGGCTCCCTGGAATAACCTGACCTGGGTTCCACTTCCAAATGTGAAGATGACTCCCAGAAATAATTCCTTCCATCTTGCAAACGGCGGCTCATCCGTCAAAAAATGGGGAAATAGTGCAGAGTAAACCCTGCCCCAAGCTCTCAATGAGAGATTCTCAGAATAATAGTTAAATCTCTGTTGCAGTCAAAAACCCCACTGGGCTGGTAAGCTGTTACTGCTGTGCAGGAGAAAGAAACTCACATTCAGACAGAGCCTTTCAGAACATGCCAAACACTCAGAGCCAATTAAATATTTATTTTAAGATCTGGCAATTGTTATAATGTAGGAAAAATGGCAGCTAATTTGGGCAGAGCAAGGTCCCACAACAGCAACAGATTGTCTTGTTTTATGCTGTTGAATCATAGGTGAGCATTGGCCCAGAATTATTTATCTGCCCTGTTCGAAATAGTGCCATGGATCTCTTAAGACTAATGCTCGCGGTTTAATGGCTCATCCGAAAGGCACGGATCTTTTTTCACACGGAGCGTGGAGCTGCTGAGGGAAGTATTAGGGGCAGGTAAAATTCCAGCATTGAAAAGACATTTGGGCAGGAACATGGATAGGAAAGCATCAGAGGGATATTGTCCAGGCGTCGGCAATTTCCAGAGGTTTGAGAATAATAATCTAATTTGAACTGCAGTGTCACCCTAAAGGGTGTGCTGCACTGACCCATTTGCTGTCTTTTGGGAAAGATCCAAAATCAAGTCCCCATCTCCCAGTTCAAGAAAAACACCACATGCCATCCTTTCAAAGAGGAGCAGGAACGTTATTTCTGGTGCCTTGGGGTGAATATTTACTCTGCAGCTAACCTCACTCTCATGGATAATCTGGTTGGAATTACCTTGCTTGTGGGAGTTTGATGCCCTCAGAGTGTGTGTTTCCCATGTTAGCACAGTGGCAACACTTAATAGTACACCAATGCCTTGGTGTGGCGACTTGATGTGAGAGTCCTTTTACTCTCACTATCCTTGAATACAAATGTTCATCATTAATCAACAGAATAATTTTATTTTATTTAAACCCATCCCTTCAAACAAACGTGTCGGAAGGAACTGCAGATGCTGGTTTAAACCAAAGATAGACACAAAATGCTGGATAGGCAGCAACTCTGGAGAGAAGGAGTGGGTGACGTTTTGGATCGAGATCCTTCTTCAGGCACCTTCAACCGAACGTTTGTACATCTCGTTTTAGACAATAGGCAGAATATTTTCCCCAGTGTGGAAACGTCAAAAGCGAGAAGGCTCTAGGTTATTGTGTATGTGCAAGGCAAATGATTTTATACACAGAGAGAGTGGTGGCTGCCTGGAACCGGCTGCCAGGTGGCCGTGGAGACAGACATGATTATGATGTTCAAGTGGCCTTTAGACGGACACATAAGCAGCCACAGGATGTAGGAATGTGTGATCACGTGCAGGCAGATGGGGTTCGTTTAATTTGACACTATGATTGGCAGAGATATTGGGGCTGAGAGACCGGTTCATGTGCTATTCTAACTTTCATACAAGTGTGAGTACAACGCTTTCTTTGATCGTGCTCCTGTACTAGCTAACCCTGACCCTTGCTACGGCCTCCACAGCTCCACAGTCAGGAAATTAGAAACAAATTTTGTGGAAAACACATTAATTCCACCTGCCAGCCAAACACTGCAACGTACGTGTGTGTGTGTGTGTGTGTGTGTGTGTGTGTGTGTGTGTGTGTGTGTGTGTGTGTGTGTGTGTGTGTGGAGTGTTTTGGGGGGGGGGGGGGGGGGTAGGGGTGTGGGTGGTGGGGTGTGTGAGAGGGGTGTTTCTGTGTGCGGCATGCGGGTGAGGGTGTGTTCTGTGCATGTGTGAAGGGGAGGTGTGGGTGAGTGTGTGTTGGGGCCATGTGCGTGTGTTCTGCGTATGTATGTATGTGGGTGTGTGTGCGGGTGTATGTGGGGGGGGGGGTTAAAGACAAAAAAGGGAATTTCCTTTAAATCAAGCTGCACGTCAAGACTGTACTCTCCACCCCCTCCGACTCTAACAGCATCCCCTTATCCTCCGTACAAGTGGTGGCCCAGCATTCAACATTCACAAACTATATGATATCTTCAAGAGATTTAAATCGTTCCAGATTATTTCTTCAGCTTTTAACATTTGGCCCCGGTGTTGAAATCAAAGGGAAATGATCAAGTTTTACAGCCCCTGGCCGTGGAAGGCCGTTTAGTGCTGTAAATGGAGATGCTTTGAAGTGCTGAATCAAAGCACAATCCACATCAGTGACCTTTCACTGCGTAAAGGTCACAGGCTACGGTGTTGGTAAATGCCTTTCAACTGTCAAACTGAGCATGAGTGTAAGCTTCACAGTTTGACTGAGAAAAGATGTGCAGTATGTGATCAGAAAAGTTGGCCAAGGAGGAAATTCCTCTTGGGAAACAAAACACTGATTATGAGATGCCACTTGGCCCATTGTCTCTGTGCCACGAAACCTACCACGAGGACTGTGAAGGTCTGGCCTGAGGGGGCTGTCTCTGTTTTGCAGGAACAGTTTCAGCAAACAGACTGGAGTCTGTTTGCCACTCAGGCCACCTTCAACTCCCAAGTAGACATCAACTCATACACCTCAACCCATTGACTATATAAAATTCTGCATGGACAACGTCACTACCCACAAAGAGATAAAGACCTTCCCTAACCAGAAGCCGTGGATGAGCAGGGAGGTCAGGCTCCTGCTGAAGGCTCGCGACGCTGCTTTTAAATATGGCGACGCTGAGGGATACAGCTCATCCAGGGCCAATCTGAAAAAGGGCCAATCTGAAATCCCCCCCCCCCCCCCCAGACAACGCCTCCCTTCCTGACGAGCTAATCCATTTCTATGCTCGCTTTGACCGGGACAACAAAACTCCAGCCGTCAAAGTTGCTCCACCCCCGAATGAACGACCCCTCAGTCTCTCCATCTCTGCTGAACAAGATGCACTGAGCAAGGTGAATGAGAACAAAGCTGCAGGCCCCGATGGCATCCCCGGGCGGGTGCTCAGGGCATGTGCTGGACAACTATCCCTGGTCGTCACTGACATTTTCAATCTGTCACTGGCCCAGGGTGTCGTTCCCACTTGCCTCAAGACATCTACCATTGTGCCAGTGCCCAAACAATCAGCGACAGGGAGTCTCAACGATTTCCGGCCAGTGGCACTCACCCCTGTCATCGCCAAGTGCTTCGAGCGGCTGATCTTGGCTCACCTCAAAGCCAGCCTCCCCCCACACTGGACCCCCATCAGTTTGCCTACCGGACCAACAGGTCTACAGAGGATGCCATATCGGCGGCCCTACACTCTGCCCTGACCCACCTGGACAGCAATAACACCTACATCAGGTTGCTGTTCATCGACTTCAGCTCCGCCTTTAACACTGTCATACCCTCTAGCTCGATCACCAAACTCAGCGGTCTTGGCATCTCCACTTCCCTCTGCAAATGGACACTGGATTTCCTCTCTAACAGACCACAGTCTGTTAGGGTCAACAACCTCACCTCCTCCACTATAACACTGAACACCGGCGTGCCACAGGGCTGTGTGCTCAGCCCTCTCCTCTCCTCCCTCTTCACCCATGACTGCATCCCCAAGCATGGCTCCAACGCCATCATAAAATTTGCCGACGACACCACGGTGGTAGGACTGATCAGTGACAACGACGAGTCAGCCTACAGGGAGGAGGTCCAGCACCTGACAACCTGGTGTGCCAACAATAACCTCGTCCTCAACTCCCAGAAGATGAAGGAAATCATTGTTGACTTTAGAAAGAACAGAGGGGGCAGACACTACCCCCATCCACATAAACAGGGGCTGAGGTAGAGCGGGTCTCCAACTACAAATTCCTCGGGGTACACATCTCGGAGGATCTGTTCTGGTCCCTCAACACGGAGGTGTTCAAGCTGATCAAAAAGGTGCAGCAGCGCCTTTACTTCCTGAGGATGCTCAAAAAAGCCCACCTGTTCCCCCAGATCCTGAACCAACTTTTACCGCTGTACCATCGAAAGCATCCTGACCACCTGCTTTACGGTACGGTACAGCAGTTGCACCGTAGCAGACAGGAAGGCACTACAACGGGTGGTGAAAACCGCCCAGTACATCATCGGTGCCCCGCTCCCTGCCATGGATGCCCTTCACCGAAAACGGTGTCTGAGACGGGCCGGGAAGATCATCAAAGACCCCTCCCACCCTAACCATGGACTGTTTGCCCTCCTACCATCAGGGAAGCGGTACAGGAGCCTCAGGTCCCGCACTAGTAGGATGAGGAACCACTTCTATAACAACACCATCACACTGCTGAACTCAGAGTCCCACCGATAGATTTCTCCAGTCTCTCCGTCCACATTGTCTGCATTCTGTATCTATTTATATATTGCTATTACTACGAACTGACGCTAAACTGCATTTCGTTGTACCCATACTTGTATCTGTGCAACAACATTAAAGTTGAATTGAATTGAATTGAATTGAATTGCCAGTTACTGGTACAACACTCCAAATCGTCCACTCTCTGCAGACAGCCCTCCGTTTTATCCTTGGCAATATTTGACTTCAATCCATTTGAAAGTTATTATTGAATTAACTTCTGCCATCTTCTCAGGCAGTGACCACATCAGCTGTACCCAAAATAACACTTTTCTTCTTCTTTTGTCTTAAACTGTTGGCCTTTGGTAACCAGTTTTGTAGCAGACGTATGAAATGATTCAAGGATGTTATCGAAGACATTTTGCAACAGACTCCTGGGAATCTCTGACTCACGAAGGAGAATCATGTAGCTTCAGGAGTCTCTCACCTTAAACTTGTGCCCTCTACTTTTTGAATCCCCTTCCTTGGGAAAATACCTATGTGTGTTCACCTCATCTATACGCATAATTTTATATACCTTTACATGGTCACCCCTCAGTCTCCTATGTGTTCTATTAATTTTTAAATAGTTATGGTAAAGGACAGTACTGATCCACAAGTTAAAGTTCTAAATTGGGGCATGGCAAATCTTAACGGTATTAGAGAGAGTTTGCACAAGTTGATTGGAACAGGTTGTTTGCAGGCAAATTGAAGTCCAGCAAGTGGGAGGGTTTTCAAAGTGAGTAGTCAGAGTTCACGGTCTGCATGTTCCTGTCAGAGTGCGGGAGTAAGGCGTCTTGAATGACAGGAGAAATTGAGGTTCTGGTCAGGAAAAAAAGAAGGGAGGCAAGACTTAAACATAGGCAGCTGGGATCATATGTGCCCCTGGTGAGTGAAGGGGATTGAGGTGCATACTCAAGAAGGAAATCAGCAGGGCAAGAAGGCGGCATGAGTGAGCTCTGGCAGATAAGGTTAAGGAGAATAAACATAAATGTGATGCATAATAAGGGAAAAATGGACACTAAAGAGTGAATAAGGCACCTCAATAAGGCACACACGTTCCCCCCCCCCCCATGTTTTGTAATCCATATTTTAAAACTGGGTAAAAAAAAAGCTATTATAAATCTCCGTTTTTCGCGAGACAGTGGGGGGGGGGGACCATGAAGATTCAGGGCGATCATTGGAGGAGGGAAGTGCCGGTCAGAGGCGTACGTTGGGGGTGGGACTGAGGATAGAGCGTGGAGATTGGAGGGGGGGAGACGTCCGTGGAGCAAAGATCATTGAGCAGAGCTTTTCATCGGCCCGTTCGCGGGGCTTTTCATCGCCCAACGCGGCCAGCCGCGGGATCTTCCACCGCCCCGCGGTCAAATTGCTGCGTCGAGGCGATCGAGACTCCCGAAGCCCCCCCCCGAACGGGCCGATTGAAGCCCCACGATTCGGTGCGGACAGAGCTGCTGTTGCTGGAGTCGGTCACCAACCAGGTCAGCTCCCGATGTTACCATTCACAGGGCCCATGGCGTGTGTGAGCATGCGCGCGCGGCCGCCAAGAAATTGTGTCCTCCCCCCATGTTTTGATAGCGATTTCCGTGCCTGATTGAAGCACAAGGAATCCAAGGCAATTGGATCCAAAATTGGTAATAGCAAAGGGTTGCATTTGTGATTTGAAGTTCTGACCAGGGGTGTACGTAGATGTTGGTGTCTTGCTATTTATCACAACCATTTATATATAAATGATTACTAAATCTGTTGATGGCACAAAATATCAGTGGTGGATAATGAGGAGGATAATCTCTGGCTACAGAAAGGTGCTGATCGAATGCCAAATTGGACAAATGGCAGATGGACTTTAATCCTGCCAAATGCAAAGTGATTTATTATGGGAGGTCAAAGAAAATTAGGATATACACATCGAATGGTAGAGCCCAAGGAAATATTGAGGGACAGAAATACCTTATGTACAAATCCACGGATTCCTGAAGGTGGCAGAATACGGAGATAGGATGGTAAAGGTAACTAGTGATGTGCTAGGCCAATGCTGTGTGTTTGTTATATCAATGATTTGGATGAGAATGCAGAAAACATGATCAGTATGTTTGCAGATGACACTAAAGTGGCTGGTATTGTAAATAGCGCAAATGGTTATCAAAAAATATAGCAGAACCTTGATCAGTTGGGCAAATGGGCGGAGGAATGGTTAATGGAGTTTAATGCAGATTACTGCGAGGTGCTGCAAGTGTTTGGCAGTACCCTGGGGGATGTTGTAGAGCAGAGGGATCTAGGAGTGCAGGTACATAGTTCAACGAAAGTGGCGTCACGGATAGATAGAGTGGTCAAGAAGGCTTTCAGTACATTGGCCTTTATCATTCAGGGTACTGAGTATAGAAGTTGGGATGTTGTGTTACAGTTGTACAAGATGATAGTGAGGCTGCATTTGGAGTATTGTGTTCAGTTTTGGTCATGCTGATATAGGAAAGAAGTTGGTAAGCTGGCAAGAGTGCAGAGAGGATTTACGAGGACTCAATTGAATAAATCTGTGATTTTTAAGGAGTTTGTCTCTGCAATGAATATCATGACTATAATGGACATCTAGCAAATCTGGATCACCCATGTTCACCAGGGAAGGAAATCTGCTTTCATCATTCAATCCAATCTGCATGTAACTGTCAACTGAGCAACAGGGTTAATTTGGAAACAGTTCAGCAAGCCCCACTCTTTCAACAACAATTAAGGATGAACAATAAATATCTGCCTTGCCAACAATGGCCAGATCCTGTGAGCAAATATTTTTAAAATTGCATTGAATGTAATGTGTGGGAGGGAAGTGGGGCCAGGGGTGTCTCAGTTGAACACACTCTCTGAAAATATGTGTGTTAATGGAATATTCTTTAGATCCTTCCTGCATGTTCAGAGTCTCACTCTCAAAGCACGCTACCCTCAAAACGTTTTTTATGAGAATGCAATAATTGTCCAACACTTTATATACTATGTGTTTGCAGAGGAGGTCTGGTCCCAGACGATGCAAGGATCCTTATTGCATTTTGTCCCAGGCAACTAGTTGGGTGGCACTGCAGTGGAGCTGTTAAAGCTGCTGCCTCACAGTGTCAGGTAGCTGGGTTTGATCCTAACCTCGAGTCCTATCTGTGTGGAGTTTGCATGTTCTCCCTGCGACCGCATGGGTTTTCTCCGGATGCTCTGGTTTCCTCCACATCCTAAAGATGGGTGGTTTTATAGGTTAATTGGCCTCTATAAATGGCTCCTAGTGTGTAGGGAGTGTATGTGAAAATGGGATAACATAGAACTAGTGTGAAGGGATGATGGATGGTTGGCATAGACTTGGTGGGAATCTCTAAACTAAACATTTAGTAAAAGAGGCTCTCTGATCTCTGGGCTGATGTCAGCGATGTGTAATCAGACCAATGTCAAAGTGCTGCTGGACGATCAGTATTTCAGTGTAAGATGCACTTTGGACTGCTAGACATGTTTGTCTCCAGTACAGCGAGATGTCCGAAGGAAATACTGGTGACTGGCTCACTCCAGGTGGAAGCAGTACTTGGTGAGGAACATGCTAATGCTCAGTGCAGCCAATGCCAAGGCTCCGCTGAGACACTCTCGGCACGCAACGTACCTGCGATTTTAATGTTCATGCTGCTGTCTAACAGCAGGTTCTCGGCCTTCAGGTCCCGATGCACGATCTTGCGGTTGTGGCAATACTCCACGGCTGACAGAATCTGCCAGAACTTGCGCCTGGCCTCCAGCTCACTTAGCCGTCCGTGGTTCGCTAAATAATCTGCAATTCAAAGAAAGAAAACTGTGATACGACTCCTTAAAAAAAACGCTGGGAAATCTAGATTGGTGGACTCGATATATAGGCAATTGAAACGGACGGTTCACTGTATATGGGTACACGTGCCAATATACTAAAATAAAAAGAGGAAGACGGTTGATATGCTAAAGATGCGTGAGATTATCAACCCATGTTCCCTATACGCACTCCAAAGATAACACGAGGTGAGGATAAACAGCGACTGGTGCTCTCAAACATGTGAAATAGTACATTCCACTGACTGGTTAGCACGCAACAAAAGTTTTTCACTATACCTCAGTGCACGTGACAATAACCTAAACTAAACTTTGTCCAAAAGAGAGACGGGTGCAGAAAGAGAAATTGAAAAAGTGGAAGAGAGGGAGTGAAAAAAAAAAAATCAGGATAAGAGAAAGAGTAAAAACAAATGGACGAGAGATGGGGGAAAAAGAAATAGAAATGGAGAAAGGTGAGGAACAGATGTGTAGAAGGGGGATGCCCTTCCACAGGTAATATACTTGTAAACATCGTGAATCGTGGAAAAGTTGAAAATAGATTTGATGCTTTGATATCCAAATAGAGTGTGAGGTTTTGTGTCGAGTAGTTTTAATAATTAACACTTGAGAAAATAAAAATCTCATTGACATGATAATTATTTCTAAATATTTAGCAGTTGCATACCACATTCTAGAATTATCTTTCAGATTCCAGAAACACCCACTGAATGTTGTTAAAATGATGAGGGAAATACAAACTCTCCAAATACATCCGTCGTTGAGAATGGAGCATTTGCTCTGCAGAAATCTGGAGGAGGAATGTCTGAGTTACCCCAGTAACCCTGGTGTTTTCCCATGGAAGGACAGGACAGGTGCCCTGCTTGTTTCAGGGAGAATGTCAGGGTTCAAAATCTGCTAGTGGAAAAGGTCCGGAAGTGAACCACAATGAGGAAACAAAGAATTGATTAACAAATAATTTCCCCCGTCCATCAGCCCAACAATCTCTAATTGATGGATAATCCCCTCTCCGTGACCTACGAGGAGGATCATGGAATGTAGAAATGCAAGAGAGCGATCAAGCACTGTGTACTGTCTCTCAGAAAGGAGCCATCCCATTCGTTCCACTTTGCTCTCTCTGCCCACACCAATTTTTCTTGTTTGAATTACCCTTTATGCCACAAGTGTAAATACCTCTGCTAAACTCCATGTCATCTTTTGGAATTAAGCGAGAATAACATCTGAAGTTACTGCAATGTAAGAGGAGGGGACAGATGGGTAGAGTGTGAGTAAGAGAGAAAAAAGAGGAAGAGGAAGAAAGTGATGAGAGAAATTTGAGGGAAAAAATGAACAGAGAGAAAGTGACACAGAAATTATGAACGAAAAGGGAAAGTGAGGTAAACCCAAAAGAGATAACACAGAGAGGGAGGGAGGCAAACAGTGAGAGAGAAGGAGAAGGAGGAAGGGGGAAGGGGGAAGGGGGAAGGGGGAAGGGGGAAGGGGGAAGGGGGAAGGGGGAAGGGGGGGAGGGGGAAGGGGGGAGGGGGAAGGGGGGAGGGGGGAGGGGGGAGGGGGGGGGGGGGGGGGGGGGGGAGGGGGAGGGGGAGGGGGAGGGGGAGGGGGAGGGGGAGGGGAGGGAGGGGAGAGGGAGAGGGAGGTGGGAAGAGAAATAAATAAACTTTTAAGGACAGTTTCACCTTCTAAATAATCTACTGGTAGTGTGAAAAGTTAATGCCAGTCAGCTCCACAGCTCTGGCTCAGAATGGTCAGCGAACACGAGGGTAAAGCAGCAAAACAGCAATGCTGGAACCATTGTGAGGCACCTCTGCTTTAAGGGTCTCAACATGCGGCCTGGTTAATTGCAGTGAAGAGTCATTACTCATTCCACACACAGCTGGGTGACATTAATGCAAGCAGGATATTCCCGAGTACAACACCCAGCATTCCTCGGACAAGACTAAATATCAACAATGAGGAATAAATGGTACAAAGTCATTTGTTGGAAAGATTTTAAATCAATCTAAACTCCTGTATGTTACACAGCAACAATAAATAGTGTTAAAGAAGGAACTGCAGATGCTGGAGAATCGAGGGTACACAAAAAGCTGAAGAAGGGTCTCAACCCGAAACGTCGCCTATCTCCTTCGCTCCTTAGATGCTGCTGCACCCGCTGAGTTTCTCCAGCTTTTTGTGTACCAACAATAAATAGTGAAAGGTTTATCAGATAGATTAAGAAATGAACAAATGCACAAACATGAAATCACTTCACTATGGCCTTGAAACGACACAGCAAACATTTAGCATGTGAGCAGTTAATGCTCTCATGTGCAAATCCTTTATCTCCCTATTTTATCCAAGCATTGATGTGCTTATTTTAAATGGATAAGCACTTACATAAAACAGAGTAAGGACATGCACGGAACTCCCTGGTTCGTCAAATGAACTGAACTTGCATTTTCATAGTGTCACCACCTCTGGACGTACCCAAGTGGTGGTGGACTGTTCATGTGATACTTTCAAAGGTTTCTAATGCAGGGAATGAGGTAGTCAATATGCTTACAGCAAGCGTCCACAAATAAACAATGTCATAATGACCATGTTTGATATTGATTTACAATTACTTTTGGTTAGAACAAGAGGATTAATTCATTAAAAAAAAAATCCCAAGAAAACTGCAGATGCTGGAAATCACAAATAAAAACAAAAAATACTCAAAAAATTAACTGCTCCTCAGTATCATGACATGGTTTTGCTTACAATGGACGGAAGGAACCTCATTTGATCATTTACACTGAGGAAATAAATAGGATAGACAACAGGATGTTGTTTACCTGGATTTTCAGAAGGCCTTTGATAAGGATCTGCCATATAAGGCCTTTGATAAGGCTGCTAAAGATGATGAGATCACATGGAATTAAGGGGAAGATACTAGCATGCATAGAAGATTGACTGCATGGCAGAAGGCAAAGTGTGTGAATAAAGGGGGCTTTTACTGGTTGGCTGCCAGTGACTAGTGATGTTCCACAAGGGTCGGTGCTGGGGCCACAACTCTTCATGTTGTATATCAATGATTTGAATGAAGGAATTGAAGGCTTTGTGGCCAATTTTGCAGAAGATAGATGGAGGGGCACTTAGTGCAGAGAAAGCAGGTACTTTGCAGAAGGACTTGGACAGATTGGAAGAGTGGGCAAAGAAGTGGCAGATGAAATAGTGTGGAGTCACACAATTTGGTGGAAGGAATAAAGGTGTTGACTATTTTCTAAATGGAGAGAGGATTCAGGAATCGGAGGTGCAAAGGAACTTGGGAGTACTGGTGCAGGATTCCCCAAAAAGTTAATTTGCAAGTTGAATCAGTAGTTAGGAAGGCAAATGCAATGTTATAATTTATTTTGAGAGGACTATAATATAAAAACAGGGATGTAATGCTGAGGCTTTATAAGGCACTGGTCAGACTGCATTTAGAGTATTGTAAGTGGCCCTTGTGGCTAAGGGGTATCAGGGGATATGGAGAGAAGGCAGGTACGGGATACTGAGTTGGATGATCAGCCATGATCATATTGAATGGCGGTGCAGGCTCGAAGGGCCGAATGGCCTACTCCTGCACCTAATTTCTATGTTTCGATGTAAGCAGTTTTGGGCCCCGTATCTGAGGAAGGATGTGCTGGCATTGGAGAGTCCAGAGGAGGTATACGAGAATGATCTGGTGATGATTGTGCGTTTGACGATACTGGGCCTGTACTCGCTGGAGTTTACAGAGAGGGAAAAGTACGAGCTGTGAATGGAGGGGAAATGAGGCTGTCTAAATCTCCATGAACCTGCCTGTTCTGCTGATTGTTTACAACGATTACATACAAACTCATACACGTTCTGCTTTTATTTCCAGATTTCCAGCATCTGCAGTTTTTTAAAACTTGCATTGATGTATACAACTAAGCAACTATTTCTGTCTACATTTCAAAAAGTAATTCAATGCACTTAAAATAACTTTGGGAAGTTCTGTGGATGTAAGAGTTGCTAAACAAATGGCAGTTTATTTTATCTAGCTGACACATGCTGGAGGCATGGATTGCATAAACTGCCAGATGAGTTAAAAAAAAAAGCAGCTTACAGTTGTTTGAGCTGCATTAACACCAGTTTAAAAGGGTCCAGAAAAAAACAAACACATACAAGGATTAAATTGTTTTATCGTCATTAACACCTGATCTGTTGGTTTCATTTTACGGTATAATATTTTCTTCTTTTCTCAAATGCAATGCGCAAATCCACAGGAATTTCCTCTCCAGGCCCACGTCCCCATCATTGAGTCTCTGTTTACACTCAGTGGGTTCCAATGCCATTGTTCTCATTCTGACACCAGATTCGCAAGCAGGCAGTTTACATTATGCACCTTCCCAGCGAGAGCTTACCTGATGACCCTTTTAGTTCCATTTGAATTTAATCTGCTTAGGTTCTTTATTATTTGTGCAAACAAAGTTTCCCCGTGGTCATGGCACTAACTGCTCACTCTGTATTAACTGAGACAGTGAAATGTGTTCATAAGGTTGCTAAGAGTTGCTAAGAGAGCTTTTAATTTTGCTTTTGCCTCAGCTCCCGTGCTGCCAAGCCCCCTGTCAAGGTTTGGTTTGGTTTAGTTTAGAGATACAGCGCAGAAACAGAGATCCGCATACACTAGCACTATTCAGCACAGGAGGCACAACTTACACTTTTTACCAAAGTCAATTAACCTACAAACCTGTACGTTTTTGAAGTGTGGCAGTAGACCGGAGCATCCAGAGAAAACCCACGCGGAAAACATACAAACTCTGTACTCTACTCCCATAGAAGCCTTGTTTGACTCCACCCACGCACTGATCAATACCACTCTTTGCACGAGAAATCTTTCCCCACATCCCCCTGCATTTTTACTGGGCACTTTCATACCATGGTCCTTGAAATTCTTCATTTAAACTTGGAATGATTAGTATACCTCAGACAATTCTTCCTCCTTCATATGGGTGTTTTACAGACCACAGATCATACATCAGTGGATATTGGAAGACAGGGAAATTGCAATATAAATTCTACACTGGGATAACTTTGGGGAGAATGAGAACACCATGCCTTTTGTAAGATTGCCTGAAAATATATTTTTACCACTACCCTATCCAAAGATGCTGCCTGTCCCGCTAAGTTACTCCAGCATTTTGTGTTTATCTTTGATGTAAACCAGCATCTGCTGTTCCTTCCTGCACAATTAGAACGCAATGTCAGATTTAATTGATTGCTACCCCTCTATATTAGAATGTGGTTTCAATTTCAAATACATTTTCACAAAGTAATAATGATTTATTTTTAAAAAAAAAGATTACTTAAGGTAGATTTTATTTGGGGAACTCTCTGTAAACATGAACAGATCCAAATTTCTGCTGGCCAGGCCAGAACCTGCTCAGCTCAGCTCCTGAGCTTCCTGACCTGCATTGGGGATTAATGTGTCATCTTGATTTATTATTACATGGTGTCCTACAGAATTTAGCAGAACAGAACCAAGCCAAAACTGGATTAGCCCTGAGGATACCTTGTTGGAATGAATGCTTGATGCAATAGAAATATCCTAGATCCTAAAGCTTGCCTGTACCAATTGAACAGTTTAATACCAGAGAGCATTGAGACATTTTACAGGAAGGAAAGTAGATCAACTCAGAATGTGTGCTCCTGTGCATTGGACATGCGTGTCAAGTGTGAGTAGCACTCAACTCGGCCATGAATCAACAAAGTAGAACAATTTGCCTGTGGCTTGGTCTCAGTGTCGAGGAATACGTAGCAGAAAAGCAGGAAACAGATTATCAGCCTGAAAATACATCGAGGGGAAAGTGGAAAATTGCAAGTGTTATAACACTTCCCAACCACATTGCTGGTTCTTAAAGCAACCCTTCAATCCATTCCCCAACTTATTTCCGGTAACTCATTCCTCAGTGACATGCCCATCAATTCCCCTAATTAACCAAGCACCATCTACACACACAGGGGAAGTGAATAATTAATGTACCAACTTGCATATGGGATGTAGGAGTACACCAGGGTATGCAGGGAAACCCATGCAGGAGAACATGCAGACTCCACACAGTCAACAATGGAGGTCACGATCGAAACCAGGTCTCTGTAGCTGTGATGCAGAGTGTCTAGACAACATTCAGGCATGAGGTGTATAACAACACGAGGGGAATAGTGATGGGTGAATGCACAGAGTCTTTTGCCCAGAGGAGTGGAATCAAGACCCAGAGGACATAGGCTTAAGGTGAAAGGGGAAAGATTTAATAGGAACCCGAGAGACAACTTTTTCACAGAGAGTGTGGTGGGGTATATTAAATGAGCTGCCAGAGGAGGTAGTTGAGGCAGGTACTATAGCAATATTAAAAAAAACATTTGGAAAGGTACATGGATTGGAAAAGTTAAGAGAAATATGGACTAAACATGTTCAGGTGGGATTAGCATGGATGGGACATCTTGGTTGCTATATAAGATGGGTCAAAGAACCTGTTTCCGTGCTGTATAACTATATAACCAGCTGCTATTATATCACAATGTCACACCAAATAAACAGTACTTTAGTAAATGGCAAAATCCAGGTCAACATCTGCAGCTAACATCGAGAACACAACATTAATCAACCAGTGTTACATTGCACACAAATGTCAGTACAATGGTGCTGAAATAAATCTTATTTTAAAAAATCAGATTGTTTCAGAACTCAGCCCGTTTGAGGTGGAATCTGTAGATGTTCAATGTCACATCCATGATTTCAAATTTCACAACAGGCTTGAAAAATGAGATGGTTGCTGATTTATAATTGTGTCTTTTGTCAATTTACTTTGATTTCCATCATTTTAATCAGAGAGATTCTCATTTAAAATGTGATCTGGCTCCTTGGGATGCAAATATATGTGCATTGAAATGCCTCGTTAGCTCCTAAAGTGATGAAGTGTACTCGGTAGCTATTATGATTGTGCAATTTCAAAAGACCATAGATGTATGGGGGTGAAATCTGTCCAACTCCCTGCTGAACTGAAGATATATTTATTGTAAATTGGAAGAATTCCTCTTGAATGCAGGAAAGTAATAAAATGACAGCTTTAATGGCCTTTGCCCCTCTCACTGGAAAGCTTTTGTCTGATGTTGCCTTCAACAGGTGAGAACTAAAAGCTTGTTAGCCGCTATCTGAAGTAGAAAATTTTCAAAGCAGTGCTGATGACGCACACAAGCTGTCAACGCTGCAGTGTGATTGCCTTCTCATGGCCAGGGGGCTGGTCTGTGGCAGATGGAACCATTTACACCCTGCTGTCTGCATAACACAACTTTAGAGAGCTGCAGGAAGCCAGTGCTCTGCAGTGTCACCATGGTGGAAGATTTAAAGTAATAGCCATCCACATTTAGTCTGAAAATGGAACAAAATTCAAGGCAGATTGCTCTACATTATGTATATTTCTACATGTACACAGAGGTGTGCATGTGTTATGTTAGTTGAGATAAAAGCGGAGTACATTTGTGTTCTTTGTCTAATGTGTTATAGTTGAAATTCTAACATCAGCTTTTACTTAGAGAGAAGCCTTGCAGCATTGTTAAGCTATAAATTGATGCTGAACTGCATTAGATTGTCATAGGCTTGGTCAGAAAGAATATTTTTAACAAACATCTTAAAATGAGAAGCAAAGAGGGAAAGAATTTTATAATTTGTGAGTTTGCCACCCAAAGGTCCAGCCACAAATACTGTGATTACATTTAGGGATGAGGAAAATTAAAGAACAGACATTTCATCAGACTTTGGGGCTAGAGTACATCATATTGACAAGATTGAGTTTGTAAATAAGGGTGAGAAATAAATTAAAAATGAAGAGGTACTTCACCAAGAACCATGTAGCAAAGAGCAAGGCATGAAAATGCATGTTAGAACACAGACAAAGCTTGTCAGCTATAATGTTAACAAAGACGTGGATGAAGGTATCAGCGCCAGATGATCTGAGGCATGATAGTAGAAACAAAGAGCTGCAGTTGCTGGTTAATACACAAAAGGAACGGTGCTGGAGTAACTCAGCGGGTATTGGCAGCATGTCTGGAGAACATTGATAGGTGACGTCTCAGGTCGAGATGCTGCCTAACCTGCTGAGTTACTCTAGTACTTTATGTCCTTCTGAGGCGTACGAGCGTAGGTTTATCAGAGGTGGTATTACCTATATCAGGAAATGACAGACTGAGCTTTAAAAAAAACCCAGCAAAGACAATGCGTTGATTAGAGGCAGCAACATTTCCTGCTCGATAACCATCAGCACAGGAACACCTCAAGGCAGTGTGCTCAGTTCATCACTGCTGTTGGACAAATTACGGATGATAACGAGTCAGAGTATATGAGGGAGTTCAATTGACTGACCGAATGGTGCCAGAATAACAAACTTGCCTGGACCCAGCGATGAATACTCTCCTAAACATCTATAGGTATACGGTAGAGAGCATATTGAGCAGTTGCATTATGGCCTCGTTTGGCAAGTCAAACAGCCAAGAATTAAGAAGATTGCAAAACGTGCCCAGTCCATCATAGCTACTGACCTTCTCACCATGGAAATAATCTACAGAAGCTGCTGCCTCAAAAAGGCAGCCAGCATCATCAGAGATCCACACCCTGGCCATGCTCTCATTTCACCTCCTGCCATTGGGAAGAAGATATAGCAGCCTGAAACCAGTAACATCCAGGTCCAAGAACTGCTTCTTCCCAATAAACATCAGGTTATAAATACCACAACCTCCAACCAAATTAGGAACTACATAGACTTGGGGCATTATTTTCGTCTTTGTATTAATATTGTTTTTTTTTTAAATATACTGCATTTTTATGTTGTTCATTATGCTGTTTACAGAGTGCTATGTTTACCTGTTGTGAATGTTATGCTGCTGGATGTAAGAATTTCATTGCTCTGTTTTGGGACATTTGACAATAAAACACTCTTGATTCTGACAGTTGAAATGCCATCCATGTAACGGGTGAAAGCAGAAAGGAACGCTTCACGGGTTTATTACTTTCCTACCCTCCAATCTTCTCTCTTTCTCTCTCCGCACTGTATCACTAAACTCAACTGAACTCTAGTCATTACTGAGCCGACAATGAAAAATGACAAAAAAGGGAAGCATAAATGGAAAGTGTAAAATGCAACTGGAAGAATGCCACCTCATCTCTGTTTGGGTAGCCTCCATCCCAAACGATTTGAACATTAAATGCTCTAATTTCATGTAAAATGTCTTCCCTCCATGCATCCATTTTTTTCTGCTCCCCATGCCTCCATTACTCAGTTCCTTTCCCTCTCCTCCACCTCTGCTCATCAACCACACCTCCCTACTCCACAATCCCCATGTTTCCCTCCTCCACTCCCTTTTTCCTACAATCCCTCCCTCTGGTATTACATATCACTTCCCACCTTCCTTTCTTATCAGGTTCCACCATTTGCATCCTCTCATCTTCCACATTATCATCTCCAGCAGAGGTCACTATCTCCACCTTTCTCTCCACCATCGGCCTCATCTGCCAATCAACCATCCTTACCTGGATCCACCTGTCATTAGCCAGCTCTTACCCACTCCTTCCCCTCACCTCTCTCTACCAGTTATCTCCACTTTGCTCCATGTCTGAAGAAGGGTCTTGACCTGAAGTGTTGTCTGTCCATTTCCCTCCAAGATCCTGCCTGACCAGCAGTTTGTTTTTTGCTCAAGATTCCAGTTTGTGTTTCTGTTCAAGATACCAGCATCTGCACTATTGCGTCTTCAATAAAAACTGCCGTGTTGTCTCCCGACTTCCCTTTCTGACTATTTCCTTGGTTTTGTTGATGTTGAACAAGAGATTATTGTTGTGGCATCACACAACCACGTGTTTAATCTCTCTCCTGCATGCTGACTCATCACCATCCATGATTCAGCCAACAACAGTTGTGTCATCAGCATACTTATAGATGGCATTGACGCTGTGCTCAGCCACACAGTCGTGGTTGTAAAGAGAGTAGAGCAGTAGATTAAGCACGCAGCCCCTGAGGAGCCCCTGAGATGATGGTCACTGAGGAGCAGATGTGGAGTCAATTAGTACAGCCTCCCTGCCAGAACGTACTTGATTTTGGCAGCAATGTTTGAGGAAAGCTCAGCGCAGAGGTAAAATGTAGAGTAACGGAGGTGAACTTGCATTTGAATAACTAGCTTGTGCATCCCTGTCAGTTCAATGATCAATGGAGGACATCTCCGCCACAAGAGATGCCGTACAAGAAGAGAAAGTGGAACGGATATTAATTCTGCGGTCTCTGTGGGCCCACCGGGTACTTCAAAGGAATTCCTCAACACAGTGTCCAAATAATTGCACTGAAACATTATTCCTCCTTTCAGATGCAGCTAGTTTATAGTAATTTATGCAGAATATTCCCGAGTACAACATAATTCAGTACAAATGGCATAAAAGGGAAATTAACAGAGGTGGATATGAAATGAGGACAGAGGCACACAAACATCACCAAGAGCGAAATTATATCCTCTCGTGATATTTAGCAAGCTAGCGTGAAAGTTCTCATGAACATAAGGTCACCATATTCAAGACTGGGAAACAATGTAACAACTGGCTTAATATTATGCTATTGACATGATATTGTCCCAAAACACCAGGTAGGAAGGATGGACTTTGAGCAGAAATCAACAGCATTTGGGAAAAATAGAGAAAACATACAGGAGTGATTTTTGAAAGTAGAGGGTGCAGTGAGGCAAGGGGTTTAATGAAAGGAGTTTCAGAGAACAGCGCTACAATTGGTTGATAGTGGTGAAGGTAGGGAAAGGTGCCGGCATTCAGGTAACTCAGAATCACAATATGACTAGGCAGGATGTGTGCCTGAGATGGCTGTCACAATTACACTGAATGGAGAGACTAGAAAATGAAGAGAAGGACTAGCTGACACATCGAGAGCCAATACCTTTAACAACTAAGATCTCAGTACAGGTCAGAAACTGGAGGGACTGCGAAAGGGGGCACCTAGGCATGGACACACAATGAGAGCAAGGAAACATCCTAGCATTCAGAGTCAAATAGAAGGGTCAGAGTGGAACTCAAAAGAAATATGTAACATGTTGAAATACCACCCAACCCTATACAGACACAGGAAGGATGTTCGCCTTGAAACCACTGATCGCAGATTGACGAGGATGGCTTTTATTTCATTTCTTTACAGAATGTGGACATCATTGGCAAGGTTGCCATTCATCACACATCCCTAACGCCAAGGCCAAAAGGAGTGGTTGAGTGGATTAGTCATGTTCTCCCACGAGTGTGAACAATTAAGCAATGATCTAATTGGGATCTAAAAGGCCAACTTTGATAGTATTAAACATGAATGAGCAAAGTTGATTGGAGTGAGTTTTTTTGCAGACAAAGGGTCCTCCAGAAAAAGAGAGCAAGAGACAGCTCTGGCTGTTAAGATTAAGGAGAATCCAAAATATATTATGTACATTAAGGGTAAGAGGGTAGAGAGAGAATAGGGCCCCTCAGAAGCCAAAGCAGTCATCTATGGTTACGGGATATGAGCAATGAGTATTTGCCCTCTGTTTTTACTGTGGAGAAAGACATGAAGATGAGGGAATTTGCAACAGTCAATGGAGATTCCTTATTACGGTCAAGGAGGTGCTGGACACCCTAAGACGTACGAAGATAAATAAGTGGAGGTATTGAGGCAAGTCCAATAACAACATTTAAGGGACACAAACAGGTACAGGAGAGTTTTAGAGGGATATGGGCCAAATGTAGGCCAATGGGACTAGCTTACATGGGGCATCTTGGACGGCATGGACGCGTTGGGCCGAAGGGTCCGTTTCCATGCTATATGAGTCTATGACTCAATGGCTCCTGTTCCTCTGGTCCCAGACTTTGCAGTATGAAGGAATAGATGGCAAGGTGGAGTTTTTAAATCATATAATCGCTCAGGCCCACCTTAGTAATTGCAGTGAGCCATTTAACCTGTGACTAGACAAACTGGACAGGCAGCATTGGTGCTACCTGTGGTCAACGGTGTAGCCGATCTGAAGCCCTGCTCTCCCACGGTTTGACGTAATTCCCCTTACTGTCATGTAGTCAATTTGCAGCTGGCACAACCATCCTAATTTCACACCACACCATCACATGAAAGAGTTGGTTTTAGCACCATGGTGCTCTAAATCACTCGTAGCATTAACATTAGATCCAATGCATCTCGCTGGAATAAAACCTCATTCAACTGACTTCAATATCAATATTTCCTCCTCATATTGCTGAAGATGGGAAAGAAAAACCTCCTGTAAATAGTGTCAACAAGCAACAGCTGGTGTGGGGTTAAGGACATTCCAAGTTGTCTTCAGATAATAAATTAGAGCTTGGTATAACTCCAGATGTGTATAAAACTGTGAGGTCACAGTGACAACATGCTGGCCTCAGTCAAATGGCTGCGTTAATATCCAGGGACTGAAACCTCAAGTCACAGCATCAGACCCAGAGCAGCGGCTGAGTAATTATGAGTGAGCATCAATTCCACCAGCCCAGCTGATGGACCATCGTTCCAGAGAGAGATAAGGCACAAGATAACCAATGTTATCGTGACCCACTCAAGGATGTATTTCACAATTTAATTTTTTATCTCCATGACTGGTAATACCCCAATCTTTGCTGAGGAAACCAGCAAGTTATTTCCTCGATGTTCACTTTGGCCCTGCGGGAAGAGATATTCTAGTCTACAATAAATCACTTTCTCCCTGACATACGCAGGAAGAGTCGGCTCTGCAATCGAGGAGAAGCCAGTTTTGGCCAACACAGGCTCCCTGTGATCACGTGGGTTTTCTCCCGGTTTCTCCGGTTTCCTCCTACACTCCAAAGACATTCAGGTTTGTAGGTTAATTAGCTTCTTTCTCCTTGAACCTGGAGTTTATCTCTTTGTTGTCCGTTCCATTTCCTTCTGAGGGAACTGAGTAATTCCAATCGTAGCACTTTTAAAGGAAGTGAATTGCAGATTGTAAGACTACCTACTGGAGGTAATGAGAGTGCTGGAAGCATGCTGGAACAATGGTTGCAATAAGGTCAACCATTTACCTTATGAGCACATGAGCCCATAACTGCCTCAAACAACTAATGACATCATTAGGATACGATGCTGGGGGATGTAATGAACTGAATGGAATTTACTGCATACAGGTTAATTCACATTGAATCTTATCAGCTCCTGAAACCCTCATTTAAGTCTTTGTCACCTCCAGAGGTGGCTATTTCAGAGTTCTGGTCTCCCATCTTTCATCCTACCTTGGATCCCCGACTAACAACTCTGACAATTCTTCTTCTGGCATTGAATCACTTCTTGGCCTCGGCCTCCCCATCCTGAAACTCCTCCAGCCCTACAACTGCATTTCTGTAATCTTCTAATTCTGGCATCTTGCACATCTGGATTCTCTTTGTTCACCATTGCCAGCTCTGTGTCCAGATGCCAAGAGCCCAAGCTCTGGAATTGCCTTGTTAACTGCCCTCCCTCTCTTTAGTGATCAAACCATTGTCATCATTGGCCAAATCACATGTTCAATATTTGTATCTTGATTCAATGTCAAAGTCTGTTTGTTAACAATCATGTGATGTAGCCTGGGATGTTAAACATGCTCCATTACTACTCAGTTGCAATGTTATTAACCTCCCAATTAAGCCTATTCAAAATGGAATAGTATATAATCAAAAAATAATTTAAAAAAAAAATCTTTAGCAGAAGAATCTTAGAAATTTGAAAGAAACCGTGCCAGTATTGTTGCTGAAAATTTATGACACCATCTTCTCGTTAACATCTGTGCCAATACAGGGAGAGACACAGTCTCCTAGAATGGGAGCAAACTGGTTTATAAATTGGATCGAGTGGATTGGAAGATCCTCAACATGAACTCTAGACATTACATATTAGAGCAACCATTACAAATTAATCCTCCATGGTTGCTCAGAGCAAACATGGGTAATAAATCGTCCTCCTGATAAAAATCTACTGTTACACCTCCATTTTAAGCAACACTTGGAAGAAGCAATGGTGAAAGCAGGAGAACCTGAAGTGTTCTAGCTAGGTGATGTCCCAACCTGTCGTAAAATGGCTCGACAGCAAATATACCCACCAAGATAAACAAGTTCTAAAAGGCATGGTCAATAAACTGGATCTGCAGTTGCCGGCAATTGAATAAACACAAGGGAAAGGTCTATCTAAACTCATGTTCACTGATATATCTGCATCTGACAATTATGGGAGTGATAGAAATGACTACCACGGTTTTTACAGGGACAAGTTCTGCCTTCACATGGAGGATACCATCCTTATATTGTCCACCATTATCATTGTTCTAAATGATGTAGATTCAGATCTGACTTAATTACTCGAGGCATCTCAGAGTGCAACGACGCTATGACAGCAGATTAGATTCCATGATCTATTTCATATGCTGGCACATCCCTCACTCCACTGTCACCATCAAACTAACTGATCTGCGAGGAGTGCAGAAGAGAATGCCAGAAACAGCCCTAAACATAATTAGAAATAATGTCCTCCCACTGAACCACAAGTAGAAGCAGCATTCTTTCAACAGAGCAAAGTGATCCCATAAGTAACAGACCCAATCCACTGCCTGCAATCTTGACACCACGATAGTGTCTCGTGGTGGATAATTAAGTAGTAACAGTGGGAGGTGGCTCCGAAAACATTCCCATGTGCAATAATGGCAGGACCCAGCACGCAAGTCTCCCAAAACATGTCTGAAACATTCGCAAACAGACACATGGATGATCCTTTGTGATCTCCAAGCTCACGGAAGCCAGTTTAAAGCAAGTTGATCTACATGCTATCAAGTATCTATGCGCATTGAATATTGGAAAAGCTATAAATCCTTACAACATGCTGGCTAGGGTGCTGAGAACTTGCATTCCAGTACTGGTAGTGTCTCCAGTCAGTCTAATTATTACACTGGCATCGCCCAACAAAACTTGCCTAAAGATCCAGGAGTGCAGGTACATACGTTCCTCAAAAGTGGTGCCACAGGTAGATACGGTGGTCAAGTAGGCTTTTCGTACATTAGCCTTCATCAATTCGGCAAGTGACTATCAAAGTTGGGGTGTTATGCTACCGCTGCACTAGACGTTGCCTTGCCTTGGTCTGAAGAAGGGTCTCGACCTGAAATGTCACCTATTCCTTTTCTCCCAAGATGTTGCCTGATCTGCTGAGTTACTCCAAATTTTTGGGTCGATTTTCAGTTAAAACCAACATCTCCAGTTCCTTCCTACACAAAACTTGCATAAGTATCTCTATTCAAAATTATTCATTTCAGCCAATTTGGTTTGGTTTAATCTGAATTGTCAGCAACAGAATGAGGGTGTCAAAGACGGTTCTAGTGAGTGGTCTAACTCACCAAGAACTGATCATCAATAGTGGCTTTTTGCTGGGACCATTTGTCTTCATTATGATCTGGGTCCAAAGAGCTGATTTCCAGAGTTGAGGTGAAGGTGGCTGCAACTGATGTCAGGGTAACATTTGGCTGAGGGTGGCATTGAGGAACTCCAGGAAAATTGAAATACAGGGATCAAGGAGAAAGGAATCTAAAGGAAAACATCCCAATGAGAGGAATTCCCCCCAGCACAGAAATGATGTTTGTTGTTGCTGTGCTGAATCACCTCAATCTAGGACATTAATTACTTCCTCTGGGCAATGGCCCAGGTCGAAACACTTTCAACTACTTCATCCAGAGCTTTCAGAAGTCTAAAGTGGGAATATTCACCAACGATTTATCCAGTGAGGCTATGTGGGTGGAGTTGAGAAATAAAAAGTGGACGATCACCATGTTGGGAGCGTCCTACAAACCCCCAAATAGTCAATGGGAATGAAAAAAATCAAATGTATTGGGAGATTGTAGGCAGCTGTAAGAATAAGAGAGTTGTCAGTAGGGGACTTTAACTTTTCAGATAGAGATTGAGACTGCCATAGTGCCAAGGGCTCAGACAGGGTGGAATTTGTCAAATGTGTTCAGGAAATTTTCCTCAGGCAATATGTAATTGACACAACTAGGATGAGGGCAAATCTTGATCTACTTTTAGAAAATTGGGAAGAGCATGTGACTGAAGTGTCTGTGGGTAAGCATTTTGCGACCAGCAATTACAATTTTATTAACTTTTAAATAGTTATAGATAAGGACAGGGATGGTCTAAAAGTTAAAATTCTGAATTGGTGCAAGACCGGCTTTGATGGTATTGGACAGGAATTTGCAAAGGTTGATTGGAGCAAGTTGTTTGCAGGTAAAGGGATGTCTGGAATGTGAGAATGTGCAAGGTATGATTAGTAAGTTTGCAGATGACAATAAAGTGGGTGCTACTCAGGGCTTGTTTCTATGCCGAATGACTCTATGATTGAACAACGTTGCCTTCCGTTTGCAACTGAATTGCACAGTGAAGCAGAAAGCGTCTACAGCACGAAGTTTCCGAAAATGAAGGAAAACAAAAGAAAATTAAAACGCCCTTTTCCCCTTTTGCTCTATACTGTATTATCTACGCCCCTTTCTCCTCTATGTAGGCACTGTTTATTCCTCTGCTCTGACTCCAGACTCTCATTGTAAACAAACATTGTTTTGAAGCACATTACAGCTTAACACTCCATCCTTTGAAACATATAAACAAGTGTTAATTTTTACAAATACAAAAATCCGCAACTGCAGAGTGAAATATATTGTCTCAGTGCATCACTTTCCTAAAGTGAAGTAACACAACAGCTTGTTCCAAAGTTGTTTCAAAAGGGTCAAAGTTAATCTGTTTGCAGACCTTGGTGTATTTAAGTGCTGATCTATATATCATGGGCCTTCAGTGTGCGCCTTGCCTACTTCTCTTCCCCTGCTATTGTCAGCAAACAGATGGAAATCTCAGCATCGCTCTTCCCTTCAGATTTGAGGATTGGCACGTGAACAAAATCAATATATTGAAATGGCAGAGGATTTTATTTCCTTTGTTTCTCTGACTGGGGTCAACAGGCCTTAAAACTTTAATTCCTGGCAATACAAAAGAGATCATGATTTCTAAAATAAAGCAAAACTATGAATTTTCAAAAATATCAGGTGAAAATTGTCGGCCGTGTATGCCAAATGTGTGAAGTAGTACTGTGTGCACATTGAAATACAAGACTACCTGTAATACAACAAATTTTTGCAGGCTCCAATATCCTCACATTTTTACACTGTGTATTGGGCTTTGATAATATATATAAATATATATATATATATATATATATATATATATATATATATATATATATATATAATTAGTTGGTTAGTAATTTTGCATATGACGCCAAAATAGCTGGAGTTGTGGACAGTGAGGAAGATTTTTAAAATATACAGTGGGATTTGGATAATGATCAACTATAGAAATAAGCAGAGAAATATGAGATGGAGTTTAATCCAAGCAGTGTGAGGTTTAAAGTGAGAGGAGAAAGATTCAACGTGAATTTCGTGAACTTCTTCAAACCATAACCAAATAACATATCTTTGTAGGTAGGAGGACGGAAGTTGCCACCAGATACATGTCATCAATAAGAAGCAGCTAGCCCCAATTGACTGCTCTGACATTTAATAAAATCATATTAATCTTTTCCTCTGCACCACATTTTTGCACTAACTGTATATCCCTGATTTCCTTCACATCCAAAAAATTCAGAAAACCCTTCGCCGGTTGGAATATTACCAAGAACAAACAAAAATGGTTGTGGTGGTTGGATATATATCAAGGCAGCCACAGGACATCTCTGCAGGATTCCTCAGTTGTCCTAGGCCCAACCATCTTCAGCTGCTTCATCAATGAATTACCTTCCTTCAATCATCAGGTCAGAAGAACATAGAGAAGTACAGCACAGGAACAGGCTCTTCGGCCCACTATGTCTGTGCTGCAACAGCACGTGGACACCACCATCGGGAGGTTGTCGACAGTGGGCACACTGTCCTGACTTGGAATTATTTTTTAAGTTTCACTATCGCCATGTCAAAATCTAGGAACTCCCTCCATAACAGCATTGTGGGAATACACACACCTCCAGGACTGTGGCAGATCAAGAAGGAGTTCACCACCATCTTCTCAACGGCAATTAAGGATGGGCAATTAAATACTGACTCAGCTTGTGAAGCCCACATCCTTGCAATGAACAATAAAAATATCTATTCATTTCTGCCTTGAATGTGTTCAATGACTGAGCCTCCACTGACTGAGGCTCCATTGGTGGACAAAGAAAGTCAAGCATTCACCACATTCTGTGTCAAGAATCGTCTTCTCATCTCTGTCGTGAACTAGTGCCTCTTACATCACGGCATTATATCTTTTCTCTGGACAACCCAGCCACAGGACATGTCCTACCTGTGCTGCAGGGGCTTGTCAGCTCAACCTCATAGCTCCTGTATGCTTAAATATAAATCTGTGTAAATCGCACCTTTGTCT
Source organism: Okamejei kenojei (assembly GCA_035221665.1). Classification (NCBI taxonomy): domain Eukaryota; kingdom Metazoa; phylum Chordata; class Chondrichthyes; order Rajiformes; family Rajidae; genus Okamejei; species Okamejei kenojei. The sequence continues at coordinate 26,199,254 of CM069159.1, read as the reverse complement.
TGGTTTGTATTGTGCTCCACATTGGTATGCCTGACATTTTGCTGAAGGCCATAATACAGTTAAGACATAATGCATATTGGTTTAATTAAAAGAGGTGGTGGTGGAATGTCAAACAGGTTACTGAGTCACAGTCTCTGCTCCCAACTATCTCACAGCTAATTTTAACTGGACTCCACCTACTGCTGACTCACACAGGGAATCAGCTGATATCTTGGATCGAGATGCATGTGACATGTTTAATGCCACAGCCTGAGCAGTGGAAAACAGGAACCGCAAAATACTGCTATTAATTGCTTTGACGCATGAATGTGGAAGAAACGCAAAGCTTTCGTTTCTGTGATGCCTTTCAGATCTTACCAATGTGTTTTCATCTAATGCAGTTCTTTAGAAATATAGGCATTATTGAAACATAGGAAACAGGGCAGCCAATGTGTGAAAAGCAAATGTTACAACAAACAATTCATGTGGTGTACAAGTAATGCTTGGTTATGGCACTCAACATGTAATGTGTAAGCAGATAGCCAATTCAAGTCCATTGCCATCGGGAAAACATTACTGTTTTCTAAGTAATGATGAGTGTGCATAATAACTGGCCAACATTCTGGAGATTCCAGCACTTTTCTTCAAAATAGTAACTTCGGGTCCGACATCCACCTGACGACACAGTCGATGCTTATGGTCTCATCCATAAAACATAATCTCTCGGACAGTGCAGCATTTATTCAAATTTGTACCTCGCATTATCTTAACAGTTTGATGCTCACAACTCTGGATTACGATGGAAATGCCAGTTGATAATTGATAAATCCATCTGCAGGAACACGTGAGCCTGCCTTGCCCATTTACAACCACACAGAACCGGATTTTCTTGCAAAGTTTAGACACCTCTGGTTCAATTACAATGCATAGGGCCCTACGCAATGTCCAGCATAGTGCGCACCAAGTAGAGCCCCTGCCTCACTGCACCAGCGAGCTGGGTTCAATCCTGATATTGGATGCTGTCTGTGTGGAAATTAAACAATCTCCCCATGATCACGGGGGTTTCCTCCACATCCCAAAGATATGCAGTTCAGTCGGTCAAGTGGCCACTCCAAATTACCATAGTAGTAGGTGAGTTGCAGAAACTATAAGGAATTGATAGAATGTAGGAAGAATAGGATTAATGTTAGATTAGTGTAATGGGTTGATGGTGGACTCAAGAGCCTGTTTCTATGCTCCATCTCTCTATGATATTATTACTGGGAAAAAGTGTTAAATTAATTCAGAATGTCAAACACTTCTTCAAAAAACATTGCAATATTTGCAAGAGTCCAACAGGACACTGGCCTACATTGGTTCAACTAAGATTAAGATGCATGGGATCCACAATAATTTGGCTGTTTTAGATTCAGAATTAGTTTACTCATATAAGACAGATGGTTGTGGTGGAAGGGTTTATTCTGGCTGGAGGTTTGTGTACATAATTCCACAGGGTCCTGTTGAAATACAATCCAAATCTAAAAATTCATAGAACCTAACCCAATCATAGCCGACCTAGACCTAATCCCAGCCCTGGGAAATATTCTGTTTGGATCCAAGTCAACCAAACCTGGAGACATTTGCTGATAAGCAGAAGAAAAGACTCGTATATTGCCATCAATTAAAAGCTCATGACGTATGTGGTAATATAAGCAAATCACTCTGCCCTGGATAACGCACTGCACTGGAGCAATATGACCCAAGATGAATGTTTTATTGGAATGTATCATCGACCTGGGTCATGCCATTAACTATATACTCTCTCCACCATTCGATCTCCCAATGTGTAACACCTCACTTGCTCGGAATAAACTCCACCTGCCGTTTCTCCGCCCATTTCTGTAGCTGATCTACTGTATATTGCGCTGTAAACTTTGACAGCCATCCTCACTGTCTGCAACTCCATCAATTGGAGTCGTCTGCAAATTTACTAACCAACCATCTAAATCAACAAGTCATTTATATGTATCAGAAACAACAGAGATCCCAGGATCCCAGCACAGATCCTTGCAGACCTCTGAATCCAAATGCCCAAATCACTGTGGATCCGTGCATCTTAATTTTCTGGATCAGCCTATAATGAGGGACTTTATCAAATGCGTTACTAAAATCTGTGTGGACAACATCCACTGCCCTAACCTCATCGGCCACCTTTGTCCCCACCTCAAAAAACTCAATCTAGTTTGTAAGACATGGCCTGCCATGCTGAATGTCCCTCACTAACCCATTCTATTCTAAATGGAAGTAAATATTATCTCGGAGAATCCTCTCCAAAGGTTTCCCCACCACTCTTGTGACGTTCACCCGTCTATAATGTCCTGAATTATCTCTACCTCCCTTGCTATACAACATTAGCTACTTTCGAGTCCTCCGAGACCTCGCCTGTTGCTATGGATGGTGCAAAGATTTTCATCGAGGCCCTTGCAATCTCCTCTCTTGCCTCTTTCATTAACCGGGAATAGATCCCATTAGGCCCTGAGGATACTTCCAGCTTAATGTTCTTCAAGAGCCCCAACACATCCTCTAGCATAATCTCAAACTCCACTTGCTGGCCCCATATGGCCCTTCTAATTGCCTGCTTGAGTTCTTTCTTGCTTGCTTTATATTCCTCAAGGGCCCTGTATGATTTCATTTTGTTTAAACCTTATGGATACTTCCTTTTTTTGGACTAAATTTACAACCTCTTAGTTACCTTACTTTGCCATCGTTATCCCTCACCCTTACTGTAACATGGCGGTCCTGAAATCTGATCAGCTGGCCATTAAACGACAACTGCCTGTCAGATGTGGCCTTTCCCCAACACCAATCGCTCCCAATTTACCTGACTAATAATGCTGATAAGTGTCTTATTCCAATTTAGTCCCCTTCCCTAAGGTCAGACTTATTTCTATTCATGGCTATCATAAAAAGCAGAGTTGTGATACTGGTTCATGTTTTACTTTTACATTTGAGCAGATTGTAAGAAAGGTGGGCAGCCAGAGTCATTGTGGAGATCATGCCAATGGAAAATATTTGAGGTCCTGCGAGAGAATATAGGGAGTTAGGAAATAAGTTAAAACGCAAGAACCTCAAGGGTAGTAACCTCTGAATTAGTACTGGTGTCATGCTAGTTGGGGTAGAAACAGAGGCACAGGCAAGATGAATACATGGCTAAGGAGATGTTGCAGCGGGCAGGAATTCAGATTCTTGACCTTGTTGAAGTCCATGTAGACAATGGCCATGGCCCTGCCCTCATGAATCCTCTTGGTGACCTTTTCAGAAAACTCCAAGTCAGACAAAAAAGCTGGAGTAACTCAATGGGTGAGGCAGCATCTATGGAGCAAAGGAATAGGCCACGTTTCGGGTCAAGACCCTTCTTCAAAAAACTCTATCTGTCAGCGGGAATTAGAAGAGCAGATATATAGGGAGGTCGCAGATAGATGCAAGAATAATAGGATAGTATTAGTGGGAGATTTTAGCTTCTCTAATATTAACTGGGACACCCAGACTGTTTAGTGAACCCTGGTAGAAAAGAGATACTGAGGCCCTAGTCAAGAAAAATGAGGCATTCATCAGAATAAACCAGTCAGGATCAAGTAAATCCCTTGACCAGTATACACTTAAGAGGGAAATCAGGAGAGGAAAAGTGGGCAAGAGATGGATCTAGTGGGCAAGATAAATGAAAATCACAAGAGATTCAACAGGTATATTAAGAGTGAAGCGATGGCTGGGGAGGGATTAGGTCTGCTTAAAGATCAGCACGGTTAATTACTCAAATCCACATAAAAGCCAAGAACAAATTTCTGCATGAGGAATTTTGCAGCACAGAAACACATTTCCTTTATTTTAAATGCCCTCTATACTAATTACCTCAATTAAGAATCTGGTCCACGCTTTAACTACTATACATATTTTTCCTCAATTCAGTTTTGAATTAATTTGTATAATTATACTCATTTAGTACTTTGGAACAAAAAAGCTTTGATAATAATCTGGCAAAAGTTTTCACTCTGGTTTCCTTGGTGAGACCGCCCCAGAGTCCAAATCCACCTGTTGGGTTAGTGCCAGATTTGCAGTTTAGACCACAGGCGTCCAATGGAGCCAAGGAGAAAACACACTTCCTGTATTTACAGCTGCTCCAACATTTTAGCATATTTCAAATGCTCCGAAGCTGAAACTGCAGCATTTTATCCGTTGTCACCTCCTTACTAATTTACTTTAACATCAGGCCATCAAAACTCAGCTTCTCTCGGCCTTTGACAACTGCCACAGAGAATTTTGCGCAGTAAACACCACACGTTGAGCAGAGACATGCATTGATTTACAGCTCTCAGCTGCTCCAGCTGAAGTGATCTAATGATGGGCAATTACATTTGCTGCTATTGTACATGTGTGACATATCTGCACTTATGTGGACAGACTTTGTTCAGCAGATAACATTAAAGAGGTCATTTTTAATCAACCTCTTTAATGTTAATTTTAGTCATTTTTAATGGAGAGTTTTGTACTCCATTCCTAAAGCAAATCTCACCGTCCACTGCCACTAGTTGATGCAGAAGGAGATGTGTTCACGACTTGTCAAGGCCGTAGACAATGACCCTCGTTTTGACAAACAAAAAGGTTGAACGAAGAGAGGTTTACGAGGATGATAAGCAAATGGTTGAAATGACAAGAGGTAGTCTCATTCCAATACTTCCCCTCCAACTCCCACCTCCCCTCTTCAAACGTTGCTGCTTTGCCCCTCTGCAGGCGATGATTCACGCAGAGGAGTGACTTTCCAGGAGCCAACACTCTTGCCAGTATTTCATTCATCAGTATCAGGGTATGGTTGTATAGTCCAGAGGCTGGAGAACAATTAATTCCATTTTAATAAATCTGGAAATAAAATGCTAGCATTTATAATGGTGACCCTAAAAGTGCTGAGTTGCTGAAAATACCCATAAGATTTACTAATGTTCTTTAGGGATGGAAATCTGCCTGTTTTAATTAGAACATGCCCTAAAGAAATTGAAGGTTTGAAACATAATCAGTTGGAAAAATTGTTTGACATTTTGGCTTCACAGAAAACTGCATTATCACCCCAAATATGAACCCAATTCTAATCAAATGAAGGTTGGAGGTGACAGATGAGAGGTGGCATGAGAGCAGCTGAGTATGCTCAGCATGATCGAGTTCTTTATTAAACTTTTACAATCACACTACACTTTCCACACAAATACACTTATTTTCCCACTGATTGCTATGCATACTTTAACAAGAATAATTGTAATCAGTGTGTCACTGCAAGGTAACAAACTATCTAATTACAGAAAAGGATTAAATCTCCATAGCTGGGAGTGTGTATGGCACCTTCAATCTCCATAGCTGGGAGTGTGTATGGCACTATGGACATTGCTAGATTAAGTGGATAGGCTACCATACACTGGGGTTTAGGATGAGGGGTGATCTTATTAAAACACACATTTTAAGGGGGCTTGGTAAGTCAAAAGTTGTAAGAATATTTTCCCTGATGAGGGAATCTAGAATCTGGAGAGGGGGCATGGGATAAAATTATTTCAACAGGTTGAGAATCTTTGGAATCCTCAGCCTTAGAAAATTGAATGCTGAGTTATTATCATTCATGGGTGAGGTAGATTTTTAAACTGCTGGAAACCAAGGGTATGGGGTCGGCGCAAGAGATGCACTTGAAGTCAACAGTCCAAAATCATTGGATGCATAAGACTGCAGGTGCTCGAACATGAAGCAAAAGGACATCCTTGCATCCCACCTCTCACCAAACTGTGGAGTCCTGATGCAGGGTTTCAGCCCAAAATGTCAAACATCCCTCTGCCTGCACAGATGCTGCCTGACCTGCCGAGTTCACCAGCTGTTTACTTTTTGCAGTAGACCTTATTGATTGGCAGAGCAAGCTCCAGGCAGAGTTTGACCTATTTCTCTGATTTCTTACAATCGCATCAAAAAGTAGGGTAGGTGGGGTGTTTGCAGATTTAATTAATAAAATTATCAAGTGAACAGCTTCCTCCCCAGGAGTCACAAGACTGCAGGTGCTGGAAACCTGAACAAAAAAACAAAGAGCAGGAGGAACTCAGCGAGTCAGGCAGCATCTGTGGAGGGAAATGGACAGACAGTAGTTCGGATCGGGACCAGTCTTCAGACTGAAGGATTAGGATTCCCTACGTAGGATTTCTACTAATTTAAGAAATGCAGAAATAGCTAGGATAAAAAGCAACTAGTGGTACAGCATGTAGCCTAGAGACTTTGCAACAAAGGCCTTCCTTTGACGGACTGAGCTTCATGCTGGCTTTCTCTATGCAGGCCTCCTCTCAGCTCATCAACGATGAACACACTTCCTCTACACATTTTAGCCAGTGCCGTACAATTGGCAGGAAACAACCAATTTACAAAAATACACAACAAGCAATTAAAACTGTCAGCAGGAAGCATGGATTACTCAAGCCTCCCATTCGCCAAGAGAACTACCAACGTCACACAGTTGCACCCTCACTTATCTGAACACTTATGTGTCCTTGCTAGGCCGTTTCCCATTCATCCCTGCATCCCACCACCAACCAATGATCTGAGAACGTACCAGGGGCAAAAATTAGGGAAAATTTGTGCAGTTAATGATGAAAAGAGAACAGGGTTCACAAATAGTTTCAGAGGAGGATGAAAGTAAATTTCAACAGGAAAAGGGAAACAGACTCCAGTCAAGTCAGTGAACTTTCCAGGAAAGCTTTTACAGAAACGCGTAGTTGTGGCAGAGAGTTGCCCAGAATTGAGTCAGTAGGGAAACCACAAGGGTGGTCACGTGGGATGAAACTGTCATCAGTGCATGCCTGATGCTGCGGCAGATTCTCAGAGCATAGGTTTCACTCCACAGCAGAAAACATTGTACCCAAGTAATAAATCATGATAATCAAGGCAGTTGACTGTGATATGTGAAATGAAGAGAAAGAGAGAATAATAAAAAGGGAAGAAAGGAGCAAGGAAAAGCAAACACAAGAACGAAAAAGAATGAGAAAAAAGGGAGAACATATGAGGGAAAAAAATGTGAGGTAGGAAAAAACAGAAAAGGAAGAAAGCACGAGGTAATATGAGAGAGTGAGTAAACCCTAACACATACAAAAAAGAGAACAAGAAAAGCCATCCCTTTGAGAAAGAGAGGAGGCATGAACAATGAGATTGAGAAAGAGCATGAGAACCCAAGTGAACTCAAGAACAAAGATAGACACAGAGCTGTAGTAACTCAGCGAGTCATGTGGCATGGGTGACATTGAAGAAAGATCCCAATCCGAAGCTTCACCTAGCCATGTTCTCCAGAAGTGCTGCCTGAGATGCTGAGTTACTCCAGCACTTTGTGTCATGATTTGTAAACCAGCATCTGCAATTCATTGTTTCCTTAAAGAACAAACTTATTTTAAAGAGTGTTTAGCATCTGCTTTGGTTTCCTCTGGAAGCTCCAGTTTCCTCCTAGATCCCAAAGACGTGCGGGTTTGGAGGTTAGTTGGCCCTAGTGGGTAGGCAGAGGGATAACATAGAACTAATGTGAATGTGTGATCAATGGATAGTGTGGACTTGGTGAGCTAAAAGGCCTGTTTCCATGCTGTATATTTCAACTCAAATCAATTCAATCAATGAATCAAACATTCACAGGAGAGACATGGCATAATATAACAGAGCTTATAATGTACCAAGCATACATCAGTCAGTGGGGTAACAAGAAAGATCTGAAGAAGGGTCTCGACCCAAAACGTCGCCTTATCTCCTTCGCTCCTTAGATGCTGCTGCACCCGCTGAGTTTCTCCAGCCTTTTGTGTACCCAAGAAAGATCATAAAACTACTTAAATGCTGATGCAGAACAGTCAACTCTTTCATGTTCTTAACAGAATTCTACATCAAAGCAGCTCAATTAGAAGAGCTTATCACACATTATTAGATTTTGTATCATCTAAGGCTAGGTTGCCAAGCAAGTCAGTATTGCTGGGGCCTATGAGGTGACCAGGTGTGTATTGAGAAAGCTTCCTGTGCAGTCTATTAAGCTAGGCATAGCCCTTCATTGTCTATATTTGTTAGATGTATTGATTATTTCTACTGTGCATATGAATAATAAACATTTTTTTCTGATGATCATAGTTTTTCTCTTTGGGTTTAGTTGACACTTTCTGATGAAGTGGAAGTAATGTATAGGCTGTGAAGGAGTGTGTTCCCATTGAGATGGCATCTCTGGAACGTGTTCCCATTGAGATGGTATCGCTTGAGTGTGTTCGCACTGACAAGAAATTCTTGAGTTGTCCATTTGACAGAGAATATCTAAATTGTTTCCCATTGACAAAGACCTCACAAGTGTGTTTCTGAACCACATTTCTGGAAGTTTGTCAGCTGGGTATCAATGGATTGCTCTCTTACCTCCAAGTCATACTAAACAGTAATTTACACCCCCCCTCTGTGCACTGTGACTACAGTGTATATCATCCACAAACTGTACTGAAATTACAACTCCTCCCTCTAGCATTCATGAAAATGATTGCAAGGTTAATGTATGCAGCTCACAACCATCTTCTCCAAAGCAATGCAGAATGGATAACAAATGTTGACCTTGCCCGTGATGCGCATGGCCCCCAAAATGAATTAAATACAACAGGTTCCAGGTTAAAAAACGTGATCCAAAACCATTCCTCCCCCTCCTCCAACTTTCCACCACCTTCACATTACAGCCAGGAAATACTACAGTGAAATCCTGCATTCAGTAATGGCTCCAAAAGCACAATGGATAAAAGACTTAAGTTGACAGAGTGCGTTGGGCGTAAGAACTCCTCATAATCTCAATGTCCAAATGGCTAGGTGAAGGATGCTGTGATCACTGGTTCAAATGTACAATGGTACGTGATTGTCATGTGTACCTGTGTACAGTGAAATTATTTTATTTGCCTACAGTTCAGTGACAATCCTGCTAATCCGGCACAATCACACTAATTATAAGAATTTATGATAGTTGACCACACAAGAGTTGCTATGTTTTAGGTGAAATCTTGTATCCTTCAAGGCTGAATTAAAACAAAAACGCTTATGCTCCTGCACAGATAAAAAAAGGCACCAATGACAATGCAACAGTCCTTCAGTGCAACACAAAGTGTATAGGCTAGATCCTGCAAGGAGCTCAAACAAAATTTCCTTGCAAACAAAAATCCACTCTCAAATCATTCAGAGATCCTAGACAGTAAAGATTCCATGGTATCAGTGAAACCCATCTTTAAAAAAAAAACTTTAATTTATGTAATCCAAGTTGCTCGAAGTATCTATTAGCCAAGAGGTACTTTTGAATTTACACTTACTGATCTCCCATTGCAATAACATGATAATGCCTAGATAATTTATTTATCAATTACGTTGTCTTTGGAATAAATAGTGACCAGGACACTGGAGACAGCATCCTCTATTCTTCCTCAAAAGGATGCCATTGGCTCTTGATGGTTCAATTAATAAATGGGGGTGGGAGATTGCAACCTTCACGTGGTCCACCCTGTTTTGACTAATGCAATCAACCTGGCGTGCACAGAAGATCAAACAGAACAAGTTGTCTTACGCAAGACGAATAATTAATAAATGCAGGCCTTAGCTCAATGTATCATCTGAGAAACAGTACCATAATACTATAAAACATGCTCCTTCATGGCTGCAAAGGAACATCAGCCCATGTTGGTGTTTAGTATGTCCAGTGTCCTGACAACATTGATGATAAATAAATTATCTAGTCATTATCAGGTTATAGCAGAGATATCAATGTGTGGAAATCTCCTTGGATGGGAGACACACCTGAGAGAGACATGAATGCCCAACTTGTGTCTCAGAAAAAAAGAGCCAGAGCTGGCACTCAGCCACACACCAAATATATGTGCCAGAATTTGTGCCTGTGGTCGAATTACTGAGTGCCACTTCATTACTGAAGTTCAGTTCGCTCTCTTACAAAAAACAAATGGTGCGGCTATCCCCTCTCATTTTGTAAACCCATTTTAACCTGAACATATATACCAGATGTCTTCACACATGTAGAGTTGTGAGAACACTTACCAAAGATCTCTCCATTTTTGGCATACTCAGTTACAAGATACAGCATATTTTTGGTTTCCATGACCTGCGAACACAAGAAAGAGCAAGTCAACACCTACCTCAACTGAGACCATCAAAATTTATATATTGAAAAATACCCACAGGCTTGCGGTACGAATGAACCAGAAAAATGAAGGTACACAGAGGGCCAGCAAAATCCACCTTACACTTAAGATAGACAAAAAAAAGATGGAATAACTCAGCAGGCCAGACAGCATGTCTGGAGAAAGGGAATAGGTGACGTTTCAGGTCGAGACACCTCTTCCCACCTTACACCTAAAATCCACACCCCAAATATTTCCTGCTGTTATCCTTTAAAGGACTAAAAGCTTTTAGTTATGAGACATTAAGCAACATTAAACATTTCATAGTTGTAATAAAAATCTGAGTATTAGTTATCTGTCGTGTTCCCTTTGCAAACTGAATCCCAAGCTACATGCCAAATTGCAAGTATTGCTTTTGTTCAAAAAAATTCAGCTGCATTTTTACCACTCCCCAAATCTACTCGGCAGCATCTTTGCAGGAGTAAAGAGAATTAATCACTAATGCAGTGTGGGATGGAAGTGGAGACTGGTGGAGAGAAAGGTGAAATTATGAGAACAAAGAGCTGCAATCTCATGGAGACACAAGAGACTGCAGATGCTGGACTATCTGGAGCAGAAAAAAAACTCTGGAGGAACTCAGCAGGTAGAGGCAAAGTCTCTGCTGCATCTTTCTATGATCTCATGTTGCCAAATCAGCCCTAATCTGATGGAACGGCCAAGCAAGCGAAGGAACAGTATGGCCCTCTAAATGTGTCAGCCGGATCTTGAGTCAGTGCAGGAAGAAACTACCTCCAACTAGCATTCCAATCACAGAAGAAGGGTTTTGGCCTGAAACGTTGCCTATTTCCTTCACTCCACAGATGCTGCTGCACCCGCTGTGTTTCTCCAGTATTTTTGCCTACCAATTCCAATCAATGACATCCTTTTCATGAAGTGTTAATGATATTTCAGTTGAAACAAAGATCTTTTAGGAAAAGGTGACAGGAGTTAAATTTGATTTCTTTACCTGGTAGAGTTTGATGATGTGTGGATGATCCAGCAGTTTCATTATTTGAACTTCTCTGTATATCTTCTCCAAGTTCACAGCATCCAGTTGAGACTTGTCAATTATTTTTATTGCCACCTGTTGCATCAGTTAGAAAGAAAGAAAAATATGAAATATATAAATGAAATGTCCTGATCACTCTGAACTGCTTTTCTAGTTGTCAAACCATTGCTTTCACTTTCTGACTTTAATGCTCTTCAAGAGCTCCAACACACCACCTCATCTTAATCTCACACTGCTCTTGTACACTAGTATTCTCCACACTGATCTTGTTATTCCCCATTTCCTTCTCCTTGGCGAATACAGAGGCAAAGAACTAATATTGTACCTAGCCTACATCCTCTGACACCAAGCACAAAGTCTTTATCTTTGATTAGAACGGGTGTAAAGGGAGAAGGCAGGAAATGGGATTAGGAGGCAGAGATCAGCAACGATTGAATGGCGGAGTAATGGGCTGAATGGCCTATTTCTACTCCTATTACTTGTGAACCTTTAGCAATGCCACCTTCTCTCTGCTTACCCTCTTGTTTTTTTTTAATGTATGTAGAATATACATACATTATTCTACATGGGACTTTCTTTAATCCAACTCAAAGACATTTCATGGTCCCTTTTGGGCCTTCTAATGGCTCACATAAGTTCTTTCTTATTTGCTTTATATTCCTCTAAGGCTCTGTCTGATTTCATATTTTAAAACTTACATACACTTGCTTTTTTTTGGGACCAAATTTACAAACACTAATCATCCAAGGTTCCTTTATATAGAACATAGAACAGTACAGCACAAGAACGGGCCCTCTGGCCCACAATGTGTGTGCTGAATATGATGCCAAGACTTTATCTACCTGCACATAACCCATATCCCTCTATTTTGTGCATTTACCTTGCTCCTACCTCTTCCTCCTCCTTACAGCCTGTCCTGAACTTTGGCCACCTGGCCTATAAATGTCACCAACATGTCAGATGTAGATTTGCGCAATAACAACTGCACCCAATTTACTCTCTATGTACCTGCCTCAATCACTTTCTCAGGCAACGCGTTCTATATACCTACCTCCCTCTGTGTGAAAAAATTGTTCCTTGGGCCCCTTTTAAATTTTCCCCTCTCACCTTAAGCCTATGCCTTCTAGTTTTTGGTTCACATTGCCTGGGACGAAGATTGTGCATTCACCTTGTCTATGACCCTCAGGATTTAGGACTCCTCTAACATCATCCCACAGACCCCCGAAGATTCTTCGGCCCACTCTCGGATATAGACTGTCACAGAGGTTTAGATTTGTTACTGGCATATGTACCAAAGTACAGTGAAAAGCTGTTAATTAAATGCTGTCCAATCAAATAATACCACACATAAATACAATCAAGCCAATCTCAAGTTCAATAGGTAGAGCGAATAGAAGATACAGTGTACAAATATTGATCTCAGCAAAGTGTCCAATGTCTGCAACGAGGCAAGTTGGAGAATTGGGACTGTAGACTAGCTTATCGTAGGACTGTTCAGAAGCCTGATAGCAAAGGCGAAGAAACTGTTCCTGCATCTGGTGGTGTGCGCTTTTGAGCATCCATGTCTCCTGCCCGACGAGAGCAAGGAGTAGGAGAAATGACTAGGGTGGGAAAAGACTGATTGTGTTGGCTGCTTTCCTGAAGCAGCGTGAAGTGTAGATGGGATCAATGGTTGACGGAGTCACAACCTAACAGTATGCTTTCGATGATGTATCTATAGAGGTTTGTAAGAATCATTGGAGATATGCTGAAATTCCTCAGTCTCCTGCGGAAATAGAGGTGTTGGTGTTCCCTCTTAGCTTACACTTCAACATGGTTGGTTCATGACATATTGTTGGTATTATTTGCACCCAGGAACTTGAAGCAATCAACGTCCAGGAGCGGAATAGACTGCAAAAAGTTGTGACCACTGCCCAGTCCATCACCGGCTCTGACCTCCCCACCATCAGAGATTTATTGGAGTCGCTGCCTCAAAAAGGCAGCTAACATCATCAGAGGCCCACACCACCTGGCCACACACTCATTTCACTACTGCAATCGGGAAGAAGGTACAGGAGCCTGAAAACTGTAACGTCCAGGTTCATGAACAGCTTCTTCCCTTCAGCCATCAGGTTATTAAACACGACAACAGACTGCACTATACGACACATGTATACATACACACATTGAAATGAAATGTTGGAAGAGTGGAGGGTGGCTAATGTTGTGACTCTTGGTAAGAAGGGTTGCAAGGAAAAGCCAGGGAACTATAGACCAGTGAGCCTAGCATCTGTGGGAGGCAAGTTACTGGAGGGTCAGAGTCATACAGCATGGAAACAGGCCCTTCTACTCTAGTCCCACCCATCTGCTTTTGGCACATGTCCCTCTAATCCTATCTATGTACCTGTCCAAATGCTGTGAGGCACAGTTTATCTGAAATTACCCATTGAATGCTTTATCATCTCAATCAGATCCTCATTAAATCTTCTGTGCTCAAGGAAATATCAGATCAGTTCATAAGAGATAGGAGTAGAATTAGGCCATTCGGCCCATCAAATCCACCATTCTATCATGGCAGATCTATCTTTCACTCTTAACCCCATTGTCCTGCCTTCTCCCCATAACCCTGACACCTGTACTAAATAAAAAATCTATCTTTGTGCCTTAAAAATATCCATTGTCGGCCTCCACGGCCTTCTATGGCAATGAATTCCACAGATTCACCACTCTCTGATGAAATAAATTCCTCCTCATCTATTTCCTAACGGAGCGTCCTTTAATTCTGAGGCTATGACCTCTGATCCTAGACTCTCCGACTAGTGGAAACATCCTCTCCACATCCACTCTAGCCAAGCCTCAGTGATCTCTTCAGTGCATGGGCTGCTGTAACAAAACCACAAAGGGCATGTGGATTGCAGAGGTTGAGCCAGCGTACAAAATTCCCATGAGCGCACCACAGATCTGTGTAGCAGAACATTCTAAGGTGCTATCGATGAAAATTCGATACCTAGCCAGATCAGATATTAGGGCAGGTGATCCTAAGCTTGAAAGAAGACATATGAATGGGAGCAGAAAGATTAATGTGTTTAGGAGAACTCTTTCTGGTTTAATAGTCACTTCATACGTCAGTGGTGCTACTTAAATAAGTTAAATACATTCTGTATAGAAGCTTCATTGTCAAAGTGAAAACAAAGACTTACATTTATATAGAGCCTTTCATGAACCCATGATGTCTGAAAGCACTTTAAGATAATGAAGTACTTTTGAAATGCAATAATTGCAATATAGGAACCAGACAGCCAATTTGTTAATAGCAAACTCTTCCAGCCGACAGTGTGATAATGATCACGTAATCTGTTGGTTAAAGATAAATATTGTCCGTGAGACACTAGGCATAAGTCCTTGTCCCATGCTCTTCCTCAGGATAGCACCACATGCCCAGTGTAGAGAAGTAGACTTTCATTCTACAACTGATTCAAATAACGGCACTTCCAATCGTTCAATATTTTTACGGTGCTGGAGCTAATAAAACATCTTAGCTGAGATGTCGATGTGGGAATTGGTCCTGAAACCATTGCCTCTGAAGGTTTTTTTGAAGATCGACACAAAATGCTGGAGTAACTCAGCGGGACAGGCAGTGCCTCTATAGAAGGAATGGGTGATGTTTCGGGTCGAGACCCTTCTCCTGAAGAAGTCTGGTCTCATCCCAAAACATCACTCATTCCTTCTATCCAGAGGTGCTGCATATCCCGCTGAGTTGCTCCAGCATTTTGTGTAAACCAACATCTGCAGTTTCTTCCTACACAGAGGTTTTTTTGGGTGTGTGCTTTCCAGCAAAGAAGGTGATGCATTGTTGAAAGCACATCGCAAGGCCAAACCAGAGTCTCATTCCAATCCAACTTTGTGTGTTTATAAGTAAAAATGAGGTAACATTCTCATATTTTAGTACAGTCCATTTAAATTGGAGCTAATTTAATTCAACAGATCTTGCAATCATATACAATCTCCACCAGTGAACATACCTTTTTGGATATTTATGAAACATTTTTTTAGAATCCTGTGTTGTAGAAGTTTTAAAAAACACTGTTTTCACAACTTTTCACTGGGAAAATCACAGTAGTTCGGATTTTTAGTGAAGCCTTGTGCTTTGAATATATGACCCGAGTGTGGTGTTTTTTTTTAAAGTAGCTGGACAATAGAAATGTTAGGGCAGTGAGGGCAGCTTTTCCAGAATTAATGTACTGGTATATGTGAATAACTAAAGTGTACCACAATTTATCTAAGAATGAGGCAAAATGTTCATTTGAATGAATTGAGTAACTGCTTTGAGTGGATTCTTGTGGTTTTGGTTAGAACTGGTTGTAGTAGATCAGGCTTTCAGCTGAGGCCTTGGGATTAACCCAAGCAGTAACTCATGCCTCTTTCTGTTCATTATTATTTCCCACAGTTGCTGAGGTTCACTGCCAGATGTACTCAAGTTTTACTGATGTAAAGTGATTCCATTAAACATATTTTCATTTACAGAAGGGTGGTATCTCAAGAAATTCACAGTGAACCACGTTGGTGGTCTGGAATAGTTAGGCAGGATAAGGACAGGGAAGGTCTCCTTCTCTGAACATAGAACAGTACAGCACACAAACAGGCCCTCAAGCTTATGACGTTCGTATCAACCAGAAGCCAATTTAAACTGTACATCTGCCTGCATTCAGTTTATATTCCGCCACTCCCTTCATATTCATGTCTGTGTAAATGCCTCTTAAACATTATTATTGTATCTGCTTTCAGCTTGCTATGTGGCAATGTGTTCCAGGAACACACTACTCCGTGTAAAAATAAAACTTGTCTTGTAATTCTTTCCCCTCTCACCTCAAAGCTATGTCCATTAGTATTTAACATTTTCATCCTGGGCGAGAGGCTCTGATTATCTATCTTATCTATGCCTCTCATCAGTTTATATACTTCTATCAAGTCACTCTGACGCTCTCCGTTTTGGTTTATTTTTGTCACGTGTATTGATGTACAGTGAAAAGCTTTGTTTTGCGTGCCTTTCAATCTGATCATACAATACTATACATAAATACAATCAAGTCAAACAAAAGCTTTTATTGTAACTCAATACACGTGACAATAATAAATTAAACTAAACTCAAGTACAATAGATAGGGCAAAGGGGGAGATACAGAGTGCAGAATATAGTTCTCAGTGTTGCAGTACACCAGTTTCATAAACCAAATCCAATGTCCTCAATGGGGTAGAGGTGAATCAAACTACCCTAGCTTCAGAAACCTGATTACAGAGGGGAAGAAGCTGTTCCTGAGTCTGGTGGTGCATGCTTTCAAGCTTTTTTACCTTCTGCTGGATGGGAGTGAGAAGAAGGAAAGACCAGGGTAGACCGTTGTTTTGATTATGTTGGCTGCTTTTCCGAGGCAAATGTAGATTGAGTCAATGGTGGGGAGTCTGGTATGTGTGACTGACATCCACTGCAATCCAATCCAAATCTCCTTATAGTTAATATCCTATATTCCAGGCCGCATTCTGGTAAACCACTTCTACACCCTCTCGCAAGCCTCTACATCCTTCCTGCAATGGGGGGGGGGGGGGGGGGGGGGGGGGGAATTTAATTATACACAAAATGTCAAATGTGGTCTAACCAATTTCCCTCCTGGGATAAAAGTTTTATGCAACAGGAACATGACATCCCAACTTTTATAGTCCACACCTGACCTATGAATGTAAATATGCAGTCTGCATACCACACTAGTTATGTTGCAGTCATAGAGATGGAAGCAGGAAAAAGACTGTATTTACCCAATCTATTCGTCCCATGATTTGTACACCTCAATAATATCAGCCCTCGTCTTCCTTTGCTCCAAATAATAAAGTCCTAGCCTGCTCAACCTCTCCCTGAAGCGCAGGCCGCCGAGTCCTGGCAACATCCTCATAAATCTTCTCTGCACACTTTCCCCAGATGAACAACATCTTTCCTATAACAGGGTGACCAAATCTGAACGCCAATGTCTTGCACAACTGTAACAAGACCTCCCAACTGTTATACTCAATACTATGACTGATGAAGGTCAATGTGCTGAAAATGAACCATGTGTGTTCATATTCAGCTAAAGGCTCATCCATTATGTTAACGCCTTTAACATCTGCAGTAAGATGCTGCAGATGCTCTACTAATCGGTGGCAGCCAGTCCCATCTTCTTTGCTGTTATGTGTTGAGGCAGCATGGCGAAGACCACGAATGCAACAGGATTAACAAGCACTTCAGGAAGGCTGGATCTGTTCTGGAAGCAGAGTTGGATTCATGGGAGGTGGTCTTGAAAGGGAGGATGCTCCTCAAACTGCGAAGCATCTCAGACAATACAGCTCACCCCCTCCCAGACACACTGGTCGACCCGAGGAGTACGTTCAGCAACAGACTAGTTCCACCAAGATGCAGTACAGAACGCCACAGGAGATCCCTTTTCCCAGTGGCTATCAAACTATGCAACATTTGCCCCTTCTATTGTAGGGTAGACTGATTTCCGCCACCCCCCCCTCCCCCAATCTTTGCACATCCTCAATTCTTTCTACTCATCACCTTAACTTCATGTTTCGTGTATCTTGTGTTTTAAGACTGCTGGCAGATCAATTTCCCTCCTGGGATAAATAAAGTTTGATCGCAGGGGTTCCCAACTTTTTTTTTTATCCCTGGTAACTTTTCTAAAAGTAAATTTACCCCCACCCTGTTTTATTCAGTAATTTGAGTTTACACTTCTCCCATAATAAAGCAAATGACAAAGGAACCATTTTTAAATACTGTTTTTTAACAAATCCAGAATCAACAGATTACCCCTGCGTGGAGATAAATTTACCCCAGGTTGGGAACCCATGTTCTATCGTGTCATATTATGCTTCATACAAACCACCTCCCATCCATAAATTTCCATTCTTTCTCCCTCGTATGTTTATCCAACTTAGCTTAACTGCATCAATTCCAGAGCATTGAAATCTTGTTGTAATTGTGTTGCAATAAATAAATTAAAGTAATTTGCATTGTATTGCTTCTTTGCCGGTGATACTTTTGCTAAACCTGTAGTCAGGTACATCGTTCAACTTATTCATCAGAAATATTTCATGGTGTTACTTCAATACCCTGTACAGGAAGTTTTCCATTATGAACTAAATAGGATTAGATGAAGTAGAGCCTTTAGCAGGGCCCTGGAGTGATTTGTTAAACAGAGACTTTGTGGTACAAGGGACTGGGCAGAGTCCAAACTCTCCTCAGTTTTTCATGGTCTTGAGCAGAGCAATTGTCAAACCTGGATGCTTTTTATACTGCATGTAGAAATTAGTACGAGTCATTGGGGACATGCCAAATTTCCATAGTCATCTGAGGAAGTAGATGTTTTGATGTGCATTCTTGGCTCTATTGTCAATGTGGTTAGAACACATCAAATTGTTGTTGACATTTACATCTAGGAACTTGAAGCTCTCGACCATCTCCGCTTCAACAGCATTCATACAGATTGGAGTGCATATGTTACCCACTTCCCGAAATCAATGACCAGCTACTTCATTTTGCTGACATTGAGGGGGAGGTTACTGTCTTGGCATCACATCACTAAGCTCTCTCTCCCATTCCTGTACTCTGTCTTGTTATTGTTCAAGATCCAGCCCATTATTGTAGTGGTATCTGCAAATGTGTAAATGGAATTACAGCATTTGGCCGCACAGATGTGTGGATAAAGGAAATATTCTAAGGGGCTATGTGCGCAACCATCGATGCAATGCTGGCATCTCGCAGAGGAATCCTGTCAGTTCCATTCTCCAGTCTTGCAAATACCTTTTCTCTCAAATACCCTTAACATTATCATGTTGGCTTCTTGTTGGAATAGAACCTAGAGCGATTTTTCAATTAAATTGTATTGCAAAATGAATGCTTCATGAGTGTTATGAGGTTTCCAGGGAGAAGGAAGATATGCCAAATGCCACTGATTAGCACAAACAACCATTTCATATCACTTTTAAAGAATGCATCCAGTATTGTTTTAAATTGCACACCACTTAAAAAAAAAGTTTTACTTCTAAACACGTTCAATTCACCATGCCTACCCACTGGTGCTGTCATCAATACATCAGTCAGGTAATTGAGTATAGAAGTTGGGATGTTTTGATACAGATATACAAGATCTTAAGATCGCACTTGGGAGTATTGTGTTCAGTTCCGATCACCTTGAAATAGGAAAGATGCCATTAAACTGGAAAGAGTGCAGAGGGGAATTACGAGGATATTGCCAGGACTTGAGGGCTTGGCCCATATCACTCTTTTCCTTTCCTATCCATGCACCTGTTCAAATGTCTTCCAAATGTTGTTATACCACCTGCCTCAACTACCTCCTCTGGCAGCTCGTTCCATATACCCACCACTCTCTGTGTGGAAAAAGTTGCCCCTCAGGTTCCTATTAGATCTTTCCACTCTGCCAAATGTCCTATGGTTCTTGCTTCCCCTGCTCTGGGTAAAAAACTGCATTTACCCGATCAATTTTCATCAAGATCTTATACACCTCTCAGGCTCATGCGCAGCAAGGAAAAAAGTCCGAGCATGCTCAGCCTCTGCCTTCAACTCAAGCATGAGTCCTGGCAACATCCCCAAAAATCTTTTCTGCACTCTTTCCAGCTTAACAACATCCTTCCCGCTCAATTACTCCAGCTTTTTGTGTCTAACCCCAATTTATATTGAACTTATTTCTATGCAAAAGGCCTGACAGATAGAGTGGTTGCTCAGGGAATTCTCTCAACACTCTACATTCTCTCACCCCAGCAGCTTCCACATCCAACACATTATCCCCCGACATTCCCGTCAACAAACTAAACACATCTAAACACCACTAAACACATCTTCCCCTCTACACCCCTTTTCACCTCCCGCAGGGACCGCTCTATTCGCAATTCCTTGGTTCACTCATCCCTTCCCACCCAGGTACGTTCTCCTGCAACCATAGGAGATGTTCGTTGTTTTGCTTCCAACACCTTATCCCCCGACATTCCCATCAACTCCAAACTACACAATCCAAACACCACTAAACACATCTTGGAGATGTAACACCTGTCCTTATACTTCCTCACTCACTCCATCCAGTGACCCCAACAATCCTTTCCTGTTAGACCGAGGTTCAAATTTATCTCCTCTAACCTCATCTACTGCATCCGGTGTTCCTGATGTGGGCTCCTGTACATGGACGAGACCAAACAGATTTGGTGACCATTTCACTGAACACCTGTGCTCGGTCCGCCTAGATCTCCCGGTTGCCAGCCACTTCAACTCCTCTTCCAATTCCCATACTGACCTTTCTGTCCTTGGCTTCCTCTATTGCCAGAGTGAGGCCACAAGCAAATTGGAGGAACAGCACCACATATTTTGTTTGGGTAGCTTACAACTCAATTGAACATTGAATTATCTAATTTTAAGTCACTTCATCTCATACTCCCTTCCCCTCCCCCTCTCTCCTTGCCCCATTTCTCCTCCCTAGTTGTTTTACCAGTTCCATAATTCTCCTCATTGTTTCTCTTGAGATCACACCTTCCCGAGCCAACAATGGACCTACCAGGCACCGCCCTGCCTGAGGCCCTGATAGGTTTCTCACCTTCTGCTCTTCACCTTCGGAAGAAGAGTCCCCACCCGAAACGTCACCCATTCTTTATCTCCAGAAATGCTGCCTGACCCACTGAATTACTCCAGCACATGACTTTCCTAGCCATGTACCTGTTCCAAGTATCTTTTAAATGCTGTTATAATGCCTGCCTCAATTACCTCCTCTGGCAGCTCATCCAATATTCCCACCACCCTCTTAGTCATCGACATATTTTTATGGGCCTGTTAAGCCGTATTGAAAAATATTTAATAATAAAATGTTCTGTAATAAGCGCATTACTACTGCATTCACAGGCATCAATAAGAAATTTATTTATGCAGTTTGTTACACTTTACACTTAGCTTTGTGGTCAGAGTATATTTATTTTAGCTTAACACAATGTCAAGCAGCATTTGTGGAGGGAATAGACAGGCGACATTTCAGACTTTACACAAAAGAAGGCTCCCGCCAGAAACGCCACCTGTCCATTCCCTTCACAGATGCTGCCTGACCGGTTGAATTCCTCCAGCACTTTGTGTTTTCCTCACGATTCCAGCATCTACGGTTCCTTTCTATTCTTAGCTTGTTCCCTGTGAATGGTTACATTGTTCACAAAAACAAGATAGAAAGAGTATTTAATTTGCATTGATTGTGTCAGGTATCCCAATGTATCGTAAAAATTACCAACTTTTAAGTGTTGTCAATGATAAAGCTGCCAGTTAGTTAGTAACACAAGATCCCACAAAGGGATGAGTCATTAGATAATGTAGAATGGAGTACTTTATTGTCACATGTTACAAGGCACAGTGAAATTCTTTGCTTGCATACCCAAGGTATGTAAATAGCAGCCACCTTCTGCGCTGACAAAGTTACAAAGTACGGAATCTCCTCCTCTCCCCCCCCCCCAACGCGGGGTCCTCCATTGTTCTCCCCCCCCCCCACGGTGGTTCCCCCACGCTCTCATTGACCGCCGACCTCTGGTCGACCCGCGAGGCCTCTCCAACACCGCAGCCTGCTGGGAGGCCTGTGGCGATGAGTCGGGCCAACTGGGCGGGTTCCGGTCCACGGTGCGGTGGTTTGGAGGGCGAGTCGGGCTTGCGTGGCTCCCTGCGATACTCCCGCCGTGCGTGCAGCTCCCCTGAATACTCCCGCAGCGCTCGCGGCTCTCCATTTGCATGGGTTCAGGGAGAAATGTTTGACAACATAATGACAACCTTTAATGCAATGAGGAGAGTGTTGCCTACATCTCGGTTGTGGGCTTGAATCTAATTCTAGAGAGGTTTGAACGTCCCCCATGTGTCGGGTGGAAGTAGAAGACCCCATGACACTATTTTGAATATCTTGTTTCCATCTTAAATTTCTCCATGAGATTGTGCTATCCTGCCTCAATGTTCCATCTAGCAATGTGTTTCTGCACACTTCACTCCTTTCTCATTACATCTAAACATGCCCCTTCAAGTTCAATAGAACGTCCCTTCCCTTTAGTTATACTGTTATTTATTTTCCTGCTTTCTTTGCCCATGTGTTCTTACCCGAACGTGGCCTCTGTAAATTGCCCTTAGTCTACTTGGAACATATGCGAAAGTCGAAGAACATAGGACTAGTATGGACGGGTTATCTATGGTGGGCATGGACTCGGTGGGCCAAAAGGCCTGTTTCCATGCTTATCTGTAAACTAAACTTTCCCCCCCTACTTATGGATAGGAAAGGTTTAGAGGGATATGGGTCAAAAGTTGGCAGGTAGGGCTAACATGGATGGGGCATCGTGGTTGGCATGGCCAAGTTGGACCAAAGGGACTGTGTTTTCTACTACAATCTGTCTGAAGAAGGGTCTTGACCTGAAACGTCACCTATCCATGTCTTTTGTCGTTGCTACCTGACCCACTGCGTTACTCCAACACTTTGTGTCTCTTTTGTAATCCGGCACCTGCAGTTTACATGCGTCTCCAATTTAGGTTTCTACCATTGAGTTCAAAATGTTTTCGGAGAACAATGCACTCTTGGGTGTGTTGCAGAAGTGACAAACATTATTTTTGATAGTAGTTGATTGTTTTTGAAATGGAAAACCACATTGGTTAATGATCATCTCGAGTCTCCTTTTACGCAGACGGTACTCATTTAGATAGAGTGACGGTGATGCAAATAGAAGGTCATGATTGTGCAATACAAGTCCAGGAATCAGCCTACTGACTAACATACAAATGGGTATGCTCTTTACCAAGTCAATCATTAGTTCAGTTGGTCATATCAGATGCTAAACTATTGGGTGAATTTAATATATTACCAAGTGTTTGTGGCATTAGCCACGGAAATACATCAGTATTCTACTCCATAGCTTGGAGAGCATTATGCCATAAAATGCATATCATGTTTCTAATAGTCTGGTCAATTCCCGCAGTTAATTGCCAACTCGGAGACATGCTGATCATTTTGTGTGACTTCATCCTCACACAGAGGCTTATTGATGAACCCTCCAGGGAGGTGGCGAGTGGACAAAGTTTGGCAAGTGAGAGGTAGGGGAGCATTTTACTGGCACATGGGTAGAGGTAGGTAGGGGAGGGTTTCACTGGCATTTGGGGGGAGTAAGTGACAAAGGCGAGAGGTGAAAAGGAGACAAAAGGTTGTAAGAAAAGGAGAGAAGAGGAGGTATGAAATATAAAGCCGGAGGGTGGGATATGGGTGGAAGTGAACAGGGGGGAGGGAAAATAAGGGGGATTAATGGGAATTGGGCGAGTCAGAAATGGGAGATGAGTGTACAGGCTCATTTGGAAACTAATCTCACAATTCTTGGGCAACTGCACAATCACTCACTGAGGACATAAAGCAAGATCCCTCAAGTCGGTTCTTGGTCGGTATACTAAAGTAAACCCTAGCTAACCATAACAATTCTGTTCATTAGGTCAAAGAGCCGTAAGCAATTGCTAGTACAAGCAGATTGTGATGCAATGATGCAAGTGGCAAGGCAAGGCTTGGCCATAAAGGCTCCTAAGTCTGAATTGCAAGTCAACGTTTATTGAGGATACAAAATCGGAAGACAACCAGCAACCACTAAACTGATTTTTGAACAAAATTGAAAGGATAATAGTACTGAATTAACAAACTTTATGGTAAAAATTGTGGGTTTCTAATTTCTTTCCCACACCTACAGGAGAAACATGAACAATTATACAATGAAAATTCCTTTATTTTTGCCTCTCCTTGGCTTCCGGGCAGGCAAGAGGTTGGAACAGGTGTAAGGGTGGTGGTAGTTTGCAAAGTTTCCTTGGGGCAGTTCCCAGCCAGATGGCACACTCCCACTTTACAATGCTCTGGGTCATGTACATTTACCAGTGTAACAACTGGTGGAAGAATTCAGAAATGGAGCCTTTCTTAAATCTCACCTCCTCTGTCACATTAAGTCCAATGCACGTCTGAACCTTCTTAAAAACCTACCTAACTATACAGCTTGTAAACAGGCCCTTCAGCCCAACTTCAGATTACATCAAGCTAGATATACACCAGATATACATCCCTTCAAACCATGTGCCTGTTCAATTGTCTTTTAAATGAATGTTATTGTTCCTGCCTCTACCATTTCCTCTGGCAGCTTGTTCTACCTCCTCTTTGTGAAATAATTGCCCTTCAACTCCTCCTTTCATTTTCCCCCTCTCACCTTAAACATACGCCATCTAGTTTTAGATTCACATACCCTGGGGAAAATACTGTGGCTATTCACCTTGTTTAAGCTTCTCATGATTTTATAAACTTTTATAAGGTCTCCCTTCAGCCTCCATCGCTCCAGCGAAGAAAGGCCCAGCCTATCTGGCTTTTCCGTATAGCTCAAATCTTTCTGATAACATCCATATAGATCGTTTCTGCACCCTTTCCAATTTAATATCCTTCCTTCAGCAGGGCAACCAGAACTACACAATACTCCAAATGGGCCTCCTTACTAACATTTGTACAATTGTAGCATGACACCTTGACTCCTGCATTCAATACCCTGACTATTGAAGGCGAGCATGCCCACCCGTCATCATTCTCATGGATGTATGCACATTCACCTCATGGTCTCTCTATTTTACAATACTCCATGGGGCCCAACCACTTTTGGTGCAAGTCCTGCCCTGGTTTTACTTACCTAAACTCAACGCCTCTACTTTAACAAAGAGGGACGGGCCATTAAAAAATATTGTAAACATCTTCGAGCTTGACATCATATTGCACTTGGTACCAAAAGCATTCTTGCCTAAATTTAATTAGAGTCATTTGGCATGAAAACAGGTCTTCGGCCCAACTCATCCATGCCGACCAAGATGCCCCATCTAAGCAAGTCCCACTTGCCCGCATTTGGTCCATATTCCTTTAAACCGTTTCAATCAATCTACCTGCACAAGTATCTTTTAAATGTTGTACCTGCCTCAACTACCTCCTCTAGCAGCTCATTCCACCAGCATCTGAGTGAAAAACCTGCCCCTCAGATTCCTATTAAATCTTTCATCTCTCTCTCTCTGGTTCTTCATTCCCTTACCCTGGGTAAAAGACTCTTTATTCACCCTATCTATTCCCATCATGATTTTATACACCCCTATAAGATCACCCCTCAGCACCCAGCACTCCAAGTAATAAAGTTCTAGCCTCACCAACTTCTCCTTATAGCTCAGGCCCTCGAGCCCTGGCATCTTCCTCTTAAATGTTTTCTGCACTCTTTCCAGTTTAATGACATTGAAATATAAAACTTGAATTTTACAATTCATACACAAGGTGTTTTTATCTTTACAGTCCAACTATTGTGGAGGTACTCAACATATTGCTCTGTCCACACATTAAAATATAAAACAAAATTTAGTTTTGTTTGATAGAAAATAATGTTCTATTCCACCTTTGGGTGCAGTAATCAAACCTGGCATATTATTTATTTTGGTTCCAGTCTGTACAAAGACATTATTATAAAAGCCAATAAGTTCTATTCTGTGGCACCATATATTCACCAGCTTCAAAACTTTATTAAAATACCTACTTCTGAAATCAAGATTTGGGAATACATTGTGACCTTCAACTATATAAAAAAAACAAGACTATTTTGTTGAACACATACCAACTCTGCAACTTTATTCCAATACTTTATGAGCCTTTCTTAATCTTTACTTAAGATAACATACTGAGGTTCTAAAGGAGGGAGAGCAAGCGGAGACCTCAAAAAGATCCTTCAGTAAGATAAGTGCATGGACCATAAAAGAGAATGAACTGTGTGAATTATAGATAATACTGAAACTAGCTTCCCTCTCTGCCCCAGGCAGTTTTGAAATACTATGCTACATTTATGTTCTTGCAAAAAAAGACATTTGTCACATCGGCTGCCTGCACCATTGGTGCATTATACTCTGTGAGTCCTTAGTGAAGACAACCAAATGCGGCCAATCAGGGTATCTGCAACAGTCTAGACCAATCAAAGCCGTGGAATTGAATAGTCATTGAGGTGTACAGCACAGAAATGGGCCCTTAGGCACATCAACAGAAATCCCATTTGCCCACTTCTATGTCTTGACTAGTCACGTGCTTGTCCAAGTTCTTCTTAGTTTTGTGATTGTATATGCTTTCACCAGCTCATCCAGCAGCAAGATCCAAATGTCAATTACTCACACTGGGTAGAGAATGGGGTACTTGGGGACAGTCACCTATATGTGGGACAAATCATATCTTACAAACTTGAATGGGTATTTTGAGGAGGTGACAAAAATGATTGATTAGGGTAGCATAGGGGATGTTCGCTACGTGCTATGTTCGCACAGAAATGGGCCCTTTGGCCAAGATACCCTACATTACTCCCACTTGCCCGCGTTTGGCCCATATCCCACTCAACCTTTTCTGTCCATGTACTCGTTTGAATACCCTTTAAATGCTGTTATAGTACCTGCCTCAACTACCTCCTCTGGCAGCTCGTTCCATACACTCACCAACCTCTGTGTGAAAATGTTGCCCCTCGGGTTCCTATTAAATCTTTCCCCTCACCTTAAACCTATGTCCCCTGGTTCTTGATACATTTATCCTTGGTAAAAGATGGGCATTTACCTTATTTATTCCTTTCATGATCTTATACACCTCTATAAGATTATCCCTCATCCATAGCCTGCCCATCCTCCCCTGATAGCTCAGGCCCTCACGTCCTGATAACATCCTTGTAAATCTTCTCTGCACTGTTGGTCATTTCGATTCAGAACTGGTTTACTCAAGAAAGACAGAGCGTGTGTGGAAGGGTGGCATTCTGGGTGGAGTTCCATGACCAGTGGAGTTCCATAAGGATCTATGCTGGGACCTCTGTGGTTGTCATATGACTTGGACATAAATGTATATGGTTTGGTTATTAATTATGCAGATGACACAAACATAGGTGGAATTGCAGACAATAAGGAAATCTGCCAAATGATTCAGCAGGATATAGATCAGCAACAGATATTTGAAGAGAATTGGCCTGTGGAGTTTAATCTGGTAAGGTATTGCATTTTGGGAGATCAGATACAAGGAGAAAGTAAACAGTTAATTGCAGGTGCCTCAATAACATTGATGCACAGAGAGATTCTGGAGGCCAAGTCCAACCCAGCAACGCTGTCAGGTCAACGGGCCTTTATGGCCAGCTGCATCCAAAGCAATTTGGACTATGATAATGGTGCCAAAACCTGGTGATTCGGACATTATTTCAGTGGACTATTTCCCTACACTTTGTACTTAATCTAAAATTGTGCTTATTTAAAGTAATACTTTACTGAACTGTATGCAAAAAAATGACAGTGCCTTCGATACATCTGACAATAAAGAACCATTGAACATTAGCTCCTTGAAAGTAGCAACACAAGTAGCTACAGTGATAAAGAGGGGCTATGATATATATATATATATATATATATATATATATATATATATATATATATATATATATATATATATATATATAATTAAATATATATATATATATATATATATATATATATGCATGCCTTTATTGTTTAAGGCATTGAGTATAAGATTGAAAAAGTAATGTTCCAGCTGTATAAAACTTTGGTTAGACTGCATTTTAATCACTGTGTGCAATTTTGGTTGCCCCATTACAGGAAGGATATAGAGACTATGAAGAGGGTATAAAAGAGTTTTACAAGTGTGCTGCATAATTAGATTATATTAACTATAAGGAAAAGATGGAAAAACTTGGATTGCTTGTGCTTGATCGTGAAAGGCTGAGAGGAGAGCTGATGGAAGTTCATAAAGTTATGAGAGACATAGATAGGGTCACAGACTGAATCATTTTCTCAGGGTGAAATGCCAAATGCTGGAGAACATACAAGTAAGACCATACAATTAGTAGCATGGAAACACACCCTTCAGATCATTTGTCCATGTTAACTATGTGCCCATCTGAACGAGTTCCATTTGTCTGTGGTTGACCCATATTGCTCATGTCCTTTGTATCCTTGTACCTGTCCAAATGTATTTTAAATGTTATTCTACCTGCACCAACCACTACACTTCTGGCAGCTTATTCCAGATGCTTAACATGCTCTGTGTGGAAAGGGTTGCACCACAAGTTCCTATGAAATCTTTCAATAATTCCAGCCAAACGTATCTGCAAACCCCTGGAACTAGGACTCAGCACTACTCTCTGCAACTGTATCCTTGACTTCCGGACCCCAAAACCACAGGCAATGAAGATAGATGACAAAACATCCTCCCAGATAATTCACAAAACCGGTGCAGTTTTCATCCCAGTACTATACTGCCTATAAATTCTACTCTAATTCCACGTACAGGTTTGCTGAGGACACCACCATAGTAGGCTAAATCTTGAATAATGACAAAACGGAGTACAGGAAAGTGATAGAGAGCTTTGTTTTCATAGCTGCCAAACTCTCCCTCAATGTCAGCAAAATGAAGGAGCTGGTCTTGACTTCAGGAAGTGGGATGGAGTACATACCCCACACAGTCTGTATGAATGGTGTTGTAGTGAATACGGTCAAACTTCAAGTTCCTAGGTGTAAACATTACCAACAATTTCTCTTGGTCCCACCTCATTGATGCCACGGTCAAGAAAGCACACCTCCACCTCCTCAGAAGTCTAAAAAAAACGTGGGCGTGTTGGCACCGACTCTTACCAGTTTCTACAGAGGCACCTTGGAACGTATCCTATCAGGGTGCATCGTAGCTTGGTATGGCAGCTGTATGCCCACGATCGTAAGAAATTGCAGAGAGTTGTGTATACAGCCCAGAATACCACATAACTCCCAATTTCCGACTAAAAGGTGAGAGGGGGTAAGTTTAATGGAGATGTGCGGCACGAGTTATTTTTGCACAGTGAATGGCGGTTGCCTGGAAAGGCTGCCGAAGGTAGAAGCGGGTACAAAAGTGGCATTTAGGAGACTTTTGGATAGACGCATGTGTATGCAGTGAATGGAGGGGTATGGATTATGTGCAGGCAGATATGGGTTGGTCTTGGCATCATGTTTGGCACAAATATAGTAGACCAAAGAGCCCATTTTTGTGCCGTACTGTTTCATGTTCTAAGTTCTTCTGCTGCATTCACTGGACTCCATCTACACTTCATGCTGCCTTGGGAAAGTAGCCAAGATAATCAAGGACCACTCCCATCCTGGTCACTTTCTCTTCTCTCCCAGTCAGAATATACAAAAGGTTAAAAGCAGGTACCACCAGATTCGAGAACACCTTCTCCTCACTGTTAATAGACTCTTGAATGGACGTCTCATATCTTCACTATCTCATTGTGGCCCTTGCACATGTTTTAACTGCACTTTCTCTGCAGTTGTAATACTATATTCTGCACTGTTTCTTTTTCTTTTCAACGTTACCTTGATGTACTGGTGTATGCTATGATCTGCCTGGATAGATGCCAAACAATGTTTTTCACTGTATCTCAATACACGTGACAATAATTACCCAATACCAAGACATATTGTTCAAAGGCATAGTCCTTAATGCAAATGATATCTTCAGATTTCAAAACAGGATAGGGTTACCATAGTGTTACTTTTGTAACTTATTCCTGCCCATTCACCACGCTTTGCAACAAAGCCAACAGTATTGTTCAGTAAAGCAATGCAGCCAGTATTAGTTTATCTCAGGACGAGGTGCTGCATTTTATTCCAGCAGCCATGTGAACACAGAAGGCAACTGAGCTATAGACCAGAACTGATTCCTAGTTTGTACCAATGTAGCTGATCTTGGACATGGCACAGGTAGTGATGGCCAAATTGGTGTGGTATCTGGAAGTGAAGAGGAAGATTATGAAGATAACGATGCTGGCATTAATAGTGAACTTTTGAGATTCACTAGAATCAGGTGTGGTCCCAGAGAACTGGAAAATTACAAATGTTACTCCACTGTTCAAAAAGGGAACAGGGCAAAAGAGGGGAACTTCAGTGGGTCAGATATTAGAGTTCATTATTAAGGATGAAGTTTCTGAGTACTTAGAAGCAGATGATAAAATAGGCCAAAGTCAACGTCCTTTTATGAAGGGGAGATCTTGCCTGACAAATTTGTTGGAACTCTTGATGGAGAAAATAGCAGGATAGACAAAAGAGAGTCAGTGAATGTTACCAAAGATAGACACAAAGTGCTGGAGTAACTCAGCAGGTAGCATCTCTGGAGAAAAAGGATGGGTCATGTTTCAGGTTGGGGCCCTTGTTTACTTGAATTTTCAGCAGACCTTTGATAAGGTTCCACACAAAAGGCTGGTAAACAGGGATGAAAGCCCATGGTATTATAAGGAAGGTACTAGCATGGATAGAAGATTGGCTGAATGGCAGAAGGCAAGGAGTGGGAATAAAGGGTTTTTTTTCTGGTTGGCTGCCAGAGACTAATGGTGTTCTGCACACGTCGGTGTTGAGACTGCAACTTTTCACATTGTATATTAATGATTTGGAATTGATGGCTTTGTGGCCAAGTTTGTGGATGATACATAGATAATTGGAGGGGCAGGTAGTGTAGAGGAAGCAGGGAATCCAAAGAAGGACTTGGACAGGCTAGAAGAATGGGCAAAGAGGTTGCAATGGAATACAGGATAGGATAGTGTGCGGTCATGTACTTTGGTAGTAGGAATAAAGGCATAAACTATTTTCTAAATATTAAGAGGATTCCAAAATGGCAAACGGTTACTTTGTAACTTGAATCAATTGTAAGGAAGGCAAATGCAATGTTAGCATTCATTTTCAGTGGACTAGAATATAAAAGCAGGGATGTAGTATTGATAAGGCACTGGTCAGACCATGTTTGGAGTATTGCGAGCAGTTTTGGGTCCTATTTATGAGGAGGGATGAGTTAGTGCTGGAGAGGGGCCAGAGGTGGTTTACAGGAATTATCAGGTTAATGTATGATGAGCGTATGATGGTCCTAGGCCTGTACTTGCTGGAGTTTAGAAGGATGAGTGGGAACTTTATAAACATTACTGAATAGTGAATATTTCCAGTAATGCGAGAGTGTAGGATCAGAAGGCACAGCCTCAGAATCAATGGACATATCTTTAGAAAGGAGATGATGAGGAATTTCTTTAGTGAGAGAATGTGGAATATATTGCTAGGTAGCTGTGGAGGTCGTCATTGGACATTTTATAAAGTGGAGATTGACTGATTCTTAGATAGACACAAAATGCTGGAATAACTCAGCGGGACAGACAGCATCTCTGGAGAGGATTGGGTGACGTTTCAGGTCGAGACCCTTATTAGGTCTCAATCGGAAACGTCACCCATTTAAACCAGCATCTACAGTTACTTCTTACACATCTGCAGAGTTCCTTCCTTGACAGATTCTTGATTAGTAAGAACTTACAAAATACCATATTGGTTTAAGCCTGAGGTCTTTCACTGATGCTGACCATCCCATCCCACATATCCCTTCATTTTTTTCTCAGTTTACTCAGTTTTTAGAAGAACATCGAAAGACTAGTTCTAATTAAATGTATTTTTAAAAAGAAATTGGCAGATGGCTTCTGAAAAATTAAGAGGTGGTTTACATGACAGCACACTATCCTACCCTGTATTCCATTGCAACTTCTTTGCCCATTCTTCCAGCCTGTCCTATTTTGTATGATGTTAAAGTATATGTGCATATTTCAAATCAGATTAAGCACCAGCTGAAACACGTAACTAAATCAATATATAAACGAAATCAATGGACGATGAACAAACTGCCTAATCTCTAAATCACTGTTCCAGGCACAACGCTCACTAATCAGTACTGAGAGCGACATTTAATTCAGTAACACGTTATTTTTCAAACGGCCTATTTGTTAATGCATAAAACTATATTCTAAGTCGATCCTGCCGTCTGCTTGATCCTGGTGCGCTGCAAACTTGGGTTGTTAGCGGACACATTTTAAACAATTTGTCATCCTCTGTCATGAGTTCGCCACGTGACGGAACTGACTTTTTTACTTGAACTTTTAACCCGTGTAAACATAAAATGATGAAAAACAAGAGCCTTATTGGAACAGAAGCATATTCCTCCCCTGTGCCGACTGGCGAATTGCGCGCAGGACGCGGGATTCGTAACAGACTTTGTAGCAAAGATTCAATGGCACCGTCTGATTGATATACATTTCAATGTAGCAGCAGGGTAATATTTTGGAAATATTTCAAAGAGCTTCATAGACATAGAGACACAGCACTACGCATCTATAATTCCATGAATTTGCAAAATGACGGTGTAAATGTCTTCAGTTAATAATGTACCTTCCATTGGTTCTACAAAACATCCTAACAGAATTTTAAAGTACCATGTTCTAAAATTATAGGCACATTTGTTTCTACTGGGTTATGACGACGACAATAAGCAATTATTTCGCTTTTAACTCTACAAATAGTTTCAACTGACTATATAACCAGCCGGGACATCCGGCGGTTGGACCTTGGGGCAGACGGATGTGTACGGTTGAATTTGCCTCTAATCCTGGGGCTGCCCCCCCCCCCCCCCGGGGCAACACAACAAAAAACGTAATCAATGGAAGAATCTTTTGAGTGCCTTCACTCCCACCTCCAGCCACTTTTCACAGCGGGGACTTGGGCAGCGTTTGAATATGAGAGTCTGCGGGAAGGAGCATTCAGTATTGTCGTTGAGAAGATACAGAAAGGAACAAAGAACTTGGACAATAAGGGACTGTGTATAAAAGATCAGCCTCTACACAAACGTGCAGTGTCCTGTTTCCGATCTCCACTCACCAGCTGATACACTTTAGTGGCGTGGAGTGAGGGGCGCTCCCTTATTCCAAGGTCCAACAGCCCCGCAGTCATTTAGCGCGATATTTAAGGTCATATTTACAAAAATAAATCACCAGAAGTCAAAAATATTTAAATACAAAAAATATATAAAACACTTGGATTCATGCAAATAAGCTCTCAAAGTCATGCTAAATTACAGTTTTATAGCTAAAATTATCCGTGTCTTTTCAACAAAAAATATTAAAAGCCAACAATTTCACTGTTTTATTGTTGAAGAGGCTATATGCAGTCCAGAATTTTTTTGGGGGTGGGGGGCAGTGGCGCTTTATGCTTTATTTTATTCCCCGATACTGAGATTACCGATACTGACAATTTTCAAATGAGACTACAAATGTGTGTCCCCCCCCCCCCTTATCCCCCCTCCTCTGTCCTCGTATGTTGAGAAGAGGAGAGAGGAAGAAGGAATGGGGGAGGGTTGCAAGAAGGGTCAAGGCTGGAAGCACAGAAGAGGAATTTGTGCACTGCCCCTGGGTTAGTAGTTCTGAGAATGTGGCAGTAGCAGCCTCGGGAGGAGGGGAGAGGAAGGATGGAAACAGAGGCTATTATGAGGGAGAGGAAGCTAAAGGGGTTTAGAAAAGAGCGTGAAGAGGAGGAGGGAGAAATAAATTAACAGAGGTGGAAGCTTAGAGGGAGAAAGAGCGAGAGAGAAAGCATGGTAGAAGGAAGAGGAAATGAAGGGGAGAGGGAAAGGCAGGAAATTGAATGGAAGGAGGTAGGGAGGAGAAAAGCTTTGAGGGGATGGTGAGGAGTGAGGAAGGAACGGAGAATTAACGAATGTGGGAG
The DNA here is from genome assembly GCA_035221665.1 of Okamejei kenojei. Classification (NCBI taxonomy): domain Eukaryota; kingdom Metazoa; phylum Chordata; class Chondrichthyes; order Rajiformes; family Rajidae; genus Okamejei; species Okamejei kenojei. The sequence continues at coordinate 26,165,419 of CM069159.1, read as the reverse complement.
ATTGCGAGAAATAAGAGCAGCAGAAAGGGAAATGGAAGTGGCGAGACAGAGGAGGGGTGAGGTGGGAATGGGGAAGGAAGGAGAGGATAGATGAGAGGGGGGAGGAATAGAGGCAGAGAGGAATAGGAGGGAAAGGAATTATTGGGGTAAGAAGAAGAGAGTGGGATAAGGAAATAAAGGGGAGAGGACAGTAATTGAGTCATACAGCACAGGAACAGTCCAACTTGTTCATACCGACCAAGATGCACAATCTATGGCAGTCCCATTTGCCTGGGTTTGGCCAATATCCCTCTAAGCCTTTGTAAACCATGTATTGTCCAAATGTCTTATATGTTGTATTAATATCTACTTGTTTCGTATCTCGCTCACTTCCTCTGGTTCCAGATATAAATGACCTTGTTTTCTCTTTGTAGTCCTACCCTTTACCTAGCAACCCTCTAACTATCAATCTATATACCAAAGGTCTCATCTTGTCTGCTTGTGTGTGCATGTATGTTTTGTATCTTCCTCAAAATGCTAAGCGCTAGCGCTTAAAATCTTACATATTCTAACTCACATTTTTCCTCAAGCTGCCGCGTGCCACAATGACATCACAATGGGATGTTGCCAACGGTAACAGCAGCTTCTCACAGAGAGCCTTTTTCCAGGAGCTTCCAGTGATGATGCTATATTTTACAAGTCATTGATAATTAAAGCTTTGAAAATGCCAACTTTATTAAGATTTTTACCCTTAAAATTCTTCCTGCCAGCTTCCAACACACTTCAATACAAAGTTGCAATACAGAAACACTGTGAACTTTTCACTTCAATGGGATATCACAGCAAGTGCTTCAACACGAGGGAGAGGGTGAATTGGTATTGCAATTGGAACTGCTGCAGCAGGCAGGGGAGTGCTGGAATCTTTAGTTCAGGAACGGCTTCAGTTGGGGGACCATGCTTCCCATGGGGGCTATGGGTTAGTGGTGCAATATTGGGTTGGGGAACGGGTTGCGTTGGGGGACCAGGCCTCCCGTGTGACAGGGACCCAATGGATTAGTTTTGGAATCTTACATTGGGGAACAGGTTGCGTTGAGGGACCAGGCCTCCCGTGGGGGCTATGGGTGAGTGGTGGTTTATTGCACTAGGGGACGGGGCCCAACAGGTCCCACTTGGTCTAATATACAGATAAAACACTTTGGAAATTTTCTTAGCTCTATGCGCTTAGGACATTTTATTGCTTATTTTAGCCCAACTGATTCCTTGTTACAATTCCCTCCTGCTTCCCATATTCCTCAAGGGCCCTGTTCAATATTTTACCTTACATATGTTTTACTATATTTACAACAAATCTCATCACCCATATAGTTCCTGAGCTTTACAATCCTTTTCTTTACATCTATATAAGATTATTACAGTCCCCTTCACTCTAAGGGATAAAGTCCAAGCCCATCTAACCTCCGCAATAACTCAGATCCTGTAACCTGGCGCTCAATCCGCCAAGGTCAATTGGATCGCCCAGTTGCTAACAATTTTAACTCCTCCTCCCTTTCCATACTGACCTGTCCGTCCTGGACCTCCTCCATTGCCAGTGAGAAGCCATGCACAAACTGGAGGAAAATCACCTCATATTCTGCTTGGGTAGTTTCCCACCCAGCAGTATGAACATTGAATCCCCCCCCCCCACCCCCCAATGAGTCTGAAGAAGGGTCCCTTCTCCAATATGAATACCTCTGCAATATTGCACCACAACAGTTCAAAAGGGGACACCACCTTGCTGGCTCTCCACTCTGTGATGGAACACATATGTCGGGGTGTTGTTCAGCTACAACATCTCGCCGTTCAATACCATCATCAACTCGTTATCAAACTCATCAGCAGACCAAATCAGTACGAATTGGCAACAACACCTCCTCCTCGATAACCATCAGCACAGGAGTTGGGGAATAACAGGTAATACGCAGTCAAAGTATAGGAAGGAATTGGAAATCTGATTGAATGGTGCCAGGAAAACCATTATGTTCACAATGTCAGCAAGACTAAGGATATATCTGATTGTTGACTTTAGAAGGGAAAAGCCAAGGATCCACAAACTTATCTTCATCACCAGGTTGGAAAGTCAACAACATCAGCCATCTCTGAAGATCTCTCCTAGGCCCATCACATTGATGCAAGCAATCTCATCAATGTCTCTACTTCCTTAAAAGATTGAGGAGATTTGGTACGTCGACGAATACTCTCTTGAACTTTTACATGTTCAGTGCGGGGCAGCATGCGGCATGGTGGCGCAGCGTCAGAGACCCATGTTGGATCCAGACTATGGGTGCTGGCTGTATAAAATTTGTATGTTCTCCCCGTGACCCCATGGGTTTTTCTTCAGGATCTTTGGTTTTCTCCCACACTCTAAAGATGTACAGGTTTGTAGGTTGATTGGCTTTGTATAAATGTAAATTGTCCCTAGTGCTTTTTGGATAGTGTTAATATGCGGGAGTTACTGGTTGGCGTGGACTCGGTGGGTCGAAGGGCCTGTTTCCGCACTGCATCTCTAAATTACACTAAAAAGTAGAGAACATGTTGACTGGTTGCATCATGGCCTGGTTCGGCAACTCAAAAGCTCAAATGAGATTACATAAAGTGGTAAACATTGCCTGGTCCATCACTAGTACTGAACTCCCCATCTTCAGATGGATCTATCAGAGGGGCTGCCTCAAGAAGGCAGCCAACATCATCAAGGACCAACATCACGCTGGCCACACTCATTTCACTCTGACCATGAGGAAGAAGGTTGAGAGATCTTAAAGGAGCCTGAAAACTATGACCACCAAATTCAAGAATAGCTTCTTCCCAATAACCTTCAGGCTTTTGAACACTACACAACACGCACAGACATGAACAATGGACTATCTTTGGTCTAAGGACTTTGGGCTTTTTTTGCACTAGTATTGCTAGTGTTATTTTTTGTTTATTATATATTATCTATGAGTATTGTGTTTACAGATCTGTTATGCTTCTGCAAGTAAGAATTGAATTGTTCAGTTGTCAGTGCACCTTACAATTAAACACTCTTGACTGTTCCTTATCGCAGCCGCCTGACAATTGCTAGATTTGAGTAGATAGGAACATATGCGTGAGCTGCGCATCAACAACCGCACTTTGATGGGATGTTTTCACTTTTACCCTCTTTGCCGATCATTTCACTTATAAATACAGAAGAAGCTGGAAATACTCAGCATCTGTGGCTCTTCATCAGAACTCTCTGATCTGAAATCTTAACCCAGTTTCTCTTTCCACAGAGACTGCCTGACCTGCTGCTGAGTGTTTCCAGCAACTTCTAGTTTTTATTTGATACTTCCAGCAGTTCTAATTTCGGGTTTCATTTGCTGTGGCAACCCATACATCCCTTTTGATGTATTCCAACACAACAGGCAGAAGGCAAAACATATCAAAGATCAAGAAAACTCCCAACAAAAATATTAGCCACATGGTGGTTGTTTCTGCACTAAACTTGTATATTGCACTCAGCAATTTAGCATTAACCCCAGTGTAGAAATTAAAATCGAATCCCTCGGCCTTGGTTCAGATGCCTCTCACATTCTAGGCTCTCACATTGCTGAAATTGAAATAAAACGAAAATCCTTTCTTTGTTAGAAACAGATATCAGGAATTTCCTTTTGCTCCATGTGCACTTGCTTGTCACTAACTTCATAAGGAAAATATGATAACCTTGTTAATATTCTGGAGTACAACTCTTTAAACGAAAGGGAAGTCAGTCTTGGGGCTGAGCAAGAATTATGTTACAAAGTTTTTGAAAATCCCAGTAATTTTGAAAGGTGTCATTTCACTTTCCTCCCGTGTCTCTCTTCCCCCCCCCCGCCGCCAATCAATAATTAGAAACGCTTTATATCTCGGTAACTTGCCGAAATATGATGCCGGAAAAGTCCTCTCGTCAAGCAATTGAAATAATCTTCGCGTTATCCTTAGCTTTAACAAAACACGAAGGTCTAGGAGAAACTTGTGCCTTTAAAAACAAATCTTTTAATTCCTGAACAACTTCGCAGTGAACCTATTAAATATATTTTCCTTTATAATGCCCTGGGCAAAACGCGTATGTAATTCAAAATCCTACTTCAATCCATTCCGCACAATTTAGTACAAAGGCCAGGTGAAATAAAACAAATTTTGATAAAACAATTTTACTTTCAAAAGGGGTTTAATTAAACGCTCAACCCCCAATGTGTCCCACAAGTTTATCCACCTCTTGCTGCTGTAACAATTTAATTAATGTAACTCCCAGGCATCCAGATTCCAGCGGAAAATCAATTCAGCCCGCTCATCTAATTACGTGTTTGCCTTCCAACCTGCGGTGCAAGCATTCCAAAGTTCATTTATGTAATGTTCTAAAGAGTATCAAGGCGTCTTTTATAAAAAAAAGGTTATCCCTTTATTTCTCAACTCGCTCGGTTAAACATAATCGAAGGCATTTTTCCCCTCTCTGTTAAGGAACCAATTGTCACAAAGAAATCTTGAGTCGTGCTACGCCTGAAAGAGAAATTTGTAACTTGCCTAAAGTGGATCTCACTTCTACAGTGAAATATTTCCACAATGCTTGGAACAATAGCCACTTATTGGATGCATTGTCCTCAAGGTGCATGCTTGCCTTTAAAATAATCCCCATGCATTTGTATCTGACGCATTGTTAGAGAAAGAGAACCAGATTATCTCATCACCTATATTACAGACACGATTTTAGCCTGGCTGTATGTAATAAAATACGTAACACTTGGTTACATTAAACCCAATCTTAAATACAATGTTTCCAAATTAAATTTATAAAGTAATGTTTTTTCGCCCCAAAATAAATTACTATTAATATTTTACTGCATTGTCCTTCAAAAGCAAATATCCTTTGGTTAATGAGGTGTCGCGTTTATCACTGAGAGGGTTTTTTGAAAGGCACCTTTCTATTGCATGTAGATCTGCAACCAAAGAATGATATAACTGCCGAACATCAGTGTGGATGATAGATAGATAAATAAAGAGACTATTTCCCACTTGACACGTGTAAACGGTCCGGGAGTGTACCTGCTCTCGCACCCACAACCTGACCTACGAGCTGGACCAAGTGTTCCTGACAAACGAGGAGCAGCACCATCTGGTCCTCTGCCCACACCCGCCGCCCGACTCTCCCAAACCCTCAGCCCGCCCAGCGGAACACAACGCAGCTCTGAAGGTAAAACACAAAGGAGTTCCTCACAAACAATTCGGTCCAAGTTATTATTTTTGTGGGGAGAAGAGGAGGGGGAGGAGGCGACCTGGGGATGTTGAGGAGCACAGTATTTGAAGTCACTCAATCTAACCCGAAACAACATCACCCATTCCTTCTCTCTGGACATGCTGGTCCACTGAGTTAATCCAGCATTTTTTTTTTGTCTATCTTCGCCTGCAGCTCCTTCCAAAAACACAGAGTCCGTGCCCACCGTCCAAACAAGGGAGAGGAGAGATGACTTACCTCACTCTTGGTGATGCGATGTCGGCCCAGCTTAACGACCGCGAAGTTGCCCTTGCCCAGAGTGCGCTCGATATCGTAGAAGCCAACCCTGACGGGACCGCGGTGTAGTTTGCCCGGACAATCCGCCATGACCATGCTGGGGCCGGGCGAGGAGGCAACTACACGCTGGGAAACAAGTTCATTCCGCCTCAGAGTCTCTCTCTCTCTCTCTCTCTCTCTCCCCCCGGAGGTGAGGGGTGAAGGCGGGTGGGCCGCGGGAAGCGGGAGCTTCTGGCGGGGGGGGGGGGGGGGGGGGGGGAGAGCGCAATCTCACCGGCCTCGGAGACAACAAAAGGGAAATTAAAAAAAAAGGCTATAAGGTGCCGGCGGTTGCAGGAGGCATCATGTTATCCCGGCTGACGCACATTGACGTGCGAACTGGGGCTGATGTGTGCAGAAGGCGGGCCTGGGCCTGGGCCCGCGCCTCCTGCCAGCCCGGCGCCATGGCAACCCCAGCTCCGCCTGCGTCACAGCGCCCGCCCGCCCTCCCGCCACAGCCACAGCCACAGTGTAGCCCGACAGTGGGGGTGGGCAGAGGGGGCAAAGGGTGGGCAGGGGGGTGGGGGCAAAGGGTGGGCAGGGGGGGGGAGGCAGGGACTCAAAGGGTGGGCAGGGGCAGAGAGGCAAAGGGTGGGCAGGGGGTGGGGGCAGGGAGGGCAAAGGGTGGGCAGGGGCAGAGAGGCCAACAAGGGTGGGCAGGGGGGCAGAGGGCAGAGGGGTGGGCGTGGGGCAGAGGCAGGCCGAGGAAGGGGGAGGAGGGTTAGGCAAGGGCATGGGGTGAAGGGCGGGTTGGCAGTAGGGGGTAGAGGGTAGGCTATGGGTTGGGGGGTGGGGCAGAGGCAGGGGCGATGCAGGCCGGGGGCTGGGCAAGGGCATGGGTTGAGGGGCGGGGGCAAGAGCAAGGGTAGGCATGTGGGGGGCAGAGGTAGGTCGAGGAGGCGGGAGTGCAGGGGGGGCGGGCAAGGGCATGGGCTGAGGGGCGGGGCAAGAGCAAGGGTAGGGAGTGAGGGGGCAGAGGTAGGTCGAGGAGGGGTAAGGGAGGCTGGCAGCAAGGGCAGGGGGCATGAGCAGGACAAGGGTTAGGGTTGGCGAGAGGTGATGGCAGGCGGGGCGGGCAAGGGCATGGGCTGAGGGGCAAGGGCAAGGGTAGGCAGTGGGGGGGGGAGGGGTATGGGCCAGAGCAGGCTAAGGAAGGGGGGGGGGGAAGGGAGCAGGGACAGGCAGAGGCAGAGGGGAAAGGGTTAGGCAAGGGCATGGGCTGAAGGTCGTGGGTAGGTAGTGAGGGGGCGGGGGGGTAAGACAGAGGGGCAGAGATGGGGACATGAACAGGGGGGTGGGGTAAGGGCAGGGAGACAGGGCAGTGGAAGCATTGGGGGGGCAGAGGTAGGCTGGGAAATGGTGAGCAGAGGGCAAGGGTAGGCTGAGGGGCAGAGGTGCAAGGCGGAGGAGGGGGCAGGCAGAGGAGGAGGCGGGGGTGCAAGGGTAGGCAGAGGGGAAGGGGCAGATGGTGGGCGGTTAGGGAGGCAGGCTTGGTATTGGGGGGCAGGGGCAAGAGTAGGTAGAGGGGTGGGAGCAGGTCGGGAGGAGGGAACTGAGGCAAAGTGCCAGGAGGTCTGGGCGGCGGGGGGGTGGCAAGGGTAGGCAGAGGTGTAGGGGCAAATGAATAGGGGCATGGGCAGGCTGTGGTGGGGGCTGGAGGGCATGAGCAGGAAGCATGGGGAGGGGTAGGCAGAGGCGGGGGCAAGGGTAGCCAGAAGAGAGGACAGAGGCAGGGAGTGGAAATGGGTAGGGGTGGGAGATGAGGTCAAATGGAAGAACAAAGAGTTGATAGATATGATGACCGTGAAGAAGGAAGGGAGTGGGAAGGAGGAGTGAAATTGTTGGCTTTCCAGGGGAGAGGTCCAAGGAGAAGAGATTTCGGATGGGGGAAAACGGTTCAGGAAGAAACCCACAGAGGAGACTGGATAAGCGGGGTAAAAAAGGAGATCGCACTGGGAAATCTGAGCAGGTGGAAGACAGTGAGGAGAGGGGAAGACTGGAAGGTGAGGGCAGATAGTGTGGGATGAATGTTGAGTGTTCTTCCTGTTTTGATCTCTCCCCTCTTCTGCCTCAAAGCATAAAGTACAAACATGCACTGTTGCAAATATTCACAAAAACAGATCGAGAAGTTTTCATATATTTTCAAGCACTTAGAGTCTTGTGACAGCACATGGGAATGGTTTTTAATGTTTAAGAACAAAGAGTACCTCAATCTACCATCAATTAATCTATTTTCTCTCCCTCTCCCCCTCCCCCTCTCTCTTGTATTTGAGTACCTCAGTGCGTAAGGCGACATCTGTGAAGGGAATACAGAGATGGTGTTTTGAACCTTCAGTCACCAGGTCATTCCCTCCACAAATACTACTTGTCACACTGAATTCTTCCAACATGTTGTGCTTTCCATTGGTCAATAATAACAGGTTATCAATTTTGTGGTTAAGATTGCTGATCCTAACATTTTACTGCATGTTTAATTCATCAGCTCAATTGAGAACAGAAATACTAAGTACAGGAGCAGCCACATGGCCCCTCAAGTCTGCTATTCCATTCAGTAAGATCATAGCTGATCTTGTCCTGACCTTAGGCCACCTATAACCCTCGATTCTCCTTTAACTCCCTTTCTATTACAGCCTTGAATATGTTCAGTGACTCTGCCTTTGTAATTCTGAGGTAGAAAATTGAAGCATTCACAAACCTCTCAGAGAAGAAATTCCTTCTCTTCTTAGACTTAAATGGTCATTCATGTATTTTGAAAACCTCATTAATTTCACATTCCCAGCATCTAGTTTTCTCAATCCATTGTTCTAAAGCAATCCCATGGAGACACAAAGAACTGCAGTTGCTGGTTTACAAAAAAAGACACAAATTGCTGTAACAACTCAACAGGTCAGGTAGCATTTTGGGAGAACATGGATAGGTGACATTTCAGGTTGGGAGATTTCTTCAGTCTGAAGAAGGGTCCTGACCTGAAAAGTCACCTCTCTATGTTATCTGGAGAGGTTGTCTGTCCCGCAGAGTTACTCCAGCATTTTGTATCTTTCTCTGCCAAATTCCATAAAGTTAACCTTTTTTTAACCGTGTCAAGCCATCTCAAAATATTTTAATTTAAGATGATCACTCATTCTTCTAAGGTCCAATGAAAAATGACCTAACATGTTCAACCTTTCTTCAAGGTATATAATGAATCAATCTAATTGATCTAGTGGATGCAAAACTATTCTCCTTTAAGTAAGGTGAACAAAGTTGTAGAGATAGAGGAACTGATATGTTGGCAGACCATGGAACAAGGTCTCAGGGTTATTGTGGTCAGTGAGTTTACTTCTTTCAGTGTTAACTGGGATTTAATTTTGCTGGGGAACTGGGATTTTTCATTTATTGGGCAGCATTTTTTAGGTGCTTTGAGAAAAGCTTCTTGAAAAAATATGTGCATAGTCAACCCGGGAAGGAGCAATGCTAGGCTTAGTGCTGGGAAACGAGCTGAGGCAGGAGATTGAAGTTTCAGTGGGGGAGCATTTTGTTGACGATGACCCCATTTCCGTTTCCACACTGTATTTCTAAAGTCTAAAGAGATATGTGAAGCAAGTTTTATACATAGAGTGGTGAGTGCCTGGTGGAGGCAGATGTGATAGTGGCATTTAAGAGGCTTTTAAATGGATATGCAGGGAATGGAGAGATATGGATCATGTGCAGGCAGACATGATTGGTTGAACTTGGCATCATGTTCGCAACAGACATTGTGGGCCGAAGGGCATGTTCCGGTGCTGTATTGTTCTAGGTAGGATTACGATATCAGGGAGGGGGGGGGGGTCATGTTTTAGTGCATGTTGATATCAAGAAGGAGGTAACTTGGATGTCTTGAAGCCCATCCAGGTGCATATGTCCTCATTGCCCAATAGGATCTATTCCATGCTATTGAGTGAGGCAAAAGAGGAAATTGCTGCAGCCTTGACAAAGATCTTTGTATCCTCTATAGTGAGATCCCAGAGGGGGTGGAAGATTGTAACCTTCACGTGGTCCGCCCTGTTTCGACTAATGCAATCAACTCGACGTGCACAAACGGAAGATCAAATAGAACAAGTTTTCCAACAACTTTAGGCCGTGCATGCCACACGAAAGAAGAAGAAGTTCCCAGAGGATTGCAAAGTAGCCAGTGTTGTTCTTTTATCTAAGCATAGGGATAAACCAGGAAATTATAGGCGAGTACACCATACATCACTGGTGAGGAAATTATTGGAGAAGATTCTTAGCGGTGGATTTACTCACATTTGGACAAGCATTGACTTATTTGGGAGGGTCAACATGGTTTTGTGTGGTGGAGGTCACGTCTTCCAAGATTGATTGAGCTTTTTGAGAAAGCCATAAAGATGATTTTTGAGGTTAGGTCAGTGGATATTGTGGGGTGGGAGATTGCAACCTTCACGTGGTCCACCCTGTTTCGACTGATGCAATCAACCCGACATGCACACACAAGATAAAATAGAACAAGTTGACCTACAACTTTAGGCTTTGCAAGCCACATGCAAGAAGAAGAAGAATTCTATATTGGCTGTATAGAATTCAGTGAAGCATTTGACAAAGGTCTCTTATTCTAGACTGATGCACAAGATGAAAATATATGGGGCCCTCTGCATATAGCTTTAGTACAGATTCATTTGGAGCATTGTCTGCAGTTCCTGGTCACCACATTACATGAAGGAATTGGAGGCTTTGGAGAGGGGGCAGAAGAGTCACACTAGGATGTTGCCTAGGTTAGAGAGGAATAACTTTAAGGAGAGATTGGCCAAACCTGAACTGTTTTATTTTGGAGTGTCAGAGGCTGAAGAGGCAATCTGACAGAAATATGTAAAATTATGAGGCATAGATAGGGTAAGTAGTCAGAGATCATTCCTGGAGTGATTGTGAACAAAAAGGGCCATAGGTTTAAGGTGAGAGAAGAGGGTAAATTTAAAGGAGATTTAGGAGGCATTTGTTTACATGGACAGTGGCAGTCACGCGGAAAGCGCTGCTAGAGAAGGTGGTAGATCTAGATGCAATAGCAATGTTTAAGATGCATTAAGGCAGACGCATGAACAGGTAGAGAATGGAGGGGGAACAGGCACAGAATTGAGGGATAGGGAGCACATGCAGGCAGGTGGGGTGAACTTAATTTAGCATGATGGTCACACAAACCTGAGGTCAGAGGCCTGTTCCTGTGATGTACTGTTCTATATACTCCAGGTAAGACCTTCCCAATGGATTGGCAGCAAGACTTATTTATTTTACTCCTTTTTTTCTCCCTAACTACTTGGCCTGCCTGCATATTAATTTTGTGTTTCCTATATAAGGACATTCAGATCCTTCTCTGGAACACCATATCGTAGTCTCTCTATTTTAATAATATTTTAAGGAATAATCAGAGTACTGGAGTACTCAGTGGGTAAGACGGCATCTGTGGAGGGAATGGACAATCAATGTTTCAGACCGGGACTCTTCTTCAGGTTATATTTCAAACAATATTTTGCTTTTCTATTCTTCCTCCAGCTAAAGCATCTCAGCTGATCGAGACACGAGTTTGAACTCGTGTCTTTAAACAACAGTAACAAACCAATGCACTTCCACACTCACCATCGATATCTGTGAAACCTAGTTGTGTTTTTTTCCCCGATGGAACCTAAATGCAGCCTACTGAACTTGCCAATCACACGCTTCGTTTAAGAGGACATTGCAGTGCAGAGCTGATAAAATCAAGTACATTGTGCCAAAAGTGTTTAATTTACATAATCAAACTGAAAGCACATTCAGATAAAATGGATTAACCTACAAACAAACTATTACCTTAATAAGGGATTTGACCCAGGAGAGTTCATCATTATTTGATTGCAAGTTAAAACAAAATCTGATGTACGCATAAAGTGAAAGACTCAACAGATTGTGCAAAATATATACTTTGTCTTTGGTACAATGCAGAATCTGTGGGATATTGTCGCAGAATTACATGCCCAAAAGTTTATTACAGAAGAAAAACATTTCCTCTGGTCTCTTAACAGAGCATTCATTTAATTGTTGTTGATTCAAACATTACTGTAAAGCTGGTTCATTAGAATTATTTACAGTGAAGCTGGATAAATATATTTGGGGTATTGAGGACTGTGGAGATCTGTCAGAGAGAAGGAGTTGAGGCCTGGGGTAGATCAGCCATGATCAGATTGAATAAGGGGAAAAGTTAGAGGGGCTGACAACAATAACTGCAAGAAGGGTTTCAACCTGAGACGTTGCCTATTCCCTACGCTCCATAGATGCTGCCTCACCCGCTGAGTTTCTCCAGCATTTTTGTGTACCAACAGTAACTGCAAGGCTACTTATTGAATATATGATTTTGAGACACAAAATTAGGTGCTAGGTCTTCCATTGTGTAGAAAACTGTGGGTGGTAGCAGTGTACTCGGGTTCCTTGGCAAATAGTTAGAGTAATGATCCAGGAACATAAATCTGTAATTTAAAATAACTACTATTGGTAATGGTAATAATGAAATGATTGAATCATAGTAAAAAAAATGTCCCTTGCAAAGAATAAACACTGAAGGACAGAAAAGGATTGCATAGCAATTTTTTTCCATTGTGATTGAATATAAATTTAACAGTAGCATTCTGTACATAAATTTACATGTACATGTAACATAAATTTTGCAGGACTTTATGCTTGTGTCCATTTCTGGTTAGGTTGTGACATTTGTGAGATGGGACCAAACATTTTTGCTCAGGATTCTCGGACATTAGGCACACACCTAAATTCACCAACAGTCATGGAAAACCAGAGTTGGTGAGGAAAATTGGGATTCCCAGGTGTCAAAAATAACTTTCATTTGAGAGTCAATGTAAACCGGGGCCACAAGGAATTGCAGATGCTAATTCACAAAAAAAAGGCACAAGGTGCTGGAGTTAGTTGGGTGGGTCAGGCAGAATCTCTGTAGAACACGGACAGGTGACGTTTCACGTCGAGACCCTTTTTCAGACACAAAACAAGTCCTTCAAGCAGGGAAATCCGCCATCCTTATTCAGCCCTTACATTATTTATTGACCCATGGCCCTGCAAGCCACCCAGTTCATAGGAAATTTAGAGATAGGCAATAAATGCTGTTATTGGCAGTGACAAACTCATCCAAGAAAATGAATTAATAGCTGGACACATGTTTGTGTTCAGTTGGAATGTCTGCACTTTGTAGGTTTCTAAAACTACTTACGTGTAATGTGATATTTACCCATGCAGAAGTGACCGCTCCTGATCAGAGGACTAAGGCGAGCCAGGATTTACGTGGGAGCAAATGAGGAGCAATGGATAAAGTGTTAAGTTTATATGGTCTGAAGAAGGGTCTCGACCCGAAACGTCGCCCATCTCCTTCGCTCCTTAGATGCTGCTGCACCCGCTGAGTTTCTCCAGCTTTTTGTGTACCCTCGATTCTCCAGCATCTGCAGTTCCTTCTTTAAAAGTTTATATGGTACATGGTCTTTGTTCAACCTGTGAGGAAGTGGAATGGTGGCGCCACCTAGGGGAGATCTGGCTGTAGGAGAAACTACAGTCTTTACTCCTACCTGGTGCAGATTATCATGATCAGAGGTAACATATGTAGTTCGACGGGAACTGACTTTTGAACTGACCTAGCAGTAGGACTCGGCGACATATTTTGTGGTGAATGTAACATCCAATGTAAAACCCAGACTTCATAGCTGTCTATAGTCTCTCCGCTATTAGAGCTCTCATTGTTAGGTACGGTAGAGTATGACAGGAATGTCATTGGACAAGAAAAGAATCATCTATCCCATTAGGGGAATTTTAATAGTTAGAATTGGTATTAAAAATAATTAGACAGATTGTAAAGCCATTTTGCAGAAAGCTGAGCTTAAAAGTAGGTTATATCTTTATACCAAAAAGTTTTACTCTAAGTAAAGGGGTCAAGGAAAGAGTGTTCACGTTGGGGCCCTGCTTCCACTAATCTTTGTCTGCAGATGCCGAGAAGTGGGTTCAGCTCTGGCTGAACAATTTCTAATCTTGTGATGTGGACTCGATAAGTAAATGAGATGTATGAGATTCTGCCTTCAAGTTGAGGAATTTGCATCACGCAGCCATGTTCAGTATATCCTTCTTTACCTTCCCAGTTAAGTCAAAATAAGAGAATTTTGAGAATGGATTGCAGTGGGATCATAGGGCAATTGACCAAATGGTGACATATTATGTAATACAGGGATTTTTTTTAAATTAAAGACATAAATGGTATTTTCCATGAGATTATGAGAATGCCTTTCAAAACTGTAGAACTAATTTTCACCATAGTTATGCCACTTAAAATTAAAACCACCCCATGTGTCTTTCTGCAAATTTATTGAAGTATATTAAGCTATATTCATTCTTTAAAGCAGGGGTGTCAAACTACCGGCCCGCGGGCTGAATTCGGCCTGCGAAAGGGTCCAATCCGGCCCGCGGGATGATTTAAGGGGAAAAAAAAGTATTTTCACGACCTCTCTCTCTCGCCACTCTCTCCCACCGCTGTCTGTGCCGCCTGCTGCGCCAGCAGCTTGTGTGTGTGTGTACTTAGAAAACAATAGGCGGCAGTTAACTACCTGCTGTGCATAAGCACCTTGCACTGAAGACCACTAGGGCCCCACTTATGTCGTCAGACACAGTATAAACACACAGAGTACTCGGGTAAGTAACATCTGTAGCAAGGCTGAGACTGATTGCTGCTGTGGTTCAAGATGCTTTCCAAGAAAAGAAAAATTTGCATCTACGGTCGGATATTCAACGAAAATTGGAAAGATCTTTTTTTCTTCTATGAGGTCAACGGCTAACGGGTGTGTCTGAAATGCTGGCAACAAGTGGCTCTGGCACAAGAGGACAATATCAAACGACACCATGAGACGTCACAAGGAGAAAAATATGACAAGTACGCAGGACGACTCGGAACGCAAAAGGTAAACGAGTTTGAAGCAGCTCTGAAAAAAAAAACAACAATCAGTGTTCACCAAAAGACGAGAGACAAAAGATGATGGAGCTGTCAAGGCCAACTATATTATTGCCAACAAAATAGCTGCTGCGTCAAAGCCATACTCAGAGGGGGGATTTATCAAAGCAGGCATGCTGACGGCGGCTGAGCTGGTGTGCCCTGAGAAGAGACAGGCTTTTGGTAATATCAACTTATAATGTCAGGAAATGCTGTGGCAGAGAGAATCGGGGACCTCGCAGGAGATTTGAACAGTCAACTAAAATACAAAGTGAAGTCATTTATTGCCTTCTCTATTGCAATTGATTAGAGCACCAACGTGACGAATGTAGCTCAATTGGGAATATTTATTTGTGGTGTTGATGCATCTTTGACCGTCACCGAGGAGTTTGTGGAGATGGTGCCAATGACAAACGGCGAACGACATTTTCTCCAGCCGCGTCGAGGCCTTGGACAGACTGGGGGTTGACTGGAGTCACGCTGTCAGCGCCCATGGTCAGGAAAACGGCAGATGTTGCGAAACTCGGAGAGAAAGTTCAGACAGAGAATCCAGAGCGGGAATTCTGGAATTTTCATTGTATTATACACCAAGAGGCGTTATGTAGCAGGAGCCTGAAAATGGATGTAGCCAAGGGACTCAAACGTCGGCAATTTGCCCCCATTTGTCCGAAAGTAATACTGGGCACGGCCTACCCTACCACACTGAAGTCCGCTGGTTGAGCAGAGAGGTTATGCTCAAACGTTTTTTTTTTCAATTACATGCGGAAATTGGAAGCCAGTGGCAAAGTTGGATGGCCCAGACAGGCTTCATGATCATGCATTTTTGGTGGATACAACAGAGCACTTAATGTGCTTAATGTGAACATGCAAGGCCGCTACAAACTTGTTACGAATACTACGACAGCATTCGTGCCTTTCAAATTAAATTAGGCCTGTGGGAGCTGGAGCAACCCAGCTCATTTCCCCTCTTTGCATTCTGTGCGTGTCGCGCATGGGAAGGTACAAGGACAAAATATCACGGCTGAAAAGTGAGTTTCGGAATCGTTTCCAAGTCTTCACTCAGCTCGAAGGAATTCTCACTATTTTGCTCGACGTTTGCAGTCAACGCAACATCAGGTGTGCCGGAGGAACTCCAAATGGCACTAATTTAAGTTAGTGTAACTCGGCTTTGAAATATAAATTTGAGACTGTGGGTCTGGACTCGTTTTATCAATACCTGGGACCGATGTACGCCAAGATGACAGACTTTGCCTCAAAGATCCTTTGCCTGTTCGGGACAACGTATCTCTGTGAGCAAGTGTTCTCCATAATGAACATTAACAAATCCAAACTGTGCTCGCAGCAGACACACAGACATCTAAATGACATTATGAAAATCACAACTGCCCAGAAACTGGTCCCTGATGTTGACAGGCTGGTTAAAGCCAAGAGATGTCAGGTGTCTGGAAGCAGCATGTGAAAAATGAGTGACACTGTTCGATACACTGCGACATGTAAGCAAAATGCATTATGAAATATTGAGTGTCACAGTATTGTGATTCATTCATTTTCTGACTATTATTGTAAATGTGATCATCAATAAAAAATGGAAACTGACTGTTCATTGTTTGAGTTTGATTGCTGGAAGCATGCTAATAAAAATTAGGTGCAGTTGTGTAGCCTACATTTACAATTTGTCTACATTTGTGTCTGCTAGTGTTCGATTTCAAATGATCTATTAATGGACAGGGTGTGGCTCCCGAAACAACCATCCAAAAATAGCATTGTTTTTTCTCTCTCTCTCATCACAACTTTCTTGTAGCCTAAGTTAATACCAATCATAAAAGTAATGCCTGCGAGGCAATCTTCTTCACAAGACCCAAAATTCGTAAAGTGAAACACTTTGTAGCTATAGCAGATACTGAGACACATGGGAGCAGGTTTAAAAAACGAAGGCAACGAAAGCTGTGGGAGCACAACTGATCCTGCCCGCATGAAGGCGCATTTTGCCCATTCTGGCCTGTGACCTAAAATTAGTTTGACACCCCTTCTTTAAAGCCAGCATTAATGTGCTCATCTCAATATAACAGATATACAAAATATGATTGATTACATTTGAAATCGATTTGTTAGCATGTGTGACGTGAATAGATTCACTTACTAGCTTTTTATATGGCAAATTCTCGACTTTGTATCCATAATGCAAATGTAGGTAGTCTGAAGATCCTTGATCATGATGGGAAGGCAGCCCGCTGAAGAATATCAATCTTTTGCAAATTTCCAAATGGAGAGATTCTGCACCACTAACCGCAGAGTAGGTGGCCTGTCAGCTCTCTCCAATGTGGATCGCAGCACATTTCAAGGAGCCTCAAAAGAGGTGAGAAAATTGAAGGGCAAGCAAGCTTAAAAAGTCTCACATTGGTACCACATGTTTCTGTGTCTATTTTAATGAGAAAAATATATTTTGCTGCTTCTGACAACATTTAAAAAACATTTGGACTGGACCATGGATAGGATCAAAGCATGGAAACAGGCTATTTATACATGTCTCAACTCACAAAGTTGTCCCAACAGTCCGATTTATAGACAATAGACAATAAGTGCAGGAGTAGGCCATTCGGCCGTTTGAGCTAGCACCCACAATCAGTACCCCGTTTCTGCCTTCTCCTCATATCCCTTGACTCTGCTATCTTTAAGAGCTCTATCGAACACTCTCTTGAAAGCATCCAGAGAATTAGCCTCCACTGCCTTCTGAGGCAGAGAATTCCACAGATTCACAACTCTCTGGTCGAAAAAGTTTTTCCTTACCTCCGTTCTAAATAACCTATCCCTTATTCTTAAACTGCACTCCCCCAACATCGGGAACATCTCTTGAACATGTGTCCAATCTCTTAATAATCTTATATGTTTCAATAAGATCCCCTCTCATCCTAAGTTCAAGTGTATACAAGCCCAGTCGCTCCATTCTTTGAACATATGACAGTCCAGCCAATCCGGGAATTAACCTTGTGAACCTACGCTGCACTCCCTCAATAGCAAGAATGTCCTTCCTCAAATTTGGAGACCAAAACTGCACAAAATAATCCAGATGTGGTCTCACTAGGGCCCTATACAACTGCAGAAGGACCTCTATATGCTCCTATACTGAAATCCTCTTGTTATGAAGGCCAACATACCATTAGCTTTTTTCACTACCTGCTGTACCTGCATGCTTACTTTCAGTGACTGATGTACAAGGACACCCAGATCTCGTACTTCCCATTTTCCTAACTTGACACCATTCAGATAATAATCTGCTTTCCTGTTCTTGCCACCAAAGTGGATAACCTCACATTTATACACATTAAACTGCATCTACCATGCATCTGCCCACTCACCCAACCTGTCCAAGTCACCCTGCATCCTCATAGCATCCTCCTCGCAGTTCAAGCTGCCACCCAGCTTTGTGACATCTGCAAATTTGCTAATGTTACTTTTAATCCCTTCATCTAAATCATTAATGGATATTGTAAATAGCTGCAGTTCCAGCACCGAGCCTTGCGGTACCCCACTAGTCACTGCCCGCCATTCTGAAAGGGACCTGTTAATCCCTATTCCCTGTTTCCTGTCTGCCAACCAATTTTCTATCCATGTAAGTACCCTACCCCCAATACCATATGTTCTAATTTTGCCCACTAGTCTCCGATGTAGGACCTTATCGAAGGCTTTCTGAAAGTCCAGGTACACTACATCCACTGGGTCTCCCTTGTCCATTTTCCTAATTATATCCTGAATGAACCAGTGAGTCACGCTGAGAAAGGGGTGGGGAGAGGAAGATGTGACTTGTGGTGGGATCCCATTGTAGCTGGTGAATATGATGAAGGAGGATGAGCTAGATCAAAAACACTAGAGTCTCCCCTCTACTCTCAGTCTCGATGCATGGACTCGACCCAAAACGCTGACCATTCCTTTGACTCCACAGACCCTGCCTGACCCATTGAGTTCCTCCAGCTGTTTGTTATTAACTTCACTAATCATGTTGCATTTGTGTAGGGGTTTCAGTGTTGTCAACTAATTCTCTGAAGCACAGAGGACAATGAGCTTACACTGTAATGTTGAGGCTCCATAAGGTGCTGGTAAGGCCACATTTGGAATATAATGAGCAATTTGGGCACCGTATCTGAGGAAGGATGTGCTGGGTCTGGAGAGCTTCCAGAGGAGGTTTACAAGAATTATCCCAGGAATATGTAGGTTAACCTGTGATGAGCATTTGCTGGCAATGGGCCTGTACTCGCAGGAGTTTAGAAGAATGAGGGGGAGGGGGAGGGGGGGGGCTATTGAAACATATAGAATAGTGAAAAGCTTGGATAGAATGGATGTGGAGAGCATGTTTCCACAAGTGGGAGAGTCTAAGTTTCGTCATAGTCTCAGAATTAAAGGATGTTCTTTTAGAAAGGAGATGAGGAGACATTTCTTTAGTCAGAGGGTGGTGAATCTGTGGAATTATTTGCCACAAAAGGCTGTGGGGGCCATCAGTGGATATTTTTAAGGCAGAGATAGATAGATTCTTGATTAGTACAGGTGTCAGAGGTTATGTGGAGAAGGAAGAAGAATGGGGTTAGGAGGGAGAGATAGATCAGCCATGATGGGCCTAATTCTACTCCTATCACTTATGACCTTATGATTTCGACTTGGAAAAGCAAAGGTCATGTAGCAACTACTCCAGTTGTCCAATCAGAGCCCTCAACAATGCCCCAGAAAGGATGACACGGTGGCGCAGATATAGGGTTGCTGCCTTACAGAGCCAGAGACCCGGGTTCGATCCTGACTAAGGGTGCTGTCTGTACAGAGTTTCTACATTCTCCCTGTGACCGTGTGGGTTTACCCCGGGTGCTCCGGTTTCCTCACACACTCCAAAGACATACAGGTTTTTAGGTTAATTAGCTGGGGTGGGAGATTGCAATCATCACGTGGTTCATCCTGTTTCGACTAATGTAATCAACCCGACGTGCACAAACAAATAGATCAAATAGAACAAGTTGTCCTACAACTGTAGGTTGTGCACGCCATATGCAAGAAGAAGAAGGTTAATTGGCTTTGGTAAAAATTGTAAATTGTCCCTACTGTGTAGGATAGTGCTAGTATACGGGGATCACTGGTCGGCACGGACTCAGTGGGCCGAAGGGCCTGTTACTGCGCTGTACCTCTAAACTGAACTAAACTAAAACGGGAATTGTTTCCCCAATCCTTTTCCTCTTGGTGAAGGTGAACACAGGTGATTAAATTGACTACCACTACACTCTCATTGTTTGACTACACTCCAAACTTTCCGAGTACACTGTGCCTGAACCCCTTTGTCAGTGGATCACCAACTTCCTGACAGACAGGAAGCAGCATGTGAGGCTGGGAAAGCACATCTCGGACCCGCAAACACTCAGCATAGGAGCACCGCAAGGCTGCATACTCTCTCCTCTCCTCTCTCTACACCAACAACTGCACCTCTCAAGTTTGCGGATGGCACAACCCTGATTGGACTGATCCAGGATGGGGAGGAATCTGCCCTACAGACAGGAAGTGTCACGGCTGGCGTCTTCGTGCTGTACAATAAAAATCTGTAGCCTCCCTTTGATCTATTACTTTGTTGGTTCACATGCTTGATCAATGTTTTATTATTATTAATGTTTAGTGTTTTCTGAGTCATTCATAACTGTCACTGTATGTCTTGTTGTTACTTGTGGGCGGAGCTCCAAGGCAAATTCCTTGTATGTGAATACTTGGCCAATAAACTTACTTACTTACTTACTTACTTACTTACTTACTTACTTACTTGCTCGAGATCACAAACCCAACATGAAGCTTGTGGTCTACAGGGAAGCAATGGTCTCTATTCTCCCGAGTATCCTTGAGCATTGGAGAGAAACTCTGCATGCTGTCTTTGCAAAGTCTTTAGTTTAGTGTAGTTTGGTAATACAGCACGGAAACAGGTCCTTCGGTCCACTGACTCCACGCCAATCAGCGATCCCCGCACACTAATGCTTTCCTAGACACACTAGGGACAGTTTACAATTATACCAAGTCAACCAGCCCACAAACCTGTACGTCTTTGGAGTGTGGGAGATCCTGAAGAAAAAAACATGCAGGTCACTTGGAAAACATACAAACTCTGAACAGACAGCACTCGTAGTCAGGATAGAACCTGTGTCTCTGGCGCTGTAAAACAGCAACTCTACCGCAGCGCCACCTTTCCACCCTCTATAGTGCTCCAAAGTCCTTCACTGGGAAGATAAGTGAACCAATATCAATGCCCTCTCTCTGGTCAACATCCCCAGCTAATTACATGGAGTCTGATACAATTGGCAGGTTATCTTATTCACTAGGGACTCTGAAAACAGTCTTGACTCTGTTAAGCAGGTCGCATTATTCACATTCTCGACAACGGACTCCTGAAACACACACTATTCTGAGCTCTGCCTTGGCAAGTGCAAAATGGAACAGATTCAGTGATACAGTATTCTCTTTTTTTGATCCTGATGAATAAATAGTCTGTGCTTACAGTTAAAAATGAAGCCTGATGTGGAGACACAAAAGCAAAAGAGGTTTGGAAAACTGGAAAAGGGAAACAACAACATATTTCACCTCAATCTATTGTTTCTGTAATTATGTTGGCTTCATCAAACTCTGCCACAGCCCATCAACCTTCTTTATGGATCCTATTCAAATCAAGTACATGATCTTCTGTGTAGAATATAAAAATACATCAATACCATATTAAATGAATTTAAAGAGCATGGAAATTAAATGTGAAATTTAGTTCAGCAGATGTTTTGTTTCAGTATTTGATATACTGTATCTGAAGGATTTATTAATTCATGTAAGATGTGGCCATCACAAATGAAGCCAGCTATGTTAGTTTTTCCATTGATACTGAGCTGATGACACTATTACTAACAGTCAATCGCATTGATGGAATTGTGTCACCTCTGCACCGGATGAGGCAAAGCAGGCAGATAACCTTCCCTGAACAACATTTTTACTCAAGATCTTTTTCGAAGAAACATTATTCTAGTGGTATCATGGTATGCAGTAGATAGTTTTCTTTTAATAATTTCAGAATTATTTAGTTGAATTTAAATTTCTTAGAGGTGGGATTTGAACTCGTGCCTTCAAAGCAATAAGTAACCAATTGTTACTTAAGTAACTTAACCAAAACATAGCCATGCTCTGAAAGTAGCTTGAGCAGTGCTCATCTCAGTACAAATACTTGACTCCATTCTCTCAACAAATAGCTGTGGTTAAGTGCACAAATAACTTTGCTCTCCCATCCAGCAAAGTATGACAAGAATTATTATATGCTTCTGGGCAACCCTTTGCTAAGCATCTTTCACCACAATGATATTACATTGGATCATCCAGCTTTGTTGCTTAAAATAGGAAGTAAGACCATGGAGAAACAAGGCCTAGTTCACATGGACCCCACCTGGATTTTGAATGTTCCATGCAATGAGTAATGTGTGACCTTTATGAAGGAGGCACCTCCTTCAAATGTATTTCACGATGAACATTCCTAATTATAGTAAATTTTAAATACAGCGATGTACCTGGTATTTCTTGGCTGATTGACTATATATTGAATGTACAAAACATTTCAGTGCTTTAAATCATGTAAAGATTTACCCGTGCTTTATCTAATCTTCTTTGATTTCTTGACTTTGTTGAAGGTTGGATCCTGCCCAATGGCCATATGTCTTGAAAAATACTACAAATGCTGGAAATCTGAAATAAAAATCTGGAGACACAGTGCCAGGCAGTGTATGAGGAGAGGTAACGGTTAACATTTTAAACTTTCAGATGCAGGGAAATGTATGGAAGATGAATAAAAGAAAAAGTTCGACCTATAAGGTGGGTGAGTAAGTTTTGTTAAAGTGTAATAATGGGGCAGGCCACTAGAGGGTGCAGGCATGATTTAATGGTACTTTCTTGTCACATGTACTTTGGTACAGCTAAATTATTTTTTGCATACAGTTCAGTAAAAATCTTACGGAACTGTATGCAAAAAATCATACAATGCATAGGCACAATCATACTAAAGTTCAAGAGTTTCTGGCACAATCTTGTATTCTTCAAGTTTCAAAGTTGTTAAAAATGTAGAATCTTAACTTGGCCTAAAAGGCCTGTTGTCCTAGCGGTGGCACTGGTCGGAGTTGTACGGATCGGTCTGGCCAGGTGATGCTGTCGATGTCCTCCACTGCTGCTCTGCTGCTTCGTGCCGCTGTGGGTCTGGCCTCTCGGACCCCAGGCTGCTGCAGGCCCTCCAGTGGCCCAATTCACCAAATCATTGGCCTGGACACATCGACCCATAGACGTGCCCAACCCTCACCACACATAACTTTGTGTGTTGGGCTGTCTTCTGCAGTCGACCCACAGCGCCTGCAAGGGTGTGGGAGGTGAAACCCAAGCTCGCTCACTGATAGTGGTTCGTACAGTGGCGACACAGTGGTGCAATGCCTTGCAGCGCCAGAGACCCGGGTTAGATCCTGACAACGGTGGCTGTCTATACGGAGTTTCTACATTCTCTCTGTAACTACGTGGATTTCCTCCAGGTGCTCCGTTTCCTCCCACACTCCAAAGACGTGCAGGTTTGTAGGTTAATTGGCTTCGGTAAAAATAGTAAATTGTCCCGAGTGTCTCGAAGAGTGTTAGTGTAGTGGCAGTGTGAACTGTGAAGAGGATGTTAGGAGGTTGCAGGGTGACCTGGACAGGTTGAGTGAGTGGGCAGATGCAGTATAATATAGATAAATGTGAGGTTATCCACTTTGGCGGCAAAAACAAGGGGGTAGATTATTATCTCAATGGGGTTAGGTTAGGTAAGGGGGAGGTACAGCGAGACCTGGGTTTCCTTGTACACCGGTCACTGAAAGTTGGCTTACAGGTACAGCAGGCAGTGAAGAAAGCTAATGGAATGTTGGCCTTCATAACAAGAGGATTTCAGTATAGGAGTAAAGTGGTTCTTCTGCAGTTGTATAGGACTCTGGTGAGACCACATCTGGAGTATTGTGTACAGTTTTGGTCTCCTAATTTGAGGAAGGACATCCTTATGATTGAGGCTGTGCAGCCTAGGTTCACGAGATTGATCCCTGGGATGGCGGGACTGTCATATGAGGAAAGGTTAAACAGACTAGGCTTGTATTCACTGGAGTTTAGAAGGATGAGGGGGTTATCTTATAGAAACATATAAAATTATAAAAGGACTGGACAAGCTAGATGCAGGAAAAATGTTCCCAATGTTGGGCGAGTCCAGAGAGTTGTGAATTTATGGAATTCCCTGCCACAGAGGGCAGTGGAGGCCAAGTCACTGGATGGAATTAAGCGAGAGTTAGATAGAGCTCTAGGGGCTAGTGGAGTCAAGGGATATGGGGAGAAGGCAGACACGGTTATTGATAGAGGATGATCAGCCATGATCACAATGAATGGTGGTGCTGGCTCAAAGGGCCGAATGGCCTCCTCCTGCACCTATTTTCTATGTTCTATGTTCTATGTATGGGGTGATGCTGGTCGGCGCAGACTCGGTGGGCCGAAGGGCCTGTTTCCGAACTGTATCTCTAAAGTTTAAAGTCTAAAGTATCTGTAATGGGGAAGAGGTAGTGAAGGCAGAGGCATTGGAATGTCGGATTGAGGGGACACATGATAGAAGTATATAAAATTTAGTATATAAAGATAGAGACATAAATAATGTAGAAGTCAGAACCTTTTTCCCAGGGTGGTAAAGGCAAACATTAGAGGGCATACCTATAAGGTGAGAGGGGGAAAGTTTAAAGGAGATGTGCGGAGCAAGGTTTTTACACAAAGAGTGGTGGGGGCCTGGGACGGTGGTGGTGGAGGTAGATAGGATAATGCCTTTGAGTAGGCTTTTAGATAGGCAGTGAAAAGAGGGATGTGGATCATTTACAGGCAGAGATCAGTTTAACTTGGCATTATGTTCAGCAGAAACACCGTGGGCTGAAGGGCCCATTCCTGTGTTGCACTGTTATGTTTGTGGAGCTACTGAAATTCAGGCAAATGGGTTTAGTATAGATAAGAATCATTGTTGGTATAGGGGTGGAAGATTGCAACCTTCATGTGGCCCGACCTGTTTCGACGAATGCAATCAACCCACCAACCCACCGTGCGCACTCAAATAGAACAAGTTGTCTTACAACTTTAGGCTCGGCACGCCATACGCCATATGCCATGGCATAGACACTGTGGGCTGAAGGACCTATTTTTATGGTGTACAACTCTACGACTCTGAGCAAGTCTAATTTGCCTGCACATGGCCCATGTCCCTGTAAACCTTTTTTTTTTTAATCTACGTACGTGTTTTCAACAAATCACCTTCAGTAATCCCTGTGGGAGTGTGGTCCACATTCTCATCATTCTTTGGGTAACAGTATTTTTCTAAAGTCTTCCTTGGATTGCTTGATCCTTTTGTTTCACAATTTTAAAGACATTCAAGAGATTATACCGCAGCCTTATTTTCTGGAGAGGATAGATTGCCAATTTATTAGCCAAGTATGTTTTGCAACATACGAGGAATTTGTGTGCTACCTCACATTAGAGCCTTATTGATAGTGAGTAGCTGCCCAGGACATGATAGGCACCATAGAAATGAAGCTAGAAATAACAGTTTAAAGCTTTACTGCGACTGTGCTATTATCAATAAAATAATTAAATGCAAAGTTGTCAGGTATCAGGGGTATAGATAATTGATTTTTTTCAATTCCCAATATGACGGCTTTAATTATCGCTTGTCACTTCAGTATTCCATTCCTATTACTAAGAAAGTAATAAGTTCATAATTGGGTTAAACTTGTTGCTTGCACCCTTATCTGTGATGTAGAACAATCAACCCGCGGTGTATGTCTCGTTACAGATGTTTTCATGATGTTGACATGTTATCAAAAAAAAAGTTATATATATTTGGTTCATTTTTCATTGTGGTAGAATTTAAAAAATCTCACAGAACAGAGGATATAATCATACTAACCCTTGATCAATATTCACCAACAAGCAAATGATTTGCTCATCATCATTTCTGGGAGCCTGCCTATTATAATTCCAATGTTACAAACGTGCTTAAAGAGATATATATCAATGACTTGGGCATAGATATAGATGGGTTGGTCAGTAGGCTTGTAAATGGCACCGCGACTGCTGGCGTCACGGACTGTGAAGAAGGGTGTTAAAGTATGTGGGATATAGATCAGCAAGAGAAATAGGCAGAAAAATGGCAGATAGAGTTTAATCCAAACAAGTGTGAGGGGTTTTACCTGGGGAGGATGAATGTAAAGGGAAAATATACAGTTAATGCAGGACTCATCACTATAAAATGGTAAGGAAGGCATAGAAGAGTACAGCACAGGAACGGGATCTTCTGCCCACAATGTTTGTATTGAACATGACACCAAGTTAAACTGATCTAATCTACCTGTACGTGATCCATATCCTCTATTCCCTGCACTTCCAAGTTCCTAACTAAAAACCTCAAATGCTACAATCATATATGCCTATCTAAAAGCCTCTTAAATGCTACAATTGTAGCTGCGTTCCAGTCCTCACTACTCTGTGTAAAATAAAACTTGCCCTATTTAAGCTTTCCTCCTCTCATCTCATAGCTATGGCCTCCAGTGATGGACTTTTCCACTCTGGGAAAAATGTTGAGAGG
This sequence comes from Okamejei kenojei, assembly GCA_035221665.1. Lineage (NCBI taxonomy): Eukaryota > Metazoa > Chordata > Chondrichthyes > Rajiformes > Rajidae > Okamejei > Okamejei kenojei. The sequence goes on along the minus strand of CM069159.1, from coordinate 26,139,223 downwards.
GCTGATCTACCTTTCCCTCTCAACTCCATTCTCCTGCCTTCTCCCCAAAACCCTTGACACCCTTACTAATCAAATATAAATCAATATCTGCCTTAAAAATACTCTAAGACTTAGCCTCCACAGCCATCTGTGGCAAAGAATTCAACAGATTCCCCACCCTCCCATGAAATAAATTCGTCCTTATCTTCTTTCCAAAGGTACATCCTTATATTCTGATGCTATGCCTTTTGGTTCTAGACTCGCCGGCGGAAACTTCCTCTCTACACCCACTCGATCCAGGCTTTCACTATGCCGTAAGTATCAATGAGGTCGCCCTCATCCTTCTAAACGTCAGCGAGTATACTCTGACTGGTGAAGGCCAATGCACCATAACCTTCTCGTCCCTCCTATCCACCTGTGATACCATTTTCAGAAAACTATGCACCTGTACTCCTAGGTCCGTCTGTTTCACAGACTTCCCCAGGGGCCTACCATTCACCTCACACTTTTCTGCATTAAACGTAATTAGCCTTTCCCAGCTGATGAAGAGCCTACTGTCATTTTGATAACCATGTTCACTATGTGTGATATGGTTTCATCTGCATACTTACTAATCATGCCTTGTGCATTCTTATCCAAATCATTGATGTAAACCACAAGCAGAAATGTTCCCAGCACCGATTGCCCAAAACACACCACTCATCACAGGTCTCTAGTCTGAAAAACATATTTCCACCATCACCCTCTGCTTCCTTCCATGAAGCCAATTATGTATCCAGTTTGCTACCTCTCCCTGGATCCCAAGCCATCTCAGGTGTTCTGCCACTCTCCTATACACTGAAACATCACCTCTGATAATTTGGCCAACCATATTGGTGTAATTGGTGAATTTATCACAGGCATTGGAGCTGTGAGCTGGCCACACAGTCATGGGTGTAAATAGGGTAAATTGGGCAAGATTTGAAAAAACATCATTTTATGGGCAAGTGTAACCACATATTACAATGGGCATTGCAGCCTCCTTAAATCGTGCTGACGATGGCTAAGTTGTCTTTTATTATGAAATTAGACACAAAGAGCTGGTGTAACTCAGCAGTCAGTAACTTAGGAAAATATCTGGTGGGTTCACATAATTGCAACATCTTTATTCTGTCAGGTTCAGGTGTAAGTTGCCCTATTGCACTGTGAATAAGATGAGGAGGCATAGCTTAGTTCATATAATAAAATCTGAAGAGTCTGAAGAAGGGTTTCGACCCGAAACGTCACCTATTCCTTTTCTCCAGGGATGCTGAGTTACTGACCTGTTACATTCTATTTGTCTTTTACCCAGTATTTCTTGATCATTATTAATAAAGAGGGCAGATACAAAATGTTGGAGTAACTCAGCAGGACGGGCAGCATTTCTGGAGGAAAGGAATGGGTGAGGTTTCGGGCCGAGACCCTTCCAGATCCAAAATGTCACCCAATCCTTCTTTCCAGAGATGCTGCCTGCCTCGCTGAGTTACTCCAGCATTTTGTGCCTATCTTCGGTTGTGTCTATCTTCAGCAGTTCCTTCCTACACACTTAATAAAGAGGCTATCTGGTAATTTAAATCGTAGTCTGTGATGCTTTTTGAAGTACTTTTTCGATGTCACAAATACAGCTAATCTTCATTGGCAAAAAAGCAGCTGGTCCTGTGTCCATGGGACGTTTTCCATAAATCCTAGTCTTTCTTTATTTTCTTAATACATTCTTATTACATTTACCTTCATTGCTTTGAGCTTAAATATTACATTTGTCTTTCATGTGCCATAAAAAATATTAGATTTTTTCATATATCATTCCGATATGGAGTATTTCATTAAATAGAATCTTTTTAATTATTTCTCCGTCTTCACTGACACCAAAATCAACCACCTTTCAGACATGAGTCTACCATATTCTGGGATTAAAGATGCAACAGAAATTTGCGCATCCCTCTAAATTGCGCAGAATTTTGTGATAATTTTAATAGGACTGCTCATCATATTTGTTGCAGTGAATTAATAAAGAACAAATGTCCCAACGGCATTTGTGTAGGAAGGAGCTGCAGATGTTGGTTTAAATTGAAGATAGACACAAAATGCTGGAGTAACTCAGCGGGACAGGCAGCATCTCTGGAGAGAAGGCATGGGTGACACTTCGGGTCGAGACCCAACTGCATTTGATTATGATGGGCCCTTTGGATTTGGATTGCGTTCTATGTGAATTAGTTCAATTACAAACAAAAATGGCCTTGATCAGTCACATCTCTAAGATTACTGCTATGAGCATTATAGATTTCAACTAGCAGTGTTTGCAACTACCTTTTGACTGTTGAACACCTTCAAGGCCATAGTTTAAGAGACGTGATTAACTAATTTTCCCTCCAACCATTTGGAATGGTTAAGCAGTCTTCAACAATCGTTTCTTACTGTAATCACTCTAATCTAGCAAGTTAGTTATTCTTTGATGCAATTTAACTTCTTTCTTCTAAATTTGGGAACATACCTGCCAGAATGTAAAACCTGCAAACATAGTTTGAAGCTTCCACAAAATACTTTTTTTGTGAATGCAGTCGGGCATAAACAACGCCTCACCTACTGCAGTCATGCCCAGACAGTAGGGGGAAGCAGAGATGCATAGAATGACTGACTCAAAGGCAAAATCTTAACCTTTACTAATAGCTGGCTGTAGATGGTGCCAGCAGCTCTCTGCTGCTGTGGACAGATTTATCCTGGACTGATTTACAAAAAATAGGCACATGCCTCCTGTACAACAGTAATCTGTGCATAAAAGTCTGGATATTTATGACGTGCACAGAAATATTCTCATTGTCCAAACTGTTTATATGATAATAGTAAAGATTAAACCATCTTGGATATGCAGGGAATGGAGGGATGTGGACTATGTGCAGGCAGATAAGGGTCCTGGCATCAAGTTTGGCACAAACATTGTGGGTGACAGATTTGTGTTCTATGTCTTAATACATTCATATGCATATATTTTTCTATCATGTATAAACCATTAATTTAGCTAATTTTTGTTTTGTCTGCATGAGAGAGTGTTAACTATTAGGAAAAGTTGGATAAACTCAGATGAGACAGCAGCACTACCTGCTGCATCACTGTGCCACCCTTCACTGCCTACATTTTCCAAATGATGTGTCCTATTCATACTATAACAATTCAATAGCAAATAAAACAATAACAAATGTGTTCTCATCTGCACTAAAAATACAGTCATGCCCAGACTGGAAATCAGGGATAGTATCAAAGAAAAAGATGAAGCGTACAAATTAGCCAGAAAAAGCAGCCTACCAGAGGACTGGGAGAAATTCAGAGACCAACAGAGGAGGACAAAGGGCTTAATTAGGAAAGGGAAAATGGAGTATGAAAGAAAACTGGCAGGAAACATAAAAACTGACTGCAAAAGTTTTTATCGATATGTGAAGCGCAAAAGATTAGTTAAAACAAATGTAGGTCCCTTGCAGTCAGAAACGGGTGAATTGATCATGGGGAACAAGAACATGGCAGACGAATTGAATAACTACTTTGGTCTGTCTTCACTAAGGAAGACATAAATAATTTGCCGGAAGTAGCAGGGGATCGCGGGTCAAATGAGATGGAGGAAATGAGTGAAATCCAGGTTAGCCGGAAAGTGGTGTTAGGTAAATTGAATGGATTGAAGGCCGATAAATCCCCAGGGCCAGATAGGCTGCATCCCAGGGTACTTAAGGAAGTAGCCGCAGAAATAGCAGATGCCTTAGTGATAATTTTTCAAAACTCTTTAGATTCTGGAGTAGTTCCTGAGGATTGGAGGGTAGCTAATGTAACCCCACTTTTTAAAAGGGAGGGAGAGAGAAAACGGGGAATTACAGCCAGTTAGTCTAACATCGGTAGTGGGGAAACTGCTAGAGTCAATTATTAAAGATGGGATAGCAGCGCATTTGGAAAATGGTGAAATCATTGGACAAAGTCAGCATGGATTTACGAAGGGTAAATCATGTCTGACGAATCTTATTGAATTTTTTGAGGATGTAACTAGTAGAGTGGATAAGGGAGAAGCATGGATGTGTTATATCTGGACTTTCAGAAGGCTTCGACAAGGTCCCACACAAGAGATTGGTATACAAACTTAAAGCACACGGTATTGGTGGTTCAGTATTGATGTGGATAGAGAAACTGGCTGGCAGACAGGAAGCAAAGAGTAGGAGTGAATGGGTCCTTTTCAGGATGGCAGACAGTGACTAGTGGGGTGCCGCAAGGCTCAGTGCTGGGACCCCAGCTATTTACAATATACATTAATGATTTAGACGAGGGAATTAAATGCAACATCTCGAAGTTTGCGGATGACACGAAGCTGGGGGGCAGTGTTAGCTGTGAGGAGGATGCTAGGAGGCTGCAAGATGACTTGGATAGACTGGGTGAGTGGGGCAAATGCATGGCAGATGCAGTATAATGTGGATAAATGTGAGATTATCCACTTTGGTGGCAAAAACAGCAAGGTAGACTATTATTTGAATGGTGACCGATTAGGAAAAGGGGAGATGCAGCGAGACCTGGGTGTCATGGTACACCAGTCATTGAAAGTAGGCATGCAGGTGCAGCAGGCTGTGAAGAAAGCGAATGGCATGTTTAGGCATTCATAGCAAAAGGATTTGAGTACAAGAGCAGGGAGGTTCTACTGCAGTTGTATAGGGTCTTGGTGAGGCCACACCTGGAGTATTGCGTACAGTTTTGGTCTCCTAATCTGAGGAAAGACATTATTGACATAGAGGGAGTACAGAGAAGGTTCACCAGACTGATTCCTGGGATGGCACGACTTCCATATGAAGAAAGACTGGATAGACTTGGCTTGTACTCGCTGGAATTTAGAAGATTGAGGGTTGATTTCATAGAGACTTACAAATTTCTTAAGGGGTTGGACAGGCTAGATGCAGGAAGATTGTTCCCGATGTTGGGGAAGTCCAGGACAAGGGGTCACAGTTTAAGGATTAGGGGGGAGTCTTTTAGGACCGAGATGAGAAAATTGTTTTTCACACAGAGAGTGGTGAATCTGTGGAATTCTCTGCCACAGAAGGTAGTTGAGGCCAGTTTGTTGGCCATATTTAAGAGGGAGTTGGATGTGGCCCTTGTGGCTGAAGGGATCAGAGGGTATGGAGAGAAGGCAGGTACAGGATATTGAGTTGGATGATCAGCCATGATCATATTGAATGGCGGTGCAGGCTCGAAGGGCCGAATGGCCTGCTCCTGCACCTAATTTCTATGTCTATGTCTATGTTACAGCAAAAGAGTTCAGCTGGTGCAGTACATGTTATTTAACTTCTGAGTCAGGAGTGGTTAATTGTCATATGTACCGGCAATGTAATAGTGAGATTCTTATTTGCAGCAACATAACAGGTCTGTAAACACAGTACACACAGATACCATAATAAACAACTATTCAATACATTTATAACCTAATACACATTAAAAGAAGACCAAAGCCTTTGGTGCAACCAAAGTCATTTCATAGTTTCTAGTTGAGGTCATTGTTGTATTGTTTTCAAGAGCCTGTTAGTTGTTTGGAACAAAACTATTCTTAAGCATGGTCACCATTTTCAGACTCCTGGAACTTCTTCCCTATAGTAGGAGTGAGATGAGAGCGTGGCCAAGAAGGTATGGGTCTTTGATGAGATGAAGAAGTGTCTTGACCCAAAACGTCACACATTCCTTGTATCCAGAGATGCTGCCTGTCCTGCTGAGTTGCTCCAGCATTTTGTGTCTATCTCGGGTCTTTGATAATGCTGGCTGCATTTTTGAGTCAGCGCCTTCTACAGATCCCTTTGATGATGGGGAGGTCAGTACCAGTACCCTTGATGGACTAGGTAGTGCCTATCACTGTTCGTAATCTTCGTTTCTGGGCGTTTGAGTTGCTGAAACAGGCCATGATAGTATTTTTATGAGGTGGTTGAAATTTTTTCCAAGTTAATGGATGTGGTTAAATTCTACACAGTCAGCTACTGCTAAATACTTCAGAGGTGTGAAAGCTACCACATCAAGCGGCACCTCAGTGAGACATGCCTGGGTGTGATTTTAATTCTCTTCCTGACAGAGCAGTAAGAACTCAGTGACTAATCCTGATTAGCTGCCGCTGAAAATAGATAAGCAGTTTAATGATTCTGGCTGCTTTGCTGTTCGTGTTTGTTCTATGGTTCTATGGTTTGTTTGTTGTTCCTGTACCATGGGTCGATTAGAAGGTTTCATAAATGATCTCTTACTTCGAGTCGTACAGCACTGAAACAGGCCATTCAGCCCAACTTTTCCATACCATTATAAAATACTGACAATATCCATGCCAATACCACCCTCCTGGTTTATAGAGGGCAGCTGTGTTTAGCGGAGAAAAGGGCACATAAGCCTTATTTCTTTATTTTGGCATTTTTTTAAGGATCTAAGCATCAGATTTAGTTTTTTTTAGGATTAAGTTTAGAGATACAGCATGGAAACTGGCCCTTTGGCCCATTGGGACCACACCGACCAGCAATCATCAATTCACTAGTTCCCTCTTACACATTAGGGACAATTTACAGAAGCCAATTAACCTACAAACCTGCACGTCTTTGGAATGAGGGAGGAAACCGGAGCACCAGCAGAAAACCCACACGGGCGCAGAGACCGTACAAACTCCTTGCAGACGGCACCCGTAGTCAGAATCAAACCCAGGCCTCTGGAGGCTGCAAGGCAGCAACTCTACCACTGCACCACTGTGCTGGCCAAATGGCATTTTTGGCCATCTCTAACTATGCATAATTTAATTGAGACACATGAGATTTTCTTTTGCTCAAGATTCCAACATCTGCAAACTGCAACATCAGTCAGGACCCTTCTTCAGATTTATTTAAATTGAGTTGTGTAAGAATCAGCCAGATGGGGTGGGTCACATATAAGCCAGACTGGGTAAGGATTGCAGATTTCCTTTGCCAAAAGACAGTGGTGAAGCAGATGGAACCACAAGCGTCTGCTTTCTGAAGAAAGATAGTGTCCTAAAACATTATTTATCCATTCCCTCCCAGGTTAGTAAGCTCCCAGTTCATATTAGTTTCTAGTTAATGTTGACCCACTCCTCTGTCCAAGTTCAAATGTTGGCAAGCCTCTTGCAGCATGAAGGCATGGATTTCCTGTTTGTCAATGTCAGTTCAGTTTAGTTTCTAATTTATTTTCGTGTTGTGTTTCATTGAATGTCGTGTTTAGTTTAGTTAGGTTTAGTTGCATGGAAAAGGCCCTACGGCCTACTGAGCCATGCTGATCATCGATCATCCATTGACACTAGTTCTACATTATCCTACTTTCTCATTCACACATCGTTGGGATGTGGGAGGAAACCAGAGTACCTCGGGTCACAGCGAGAACATGCGAACTCTGGACAGGCAGCACCCAAGGTCAGGATTAAACCTGGGTCTCTGGTATTGTGATGCAGTAACTCTACCAGCCGCTCCACTGTGTCGAGTTCTTAGGATGCAGTCCTTGCATTGAATCATATAGCAATTGACCGAAAGCTGGCTGAATTCATTCAGAAAAAGATTCTTATAATCACTTCTGATTTGTTCTGCCCTTTAAGCCTCCCAGTCTTCCACCTTTTTCTTCTCTCAGCAGCTGCAAAGGAGTGACCAGGGGTGATGGTTTCATTATTAGCAAAAATGCAAGATGCAGCAGGTGACCATTTCTGAAGTGCTCTGGCCAGTTCAGCCACCAAAATCTCCACCTGAAGACCTCTGTTCAGCTTTATAAATATGTTCACAGCTACACTCACGGGGGCAAGTAGCCTGTCTCCGCGACTTTCCCAGTGGTCTTCTGCCTCACATTATAATCAGCATCTGGAAGGACCTCACAGGAGTGAGGACCACAGAACTGAAGCACCGTCCACATCCCCTGGAGCTGCTGTTGATATACTATGGTGACTGAAATGGAGCTCGGACAGTGAACTGTCGGAGAGTGAAGGTTTTTTGTGATTTTCACATAGAGTTGACCATTGTGATCGTTCCTGATTGTCATATGTTATTGGTACATTCAGGGAGTGCTACTCCTTCTTTCTTTGCAAGTGGAGCCTGCAACGCCACATCTGAACAGCCACATCACTTCCTAAAGGCTGTAGGATGTCCACGCTCTGGACAAATCCAGGTTGCCAGAGCAGATACTGAAACAATGTTCAAAGCGGATTGACATCGCACGTATGAAAATGCTTGTGTGACACACAAGAACTGCGAATGCTGGAATCTTGAGCAAAACACAAAGTGCCGGAGGGAACGCACCAAGAAATGTCCCGACCCTAAACGCTGTCTGTCCCTTTCCCCCACAGATCTTGCCTGACCTTCTGAGTTCCTCCTGCACTTTGAGTTTTTCTTGTGGGATACATGCTATTGCATAATTGAACGTGGTAAGTATTACGAGCTGCACAATAATGTTTTGATCACAATTTAATTCAAAGTTGTGCACCACGTTTGACTGATTCTGTCAGTAGTATTAATGGTAAACAGCATATTGTCTGATTTTGGCTCTCTGCTCCGTAAATGGAATTGAGTGACTCCTGTTCCTTAGGGTGAAAACTATCCTTTAGGATGTTAAACTGTTGAGGACTTAAAAATGAGGAGAAATGAGCAGTAGGAAGGAATCGATGAGATTGGTTGGGGAGCGCGTGTTAATTTGATGATTCAAATGGCCTCTTTCAATGCTGAAGCGGAAAATGAGGAAAGGGATGATGAAGATGTTTGGAGCGTAGTTTGTGGTGTATACATCATTTAATGCGAAGAGGATGAAAATATCGGGACCTAAGAAGGAATATGAGTGGACAACAATTTTAAGCTTTGTTTTCTCTTCCTATAGATGCTGCCTGACCGCTGAGTATTTCCATCATTTTCCGTTTTTGTTTTGATTATGCTTTATGTAATTCATAAGGCTAATTCTACACAATAGTCTACCATGATTTCAAAGCACCCAAGCACAACTGAAATTGTACACGCGGTCATTTGTATTAATTCACTCCAGTCCATCTCCAAATGGGTCTTTTTCAGCAAAGTATTTTTATTGCTGATGTTATCGTACAATAACAGTGCATTAACACTTTACAACTTGTTGCAGAAGAAATATTTATAAGCACAAGTCAGAATTGCAGCAGGAGAGAATTTGCAGGCGAATATGTAAAGAACTTTGGAAAGAAATACGTGAAGCCACAGTGAAGGGTACAGTTGTGTGGTAATATGAAGCATTTGTATTGTAAAGAAGTTACACAATGGCCCGTGAATTCCCTGGCACCTGTACAGTAGAGCCCTCCCCACATCTGCCTGTCACTTTTTAACCTCAAACTCCATCCTAGAATTGCAGCTACAAGAACATCTGCTTCATCCAAGGTAGACACAAAATGCTGGAGTAACTCAGCGGGACAGGCAGCATCTCTGGAGAGAAGGAATGGGTGACATTTCGGATCGAGACCCTTCTTCAGACTAATATCGGGAGTGGGCGGGACAGTTGTAGAATGTAATCGGAGACAGTAAGACAGGTGGGAGAACTGGGAAGGGGGAGGTGATAGATAGAGACGGAAAGCAAGGGCCATTTGAAGTTAGAGAAGTCAATGTTCATACAGCTGGGGTGTAAGCTGCCCAAGCGAAATATGAGGTGCTGTTCCTCCAATTAGCGCTGGGCCTCACCCTGACAATGGAGGAGGCCCAGGACAGAAACGCCAGATTGAGAATAGGAGGGGGAGTTAAAGTGCTGAGCAACCGGGAGATCAGGTAGGTTAAGGCAGACTGAGCGGAGGTGTTCAGCGAAATAATCGCCGAGCCTGCGCTTGGTCTCGCCGATGTAAAGGAGTAGTCACCTGGAACAGCGGATACAGTAGATGAGGTTGGAGAATGTTCAAATGATCCTCTACCTCACCTGGAAAGACTGTCGGGGCCTTTGGATAGAGTCGGGGGGGGGGGGAGGGGGGGAGGGTAAAGGGACAGATGTTGCATCTCCTGTGGTTGCAGGGGAAAATACCAGGTGGGGGGGGGTACGAGTTGACCCTGGAGTTCGGAGGAACGATTTCTGCAGAAAGGGGTGGAGATGGGAAGATGTGGCTAGTAGTGGGATCCCGTTGGAGGTGACAAAAGTGCTGTATGCAACAGCTGATGGGGGTAGAAATTGAGGACAAGGGTGACTCTGTCCTTGTTGCAAATGGGGGGAGGGGGAACAAGAGTGGAGCTGTGGGATATCGAGGAGACCCTAATGAGAACCTCACCGATAATGGAAAAGGGGAACCCCCGTTTCCTAAAGAATGAGGAAATCTCAGATGATATATTAAGGAAAACCTCATCCTGGGTGCAGATGCGGCATAGACGGAGGGATTGGGAGTAGGGGATAGAGTCTTTACAGGAAGCAGGGTGGGAAGAAGTGTAGTCTAGATACTTGCTTCAACCAGGTGGTCATAAAACCCTGCATTGGCTCATTAGTGCCCATCCTGGACCACCAGTCCGAATATCACATCAGCCCCCTCTGAGAGCCTTTGAGGAGAACAAGACAAATCTCTGAGCTCAGACCAAACCTTGCTTAAAATAAGGGTAGACAAAAGATCCACCAGTGCTCCACTCCACAGCAATAGAACATGAGGGATGTCCAAATCAATAAATTCTTTATTCCCCATCTTTCTACCCCATTCCTTTACCCCATGCGGAAAATCGACTTTACTATCCTTTCAAGGAAGCTCACATACTTTGAAGCTCTTACGTAATATATTCCCCAGTTTTCATTTGTTCACAGGATGTGTTCATCTGTGCCAGTCATATAGATTAATCTGTAATTGGGGGTTTGCAACAATGTGGTGAGAGCCAGATTGAAGGGGAATGGTGATTTCTTTATCCTGAAGAACCTTGGTGATCTAGATTGGTTTATATGAAAATTCCAAATCACGATTACTGTTGCTCAAACTAGCTTTTCTAAATTAAAATCCAGTTAGACCCAATTGCTTGAATTTAAACTGCCCTGCTACATGGTAGGATTCAAGCCCATGTCCTTGGATCAATAGCCCAGAATTCTGGCTGCTGCTCCAATGGTATCAACCCCTTGTTCATTATGAACCAAGAAAACTGTCAAATAAAGATAGAGCTTAATGCTTGATGAAATCAACTCTTGAAAGCTATAATAAATTGTATACAGTACCTCCCTGTGGGAAGGGACTATGTAGGGACCACTCAGGGAAGAAAATTTGAAATGTAAGACATCAGCGACTGAACGACTTCTGATCTGTAAATTTGTTGGCCATTTGGCCTGGCAATTTTTCAAACACTTCAATCTGTCTCTGCAATTGAACCTCCTGAAGGAAATTTCGTGTCAAATGAATGTTCCTCACAAACACTCAAGATAACTACTCAACAGAATTACTGATTTTTAAATTCTGGACCATTCCCTTCCACAGGTGGTAGTTTTGAAAAAATATATCTGTTCTGCAACATAGAAACATGAAATATTTGATTAGCTTCATTTAGTGTATTTTTCCGATCCATTTCATTCCAATATAATAATGTCACATTAGTTACTTTTGCCTCAATAGGCTTTAAGCATTTTTATACCTTGAGTTCAAAATGGCATTTTCGTTGCTCTTCTACAATCCTGTGATTTCCAGTATAATTATGTTCCTGTTCTTTGGCACAGGAATGATTTATATTATCCCAGTATAGATTGATTGTGGACAGGCAATTTGTTTCTAGTTCTTTAGCCTGCTGTATAGCCTTTGCACTGCCTGGTGGCATCTGGACCTCGAATGTCATGTCAAATTTTTTATAGTCAACTCGGAACGCACCTTTCTCCAAGGAGATGCAAGACTCAAAGCGGTGACCCCAAAGAATCTCATCTTCTTTGTAAGATGTCCTAGCTTGGCAGGTCATTCCTGTAAGGAAACACAAAGTAAAGAGCCATCCCTCCATTCACACCATTGCAGATGTCCCCCCTGATCATGCTCCATCATTCAATGTCCTGGTGCATCATCTACCGAAGATCCATTTAATTATTCACACATATTATGTTAAATTCTAATGGGCTTGGCTACTAATAATGCAATAGGGACACAGTACAAAAACTAAAGACACACTGTTTTAAGTATTTAAGACTTTGGTGATTTTGTATCTTGAGTAATGGATGCAATTATAGCCAGTTTACCTAAATAATGACCTACTGGCCTTTGGGGCAATGCATTGGTTTCTATGGTGTGACAAACACTAACGTAAAGATACATTGAGTAGACGTAGTCTCTAATTTCCAGAGGAATGAGAAGTGATCATATCGAATTAAATAAAAATTCTTAAAACACTTAACATAGTAAATAGTGTGAATGACTTTTTACTAGCTTGAAAGTTTAGACAAAACGGGTCATCATTTCAAGATGAGGTGTTGGCTATTTGGGTACAAAAATGAAGAGAATTTATTTCACTCAGAATGTTGTGAGTCCTTGGAATTTTATATCCCAAAAGTCTGGAAATGGTCTGTGGATGATTAGATTCGATATTGAGATTGATAGATTATTGGGCACTCGGGGCTTTTGGAGATCTCTCTGAACTTTTTAAACTCCAAACAATAAATGGTGGGTTTTCTTAATGTATTAGCACACCACATTACAGGAATCAATCTAGTTGCATCTCCCTTACCCTAGTCCTTCCTTGTCTAAAACTACACACAGTACACCAATCTATCCCACAGTCCAGACCCTGCACCATTAACTTCATCTACACTCCATGCTTCTTCGGGAAAGCAGCCAACATAAAACGAGACCTTTCCCATCCAGGTTTTCTCCCCACTCCTATTGGGAAGAATATACAGGTTGAAAGCCAGCAATGCAAGATTCAGAAACAACTTTCCATCTGTTATCAGGCTTGTGAGCAGTCATTCCGTAGTTAGAGTACAATTCAATTCTCCTCTACCTTATTGCAGACATTGGATTTAGTCTCTGGAACTCTTGTGCTGTGTATCTTTCCCTTTGCTCCACCTATTGTACTTGAGTCTGCCTTTATTGCTTTACACATGACAATAATAAGCCTGAACCTCAACCTACCCAGGCCAAAATAATTACAATAAAAGGAGTATTTCCTTACTCTATTTTTGACTTAACAATTGTTCATCTCCACCCTCTCAAACCACAGGAGGTAAGTTTTGCTAAGACAATTATATAAAATGGGCAATGCAGGATTAGACTCCTGAGAGTATCAAACAGTAAAACAATCAGGGGATTTGGGAAGAGGGCAGGCAAGTGGTTGAGGCAGAAGATCAATTCTGACCTTACTCGATGCTAAAATGGGCTCAAAGTGACTTAGAAGGTCAGTTTTTTTTCTCAAATGTACTTACGACCTATTCCCCTTGCAAGATAAATTCCAAAAATGTATGCTCAAATACGCACCATGCTGTGCGACACATTGTATATGAAGCAGTCACGAGGGTGAGCGTAACTAACCTGTAGATTCAACTATGCCTTCCAGGATCACAATGATTTCAAACTGTTCTCTCTTCAAGGAGTCTGCAGACATTTCCCAGAAAGGACTGCTGTCATTTATATCATGGGTTATGGTCTGTGGTTCCACCAGGAAGAGTCGGTCTTTCCCAGTGTCGTAGCCAAGATTAATTTCTGTCTGCTCCAGAGGTATGAATTCACCTTCTTTTGTTTGCCTGGATTTGATTAGCTTGGCTCTTAGCTTTGCGTCAACCATGTGGCTGTCCCGTAAGTCACCAACCCTGAACATCAGGCAAAAGCACTCATCTCTGGGTGATACCACAGCATACTTGCTGAATTTCAGAGTCTCGGCTCGCTTCTTGGGCCGTGAGATCTTCACAAACACACAGCCCACCATCATGGCGTCGATCATGGAGCCAACGATGCACTGAGCTATGAGTAAAATGACCCCTTCTGCGCAATTTGAAGTCACCATGCGAGAGCCATAACCAATTGTCCTTTGACTTTCAATAGAGAGCAGGAAGGCAGAGACAAAGCCATCCACGTTATTGAAGCAAGGTTTCCAATTCACTTCCCCCACATGATTGATGTCATTTCTAAAGTAAGCGACTAAGAAGTAAAGAGTTCCAAAGGTTATCCAGGTCACAAGGTAACACATTGAGAAGACTACGAGGAACCAGCGATACTTCAGGTCCACTATTGTAGTGAAAAAGTCCAACAGGAATCTCTGCTTTTCTTGAATGTAACCAAGATTCACTTGGCATTTGCCATCTTTCATTACGTACCGTTGTCGCTTCTGTTGATTTGAAATATTGAAGAGTTGCCTGGTGTCATCTATCAGTTTACAACGCTGGTTTGGTGATGTGGGAACAGTTGAGAAATTTCTTGTTGAAGGTCGAAAATTGCGGTTATGATTTGGGAGGTTGGGTAGACTGCCGGCATGTGGTAGGAACCACTTGGAGTTGGTATCTGGCACCGTTTTCTCTCTGGGTAATATTCGATGACGTTTGTAACGTTCATCCACATCGCTGGGTGCACGCAACCTGGGCTTTACCGCTGGGTTGGGTGCAGGTGACTGCCAGTTCATATCTGGACTGGAAATATGGAGGAGAGCTGAAGCACTGTTGGTTGCATGGGCTTCACAGTCGTTGTAGTCTAAGTTTGAAATGTTGCTCATTCTCCCTGAAGCTGCTGAATTCCTACATTGTGGAGATTGTGCCGTTTCTTCTATCGCTGGTATCAACTTGGTTTCTGACTGCATGAGAGAAATTATTGAAATATTTGTAGTTTGCCTTAAAAATTGTTCCCCACTCCTAACTAACAAAAAAAAAATTAGAGGTAAATTTGACCTGAAATACTGGTGGAAATTGACCAATATATGACCCATTACTTATGATAATCACCTTAGTTCTACCAACTTCAGCCTGACCATCAAGCATGGATCTTTCCAGAGGGAGAGACTGCCAACCCATTAATTTTACTAACTAGAACTTCCGACACCACGTTCATCCCATATTCACTCTTTGCGATATGAAAAATACTTATTAATCAACAGGTGTGGATTTCATAAAACATTAGCAGGCAACATTAAAGTTGTTTCCTGATAGCAAATTTTCAGGAACTTTCTGACACTGCTGTAACAATAGTCAGTTACATGTAACTATCGCTGGAGGGAGGATGGGATCAAAAAAACAATTAATGCCCATACATAGATGCAGCAGGTATGTTTGCTGATCCCACATAGTTCTGTCTGAATCTTGCTCGCAAATAGAAAAGCCATTGAATTAACATGGAACTATATGGAGCAGTTAGTAGAATCACACAAAATACAGCATGTACACAGGCCCTTCTGCCCACTTGGTCCAGTCTGACCATCAAGCACCAGTTTACACAAATCCTATTTAATTCTCTCCTCATTCCTGTCACATCGCCCAAAGTTCCACCACTCACCTATGTGTCGAGGGCAATTTGCAATGGCCAGTTAACTTTAATGGTCAATCACCCATGATATAGTTCTCCCATTGACCAATCTACTGTTGATTCTAATATTTTATGTCAGTTCAAATGCTGTGTAATAACTGTAACCTGTAAATTCATTTTGGGGGTGATTGAGGATGCTGAAGGTAAAGCAAAATGGGCAACTATAAATCAGTAGCTCTCTTTATGAGCTCAGAAGCTCCTCTTTCATGTCATCTTTGAGAGCAGTGTAGTACAGGATTATACAGGATTACACTGAATTGATTGACACAAAATTGTGTATTTGTCCCAATATGTTTGTGCTGCCATTTCTTCTCTACACATATCTCCATTTCTATCCAATTTTATCAGCATAAGAAAATAAAGAACACAAAGTTCTGGATTTAACTCAGCGAGTCAGGTAACACATAGAGGACATGGACAAGCGGGAAAGTGTCCCAACCTGAAACATCGGCAATCCATTCCCATCACAGATGCTGCATGACCCGCTAAGTTAGTCCAGAACTTTGTGTCCTTTATTTCTAAAGCACCATCTGCAGTTCCCCATGTCTCCACTTTATCAGCATAAGCCTCTATTCTATTCTCCACAAATACTTCTCTTTCCTTTCCATGAATATATCTGTGTTATTCACTTTAACCACCCGCTGTGATAGTGAATTTTTCATTTGTTGAAGTTGACTCTTTGGATAGAGCTTTCTTCTGAATTCTGAACTGTCTCCTAACCTTGGCCACTGGTAATAGCCCTTCTGCTCAAGTGGAAAAGTTTCCTTATATCCTTTCTGTCGAAACTTTACATCTTTTAAAGAACCGTACCATGTTTTTTAAAATTTGGTAAACATAATTTGCAAATTCTCATGACACCACCATTGATTCTCGGGCTATGCATTTTTGATTTACAAAGCTATGTTTCACAACAGCAAATAGTCCACTGCTCTGCCTATACAAACACACAGTGTCAAAATACTCTTAATACATCTCACCCAACCTTTGGGATTTCTGAAATTTCACTTTATGTAAAAGTTTCACTTTACCAGGATTGTATCCATTCTATAAATCAAGCAAAGGCTGTTTCATGTCCCCAACTCAGCTGTATTTTTTCAAGAGACCCATCCATATCCTAGTCTGCTGTTGTTTAATAGCAAGTTAGGCAGCCAACCCAATTTGTAGTCCAACAATAAGAAAGTTCATAGGGTGATGGAGGTACTACATTTTGATTATGAGTGTAAGCACACATAAGAACATCAGAAATTGTACTTACTACTGCACTGCCAGTTTTATTGCCACCAATTATAAAACCTAATTTGTGATCCTGGATTAGATCAACCAATTTAGAAATAGTTGAGCATAAGTTTTCTAAACGGATAATAACATCATAAATACATGCATGAATGGTAGTAATCTTATTGACGCTGCTTTGAAGTTAGTGATATTGTTGTTGAATTTCTTCAGCAATTCCACTTTACTGCTCAATCTCCATTCCTTTCAAATATGCCAGTCACATTCTTGCATCATCATTACTCAACAGGCCAACATGGGATAGTAGGAAAAATGTTTTTATATCAAACTACACATCTTAATTGTCAAATTTGTCTATTTGTCAAATAGCCAATCATTTACAATGGAGTTAAAATAATTATCATATGCAGTAGATTATTCAATGGTTAGGACTGTTTCTCATTTAACTGGAACAACTACATGTAGATTTACCAACCATTACTGAAAATGTTCCATATCGACCTGCATCCATCATAAGTCTTGGGAGATATGCCAACATGTGTTTGCCTTTAGGAGTTTGAGCTGGAGGTATGGAGTTTCGACGGTTTCTGTTCTCCTTGAACTTAGTTGGCGTAGAGTTAATGTGTTGATAAGCATAGGCGTCATTGTCTCTGTACAGATCCATGCTGCAGCTCATCGTGGTAGTTTTCATGGTGGATTTTACTGCAATATACAACACATAGTAATGCCTCCCTCACTCGCGATGAATAAAGAGTTCCCCTTGTTATTTTAGAATCAACCTGGTGAAATACTTTGGAGATGATCTCCCCGTTTTAAATGAGTTAAGATAACTTTTTTTTAATGCATGTTTTCTTTTCCTGTATTAAAATGCAAAATAGCGAGGAGAGTGAAAACCTGAAATAAAGAAGACGGAAAAAGGTTGAAATGCGCAGCAGGTCAGGCAGCATCAAAGGAGAGAAAATCAGAGTTAGTGTTTCAGTTTAATGTCAACAGAACAAATGAAAGGTCATTTGACCTGAAGTGCAATATTTGGTTCTATCTTTATAGTATTTTCAGGAATTCACAAAGTTAGACGTGCTAATTCTAGTATCATCGGAAGGTTTGCTGAGTTTTTGGTAGATACAGTTATTTTGTAACTCTGGACCTCTGCACATACCATCTTTGACTGTAATTAATTTAACACATAGTGCCATTCCTTTTTCTACACGAAGAAAATAAATTATCTCAGGAGGTTTGGATATTTTAATATCCACTCAATAAGCTACTTTTAAAATATAATTTCTTTTTGAAGGAAATACTGAGGTATATGATGAAAAACTTGGTACATTTTCAAATTTTAACGTGATCGAGATGCCCATCTTAAACTAGTCCCATGCGTGAATGTTTGACATATTCTTTCCTATCATGTACCTGTTTAAATGTCTTTTAAACGTTGTTATTGAACCTGCCTCAACGACTTTCTCTGGCAGCTCATTCCATATACGTGCCACTCTCTATGTGAAAAAGTTGCCCCCCGGGTACCTATTAAATCTTTCCTATTTCAATTTAAACCTATACCATCAAGTTCTTGATTTCCCATCATGGGAAAAAGACTGTGCATTCACCCTATTTATGCTCCTCATGATTTTATTTCACCTTTATATGATCACCGCTCAGTATCCTGTGCTTCAAGGAACCTAACCTGCCCAACCTTTCCCCATAATCCAGTTTCACGAGTCAACATTCGTATAAAGCTTTCCAGCTTAATAGCATCCTTCCAATAGTAGGGTGACAAAAATGGAACACAATACTCCAAATGCAGCCTCATAAATATTTTCTACAACTGCAACATAACATTACAAATTCTATACTAATTTCACCCACTATCGCACTATACCACCCACCTTTCCCCCTCCTCACCACCCCCTTCCATCTATATCTCTTTGTCTGGCTTTACATTTCACCCCTCTTCTCTCCTCATCTGACATCCTTTTGTCTCCTTTTCATCACAAGCCTTTGTTCACTCATCTGCCTATTGACCCCCCCCCCCCCCCTTTACCCACATTTACCTATCACTTGCCAGGCTTTGTTCCCCCCCACCTCTTTTCCAGCTATGTCCCTCCTTCTACAATTGGCCCGACCCAAAACGTCGCCTGTCCATATCCTGAAGGGATGCTGCCTGAGTGGCTGAGTTACTCCAGCACTTTATAAACTAGCACCTGCAGTTTCTTGTGTCTTCTATCCTCAATGTCCTGATTGGTGAAGGCTAGTGTGCTAACTGCCTTCTTCATCATCTAGAATTTGAAGTTCACCAGTATATCAATTTGTTCAGAAGGCACTGACAAGGAACCCATATTAGAACCTTCTCCGTTAGTGCAATGGTGCTGAGGCATACTAGGATACATAGTTTGTGGAATGACATCCATTCCTAGAAAGCACTGTTAGACCCCAGTAGGATGCTGAGCAACAATAGCAGCAGGGTTTAAAAATTGTATCTGAGCAGACTGCAACCTCCTTGGGTAGAGAAATTCAAAGCTTTTCCATCATCTCACTTACAGTTTTTTCTCTCATCACCGCTCAAGGGACTGGGCCAAGGGGAGAGAGAAAAGATATGAGAGAGGAAGCGATAAACTGATTGGTCAGGTACAACTGGGTCATAAATCTTGGGGAGCACGGTGGTGCAGCGGTATGTTGCTGCCTCACAGCGCCAGAGACACGGGTTTTATCCTGACTACGGGTGCTGTCTATACGGAGTTTGTACGTTCTCCCCATGACTGCATGGGTTTTCTCTGGATGCTCTGGTTTCCTCTCACACTCCAAACGTACAGGTTCGTAAGACAATTAGCTTTTGTAAAGATTGTAAATTGTCCCTCGTGTGTAGAGTAGTGCTAGTGTACGCGGATCGGTGGGCTGAAAGGCCTGTTTCCGCATTGTATCACTAAACTAAACCAAACCAAAATAAATTGCTAACCTGAATAAGGTCCACTACCTGAAGAAGGGTCTCGACCCGAAACGTCACCTATTCCTTCGCTCCATAGATGCTGCCTCACCCGCTGAATTTCTCCAGCATTTTTATCATATTTTGATTTTTCCAGCATCTGCAGTTCCTTCCTAAACACAAGGTTCACTACCCTATTCTTTGACCACAACACCAGATTCTATGCTGCAAAACCACATAATAATTATTTTCACATCAATGGAATCTTGTGTCGTTCTTAGTGCAGAAGCTCTAAATCGCTCCGCATGTCACAAATGCGCCATCAATTGAGTTAATTAGGTGAATCTCCTCTCCCTTCCCTCCGTCATAATTATGTCCCCTTTTGGGAGGATGACCAGAACTGTACGCAATATTCCAATTACGGCATCACCAGGGCTCTCTATCTATTCTTGACCTCAAATCCTCTTGCAGGAAAGCTTGTCAATGACGGAGAGGACAATGCCACAAGGTAAGAGGGTGAGATAATAGGCCAATGAAAGAAAGATGTGTTGAGAGGATATAAAAATGAAAATAGCTGAAATTTCAGATTCATTTCTGATTAATTACACCTGCTCTATTTTGCTTTTGAATTTTATGTTGATGAACAATATTTAATGAAAATAATAATAATAGTTAATGAAATTATCCATAGAACAGTATAACCCAGGAACAATGTTTGTGCCTAACATGGTGCCTAGCTGAACTAATCACACATGCCTGCAAGTGATCTATATCCCCCCTCATTCCTTGCAAATCCATTTGCCAATCTTAAAAACCTTAAACAAAGTAAATGTTGCAATTCTGTTCAACAAAATCCTAACTCAGCTTCTGCGCTGCAAGAAGAATGGCACTATCATATCTGCCTCCACAACCACCCATTAGGAGTCAAGGAAAGAGCGTTCACATCACGACCCTGTTTCCATCAATCTTTCTGGCTGAACAATTTCTAATCTTGTGATGTGGACTCAATAAGAAGACCTCCCATTATATTTCCCCCCTCACACTCATTATGACTATGCCATGATTTCAATTTTTCCAACATCTACAGTTCCTTCTTAAACATGCCATGATATTCAATCAACATTAACTATTAATTAATTTATTCTCATTGCTGTGTAAAAATATATGCATTACCTTTAAAGTCAATAACGTTTGTAGAGCACTGTTATCTTTTAGACCTATGCAGGACTAGATGGTGTTTCCTTTTCTTTCATTTTAAGCTGCGGATCTTTATATCCGATGAACAGAGCGCTTCTTATTTCAGGCCCTCAATTTCAGCACAAAATATTTACTGGCCAAGGAGAAAACAGCCCAAATGGAGCTTCCTTTGTTCCACAACAATACTCCTTGTTCCAAACCTGAGAAGAACACTTCTCCTTGGGCCAGGATTACTTTTTACTCCATTTTCAAGACCACATGTCCAATAATTTATTCCAGTCCAGACTGATTCAAATCCATCTGAATCAAGTGTGAAGCACTGGATATTTTGTTCTGAATGCTTGAGTATAACTTGCTTCACATCAGTGTCCATCTGAAACCCCCACATGCACCCTTTCCATTACACATGTTCCTTCTGTGAAGAGATATGATAGTGTTACTGCTGAATATACAAAGTATAAAAACCTCAGCTTTGTTTGCATTTGTGCACTCATACGCTTATCGCTTTTACAGAATGTGACCATGTCACCTTTCACAAACGATACACAAAACCTAACCTTGGATCTTTTTAAACAAAGTAAATGTTGCAATACTGTTCAACAAAATCCATTTTCATACCTAAATCAGCTTCTGCACTGCAAGAAGAATCCGAATGTACAATTGGAATTCTTGGAGCCTCTCTCTGGACTATTTCAGGAAAGAATCGATAAAGTTCCAGATCGTAAGTATTCTTGAGCCCAGTGAGTAGCCTCATACACCGCTCATTGTCTTCTGGTGCTTATTCTTCCTGCTTATATTGTTGTTTTTCCAATTGGAGGTGCTGAGATCGAAACCAGTGTAGTGGCTTCCAGTACTTCACAGAACAGGCTGTTTGTTAATCTGTTTTAATGTCACACTGCATTACCTCAGGATAAATTAATCAGGAAGGTTGGGCCCTGCAAAGACGACACAGAATTCCCTGCTTGTGACTGACAGAGCTTGAAAACAATGACAGCATCTTATGTTTATATACTGCCTGTACCATGGATATGACACAAACCACTTTACAGGAACATCATCAAAATCTGACACTCAGACACATGATGAAATATCAGGATAGATGAACAACATTTTGGCCACTTATTTAAGTTTTAACCACAGTCTGAAAGGAGGCAGAGAGACCTGAGCAGATTAGGAAGGGAATTCCAATGTTTAGGCTCCCGGTAGTGAAGGACACAGTCACTAAAGGTGGAGACAGTAGATTCAGAATGGTCAAGAAGCCTGAGGTGGACTAGCACAGATGGAAGTCAATCTTTTCTAGGACACGAGATTACAAAGGCTGAATAAGGTGACATTGGCGGATCTGAGCAAGTGTGAAAAATACTTCTAGATGCGCTGGGACGCATCCTCAGTGATGTGACCTGGGGCCATTGGGTGTTTCGGGTCTCACAACATCAGACACCCTCGCCCAGGCGACCCAGCCGGGGTTGATCAGGCCCCGACTTGCGTCCCAGCAGCAACCGCCCACGGATCAGCCATCTTAGTAACCACTCTGCAGGGGTTGGGAGATTCTAGTGCGTGGAGGGACTGGGCTCTGCGTGGTGAGTCCTGGCCGGGCTCCCCCTGCGTCTCACCAGGTTGCACTATGGGATTGTAAAATGAGACAGTGCTTAAATGGTGATCACTGAACACGAGCTGATGTGAATTTAAGAGCCAGGTAGCCAAGATTTGAATGACAAGTTTACAGAGGGTAGAAAAAAGATTTGATGGTCAGGAATGCATTGGGATAGTCAAAGCCAGAGATAATAGGCCATTTCTGACTGTCTCAATGTCTGGTGAGCTGCGGTAGAGGGAGAGAGATTCATCCATTCAACGTCAGTAGTTGCTTAATTGGACAGGCTCTTGCCGCTTGAGTCAGAAGGCTACAGTTCAAGCCCCATTCTAAAAGTTAAAACACACACATCCAAGCTGATGCTACTAAGTAGTGCAATAATCGTCATATGAATTTTTGCCAAAATGCCTTTGGCTCTGCGCAGCTTGTCTTTGACTTTAAAAAGTTGTAGTCAGAATCATAGTTGTTCACCATGGAAATAGGCCCTTTGACACCAATTCTCTGCTGACCAGCATGCCTATCCATACTAATACCACCTACCTGCATAAATTCCTTTTACGCTTGCTCATGGAATACCAGGTGCCACTCAGCTGTTGTGAATGTTCCTGCCTCTGCCACTGGAAGCTCATTCCAGATAGCAGCTAATCTTTGTGTGAAAAAGTTACCCCTCAGATTCCCATGAAACCTTCTCCCTCTCACAAACCTAAACCTAAACCAACGCTCGTTCACGCTAGTACCATATTATCCCAGTTGCATTCAATCCCTACCCATTAGGGGCAATTTTACAGTCAGCAATTAAACTACACACCTTTCTTTTGGGATGTGGGAGGACAATGAAGCCGCTGGAGGAAACCCATGCACTCACATAAAAATCGTTCAAACGCCATACAAACAGCACCTGAGGTCAGGATCGAACTCAGGTCTCTGATGCCATGAGGCAGCAGGACTACCAGCTACGCCACTGGGCCGCCGCAAATTGTTTACTGTGAACAAGTCCTGCAGTGAACCACTTTATTGGCTGAAAAGTCAGTTGGGTAAACTTAAGCTGCGAAATCCGGTATATAAATTCAACCATCATTTCTAAAATTCCTCTGTAAATCTTCTGAAAGATTTCTGAAGCACTCTCAACCTGTAATCTTCAATAAACTCAGTGGTCACACTTTGTTTCATCTGTATACGACACCAGGCATATTAATCTTTGCAAATCAAATTGTTGGGATCAGTCCCATGGTACTATATAATTGTCCGTCTTGCTAAGCAGATAGATATTGGACTGAGTCATGTGTAGGAAGGAACTCTGAAGAAGGGTCTCGACCCAAAAGATCACCAATTCCTTCTCTCCAGAGATGCTGCCTGTTCCGCTCAGATTCACCAGTATTTTGTGTCTACTGTAGAAAGGAACTGTTGGTTTATACTGAAATTAGACCAAAATGCTGGAGTAACTCAGCAGGCCAGACAGCATCTCTGGCGAAAAGGAATGGTTGACGTATCGGGTCACAACCCTTCTTCAGACTGTACGATACAGGTGGAGAGTGGAGGGGGGGGGGGGGGGGGGGGGGGGGGGGGGGGGGGAGTGGGGAGGGAAAGTGGAGGAGAGAAAAGGCCAGAACCAAAACAGGACCAGCAACAGATGACCTCAGGAAGAGTGGAATTCGTAATAGCCCAGATGTCTAGGATGGGAAGGGGAGAAGCGGGTAAAGGGAAGACAGATATTCAGGATCTCACCTTATTTGCTAATGGTAAAGCCTTGTTTAATCACAACCTCTGCTGATATGAATGAAAGCAATCTTCAGTTGTTTCTGATTGGAGAGACAACCCACTGGCAATAGACCATTTATCATTTTGTTGAATTTTCAATATTTAATTGCATTGACATATTTTCAAGATATCTAACTACATCTCTCAATTGTTTGAACATTTTTTAAACAATTATTAATCTCAGCAAGTAGCCTGGAAAGGGTTGTATTTCATTGTGTTATTAATTTTATTTAGTACACTATTGAGTAGATATTTGTGTTTCCCAATTGTAAAGTAATATTAGAGTTTGCATGGGATGAGATTCAATCAGAGGTTGGTCCATAAATAGAATGAGCCCATAGACTGAGCCGGAAGAGCACTGGGCCAACTAAATTCATGATGTCAGCAAAGTTTAATCTCTGTTATTGAGTTAATTGGATCACATTAGGCAAGTTGCAAGTGATGGTATACAGATCTTTGTCAGTATTTGGTATGGATCTACCATCTGTGATAAATTGGATATGATTGGAGATGCTGGCATTTCCTCAGGAGCA
Source organism: Okamejei kenojei (assembly GCA_035221665.1). NCBI lineage: Eukaryota > Metazoa > Chordata > Chondrichthyes > Rajiformes > Rajidae > Okamejei > Okamejei kenojei. The sequence continues at coordinate 26,114,585 of CM069159.1, read as the reverse complement.
TCACTTTACTTTTGGCTTCAGAGACACAGTGTGGAAACAGGCCCTTCGGCCCACTGAGTCTGCGCTGACCAGCGAACACCCCATACACTAACACTATCCGACACGCTCGGGAAAATTTACAATATTACCAAAGCCAATTAACCTAAAAACATGTATGTCTTTGGAGTGTGGGAGGAAACCGGAGCACCTGGAGAAAACCCATGCGGTCACAGGGAGAATCTACAAACTCAGTACAGTCAGCACCCGTAGTCAGGATCGAACTCAGGTCTCTGATGCTATAAGGCAGCAGCTCTTCCGCATCAGGAATTCAGGAATTCTCTTCATCACAATGTATTAATCTGCACATGTTGCTCTCTGTAGCTTTGGTTCATGCAGGCTTACATCTCTTACCTTCAGAGCACATTTACACTCTCCTCACCACTCACTTTTTACACAAACTTTCTTTTCACCATCACCAGCTTACACTTCTCGGTCTACTTCTCGGTCTACACTCACGTATCTCTCACAATACACAATAGACACTCCTTTCACCACGCAGTTCACATGTGCAGTTCCTCGCTGCCCTGCTTTCACAATAACCTCAGTTCCCTCTGGCATTCTGATCACCACATTCAAGTCACTCTGGCCTAATTTTGCTTCTATGACTGATCAACTTATCATTGTCAAATTTTACGAAGAAAGACCTGGTTAAATTGTGAATTACATTTTGTGTGTGTTTGCATGTGTGCGTGTGTTAGTGAGTGTGTATGTGTGAGAGTGCGTGAATGTGCCTGTGCATGTGTGTAACATGCACTCTAGAGTCCCAGCAGCATTTAATACACTGCACACTATCAAAGTCATTAATAAAGCAGAATAACAAATAAACCTGGATTTGTTTCTTCCAAATTGAAACAGCTTTATTCATTATTGTAGTTGTTGAATTAGCCCCAGCAGAACTCCAACTGATGGGATAGCACTTTTCCCTTTTTGTAGACTTCAACAACCTGAGAAATCTCCAGTCTAGCCACAGATCCATTGCTCTTAGCAAATATATATATTGTTACTAGACTAAGTGGGACCCGTTGGGTCCCAGCATCACACGGGAGGGCTGCTCACCAACGCAATATTCCACCAATTCCAATATTGCTCGCCAGTGGGGGGAGGGGGGGGGGGATCAGTTGCGCTAGTATTGGTGTTGCGGGCCGAAGGTACTGGTTTTCAGAGGGCTAGTATAGACATTGTGGGCTGAATGGATTCTTGGGCTGGAAGCCAACTGTTGTAACGATTTTAAAAGCTAAGCCAAGGCAAACAATTGGGCCGCAGCCACCTGACGACCAAAATCCATTCTGTGAACACAAACTTTTAAAAAAAGGAGAGGTAAACAATTGGGCCGCAGCCACCTGACGACCAAAATCCATTTTGTGAACACAAACCTTTTAAAAAAGGCGAGACAAACAATTGCGTCGCAGCCACCTGACAACCAAAATCCATTTTGCGAACACAAACCTTTTAAAAAGGCGAGGCAAACAATTAGGCCGCAGCCACCTGACAACCAAAATCCATTTTGTGAACACAAACTTTTTAAAAAGGCGAGGCAAACAATTGGGCAGCAAGCAGTCACTAACAACCAAAATCCATTTTGTGAACACAAACTTTTTAAAAAGGCGAGGCAAACAATTGGGCCGCAGCCACCTGACAACCTAAATCCATTTTGTGAACACAAACTCTTCAAAAAGGCGAGGCAAACGAATTGGGCCGCAAACACCTGACAACCAAAATCCATTTTGTGAACACAAATGTTTTGAAAAAAAGGTGAGGCAAACAATTGTGCAGCAAGCAGCCACCTGACAACCAAAATCCATTTTGTGAACACAAACTCTTTAAAAGGCGAGGCAAACAATTTGGCCGCAGCCACCTGACAACCAAAATCCATTTAGTGATCACAAACTCTTTAAAATGGTGAGGCAAACAATTGGGCCGCAGCCACCTGACAACCAAAATCCATTTTGTGAACACAAACTTTTGGAAAAAAAGACGAGGCAAACAATTGTGCAGCAAGCAGCCACATGACAACCAAAATTCATTTTGTGAACACAAACATTTTGTTTTAAAAAGGCGAGGCAAACAATTGGGCAGCAGCCACCTGACAACCAAAATTCATTTTGTGAACACAAACTCATGAAAAAGGCAAGGCCAACAATTGGGCCGTAGCCACCTGACAAGCAAAATCCATTTTGTGAACACAAACTCATGAAAAAGGCAAGGCCAACATTTGGGCCGCAGCCACGTGAAACCAAAATCTATTTGGTGAACACAAACTCTTGAAAAAGGAGAGGCAAACAATTGGGCCGCAGCCACCTGACAACCAAAATCTATTTGGTGAACACAAACTCTTGAAAAAGGAGAGGCAAACAATTGGGCCGCAGCCACCTGACAACCAAAATCCATTTTGTGAACACAAACCCTTCAAAAAGGCGAGGCAAACAATTGGGCCGCAACCACCTGACAAACAAAATTCATTTTGTGAACACAAACTTAAAAAAAAAGTAAACAATTTGGCAGCAGCCACATCAAGGGGACTCACCGTGGAGTAGATGTCCGTTCAGTGTTATTTACAGCTCAGAGAGCCGTGGCCCTCTAGCTTCCTGGGTCTGGCAGAGACTGAGTGAGGCACGACATTTCTGGGTTTTATAGTCCCTGCCCCCTACCCCCTGCCGCCAGCGGGGGCAGCAGAGAGACCAGAGAGAATGGGGAATTTTTAAAAAACATTAATATCTCTCTCATTTTTCATCGATGGGTGTAGGTGGCGTAGGTGGCGGCATTCTCTCGGAAATCGCAGCACAGTGGGCCAAAAGCGGTCAAGATCAGACTTTTAGTAATATAGATATTGATCACTGTTCCAGAGCAATTATTACATCTATCACCCAAATCTTAAAGCAGCTCAAACTATTTCTCTCTATGCAAAGAGTTACTTTTCATTCCACACTAGGAATCTATGGTTTAGGATGTTGATTTCAGTTGTTGTCATGGGCATATTTTTTTCTATCTACTTTCTTTCCATCTCACCTTCCAGAAATAGATTACTTTCTCTTAACTGGGTACTTGCAGACTGACTATGGGAGCCTGAAATTCCATTGCCTGAATAGTGCGAAACATGAAATTAGCAGGATAGAAAATAAACTAGAATGAATCACAATGGAAGGGCTCTTGCAGTAATAGGATTATGCAGAGCTAGTGTACACTTCTCAACGCTGCACCTCAATGACTGCCTGTCTCCACCGACTTTACAGGTAGGACCAATGGATGTGGTGTCTTGTGAATTTCAAAAGGCCTTCGATATGATCCACACGAGAGAATATGAAACAAAAATAGAGCACTTTAAGTTGTGAATAATACACTGTCATGGATTGAAGTTTGGTTAGTGTATAGAAATCCAAAAGTAGGTGTAGAGTTGCAACCTTACCACACTAGTGACCCATATTCAATCCTGACATCTGCTGCTGTTTGTGTAGAGTTTGCATGTTCTCATTTTGACTGTGTAAGTTCTTCAGTTTTCTCCCATATTGCAAATAAGTGCAGGTTGGTAGACTTGTTGACTACTTTAAATTGACCCTAATATGTAAAAGAGTGATAGAATCAGGGGCGAGGAGATGGGAATATGGGAAGAATAACATTAGATTAGTATAGAATTGGTACAAAACAGGTACTTGTTGGATGGCAAATTATCTGTGCGCCAAAGAGGCTTTTTCTATGCCATATGATTCTGTGAATCTATGAATAATCTAGTAATTCTCATGTTGGAAGACTGGCTACAATGGAAGACATTGGGATAGATGCGAACCGCAGCTAAACTATAGTGTCTGTTTAGTCTTAGTTTTAAAGATGCAGAATGGAAACAGGCTGTTTGACCCACCAAGTCCATGCCCACCATTGATCAGCCATTCACACTAGTTTTATGTTGACCAATATTCACAGCCACTCCCTACATACAATGAGTCATTTACAATGGCCAATTAACATACAAAGTTGGCGATCCAGTATAAATAACACAAAGTGCTTAGAGGGAGATAATTATGTTAATGAAACAGTTAAGACAGCAGGATAATTGACCAAATGTACATAACATGTGGTTAAATAACTGGTTTATTAGAATTACCAAAGCCTTCAAATATATATAAGCAAAGAGTTTTGCAGGGGAGAAGACTGAATGACTGAGTAAATTTATAATTGGTCAAAATTATAATTGTGTGCTTTATATATCTATCAAGGACTTGCCATTTGTATATGCTCATGTTAATGGGTTATATATTTTAAATAATCTTTATGGGAAGCAGTGACGTGTACAGAGGAGGTGGAAGATTACAACCTTCACGTGGTCCAGCCAGTTTTGACAAATGCAATCAACCTGGTGTGCACAATCAAATAAGGTCAAATTGAACAAGTTGTCCTACAACGTTAGGCTGTGCACGCCATACGCAAGAAGAAGAAGAAGTGTACAGATGTTTCTGTGTGTCTTTGAGCACTGAAATCTATTGTGCAGTATGATCATCATACATTGGTGCACTGAGTGCTGCTGTTTCATTTGGGAACAGCTGGCTTCAGTAAAGGATTTTCTGTTATAATTTCAGAGCGCAGCAACGCCAGATGGAAACCCAGAGATACTACTGGCAAGCATTTTAGTGATTTAATGACAGAAAGCCTTATCAAGGGCCTGTTTCCATGTTATATCTCTAAACTAAACTAAGCTGAATGAATTTCAGTGGGAACAGCAGCGTGCCTTCGTCAGAAAGCACATTTCCTCAAGTGCCATCTGTGGATGATCTAAACTAATCCTTTTATGTGAAATGTTTTTGTTTTAAATCTGCTTTTTTTTCATTGTTTGCTACAAACATATCACATTCAGGGCCATAAAGTAATGATCGATACTAGCTATGTGAGTCATAACCACATCCTGTGAATTAATTGTTAACATTTACCATTGCTTTGTGATGTCCACATGTAGAATTTCTCCTTTCTGATACTAAAGGTGTCCAGTGAACGTTCATGAAGAAAGACTCATTTTTCTTCTTTCGTGTCCATCTTCCATGTTTCAAATGTTGACATCGCTGTCATCGTCCGTCCTGAAAAGGATGCAAGCTTCAGGCGACAATCAGTGGGAGCCATCACTTGTCGCAATAGATTATGGTGGTAGCAGAATTAGCTTGAGATACCACTCACATGTGTATATCACCTTGTAATGAAAGGATACTAAGCACCAGTAGGGTTATCAACAATGCAGGACGTTCAACAACAACGCCCTGTCCTCAATCAATGAATGCAAATCTCAGGTGTTATTGCAAGCAAGTAGCCTGATTTTTATTTGTGCCTTTTATTTTCAGAATAGAGATGCTGTCTGCATCAGTCATATTAGCCAACCCAACTGCAGTCAGGAGCTAAACCTGATCATTCCTGGCTAGATCATTCTCTGTATTATTACAGGAGAGGACATTTGCCAATAAACTATGCAGCACTCAAAATCAATGGCAAAAAATGGGTCGTATACAAAGGGTATAAAGTTGTAGTTGGTGCAGTTAATCAGCGACAGAATTATGAGCAAGTGGTAATTATTTGTGGTAAACCTATTTGAAGCGACACAAACAATTCTAATAGATTCAACATACAAAAAAACTGCAAATTCATCAACTTATTCGTAAAACCGAATGTGTCGCTGGGTTAAAAAACACATGCAAAAATGAACCCTTTTATGGAGTTAGAGGGAGCCTATGTTGTACACACAGTGTGTACTAAATTTTCAGTTACTATAAAAAGATAAGAAGATATGAAGTAAGAGCAGAAATAAACCATACGCCCCCCCTTGAGCCTGTACATTCAATAACAGCCCAGTTGATCTCATCCAGGCCTCAACTCCATCAGTTTGCATGTTTACTACAACCCTCCATACATCCAAATTCTTAAATCTTCTCTCAACCCTCAATGCACCTGATGAAAATGCCACAAGATAAAGAAACATGCCTACCTTGTGTTGTCACCAGTTATATAGCCCCTGCAGGCAGATAAACCTTGAAAGGAGGCAGCAGCTGAATTAGGCAGTGTTAAAGGTGACTAACTATAAACCAGGTTACCACCTGAGGTTTATAGTTATAGTCACACAGCACGGAAACAGGCCCTTCGGCCCAGTTGACCAAGGCGCCCCATCTACAGTATACTTGTCCCACCTGCCCACGCATGGCCTATAGCCCTCTTCACCTTTTCTATCCGTGTACCTGTCCAAGCCTTTTAAATGTTGCAGTTTCTGCCTCAACTACCTGCGCCAGCTCATTACCCACCACCCTCTGTATAAAAAAGTTGTCGCTCAGATTCTTATTAAATCTTTCTCCAATCACCTTAAACCAATGTAGTCTGGTTCTCGATTTCCATACTCCGGATAATAGACTCTGCATCTACCCCACCTATATCCCTCATGATGTTATACATCTCTATACATCTCTATATAGAATTCATTGCCACAGACATTGGGTATTTTTAAGATGGAGATTGGCAGATTATTGTTCAGTAAGGGTGTCTCGGGTTATGGGGTGCAGGCATGGAAATCGCTAATTTCTTGGCGCGCACACACACACACACACACACACACACACACACACACACACACACCCCACACACACACACACACACACACACACACACACACACCACACACACACACACCCCACACACACACACCACACACACACACACCCCACACACACACCACACACACACACACACCCCACACACACACACCGCCCCCACACACACACACACCCCACACACACACACATCCCACACACACACACAGACCCCACACACACACACACCCCACACACCCCCACCCCACACACCCCCACCCCACACACACACACCCCACACACACACACCCCACACACACACACACACACACACACACACACACACACACACACACACACACACACACACACACACACACACACACACCCACTTCGGAGGCTCAATCCAGTGCTAAATGCAGCTCAACTCTGCCTTTCTCGCCGGGTTAACCTACAGCCCTGCCTGGACTGATGGGACACCATTGCTGCTTCTCTGCGCTGGCCGTAAACCGGGGCCATATTTCCCGCAAGCCCAGGCAAGGCTGTAGGTTAACCTGGCGGGACAGGCAGAGTTGAGCTGGGTTTAGCGCTGCTTCTCTGCACTGGCTGTGGGCCTGGGGCCACAGCTCCCGTCTGACTCCCAACCTCTCTGGCCACCCGTGGGGGGGCACTCGGGTGGGGACGGGACAGCGCCGGACAGCCGGGATCGATCCTGGCTGCGGATGAGGCGCAGGTCGGTGCCGAGAGTGTTTTGGCACGTCTCCCTACTCTAATCACCGCACTCTATCCTCAGTCCCAAAGCCCTCTACCCCTCCGTCCTCCAATGATCGCGCTGAATCATCATGTCCCGCCCCCATTGCCTGCTGACCGACGTCTCTCTCGTCCAATCGGCGCCCACGTTCAGCAGTCCCACCCTCACTGTCTCACGGAAAGCGGAGATTTCACCGGGTTTTAAAATCTGGATTACAAAAACTTGGGGGGGAGCGTCCACCACCTCTCAATACAGAGGGGGGACGTGTCCCCCCTGACCCCCCCTCTGGGATTTCCGCCCCTGATGGGGTGAAGGCAGGAGAATGGAGTTGGGATGGGTAAGATAGATCAGCGATGATTGAATGGCAGAGTATAATTGATGGGCCAATGGCCTAATTCTGCTCCTATGACATGAGCTTTAGAACTAAAAGACCATCACTCATCCTCCTACGCTCCAAGGAATACAGTCATATTCTGCCCAACCTCTTCCTAAAGCTCAGACCCGGAAGTCCTGACTACATCCTCATAAATCTTCTCCACACTCTATTCAGTTTAACTACATCCTTCCTAGATCTCCTTTATTTTACCACTCAAGGGTTATGGTAGGAAAGGAATTGAACAGCTGGTAGGAAATGAGAGGAATGTGAGGGTTGGAATGAGTTTTCTGAGAGACAGGTAAACTATGAACAAGTTTTACTATCGAAATGGTGCCAATCGAAAGTGGTTATAGATGGAGAGGTGTGCAGTTGGCCAGTGGTGAGAAGAAAAATAGTTACATAATAGAGACAAAAATAATGCAGATGCTGGAATTTTGATCGAAATACAACATGCTGGAGTGGATCAGCAGGTCAGGCATCATCTGTGGGGGGAAGTGATAGATGACATATTGAGTTAGAGCCCTTTTTCAGGTTAATATTAGTAGGGGATAGCTAGGTAAATAAAGTGGAGGCGGAACAATACCTGGCAAGTGATAGGTGGACACAGGTGAGGAAGGTTAGATGAAGAGGAGTGAAATATAAAGACAGAGGGATGGATATTGATGGAAGGCAGATAGGTGGAAGGAGACAACCGGGGGAGGGATTTAGATGAAAGGAGAGTCCAGAGGGAGAAGGCGGAAGAGTCACATAATGTTGTGAACAATGTTTTGTATATGGCTTCATCTCATATAATGGTGGTACCTTCACCACTGAGGAGGCATGTTATCCCATAAATACAACAAAACAACAAAAAAGTGGCCAATGATTTTATTAAATGCAGTACAAGACACAGAATACAGTGATCAATGGTTTTCCAGCTCACAAAAGTTGTTGCTACAGAATAATACAGTGATTGCTTTGAGAGGTTGCATTTCAAAGAACACGATATGACACTTTATACACCTGATTTTTCTATTGTCTCTGAGTAGAATTATTTGCTTTATTTCCCGAACTTATTTTAATCCCACTGCAGCTGATGCTGATCTACCTAATTATCTGCTTTCTCGGTTTCAGCAACCTCCAATATGTCACCAAAACAACCAATTTTTCACAAGATTTACACTATGAACATTGGTAGGTTGTGGGATAACCCACTTAATCCGTTTCTATTACTCTCTAAAGCATACTGAGGGCCATCTTCAAAAATAGGAGCTTTCTCCCCCCGAACTCTAAGTTTGATTGTCATATGTGGAGCTCCCACCACTACTCTTACACCCAAGATCACCATTATCCACATCTTCTAACTATTACCCCATTGCCGCAGTAAGATCAGGATTAATTTTCGGTGAAGAACCACTCGTTCTACCGATTCCATTTTGGGTGAATTGTATCAATAACTTTTATTCTTTTGGGATCCCAGACACAATCCTCTTCCAATCCTCTTCCACTTTCAACCATCCGAGAGTTTGGAGGGCACCAAGCAGTGTCATAGCCTTTACTGTGCCATGTCTTCTGGAGTGGGTGCCCTTGATAATCTATCTTTTTTACTTTTCCCACATTGACTAGCAACTTAAGCACAACCTTTTGGCTGCGATGGATGCCCAGGGGATACCTGCTAGCTTTTTGGAGGTCCCTACTGACATAGACTCCAGGACCGAGCATTCCATCCCTGGATTGACAGAAACCACTTTCGCGAATGGCCTGTGCACTTGCAGCACTGGTTCCATGGTACATCACATAGATCTTGCCTTGAACTGGTGACACAAAACTTTTGAGGCACGGTGGATTAAAACGAGGTCCATCTTCTTCAGCCCAGATATTTTCCATATAATAGGCCATGGTAACGAGTCGAATTTCAAAACTTGCCTTTTGACAAAAATAAAAGAAGAGATTTATTAATTCTGTCCTTAACCCTTAACCAAACCTGATCATATTTCCCTCTCCGCTTTCGCCCTCCACCCTGTCCCCTTTTACGTTTCACTGCTCCACTTCATTTATTTTGTTTTACCATTTCCTCTTTATTTCACCTCTAGTCTTTATCATTATCTCTAACCATCTATCAATCGATTCCTCTTCCCTCACCTATCACATACTGGGCTTTGCCCCACCCCTTCTCTCCAGCTTCCTTGATCCTGCTCCATCAGTCTGAAGATAGATCCCGACAAGATCCCAAAACAAGATCCATTCATTTTCCACCACAAATGCTGCCTCACCTGGCAAGTAAATACTTTATACTTAGTAAACAGTACTTTGTTTTTAGCTCAAGCATCTGCATTTTGTTGTGTCTCCATATGTCCATGAAGTTTTTCCATGCTGGTGAATCTGCGAAACAGATTCTTGGAAAAACATAAGGTAAACACAAAATGCTGGAGTAACTCAGTGGGACAGGCAGCATCTCTGGAGAGAAGGAATGGGTGATGTTTCGGGTCAAGACCCTTCTTCAGTCTTTCGCTCCACTGCGAAATCTCCTCAAGGTATGTTGCACCACTTGGAAAAACATACCCTGGCTCTGGCTCAACCACAATCTTAAATATTGTAAAGGTATTCAATGCCTTATGATATTGCCCTGACCAAGATGTCAATGAATACATGTCTTGACTTGTATGTTGTGGTCTATATATTTTAAGTATGATCTGGGTTATGGGTTTTCAGTTTCCTTTTCTATGCAGAGAATAAATTTGAGCAACAAATCTGGTTTTATGAAAGTGGAAACAAAAATTCCTTCCAGAGCAATGGATCAAAAATGTACTTCTCTTTCTATATCTATGTATATGTTGGCTTATTTCTTCTCATCAACACTTCACAATGTCTCGGCAAGGCCACTAGCATAATCAAGAGCTAGTCTTAGTTTCTCCCCTTTATGCAGGTGTAACAGAAGTGTGAAAACCTCCACATTTAGGCACATTCCCAGCTGCTATCAGGCAACTGAACCATCGTATCATCAATTGGAGCACGGTCCTGAGCTACCGTCTACCTCATTGGAGACCCTATTGGACTTTATCTTACACTAAACGTTATTCCTTTCATTCTTTATCTGCACTGGGGACAGTTTGATTTTAAGCATGTAGAGTCTTTCCGTCGACTGGATAACACGCAACAAAAAGCTTTACATTGCACCTCGGATAGGTAACAATAAATTAAACTAAACTAAACTAGACTAAACTTAACTAATTTGCCAATAGTTTAACCTTAGTACATCCGACCAATGTTTCTATCCCTTTCAAAATTTGCACAAAATTCTAAATATAGTCTTAATAACAAGTTATGCACAATTGTAATATAAATCTAAAATACCAGAATCCCTCAACAAAACATCAATGGAACGAAAAAGCTGAATTAACTTCAGAGATTGAGTTCAGAACAGGTCACTTTGGGCATAAATTTCGACAGTTGATTTTCTGAAAATGAAAAGGGGTGAAATGGAACCTTGAAGGCAAGGGAGTGAGAACATTAGCATTTTCCACAAGTTGTGTCTCTCTGCTCCCCGTTACTGATAACATTACAGTGTGTTTCACCTCGTACACCGCTTATTATTTCTGCTTACAATGATATAAAAATTCAAGAATTAATTCACAATTGATGTTCCAAAGGAAATCCAACTTCAACTCCTGTGAGATTGCAATAACAGGAAACGACTGTACAAATTTGTTAATTCAGTCCTCAGCCGTTCAGTCTTATTGATAGAAACTGGTACATGAAGACATCAATATTTTTAACACAGTCCCATTTTCCCAAGAATATGACATGACAACTTTAAAGATAATATCCCATGGAGAAAGCACGCAGTTATGCAATTAATCCCACACCCTTGCTCTTGTTCATAGCTTTCTGTTTTTGAGTTTTCAAGTTTCCCCAGTTAAAATTTCAACTAAACTCAATATTAATATAAATTCATATTAACTAATATTAATAGTAAATGTGTAAGAAAGTTCTCCTCTTCCCCTTGATTCCTTCACCACTTACAGTTTGGATCACACACACGCAGGAGCAGAGAACATCGTGTTACTCACCGTGGTCCAGGAAGTAATACTGCCGTCAGGATGGACAACATCTGTACTTCATTACGAATTTTTTGAGTTTCAGTTTCAATTTCTCCAAAGTAGTTTCAAAACGTCAGTTTTTGAATTTATAATTCTCCAAAGTCATTCGGTAATAAACATCAAAGGCCAATGTTTAAAATCAGTTGAAAATGCCAATTAATGGAAATACATAGCAGGTTAGGCAGCATCTGTGGAGAGAAACAGAGCATTCACATTTTATGTCTGTGGCCTGTTTGAGTCTGATGAAGGTTATTGACTTGAATTGTTAACTATTTTTCTCATCACAGAATGTTGCCCAACTTGTATTAATTCCTAACTTTTCATAGTTTCCTTCTTAACAAAATTTGCCAAGAAAATTGAGCTGCTGTATAGTGCCAACACCCTCTGTTGTTCTGGTCTTAAGATGTTACTCATTTGCTCACTAATGATTTCAATGTGTTAAAATATTGTTTTTATCAGAAATTAAAATTAAAAAATAAAATTATTTATATTAGCCATCGCTTACAAAATAATAAAATAATAGTAATAGAATTATGCAGCATGGAAATAGCCTTCTCGCCGCTGAGCAAGAGCTCTATTGAAGCCAGACCCATTTGCCTGCCTTCAGTAAAGGATATCCGGTTGAAAAAACAGAATGAAAAACAAAGAAAATGCTGGAAGTAAAAGGGTCTGGCAACATCTGTGGTGAGAAACAGTTAATGCTTCAGATGAATGATTTTTCATCAGGCAGCTCATGAGACCTCGCAAGTATACTTGTCTTGATTGGATTTATCTAATGGGTTATACCCCAGGTCTACAGAGTCACAGTAAAACTGTACATAAAAACGTAGCGTTGAGAAAACTATGACCATGGCAATCAGCTGTCGGGTTTAGTTGGGGCCACAAGAGTCTGTAGGTGCTGGAATCTTGAGGTAAAAAAAACAGATTACAAAAAAACAACTCAGCAGGCCAGGCAGCATCTATGGAGGGAATGGACAGATGATGTTTCGGGTGAAGGGTCAATGTCGTTTGTCCATTTCCCCATCACAAATACTTCCAGGCCTGTTGAGTTCCCCTATGTGTTTGCTTTGTGATCAGGTTGTAGATCCTTGTATCAGCTTGTGAAGGGTTAACCAGGAAGACTTATGTGACCTCCCTCATTTTGAGTTGGGGTGCTAGGTGTTGTGTGACCAGTACTGAGTGTTGACAGGAATCTTCCACAGAGGAGCTGAATGGAAAGCAGTTCATGGCTACAAACATGTCATGGGGTTGTATGTGAAAGATCGTGTCTCACAAATCTGATTGAGGTGTTTGAAGATGTGAGCAAAAAGGTTGATGAGGGCAGAGCTGTAGATGTTGTATATGTGGACTTCAGCAAACCATTCGGCAAGGTTCCACATGGTAGGCTGCTCAGGTAGGTTAGATCACATGGGATCCAAGGAGAGGCAGCTGAATGGATAGAAAATTGGTTTGATGGAAGGAAGCAGAGGATAATGGTGGAAGGCTGCTACTCGAACTGCGGGCCTGTGACTAGCAGTGTGCCTCAGGGTTTGGTGTTGGGCCTGTTACTGTCCTCTATATCAATGATTTGGATGAGTACATACATGGCAAGATCAGTAAGTTTGCAGGTGATACAAAAGTGGGTGGTATTGCAGAAAGTGAAGAAAGTTGCGAACAGTTGCAGCAGGGTCATGATTGGTTGGCCAGGTGGGCGGAGGAATGGCTGATCTAATTTAATACAGAGAAATGTGAGGTGTAACAAGGGCAGGACCTTCACAGTGAAAGGTAGGGCTCTGGGGAGTGTTGTAGACCTCAGGATCGAGGAGTGCAGGTACATGTTTCCTTGAAGGTGGAGTCGCAGGTTGATAGGGTGGTCAACAAGGCTTTTAACCTTCATCAGTCAGAGTACAGAAGTTGGGAGGTCATGTTGCAGTTATATAAGATATTGGTGAGGCCACATTTAGAGTATTTTGTCCAGTTCTGAGCACTATGTTGTAGGAAAGATGTTGTCAAGCTGGAACTGGTACAGAGAAGATGTACGAGGATGTTGCCAGGACTCAAGGGTCTGAGCTTTAGAGTGAGTTTGAGCAGGCTGGCTCTATTCCTTGGAGCATTGGAGGGTGAGGGGTGATCTTTTCGAGGTGTATAAAATCATGAGAGGAATAGATCAGGTAGATGCACAGAGTCTCTTGCTAAGATAGGTTTAAAGGGATATGGGCCAAACAGAGGCAGGTCAGACTAGTGTAGCTCGGACATGTTGGCTGGTGTGGGAAAGTTGGGTGAAAGACTATGACTTTTTCTGCTAGCTATCTGCCCTCTCCCTCAGTCTGAAGAAGAGTCCAATCACAAACTGTTGCCCATCCTTTTCCCTCCACATATACTGCATGACCCGCTGAGATCCTCAAACAGTTTATATTTTGCATCACGTACATCACCTGTTCCCTCATCTGTGATTATTAAATAATGCTGAGAGACTGAGAAAATAAAAAGTGCTAAACATCCTTATTACGAAAAGATACTGTCTTAATGATGCTTATTTTTAATCTTTTTTTTCTTTTTGCAAAGGATCAGTTATTGATGTAAGTGTCAATTAGATTTCAGTTCAAAGTCATTTATATGTCATTGGAAACAAGGCCAAAGTTTTCTCAAAACCTGCATCACTTTACTGAATGAACTGTGGCATTAGATGAAACATTAGATGAACTACATTCAATTTTACTTCAGAGTCACGTGACGCATTGCGCAACGACCGACTGGCAGGCGCGTCGCTCCTTCCAGCGGGGTACGTTTAAAAGGTCCAGTAAGTGTTTTTTCAAACAGCTTTGCTGGAAGAGTTGCTCCCGTTTTGGAGTACATTTGTTGGAGGAAAATTTTGTATTGTGTTTGTACAAATATGTCGAAGGTGAAGAGGCGAGCCGGGACCAAAACGGCTGTGGAAGACCACGGGCCTACGGGCAGCGTGCGACCGCTGAATTCACCTAAAGAGCTTCTGGTAGAGCAGCCAGCAGCTACAGACTTGGTGTGGCCAGAAGGCACCTTGGCTACTCCACGGGGGAGGAAAGCCAGTGGGAAGTCTGTAAGGGCTCTGGACTCTGAGGAGTCGGGCCAGGAGGAGGTGGACAAGTTCCTTCCTCAGGGCAGTGTTACCGGCAGGCTGGCCCAGCTGGAGACCCTTGTGGAGAGGTTACTCCAGCACGATACGCTCCAGAGGAAGGAGCTATCGGAGCCCAGGGTGTTTATTGTACCCGTGGCAGCAGCGCCTGTGACAGGGCTGCGTGATATCTCCATGTCTGCTGAAGGGAGCGTACGAGGTCAGAGCTATGCTGACCCAGAGTACGGAGGCACAGTTGGGCTAGAGGGACCATTGGGTGCATTGGCCATTACATTGTATACGTAAAAATGCCATCCGTCCTACAATTAACCCTAAATTTGCTGGACTTTGTAAATCGGGACAGTTCAACCCCCTGACCTCCTATTTGGAGAAAACCTGAGTAAAAAGGTGAAAGATTTGGACGAAGAGTCTAAGACTGTTGGGCTCATCAAGGTGCCTCCAAAGGGGTTGTCTTTTCGCAGACTGTACCCCTACCCTCAGGGGCCTGCAAAACAGTTCACTGGGTATGGTGGACGAAGTGTGGAGCAAACTACACAGAGGCCTTTTTTAGGGCAGGTCCCGAGCTGGGCCATGTTCAAGATGCGGCGCCCTCCAGCAGTCCTACCCCCCAGACCTCGGGGGCAGAAGCAGCGACGTTACCGCCGGTAAATCCTAAGGTAGGTGCGACTGCAGTGGATACATTACAAGTTGGGAGGAGATTGCAATTTTTCTTACATGAATGGCAGTGGTTAACATCTAACCTGTTTATATTGCATAGTATTCAAGGTTTTCAAATTGAGTTCATTTCTGACTTGCCTCCACCTACTCAGCACACACCTGGCCGTAAGTTTGTGTTCTCACAACAGGAGTGTGTTAGTGCACAAAAAGAGCTAGAGTCTTTGTTTAAAAAAAGGTGTAATTGAAAGGGCAAGGAGTGAGTTATCAACTTGTGTCCAACATCTTTATGAGGCCAAAAAAGGATGGAGATGCAGTATTATTTTTAGATTTGACAGAGCTTAACTCTTTTGTGCAGTATAAACATTTCAAAATGGAAACGTTTGTTACAGCTAAACAACTGCTTTCCAGGGGATGTTATATGGCAAGCATTGATCTCAAAGATGCTTACTATTCAGTGGCCATTCATGAGCAGCACAGAATATTTTTGAAGTTTAACTGGATGGATCAGTTCTGGCAGTTTAAAGCTTTGCCTAACAGATTAACTTTGACTCCCAGACTATTCACAAAATTGCTCAAACCAGTCCTGGGGTTACTCAGAGCCCAAAAATCATATTGTGATGGCATATTTCGATGACATTTTAGTCATTGGGAGGACTTTTGAATTAGCTGAATCTTCTGTGGCAGCTACAAAACTCGTTTTTCAAAAAAGATTGGATTCATTATTCATCCAGTTAAGTCTAAATTGATGCCATCTAAGATAATTGACTATTTGGGGTTCACCATTAACTCAGTACACATGTCATTGATTCTGCCTCAGGGCAAACAATTAGACTTAATTGAAGCCTGCAGGAAACTCATTGTTGATAATCACACGTCTATTAGACTTGTGGCTCGGGTAATTGGGAAATTAGTGGCAGCATTAGTGCCAGCTGCTCAATTCGGGCCTTTGCACTACCAACATTTACAGCGAGTAAAGGAACAGGCACTTAAACTTCAGAGAGGTCATTTCGATAGACCCATGCAGTTGACGCTCCAACTGAGTTACAATGGTGGATAGCCAATATTCAGTGCTGCTCTGGTACTATCATAGTCAATACACCATCAATTATCCTGCAGACTGATGCCAGTGCACTAGGTTGGGGTGCTACGGATACTGTCTCAAGCTGCGGTGGCAGATGGGACCTGCAGGAAGCATCCATGCTTCAATCACACGGCATTAACTATTTAGAGTTGTTGGGTGCACTCTATGGGTTAAAAGCTTATTGTACCGACAGACATCATGTGCATGTGCAACTTCAGATTGACAATACTACTGCGGTAGCGTACATTAATCACATGGGTGGCAGTAAGTCTGTATCCTGTGATAGGTTGTCCAATCTTCTCTGGCACTGGTGTATTGCTAGCAACATCTGGGTTTCAGCTATCTATTTACCAGGAAGGTATAACACAGTGGCAGGCACCAGGTCATGAGAGTTCAATGATAACAAAGAATGGATGTTAAATCACGAAGTGTTCAATGATATTGTCCTTCGTTATGGTGTGCCGGATATTGATCTGTTTGCTTCGCGGCTTAATCATCAGTTGCCAATTTATGTGTTTTGGTAGCCAGACCCAGGGGCAGTAACGGTGGATGCATTCTCGCTACATTGGGGTGGAAAATTTGCGTATGTATTTCCCCCATTCTGCTTCATTACCCGATGTGTGGCTAAGATCCAGCAAGATTCCGCCACTGGTATTCTTCTACTCAGCATTGGTTCCCTCTGGTGCTAGCTTTAATCACACAGCCCTTTATGGTAGTGCCCAAGAGCAGAAATCTGCTGGTACACCCAGTGACAGGGGATAGCCACCCTCTTCATGACCGTATAAATTTGTTGGTTTGCACGCTAGATGCAGGAAGATTGTTCCCGATGTTGGGGAAATCCAGAACAAGGGGTCAAAATTTAAGGATAAGGGGGACTTTTAGGACCGAGATGAGAAGATCTTTTTTCACACAGAGAGTGGTGAGTCTGTGGAATTCTCTGCCACAGAAGGTAGTTGAGGCCATTTAATTGGCTATATTTAAGAGGGAGTTAGATGTGGCCCCTGTGCTAAAGGGATCAGGGGGTATGGAGAGAAGGCAGGTACAGGATACTGAGTTGGATGATCAGCCATGATCATATTGAATGATGCTGCAGGCTCGAAGGGCCGAATGGCCTACTCCTGCACCTATTTTCTATGATTCTATGACAGAGAATGGCATCTCCCATGCTCCTAACACTCAAGGAATATAGTCCTAGCCTGCCCAACCTGTCCATGTAGCTCAGACTCGCAAGTCCTCATAAATGCAACATCCTCATAAATCTTCTCCGCACTATGCAGAGTACATCCTTCCCAGAGGTCCTTTATTTTTCCACTAACACAAGGGTTATGATAGCAAAAGAATTGCACAACTGGCAGGAAATGTGAGGAATGTGAGGGTTGGAATGGGTTTTTTGAGAGAGAGACAGGTAGACTCACAGAACTGGTTTTACTATTGACATGGAAATGGTTGAAAGTAGTGGCATTGGTTATAGATGGAGAGGTGTGCAGTAGGCCATTGGTGAGAATTAAAAAAGTCACATCATGGAGCCAAAGAAAATGGGTGATGCTGGAAGTTTGATAAAATACAAAGTGCTGGAGTGGATCAGCAGGTCAGGCATCATCTGTGGGGGGGAGTGATAGACAACATTTGGGGTTAGAGCCCTTCTTCAGATTGATTGTAGTCAGGGATTCGAAAGCCAGTAAGAAGGTGGAGGCGGAACAATGCCTGGCACGTGATAGGTGGATACAGATGAGGAAGATTAGATGAAGAGGAGTGAAATGTAAAGACAGAGGGTTGGATATTGATGGAAGGCAGATAGGTGGAAGGGCACACCTGGGGGAGGGATTTTGATGAAAGGGGACAACAGAGGGAGGAATATAGGTGGAAGAGTCACATAATGTTTGTGGAACAATGTTTTGTATATAGCTTCATCTCATATAAAGGTGGTACCTTCACCACTGAGGAGGCATGTTATCCCATAAATACAACAATACAACAAAAAAGTGGCCAATGATTTTATTAAATGCAGTACAAGACACAGAATACAGTGATCAATGGTTTTCCCAGCTCACAAAAGTTGTTGCTACAGAATAATACAGTTATTGCTTTGAGAGGTTGCATTTCAAAGAACACAATATGACACTTTATACACCTGATTTTTTTTATTGTCTCTGAGTAGAATTATTTGCTTTATTTCCCAAACTTATTTTAATCCCCACTGCAGCTGATGCTGATCTACCTAATTATCTGCTTTCTCGGTTTCCAGCAACCTCCAATATGTCACCAAAACAACCAATTTTTGACAAGATTTACACGATGAACATTGGTAGGTTGTGGGATAACCCACTTAATCCGTTTCTATTACTCTCCGAAGCATACTGAGGGCCATCTTCAAAAATAGGAGCTTTCTCCCCCCGAACCCTAAGTTTGATTGTCATATGTGGAGCTCACACCACCATTGTTACACCCAAGATCACCATTATCCACATATTTTAACTATTAACCCATTGCCCCAGTAGGATCAGAAGTATTTCGTGAAGATCCACTGGTTATACTGATTCTTTTTTCGGCGAAATGCATCAATAACTTTTATTCTTTCGGGATCCCAGACACAATCCTCTTCCAAATTACTTTCAACCATCCCAGAGTTTGGAGGGCACCAAGCAGTGTCATAGCCTTTACTGTGCCATGTCTTCTGGAGTGGGTGCCCTTGATAATCTATCTTTTTGACTTTTCCCACATTGACTAGCAACTTAAGCACAACCTTTTGGCTGGGATGGATGCCCAGGGGATACCTGCTAGCTTTTTGGAGGTCCCTACTGACATAGACTCCAGGACCGAGCATGCCACCTTTGGATTGACGGAAACCACTTGTACGAATGGCCTGTGCACTTGCAGCACTGGTTCCATGGTACATCACATAGATCTTGTCTTCAGCTGGTGACACAAAACTTTCGAGGCACGGTGGATTAAAACCAGGTCCATCTTGTTCAGCCCATATTTGAATATAATAGGCCATGGTAACGAGTCGAATTTCAAAACTTGCCTTTTGACAAAAATAAAAGTAAATTAAAGTAAGAAATTTATTAATTCTGTCCTTAATCCTTAACCAAATCTGATCATATTTCCCTCCCCGCTTTCGCCCTCCACCCTGTCCCCTTTTACGTTTCACGGTTTCTTTTGTTTTACCATTTCCTCTTTATTTCATCTCTAGTCTTTATCATTATCTCTAACCATCTATCAATCGATTCCTCTTCCCTCATCTATCACATACTGGCTTTGCCCCACCCCTTCTCTCCAGGTTCCTC
The DNA here is from genome assembly GCA_035221665.1 of Okamejei kenojei. Classification (NCBI taxonomy): domain Eukaryota; kingdom Metazoa; phylum Chordata; class Chondrichthyes; order Rajiformes; family Rajidae; genus Okamejei; species Okamejei kenojei. The sequence continues at coordinate 26,094,676 of CM069159.1, read as the reverse complement.
GTCCCTGCTCCATCAGTCTAAACATAGATCCCGACAAGATCCCAAAACAAGATCCATCCATTTTCCACCACAAATGCTGCCTCACCTGGCAAATTAATACTTTATACATTGTAATCAGTACTTTGTTTTTAGCTCAAGCTTCTGCATTTTGTTGTGTCTCCATATGTCCCTCAAGTTTTTCCATGCTGGTGAATCTGCGAAACAGATTCTTGGAAAAACATAAGGTAGACACAAAATGCTGGAGTAACTCAGCGGGACAGGCAGCATCTCTGGAGAGAAGGAATGGGTGATGTTTCGGGTCAAGACCCTTCTTCAGTCTTTCGCTCCACTGCGAAATCTCCTCAAGGTATGTTGCACCACTTGGAAAAACATACCCTGGCTCTGGCTCAACCACAATCTTAAATATTGTAAAGGTATTCAATGCCTTATGATATTGCCCTGACCAAGATGTCAATGAACAAATGTCTTGACTTGTACAGTGCTGTGGTCTATATATTTTAAGTATGATCTGGGTTATGGGTTTTCAGTTTCCTTTTCTATGCAGAGAATAAATTTGAGCAACAAATCTGGTTTTATGAAAGTGGAAAAAAAAATTCCTTCCAGAGCAATGGATCAAAAATGTACTTCTCTTTCTATATCTATGTATATGTTGGCTTATGTCTTCGCATCAACACTTCACAATGTCTCGGCAAGGCCACTAGCATAATCAAGAGCTAGTCTTAGTTTCTCCCCTTTATGCAGGTGTTACAGAAGTGTGAAAACCTCCACATTTAGGCACATTCCCAGCTGCTATCAGGCAACTGAACCATCGTATCATCAATTGGAGCACGGTCCTGAGCTACACTAAACCGTCTACCTCATTGGAGACCCTATGGACTTTATCTTACACTAAATGTTATTCCTTTCATTCTTTATCTGCACTGTGGACAGTTTGATATTAAGCATGTAGAGTCTTTCCGTCGACTGGATAACACGCAACAAAAAGCTTTACACTGCACCTCGGATAGGTAACAATAAATTAAACTAAACTAAACTAGACTAAACTTAACTAATTTTGCCAATAGTTTAAACCTTATACATCCGACCAATGTTTCTATCCCTTTCAAAATTTGCACAAAATTCTAAATATAGTCTCAATAACAAGTTATGCACAATTGTAATATAAATCTAAAATACCAGAATCCCTCAACAAAACATCAATGGAACGAAAAAGCTGAATTAACTTCAGAGATTGAGTTCAGAACAGGTCACTTTGGGCATAAATTTCGACAGTTGATTTTCTGAAAATGAAAAGGGGTGAAATGGAACCTTGAAGGCAAAGGAGTGAGAACATTAGCATTTTCCACAAGTTGTGTGTCTCTCTGCTCCCCGTTACTGATAACATTACAGTGTGTTTCACCTCGTACACCACTTATTATTTCTGCTTACAATGATATAAAAATTCAAGAATTAATTCACAATTGATGTTCCAAAGGAAATCCAACTTCAACTCCTGTGAGATTGCAATAACAGGAAACGACTGTACAAATTTGTTAATTCAGTCCTCAGCCGTTCAGTCTTATTGATAGAAACTGGTACATGAAGACATCAATATTTTTAACACAGTCCCATTTTCCCAAGAATATGACATGAACAACTTTAAAGATAATATCCCATGGAGAAAGCACGCAGTTATGCAATTAATCCCACACCCTTGCTCTTGTTCATAGCTTTCTGTTTTTGAGTTTTCAAGTCAAGTTTCCCCAGTTAAAATTTCAACTAAACTCAATATTAATATAAATTCATATTAACTAATATTAATAGTAAATGTGTAAGAAAGTTCTCCTCTTCCCCTTGATTCCTTCACCACTTACAGTTTGGATCACACACACGCAGGAGCAGAGATCATCGTGTTACTCACCGTGGTCCAGGAAGTAATACTGCCGTCAGGATGGACAACATCTGTACTTCATTTCGAATTTTTTGAGTTTCAGTTTCAATTTCTCCAAAGTAGTTTTATAACGTCAGTTTTTGAGTTTATAATTCTCCAAAGTCATTCGGTAATAAACATCAAAGGCCAATGTTTAAAATCAGTTGAAAATGCCAATTAATGGAAATACATAGCTGGTTAGGCAGCATCTGTGAAGAGAAACAGAGCATTCACATTTTAAGTCTGTGGCCTGTTTGAGTCTGATGAAGGTTATTGACTTGAATTGTTAACTATTTTTCTCATCACAGAATGTTGCCCAACTTGTATTAATTCCTAACTTTTCATAGTTTTCCTTCTTAACAAAATTTGCCAAGAAAATTGAGCTGCTGTATAGTGCCAACACCCTTTGTTCTGGTCTTAAGATGTTACTCATTTGCTCACTAATGATTTCAATGTGTTAAAATATTGTTTTTATCAGAAATTAAAATTAAAAAATAAAATTATTTATATTAGCCATCGCTTACAAAATAATAAAATAATAGTAATAGAATTATGCAGCATGGAAATAGCCTTCTCGCCGCTGAGCAAGAGCTCTATTGAAGCCAGACCCATTTGCCTGCCTTCAGTAAAGGATATCCGGTTGAAAACAGAATGAAAAACAAAGAAAATGCTGGAAGTAAAAGGGTCTGGCAACATCTGTGGTGAGAAACAGTTAATGCTTCAGATGAATGATTTTTCATCAGGCAGCTCATGAGACCTCGCAAGTATACTTGTCTTGATTGGATTTATCTAATGGGTTATACCCCAGGTCTACAGAGTCACAGTAAAACTGTACATAAAAACGTAGCGTTGAGAAAACTATGACCATGGCAATCAGCTGTCGGGTTTAGTTGGGGCCACAAGAGTCTGTAGGTGCTGGAATCTTGAGGTAAAAAAAACAGATTACAAAAAAACAACTCAGCAGGCCAGGCAGCATCTATGGAGGGAATGGACAGATGATGTTTCGGGTGAAGGGTCAATGTCGTTTGTCCATTTCCCCATCACAAATACTTCCAGGCCTGTTGAGTTCCCCTATGTGTTTGCTTTGTGATCAGGTTGTAGATCCTTGTATCAGCTTGTGAAGGGTTAACCAGGAAGACTTTATGTGACCTCCCTCATTTTGAGTTGGGGTGCTAGGTGTTGTGTGACCAGTACTGAGTGTTGACAGGAATCTTCCACAGAGGAGCTGAATGGAAAGCAGTTCATGGCTACAAACATGTCATTGGTTGTATGTGAAAGATCGTGTCTCACAAATCTGATTGAGGTGTTTGAAGATGTGAGCAAAAAGGTTGATGAGGGCAGAAGCTGTAGATGTTGTATATGTGGACTTCAGCAAACCATTCGGCAAGGTTCCACATGGTAGGCTGCTCAGGTAGGTTAGATCACATGGGATCCAAGGAGAGGCAGCTGAATGGATAGAAAATTGGTTTGATGGAAGGAAGCAGAGGATAATGGTGGAAGGCTGCTACTCGAACTGCGGGCCTGTGACTAGCAGTGTGCCTCAGGGTTTGGTGTTGGGCCTGTTACTGTCCTCTATATCAATGATTTGGATGAGTACATACATGGCAAGATCAGTAAGTTTGCAGGTGATACAAAAGTGGGTGGTATTGCAGAAAGTGAAGAAAGTTGCGAACAGTTGCAGCAGGGTCATGATTGGTTGGCCAGGTGGGCGGAGGAATGGCTGATCTAATTTAATACAGAGAAATGTGAGGTGTAACAAGGGCAGGACCTTCACAGTGAAAGGTAGGGCTCTGGGGAGTGTTGTAGACCTCAGGATCGAGGAGTGCAGGTACATGTTTCCTTGAAGGTGGAGTCGCAGGTTGATAGGGTGGTCAACAAGGCTTTTAACCTTCATCAGTCAGAGTACAGAAGTTGGGAGGTCATGTTGCAGTTATATAAGATATTGGTGAGGCCACATTTAGAGTATTTTGTCCAGTTCTGAGCACTATGTTGTAGGAAAGATGTTGTCAAGCTGGAACTGGTACAGAGAAGATGTACGAGGATGTTGCCAGGACTCAAGGGTCTGAGCTTTAGAGTGAGTTTGAGCAGGCTGGCTCTATTCCTTGGAGCATTGGAGGGTGAGGGGTGATCTTTTCGAGGTGTATAAAATCATGAGAGGAATAGATCAGGTAGATGCACAGAGTCTCTTGCTAAGATAGGTTTAAAGGGATATGGGCCAAACAGAGGCAGGTCAGACTAGTGTAGCTCGGACATGTTGGCTGGTGTGGGAAAGTTGGGTGAAAGACTATGACTTTTTCTGCTAGCTATCTGCCCTCTCCCTCAGTCTGAAGAAGAGTCCAATCACAAACTGTTGCCCATCCTTTTCCCTCCACATATACTGCATGACCCGCTGAGATCCTCAAACAGTTTATATTTTGCATCACGTACATCACCTGTTCCCTCATCTGTGATTATTAAATAATGCTGAGAGACTGAGAAAATAAAAAGTGCTAAACATCCTTATTACGAAAAGATACTGTCTTAATGATGCTTATTTTTAATCTTTTTTTTCTTTTTGCAAAGGATCAGTTATTGATGTAAGTGTCAATTAGATTTCAGTTCAAAGTCATTTATATGTCATTGGAAACAAGGCCAAAGTTTTCTCAAAACCTGCATCACTTTACTGAATGAACTGTGGCATTAGATGAAACATTAGATGAACTACATTCAATTTTACTTCAGAGTCACGTGACGCATTGCGCAACGACCGACTGGCAGGCGCGTCGCTCCTTCCAGCGGGTACGTTTAAAAGGTCCAGGTAAGTGTTTTTTCAAACAGCTTTGCTGGAAGCGTTGCTCCCGTTTTGGAGTACATTTGTTGGAGGAAAATTTTGTATTGTGTTTGTACAAATATGTCGAAGGTGAAGAGGCGAGCCGGGACCAAAACGGCTGTGGAAGACCACGGGCCTACGGGCAGCGTGCGACCGCTGAATTCACCTAAAGAGCTGCTGGTAGAGCAGCTAGCAGCTACTGACTTGGTGTGGCCAGAAGGCACCTTGGCTACTCCACGGGGGAGGAAAGCCAGTGGGAAGTCTGTAAGGGCTCTGGACTCTGAGGAGTCGGGCCAGGAGGAGGTGGACAAGTTCCTTCCTCAGGGCAGTGTTACCGGCAGGCTGGCCCAGCTGGAGAGCCTTGTGGAGAGGTTACTCCAGCACGATACGCTCCAGAGGAAGGAGCTATCGGAGCCCGGGGTGTTTATTGTACCCGTGGCAGCAGCGCCTGTGACAGGGCTGCGTGATATCTCCATGTCTGATGAAGGGAGCGTACGAGGTCAGAGCTATGCTGACCCAGAGTACGGAGGCACAGTTGGGCTAGAGGGACCATTGGGTGCATTGGCCATTACATTGTATACGTAAAAATGCCATCCGTCCTACAATTAACCCTAAATTTGCTGGACTTTGTAAATCGGGGACAGTTCAACCCCCTGACCTCCTATTTGGAGAAAACCTGAGTAAAAAGGTGAAAGATTTGGACGAAGAGTCTAAGACTGTTGGGCTCATCAAGGTGCCTCCAAAGGGGTTGTCTTTTCGCAGACTGTACCCCTACCCTCAGGGGCCTGCAAAACAGTTCACTGGGTATGGTGGACGAAGTGTGGAGCAAACTACACAGAGGCCTTTTTTAGGGCAGGTCCCGAGCTGGGCCATGTTCAAGATGCGGCGCCCTCCAGCAGTCCTACCCCCCAGACCTCGGGGGCAGAAGCAGCGACGTTACCGCCAGTAAATCCTAAGGTAGGTGCGACTGCAGTGGATACATTACAAGTTGGGAGGAGATTGCAATTTTTCTTACATGAATGGCAGTGGTTAACATCTAACCTGTTTATATTGCATAGTATTCAAGGTTTTCAAATTGAGTTCATTTCTGACTTGCCTCCACCTACTCAGCACACACCTGGCCGTAAGTTTGTGTTCTCACAACAGGAGTGTGTTAGTGCACAAAAAGAGCTAGAGTCTTTGTTTAAAAAAGGTGTAATTGAAGGGGCAAGGAGTGAGTCTTATCAACTTGTGTCCAACATCTTTATGAGGCCAAAAAAGGATGGAGGATGCAGTATTATTTTAGATTTGACAGAGCTTAACTCTTTTGTGCAGTATAAACATTTCAAAATGGAAACGTTTGTTACAGCTAAACAACTGCTTTCCAGGGGATGTTATATGGCAAGCATTGATCTCAAAGATGCTTACTATTCAGTGGCCATTCATGAGCAGCACAGAATATTTTTGAAGTTTAACTGGATGGATCAGTTCTGGCAGTTTAAAGCTTTGCCTAACAGATTAACTTTGACTCCCAGACTATTCACAAAATTGCTCAAACCAGTCCTGGGGTTACTCAGAGCACAAAATCATATTGTGATGGCATATTTCGATGACATTTTAGTCATTGGGAGGACTTTTGAATTAGCTGAATCTTCTGTGGCAGCTACAAAACTCGTTTTTCAAAAAAGATTGGATTCATTATTCATCCAGTTAAGTCTAAATTGATGCCATCTAAGATAATTGACTATTTGGGGTTCACCATTAACTCAGTACACATGTCAGTGATTCTGCCTCAGGGCAAACAATTAGACTTAATTGAAGCCTGCAGGAAACTCATTGTTGATAATCACCCATCTATTAGACTTGTGGCTCGGGTAATTGGGAAATTAGTGGCAGCATTAGTGCCAGCTGCTCAATTCGGGCCTTTGCACTACCAACATTTACAGCGAGTAAAGGAACAGGCACTTAAACTTCAGAGAGGTCATTTCGATAGACCCATGCAGTTGACGCTCCAACTGAGTTACAATGGTGGATAGCCAATATTCAGTGCTGCTCTGGTACTATCATAGTCAATACACCATCAATTATCCTGCAGACTGATGCCAGTGCACTAGGTTGGGGTGCTACGGATACTGTCTCAAGCTGCGGTGGCAGATGGGACCTGCAGTTAAGCATCCATGCTTCAATTACACGGCATTAACTATTTAGAGTTGTTGGGTGCACTCTATGGGTTAGAAGCTTATTGTACCGACAGACATCATGTGCATGTGCAACTTCAGATTGACAATACTACTGCGGTAGCGTACATTAATCACATGGGTGGCAGTAAGTCTGTATCCTGTGATAGGTTGTCCAATCTTCTCTGGCACTGGTGTATTGCTAGCAACATCTGGGTTTCAGCTATCTATTTACCAGGAAGGTATAACACAGTGGCAGGCACCAGGTCATGAGAGTTCAATGATAACAAAGAATGGATGTTAAATCACGAAGTGTTCAATGATATTGTCCTTCGTTATGGTGTGCCGGATATTGATCTGTTTGCTTCGCGGCTTAATCATCAGTTGCCAATTTATGTGTTTTGGTAGCCAGACCCAGGGGCAGTAACGGTGGATGCATTCTCGCTACATTGGGGTGGAAAATTTGCGTATGTATTTCCCCCATTCTGCTTCATTACCCGATGTGTGGCTAAGATCCAGCAAGATTCCGCCACTGGTATTCTTCTACTCAGCATTGGTTCCCTCTGGTGCTAGCTTTTAATCACACAACCCTTTATGGCAGTGCCCAAGAGCAGAAATCTGCTGGTACACCCAGTGACAGGGGAAAGCCACCCTCTTCATGACCGTATAAATTTGTTGGTTTGCACGCTAGATGCAGGAAGATTGTTCCCGATGTTGGGGAAATCCAGAACAAGGGGTCAAAATTTAAGGATAAGGGGGACTTTTAGGACCGAGATGAGAAGATCTTTTTTCACACAGAGAGTGGTGAGTCTGTGGAATTCTCTGCCACAGAAGGTAGTTGAGGCCATTTAATTGGCTATATTTAAGAGGGAGTTAGATGTGGCCCCTGAGGCTAAAGGGATCAGGGGGTATGGAGAGAAGGCAGGTACAGGATACTGAGTTGGATGATCAGCCATGATCATATTGAATGATGCTGCAGGCTCGAAGGGCCGAATGGCCTACTCCTGCACCTATTTTCTATGATTCTATGACAGAGAATGGCATCTCCCATGCTCCTACACTCCAAGGAATATAGTCCTAGCCTGCCCAACCTGTCCATGTAGCTCAGACTCGCAAGTCCTCATAAATGCAACATCCTCATAAATCTTCTCCGCACTATGCAGAGTACATCCTTCCCAGAGGTCCTTTATTTTTCCACTAACACAAGGGTTATGATAGCAAAAGAATTGCACAACTGGCAGGAAATGTGAGGAATGTGAGGGTTGGAATGGGTTTTTTGAGAGAGAGACAGGTAGACTCACAGAACTGGTTTTACTATTGACATGGAAATGGTTGAAAGTAGTGGCATTGGTTATAGATGGAGAGGTGTGCAGTAGGCCATTGGTGAGAATTAAAAAAGTCACATCATGGAGCCAAAGAAAATGGGTGATGCTGGAAGTTTGATAAAATACAAAGTGCTGGAGTGGATCAGCAGGTCAGGCATCATCTGTGGGGGGGAGTGATAGACAACATTTGGGGTTAGAGCCCTTCTTCAGATTGATTGTAGTCAGGGATTCGAAAGCCAGTAAGAAGGTGGAGGCGGAACAATGCCTGGCACGTGATAGGTGGATACAGATGAGGAAGATTAGATGAAGAGGAGTGAAATGTAAAGACAGAGGGTTGGATATTGATGGAAGGCAGATAGGTGGAAGGGCACACCTGGGGGAGGGATTTTGATGAAAGGGGACAACAGAGGGAGGAATATAGGTGGAAGAGTCACATAATGTTGTGAACAATGTTTTGTTTATAGCTTCATCTCATATAAAGGTGGTACCTTCACCACTGAGGAGGCATGTTATCCCATAAATACAACAATACAACAAAAAAGTGGCCAATGATTTTATTAAATGTAGTACAAGACACAGAATACAGTGATCAATGGTTTTCCAGCTCACAAAAGTTGTTGCTACAGCATAATACAGTGATTGCTTTGAGAGGTTGCATTTCAAAGAACACAATGTAAGATTTTATACACCTGATTTTTTACTGTTATTGTCTGAGTAGAATTATTTGCTTTATTTTCCGAACATTTTAATCCCACTGCAGCTGATGCTGATTTTCCTAATTATCTGCTTTCTCGGTTTCAGCAACCTCCAATACGTCACCAAAACAACCAATTTTTCACAAGATTTACACGATGAACATTGGTAGGTTGTGGGATAACCCACTTAATCCGTTTCTATTACTCTCTAAAGCATACTGAGGGCCATCTTCAAATATAGGAGCTTTCTCCCCCCCGAAGCCTAAGTTTGATTGTCATATGTGGAGCTCCCACCACCATTGTTACACCCAAGTTCACCATTATCCACATCTTCTAACTATTACCCCATTGCCCCAGTAAGATCAGGATTAATTTTCGGTGAAGATCGAACTGTTAAAATAAGGTAATGGTTGTGGTTGAATTAAACAAAAAACTTTTATTCTTTTGGGATCCCAGACACAATCCTCTTCCAAACCACTTTGAACCATCCCACAGTTACCCTGGCTCTGGCTCAACCACAATCTTAAATATTGTAAAGGAATTCAATGCCTTATGATATTGCCCTGACCAAGATGTCAATGAATAAATGTCTTGACTTGTATGTTGTGGTCTATATATTTTGAAGTATAAGCTGGGTGATGGGTTTTCAATTTCCTTTTCTATGCAGAGAATAAACAAATCTGGTTTTGTGATAATGGAAATCAAATTTGCTTCCAGAGCAATAGATCAAAAATGTACTTATCTTTCTATATATTTATATATATGTATATATATATATATAATTTTCGTCCTCGAATCAACACTTCACACTGCCTTGGCAAGGCCACTGGCATAATTAAGAGTGAGTCTTAGTTTCTCCGATCTCCCCTTTATGCAGGTGGTATAGAAGTGTGAAAACGTCCAGATTTAGGGACAGTTTCTTCCCAGCTGCTATCACCAATTAGTATCACTAATTAGAGCACGGTCCTGAGCTACCGTCCACCCCCTTGGAGACCCTACTGGACTTTATCTTGCACTAAATGTTATTCCCTTCATCCTGTATCTGTACGGTGGCCAGCGTGATTTTAAGCATGTATAGTCTTTCCGCTGACTGGATCGCACGCAACAAAAAAGCTTTTCACTGCTCCTCGTATATGTGGCAATAAACTGAATAAACTAAACTAAACTCAACTAATTTGCCAATAGTTTAACCTTAGTACATCCGACCAATGTTTCTATCCCTTTCAAAATTTGCACAAAAATGTTGTTTCAATAATAAGTTACGCAGAGTTGTAATATGTGTAAAATACCAGTATTTAAAAAAAAATCAGAAAACACCTATGGAACAAAAAAGCTGAATTAACTTTAGAGATTGAGTTCTTACATCAGAGCTGTCCCCTATGGGCACAAGTTACAACAGTTGGTTTTCTGAGAAGGAAAAGGAGTGAAAAGGAAACATAAAGGCAAGGGAGTGAGAACATTAGCATTTTCCACAAGTTGTGTGTCTCTCTGCTCCCCGTTATTGATAACATTACAGTGTGTACACCGCTTATTATTTATGCTTACAATGATATAAAAATGCAGGAATTAATTCACAATTGTTTTTCCAAAGGAAATCCAACTTCAACTCTCGTGAGATTGCAATAACAGGAAACGACTGTACAACTTTGTTGATTCAGTTTGGATCACACACACGCAGGAGCAGAGATCATCGTGTTACTCACCGTGGTCTAGGAAGTAATCCTGCCGTCAGGATGAGGAACATCTGTCCTTTATTTCAAATTTTTTGAGTTTCAGTTTCAATTTCTCCAAAGTAGTTTTATAACGTCGGTTTTTGAGATTATACTTCTTGATAGTAATTCGCTTACTAAGTAATAGCAGGTTTGGCAGCATCTGTGGAGAGAAACAGAGCATTCACATTTTAAGTCTGTGGCCTGTTCGAGTCTGATGGAGGTTATTGACCAGAAATGTTAACTATTTTTCTCATCACAGAATGCTGCCCAACTTCTATTAATTCCTAACTTTTCATATTTTTCTTCTTAACAAAATTTGTCAAGAAAATTGAGCTGCTGTATAGTGCCAACACCCTCTGTTGTTCTGGTCTTAAGATGTTACTCAATTGCTCACTAATGATTTCAATGTGTTAAAATGTTGTTTTTATCAGAATTAAAATTAAAACATAAAATTATTTATATTAGCCATCGCTTACAAAATAATAAAATAATAGTCATAGAATTATGCAGCATGAAAATTGCCCTCTCGCCCTCAACTCATCTATGCTGAGCAAGATGTCTATTGAAGCCAGTCCCATTTGCCTGCCTTCAGTAAAGGATATCCGGTTGAAAATAGAAATGAAAAACAAAGAAAATGCTGGAAGTAAACGGGTCGGGCAACATCTGTGGTGAGAAACAGTTAATGCTTCAGATTAATGATTTTTCATCAGGCAGCTCATGAGACCTCGCAAGTATACTTGTCTTGATTGGATTTATCCAAATGGGTTATACCCCAGGTCTACAGAGTCACAGTAAAACTGTACATAAAAACGTAGTGTTGAGAAAACTATGACCATGGCAATCAGCTGTCGGGTTTAGTTGGGGCCACAAGAGTCTGCAGATGCTGGAATCTTGAGCAAAAGAAACAGATTACAAAAAACAACAGCAGGCCAGGCAGCATCTGTGGAGGGAATGGACAGATGATGTTTCGGGTGAAGGGTCAATGTCGTTTGTCCTTTTTTACTTTCCCCATCACAAATACTTCCAGGCCTGTTGAGTTCCCCTAAGTGTTTGCTTTGTGATCAGGTTGTAGATCCTTGTAACAGTTTGTGAAAGGTTAACCAGGAAGACATATGTGACCTCCCTCATCTTGAGTTGGGATGCTTGGTGTTGTGTGACCAGTACTGAGTGTTGACAGGAATTTTCCACAGAGGAGCTGAATGGAAAGCAGTTCATGGCTGCAAAAATGTCATGGGTTTGTATGTGGAAGGTTGTGTCTCACAAATCTGATTGAGGTGTTTGAAGATGTGACCAAAACGGATGATGAGGGCAGAGCTGTAGATGTATATATGGACTTCAGCAAACCATTCGGCAAGGTTCCACATGGTAGGCTGCTCAGGTAGGTTAGATCACATGGGATCCAAGGAGAGGCAGCTGAATGGATAGAAAATTGGTTTCATGGAAGGAAGCAGAGGATAATAATGGAAGGCTGCTACTCGAACTGCGGGCCTGTGACTAGCAGTGTGCCTCAGGGTTTGGTGTTGGGCCTGTTATTGTCCCCTATATCAATGATTTGGATGAGTACATACATGGCAAGATTAGCAAGTTTGCAGGTGATACAAAAGTGGGTGGTATTGCAGATAGTGAAGAAGATTGCGAACAATTGCAGCAGGGTCATTATTGGTTGGCCAGGTGGGCTGAGGAATGGCTGATAGAATTTAATACAGATAAATGTGAAGTGTAACAAGGACAGGACCTTCACAGTGAAAGGTAGGGCTCTGGGGAGTGTTGTATACCTCGGGATCGAGGAGTGCAGGTACATGTTTCCTTGAAGGTGGAGTCGCAGGTTGATAGGGTGATCAACAAGGCTTTTGGCCTTCATCAGTCAGAGTATAGAAGTTGCGAGGTCATGTTGCAGTTATATAAGATATTGGTGAGGCCACATTTGGAGTATTTTGTCCAGTTCTGAGCACTATGTTATAGGAAAGATGTTGTCAAGCTGGAACTGGTACAGAGAAGATGTACGAGGATGTTGCCAGGACTCAAGGGTCTGAGCTTTAGGGTGAGGTTGAGCATGCTGGCTCTATTCCTTGGAGCGCAGGAGGGTGAGGGGTGATCTTATAGAGGTGTATAAAATCATGAGAGGAATAGTTCAGGTAGATGCACAGAGTCTCTTGCTACGACAGGTTTGAAATGGATATGGGCCAAATGCAGGCAGGTTAGACTAGTGTAGCTGGGACATGTTGGCCGGTGTGGGAAAGTTGGGTGGAAGACTATGACTTTTTCTGCTAGCTATCTGCCCTCTCCCTCAGTCTGAAGAAGGGTCCAATCCCAAACTGTTGCCCATCCTTTTCCCTCCACATATACTGCATGACCCGCTGAGATCCTCAAACAGTTTATATTTTGCATCACGTACATCACCTGTTCCCTCATCTGTGATTATTAAATAATGCTGAGAGACTGAGAAAATAAAAAGTGCTAAACATCCTTATTACGAACAGATACTGTCTTAATGATGCTTATTTTTAATCTTTTTCTTCTTTTTGTAAAGCATCAGTTATTAGTGTCAATTAGATTTCAGTTCAATTTCATTTATATGTGATTGGAAACAAGGTTGAAGTTTTCTCAAAAGCTCCATCACTTTACTGAATGGACTGTGGCAAATTTTAACATTAGGTGAGCTAAATTCACTTTTGTAAAAGGCAGTGATAATCTGTGACAGGAAAAGCAAACTACTGTAGCTGATGGCACAGAGTTTAATTTTGCAAAACCGCATAGTTCAATTTCCTTTTGTTGAAATCAATTAATGAACATCTAATTCTGCTCTGGACTTATTAGTATTATAATTAGTTAATTAGGATAGTGAAACTAGTCGGAGAACTAGGATGGTGGAGAGAACCAGAGAGAGGGAATGCAAGGATTACTTGAAGTGAGTGAAATCAACACCAGTGGTATGAACACTGCCTCAGCGTATATGTATATGTGGTCTGCAGTTCAAAACTGATCCATAATTATTGCAAGAGAATTTCACAATAGTTTAAGCATTAGTTTGCCACAATCACTCCTGACTTGTGTGTGAGTCATCCATTTGCAATCTTCATATATTCTTCAGAAGACTGTCAACTTATAGAGGTTTATAAGAGCATGAGAGGGATAAATAGGATAAATGCCCAGAGAAGGGGAATCAAGAACCAGACAACATATAGTTAAAGTGAGGGGGGGGGGGGTTCATTTCATAGGAAACTAAGGTGTGACGGGGTTATAGTAGGAAAATAATTGAACAACTGGATTTAAATAAGAGGAATGTGAGAGTTGGAATGAGTTTTCTGAGAGACAGGTAAACTAACTGAACAAGTTTTACTATCGAAATGGAAATGGCTGAAAGTAGTGCCATTGGTTATAGATGGAGAGGTGCACAGTAGGCCTGTGGTGAGAAGAAAAAGTGTTACATAATGGAGCCAAAAAAAATGCAGATGCTGGAATTTTGATCAAAATACAAAGTGCTGGAGTGAATCAGCAGGTCAGACATCATCTGTGGGGGGAAGTGATAGATGACATATTGAGTTAGAGCCCTTTTTCAGATTAATAGTAGTAGGGGATAGCTAGGAAAATAAAGTGGAGGTGGAACAATGCCTGGCAAGTGATAGGTGGATGCATGTGAGGAAGGTTAGATGAAGAGGAGTGAAATGAAAAGACAGAGGGATGGATATTGATGGAAGGCAGATAGGTGGAAGGGCACACCTGGGGGAGGGATTTAGATGAAAGGAGAGACCAGAGGGAGAAATATAAGTGGAAGAGCCACATAATGTTGTGAACAATGTTTTGTATATGGCTTCATCTCATATAATGGTGGTACCTTCACCACTGAGGAGGCATGTTATCCCATAAATACAACAATACAACAAAAAAGTGGCCAATGATTTTATTAAATGTAGTACAAGACACAGAATACAGTGATCAATGGTTTTCCAGCTCACAAAAGTTGTTGCTACAGAATAATACAGTGATTGCTTTGAGAGGTTGCATTTCAAAGAACACGATATGACACTTTATACACCTGATTTTTTTTATTGTCTCTGAGTAGAATTATTTGCTTTATTTCCCGAACTTGTTTTAATCCCACTGCAGCTGATGCTGATCTACCTAATTATCTGTGTTCTCGGTTTCAGCAACCTCCATATGTCACCAAAACAACCAATTTTTCACAAGATTTACACGATGAACATTGGTAGGTTGTGGGATAACCCACTTAATCCGTTTCTATTACTCTCTGAAGCATACTGAGGGCCATCTTCAATAATTGGAGCTTTCTCCCCCCCGAACCCGAAGTTTGATTGTCATATGTGGAGCTCCCACCACCATTGTTACACCCAAGATCACCATTATCCACATCTTCTAACTATTACCCCATTGCCCCAGTAAGTAAGATCAGGGTTATTCGGTGAAGATCCACTGGTTATACTGATTATTTATTGGGTGAAATGCATCAATAACTTTTATTCTTTTGGGATCCCAGACACAATCCTCTTCCAAACCACTTTGTACCATCCCAGAGTTTGGAGGGCACCAAGCAGTGTCATAGCCTTTACTGTGCCATGTCTTCTGCAGTGGGTGCCCTTGATAATCTATCTTTTTGACTTTTCCCACATTGACTAGCAACTTAAGCACAATCCTTTGGCTGAGATGGATGTCCAGGGGATACCTGCTAGCTTTTTGGAGGTCCCTACTGACATAGACTCCAGGACCGAGCATGCCACCTTTGGATTGACGGAAACCACTTTTACGAATGGCCTGTGCATTTGCAGCGCTGGTTCCATGGTACATCACATAGATCTTGTCTTCAGCTGGTGACACAAAACTTTCGAGGCATGGTGGATTAAAACCAGGTCCATCTTGTTCAGCCCAGATATTTTCCATATAATAGGCCATAGTAACGAGTTGAATTTCAAAACTTGCCTTTTGACAAAAATAAAAGTAAATTAAAGTAAGAGATTTATTAATTCTGTCCTTAATCCTTAACCAAATCTGATCATATTTCCCTCCCCGCTTTCGCCCTCCACCCTGTCCCCTTTTACGTTTCACGGTTTCTTTTGTTTTACCATTTCCTCTTTATTTCATCTCTAGTCTTTATCATTATCTCTAACCATCTATCAATCGATTCCTCTTCCCTCACCTAACACTTACTGGGCTTTTGCCCCACCCCTTCTCTCCAGCTTCCTCGTCCCTGCTCCATCAGTCTAAACATAGATCCCGACAAGATCCCAAAACAAGATCCATCCATTTTCCACCACAAATGCTGCCTCACCTGGCAAATTAATACTTTATAGGGTTACATTGTAATCAGTACTTTGTTTTTAGCTCAGGATTCTGCATTTCCTTGTGTCTCTATACGTCCCTCATGTTTTTCCATGCTGGTGAATCTGCGAAACAGATTCTTGGAAAAACATAAGGTAGACACAAAATGCTGGAGTAACTCAGCGGGACAGGCAGCATCTCTGGAGAGAAGGAATGGGTGATGTTTCGGGTCAAGACCCTTCTTCAGACTGAAGAAGTATTTTGTTCCACTACGAAATCTCCTCAAGGTATGTCGCTCTGAAATTTACTTTGAAAAACATACCCTGGCTTTGGCTCACCCACAATCTTAAATATTGCAAAGGTATTCAATGCCTTACCATATTGCCCTGACCACAGGGCAATGAATAAATGGCTTGACTTGTATGTTGTGGTCTATATATTTTTAACTATAAGCTGGGTTATGAGTTTTCAGTTTCCTTTTCTATGCAGAGAATAAATTTGAGCAACAAATCTGCTTTTGTGAGAGTGGAAGAAAATTGGTTCCAGAGCAATGGGTCAAACAAAGTAATTATATATATATATATATATATATATATATATATATATATATATATATATATATATATATATAAATCATGATTCATGTCCTCGAATCAACACTTCACAATGTCTCGGCAAGGCCACCAGGATAATCAAGAGCGAGTCTTAGTTTCTCCGATCTCCCCTTTATGCAGGTGGTACAGAAGTGTGAAAACGTCCAGATTTAGGGACAGTTTCTTCCCAGCTGCTATCACCAATTAGTATCACTAATTAGAGCACGGTCCTGAGCTACCGTCCACCCCCTTGGAGACCCTACTGGACTTTATCTTGCACTAAATGTTATTCCCTTCATCCTGTATCTGTACGGTGGCCAGCGTGATTTTAAGCATGTATAGTCTTTCCGCTGACTGGATCGCACGCAACAAAAAAGCTTTTCACTGCTCCTCGTATATGTGACAATAAGCTGAATAAACTAAACTAAACTCAACTAATTTGCCAATAGTTTAACCTTAGTACATCCGACCAATGTTTCTATCCCTTTCAACATTTGCACAAAAATTTTGTTTCAATAACAAATTACGCAGAGTTGTAATATGTGTAAAATACCAGTATTTAAAAAAAATCAGAAAACACCTATGGAACGAAAAAGCTGAATTAACTTTAGAGGTTGAGTTCTTACATCAGAACTGTCCCCTTTGGGCACACGTTTCAACAGTTGATTTTCTGAGAAGGAAAAGGAGTGAAAAGGAAACTTAAAGGCAAGGGAGTGAGCACATTAGCATTTTCCACAAGTTGTGTGTCTCTCTGCTCCCCGTTACTGATAACATTACAGTGTGTTTCACCTCGTACACCGCTTATTATTTCTGCTTACAATGATATAAAAATGCAGGAATTAATTTACAATTGATGTTCCAAAGGAAATCCAACTTCAACTCCTGTGAGATTGCAATAACAGGAAACGACTGTACAAATTTGTTGATTCAATCCTCAGCCGTTCAGAGTCTTATTGACCGAAACTGGTACATGAAGACATCAATATTTTTAACACAGTCCCATTTTCGCAGGAATATGACATGACAACCTTAAAGATAATATCCCAGAGAGAAAGCACGCAGTTATGCAATTAATCCCACACCCTTGCTCTTGTTCATAGCTTTTTGTTTTTGAAATTTTCAAGTTTCCCCTGTTAAAATTTCAACTTCTCTCAATATCGCAACCCGTAAATGTGTAAGAAAGTTCTCCTCTTCCCCTTGAATCCTTCACCACTTACAGTTTGGATCACACACACACAGGAGCAGAGATCATCGTGTTACTCACCGTGGTCTAGGAAGTAATACTGCCGTCAGGATGAGGAACATCTGTACTTTAATTTGATTTTTTTGAGTTTCAGTTTCAATTTCTCCAAAGTAGTTTTATAACGTCAGTTTTTGAGTTAATAATTCTCCAAAGTCATTTGCTTATAAACATCAAAGGCCAATGTTTAAAATCAGTTGAAAATGCAAATTGATGGAAATACATAGCAGATTTGGCAGCATCTGTGGAGAGAAACAGAGCATTCACATTTTAAGTCTGTGGCCTGTTCGAGTCTGATGGAGGTTATTGACCTGAAATGTTAACTATTTTTTTCATCACAGAATGTTGCCCAACTTGTATTAATTCCTAACTTTTCATATTTTCCTTCTTAACAAAATTTGTCAAGAAAATTGAGCTGCTGTATAGTGCCAACACCCTCTGTTGTTCTGGTCTTAAGATGTTACTCATTTGCTCACTAATGATTTCAATGTGTTAAAATGTTGTTTTTATCAGAAATTAAAATTAAAACAAAATTATTTATATTAGCCATTGCTTACAAAATAATAAAATAATAGTCATAGAATTATGCAGCATGGATATAGCCCTCTCGCCCTCAACTCATCTATGCTGAGCAAGATGTCTATTGAAGCCAGTCCCATTTGTCTGCCCTTAGTAAAGGATATCCGGTTGAAAACAGAAATGCAAAACAAAGAAAATGCTGGAAGTAAACGGGTCTGGCAACATCTGTGGTGAGAAACAATTAATGCTTCAGATGAATGTTTTTTCATCAGGCAGCTCATGAGACCTCGCAAGTATACTTGTCTTGATTGGATTTATCCAAATGGGTTATACCCCAGGTCTACAGAGTCACAGTAAAACTGTATATAAAAAAGTATCATTGAGAAAACTATGACCACGGCAATCAGCTGTCAGGTTTACTTGGGGCCACAAGAGTCTGCAGATGTTGGAATCTTGACAAAAAAACAGATTACAAAAAACAACTCAGCAGGCCAGGCAGCATCTGTGGAGGGAATGGACAGATGATGTTTCGGGTGAAGGGTCAATGTTGTTTGTTCATTTCCCCATCACAAATACTTCCGGCTTATAAATGGTTCGGAACTGGGTGATGGGTGGGTAAAGATATCAAATAGGTCTATCTCTCCTAATTTATTTTCTTTTTTTTCCTCTTCTTTTTCAATCTCTTTAGCTTCTTATTTCTTCTTTCTGTCTCTCTCGCTATTCGTTTCTATCTATCTCAACACTCTTTATTTTCTTCTTTCTTTCACTGCTCTTTTATTATTAAATCAAAAATAAGAAGTTATAGAAGAATTGTAATTAGTATGTATGCATTAGGTACTTAGGTACCACATTACTGTACTTACTTCTAACAAAAATTAAAAAAAATATATAGGTGAAAAAAAATACTTCCAGCTTTGTAATCAGGTTGTTGATCCTTGTATCAGTTTGTGAAGGGTTAACCAGGAAGACATATGTGACCTCCCTCATTTTGAGTTTGGGTGCTTGGTGTTGTGTGACCAGTACTGAGTGTTGACAGGAATTTTCCACAGAGGAGCTGAATTGAAAGCAGTTCATGGCTGCAAACATGTCATGGGTTTGTATGTGGAAGGTCGTGTCTCACAAATCTGATTGAGGTATTTGAAGATGTGACCAAAAAGGTTGATGAGGGCAGAGCTGTAGATGTTGTATATGTGGACTTCGGCAAACCATTCAGCAAGGTTCCACATGGTAGGCTGCTCTGGAAGGTTAGATCACATGGGATCCAAGGAGAGGCAGCTGAATGGATAGAAAATTGGTTTCATGGAAGGAAGCAGAGGATAATGGTGGAAGGCTGCTACTCGAACTGCGGGCCTGTGACTAGCAGTGTGCCTCAGGGTTTGGTGTTGGGCCTGTTACTGTCCTCTATATCAATGATTTGGATGAGTACATACATGGCAAGATTAGCAAGTTTGCAGATGATACAAAAGTGGGTGGTATTGCAGATAGTGAAGAAAGTTGCAAACAATTGCAGCAGGATCATTATTGGTTGGCCAGGTGGGCTGAGGAATGGCTGATAGAATTTAATACAGAGAAATGTGAAGTGTTGCATTTTGGGAATAACATGGACAGGACCTTCCCATTGAAAGGTAGGGCTCTGGGGAGTGTTGCAGACCTAGGAATCGTGGAGTGCAGGTACAGTGGCGTGCAAAAGTATTCATACCCCTTGAACTTTTCCACATTTCGTCACGTTACAACTCAAACGTAAATGTATTTTATTGGGATTTTATGTGATAGACCAACACAAAGTGGCGCATAATTGTGAAGTGGAAGGAAAATGATACATGGTTTTCAAATTTTTTTACAAATAAAAAACTGAAAAGTGTGGCGTGCAAAAGTATTCAGCCCCCTTTACTCTGATACCCCTAAATAAAATCCGCAATTGCCAACCTACAGAAGTCACTAATTAGTATAATAGAGTCCACTTTGTAATTAATGTGAAGGCCTCAGAGGTTTGTTAGAGAACATTAGTGCAGTGAACAAACAATTTCCTTGGGCATCATGAAGCCCAAGGAACATCAGATAGGTAGGGATAAAGTTGTGGAGAAGTTTAAAGCAGGGTTAGGTTATAAAAAAATATCCCAAGCTTTGAACATCTCACGGAGCCCTGTTCAATCCATCATCTGAAAATGGAAAGAGTATGGCACAACTGCAAACCTACCAAGACATGGCCGTCCACCTAAACTGACAGGCCGGGCAAGGAGAGCATTGATCAGAGAAGCAGCCAAGAAGCCCGTGGTAACTCTGGAGGAGCTGCAGAGATCCACAACTCAGGTGGGAGAATCTGTCCACAGGACAACTATTAGTCGTGCACTCCACAAATCGGGCCTTTATGGAAGAGTGGCAAGAAGAAAGCCATTGTTGAAACAAAGCCATAAGAAGTCCCGTTTGCAGTTTGCCACAAGCCATGTGGGGGACACAGCAAACATGTGGAGGAAGGTGCTCTGGTCTGATGAGACCAAAATTGAAGTTTTTGGCCTAAAAGGCAAAAATGCTATGTGTGGCGGAAACCTAACACTGCACATCACCCTGAACACACCATCCCCACTGTGAAACATGGTGGTGGCAGCATCATGCTGTGGGGATGCTTTTCTTCAGCAGGGACAGGGAAGCTGGTCAGAGTTGATGGGAAGATGGATGGAGCCAAATACAAGGCAATCTTGCAAGAAAACCTGTTAGAATCTGCAAAAGACTTGAGACTGGGGCGGAGGTTCACCTTCCAGCAGGACAACGACCCTAAACATACAGCCAGAGCTACAATGGAATGGTTTAGATCAAAGCATATTCATGTGTTATGATGGCCCAGTCAAAGTCCAGACCTAAATCCAATTGAGAATCTCTGGCAAGACTTGAAAATTGCTGTTCACAGACGCTCTCCATCCAATCTGACTGAGCTTGAGCTATTTTGCAAAGAAGAATGGCCAAAAATTTCAGTCTCTAGATGTGCAAAACTGGTAGAGACATACCCCAAAAGACTTGCAGCTGTAATTGCAGCGAAAGGTGGTTCTACAAAGTATTGACTCAGGGGGGCTGAATACTTTTGCACGCCACACTTTTCAGTTTTTTATTTGAAATAAAATTTGGAAACCATATATCATTTTCCTTCCACTTCACAATTATGCACCACTTTGTGTTGGTCTATCACATAAAATCCCAATTAAAAACATTTACGTTTGTGGTTGTAACGTGACAAAATGTGGAAAAGTTCAAGGGATATGAATACTTTTGCAAGCCACGGTATGTTGTGATCTATATATTTTGAAGTATAAGCTGGGTTATGGGTTTTCAGTTTCCTTTTCTATGCAGAGAATAAATTTGAGCAACAAATCTGGTTTTATGATCATGGAAATCAAATTTGCTTCCAGAGCAATAGATCAAAAATGTACTTATCTTTCTATATATTTATATATATATATATATATATATATATATATATATATATATATATATTCGTCCTCGAATCAACACTTCACACTGCCTTGGCAAGGCCACTGGCATAATCAAGAGTGAGTCTTAGTTTCTCCGATCTCCCCTTTATGCAGGTGGTATAGAAGTGTGAAAACGTCCAGATTTAGGGACAGTTTCTTCCCAGCTGCTATCACCAATTAGTATCACTAATTAGAGCACGGTCCTGAGCTACCGTCCACCCCCTTGGAGACCCTACTGGACTTTATCTTGCACTAAATGTTATTCCCTTCATCCTGTATCTGTACGGTGGCCAGCGTGATTTTAAGCATGTATAGTCTTTCCGCTGACTGGATCGCACGCAACAAAAAAGCTTTTCACTGCTCCTCGTATATGTGACAATAAACTGAATAAACTAAACTAAACTCAACTAAACTCAACTAATTTGCCAATAGTTTAACCTTAGTACATCTGACCAATGTTTCTATCCCTTTCAAAATTTGCACAAAAATGTTGTTTCAATAATAAGTTACGCAGAGTTGTGATATGTGTAAAATACCAGTATTAAAAAAAATCTGAAAATACCTATGGAACGAAAAAGCTGAATTAACTTTAGAGATTGAGTTCTTACATCAGAACTGTCCCCTTTGGGCACAAGTTACAACAGTTGGTTTTCTGAGAAGGAAAAGGAGTGAAAAGGAAACATAAAGGCAAGGGAGTGAGAACATTAACATTTTCCACAAGTTGTGTGTCTCTCTGCTCCCGGTTACTGATAACATTACAGTGTGTTTCACCTCGTACACCGCTTATTATTTCTGCTTACAATGATATAAAAATGCAGGAATTAATTCACAATTGATGTTCCAAAGGGAATCTAACTTCAACTCCTGTGAGATTGCAATAACAGGAAATGACTGTACAAATTTGTTAATTCAATCCTCAGCCGTTCAGTCTTATTGACAGAAACTGGTACATGAAGACATCAATATTTTTAACACAGTCCCATTTTCCCAGGAATATGACATGACAGCCTTAAAGATAATATCCCAGGGAGAAAGCACGCAGTTATGCGATTAGTCCCACACCCTTGCTCTTGTTCATAGCTTTTTGTTTTTGTAGTTTTCAAGTTTCCCCTGTTAAAATTTCAACTTCACTCAATATTACAACCCGTAAATGTGTAAGAAAGTTCTCCTCTTCCCCTTGAATCCTTCACCACTTACGGTTTGGATCACACACACGCAGGAGCAGAGATCATCCTGTTACTCACCGTGGTCTAGGAAGCAATACTGCCGTCAGGATGGACAACATCTGTACTTTATTTAGAATTTTTTGAGTTTCAGTTTCAATTTCTCCAAAGTAGTTTTATAACGTCGGTTTTTGAGTTTATACTTCTCCATAGTAATTCGTTACTAAGTAATAGCAGGTTAGGCAGCATCTGTGGAGAGAAACAGAGCATTCAAATTTTAAGTCTGTGGCCTGTTCGAGGCTGATGGAGGTTATTGACCTGAAATGTTAACTATATTTCTCATCACAGAATGCTGCCCAACTTGTATTACTTCCTAACTTTTCATAGTTTCCTTCTTAACAAAATTTGTCAAGAATGAGCTGCTGTATAGTGCCAACATCCTCTGTTGTTCTGGTCTTAAGATCTTACTCATTTGCTAAGTAATGATTTAAATGTGTTAAAATGTTGTTTTTCTCAGAAATTAAAATTAAAACATAAAATAATTTATATTAGCCATCGCTTACAAAATAATAGAATAATAGTCATAGAATTATGCAGCATGGAAATAGCCCTCTCGCCCTCAACTCATCTATGCTGAGCAAGATGTCTATTGAAGCCAGTCCCATTTGCCTGCCTTCAGTAAAGAATATCCGGTTGAAAATAGAAATGAAAAACAAAGAAAATGCTGGAAGTAAACGGGTCGGGCAACATCTGTGGTGAGAAACAGTTAATGCTTCAGATGAATGATTTTTCATCAGGCAGCTCATGAGACCTCGCAAGTATACTTGTCTTGATTGGATTTATCCAAATGGGTTATACCCCAGGTCTACAGAGTCACAGTAAAACTGTACACAAAAACGTAGCGTTGAGAAAACTATGGCCATGGCAATCAGCTGTCGGGTTTAGTTGGGGCCACAAGAGTCTGCAGATGCTGGAATCTTGAGCCAAAAAAAACAGATTACAAAAAACAACTCAGCAGGCCAGGCAGCATCTGTGGAGGGAATGGACAGATGATGTTTCGGGTGAAGGGTCAATGTCGTTTGTCCATTTCCCCATCACAAATACTTCCAGGCCTGTTGAGTTCCCCTAAGTGTTTGCTTTGTGATCAGGTTGTAGATCCTTGTTACAGTTTGTGAAAGGTTAACCAGGAAGACATATGTGACCTCCCTCATCTTGAGTTGGGATGCTTGGTGTTGTGTGACCAGTACTGAGTGTTGACAGGAATTTTCCACAGAGGAGCTGAATGGAAAGCAGTTCATGGCTGCAAACATGTCATGGGTTTGTACGTGGAAGGTCGTGTCACACATAATCTGATTGAAGCGTTTGAAGATGTGACCAAAACGGATGATGAGGGCAGAGCTGTAGATGTATATATGGACTTCAGCAAACCATTCGGCAAGGTTCCACATGGTAGGCTGCTCAGGTAGGTTAGATCACATGGGATCCAAGGAGAGGCAGCTGAATGGATAGAAAATTGGTTTCATGGAAGGAAGCAGAGGATGATGGTGGAAGGCTGCTACTCGAACTGCGGGCCTGTGACTAGTGTTGTGCCTCAGGGTTTGGTGTTGGGCCTGTTACTGTCTGTCATCTATATCAATGATTTGGATGAGTACATACATGGCAAGATTAGCAAGTTTGCAGATGATACAAAAGTGGGTGGTATTGCAGATAGTGAAGAAAGTTGCGAACAGTTGCAGCAGGATCATTATTGGTTGGCCAGGTGGGCTGAGGAATGGCTGATAGAATTTAATACAGAGAAATGTGAAGTGTTGCATTTTGGGAATAACATGGACAGGACCATCCCATTGACAGGTAGGGCTCTGGGGAGTGTTGCAGACCTAGGCATCGTGGAGTGCAGGGACATGTTTCCTTGAAGGTGGAGTCAAGGTGGTCAAAAAGGCTTTTGGCCTTTATCAGTACAGAAGTTGGCTGGTCATATTGCAGTGATATAAGACGTTGGTGAGGCCCCACTTAGAGTATTTTGTCCCGTTCTGAGCACTATGGTATAGGAAAGATGTTATTAAGCTGGTATGGGTACAGAGAAGATGTATGTTGCCTGGTCACGATGGTCTGAGCTTTAGAGAGAGGTTGAACAGTCTGTCTCTATTCCTTGGAGCGTAGAGGGGAGAGGGGTGATCTGATAGAATCATGAGAGGAATAGATTAGGTAGATGCACAGAGTCTCTTGCTACAACAGGTTTAAATGGATATGGGCCAAATGCAGGCAGGTTAGACTAGTGTAGTTCGGACATGTTGGCCGGTGTGGGAAAGTTGGGTGGAAGACTATGACTTTTTCTGCTAGCTATCTCCCCTCTCCCTCAGTCTGAAGAAGGGTCCAATCCCAAACTGTTGCCCATCCTTTTCCCTCCAGATATACTGCATGACCCGCTGAGATCCTCAAACAGTTTATACTTTGCATCACGTACATCACCTGTTTCCTCATCTGTGATTATAAAGTAATGCTGGGAGACTGAGAAAATAAAAAGTGCTAAACATCCTTATTACGAACAAATACTGTCTTAATGATGTGCATTTTTAATCTTTTTTCTTTTTGCAAAGGATCAGTTATTAAGATGTAAGTGTCAATTAGATTTCAGTTCAAAGTCATTTATATGTGATTGGAAACAAGGTTAAAGTTTTCTCAAAAGCTGCGTCTACTGAATGGACTGTGGCAAATTTTAACATTAGGTGAGCTAAATTCAATTTCATTTCACTTTAGTAAAAGGCAGTCGTAATCTGTGAGAGGAAAAGCAAACTACTATAGCTGATGGCACAGAATTTATTTTTGCAAAACCGCATTGTTCAATTTCCTTTAGTAGAAATCAATGAATGAACGCCTAATTCTGCTCTGGACTGATTAATATTATAATTAGTGAATTAGAATAGTGAAACTAGTCGGAGGACTAGGGTGGTGGAGAGACACAGAGAGAGGGAATGCTAGGATTACTTGAAGTTAGAGAAATCAACACCAGTGGTACAAACACTGCCACAGCGTATACAGTATATTTGGTCTGCAGTACAAAACTGATCCACAATTCTTGCAAGAGAATATCACAATAGTTCAAGCATTCATCTACCTTCGTTTGCCACAACCACTCCTTCCGGTCTTTGCTCGCTGACTTGTGTGTGAGTCATCCATTTGCAATCTTCATATAGAGACAACATGCAGTTAAGGTGAGGGGGAGCGGGGGAGATTTAACAGGAAACTAAGGTGTAACTTTTTAGCATAAAGCTTGGTAGGTATAATGAATGAGATGCCAGAAGAGGTAGTTGGGGCAGGTACTATTACAATGCTTAAGAAACATTTAGTCAGGTTCATGGATAAGATAGGTTTAGATGGATATGGGCTAAATGTAGTCAGGTTGAACTAATGTAGATGAGGCATGTTGGTTGACATGGACAAATTGGGCTGAAGGGCCTGTTTCCCTGCTGTATGCCTCTATGACTCTTAAGAAACAAGAAACAAGAAACTTGAGAATGAAGGATTAGAAATATTCAATAATTCCAATTAAGAGATGGCACAGTTGATTGTACACACACTGTGGATTGAAGTCTCATTATAATGATCAGAGTATAAAAATGGCATCTGATGCTACAGTGCAAAGTTCAGAAAACTTTAGACTACAAAAAGTGCGATATAATTGCAATTTTAAAAAAAAGCTTCCTTTAACTGGTTCTTCACAAATGAAATTCCTTTATTTTTAGTAACATCAAAGTGAATCTAAACTTCATTTTTGTTATTCCTTTTGGTAAAATAAGTTGATTGTTTCATTGGAATTTGGCATGAGATAACTTGCCTGATATCCACTTCCTCAGAGATATGAAGCCACGTCAGGTCTATGTGAATGATTTTCTAGGGTTGCTTTTGTTCATCCAGGGCAATTACTATACCTAAAGTCCTGAGAAAATTAATTCCTTATATGTTACAGATAAATTGTTAAAATTATACTGCTAATTTTTGGGAGCTTGCCATGAACAAAATGTGTAGTACATTTGTCATTAGGTTTGTAGGAAGGAACAAGATGTTGGTTTAAAGATAGACACAAAAAGCTGGTGTAACGCAGCTGGACAGGCAGCATCTCTAGAGAGAAGAAATGGGCGACGTCTCGAGTTGAGAACATTCTACGTGGTGGTGGAGGCAGATACGATAGTGGTGTTTAAGAAACTTTTGACTAGGCACATGGATATGGAGGGATATTGATCATACGCAGGCAGATGAGGGACGATCTCGGCATCTTGTTCAGCACAGACATTGTGGGCTGAAGGGCCTTTTCATGGGTCTCGACCAAAGACTTCCCCCATCTCTTCTCTCCGGAGATGCTGCCTGTCCCGCTGAATTACTCCAGCTTTTTGTGTCCATCTTTGGGTAGGTTTAGAGGGAATGGGCCAAATACAGACAGGTGGGTCTTAGGAAGTTCAGCATGTCCCCAAAAACTCTCACCAACTTCTACAGATATGTTTCCATGCTGTATCTCTAAACTAAACTGAATATCAACAGGAATAACAGCGAGGCTGCGACAGAAAGCAAGTTTCCTCAAGTGCCATCTGCGGATGATCCAAACTAATCCTTTTATGTGAAATGGTATTTTTAAAATCTACCATTTTTATCATTGTTTGGTTAAACATATCACGTTCAGGGCCATAAAGTGAGGGGCAATGCTGACTTTGCGAGTCGTAACCTCATCCTGTGAATTAACCGTTACAATTTACCATTGCTCTCTGATATGAGACTTGTATTAGATGCCCACATGTGGAACCTTTGTTTAATTTGTCCTTTCTGATACTGAAGGTGTCCAGTGAATGTAGACTCAGTCTTACAAGTATATATCTCCTCACCTTGTAAGAAAAGGATTATATGGATAATAAGCACCAGTAGGGTTATCAACAATGCAGGGCACTCAACAACAAAGCCCTGTCCTCAATCAATGAATGCAACTCTCAGGTGTAATTTAAAGCAAGAAGCCTGATTTTTATTTTTGCCTTCCATTGCATGAATAGAGATGCTGTTTGCATCAGTCATATTAGCCAGCCCATCTGCAGTCAGGAGTTAAACCTGATCATTCCTGGACAGTTATGCTCTGTTATATTAATGAGGACATTTGCCAGTAAACTTCACAGCACTTGAAATTAAAGACGAAAATGGGTCTCATATATAAGAGATAAAAGTTTGTGCAGTTAAACAGAGAGAGAATCGTCAGCAAGTGGTAGTTATTTGTGGTAATTGCAAATTTGAAACTATAAAATAATCTAAAAGATACAACGTAACTGCAAATTCATCAATTTGATTGAAATGGTTAAAAAACACAATGCAAAAATGAACCATTTTCTGGAGTTCGAGGGAGCCTATGTTGGACACACAGTGTGTACTAAATTTTCAGTTACTATAAAAAGATAAGAAGATATGAAGTAACCAATAGACAATAGGTGCAGTAGTAGGCCATTTGGCCCTGCGAGCCAGCACCGCCATTCAATGTGATCCTGGCTGATCATCCCCAATCAGTACCCCGTTCCAGCCTTCTCCCCATATCCCCTGACTGCTATTTTTAAGAGCCCTGTCTAGCTATCTCTTGAAAGCATCCAGGGAACCTGCCTCCACCGCCCTCTGAGGCAGCGAATTCCACAGACTCACCACTCTCTGTGAGAAAAAGTGTCTCCTCGTCTCCGTTCTAAATGGCTTACTCCTTATTCTTAAACTGTGGCCCATGATTCTGGACTCCCCCAACATTGGGAACATGTTTCCTGCCTCTAGTGTGTCCAAGCCCTTAACAATCTTAACAAGTAAGAGCAGAAATAAACCATACGCCCCCCTTGAGCCTGCACAGACATTCAAGAACAGCCCAGTTGATCTCATCCAGGCTCGGCTCCATCAGTTTGCATGTTTACTACAACCCTTGATACATCAAAATTCTTAAATCTTCTCTCAACCCTCAATGCACCTGATTAAAATGCCACAAGAAAAAGAAACATGCCACCCTTGTGTTGATGTCACCTGATGTTATATAGCCCATGCAGGCAGATAAACCTTCAATGGAGGCAGCAGCTGAATTAGGCAGTGTTAAAGGTTACTAACTATAAACCAGAGTAATACAGCACGGAAGGCCCCCTAGCAGACGTGTTCACGTCGCGGGGCTCAAAACTGGAAGTATCCTGAGCTAATTCTGCTACTACCATCATCTATTGCGACAAGTGATGGCTTCCACTGATTGTCGCCGGAAGCTTGCATCCTTTTCAGGACGGACGATGGCAGCGAGGTCAATATTTGTAAGAAGATAGACACGAAAAGAAGAAGACAGCACGGAAACAGGCCCTTTGGCAGAGTAGACAGAGAATGGCAGAGTAGACTTGATGGGCCAAATGGCCTAATTCTGCTCCTATGACTTACGTGCTTCTGAACTGAAAGACCATCTCCCATCCACCTACACTCCAAGGAATACAGTCCTAGCCTGCCCAACCTCTCCATGTAGCTCAGACTCTCAAGTCCTCATAAATGCAACTTCTTAAATCTTCTCCGCACTATGCAGAGTACATCCTTCCCAGATGTCCTTTATTTTACCACTAACACAAGGGTTATGATAGCAAAGGAATTGAACAACTGGCAGGAAATGCGAGGAATGTGAGGGTTGGAATGGGTTTTTTGAGAGAGAGACAGGTAGACTCACAGAACGGGTTTTACTATTGACATGGAATTGGTTATAGATGGAGAGGTGTGCAGTAGGCCAGTGGTGAGAAGAAAATTAGTTACATCGTGGAGACAAAAAAAAAATATGCTGGAATTTTGATCGAAATACAAAGTGCTGGAGTGGATCAGCAGATCAGGCATCATCTGTGGGAGGGGCGAGGGGGAGTGAAAGACGATATTTTGGGTCAGAGCCCTTCTTCAGATTAATTGTAGTAGGGGATGCGAAAGACAGTAAAAGGGTGGAGGCGGAACAATGCCTGGCACGTGATAGGTGGATGCATGTGAGGAAGGTTAGATGAAGAGGAGTGAAATGAAAAGACAGAGGGATGGATATTGATGGAAGGCAGATAGGTGGAAGGGCACACCTGGGGGAGGGATTTAGATGAAAGGAGAGACCAGAGGGAGAAATATAAGTGGAAGAGTCACATAATGTTGTGAACAATGTTTTGTATATGGCTTCATCTCATATATTGTTGGTACCTTCACCACTGAGGAGGCATGTTATCCCATAAATACAACAATACAACAAAAAAGTGGCCAATGATTTTATTAAATGTAGTACAAGACACAGAATACAGTGATCAATGGTTTTCCAGCTCACAAAAGTTGTTGCTACAGAATAATACAGTTATTGCTTTGAGAGG
Organism: Okamejei kenojei; assembly: GCA_035221665.1. Lineage (NCBI taxonomy): Eukaryota > Metazoa > Chordata > Chondrichthyes > Rajiformes > Rajidae > Okamejei > Okamejei kenojei. Next base: position 26,064,456 of record CM069159.1, on the reverse strand, counting down.
TTGCATTTCAAAGAACACAATATGACACTTTATGCACCTGATTTTTTTATTGAGGAGAATTATTTGCTTTATTTCCCGAACTTGTTTTAATCCCACTGCAGCTGATGCTGATCTACCTAATTATCTGCTTTCTCGGTTTCAGCAACCTCCAATATGTCACCAAAACAACCAATTTTTGACAAGATTTACACGATGAACATTGGTAGGTTGTGGGATAACCCACTTAATCTGTTTCTATTACTCTCTGAGGCATACTGAGGGCCATCTTCAAAAATAGGAGCTTTCTCCCCCCCGAAGCCTAAGTTTGATTGTCATATGTGGAGCTCCCACCACCATTGTTACACCCAAGATCACCATTATCCACATCTTCTAACTATTACCCCATTGCCCCAGTAAGTAAGATCAGGGGTATTCGGTGAAGATCCACTGGTTATACTGATTATATTTTGGGTGAAATGCATCAATAACTTTTATTCTTTTGGGATCCCAGACACAATCCTCTTCCAAACCACTTTGTACCATCCCAGAGTTTGGAGGGCACCAAGCAGTGTCATAGCCTTTACTGTGCCATGTCTTCTGGAGTGGGTGCCCTTGATAATCTATCTTTTTGACTTTTCCCACATTGACTAGCAACTTAAGCACAACCTTTTGGCTGGGATGGATGCCCAGGGGATACCTGCTAGCTTTTTGGAGGTCCCTACTGACATAGACTCCAGGACCGAGCATGCCATCCCTGGATTGACAGAAACCACTTGTAAGAATGGCCTGTGCACTTGCAGCACTGGTTCCATGGTACATCACATAGATCTTGCCTTCAACTGGTGACACAAAACTTTCGAGGCACGGTGGATTAAAACCAGGTCCATCTTGTTCAGCCCATATTTGAATATAATAGGCCATGGTAACGAGTCGAATTTCAAAACTTGCCTTTTGACAAAAATAAAAGTAAATTAAAGTAAGAAATTTATTAATTCTGTCCTTAATCCTTAACCAAATCTGTTCATATTTCCCTCCCCGCTTTCGCCCTCCACCCTGTCCCGTTTTACGTTTCACGGTTTCTTTTGTTTTACCATTTCCTCTTTATTTCATCTCTAGTCTTTATCATTATCTCTAACCATCTATCAATCGATTCCTCTTCCCTCACCTAACACTTACTGGGCTTTTGCCCCACCCCTTCTCTCCAGCTTCCTCGTCCCTGCTCCATCAGTCTAAACATAGATCCCGACAAGATCCCAAAACAAGATCCATCCATTTTCCACCACAAATGCTGCCTCACCTGGCAAATTAATACTTTATACATTGTAATCAGCACTTTGTTTTTAGCTCAGGATTCTGCATTTCCTTGTGTCTCTATACGTCCCTCATGTTTTTCCATGCTGGTGAATCTGCGAAACAGATTCTTGGAAAAACATAAGGTGGACACAAAATGCTGGAGTAACTCAGCGGGACAGACAGCATCTCTGGAGAGAAGGAATGGGTGATGTTTCGGGTCAAGACCCTTCTTCAGACTGAAGAAGTATTTTGTTCCACTACGAAATCTCCTCAAGGTATGTCGCTCTGAAATTTACTTTGAAAAACATACCCTGGCTTTGGCTCACCCACAATCTTAAATATTGCAAAGGTATTCAATGCCTTACCATATTGCCCTGACCACAGGGCAATGAATAAATGGCTTGACTTGTATGTGGTGGTCTATATATTTTTAACTATAAGCTGGGTTATGAGTTTTCAGTTTCCTTTTCAATGCAGAGAATAAATTTGAGCAACAAATCTGCTTTTGTGAGAGTGGAAGAAAATTGCTTCCAGAGCAATAGGTCAAACATTTAATTATTTATATATATATATATATATATATATATATAAATCATGATTCATGTCCTCGAATCAACACTTCACAATGTCTCGGCAAGGCCACCAGGATAATCAAGAGCGAGTCTTAGTTTCACCGATCTCCCCTTTATGCAGGTGGTACAGAAGTGTGAAAACGTCCAGATTTAGGGACAGTTTCTTCCCAGCTGCTATCACCAATTAGTATCACTAATTAGAGCACGGACCTGAGCTACCGTCCACCCCCTTGGAGACCCTACTGGACTTTATCTTGCACTAAATGTTATTCCCTTCATCCTGTATCTGTACGGTGGCCAGCGTGATTTTAAGCATGTATAGTCTTTCCGCTGACTGGATCGCACGCAACAAAAAAGCTTTTCACTGCTCCTCGTATATGTGGCAATAAGCTGAATAAACTAAACTAAACTCAACTAATTTGCCAATAGTTTAACCTTAGTACATCCGTCCAATGTTTTTATCCCTTTCAAAATTTGCACAAAAATGTTGTTTCAATAATAAGTTACGCAGAGTTGTAATATGTTTAAAATACCAGTATTAAAAAAAAATCAGAAAACATCTATGGAACGAAAAAGCTGAATTAACTTTAGAGGTTGAGTTCTTACATCAGAACTGTCCCCTTTGGGCACACGTTTCAACAGTTGATTTTCTGAGAAGGAAAAGGAGTGAAAAGGAAACTTAAAGGCAAGGGAGTGAGCACATTAGCATTTTCCACAAGTTGTGTGTCTCTGCTCCCGGTTACTGATAACATTACAGTGTGTTTCACCTCGTACACCGCTTATTATTTCTGCTTACAATGATATAAAAATGCAGGAATTAATTTACAATTTATGTTCCAAAGGAAATCCAACTTCAACTCCTGTGAGATTGCAATAACAGGAAACGACTGTACACATTTGTTGATTCAATCCTCAGCCGTTCAGAGTCTTATTGACTGAAACTGGTACATGAAGACATCAATATTTTTAACACAGTCCCATTTTCGCAGGAATATGACATGACAACCTTAAAGATAATATCCTAGAGAGAAAGCACGCAGTTATGCAATTAATCCCACACCCTTGCTCTTGTTCATTGCTTTTTGTTTTTGAAGTTTTCAAGTTTCCCCTGTTAAAATTTCAACTTCTCTCAATATCACAACCCGTAAATGTGTAAGAAAGTTCTCCTCTTCCCCTTGATTCCTTCACCACTTACAGTTTGGATCACACACACACAGGAGCAGAGATCATCGTGTTACTCACCGTGGTCTAGGAAGTAATACTGCCGTCAGGATGAGGAACATCTGTACTTTAATTTGATTTTTTTGAGTTTCAGTTTCAATTTCTCCAAAGTAGTTTTATAACGTCAGTTTTTGAGTTTATAATTCTCCAAAGTCATTTGCTTATAAACATCAAAGGCCAATGTTTAAAATCAGTTGAAAATGCAAATTGACGGAAATACATAGCAGGTTTGGCAGCATCTGTAGAGAGAAACAGAGCATTCACATTTTAAGTCTGTGGCCTGTTCGAGTCTGATGGAGGTTATTGACCTGAAATGTTAACTATTTTTTTCATCACAGAATGTTGCCCAACTTGTATTAATTCCTAACTTTTCATATTTTCCTTCTTAACAAAATTTGTCAAGAAAATTGAGCTGCTGTATAGTGCCAACACCCTCTGTTGTTCTGGTCTTAAGATGTTACTCATTTGCTCACTAATGATTTCAATGTGTTAAAATGTTGTTTTTATCAGAAATTAAAATTAAAACAAAATTATTTATATTAGCCATTGCTTACAAAATAATAAAATAATAGTCATAGAATTATGCAGCATGGATATAGCCCTCTCGCCCTCAACTTATCTATGCTGAGCAAGATGTCTATTGAAGCCAGTCCCATTTGTCTGCCCTTAGTAAAGGATATCCGGTTGAAAACAGAAATGCAAAACAAAGAAAATGCTGGAAGTAAACGGGTCTGGCAACATCTGTGGTGAGAAACAATTAATGCTTCAGATGAATGTTTTTTCATCAGGCAGCTCATGAGACCTCGCAAGTATACTTGTCTTGATTGGATTTATCCAAATGGGTTATACCCCAGGTCTACAGAGTCACAGTAAAACTGTATATAAAAAAGTATCATTGAGAAAACTATGACCACGGCAATCAGCTGTCAGGTTTACTTGGGGCCACAAGAGTCTGCAGATGTTGGAATCTTGACAAAAAAAACAGATTACAAAAAAGAACTCAGCAGGCCAGGCAGCATCTGTGGAGGGAATGGACAGATGATGTTTCGGGTGAAGGGTCAATGTTGTTTGTTCATTTCCCCATCACAAATACTTCCGGCTTATAAATGGTTCGGAACTGGGTGATGGGTGGGTAAAGATATCAAATAGGTCTATCTCTCCTAATTTATTTTCTTTTTTTTCCTCTTCTTTTTCAATCTCTTTAGCTTCTTATTTCTTCTTTCTGTCTCTCTCGCTATTCGTTTCTATCTATCTCAACACTCTTTATTTTCTTCTTTCTTTCACTGCTCTTTTATTATTAAATCAAAAAATAAGAAGTTATAGAAGAATTGTAATTAGTATGTATGCATTAGGTACTTAGGTACCACATTACTGTACTTACTTCTAACAAAAATTAAAAAAAAATATAGGTGAAAAAAAATACTTCCAGCTTTGTAATCAGGTTGTTGATCCTTGTATCAGTTTGTGAAGGGTTAACCAGGAAGACATATGTGACCTCCCTCATTTTGAGTTTGGGTGCTTGGTGTTGTGTGACCAGTACTGAGTGTTGACAGGAATTTTCCACAGAGGAGCTGAATGGAAAGCAGTTCATGGCTGCAAAAATGTCATGGGTTTGTATGTGGAAGGTCGTGTCTCACAAATCTGATTGAGGTATTTGAAGATGTGACCAAAAAGGTTGATGAGGGCAGAGCTGTAGATGTTGTATATGTGTACTTCGGCAAACCATTCAGCAAGGTTCCACATGGTAGGCTGCTCTGGAAGGTTAGATCACATGGGATCCAAGGAGAGGCAGCTGAATGGATAGAAAATTGGTTTCATGGAAGGAAGCAGAGGATAATGGTGGAAGGCTGCAACTCGAACTGCGGGCCTGTGACTAGCAGTGTGCCTCAGGGTTTGGTGTTGGGCCTGTTACTGTCCTCTATATCAATGATTTGGATGAGTACATACATGGCAAGATTAGCAAGTTTGCAGATTAGCAATGATACAAAAGTGGGTGGTATTGCAGATAGTGAAGAAAGTTGCGAACAATTGCAGCAGGATCATTATTGGTTGGCCAGGTGGGCTGAGGAATGCCTGATAGAATTTAATACAGAGAAATGTGAAGTGTTGCATTTTGGGAATAACATGGACAGGACCTTCCCATTAAAAGGTAGGGCTCTGGGGAGTGTTGCAGACCTAGGAATCGTGGAGTGCAGGTACAGTGGCGTGCAAAAGTATTCATACCCCTTGAACTTTTCCACATTTCGTCACGTTACAACTCAAACGTAAATGTATTTTATTGGGATTTTATGTGATAGACCAACACAAAGTGGCGCATAATTGTGAAGTGGAAGGAAAATGATACATGGTTTTCAATTTTTTTTACAAATAAAAAACTGAAAAGTGTGGCGTGCAAAAGTATTCAGCCCCCTTTACTCTGATACCCCTAAATAAAATCCAGTGCACCCAATTGCCTTCAGAAGTCACCTAATTAGTAAATAGAGTCCACTTGTGTGTAATCTAATCTTGGTATAAATACAGTTGTTTTGTGAAGGCCTCAGAGGTTTGTTAGAGAACATTAGTGAACAAACAATGTTCCTTGGGCATCATGAAGCCCAAGGAACATACAGATAGGTCATGGATAAAGTTGTGGAGAAGTTTAAAGCAGGGTTAGGTTATAAAAAAATATCCCAAGCTTTGAACATCTCACGGAGCCCTGTTCAATCCATCATCTGAAAATGGAAAGAGTATGGCACAACTGCAAACCTACCAAGACATGGCCGTCCACCTAAACTGACAGGCCGGGCAAGGAGAGCATTGATCAGAGAAGCAGCCAAGAAGCCCGTGGTAACTCTGGAGGAGCTGCAGAGATCCACAACTCAGGTGGGAGAATCTGTCCACAGGACAACTATTAGTCGTGCACTCCACAAATCGGGCCTTTATGGAAGAGTGGCAAGAAGAAAGCCATTGTTGAAACAAAGCCATAAGAAGTCCCGTTTGCAGTTTGCCACAAGCCATGTGGGGGACACAGCAAACATGTGGAGGAAGGTGCTCTGGTCTGATGAGACCAAAATTGAAGTTTTTGGCCTAAATACAAAATGCTATGTGTGGCGGAAACCTAACACTGCACATCACCCTGAACACACCATCCCCACTGTGAAACATGGTGGTGGCAGCATCATGCTGTGGGGATGCTTTTCTTCAGCAGGGACAGGGAAGCTGGTCAGAGTTGATGGGAAGATGGATGGAGCCAAATACAAGGCAATCTTGGAAGAAAACCTGTTAGAGTCTGCAAAAGACTTGAGACTGGGGCGGAGGTTCACCTTCCAGCAGGACAACGACCCTAAACATACAGCCAGAGCTACAATGGAATGGTTTAGATCAAAGCATATTCATGTGTTATGATGGCCCAGTCAAAGTCCAGACCTAAATCCAATTGAGAATCTCTGGCAAGACTTGAAAATTGCTGTTCACAGACGCTCTCCATCAATCTGACTGAGCTTGAGCTATTTTGCAAAGAAGAATGATGGGCAAAAATTTCAGTCTCTAGATGTGCAAAACTGGTAGAGACATACCCCAAAAGACTTGCAGCTGTAATTGCAGCGAAAGGTGGTTCTACAAAGTATTGACTCAGGGGGGCTGAATACTTTTGCACGCCACACTTTTCAGGTTTTTATTTGTAATAAAATGTGGAAACCATGTATCATTTTCCTTCCACTTCACAATTATGCACCACTTTGTGTTGGTCTATCACATAAAATCCCAATAAAATACATTTACGTTTGTGGTTGTAACGTGACAAAATGTGGAAAAGTTCAAGGGGTATGCGTACTTTTGCAAGCCACTGTACATGTTTCCTTGAAGGTGGAATCGCAGGTAGATAGGGTGGTCAAAAAGGCTTTTGGCCTTTATCAGTATAGAAGTTGGCAGGTCATATTGCAGTTATATAAGACGTTGGTGAGGCCCCATTTAGAGTATTTTGTCCCGTTTGACTATGGTATAGGAAAGATGTTATCAAGCTGGAATGGGTAGTGAGAAGATGTATGTTGCCTGGTCACGAGGGTCTGAGCTTTAGGGAGAGGTTGAAACAGGCTCTCTTTATTCCTTGGAGCATAGGAGGGTGAGGGGTGATCTTATAGAGGTGTATAAAATCATGAGAGGAATAGATCAGGTAGATGCACAGAGTCTCTTGCTACAACAGGTTTTAAGGGATATGGGCCAAATGCAGGCAGGTTAGACTAGTGTAGCTGGGACATGTTGGCCGGTGTGGGAAAGTTGGGTGGAAGACTATGACTTTTTCTGCTAGTTATCTGCCCTCTCCCTCAGTCTGAAGAAGGGTCCAATCCCAAACTGTCACCCATCCTTTTCCCTCCACATATACTGCATGACCCGCTGAGATCCTCAAACAGTTTATATTTTGCATCACGTACATCACCTGTTTCCTCATCTGTGATTATAAAGTAATGCTGAGAGACTGAGAAAATAAAAAGTGCTAAACATCCTTATTACGAACAGATACTGTCTTAATGATGTGCATTTTTTATCTTTTTTTTTCTTTTTGCAAAGGATCAGTTATTAAGATGTAAGTGTCAATTAGATTTCAGTTCAAAGTCATTTATATGTGATTGGAAACAAGGTTAAAGTTTTCTCAAAAGCTGCGTCACTTTACTGAATGAACTGTGGCAAATTTTAACATTAGGTGAGTAAAAGGCAGTGATAATCTGTGACAGGAAAAGCAAACTACTGTAGCTGATGGCACAGAGTTTATTTTTGCAAAACCACATTGTTCAATTTCCTTTTGAAGAAATCAATTAATGAACACCTAATTCTGCTCTTGAATTAGGATAGCGAAACTAGTCGAAGAACTAGGGTGGAGGAGAGACACACAGAGAGGGAATGCTAGGGTTACTTGAAGTTAGAGAAATCAACACCAGTGGTATGAACACTGCCACAGCGTATACAGTATATTTGGTCTGCAGTACAAAACTGATCCACAATTCTTGCAAGAGAATTTCACAATAGTTCAAGCATTCCTCTACCTTCATTTGCCACAACCACTCCTTCCGGTCTTTGCTCGCTGACTTGTGTGTGAGTCATCATTTGCAATCTTCATATAGAGTTCTTCAGAAGACTGTCACCTTACAGAGGAGTAAAAGATCATGAGAGGGATAAATAGGGTAAATCCCCAGAGTAGGAGAATCAAGAACCAGACAACATATAGTTAAGGTGAGGGGGAGGGGGGAGATTTAATAGGAAACTAAGGTGTAACTTTTTCACATAAAGCTTGTTAGGTATATTGAATGAGATGCCGGAGGAGGTAGTTGGGGCAGGTACTAATACGATGTTAACCATATAACCATATAACAATTACAGCACGGAAACAGGCCCTCTCAGCCCTTCCAGTCCGTGCCGACCATTTGTTTTCCCCCAGTCCCATCTACCTGCACTCAGACCATACCCCTCCATTCCCTTCCCGTCCATATACCTATCCACTTTACTTTTAAATGTTAAAATCGATCCTGCCTCCACCACTTCTGCTGGAAGCTCATTCCATACAGCCACCACCCTCTGAGTAAAGAAGTTCCCCCTCACGTTACCCCTAAACTTCCGTCCCTTAATTCGCATGTCATGCCCTCTTGTTTGAATCTTCCCTACCCTTAATGGGAAAAGCTTATCCATGTCAACTCTGTCTATCCCTTTCATCATTTTAAAGACCTCAATCAAGTCCACCCTTAACCTTCTGCGCTCCAAAGAATAAACACCTAACTTGTTCAACCTTTCTCTGTAACATAGTTGCTGGATCCCAGGCAACATTCTAGTAAATCTCCTCTGTACTCTCTCTGAATGTTTTAGAAACATTTAGAAAGGTTCATGGATAAGATAGGTTTGGATGGATATGGGCTAAATGTAGTCAGGTTGAACTAATGTAGATGAGGCATGTTGGTCGACATGGGTAAATTGGGCTGAAGGGCCTGTTTCCCTGCTGTATGCCTCTATGGCTCTTGAGAAACAAGATGAAGGATTAGAAATATTCAATCATTCCAGTTCAGAGATGGCACAGTTGTTGGTACACACACTGTGGATTCAAGTCTGATTATAAAGATCTGAGTATAAAAATGGCATCTGATGCTACAGAGCAAAGTTCAGAAAACTTTAGATTACAAAAGGTGCCATATAATTGCAATTTAAAAAAAAAACTTCCTTTAACTGGTTCTTCACAAGTGAAATTCCTTTATTTTTAGTAACATCAAAGTGAATGTAAGCTTCATCCCTTTTGGTAAAATAGGTTGATTGTTTAATTGGAATTTGGTATGACATTACATGCCTGATATCCACTTCCCCAGAGGTATGAAGCCACGTCAGATCTATGTAAATGATTTTCTAGGGTTGCTTTTGTTCATCCAGTGCAATTACTATCCCTAAAGTGCTGAGAAAATCAATTCCTTAAATGTTACAGATAAATTGTTAAAATTATACTGCTAATTTTTGGGAGCTTGCCATGAACAAAATTTGTAGTACATTTGTCATTAGGTTTGTAGGAAGGACCTGCAGATGTTGTTTTAAAGATAGACACAAAAAGCTGGTGTAACGCAGCTGGACAGACAGCATCTCGAGAGAGAAGAAATGGGCGACGTCTCGAGTTGAGAACATTCTACGCTGCCAGGGGTGGTGGTGGAGGCAGATACGATAGTGGTGTTTAAGAAACTTTCGAATAGGCACATGGATATGGAGGGATATTGATCATACGCAGGCAGATGAGTGACGATCTCGGCATCTTGTTCAGCACAGACATTGTGGGCTGAAGGGCCTTTTCATGGGTCTCGACCAAAGACTTCCCCCATCTCTTCTCTCCTGAGATGCTGCCTGTCCGGCTGAGTTACTCCAGCTTTTTGTGTCTATCTTTGGGTAGGTTTAGAGGGAATGGGCCAAATACAGACAGGTGGGTCTTAGGAAGTTCAGCATGTCCACAACAACTCTCACCAACTTCTACAGATATGTTTCCATGCTGTATCTCTAAACTAAACTAGACTAAATGAATATCAATGGGAATAACAGCGAGGCTGCGACAGAAAGCAAGTTTCCTCAAGTGCTATCTGTGGATGATCTAAACTAATCCTTTTATGTGAAATGGTATTTTTAAAATCTGCCATTTTTATCATTGTTTGCTTAAACATATCACGTTCAGGGCCATAAAGTGATGGGCAATGCTGACTTTGTGAGTCATAACCACATCCTGTGAATTAACCGTTACAATTTACCATTGCTCTCTGATATAAGACTTGCCCACATGTGGAACCTTTGTTTAATTTGAACTTTCTGATACTGAAGGTGTTCAGTGAATGTAGATTCAGTCTCACAAGTGTATATCGCCTTGAAAGAAAAGGATTATATGGATAATAAGCACCAGTAGGGTTATCAACAATGCAGGGCACTCAACAACAAAGTCCTGTCTGCAATCAATGAATGCAACTCTCAGGTGTAATTGCAAGCAAGAAGCCAGATTTTTATTTTTGCCTTCTATTGCATGAATAGAGATGCTGTTTGCATCAGTTATATCAGCCAGCACATCTGCAGTCAGGAGTTAAACCTGATCATTCCTGGACAGTTATGGCCCTGTCTCACAGTGCGAGTTGACCCACGAGGTACCCCGAGTGAAAGACTCGTGGTTGTGTACGAGACTTCAAGTTTATGTTCAAGTGTTTAACCGAGTTCCCACGGGTATGTCATTTCTGTGATGTTCCAAGTTCCTCCTCCAAGTTACCAGGTTCCTCTCCCGTTACTCTTGAGCCAACCGTGAATTAAGGTATGTTTTAATAAAGCAACAATGTTAAAATACATCTCCGTCCTGTGGCTTTGAGTTATTTCAGCGCGGCCGCATCTATTAATACGACCTACAAAGGGAAAATGCGCACCCTCCACCAACCAATAACGTGGTAAGTGCATTTCTTGGTGCTTTATGTTTTTAAATACTGTATTTCCCGGGGTGGGGGGAGAGCTCAGTTCATAGTACTTTGGGGGAGTCTGGCGTTGTGAAGGAGGGGATTGGGGTCAGTAACCACTTGCCACGCTCCAGTCTGAGTGCAGGTAGATGGGACTAGGTGACAGTAAACGGCACGGGGTAAAAAGGCAGAGATGGCCTGTCTCCGTGCTGTCATTGCTATATGGTTTTATTGTGGCCAGGGAGTGAATTAGCTTGGGTGGCTGCCGCAGCGCTCCGGGCACGGACAGCAGAACTGGCCGCCACTTCCGAGGAAGGAAGCAGCTCGGGTGACTGACTTTGAGCGGCCGCCGGGACCCGACAGCAGAGACACACACAGATACACAGATACAGACACACACACACACACACACACACACACACACACACACACACACACACACACACACACACACACACACACACACACACACACACACACACACACACACACACACACACACACACACACACACACACACACACACACACACACACACAATGCTGGAGTAACTCTCGCACACACACAATTCTGGAGTAACTCAGCGGGTCTTGCAGCATCTCTGGGTAGTGGTCTAAGGAAGGGTCTCGACCCGATACATCATCATTCCTTCTCTCCGGAGATGCTGCCAGTCCCGCTGAGTTACTCCAGAATTGTGTGTGTGCGAGAGTTACTCCAGCATTGTTCATGTGTGTGTGTGAGTTACTCCAGCATTGTGTGTGTGTGTGTGTGTGTGTGTGTGTGTGTGTGTGTGTGTGTGTGTGTGTGTGTGTGTGTGTGTGTGTGTGTGTGTGTGTGTGTGTGTGAGTTGCTCCAGCATTGTGTGTGTGTGTGTGTGTGTGTGTGTGTGTGTGTGTGTGAGTTGCTCCAGCATTGTGTGTGTGTGTGTGTGTGTGTGTGTGTGTGTGTGTGTGAGTTACCCCAGCATTGTGTGTGTGTGTGAATCATGAATTGTCAAGACACAAGGCACTGTAAATACAAATAATGTCATACACAAGAAAGGGCAGATGCTAGTTGAAAAAAGTGAACACATGGGGCTGGAGAAATTTGGAAATGTCATCCCGTCACCCATTCCTTCTCTCCAGAGATGCTGCCTGCCCGTTGTGTTAAAAGAGTTCCCACGGTAGACTCACGAATCACTGAGGTAAACGCACGGGCCACCACGTTATAAACGAGTTTAAAATGTTTCAATTTTTAACTTGAACTGTAAATTTGACTCGTGGAAAAAATCAAACATGTTTGATTTTTTTCACGAGTTACCAAGTTTCACGGGTACCTGCCGTTAGCACCACGAGTCGCTAAGTTGATTGCAAGAGTTCCGACGTTCCCGCTACGTTTAGTGTTTGTGATTACTGCGAGTGACAACTCTGGGTCACTCGTGGGTCAACTCGCACCGTGAGACAGGGGTTTTATGCTCTGTTTTAAAAATGTGGCCAGTAAACTTTACAGCACTTGAAATTAAAGACGAAAATAGGTCTCATATATAAGAGATACAAGTTATAGTTTGTGCAGTTAAACAGAGAGAGAATCGTCAGCAAGTTGTAATTATTTGTGGTAATTGCAAATTTGAAACTATAAAAAAATCTAAAAGATACAACGTAACTGCAAATTCATCAATTTGATTGAAAGATCTAACTTATCACTGGGTTAAAAAACACAATGAAAAAATGATCCCTTTTATGGAGTTAGAGGGAGCCTACGTTGTACACAAAGTGTGTACTAAATTTTCAGTTACTATAAAAAGATAAGATGATATGAAGTAAGAGCAAAAATGAACCATACGCCCCCCCTTGAGCCTGCACAGACATTCAAGAACAGCCCAGTTGATCTCATCCAGGCCTCAGCTCCATCAGTTTGCATGTTTACTACAACCCTTGATACATCAAAATTCTTAAATCTTCTCTCAACCCTCAATGCACCTGATGAAAATGCCACAAGATAAAGAAACATGCCACCCTTGTGTTGATGTCACCTGATGTTATATAGCCCCTGCAGGCAGATAAACCTTCAATGGAGGCAGCAGCTGAATTAGGCAGTGTTAAAGATTACTAACTATAAACCAGAGTAATACAGCACGGAAGGCCCCCTAGCAGAAGTCTCCACGTCGCGGGGCTCAAAACTGGAAGTATCCTGAGCTAATTCTGCTACTACCATCATCTATTGCGACAAGTGATGGCTTCCACTGATTGTCGCCGGAAGCTTGCGTCCTTTTCAGGACGGACGATGGCAGCGAGGTCAATATTTGTAAGAAGATGGACGCGAAAAGAAGAAGACAGCACGGAAACAGGCCCTTTGGCAGAGTAGACAGAGAATGGCAGAGTAGACTTGATGGGCCAAATGGCCTAATTCTGCTCCTATGACCTATGAGCTTCTGAACTGAAAGACCCTCTCCCATCCACCTACACTCCAAGGAATACAGTCCTAGCCTGCCCAACCTCTCCATGTAGCTCAGACTCTCAAGTCCTCATAAATGCAACATCTTCATAAATCTTCTCCGCACTATGCAGAGTACATCCTTCCCAGAGGTCCTTTATTTAACCACTAACACAAGGGTTATGATATCAAAGGAATTGAACAACTGGCAGGAAATGCGAGGAATGTGAGAGTTGGAATGGGTTTTCTGAGAGAGAGACAGGTAGACTCACGGAACAGGTTTTACTATTGACATGGAAATGGTTGAAAGTAGTGCCATTGGTTATAGATCGAGAGGTGTGCAGTAGTCCGGTGGTGAGAAGAAAAAGAGTTGAACCCCTGTCTCACGGTGTGAGTCGACCGACGGGTGACCCCGAGTTTTCACTCGTGGTAATCACGTACAATTAACGTAGCGGGAACGTCGGAACTCGCGCGCGCAACTTAACGACTCGTGGCGCTAACGGCAGGTACCCGTGAAACTTGTTAACTCTTGGAAAAATTAAAACATGTTTGAGGTTTTCCACGAGTCAAATTTACTGTTCAAGTTAAAAATTGAAACATTTAAACTCGTTGTAATAACGTAGTGGCCCGTGCGTTTACCTTAGTGACTCGTGAGTGTACCGTGGGAACTCTTTAACTCAGCGGGCAGGCAGCATCTCTGGCGAGAAGGAATGGGTGACGGGATGACATTTCCAAAATTCTGCTGCGTCTTTGTGCTCCATCTCAGATGGTAAAGCTGCAACTTTAAACTGACATATGACAATCTTAACTCTTCACATTTTATAGGATTGGATGCAAAATCAGTGATATTCTCGGCCATTCTCCGTCACACATTGAGAGAGGGACGTGGAGCGGGGAACGGGGAACCATGGTGGATGTCTAAAGGATGAAAACCCCAGGGCACTGCCCCACACACTGACCCTTGACTGAAGCCCAGGGACTGCTCAGAACAGACAAGTCCGCCCTCTTTAACCTGACTCCCCTCCTCGTCCATTCTGCTGGAGCCCTTCCTCAAATCCCACCGGGAACAGTTGGGCATCCCAGTTGAAAGGCGCAGCAGTACAGAGCGATGTCCAGGGCATTTGGTGCCATCTCTCTGACCCACACATGTAGACAAGAAAGCGTCAGGGGCACGGGGGTGGTGGGGATGGGCAGACATGGACTGTGGGAAAGTCCCTGTGTGGAGGCTGATCCTGTCTTGATTTAGATTGTGCTGATTGGAATTATTACTGTCACTCTCTGTATTACCCTCTTGATTTCACATTGTTTGTTGCACCAAGGTGTGGAAAGCTCACGATGTGTTCTGTGCTTCCTGTGATTGTGATTGAACTGTAACGTTGCAGTTTCATCAGCTCAATAAACGAGCATCAGAACAAAAAGGTTCTGGATGTGAATGACTTTGTGTGTATGTCTCCCCGTGACCTGCATGGGTTTTCTTCAAGTCTTTGGCTTCCTCCCACACTCCAAAGATGTTCAAGTTCGCAGGTTAATTGGCGTGTAAAAATTGTCCCTAGTGTGGGTAGGATGGTGTTAATGTGCAGGGATCGTTGGTCGGCACCGACCCGGTGGGCTAAAGGGCCTGTTTCCGCGCTGCATTCTCTAAAGTATTTAAATAGACAAGGCAGGGACAGGATAAGGACCTAATTTGAGCAAATGCGATTAGTGCGGATGGGTAAAAAGGATGTGACGGGATGGTTCTGTGCTGTTTGACTCTGTAATTCTATTATCAGACAATGACCATCTCCAACAAAAGAGATTGGTAATACTTTTCGATCAATATTCACTGACAGTTCCGGGTCCAATGATATGGGCTCCACCACGGTTGGGAGTCTCTCCCTGCTGCAGCCTTCTTCCACCTTCTCAGCCGCCGGCCAAACACCATCCTCGGCCAGTTCCACTGAGGTCATCTCCTTGGGCCGCGCTTTGTCAGGGACCTCCCCCTCCACCTTCCGGCCATGAGGCCAGCTTACAGGATGTAAGGCACACGCATATGTCTCCACTATAAGGTGGCGACCCTCAGAGAAGTCCCAGCCTCACAAATAACTCAACACAATAAATAATGTAAAGCAGCCTGGGCAAGATAGTTTGCCCATGATTTAAATTTTAAATGTCACCCCTTCCTTCTCTCCAGAGATGCTGCCTGCCCGCTTAGTGACCATACTGAGGGAATTCCCACGTATATGAAGCAGAGAGAAACGTGTGTTCTACACGGCTCTGCCCGACTTTTGAGAATGGATTCGGTGGTTTGTACCCACTCCCCCTCCCTGCTCACCCACCCACCCAGCCACCCAGCCAGCCAGCCGGACCCCTCCTCGTTACAGTGGCGGAAGCGACATTTCCAAGAGATTGGGGCAGAGGGCTGGGGCAGCGCTGGGATGGGAGCAGGGCAGATGGGACGCACCAAAGGAACAAACAAGTTGATGGCTGCAAGGTGCAGGCGGCAGAGGTCTTGTGCCCCAGCGAGGTAGACCGCTCCTCCCCCTGCTAATGCACACACAGAGAGAGATGAGAGCAGAGAATGATCCCAGCCGAGCTCAGCCACTGGACAGTGCGCATTTTCCCTTTGTAGGTCATATCAATAGACACAGCCGCGCTGATTTCTATCTTTAACTCAAAGCCTCAGGATGGAGTTGTCTTTTTTTTACACTGTTGCTTTGCCGCCACCTCCTCCTTGCTGCACAATGCTGGGGCCGAGATCCTGCCTGGTTTTTTTTAAGTTCTGAAATTGAATAACAGGCTTTCATTCACGGTTGGCTCATGAGTAACTCGGGAGAGGAACTTGGTAACTCGGGAGAGGAACTTGGAACATCACAGAAATGAGAAGCAAACGGAAAACTTAGTCATAACCGTGGGGACTCGGTTAAACTCTTGATCATACACTTGGAATCTCGTACACAACCACGAGTCTTTCACTCGTGGTCGCTTGTGGGTCAATTCGCACCGTGAGACAGGGCTATTACATCATGGAGAAAAAAAAAAATGGAAGATGCTCGAATTTTGATCGAAATTCAAAGTGCTGGAGTGGATCAGCAGGTCAGGCATCATCTGTGGGGGGAAGTGATAGACGGCATTTGGGGTTAGAGCCCTCCTTCAGATTAATTGTAGTCAGGGATTCGAAAGCCAGTAAAAAGGTCGTCATTATTCGTCACATACACATACGCAATGTGCAGTGAAATGAAAAGTGGCAATGCTCGCGGACTTTGTGCAATAAAACAAACAAACAAACAACCAAACAACCTACAAACAGAATGGAACAGAATCACATATTCTTTTACATATTAAATATTGTGGGCGGAAGGAAAAAGGGAAGAAAAAAAACCCCAGCAATTTTTTAAAAAAGCAGTAGAGTGGTACAGTAAAGTTAGTCCCTGGTGAGATAGGAGTTTGCAGGGAAGAAACTCCTCCTCAACCTCTCCGTTCTCACAGCATGGCAACGGAGGCGTTTGCCTGACCGTGGCAGCTGGAACAGTCTGTTGTAGGGTGGAAGGAGTCTCCCCTGATCTTATTGGAGTTGCACCTCCTGATGCATAGTTCCTGCAGAGGGGCGAGTGAAGTTCCCATAGTGAGTTCGGCCAAACGCACTACTCTCTGCAGAGCCTTCTTGTCCTGGGCAGAGCAGTTCCCAAACCAGATTGTAATATTTCCGGACAAGATGCTTTCCACAGCCGCAGGTGGAGGCGGAACAATGCCTGGCAAGTGATAGGAGGACACAGGTGAGGAAGGTTAGATGAAGAGGAGTGAAATGTAAAGACAGAGGGATGGATATTGATGGAATGCAGATAGGTGGAAGGAGGGAAGGCAGAAGGAGACACCCAGGGGAGGGATTTAGATGAGAGGGGACAACAGAGGGAGGAATATAGGTGGCAGAGTCACATAATGTTGTGGACAATGTTTTGTATATGGCTTCATCTCATATATTGGTGGTACCTTCACCACTGAGGAGGCATGTTATCCCATAAATACAACAATACAACAAAAAAGTGGCCAATGATTTTATTAAATGTAGTACAAGACACAGAATACAGTGATCAATGATGGCTCACAAAAGTTGTTGCTACAGAATAATACAGTGATTGCTTTGAGAGGTTGCATTTCAAAGAACACAATGTAAGATTTTATACACCTCATTTTTTTACTGTTTCCGAGTAGAATTATTTGCTTTATTTCCCGAACTTGTTTTAATCTCACTGCAGCTGATGATGATCTTCCTAATTATCTACTTACCCGGTTTCAGCAACCACCAATACGTCACCAAAACAACCAATTTTTCACAAGATTTACACTGTGTACATTGGTAGGTTATGGGATAACCCACTTAATCCGTTTCTATTACTCTCTAAAGCATACTGAGGGCCATCTTCAAAAATAGGAGCTTTCTCCCCCCGAACCCAAAGTTTGATTGTCATATGTGGAGCTCCCACCACCATTGTTACACCCAAGATCACCATTATCCACATCTTCTAACTATTACCCCATTGCCCCAGTAAGATCAGGATTATTCAGGGAAGATCCACTGGTTATGCTAATGTTTTTTTGGGTGAATTACACCAATAACTTTTATTCTCCTGGGATCCCAGACACAATCCTCTTCCAAACCACTTTTAACCATCCCACAGTTTGGAGGGCACCAAGCAGTGTCATAGCCATGGCAGTGCCATGTCTTCTGCAGTGGGTGCCCTTGATAATCTATCATTTTGACTTTTCCCACATTGACCAGCAACTTAAGCACAGCCTTTTGCCTTTTATCCAAATCTAGGGGATACCTCCTGGCTTTATCGAGGCTCCGTGTGACATAGACTCCGGGACCGAACATGCCATCTTTGGATCGACGGAAACCACACATTTACGAATGGCATGTGCATCTGCGGCACTGGTTCCATGGTACATCAAATAGATCTTGTTTTCATCTGGTGCCATACAGCTCGTGAGGCACAGTGGAGTAAAACAAGGCATATGTTCTGCCGCCCATATATTTGGAATATGGCAGGCCATGGTAACGAGTCGAAGTTCAAAACTTGCCTTTTGACAAAAATAAAAGAAAATAAAAGTAAGAGATTTATTAAATCTGTCCTAAATCCTTAAACAAATCTGATCATATTCCCTCCTCCTCTTTCTTACACCACCCTCTCCCTTCTCACATTTCACTGTTCTGCTTCTTTTCTTTTCTTATATCCTTTTGTCTCTGTTTTACCTCTAGCCTTCATCATTATCTCGAACCATCTCTCAATCAATTCCTCCTCCCTCACCTATCACTTACTGGGCTTTGCCCGACCCCTTCTCTCCTGCTTCCTCGTCCCTGCTCCGTCAGTCTGAAGAAAGATCCTGACAAGATCCCAAAACAAGAACCGTTCATTTTCCACTACAAATGCTGCCTCATCTGGCAAATTAATATTTTGTACTTTGTAATAACTACTTTGTTTTTAGCTCAAGCATCCGCAGTTCCTTGAGTCTCCATATGTCCCGCATGTTCTTGCATGCTGGTGAAACAGCCAAAGAGATTCTTCGAAAAACCCAACCCTGGCTCTGACTCAACACAATTGTAAAGGTATTCAATGCATTATCTTAACTTGTACTTTGTACTATATAATTTATTTAACTAATGTCTGGGTTATGAGCTTCAGGTTTCCTTTTCTATGCAAAGAATACATTTGAGCAAATAATCTGATTTTGTGTAGTGGAAATTTCACCCCACAGATTGAAATACACATACTCTTCATAGTTGTACAGACACAAAGTTTCTTTAAATTAAATTTTCCTCTCAAATTATAACCACCCTGCCTGTTAAAGAACAATCTTTGTATATTACCTGGTAATAAATTATTTCTTGCTTTATACATTATTTGTGCTGTATTAAATTCTAATGGATCCATCAAACTTCATTTGACTTGAAAAGCAGAGAGTTGGTGTGTTCACGAAATCCTGCATTATTAACTATCCTTATGGCCCTTTTTTGCAGTATGTAGGGTCAAGAGAGTCAAGAGTCAAGAGTGTTTTATTGTCATATGTCCCGGATGGGACAATGAAATTCTTACTTGCTGCAGCACAACAGAATAAGTGAATATGTAAACATAGTACATAACAGGGGAAGAGAAGAAAATGAAAAAGTTCAAGCACTTTTGTAAGTGTTGCCCCATACCTCCACACAGTAATTTAGATATGGCAGCACAAGTGAACAATAAACAATGTACAGCACATTGTGATTCAGAATGTGCCTTGTTCTTCCCGGGACTGCAATGCTCTTTGCTCGCACATGTTTTATTTGAGGTTTCCAGCAGATTTTGTGGTTTAACATCACATCAAGAAATGTATTTTCATAAACTCTTTCTATATCAACACCATCTATCCTCACGTGTACCTGAGTGTTTATTTTACATTTCCAAACAACATAATCTTTGTTTTTGTTCAAATTTAATGATAATTTATTTATGTCAAACCACATTTTTAATGTTCTAATTTTCTAAGGTGATCTTCTCCAAAAGCTGCTGTAAATTCTTCCCAGGACAAAAGATATTAGTATCATCCACAAATAAAACAAATTTCAATATTTTTTATACTTTACATATATCATTTATATACAGGATGAACCATTTTGGTCCTAATACTGGCCTCTGAGGTACCCCACAACTAATATCCAAGCATGTTGATTTACGCTCACCTATCTTCACAAACTGTTGCCTGTTACTTAAATATCCTCTCAACCAATTCAACACCACCCCCCCGATACAGTACCTTTCCAATTTATCAAGTAATATATTGTGATCAACGGTACCAAAAACATTTTTTAGATCTATGGGGTATGGAGAGAAGGCAGGTACAGGATACTGAGTTGGATGATCAGCCATGATCATATTGAATGGCGGTGCAGGCTCGAAGGGCCGAATGGCCTGCTCCTGCACCTAATTTCTATGTTTCTATGTTTCTATCTATAAATACTCCCACTGCATACTTTTTTTTGTCAATACAGTTAGTAATTTCTTCTTTTAATTTGATTAGCGCCATACATGTTGATCTGTTTTATCTGAATCCATACGACTATCAGTTAGCAATTTGTGCTTCTCAATGAATTTGTCTAGTTTTTCAGTAAAGAAATGTTCAGTAATGTTTTACAGGACACTTCAAATTCCTCATTTTTTCCAGCGAGCAAACAGTTTTGTAATAATCCTCAAAGAATAAATGGCAAAAGTTGTTGATTCGTTGGGTAGGAAAATGAGTGAAATCAATACTTAAAGGCAAGGGAGTGAGCACATTAGCATTTTCCACAATAGACCATAAACAATAGACAATAGGTGCAGGAATAGGCCTTTCGACCCTTCGAGCCAGCACCGCCATTCAATGTGATCATGACTGATCATCCCCAATCAGTACCCCGTTCCTCCCTTTTCCCCATATCCCCTGACTCCGCTATCTTTAAGAGCCCTATCCAAATTTGTCGATTCAATCCTCTGTCGTTCAGAGTGACTTATTGATAAAAGCTGGTACATGATGACTTCAAAATTTTTAACACAGTCCCAAATTCCCAGAAAAAATTACACAATAGCCTTAAAGATATCTCAGTGAGAAAGCATGCCATTATGCAATTAGTCCCACCCCCTGCTCTTGATCATGGCTTTTTGATTTTGTACTTTTCAAGTAAATATACATTTCCCCTTTTAAAATTTCAACTTCACTCAATATTACAATCCCTCAATGTGTAAGAAAGTTCTCCTCTTCCCCTTGATTCCTTCACTACTTACAGCTTATATCACAAGTACGAAGGAGCAGAAATCACTGTGTTACTCATCTGCGTCCAGGAAGCAACTCTGCCATCAGGATATGGAACATCTGTACTTTAATTTGAATTTTTGTTGGTTTCAGTTTCAAGTGCTGCAAAGTAGTTTTACAACTTCAGTTGTAAAGTTTATACTTCTCCAAAGTCATTTACTTATTAACATCAAAGGCCAATGTTTAAAATCAGAGATGAAAATGCAAATTGATGGAAGTACATAGTAGATAGACATATAAACATAGAAACATAGAAAATAGGTGCAGGAGTAAGCCATTTGGCCATTCAATATGATCATGGCTGATCATCCAATTCGGTATCCTGTAGGTACACAAAAGGCTAGAGAAACTCAGCGGGTGCAGCAGCATCTAAGGAGCGAAGGAGATAGGCGACGTTTCGGGTAAGACCCTTCTTCAGTATCCTGTACCTGCCTTCTCTCCATACCCCCTGATCCCTTTAGCCACAAGGGCCACATCTAACTCCCTCTTAAATATAGCCAACGAACTGGTCTCAACTACCTTCTGTGGCAGAGAATTCCACAGATTCCCCACTCTCTGTGTGAAAAAAGATTTTTTCGTCTCGGTCCTAAAAGACTTTCCCATTATCCTTAAACTGTGACCCCTTGTCCTGGACTTCCCCAACATCGGGAACAATCTTCCTGCATCTAGCCTGTCCAACCCCTTAAGAATTTTGTAAGTCTCTATGAGATCCCCCCTCAATCTTCTAAATTCCAGCGAGTACAAGCCGAGTCTATCCAGTCTTTCTTCATATGGAAGTCCTGCCATCCCAGGAATCAATCTTGTGAACCTTCTCTGTACTCCCTCTATGGCAAGAATGTCTTTCCTCAGATTAGGAGATCAAAACTGTACGCAATACTCCAGGTGTGGTCTCACCAAGACTCTGTATAACTGCAGTAGAACCTCCCTGCTCTTGTAAATCAAATTGCCAGAATCAGTTCTTTGTGACTCGCGATTGCTCTTTCTTGCTTAGCAGATGGATATTGGGCAGAGACACGCTTAATCCCTTTGGGATCTATCGGCAAGCAGGTGTTCATTGTCCATTACGTCACGGGCCACAAGCTGCAGTCCCTTTGGGAACCAACAGCAACCAGATGCCCAATTTTCATTACGCCATGGACTACAATACCTGCCTAATTAAATATGGAAGCCTTAGATTAACTGGAGGTCAAATGCCACCACGCTGAGACAAGTGGTGGAGCAATGAAAGCTGAAGGAAAAGTGAATGCATTTTGCACCTGACCTCTTAGTCTTATACTATGTGTAAGAAGGAACTGCAGATGCTGGTTTAAACCGATAATAGACACAAAATGCTTGAGTAACTCAGCAGGACAGGCAGCATCTTTGGAGAGAAGGAATGGGTAACGTTTCGGGTCGAGATATGTTCTGCACTCTGCTATATTTCTCTTTGCACTATCTGTTGAACTGTGTAATCATTTGAGGACGTATGACTTGATTGGATAGCATGCAAGCAAAGTTTAGACTTTAGAGATACAGCGTGTAAACAGGCCCTTTGGCCCACCGGGTGTAGCCGACCAGCGATCCCCCTGTACACTAGCACTATCCTACACACCAGGGACAATTTACAACTTATAGAAGCCAATTAACCTACAAACCTGTACATCTTTGAAGTGTGGGAGGAAACCGGAGCACCCGGAGAAAACCCACACGGCCACAGGTAGAACGTAGAAACTCCATACAGACAGCACGTGTAGTGAGGATCGAACCCGGATCTCTGGCTGTAAGGCTGCAACTCCACCACTGCACCATCACCGTATCTTAGTACATGAGACAATAATAAACCAATACCAATATTAATGACTATTGTTCTACTTTAAAATTATTTGCATGTATCTGGCTATCAGCTGCACTTAGAAACAGTTCAGAAGCATTCGATAGAGAAGGCCCTGGGAGATTGAGGGGTGGGGATTTAGTGGTTCGCCAGCTGAAGCCTCCTCAACACACAGAGTTTGCTCACCTTATGTTGATAGAGAGGGTAAGAATAATTTTTCCTCCAAAAGTGGAAGGATTAACTCTGGGCTGTAGGAGCAGTGGTCTACGAGTCTGGGCAGAGTGGTGGGTCCAGATGACCCTGTGCATTTCTTGATCCAGATACAATTAAAGAGGATCAGGGCAAATGAATCTGATGATGCTTTCTATTATACCTTGGCCCATGGTTGCTGAGGTCTGAATTTAGTCACAACCTCTAATAATGTGAATTGTTGCTGATCAGAGAAACATTCCCCTGGCATCACTGTTCATTGATTATTTAGTTGGATTGTGAACCAATGTGTATCTGTAAGATTCTGAGAAAAGATCAAGTTTTTTGGAGCAGCACAGTGGCGCAGCGGTACAGTTGCTGCCTTACAGCGTCAGAGACCCGGGCTCGATCCTGACTACAGGTGCTGTCTGTATGGAGTTTGTACGTTCTCCCCATGACCTGCGTGGGTTTTCTCTGGCTGCTCTGGTTTCCTCCCAGACTCCAAAGACCTACAGGTTTGTAGACTAATTGGCTCAGTAAAATTGTAAATTGTCCCCAGTGTGTATAGTATAGTGTTAATGTGCGGGGATCGCTGGTCGGCGTGGACTCTGTGGACTGAAGGGCGTGCTTCCATGCATCTCTAAACTAAAAAAAATGAAACTATTTTCCAAACAAAATACCTCAAAAGCTTTGCATTAGTTTTCCAAAGAGGGTGTTCTTTTGTTGAACCTAACATATTAGAGTTGATGCAAGTCTCATATACCTCTACATCGGGCAATGATGATTTCTGTTAAAATCTAACCCTAAAACACAACACATTTTCAAAAGGGAGCTGAGGGTAAAATTGTCGATGAATTCTACATTCTCAGTAGCTTTGTACCTGCTGGAGAATGGACATTGATCCTCACAAAGCAACAGATGTACAAATTGTCCAGTTCCTTTACACCTGTGTGAATCTGATTCCAGAGATGAAAGGCCAATGTTGAACATACAGTAAAATATCCCCCACCATAGCAACCCTCTCCAAATCTCCAGGCTCTAGGAGGACAGACCAGCTCAAGAAAATCTGAGTACGACAAGTGCCAGAATTCGAGGTGGTCTCTGATCGCTCAGCTGTTTTATTAGGTGTCGATGCCGTTGGGATATTTTCCCCAAAGTATCCCAGTTGTCAGTATATTGTATGGGAAGGCAGGGCTGCTCTTTGTTAAAGAATTGGACTGGACCTTAGATATGCCTTTAAATAGACTGGGCCATGATGTCAGAAAAGGTTAATCTCTGTTATTGAGTTAATTGGATCACATTTGGCCAGTAGCAAGTGATGACATGAAGATCTTGGCCAGTATTTAGTCTGTTTATACCATCTATGTTCAATTGGACATGATCAGGGGTACTTGGTGCCATTCATTCTGGAATATCAAAATCTAGAATGTTTGACATTCGTTTCACATGTTTGTGATTAGTGCAGGTGTCAGAGGTTACGGGAAGAAGGTAGGAGAATGGGGTAAGAAACATAGAAAACTTAGAAAAATAGGCGCAGGGGTAGGCCATTCAGCCATTCAAGCCAGCACCGCCATTCAATATGATCATGGCTGATCATCCTAAATCAGTGCCCCGTTCCTGCCTTCTCCCCATATCCTTTGATTCCGTTAAGAGGGAGAGAAAGATCAGCCATGATCGAATAGTGGCTGATCATGCCTTGATGGGCCAAATGGCCTAATTCTACTATTCCCTCTGACCTTATGACACTACCTGCCCATATACTATCCCACCAGTTCACAATCACGTGTTGCTCTCAGCTTTCTTTCATATGATGAGAGTGATACCAAGGAGCCAATATACAGGAGGATAACAATGAAGCATAAAGTATACTGCATGATGGGGTACTTCAAACATTCCCAAAGTAAACTGGGATAATAATAGTGTTAAGGCCAGAGGAGGTGAAGAATATTTAACATGTATCCAGGATAATTTTCCAGCGCAGTTTGTTTCTGGTCAAAGAGTCACAGAGATGTGCAAAAGTGAATCCGGTAATTCAGCCCAGCGAGTCCATACTGACCTTCAAGCACAGAATTAACCTAAACCTACACTATATCCATATTATTCTCCAACTTCCACCACACTCCATCAGATTCTCCTGCTCACTTAGACACTGGAGGCAGTTTACAGTAGCCAATTAAACTACCAGTTCAACCTACCTATCTTTGGAATGTGGAAGGAATCCAGAATACACACATAAGGTTATACAGTTGCCTGGAAAACATGCAAACCAATATCGGAGACTGGTATTGAACCCAAGTCACTGGAGATGTGAGGCAGAAGATGTACTAGCTGAGCCCCAGTGCCACCCAAATATATTGCCACCATCCCTTGTTGACTTAAAGACCCCACATTTGTGTTAAAGGTCTAACAAAAAAAGGAGGCCTTGCTATATCTAGAAAATGAGGTGGGTCAAAGGGCGGCCAAGTGGCGTAGCGGTAGAGTTGCTGCCTCGCAGAGCCAGAGACTCTGGTTAGATCATAGCTATGGGTGCTATATGTGCGCATATTCCCCATGACCGTGTCGGTTTTCCCCAGGTGTTGTGGTTTCCTCCGATATTCCAAAGACGTGCAGGTTTGTAGGTTAATTGGCTTCTGTAGATTTCCCTCAGTGTGTAAGACTTTGAGCCAGTGTACGAACGATTGGTGGCTGGTGTTGGCTTGTAAATACGCTCTTCTCAAGCTTACTCCCCGGTCTAGTTTAGTCAAAAACCACCGAGTCAAGCACTGGAACAACTAAACTTTATTTTTAGATTGAACAGCAAATTCCCCTATTCCCCAAAACCACCGCGGGTTCAATCCTTGTCTCTGTCTGGCCAAGCCCTTCGGCCTCGTGCAAGCAGAAACACTTCAAAAGGTCACGCGGTCCCAAGCGCACTTCCAGAACATTGACACTGATCTAAGATGAAGCCACCTTTTATAGGTCCACGAACCTTGAGGGGCCGAACTACATAGGGGTGGTCTCTTTACAATCCAATCAAACATATTAATTACATCAATACATTATTGACAGTTCCCCAAACCAATTACAGAGTCTCCCATACATTGTTTCTAGGAGAAGCTTCTGGAAGGAAGCTAACTTAACTGAATAATGCAGCATTTACCCTGGAACTCAAACAAACCTGCTAGGGCTTAACACATTCGCCAATCAACAAACTGCAGGGTAACTGTCTTGCAACCGTATTTACATTATTTCCAATGCTTTTGCAGTAATCCAATCAACTTCATGCATACATACTACTTTGGAGGTCCTCTGCAAGAATCTCATTAATTCTGTCAATTGAAGAGATACTCATACATTTCTCATTTGCAACATTGATCTGGGACCTAGACTTACTGGCACCAATCAGCAGCTTATCTTGTTATCGACAGAAAGACAGACTTGACCAAAATGGTCTTATAATGCATGAATCCTCTGCTAAATTTTGGTTTCATTCGTGCTCCTTTTTGGCCAGGATTTATAGGCTCAGTGGGCTGAATGGCTTGTTTCCATGCTGTAACCCTAAACTCCAAGCTCCAAATGCAACATGCTTTGAAAGAGGAACAGATAACAACATCATTTGAATTTTCCCTGCCATTCTTATATTATTGTGTTTTCCAGGATGGAAAATTCAAATACTAGAGGGCACAACTTTCAGGTGAGAGGGACAAAGTTTAAAGGATATGTACAGGGGAAGTTTTTTACACAAAGGGTGGTGAGTGCCTGGAATGCACTGTGAAGGGGGTAGTGGAGGCTGATACAATAGTGGTAAATATGAACCTTTTGGATAGGCACATGGATATGCAGGGAATGGGGGAATATGCAATATGTGTGGCAGATAAGATATGGTCTGTGCTTTATGTTTTGCATGGACATTGTGACCCAAATGGTCTATTTTACTTCGGAGTCACGTGAGTGACTACGTGAAGAACCCCGTACAGCCGTTCGTGCGTCGTTACGTCAGACGCTTTCGTGCAGACGACTGTGGAGCAGCGCAGCTCCTCCAACGGTGAGTCTAAAAAAGTTTCAGGTAAGTGCTATTTCAGGTTGGAGCAGCGCTGCTCCTCCAACGGTGAGTCTAAAAAAGTTTCAGGTAAGTGCTATTTCAGGTTGGAGCAGCGCTGCTCCTCCAACGGTGAGTCTAAAAAAGTTTCAGGTAAGTGCTATTTCTTACCTGTTCTAGGTTTCCTTCAGGAACCTCCGGGGTTCTTGCGGGATGGTCGCGAGGCCGACGAGTGAACCAGCCTAGGGCTTTGGGGGGAAACCCTGGTCCGACCGCGGGAGCGGGGAGCTGGCGAATGTCGGGTCTGCGATCGGAGTCACTGATAACACGGTCAGTGACTCCGCGTGTTGGGTTCCCGGGGGAGGGGATATCCAAGAATAGTGCGGTTTCCAGACCGCAGTAATCCCTAGGGGATGGGGCTTACCGGACCTCAACGGTCAGCCTGAGTTCCCGGTGGAGGGGAAACTTAACTGTATGCGGTTTCCAGACCGCAGTAGTCCCTAGGGGATGGGGCTTAACGGGCCTGAAAGGTCAGCCTAGGTTCCCGGTGGTGGGGAAACTCAAGTGTTTGCGCTTCCCAGACCGCAGTAGTCCCCAAGAAATGGGGTTTAATTCAAGTAAATGAGTAGCCCGGGTGCCCGGGGATTGATTCCCGGGGAGGGGAAATTCACTTATGGGGTTCCCTAACCACAATAATCCCCAGGATATGGAGACAGTTGTCAAAATAGTCAGAGTAATTAAGAAAGATTTGGTAGGTTCACCTCTGGGAATGAATTTAGAGAAACTCCTTTAGGCAGGAGGTGGATCAGTAGTAAAGTTATGGCAATGGCAGCCTATGGCAGAAGCTGAGCCAGCAGCACCTTTGGGAAGGGCTGCATCATGGGAATGCCAAGTTATGGCAGTGCCAGCCTATGGGAGAGGTTGTGCCAGCAGCACCTTTGCTCAGGACTGCTCATGGGGATGCCAAGCTATGGCAGGCTAGCCTATTGTAGAGGCAGTGCCAGCAGTACCTTTGCTCAGGAGAACGCCAAATCTATGGCAAATACTGGTCTATGGGAAAGGTCGCGCCAGCAGCACCTTTCTTCAGGGCTGCTTTATGGGTGCCAGTGGTACCTTCTTCAAGGCTGCTATATGGGAATAGCTGTTTAGTAGGGTATTCCCATTTACAGTGATCATGGGGGATGAGGGGTCATTGTTAGGATAAGGCAATATAACAGGATCTATTAAGTCTTAAACTATATTTGAGAAATTGGGCTCCTCCATCCAGCTAGATTAAGTCTATCAAATAGACTTGTAGGATGTTGGGATTCACTTTTAGGTATTCAATGCCGGCCTGGGCAACAGATGGCTGTCAATAAACTCTGGTAACAGGTTTACTAGTCGTTAGATTAATTGTTAATAGTATAGATGTGATTCAGCTGTGCAAGTAAGACAACTTATCTTGTTAAATGGTTAACTATTAAGTGCATTATAGGTCATTGTTAACACACCTTGTTTCTCCAGGTGAAATTAATGAAGTCACAAGGATGGACAAACGGTATTCATTACTGCTCCAGTTGTTGTTAAGTAAATCTTCAATTAAATTACAATATGGTGCTAATGGCCTTAAATAGGAAATTGTGTCAGCAGCGCTTTTAGCAGGCCTGCTTAAGGTCTCCCTCATGTAGGAGGAGAGCATGCTGCATCAGTATTATTCTGACGCTGGGGCCATGGCAAAGTTGGCGTATTGCTGAAGCTGCGCCAGCAGCACCTTGTATCAGGGCTGCTTAATGGCTCCCTCACGTAAGAGGAGAGCATGTGGGATCAGTATAGTCTAATGCCGAGTCTGAGGGTATAGCCATAGAGCATGCCCAAGGGATTCAGGGCATGTGCCCAGAGGTCTATGCCTGGCCAGAAAGTTACCATCCCAAACACATATGCAGTGAATACCGCTCTAAGGGGGGCATTACAGTTGGCCGTCGAAATCTTCTATTCAGGTAAGACCTTTCCATAGGCGAAACCTGGAGGACAAAGCACAAGCTATTGGAACGAGCAAGGTTTCATAGTTTTGGCGATTATGCACCCCACGTCTTTATTGGCAGTAAGAGGTTCACTGAAGTTGGTGGCAGCATGAAGGCTGACCAGAGGTTCCACGCATTGTACCTGTGCTACTCTACAATTAAGGGACCACTTACAGCTTGGTAAGGTGTTCACTTAGTTAAACATTACAAATGATTGAGACATTATCAGCTATTTGAGGGGTCCAATCATGTAAAATGGTCTGTTCTAGCTTTTCAAGCAGGTTAGAATTGCGCAGGTTCAGTAGAAGGACCAAGATTGTCTTACAAGACCGTTTCGGAAATCGGGCCATAGTTGCTGTTTACGGCAGATTCCAAGTTGCAAATATCATCTCGAGTCTGGAGGTGGAGCAGATTTGCATGATTTGCAAAAAATGTCTGTTGTGGGTATCAACTATCTATAGACCCTACGGGCATCGTATGGGTTAAAGAGTGATTGGACAAATGTGCATATTGTGATGCTCAGGTTGATACATTATGATGATGGCATATGTTAGTGACGAGGGTGCAATCAGTTAAAGACCCATGGAATGGTTACATATCTTGTTGTCACAGGAGAATCGTCAAGTATAGGTTAATGGCAACACAGAATTGGTGTTGAATTGCACTATATTATGAAATTCTGGTTAATGGAACACCTAACATGGTTCATGTTTATTTCACTGGTTGCAAAATAGTGGCATTACAGTGGCGAAACATACAATTTCGCTAAAAGGAGTAGGAAGGACTTTTATGGCTCCCTCCATTTTGTTTATCAATTGAGGTTTCAAATAAAGTCATTAAGAGGCCGCTTAAGGTTCCTATTGAGTGGTTATGCACATTGATTCCTGGTTTGTCGCAAATAATATACCCTTATTTGATTATTTTAAACGTAATTTGCTGGTTCAGCCTGAGGCTTGGGAAATCAGTTGTTGCATGATAAACTCAAATTATGTTCTGCAGGTTTAATAAACTGCCCTAAGGTTTGGGTTGTTACATCTATCCTTCTATGTGTTCAAAGTGTTTGCATAGCACCAAACTGTGGAATTTTCTTTTCCAGGAGATGAAAGAGTTTGTTATGCTTATGTTCCATGGAAAATGTTATTGATTGCTAAAGTTTCGAGTTTATGCTAAATTATCGTTTGTTAATTATGGAGTTATATGGCCATTAATTGGGTTATCAAGGGGTAGGCTATCTTCAACATGGGTCCCAGGACAAATATAATGCCATATGCGATGTTGACATTTGTGAACACCGATTCACCAGGAGGCTGCAGCTATATCCTTAAATATGGCTGGAGTTTATTAGGTAGTTATCCTTCTGGCACTGGTTTAGTGCAGCAGGTTCAGTCGCTACATAATTGTGATGGTACAGGATGATAACGTCTGTAAATTTATAATATATAATATTATGTTATAAATACTTGAGCAGACCAGAAGGGGGTCAGGTCTCAAAATAGTCACAGGCATACCAGGGGACCTTTGATAAGGTAAGCACACATATATACAACAATATGTCAAGGTCATCAAGAGCTTGGAGTTCTGGACTAGCAATATTGTTAGTCATAATAAATAAATAAATAGATACATAAATAAATAATTTGGGAGAACTTGTTGTTCAGGCCATTCCAGATGAGAAAAACAGAGTTGTGTTATGTACTAATGGATTCTGATTCCAGATCTCATTCCACCAGGGCTGCTACAACATCAGCAGCAAGGGTATTTATGTTCCGCTGGGTTGCATTGTTACGACTGCAGCATGGTCCAACGAACGACTCTCCAAACATCTGTAATGACTCATTGCTGAACCAGGGTTATTTGTTAACTCTATTTATGTTCTGGTTATATTTTCCATCTGGGTGAGAGATGGAAATATTATTGTTTCATTTAAACAGCATCAGCATGTTTTACATCTATGTTATGACTGTGTGCATTATGAATGTTTCCCTTCATTTGTCAATGAAGCAGGTGTGGTTGTGTACACTCGTCTCACACGGCGTGATATCACAGAGCTTTGAAGTCTTCACGTAGTCACTCACGTGACTCCGAAGTAAAATAGTAAGATTAAACCAGAACTTACCAGTTTGAAATTTGATCTTTATTTTATGAGGAGTTGAGTTGAGGGTCTACGTGCCCTCCACTCCCAGCCCTCATAGATCTCATCTGGTAGTTCTAGTCTTTGTTATCTTACCATTATACTTCAGTCATTATTATCTGTGATTTCACACCGTTGCTTTGAAGATTGACGCACGAACGGCTGTACGGGGTTCTTCACGTAGTCCCTCAACTCGACTCCTCATAAAATAAAGATCAAACTTCAAACTGGTAAGTTCTCGTTTAATCTTACTATTCTTGTGCTGCACCATTTTGCGTACCAATGGTCTATTCTTGTGCTGTCCTATGTTATTCCATAAGTTTCATTGTTGCATTTGCCTCGGCATCCTGATCGAAATATTTAGCCTTCAAATTGCAAACTCATGAGGAAACTGTATGGACGTGTCTTGCAGTGGCACTAGAAGCTAGACAGAGCAATGAGGAATACAAGTCTGTACAAGGAATCTCCTTTCTGCATGGAAGAATGAAATAGATAATTTGCACAGTGCAAGTTAGCTACAATACTGACATCTACCTGACAATGTGGAGTATTGCTCAGATATGTCCTGTCTACTAGAAATAGGACAAACCCAACCTGGGCAATTACCGTTCTGGATCATCAGCAAAGTGGAGGAAGGTATAATCGACAGTGCTATCAAGCAGCACTTTCTTAGGAACAACATGCTCACCAAAACTCAGTTTTAGTTCTGCCAGGGTAACTCAGCCCCTGACCTCAATGCAGCTTTGATACAAACATGTCTAAAAAAGTTGAATGCCAGAGGTGAAGTGTCAGTAACTGGCATTGACATCAAGGCACCATATGATCAAGCATAGCATCAAGGAGCACTAGCTAAACTTGTCAATTGGAAGCAGGGGAATAACCTTTGTTTAGTTTAGTTTAGTTTAGAGATACAGCGTGGAAACAGGCCCTTCTGCCCACCGAGTCCGCACCGACCAACGATCCCCGCACATTAGCACTATCCTACACACACCAGGGACACTTTTACACATACACCAAGCCAATTAACCTACACACATGTGTAGGAAAGAACTGCAGATGCTGGTTTAAATCAAAGAAAGACGCAAAATGCTGGAGTGACTCAGCGGGGCAGGCAACATCTCTAGGGAGAAGGAATGGGTGACGTTTTGGGTCGAGACCCTTATTCAGACTGATGTCAGGGGAGTGGGCGGTACAGAGATAGAATCTAGTCAGAGACAGTAAGACTGGTGGGAGAACGGACGAGGTGGGGGGTGGAGAGAGAGGGAAAGCGAGGGCTACTTGAAGTTAGAGAAGTTAGGTCGATGTTTGTACCAAGGGGGGTTGAATGCATCCTTGACAAGGATTGTAATATAGTTGTAAAGTAGTTTATTTCTGCAGCTGTTTGTGACAATTGTCTTTTTATTTATTCAGGATGAACCAGCAATTAATTGCCCACCCCTAACTGCCCTCCAGAAGGTGGTGAGCTGTGGTCGTTACGGTGTGGCTTTGCCCACGAAGAGGTTGACAAGCTCCAGGATTTTGACTCGGTAACAGCAAAGGAAGGGCGATATATTTCCGAAACCAGTCTGCTCACAAGACCGCTACACCTGGAGGCACAATCACGCCCTGCGACAACTGGCGATTACCTTGGAAGGAAGGAGAACTACCACCAATGCCCTCCCTCCCCCAACACCTGGATTCTCAAACACCACCTCTTTTGTAAAGGCAACCAGGCAAAATCAGAACATGGCGGGAATTCTCAGCAATGTGGGAAGCATCTGATGGATGAAGGAGACGGGGCCAAAGGGAGAGAGAAAATAGACGAGGGAGGAAGAGATGAACTGATTAGCCAGGTACCACTGGCTCACGACTCTTGGGGAGCACTCAGTGGCGCAGTGGTAGAGTTGCTGCCTCACAGCTCCAGAGACTCGGGTTCGAGCCTGACTAAGGGTGCTGTCTGTGCGGAGTTTGTACGTTCTCCTTGTGACCTGCGTGGGTTTTCTCCAACATCTTTGTTTTCCTTCCACACTCCAAAGACGTACAGGTATGTAGGTTAATTGGCTTGGTACAAATGTACAAATTGGCCCTAGTGTAGGATAGTATTAATGTGAGCGGATGGCTGGTCAGTGCGGACTCAGTGGGCCGAAGGTCCTTTTCTCCACTGTATCTCTAAAACATATAACATTATAAAAGGACTGGACAAGCTAGATGCAGGAAAAATGTTCCCAATGTTGGGTGGGTTCAGAAGGGGCCACAGTCTTAGAATAAAGGGGAGGTCATTTAAGACTGAGGTGAGAAAAAACGTTATCACCCTGAGAGTTGTGAATTTATGGAATTCCCCGCCAAGGAGGGCAGTGGAGGCCAAATCAATGGATGGATTTAAGAGAGAGTTAGATAGAGCTCTCGGGGCTAGTGGAGTCAAGGGACATGGGGAGAAGGCGGGCACGGGTTATTGATAGGGGACGATCAGCCATGATCACAATGAATGGCGGTGCTGGCGCGCAGGGCTGAATGGCCTCCTCCTGCACCTATTTTCTATGTTTCTATGTTTAAAACTAAAAACTCAATACAGAAAATAAAAAATATTTTTTATAAAATTATTTGAATGCATTGCACTCACAGTTTATCTTCTCAAGACTTAGAGTTTAACTTTGTCTGGTAGCAGCCGAGTAATGTTTTTGCGAATAACAGTTATTATGAACTGGTTGGATTTTTAGCAACACCTTTCACAAAGTTGCTTATGCAGCATCCTAGAAACAACATTTTCCTCGTGTTGGTGTGACATCCACCATCAAGAATAGTGTTACCTCTAAATTAACAACAAACTAGTGACAAAGTTGAAACAGTAAACTCATTATTGTGTATTGCACAACATTACTCAAAGAGTGAAGCACAGCCGCACCTTCTGTCTGTGGATGCAACGTGAAACACAGCCACGGTCCTTACCAAGAGAAAACTACGACAGTTCAGGTCCTTGCTTTCATTTGCCACAATCTTCCCTCTCCTCTGCTTGTTCACCTATAGTTGCATCGGTCATTCAGTGGACACTCTTTGTGAGTTCTTCAGCTAGGCACGACTGACTGTTTCATCACCATAGCCTCATGCCTAGTATATTGCCTATCCCATCCCTACCTGGTCCCATATGCTCATCAGGTTATGGGGTGAAGGCAGGAGAATGGGATTAGGAGGGAGCGATAGATCAGCCATGATTGAATGGCGGAGTAGACTTGATGGGCCGAATGGCCTAATTCTACTAATTTTAATCATAATTTGGGTACATATCAATGTTAAAGCCAGCATTTATTGCGCATCTCTAGTTGCCCTTGAGAAGGAGGTGCTGTCCTGGTGAAATTAATGCTTGGTGCGGGAGTTCTAGGATCCGTACCCAAGGGGCAGCACAGTGGCTCAGCAGGTCAGAGACCCGGATTCAATCCCCACCTCGAGTGCTGTCTGTGTGGAGTTTGCATGTTCTCCTTGTGACTATGTGGGTTTCCTCCAGGTTTTCCGGTTTCCTCCCACATCCAAAGAACATGCGGGTTTGTAGGTTTATTGGCCTCTGTAATTTGCCCTTGTTTGTAGAAAGATGATGGGAACGTGGGATAACGTAGAACTAGTGTGAACGGATGATTGGCGGTCGATGTGGACTCTGTGGGCCAAAGGGCCTGTTACTGTGCTGTACCTCCAAACTTAACTGACCTAAACAATGTTGATAAAGGAGTGGAGATATATTTCCATGTTAGGATAGTGTGTGACTTGGATAAAGCCTGTAAATGTAGGTGTCCCCATGCACGTGCATCGCCGTTGTGTTCCTGCGCACAGGTTTGTACATCATCTGGATATGCACAATTGTGAAGGAGGAGCTAATGTAACAATTGGAACCCGAGTGTGAGAAGCAAAGGCAATTACACTTACTTTCCCAAAGCAAACTACAGTCTTTGCAACACCAGCCATTTCTGATAGTGTGTTCAAGGCATAACTCGGCAAATTAATTCTGGCAAAGATTCAGAAATAATTAATCTGGTGAGAGACAAGACAATGTGGTTAAACTGGGAACAGCAAAAGCTCTGATCTAAAGCCATAGTCTAGATCTTGTTAAGCTTAGTACCATACTAAAAAAGAGCAGGAATGAAATTATTAAATATCATCTTCAAAAGCAGGCAACGACAACAAACATATGTCATCAATATGATTCTTTAATTCCATTTTTGCAAACGTGTTTGCTTATAGAAAGGTAGATGGTGATTATGCACTCCAACATCTCTTAGCTCTTGTGTGGGAAGGAACTGCAGATGCTGGTTTACACCGAAGATGAACACAAAATGCTGGAGTAACTCAGCGGGCCAGGCAGAATCTCTGGAGAGAAGGAATGGGTGACGTCATCCATTCCTTCTCTCTTAGCTCTTAAAGGGTGATCGATGGTTAGCATCGTCTCGGTGGGCCAAAGGGCCTGTTTCCATGCCGTGTCTCTAAACTCTAAACTCAGCAACATGGGATGAATCACTGTGATCGTCACGGATGTCACATTGACCCTTCTTCTATTGGTAAAGCAGATCCAGTGATTACCAAGAGACCTGATTACTGTTATTGATACCTTAAGCTCTATAGCCCAACCAAGGTCTCACATACTGCATTTCTCCATCCCACTGGAATGAGCTTCAGTCTTGGTGGGATCTGACATGAATCAGCGCCGCACTCATTCCAGTTTGTTACGTAGTGATAATTTTCTTTCTCTCACTTGCAGATTGAAGATGGCGTTGTCATCATTTCCCACGTCCTTTGAGAGTGCTTTGTCTTATTTCTTTAGTTGCTGACATACTCTCCAGAGTCCAGAAGCCCAGTCTTGGATGAAATAAAACCTGAACATATTTTATTAGTGGCATTGTTCTATGAGTGCCTTGATATGGAATATATCTTTCATCATTCTGGGCAGCACAGTGGTAGAGCTGCTGCCGTACAGCGCCAGAGACCCGGGTTCGATCCTGATCACAGTTGCTGACTGTACAGAGTTTATATGTTCTCCCTGTGACCTTGTGAGTTTTCTCCAGGTGTTCTGGTTTCCTCCCAGACGTGCAGGTTTGTAGATTAATTGGCTTCTGTAGATTGCCCCTGGTGTGTGAGACATAGAAGTAATGTGGTCGATGGTCGGCATGGACTCGGTGGGCCGAATTGCCTGTTTCCATGCTGTATCTCTGAATTAAACTCAACTCCTGGCTTGACATCAGATGTCTGCTATCTTTGCAAGCAGCTTGCCACCAACAAAACTCTTTCACTTCTGTTGCTTGAAACCTGCACAGGTAACATGTTCATGGGTCTCACTGAGGTCTCACACATTGTTGAGAGAAAATTCAATTCAATTCAATTCAATCTTTAATTATCATTGTGCAGTGTACAATACAGAGACAAAATGCAGTTGGTATCTCTGAAGGGCGAACTTACGAATAAACAAGTAATACATATACATATGCAGTGGTATCCGTGCATTTTTCTGGTGATTGGATAGTCCGGGGGGGGGGTGAGGGGTGGAGACGGGCAGTCATTGAGGTGCAGCGTTGGGAAGTGTGACAGCGCAGGGAAGAAGCTGTTCTTGAACCTGCTGGTCCGGCAGCGGAGGGACCTGTAGCGTCTCCCGGAGTGTGAGTTGTCCCTGACGATGCTGTGTGCCCTGCGCAGGCATCGTTTACTATGGACAGACTCAATGGAGGGGAGTGAGGAGCCTGTGATGCGTTGGGCGATCTTCACCACCCTCTGCAGAGCTTTCCGGTCGGCAACAGAGCAGTTACCATACCATACTGTGATGCAGTTGGTAAGGATGCTCTCGATGGTGCAGCGGTAGAAGTTCACCAGAATCTGGGGAGACAGGTGGACCTTCTTAAGTCTCCTCAGGAAGAAGAGACGCTGGTGAGCCTTCTTGATCAGCGAGGATGTGTTGTGGGTCCAGGAGAGGTCATCGGCGATGTTGACCCCTAGGAACCTGAAGCTGGAGACGCGTTCCACCTCCGTCCCGTTGATATGGATGGGGTTGTGCGTGCAGCCTCTCGATCTCCTGAAGTCAACAATGAGCTCCTTGGTCTTCTTGGAGTTGAGGGCCAGGTTATTGTTGGCACACCATGCTGTTCGGAGCTGAACCTCCTCCCTGAGAAAGCTAATGAGATAATAATGAGTTAATGAGCTAACTGCAAACCTAAATAATACCTTCGCCTCTTCTTCTTGCGTGTGGCGTGCGCAGCCTAAAGTTGTTGAACAACTTGTTCTATTTGATCTTCCGTTTGTGCATGTCGAGTTGATTGCATTAGTCGAAACAGGGCGGACCACGTGAAGGTTGCAATCTTCCACCCCATACCTTCGCCGTACACAGAGACAGATTGAAAAGCCTTTTAAAGTAGTGAGTTAGATTTATACCCGCATATCCTATCTCTATTTAGTGTCCCTTTTCTCCCCGTTATGCTTTGCTCCTACTTTTTTTAAAATTCTCTTTTGAAAGTTAAAAACTAGTTCACTTAAAAAATAAACTTGAATTGAAGAAGTGTGATTCTGATGTCAGCATCCTTCAAAGTGACAGTGGAGAGGGTTTGAAGCTCAGCTGGATAAATTAGAATGGGTTCTGGGATCTTGATGCATAATTCACCTGGAACTTGAATTAGTGCATGGCACTTGTAAAGTATGAGTTGTGGCATCTGTTGCACGATTTCAGCAGTCAACCAGCTTTGTTTATTGCTTTGAACTCATTATAACCAAGGCCCAATTCTATAACCAGTCCAAGCTAGAATTGATTAACAAAGTTATGCAAACTAAATGGGCATTTGTAGACACTTGAACAGCTGAAGAAAGGTCTCGACCCGAAACGTCACCCATTCCTTCTCTCCAGAAATGCTGCCTGTCCCGCTGAGTTACTCCAGCTTTTTTTGTCCTTGTTGGACGGCCTCAGAATAAGGTCATTTTCTGTACAGTGTTCATCAAGGATGTAGCTGGGAGAAATTGGTTCACATTGCTCCCATATGTACCCCTTGTTGGGCCCTCTCAGTCCAGTCAGGCTTTTATGGTATTGCTTGCTCTGGAGATATACACTTTGATGAGGTCGTCCCTGTACATGTCCCAGCATAGTGTTCTACGCCCGACTCAAGTAGGTGCTCTTTCAATTCTTCTCTCCGTTGGAACCTTTTCCTCCATCCGCTGCCCCATCCCATACCTCCACCCATTCCCCCTCAATCACAGGATTCTTGCTCAAACACCCATGCCACAGAGTCTCTTGTCCAGAGCAGGGGAATCAAGGACCAGAGGACATAGGTTCAAGGTAAATTGGAAAAGATTTAATAGGTATCTGACGGGTAACTTTTTCACACAAAGGGTGGTGGGTGTATGGGACAAGCTGTCAGATGAGGTAGTTGAGCCTGGGACTATCCCAACGTTTAAGAAACAGTTAGACAGGTACATGGAGAGGGCAGGTTTGGAGGGATATGGACTAAGCGTAGGCAGGTGGGACTAGTGTAGCTTGGACATGTTGGCCGGTGTGGGCAAGTTGGGCTGAAGGGCCTGTCTCCACTATGACTCTATATCATCATGGATTGTGTGCTTGTCTCCAAAGTAGAATTAATCTCTCATTATTCTGATTCACAAGTTGAGACCATTGCCACCCACCTGAGACAGATTGAATTGATTGAAAGATACAGCGTGAAAACATGCCCTTCAGGCCCACTGAGTCTACGCCAACTGTCAATCACCTGGTAACACTCCTTCTGTGTTATCCGACTTTCGTATGCATTGCCCATCGCACAAGGAGCATTTAACAGAGGCCAATTAACCTACAAACCCACACGTCATTGGGATGTGGGAGGAAACCAGAGCACCCAAAGGAAACTCTCCCCGTCGCAGGGAGAAAGTGCAAAAGGACAGCAATCGAGGTCATGATCAAACCCAGGTCTCTGGCGCTGTGGGGCAGTAGCTCTACTAGCTGTGCCACCCTGCCACCAGCAAAAAAATAAGAAGCTGGGGTGGCTTTGGCATGAGAGGCGATATGGGTAAGTGGTGAACAGAAAGAGATTTCCTAAACTAGAAAGGTAAAGTGTGAAGGTAGACAAAAATGCTGGAGAAACTCAGCGGGTGAGGCAGCATCTATGGAGCGAAGGAAATAGGCAACGTTTCTACCCGGCCTTCGATTTTCCAGCATCTGCAGTTCCTTCTTAAACAAGGTAAAGTGTGAGATTTGCTTTCCATTAGTTGGTAACACAGCACAAGGACTTGGCCAAAGACTAATTATTGTTTTCTCATTATGGTTTCGTTCTGTCGCAGACTACTCTGTTCCTCCTTCTCGGCACTTTTACAGGTTATCAACTATTAGATAATGGGCATTTTTGATAATTAGTTTCACCATTAAAAAGAACGTGCTTCCTGCTAGTTTATCTTAACTCTTCCTTATTTATTTCAGAATCAGAATCGTTTATTGTCATTTGCACATTTAAGTTCAAACAAAATTGCGTTTCTGTCGGTCATCACAAAACAGAAAACCAAAACACACAATTAACACAATTCCTCACAAAACATCCATCGCAGTGAATCCCCAAATACCTCCTCACTGTGATGGAAGGCAAAAGTCTTATCTCTTCCCTGTTCTCTGTGCCCATTCCTCTCCCGCAGTCAAGCAGCCCAACTGCTGCATCGAGCCGATCGAGGTGCCTGATGTTAGATGTTAGAGCCCCCCGACGGGCGATGGTAAGTCCCGCGGCCGTTGTAGACACGCCGGGCGATGCATGGCCCCACTCCGGGTCGATTTAAACCCCTCGATTCGGCGGGCGAAGTGTTGCCGTTGCGGGAGCTCCGAAAACGGTCTCCCACCAGGGACCTGCGAGCTCCTGATGTTACCGTCCACAGGGCCTGCAGCCGAAGCCTTCGAGCTCTGAAGTCGGGTCGCAGCCGGCGCCCCCACAGCGCTCCGCACTCCGAAGTCGGCCAGCTCCGCGATGGTGAGTCTGCAGGCTCCGCGACTGGAGCCCCAGGTCGATTCCGGTTGGAGGCCGCCGGCTTTACGATGTTAGACCCCAACAACAACAGAGACTCGACGAGGAAAATGACGTGTTCACGAACAGGGAAGAAATTAAAAAGTTTCCCCCACCCACCCCCAGCCCCCCACATATACACAACTAAAAATAATATAAAAACTAAAACCAAGACATCCACTTAACAGGTCAAAAAGAAAAAAAAGACAGACGGACAGCAGAGGCCGCTGCCGACAGGCCCTGCCATCGTTTCACAATCTTCATTTGAAAATTGTTCTTTTATTTTATTTCCTGTTGTGCCGGAAGATGGCTTCAGATGGTGTCGATGTATTCCTTTCTCCATTATTGCTCTCCTATTTCTGGTGGTCCTTACCAGTAGTCTTCCATTGCCTACTCACTGACTTTCTGTCTCCCTCAGTTCCCCCTCTCCATTACTCAGCTTCTCTTCAATTGTGAGTGTCCGTTTTCCTGTCACAGATACCTCACTTACATGACTCAACGCTGTCGTCATATGTCCTTCTGAGCACTGATTAATATTGTTCATATTCAGCAGAATATTGATATCAGTTCATTGCCTAAACATAGTCACATTCTAATTATAGAATTTATTTTGAGAAGCGACATAAAGAGAAGATTCAGTGCAGGAAGCAGAAATTAGAAGGTCAAAATGTATATTTGTTGGCATGTAAACATCAATGGCAAGACCAACATTTATTAGCCGATTCTAACTCTGTTTGTGAACGGGGTGTTGAGTTGGATTCTACTGTTATATGATCATAAGGCCGTAAGTGATCGGAGCAGAATTAGGCCATTCGGCCCATCAAGTCTACTCCGCCATTCAATCATGGCTGATCTATCTCTCCCTCCCCATTCTCCTGCCTTCTCCCCTTAACCCCTAACACCTGTACTAGTCAAGAATCTATCTGTCACTGCCTTAAAAATATTCATTGACTTGGCCTCCACAGCCTTCTGTGGCAGAGAATTCCACAGATTCACCATCCTCCGACTAAAGAAATTCCTCCTCATCTTCTTCTGAAAAGAACGTACTTTAATTCCGTAAGGCCGTAACCTTCTAGTCCTAGACTCTCCCACTAGTGGAAACATCCTCTCCACATCCACTCTATCCAAGTCTTTCACTATGCTGTACATTTAAATGAGGTGCCCCTTCATTAGAGTTCATCTTGGGAGTGAATTCTCAAAGTGAGTTGGGAAAGGTTCATATTCCACAGACTCTGTGGAGAATGCCACAGACTCAAAACTCTCTGTGAGAAAATGTGTTTCCTCGTCTCCGTTCTAAATGGCTTGCCCCTTATTCTTAAACTGTGGTCCCTGGTTCTGGACTCCCCCAACATCAGGAACATGTTTCCTACCTCTAGCGTGTTCAAGCCCTTAACAATCTTATATGTTTCAATGAGATGCCCTCTCATCCTTCTAAATTCCAGAGTGTACAAGCCTAGCTGCTCCATTCTCTCAGCATATGACAGTTCAGCCATCCTGAGAATTAACTTGTAAACCTACGCTGCACTCCCTCAATAGCAAGAATGTCCTTCCTCAAATTAGGGGACCAAAACTGCCCACAATACTCCAGGTGTGGTCCCCTAATCACCTCTGTTCTCCGAATGGGTGCTCAGATTACTCATATTCAACGAGTAGCACTAATTCGGGTTGGTACAATTAATCAAAGGTGAAGATAGACAAAAAAGCTGGAGTAACTCAGTGGGACAGGCAGCAACTCTGGAGAGAATGAATGCATGATGTTTCGGGTCAAGACCCTTCTTCAGACTCCTTTTTCAGACTAATCAAAGGTGCAGTTCCGCTATTCATTATTTTTCCACCAGAGGTCACCAGTTTCCTATACATGAGGTCTTCTCGCAGAACCATGTGACGTTAACCCAATCTGGTTTAGACATTAAAAGCTCGAGTACCTCAAAGCAAAGATCCTATAGTGGAGCAAGATAGGCCACTCCTGCGAAATGCAATGGGCTGACGTGTAGTACGCAACGGAGCGGAACATGGGCATTTTTTTCGTCCATTTCAGTAACCGGAACCTACACGACCCGACCCGACTCGCAGTTAAATCAACGTTGCGAGGGGGACAGTTTGTGTGTGTGATATAGGGCTAGATTCATAATTCTGTTAGTTCATAATTCTGTGACTTCTTGTTAAAGAATAAAATTTGACTCTGGTAATTTTCCTTTTTAAATCATTTCTTTTTAATGGCTCATAAGCTGTGTTTGAGTTAACCATAAAACCATATAACAATTACAGCACGGAAACAGGCCCTCTCGGCCCTTCCAGTCCGTGCCGAACATTTATTTTCCCCTAGTCCCATCTACCTGCACTCAGACCATACCCCTCCATTCCCTTCCCTGCCATATACCTATCCACTTTACTTTTAAATGTTAAAATCGATCCAGCCTCCACCACTTCTGCTGGAAGCTCATTCCACACAGCCACCACTCTCTGAGTAAAG
Source organism: Okamejei kenojei (assembly GCA_035221665.1). Taxonomy (NCBI): domain Eukaryota; kingdom Metazoa; phylum Chordata; class Chondrichthyes; order Rajiformes; family Rajidae; genus Okamejei; species Okamejei kenojei. The sequence continues at coordinate 26,021,670 of CM069159.1, read as the reverse complement.
AAGTTCCGCCTCATGTTACCCCTAAACTTCTGTCCCTTAATTCTCATGTCATGCCCTCTTGTTTGAATCTTCCCTACCCTCAATGGGAAAAGCTTATCCACGTCAACTCTGTCTATCCCTTTCATCCTTTTAAAGACCTCAATCACAAAGAACCTTCTGCTGTTCTTGGAGTTTGGGGGATTTTACTGTGTGTCTCAAGGAGAATGTCTCTCTTCGAAATGTATCGCTGTTCTTTCATATTCGCTCCCTACCCAACAACTCAGTGGGAGTACCCTCATCAGCAGCATGAGGGTAGTTCATCACTTTTGCAAGTAGGAAAAGAGAATAACAATGTGATTTAAGTATTGCCATCGTTGAATTAATGGTTGTGTTTAAAAAAAATCTCACTTGCAGTTAACTACCCACAGTAAAGCGATGGAAATTGCATATGTTTTACAAAGGAATGAAGGCTGCTGGAAGTGGTAGACATTTGTTTTATTTATTTCAAATATACTTTATTCAAATGATAAATATATACAATACATGAATCTTGCGGAAAATCTATCCGACATTTTCGGAGGCTGTCCAAATTGATGAATACAGTTTAGACATTTATTTTCCCCAAATTTCCACAAATCAGTCCGCCACTCGTGGCACAATGGCGTGGGATACCTTCCCTTATTTTGAGGGGCGTCTCCACCATACCGTGCCCCCCATGTCCAGCGGCGGAAGGGCGTTAGACTGTGGCCCTCCCCCACCGAGCCTTGGCGTTGGCTGCACCGAGCTTCAGTGCGTCCCTCAGCACGTACTCCTGCAGTCTGCAGCGGGCCAGTCGGCAACATTCCCTGACGGACATCTCGCTCTGCTGGGTGGTGAACAATGCTCGGGCAGACCAAAGGGCGTCTTTTACCGAGTTGATGACCCTCCAGCAGCACTCGATGTCAGCCTCTGAATGTGTCCCTGGGAACAGTCCGTAAATCACCGAGTCCTCTGTGACGGAGCTGTTCGGGATAAAGCGTACCAGGGACCCTTGCATTTTTCTCCACACTTTTAGCAAAACCACACTCTGTTAAGAGGTGGGCAACCGTCTCCTCTCCATAGCAGCCGTCCCGTGCGCTGGCAGTGAGGTTCCGACGGTGCAGGAAGGATCTGACTGGGAGGGCTCCCCTCACCGCCAGCCAAGCCAGGTCTTGGTGCTTGTTGGTGAGTTCTGGCGATGAGGCATTTTGCCAGACAAGCTGGGCAGTCTGCTCAGGGAACTGGGTCCATAGAGTCCTTTCCCTGCAGTGCCTGCAGGACATTCTGTGCTGACCACTGCCCGATGGACATGTGGTCAAAGGTGTTGGTCCGGAAGAACCCTTCCACCGACGACAGATGGGGCGGCAATGTCCAGCTGACTGGCATATTGCGTGGCACCTGCGCCAGGCCCATCCTTCGCAACACCGGGGACAGGTAGAACCTCAGCAGGTAGTGACACTTGGTGCCCACGTGCCTTGGCTCTACACTCCGCCTGATGCAGCCACACACGAAGGTGGCCATCAGAATGAGGGCGACGTTGGGCACGCTTTTACCCCCGTTGTCTGCTGACTTGTACATTGTGGCCCGTCGCACCCGGTCCATCCTCGACCCCCAGATGAACTGGAAGATGGCCCAGGTGATCCCTGTGGCGTAGGAGGGAGGGACAGGCCACACTTGTGCCAAATACAGCAGCCCCGAGAGCACCTCACACCTGATGACCAAACTCTTTCCCGTTATGGAGAGGGAGCGTTGCCTCCACAGCTCCAGCTTCCTCCCCACCCTGGCTATCCGCTCCAGCCAATTTTTGTTACATGCCTCAGCCCCCCCCCGAACCAGATCCCCAGCACCTTCAAGAAGTCAGGCTTGATGGTGAAGGGGACGGAAGATCTGTCGGGCCAGTTGCCAAAGAGCATGGCCTCGCTCTTCCTGCGGTTCACCCTGGCTCCCGTGGCCGACTCAAACTGGTCGCAGATACTAAGTCTGTGGACCGACGCTGGATCCGAGCAGAAGACAGCGACATCGTCCATGTACAGGGAGGTCTTTACTTGAATGCCCCCACTGCCTGGCAATGTCACTCCTCTTATGCTCGCATCCTTCCTGATGGATTCGGCAAAGGGTTCAATACAGCAGACACTCAAGACAGAGAGAGGGCAACCCTGCCTGACTCCAGACCTTACAGAGAAACTGTCTGATTCCCACCCATTGATTTGGACTGCACTACGGATGTTGGTGTAGAGCAGTTTGATCCAATTCCTGATTCCCTCCCCAAAACCCATTTTGGAGAGCACGTCCCTCATGTACGTGTGCGAAATCCTGTCGAAGGCCTTCTCCTGGTCCAAGCTGACTAGGCAGGCATCCACCCATCTGGCCTGCACGTAGGCGATGGTATCTCTCAGCAGCGCTAGGCTGTCTGAGATTTTCCTGCCAGGTACAGCACAGGTTTGGTCCGGGTGGATCACCTGTCCCAGAGCAGACTTGACCCGGTTGGCGATGGCCTTAGACAGGATCTTGTAGTCTACATTCAAGAGTGTTATGGGTCTCCAATTCTTTATATCCTTCATCTCCCCCTTCTGCTTGTAGATTAGGGTGATGTTGCCCTTCCTCATGGAGTCTGACATGCTACCAGATAGAAGCATGTCGTTGTACACATCTAGCAGGTCCGGGCCCACCAAGTCCCACAGAGCCAAATACAACTCGGCCGTAGCCATCGCTTCCGGGAGTTTTATTTGAGTCAAAGGAACAGATGGAGCCAGTCAGCTCCTCTAGGGTCAGTGGTTGGTCCAGACTCTCCCGCTTGCTGTCCTCCAAGACCTCCGTGATCGAGGACAGGAAGTTCTGGGAGGAGGTACTGTCTGTGGTCTTTTGGTCATACAAATCTGTGTAAAAGGATTTGCAGATCCTCAGCATGTCTGTCTGTGAGGATGCTACCGTGCCGTCCTCCTCCCTAAGGCTGTTCATCACAGAGCTCCCCGTGTACCTTATGGAAGAAGAAACGTGAGCACGTCTCATCCTGCTCCACATGGCGGACCCTAGATCGGAAGATGATCTTGGAGGATTCAGAGGTAAAGAGCCGAGCTTGCCGGTCCTTCAACTCTCTAAGTTCCTCCCTCACACACACCCCGCTCGACTGCAGAAGGAGCAGTTGTTGCAAATCTGTCTGGAGTTGGCACAATTCCCTCTGGCTCTGTCTTACTCGCTCAACCTCTTTAATTATGAAGAACCTCTTAATGTTCTCCTTGGTTGCTTACCACCAGAGTGTAGGGGAGTCAAAGAGGGGCCTCACCGTTCTCCAACATGCGTAGTCCCTCGACATTCTCTGGGGTCAACAGCTTCATGTTTAACTTCCATGTCCCTCTGCCTGTCTTCTGGTCCTCCTGTAGGTGACAGGAAGCCTGAAGGAGGCAGTGGTCAGAGAAGAACACTGGCGTGAGGTCAGTGTGTCTCACCGTGACGGCCTTCGTCGTGAAGACAAAGTCTATCCGAGATCGGGCTAAACCGTCCGATCTCGACCAGGTGAACTGCGGCTGGGACCCGCCTGCAGGGTCGCTGAAGGCGTCACGCAGCTTTGCGTCTTTTACCATCTCCATCAGGAACTTGGACGTGCTGTCCAGTCTGCTGTCGGCTCTGCCGGATCGTCCAGCCGCATCAATGATGCAGTTGAAGTCACCGGCCAGAACGAGCTGCCGGGACGTGGCCAGCAGCACTGGGAGCTGCTGGAGAATGGCCAGCCGCTCGCTCTGCGTGGGTGAGGCATACACATTTATCAGCCGGAGCGGAGAGCCACGGTACATAACGTCCACCACGAGGAGACGCCCTCCAACCACTTCCCTGACCTCAGTGATGGCGAAATTCCCTCCCCGCAGCAAGATCCCCAGGCCGGAAGCACGACAGTCATTGCCCCCCGACCACGCCGACAGTCCGTGGGGCCACCATCGCGACCACCTCCGATAGCAGCGGAGGTGTGGCAGCCCGCACTCCTGAAGAAAAGTCACATCTGCCTTGACCTTGGCCAGGTACTGTAAGGCATTAACACATCGCGCAGTGCTCTTTATACTGCGCACGTTTAAAGATGCCAGTTTGAGCTCCATTGTCTTTAGAGTCACTGACCATTTCCGTGTCCCCCCATTCCCACCGCTTCGGTGAATTGCCTCAGCTTTCCTGGGCTCAGGAATCCAGCGGTGAGATGGGTTTCAGGTGGCGTAACCAAAGGTGTCGTTGGGGGGGGCCTTCTCGTTCCACCCCCTTTTGGGCACGCCGCTTCCTCTGTCTCCTGTAGCTGGGGCCCAACGGCCTCTGCGCTGCTCCCGGTCGCCCGGAGCTGGGGCCCACTGGCCGCTGTGATGATCCCTGTCTCCAGGGGCTGGAGCCCCTCGACCGCTGCACTGCTCCCGATGTCCTGGGGCTGGAGCCCCTCGGCCACTTCTCTGCTCTCGGTCTCCTGGGGCTGGGAGGTGATCGTCGTGGCCTCTCTCTTTTCCTCCCCCATTTTCTTCCTCTGCCTCCCTCGTTGGGACTTCCCGGTCGCCTCATCCTCTGACGAGGAGGGGAGGTTGCTGCCTTCTGTAAGAGAAAGACACCTTTTTTGTGATTTGCTTTTTGACTTACCACTCCTTTCCGGCCTCGGCTCTTTGGGCTGACCCCTCTTCTTGTCCTTCACCGTTGTCCATTTCTCCTGCTGTTCCCCCTCCTCCATCGACTCTCCCTCCTGGGCAGGATGCTGGGCGTCTCCTTCTGGCACTTGGGGCCTCGAGGCGGTTGGGCTGTCCTCATCCGTGTTCCCTCTTTCTGCTGGGGTCTTGGCAATGGTGGGGGGGTGCCTCGCCCCCCCCTTTGGGGTGCTGGCAGCAGCCCCTCTTGTCGCCTGTGCGTAGGTGCAGGCTCTTTTAGGGCAAGCCCTGTAGAGGTGGCCTGCCTCCCCGCACAGGTTGCAGTTCTTGCTGGCCTGACAGTCCTTTGTCTCATGGCCCTCTGTCTTGCAGTTTTTGCAGACAACTGCAGTGCATTGGGCCATCACATGCCCAGGCTTGTTGCATTTCCTGCACAGCCTGGGTTGCCCTACATAGCTCAAGTATCCTCGGTTTCCTCCAATCGCGAAAACCGAGGGGGGGTGGACGATTTCTCCGTCCTTGTCCACCCTCAGCTTTACCTTGATTTGCCGCTTGCTCGTCCAAATCCCGTGCAGGTCCTTCACGTCCACACAGTTCCCTGTTCCCTCGACGTAGCGAGCAAGGAAGGTGAGGACATCCACTACGGGCACATGTGGGTTGAACATGTGCACCGTGATGAACCTTTCCTTCTGGGTGGGGAGGGTGAAGAGCGGCTGCACTTTCAGCAGCGACAGCGGAGCTTCATTACCCCTCTCCCGGAAGTCTTCCATCACCTTCTGCCATCCCGTTGGATACTTGAAGGTAACGTCAAAATATCCGTTACCCGGGAAATCCTGGAGGCAGTAGATGTCCTTGGCCTCAAATTTGCAGGCCTCTAGCAAGACCTTCTTCACGAACAGGTCTCGTGAGAAGGGGGTCCCCTTGCTGAGGTCCTTGACGCTTATTCGCAGGGTATTCCGAATACCCTGTACTCCTGCTCCTGCTGACATTGTGGCTGAATGTGTTAGGTTGGTTTCCCAACCAGCATGGATCCACCTCTAAGCCTGCAGCCGACCGACTCCTCAACGATTTCCCTCCGCAATCCACGGCCCTTGGCCCCAAGGGACAGCCAGAACTGTTCTAATAAGAACAGATAGTCTCTTTCACTCAGAACTGATAAGAACAGATACTACACTTGATCTTAGCCAAAAGGCCGAGAAGCGATAGACATTGTCCGGACCATCATTGCTACTGACCTTCCCTCCATTGAAGTGATCTGCAGCTAAGATCATCTGGGACCCACGCCACCCAGGCCACCTTTGGGAAGAAGGTTCAGGACCTTGAAAACCGTGATCTACAGGTTCAAAAACAGCTTCTTTCCAGCAACCATGAAGGTCTTGAACACTGCACAACACTAACCACTACCTCGGCAACTATGATCTACTATGGACTTTGTTTTAATTGCCTGACGGACTTCGGTTTTGTACGGTTATGGTCGTGGTTACCTAGGATTACTGAGTATTAATTGATTGCACTATTGACTATTGTATATTTATTTGTGGTTATTATTAATAGGCTGTAGCAAATAAGACCATGAGATATAGGAGCAGAATTAGGCCATTCAGCCGATCAATCTACTTGGCCATTTGATTAAGGCTGATGTATTTTTCACCCAATTCACCCGCTTTCTCCACAATGCCCTTACTAATCAGGAAATTAGCAATCTCCACTTTTAAAATACCCAATGTCTTAGTTTCCTCAGCCATTTGTGGTAATGAATTACACCCGCTAGCTAAATAAATTCCTCCTCATCTCATTCTAAAGGCACCTCATTTTAGTTTGTTTGTTTGTTTGTTTTTTGCACAAAGTCCGCAGGCACGGCCACTTTTCATTTCACTGCACATCCCGTATGTGTATGCGACAAATAAACTTGACTTGACTTGGCTTGACTTTTATTCCAAAGCTGAATCCTCTAGTTCTAGGCTCTCCCATTACTGGAAACATCCTTTTCACATCCACTCTATATTAGGCCTCTCATGATCCGGTAGGTTTCAATGAGATTCCATCTCATCCATCTAAACTCCAGCGAGTACATAGGCCAATTAAACATTCTCGATTCTTGACTCTCTTGACTGTATTTCCTTCCCTCCTACACTTTGGGGGTTTGTCTATGATCCCGGCACACAAACTCTACCGACCACTCCGATGTGGTGAGGAAGCTGGGGAGCTGGTAGCTGATCCAAATGCACAACTTTGTGAGAAGGGATAGCTCTGGTCTGTTTAAACCTACAAACAGTAGCACCATTTCTAATATTTCTAATATATCTTTCAAAGTCAAGTTTGCATTGCAGGTTGGTGTTTTGTACACTGGATGTATGAACTTGGTGGCACTTGTATATATTGACTAGATATATTGAATTGACTACATCGTGAATGCATAGACATGACAATGAAATGTCTATAATGGAAGACATGTGCTGTTTTGGTATTGTGCATTTTCCATGGATAAAGTTTATTTATGGAAAATTATCTTGAAATGATGAACTGGATGCAATTAAATCACTTGCAGGGTCACTTTAGAGGGACAGTCAAGTCAACAATACTCTCGTAGGATTTAAGAAATGTATAGACCAGAACAGGTAAGGAGGGTTTCTGCGGGATTCTTGTTTAATTACTGGTTTTATATCGCAAAAAGACCTTTAAAGTCACTCTTACATTTGCCAGTTTTATTTTATTTGCCTTTTTGATTTCTCGAAATGCAGTGGTTACGTATGAACAGGCACATGGATAGGAAAGGTTTAGAGGCCAACACAGGCAAGTGGGACTACTGTGGATGGGGCATCTTGGTGGGCATAGGCAAGTTGGGCTGAAGGGCCTGTTTGCGTGCTGTATGGCTTTATAACTCACTTTCTCTATGGGTCGTAAATACAAAGCTCCACATTATTAGGTAGAAACATAGAAAATAGTTGCAGGAGTAGGCTATTCGGCCCTTTGAGCCAGCACCGCCATTCAATATGATCATGGCTGATCATCCAAAATCAGTATCCCACTCCTGCTTGTCCCCCCATATCCTTTGATTCAATTAGCCCTGAGAGCTAAATCTGACTCTCTCTTGAAAATATCCAATGAATCGACCTCCACTGCCTTCTGTGGCAGAGAATTGCACAGATTTACAACTCTGGGTGAAAATATATCCTTCTTGGTAATTAAGATCATTTGAAGTGACTTGGCTTTGTATAAAGTGCCCGTTCAGTCTTATTCTGCCCCCAATCCCAAAATATGGGACTCTTCCCTCTGCAGCTGGCTCCTGACCCGACACATGCTCTGCCCATTCCCCTCCACAGATGCCGCCTGACCCGCTGAGTTCCTCCAGCTATTTTCCTTTCCCTCCACATTATTAGTGCAGCAACACGATCACTTTGCCACCACATCCGTGTTCTGGAGGCGATCTTGCTCACTGCACACAGCAGCCGCTTGCAGAGGAGAGGAGTGACAATATATAGTCAGATAGCCGGCGGTGAAGCTGCAGCCGAGAGCTGCGGGCTGTGAACTCAGCGAGAGTCGACGCCTTCCTTCCCAGAGGAACAATAGGAAACGGTGCACCTGTAAAGAGGCGAGAGAGGAAGGCAGTATTCTGTAATTCTCCCCCCCCCCCCCCCCCCCCCCATTGAAGACACAAGCCGCAGCCTGATCACTTGTCCGCTTGCCTCAAAACTCTGGGACGGTAACAATAAATAGAATAGGGGTCGATAAACAAACCTTCTCCATCTCAAAACCCACCAAGCGACTGCAACAGGAATAGGAGACAGATCTGCATGTGCGCGATGGCATCTTCGTGTTTCATCTCTGCATTGTCGCCGAATAGAAAGGTGCAGTAAATGTTTATTTATTTAATTAATATACCTACGAAGAAAATATTGCATATTTAAATATTGCACGTTCCCGTAAAAAATTGCAATATATTCTGAAATGAATATTAAATTCGAATATGTCCAGCAGTTGTGTGTATATTTGGGACAATGTTTTGAGAACACGCATGCACATTGAAATTGGAATAGTGTACAATAAAAAAAATATATATATAATAGGTTGTGTCAAGTGAGTCCAGAGTGTTTTATTGTCATATGTCCCAGATGGAATTGAGATTAGTTTTACGTTGCAGCAACACAGCAGAATATGTAAACACACAGTATCCTCGTTAAATTGTTCCTTATTTCAGCTATTATAGCGCGAAAGGAATTGTATCCGAGTTTTTTTTTGCCTGAATCCTGGTTTTATTCAGCTGGTTGACGCGGGGCATTACAGGTTGGAGGCAGGTAAGCCAGCCTGTGACCGGGAGTAACCGCGGAGTGTTTTGACCGACAGTAACCCGTGCGCTGCAGCGGTTACCAAAACTGCGCTAGTGGGCGCATCAGACCAAAGATCTGCTGTAGGATCTTTGCATCAGACGCTGGGAGCTCAGTCTCAAAGCCAAGCACGACCGCATCTCCTGAAAACGTCTGCACAAACTAAGTGGCATCTCCAAGGTGGACAAAAATGCTGGAGAAACTCAGACTCTGATGAAGGGTCTCGACCTGAAACGTTGTCTATTTCATTTCCTTCGCCCCATAGAATGCTGCCTCATCCCGCTGAGTTTCTCCAGCATTTTTGTGTACCTGCGATTTTCCAGCATCTGCAGTTCCTTCTTAAACACTGTGGCATCTCCAGCTGTCTTTGTCCAAATCTCCTAGTATTTTTTAATCTTATATAATTATCCAGCGTGCAATGTTTCCACCACTCCACTTGGCCGCAATAATCCAGAGACTTTTCTTTAGGATGCACGCAAGATAACAGTCAAGAGAGTCAAGTGTGTTAGAGTCTGATCACCTCCTCCACAGCCAACAATGGACCATTGTGGGCTCTTTGGACATCGGTGTTGGCTCTGATTTGTTCTGCACCTTTTCATACCTCTAGATTCCCTCTTCCCTGACTCTCAATCCTAAGAAGGGTCTCCACACGAAACGTCACCCATTCCTTCTCTCCAGAGATGCTGCCTGTCCCGCTGAGTTACTCCGGCATTTTGTGTCTACCTTCGGTGTAAACCAGCACCTGCAGTTCCTTCTCAGATGCCCCAAAATGGAACAATGAAATTCTTATTTACAGCGGTGCAACAGATATGTAAACATAATACTCAGTAGACACCCTAATACACATCGAAAAGAAGTTCAACATATAAAAACAAACATTATAGTGCAAAGACAAAAACGTCCCTAGTGCAATCAAGCCAGTTCATCTATAGGAAGGAACTGCAGATGCTGGTTTACACCGAAGGTAGACTCAAATTGCTGGAGTAACTCAGCGGGTCAGGCAGCATCTCTGGAGAAAAGGAATAGGTGACGTTTTGGGTCGAGACCCTTCTTCAGACTGAGAGTCAGGGAAGAGGGAAACTAGAGGTATAAAGAGGTACAGAACAACTCATAGCCGGCACCGGTGGTCAAAGAGCCCACAATGGTCCATTGTTGGCAGTGGAGGAGGTGTTAATGAGGTATTATGAACAGTGAAACTAGCAGAATGACTAGGGTGTGTGCGTGTGTGGGGGGGGGGGGGGGGGGGGGGGTGGATAAAGAGGGGAAGCAAGGGTTACTTGAAATTAGAGAAATCAATATTCATACCACTGGATTGTATGCCGCATATACATAGTTCATGGGTTGGAGTTTAGAATCATAGAATCAAATAAAATAGGTGCAGGAGTAGGCGACTCGGCCCTTTGAGACAGCACCACCAATCAATTTGATCATGGCTGATCATCCAGAATCAGTACCCCGTTCCTGCTTTCTCTCCATATCCCTTGATTCTGTTAGCACTAAGAGCCACATCTAACACACTGTTGAAAACATCCAGTGAATTGGCCTCCACTGCCTTCTGTGGCAGAGAATTCCACAGATCTCAGTCTCATCTCAGTCCTAAATGACCTACCCCTTATTCTTAAACTGTCACCCCTGGTTCTGGCCTCCCCCAACATCGAGAACATTTTTCATGCATCTTGCCTGTCCAATCCCTTAATAATTTAATGTTTCTAGAAGATCCCCTCTCATCCTTCTAAATTCCAGTGAAAATAAGCCCAGTTGATCATTCTTTCATCATGTGTCAGTCCCGCCATCCCGGGAATTAACCTGGTGAACCTACGCTGAACTCCCTCAATAGCAAGAATGTCCTTCCTCAAACTAGGAGACCAAAACTGCACACATGACTCCAGCTGCATTCTCACCAGGGCCCTGTACAACTGCAGTAGGACCTCCTTGCTCCTACAATCAAATCCTCTTGCCATGAAGGCCAAGGACACCCAGGTCTCGTTGCACCTCCCCTTTTCCTAATCTGACACCATTCAGATAATAATCTGTCTTCTTGTTCTTGCCAACAAAGTGGACAACCTCACATTTATCAACATTATACTACATCTGTCATGCATCTGCCCACTAACCCAACATATTCAAGTCACCCTGCAGCCTCCTCGCAGCTCACACTGCTAGCCCAGCTTTATGTCATCTGCAAACTTGGAGATGTTACATTTAATTCCTTTATCTAAATCGTTAATATATATTGTAAATAACTGCGGACCCAGCACTGAGCCTTGTGACACCCCACTAGTCACTGTCTGCCATTCTGAAAAGGAATTTGCTTCCTGTCTGCCAACCAGTTCTCTATCCATGTCAATACCATACCCCCAATACCATGTGCTCTAATTTTGCACACTATTCTCTTGTGTGGGACCTTGTCAAAGGCTTTTTTGAAAGTCCAGATACACCACATTCACTGGCTCTCCCTTATCCATTGTACTTGTTATATCCTTTAAAAAATCCAGAAGATTTTAAATTTTTTAAAATATTTTTATTTATTAGAAGCAAGTGTACAAAAATATAACCGGTGGCATATGACATAATAAACGTTATTGTACAGCTTTTGACTTTTAGCTATAGTTTGTAGAAGAGAAAGGAGAAAAAGCAAGAAAGTGAAATGTGCAAATAAAAGAAAGAAGAAAGGAATAGAGAAATAAAAAGACAAAAAAAGAAAGAAAGAAAAAAGTGATGATATACCTGCCTCGCATCCCTCCCCACCCATCACCCAACTCGTAATTAGGTTTAACTCCAAAATTGTGCTGCACCATACTATCCTTGTAATAAATCAATGAATGGTGTCCATGTCTTCGAAAAATGATCTGGTTTTTCTGCCAAGACAAGTCTAATATTTTCAAGATGTAGCGTCTCAGACGTATTTGTAATGCACATCTTAAGGGTAGGGACAGATGTATGTTTCCAAAATTTGAGTATTAGCTTTTTTGCCGTTATCAGGCCATAATTAAGGAAACGTCTTTCAAATAATGATAGCTCAGAGCAGGCTTCTGACATACCTAGAATAATCAATTCCATGTCGGGATCCAATTTTGTTTTTAGTGTTTTTGAAAACATTTCAAAAATTCCTCTCCAAAAATGATGTAACTTTATGCAAGAGGCGAAGGAATGTGTTGTAGTTGCTTCCTGAAGGAGACATATATCACAAATAGGAGATACATTTGGAAAGATCTTGTTCAGTTTAGACTTTGAATAGTAGAGTCTGTGCAGTATATTAAATTGAATTAACGAATGCCTAACGTTAATCGAACAATTGTGTATATATAGAAGGTTTTCTTCCCATCTGTCTTTTAGAATTTTTGGGCCAAGTTCATCTTCCCAGGCTCTTCTAATTACTTCTGACGATGGGATTCCTATATTTAAAAGGGTGTCATGCAGATATGATATTAACTTGTTTGACTCCGAATTTCTATTCATACATTCGTCTAGTATGTCTGGCAAGAAAGATTGGTAGTCTTGGGTATATGTTTTCAGATAGTGTCGAATTTGAAGGAATCTGAAATATTGACTACTTTTCAGGTGATATTTCGACTGTAATTCTTGAAATGAGAGAAAAGTTCCGATCTCATAAAGATCTCTGATTTTTTTATTCCTAATCTTTCCCAATATGTGACCGTTTTGTCTAAAATAGACGGCTTGAACAAAGGATTATTGGCAATTGGTGAAAGAAGAGATAAATTTCTCGTTTAAAGGTTGATTTCACTTGTCTCCAGATTCGTAAAGTACTGTGGATAATCGGATCTTTCTCATTTAGTGTATTCTTCAAAACCAGCAGGATGCTCCTCGGCTTCTTCCCGCAGGCTATAAGACTGATAAACGGACTTTGCCCCCTGCCAAAGTATCGCGCACCAACCACCAACCTGGACACACTGAAGCAGAGCCATTGTCGTGCCGCTGCCGATTGGAACTCATGATATATGTATTTTTATTTTTATTTCTATTTATTTTTTACCGCACACTGAATGGACACTGGTTGAGCAACGTTTTTTCGTTTCCTCTGGGTATGTAAGTACTCAGGAAAAATGATAATAAAGATATACAATACAATACAATATTGGAGAGAGAAGAATCGCGCCTATATTAAAAGGCGAACAATCCTCTCTCTCCATTATTAACCAATTTACCTGTTGGCCTGTATTGTCCAGCCAATAGATTACATTTTTAATATTCGTTGCCCAATAATAGTATAAGAAGTTGGGGAGAGCCAATCCACCAGTTTCTTTGGGTTTACATAGATACCCTCAATCAAGCATGATTTTCCCTTCATAAACCCATGCTGACTTTGACCAATCCTGTCACTGCTTTTCAAATGCGCTGCTATTATATCTTTCCCATGACCGATGTCAGGCTAACTGGTCTATAAATCCTTGCTTTCTCTCTCCCTCCTTGCTTAAAAAGTAGGGTTACACGCTAGATCCATGGTACCCTAGTATTTCTGGGTTTAGTTGGACTTCCTCGTGTCCAATAGTCTGATGGGTGTTGGGAAGAACCTGCTCCTGAACTGGTATGTTATGGTGTCAGGCTCCCATATCTCCCCGATGGCAGGAGTGAAATGAATGTGGCCAAGGTGGTGTGGGGCCGTGATGATGCTGGCTGCCTTTTTGAGGCCGCATCTCCGATAGATGGTGGGGAGGTCAGTACCCGTGATGGTCTGGGCAGTGTTCGCCACTATTCCTCTCCAAATGGGAGCAGAAGGAGGCTACCCGGCCCTTCAAGAGTGTCCTACCATGCCTGTGATCATGGCTGATCTGCCCCAGGCCTCAATTTCTCCTCTGTGTCTGTCCCAATTCCAAGATCATTCAGAAATGTTATCTACTTCTGTGATTTCACCTCCAGAACCCTCCAGGAGAGTGAATTAAAGATTCGCCACCCTATGTGAGAAGAAATGCTAACGCCTCCCAGTTTTAACTGGTAGGGCTCTGGGGAGGATTGTAGAGCAGAGGGATCTAGGAGTGCAGGTACATATTTCCTTGAAAGTGGCATCACAAGTAGATAAGATGGTCAAGAAGGCTTTCTGCACATTGGCCATCAGTCAGGGTAGCGAGTAGAGAAATGGGGAAGTTATGTTAAAGTTGTACAAGACATTGATGAGACCACATTTGGAGCATTGCGTTCAGTTTTGGTCACCTTGCTATAGGAAAGATATTGTTAAGCAGGAAAGGATTCAGAGAAGATTGACGAGGATGTTGCCAGGACTTGAGGGCCAGAGCTATAAGGAGATGTTGAACAGGCTAGGACAGTATTCCGTGGAGCACAGGTGGATGAGGGAGGTAGGAGGGAGAGATAGATCAGCCACGAATGAATGGCGGAGTAGACTTGATGGTCCAAATGGCCTAATTCTGCTCCTACCACTTATGAACTTATGAAATATGGTTTGACACTTTTCCGCTTAGCAGAAGAGTCCATGACCAGATGTAGGTTTAGGGTAAGTTGAAGGAGATTTGACAAATAATTTGTTTCATAAAGTGGACGGTTAAAATCTGGAATTTTATTGTCTGAGAAGTTGGTGCAAACAGGTATTCTTGTAACATTTAATAAGTATTTAGATGAGCCTTTGAAATGCAGTGGCCAAGTGCTAGGAAATGGGATTAAAGTAGATTAGTATTGTCTTGCATGAATATAGTTGACGGAAGGGCCTGCTTCCGTGTTGGATGACTCTTTAACATTAATCCCATCTGAAAAGTAATTTATTGACTAGTTAAGGACATTGTGGGGATTATGAAAGGTACCATATCAATTGGATTCTTTTTCTAATCTTTCACTGAAAAATGGACCTTTAGACAGGTGCTACCCTACCCCCCAAGCCAAGGTAATGAGCCATGTCTTCACATCCATATCCAGTCCATTTATCCGAGCGTTTGGAATGGAAGAAGAGATGGATTCTCACCGCCACGTCTTTCTCTGCAGCACATGGGCAGACATACTGTAGGTGCCGACTGACGTCAGTAGCTTCCCAACACCAAAGTGTGACTCACTGCAATACCATAGATTAATGACATTAAATCATCTGCAGAGGTTCTCAAATGCCTTTGATTATTCAGGTTTCAATTTAAATAATGTATATCTGGTGAAGCCTAATGCTGTTTTCTTGGAACCTTATGAAGGTGCTTATTATTAGCCATTATTGCATATGCTTTATTTGTATTTTAGCCCAATGTTTAGTTTTATCCACAGTTGCCTCCGTTGTTGAGAATGTCACATCTGCGAACAGCATCTGATGACAGACGCAAAATGCTGGAGTAACTCAGCGGGTCAGGCAGCATCTCTGGAGAAAAGGAATAGGTGACACTTCGGGTCTCGATTCGAAATGTCGCCTATTCCTTCTCTCCAGAGATGCTGCCTGTCCCGCTGAGTTACTCCCGCGTTTTGTTCGGTATAAACCGGCATCTGTAATTCCTCCCTGCACAAAAGCATCTGATCACTGGCTTCATTCCCTTGTCCTGCGGACTGCAAATCCATTTCTAACGTGGACCATGAAATTAAATTAATTTTTATCAATGTTATGCGCGCGTATCAATGACGTCAAGAATCGCTTCAGTGCAGCCACCATTATGTTAATTTACTTCAGTTTCTTAGAATTCCTCTCCCGATGATGGTGATTCTTTCTGGGCAATGTTCCATAGATATAAAGATGCCTTCAATGTCTTGTTTAAGTAATCACTTCATTACGTTTATCTATGCACTCTTTATAATTGCAATCTCTGATTAGACTTCTACGCACTCCAATTCTCCTGCTGTATCAGTCACCTTGACCACATTGTAAGATCAGAAGTAGGATACTTGCTGGCAATTACACGGCATGCACTTGCAATACTGCATCTGTGCCTGCAAGCTGTGACCTTCATAACACACAGACTCGGTGTAATAAGTAGCCACTCACACTTGCTCTGCACAAAGACCACCCTTCTACAAGATGAATTAATTAACTTAACACGCTTGATATCTGATGGCAATGCCATCTTTGAATCCTCTTATCATCAATATCCTTGGAGCCATTTATGACATTTAAGTCAGCCTGCTATTAAGGTTCTGTGGGTATAAGAGGAGGTCTTAACATTCTGTAGCAGGTGATTCTGAGAAAGCCACAAAGTGGATATACCTATGGAGACTGACCCAAAGCGAATGTTTCAGGTTGATGACCTGAAACATTAGATTATTCCTCCATCCACATATACTATTTGATCTGCACAGTACTTCTGAGTTTGGCTGTTTATATTTTAGATTTTCAGCATCTTTATTGCTTTTTGCTTGTTGTTCACAAGTAATGGAACATCCTCCACTTGCCAAGGTAAATGTTGCTCTAACATTATTAAAGAAGCTCAGAGCCACCCTGGAGAAAGCCAGTGGGTTGACCCACCATCCTCCACCACTGGTCTGCCATAGATACACGATGTAGGATCTACAAAATGTGCTGCTGCAATCTTCCTAGACTTCAACAACAGCACCCAAACCTCCAGAATCTACCACCTCAAGGGTAAATGTCAATGAGAACACTACTGCCATTCCACGCCATAGACCATCTTAACTCACAAAATGTGTGCCTTGTGTTCATCACCATTGGATCAAAAGCAGGGAACTCCCAACCAACACTGGGACCAACATTGCCATCACTTTTCCAAGGACAATTAGGAACGGTCAATACACACACCATCCCACCAAGGTCATCATCCTACATATCATCAGACAAAATCATGAGAGGAATAGATCAAGTAAACACACAGAATCTTTTACCCAGAGGAGGGGAACCAAGAACCAGAGGACATAGGTTTAAGGTGAGGGGGGAAAGACTTAACAGGAACCTGAGGGGGTAACATTTTTACACTAAGGGTGGTGGGTTTGTGGAACAAGCTGCCGGAAGAGGTAGTTGAGGCAGGTACTATTACAGTGTTTAAGAAACATTTAGACAGGTGCATGGATAGGACAGGTTTAGAGGGATATAGGCCAAACACAGGCAGGTGGAACTTGCATAGATGGGCATGTTGGTCGGCATGGACACGTTGAGCGAAAGGCCAGTTTCCACAATCTATGATTCTATATGGATATGAAGCACTCCTTTCAAACCATCTTATCTCTCATAAACTCCAGCTGGTCCAAAACAATGTTACCCACGTGTTGAAAAAGACACAAAGTACTCGTGGAGCTCAACAAGTCAGGCAGCATCGCTGGAAGACGTTGATAGGCGACATTTTGGGTTGGGACCCTTCTGCACTAGCCTTACTCACATGCTGTCCTGGAATAAAAATATCCACTGGCTTGGCCTCCACAAAGAATGTAACTTTGTGGCAATGAGTTCCACAGATTAACTACCCTCTGACTAAAGAAGTTCCTTCTCAACACCTTTCTGAAAGAGCACCCTTTAATTCTGAGGCTCTGACCTCTGGTCCTAGACTCTCCCACCAGTGGAAACATCCTTTCCACACCCACTCTATCTACGCCTTTCATTATTCTGTAAGTTTCAATGAGGTCTCCCCTCAACCTTCTAAACTCCAGCGAGGCTCAGTGCTGTCAAACGCTCGTCATATGCTAACCCATATCTTCCCTTTTCCCACTCATCCCATTTATCAACTTGACCCATCATTCCCATTCTTGCCAAACGTCACATTTTGCCTCACAGGACCCCTAATTCTGCAAACCTGTAGACTCTTCTTCAATGACAAATTCTCCATAGCCTTTCCTTTACATTTGCATCTGGGACATGTTTGCAAGTGTCTCCTTCTCCATCAGTGGCGGTGTGTTTTGTCACCTTGACCTTGCTGCTTGGAAGAGTCTTCCCTATTTTTATAATGACGCTATCTCAAGGGCCCCGGTGAACTATTTCACACAAGCTGAATGTCAAAAGCTTAAAGGCATTTCCACTGTGGCCAGTAAAGAACAGATGCTAACAAACACTTTGACAAGGAGTGATGGCAATTAAGAATTTGCTTAATGTGAAGTATTGTCAATGGATTAGTGAATTATATTCCACTCTCCTGAGCCTAGGAATTTCAAGCATCTCATTTTTTCCATATATTACATGATTAACACGGAAATGGAGGAACAGAGGAAGCAGCATTCCATACACACTGGTGTACAATTTGCAAGATGTATAGCATAGGTTTGAATGTTGAACAATCTTGATCCCGTACGTGTATGAAATAGATATTTTTCTCTACTGCTATTCCCGTCAAGATTCATGTTACTGATTACCACCGTTACATTTCTCCATCTGTCATTCATCACTTCACTCAGGAGGCTGTTCTTTCAATATATCTACTAGCCTTGTTGAAATTCCATTGTGCTAATTAATGAAATGGTAATGACCAGCAAGCCTATGCTAGTTCAAGTCAAGATCTGTAAACTATCTGGTGTAAACGTCTGAAGAAGGGTCTCAGCCCGAACCGTCACCTTTTTTTTTCTCCAGATATACATCCTGACCCACTGAGCACTTTGTATCTATCATCTGGAAACTGTCAGGCAGATTCATACCTTCCAGTTGGTTGATGGTCTGATTGGGAATCAGTGGCAGGCACATTTTTTGAAATAAAGTTGCCTTTCTCTATTCCAGGGGAAGTGAAACTAATTCCTTTCTACCATGACACCTTGAGCAAGATTCATTAACCTGGTGTAAAACACAAAGTGCACAAGTAACTCAGTGGGTCAGGCAACATCTCTGGATCCGTGAAGCGTCACCTATCTGACCCAAAACATCGCCTATTTATGCTCGACAGAGATGCTGCCTGATCCACTAAGTTACTCCAGCACTTTGTGTTCTATGCAAGATTCCAGCATCTGCAGTTCCTTAGATAGACACAAATTGCTGAAGTAACTCAGCGGGTCAGGTAGCATCTCTGGGAGAATGGGAATAGGTGACGTTTCAGATGGAGACATTTCTTCAGACAGAGTCGGGAAGAGGGATACTGTATATGAAGACGAAGGTTCCTTATGTTTCCATTCACCTGGTTCTGACTGCAGAATGTAGATTCCGATAAAATGGGAATGTAAATTACATTTGAACGACATGATCATTAAAATATTAAGTTACAAATCTCTGTGTAGAGAATATTGCACACAAAACAAAAGTGGTGCTGAAATGCAATAGCTTGATGGGCTCCAGTTTTAGACGCCCTCACAGTAAAGCATGGTTCAGGTGCTCTGTGTTCTACAGTGAATGGAACTCCAAGTGGTGGTGAAGTTGCTATTAATTCCTCTCATTAATCAGTCAACAAATGAGCTGATTTATTCATTTCTTTGTTTCTTTAAACAAGGCAACACAGCCCAAACAACAAATTAAAGATTTCACGACCCATTTGGCCGTTGCTCTTCTATGAATAAATGATGATTAAAGTATATCCAAAAGATTTCTTCCCGGTGTACAAACTAATGATGAAGATTTTGTTATGCCTAATCTACCATGAAACGTTAGTTAGATTGGGTATAAATAATCAGGAATTGTGGGCTTATCTGCTGTCCATATGATAAATAAACCAAAGTATTATAATTTATAAAGTATTATTATTTTGATATCTGGACAATATTCTTTCAATCCATCATAAATATTGTGATTTATGTCTTTATTGTATATCGAGTCTTGCGGTGTGCTAATTGGCAGTCTTTTCAAAACGCAAAAATGTCTGTATTTCAAATTAGGAAACTCTATGTAAGATAACTTTTGTGAGATAAAAAGTTAAGGTCTCTTGTAGTCACCTTTTTAAAGTAGTGAGTAGTCTTCAGGGTGAGCTAGCTGACGGGATAGAGAATTGACTTCCCGGAAGGAGGTAATGGTGGAAGGTTGTATTTCAGACGGGAGGTCAGTGACAAGTGGTCTGTAGAAGGGTCTCGAGTCTCGACCCAAAACATCACCTATACATGTTCTCCAAGCATGCTGCCTGACCTGTGTAGTTACTCCAGCATTCTGTGTCTTTCCTTGGTAAACCAGCATCTGTAGATCCTTGTTTCTAATAAGTAACACTAAGTAACACTGAAGAAGGGTTTCGGCCCGAAACGTTGCCTATTTCCTTCGCTCCATTGATGCTGCTGCACCCGCTGAGTTTCTCCAGCACTTTTGTCTACATTCGATTTTCCAGCATCTGCAGTTCCTTCTTAAACACTATCTCCCTGGTGGCAGAGGGCATGATGTTAAAATGGTGCGGAAGCCATGCAGAGTTAAAGTGAAGTTAAGGAGAGTGGAGACTGAAACTATCTCCCAATTATTTGCTGAGGTTCAGTCAATGGAAAATTTCAAATGGGAACTGATTGGGTTTTATTTTGGGTGAAGGTACGAAAATAATATGGTGGATGATGTTAGAAGGCAGGGCAGGTTTGGCTTGTTGAATGTTAGCTTTAGTGAGGGACTGGATTTCTCGTGTTGAGCATGGCCAGATCTCAGAATGTAAAGCTAGACTGGCAATTTTACTCAGCGGCCCCAAGTTGTCTAGTACGGGAAATTAAGCCAACTAAGGATTTTTTTTCTAGGATTGGATTGAAATGAAATACAGAACAAGAATGCCCAGAAATGTAAATATTCTGCCTTTTGTGATTCCACACATGCATGCAGAGTCATAGTCATAGAGTCATAGAGTGATACAGTGTGGAAACAGGCCCTTCGGCCCAACCTGCCCACACTAGAAACATAGAAACATAGAAATTAGGTGCAGGAGCAGGCCATTCGGCCCATCGAGCATGCACCGCCATTCAATATGATCATGGCTGATCATCCAACTCAGTATCCTGTACTTGCCTTCTCTCCATACCCCCGATCCCTTCAGCCACAAGGGCCACATCCAACTCCCTCTTAAATATGGCCAACGAACTGGCCTCAATTACGTTCTGTGGCAGAGAATTCCACAGATTCACCACTCTCTGTGTGAAAAACGATTTTCTCATCTCGGTCCTAAAAGACTTCCCCCTTATCCTTAAACTGTGACCCCTTGTCCTGGACTTCCCCAACATCGGGAACAATCTTCCTGCATCTAGCCTGTCCAACCCCTTAAGAATTCTGTAAGTCTCTATGAGATCACCTCTCAATCTTCTAAATTCCAGCGAGTACAAGCCAAGTTTATCCAGTCTTTCTTCATATGGAAGTCGTGCCATCCCAGGAATCAGTCTGGTGAACCTTCTCTGTACTCCCTCAATGGCAAGAATGTCTTTCCTTAGTCCCACTAGTCCCACCTGCCTGCGCTTGTTCCAGATCCCTCAAAATCTTGTCCTATCCATGTACCTGTGTAACTGTTTCTTAAACGTTGGGATAGTCCCAGCCTCAACTACCTCATCTGACAGCTTGTTCCATACACCCACCACCCTTTGTGTGAAAAGGTTACCCCTCAAATTCCTATTAAATCTTTTCCCCTTCACCTTGAACCCATGTCCTAGATTCCCCATCTCTGGGCAAGTGACTCTGTGCATCTACCCAATCTATTCCTCTCATGATTTTGTACACCTCTATAAGATCACCTCTCTTCCTCCTGCGCTCCAAGGAATAGAGACCCAGCATACTCAACCTCTCCCTATAGCTCACACTCTCTGGTCCTGGCAACATCCTCGTAAATCTTCTCTGAACCCTTTCAAGCTTGACAATATCTTTCCTATAATATGGTGTCCAGAATTGAGCACAATATTCTAAATGTGGTCTCACCAACGTCTTATACAACTGCTACATGACCTCCCAACGTTTATACTCTATACTTTGACTGATGAAGGCCAATGTGCCAAAAGCCTTTTTGACCACCTTATCTACCTGCGACTCGTATTTTTAATGGTATGAAGGAAGTATGTGTGCATGTGACTCGTATTTTCAATAGTATGAAGGAAGTATGTGTGCATGTGTCTATAAACTCTGCTTGCCAAACATCAACCCCAACCCACACCCTCTCCCCAACCATCAGCACGTGCCCTCGGATGGGAGTTTGAATTGAGGAAGCTTTGCTCCTCGTCAAATCCACACTACACCTGACCTGGCAGTGTTTGGTACTTGTCCTGGATTAACTGGAAATAGCAAAAGCTTCATCTCTAACAAAGATACAATCTCCATTAATATCACTTTAACGAGTAACACTGGTCAAGGGTGATTCTTACAAAACAAAGAAACTGATGTTTCTGTGAGGAAGTGCACAGAGCGAGTGATAAGCTGATCCATCCCTTCTTAGGTGGTTTTCATTGAATGGCATAAACGAGTCTGAAACAAGCTGTTGGTTTCTAATGATCTAAATTGATTACCAGAGGAGAAACAACAAAAATTAGCATTGTAATGATAAAGAGCAAATTATCTTGCAGAAGTATCACGCTGCATTTTAAATGGCTAATATAGGGACTTACTCGATCTCCATGTTATTGAAAATTAACATTTATCATCTCAGTGTCACATACAGGTAGAAAGGGGGAAAACACACCACACAAGTAAGTGTGGACCTCTTGAAGACCAGGAACTGAAGAAAAATTGACGATCTTGAGGTTATAAATAAATACTGCATAGTCACTTAATTTAATTATGCAATAATTGACCATTTGCACCGAGTTAATAAAGACCTTGTTTTAAATTCATCCAAATAATTCATCTTAAATCTTAAATTTGGCCAATGCACCCTTGCGTTGGTGAAATATAACCGTGTTTTAAATTCATGAGATAATGCAATATTTATAACTAATCTATATTTAAACTCAGTCAGCTCGTTTTTGACAGTCCATTTCTTGCTGTTAATCAGTGCAAGGGTTGGATAGAAATGGAGAGAAAGGGAATGGAAGTTTAGCTTTATTATTGTCACATACTAAGATGCAGTGAAAATCTTGGTTTTGAACGCTTTCCAATCAGATCAGATAATGCTATACACAAATACATTCATGTCAAGCATAAGTATATTAGGTAGAACAAAGTGGAAGATACAGTGTATCGGGTCAAAGAGTCATTTAGTGTGCAAACGGGCCCTTCGGCCCAACTTGCCCAACTGGCCAACATGCCCCATCTACACTACTCCCACCTGCCTGCATTTCCCCCATATCCTTCTAAACCTATCCTATCCATGTAGCTGTCCAAATGTTTTTTAAACATTATGACACAACCATTCTCCACTACCTCCTCTGGCATCCCATTCCATGTACCTACCTTCCTTTGTGTCAAAAAAGGTGCTCTCGGGTTCCTGTTAAATATATCCCCCCTCACCTGAAACCTGTGACCTCTGGTTCTTGATTCCCCTGCTCTGGGTAAAAGACGGTGCATTTACCCTATCTATTCCTCTCATGATCTCATGCACCTCCATTACATCACCTTTTATTCTCCTGCGCTCCAAGGAATAAAGTCCTAGCCTGCTGAACCTCTCCCTATATCTAGTGTAGGAAGGAACTGCAGATGATGGTTTAAACTGAAGACGCAACAAGCTGGAGTAACTCAGTGGGTCAGACAGCATTTCTGGGGAAAAGGGATAGGTGGCATTTCGGAGAGACCCTTCTTCAGACTGAGAGTCAGGGGAAAGGGAAAGACTCACAGTCTGACGAAGGGTCTCGACCCGAAACGTCACCTATCTCTTTGCTCCAGAGATGCTGTCTGATCCGCTGAGTTACTCCAATTTTTTTGTCTATCTCTCCCTATATCAGTGTGAAAAATATACATCTTCTAGATGCGCTGGGACGCATCCTCAGTGATGTGACCTGGGGTCATCGGGTGTTTCGGGTCTCACAACATCAGACACCCTCGCCCAGGCGGCCCAGCCGGGGTTGATCAGGCCCCGACCTGCGTCCCAGCAGCAACCGACCACGGATCAGCCATCTTAATAACTATTCTGCAGGGGTTGGGAGACTCTAGTGCGTGGAGGGACTGGGCTCTGTGTGGGGTGAGTCCTGGCCGGGCTCCTCCTGCGTCTCACCTGGTTCAAGGCCTGTGCACTGCACCTCTTTCCCCTTCTCCGAGCATTTCATTCCAGCCTGATGGATGTTTAGACCACGGTGGTTCTTTAGGCCTTTCCGTAGCTTTGTTGGGTGTCTTTCTCATGAAAGACACAGACTGGGGTGCTAACCCAGCCTTTCCCGGCTGCCGTCATCTGTCTCTCCAGTAGTCAACATCATTGTGGAAATAGTGACAGATTCATAGATAGATAATATATTTTAAAGAATAGTGCGATTGTATCAGATGATGGTGAATCCTTCTCTGGAAAGCGCAGTAGCCGTTGCGATCTTGCAATGAAGTGGTGTGAGGAGCGAAAGGAACGTATGGAAAGAACAATAAAAGTAATGCAGACGGATCTTGAATTTTGTTATACCTCCTTTACTTAGTTACTAACATGATGGTTTCAGTGAAGTAAGCATTGTGCAATCTCTACCAGCAACTGAGTATTATTTCAGCTTCAAGCTAATGGATTGCTTTTGTTGGGACGTACCATCCTTCATTCGATAATGTACACAGCCCCATCTGCTCTGAAGGATTCAAGATCCAAAGTAAACAGAAGCCATGGGCACATTCTGAGCGCTGTAGCTTCAAGCAGTCATCAAGAAAGTGGATCCATTGGTCAATTAGCTTTTGGTAGTTCTATGTAGGCATATCCATAGTAAATGCACTTGATTCTTTTTTGTTTGGTTAGTTTATTGTCATGTGCACCAAGATACAATGAAAAGCTTTTTTTGTTGCATGCATCCAGTCAGCAGAAGGACTATACATCATTACAATCAGGCTGCCCACAATGTGCAGATACAGGATAAAGGAAATAGTGTTTAGTGCACGATAAATTCCAGAAAGGTCAGATTAAAGGTAGTCCGAGAATCTCCTATGAGATAGATAGTAGCTCAGAACTACTGTCTAGTTGGTGATAGGATGGCCCAGTTGGGAAAAAAACTGACCCTGAATCTGGAGTGATGCTTTTTCACACGTCTGTACCTCTTGTCTGATGGGAGAGAGGAGTAGGGGGAGCGTCTGGGGTGAGATTCTGTCTGAAGCACATCGAAAAGTTTAAAACATGGTAATATGTAATGTCATATTTCACAAGTATAAACTTTCTTTCCTGAACAAAGAATTTTCACATGTCATTTTTGGATTTTAAGCAAATGTTCTTTTAATCAATTTCTTGAAGCGTTACCATGACTATAGGTTTCCGGTGCCTTTGATGGAAGAGGGCAGTTTATATAGCAATCCCCCAGTCACACAGTGCAATAAGGATGTGAAATCCTGATGATGGCTAAATCCATGGAGATCTAATCCCAGGACCCCTACAGAAATTCCTAGCAACTAGATTTCCTGCCATTATCCCATACTAATTGGAATTACAGTCTTGTTCAATGCAGCCTCTCCAGCGTCACTACTGGAAGGAGAACATTGAATGGAATTATTTGCCCAAGAGACTAAATAGATCTTTACTCCAATTTTAGACTTGGAGAATTGGTATTGGTTTACTGTTGTGGTTTGTATCAGAATGGAGGTGAGGGCTGCAATAGGCCTTGTGGCCAGCTGTACATGGCACCAAGATGGCACTTTGTGCATATAGACTCAGTGGGCTGGTCTGTTTACTCTGGTCAAATGGGGGACTGTGCTCATGTATGGTGATAGTCGTGCTGAGTTGATTGCAAGAAAAGTATTTCACTATACCTGGGTACATGTGATAATAAAGAAACTATGGAACCGTTGATTGAACCATTGAGATGTGGGCTTTCATTTTATCGGTACATTCGACAATAAACCAATGCCAATACCAATATTCCAGGCAAAATGCTGCGAGCATCATCCACCATCATATTGATCTTTTTCAATTTCTTTGAAGCTTTTGACTATCAATGCGTGAGGGCAGTGGAGCATTCCCCTCAAGCTTGGCTGCGTACAGAAATTAGTCTCCGACTTACCTTTACTTTATGATGACATGCAAGACATAACCCTCACCGATGGATTCACAATCTCATTGAAACTGGCATTAAACAAGCACCTGTCATTATTCAAATATGTTTCAAATCTTTCTGATGGCTATGTTGCAACTCGCCTCCAATAGACTTCCCACTGGACTAGTGGGAATGTGGTCAAATGCTCCACAATCAAGGTCTTCCAATCCCAACAGATGGACCACAAAATGCTGGAGTAACTCAGTGGGATGGGCAGCATCTCTGGAGAGAAGGAATGGGTGACGCTTCGGGTCAAGACCCTTCTTCAAACTTCAAAGTGAAGAAGGGTCTCGACCCAAAACGTCATCCATTCCTTTGCTTCAGAGATGCTGCCTGTCCTGCTGAGTTGCTCCAGCATTTCGCGTCTGTCTTCAGCTTAAATCAGAACCTGCAGTTCCTTCTTACTCATCCCATCCCACCCTCAGTGTGCGTTGCTGACAATTCTTACATGCGCATAATTTCAGAGGGTGAACTCCCTACCATTGCTGGCTCATTCTTTTAAGAATAAGAGAGGATGGGTCTAACACCTACCCAGCCTGCGCCCAGTATACAGTGCTGTTATCTGTCCCAGTTTCCTCCCACATCCCAAAGACATGCGGGTTTGTAGGTTAATTAGCCTCTGTAAATTGCCCCTAGTGTGTAGGGATTGGGGGAGAAAATGTGATGACAGAACTAGTGTGAACAGCTGATTGATGGCTGGAATGGATTTGGTGGACCGAAGGGCCTGTTTTATGCTGCATCTTTTCATCACTCAAAAGAAAATTGCTGAAATAAGGTGGAGGTAGGGTGGGAGCTGGAGTGAAGAGTCCATAAAAAAAAGCTGAAATATAAACAGAAAATGGGGGGAAAAAACAGCAGGTCAGGCAGCATCTGTGCTTCAGGTTCAGGATCTTTTACAGAGTTGAGAAAAAAAGAGTCTAGGTACCAGAGAAGCAAGGAGAGGAAAATTGTATGTGTTGGCACGAACTGCAGATGCTGCTTTAAACCGAAGATAGACACAACATGCTGGATGTACTCAGCGGGTCAGGCAGCATCTCTGGAGAAAAGGAATGGGTGATGTTTCGGGTCGAGACCCTTCTTCACACTGAAAGTCTGATTAATGCAAGTCTGAAGGGTTTCCACCCAAAACTTTACTCCCGAGATGCTGCCTGACCCTCTGAGTTACTCCAGCATTTTGAGAAAAATTATATGTCAATCCTTGCTAATGTTTCCGTGATCAGCACAGGTGGGTCCCACCACTGGAACACGCATTGATTTTCCTTCATCTGAAGCACAAAGCCCTTTAGTCCAGTGGGATGGCGGGACTGTCATATGAGGAATGATTGAAAAGACTAGGCTTGTATTCACTGGATTTAAGAAGGATGAGGGGGAATCTTATAGAAACATATAAAATAATAAAAGGACTGGACAAGCAAGCTGGGAAAAATGGTCCCAATGTTGGGCGAGTCCAGAACCAGGGGCCACACTTAGAATAAAGGGGAGGTCATTTAAGACTGAGGTGAGAAAAAACCCAGAGAGTTGTGAATTTATGGAATTCCCTGCCACAGAGGGCAGTGGAGGCCAAGTCACTGGATGGATTTAAGTGAGAGTTAGATGGAGCTCTAGGGGCTAGTGGAGTCGAGGGATATGGGGAGAAGACAGGCACGGGTTATTGATTGGGGTCGATCAGCCATGATCACAATGAATGGCGGTGCTGGCTCGAAGGGCCGAATGGCCTCCTCCTGCACCGATGTTTCTATGTTTCAGTGTGGAGGGAGCATGTGTTGATGTCCAAGGCGGGAAGGCATGTACGTTTCCTTAAGTGGGTCCAACCTCCTTGTAATAACATCACCGCAACTGGGCGACTCTCCTGCGCCTCGACCAAGCTCGCCGGCTGTTACAATACAATGAACAAAGGGCTCTCAAAGTCGCCCAACGAATCCGTACCTCGGTGTCTTAATTTGGAGCAGTTTGCGACGTGTTTTAAGAATGTAAGGTATACATAAGATAAAAGATTGCAGCCACTAGGAATTCTGCCCGCGGGATCATCAGTGATTTAATTGGGATTATTGATTTTTTTTTTGTTGAAACCGTGGTTTAAACAAGGAAGGATTAGAGCTGCTTTGCCGATTAGACGCTGGAGTAGAGAGGGCGTGTGTGTGTGTTGTCAGAGGACTACTCGGAGCAGCAACTCTATGGGGTGGGTAAGAGGGGATCGACTGTAGGGTCCCGAGCGACGCTGTCATCTACAAACCGCATTAACACAGAGGTATGAAGCGCCTGCTGCAATCTTTGAGTAGATACTAGCTTTTTAAATTATATCATGCTTATTTTTTTTTTCCTTTTTGCCAAATTAGTTTCTCAGTGACGACAGAGCATATAATTCGCACCGATATTATTTCGGAACAGTTTTGCGCCCTTATGCATGTGAAATATTTGCTATTTCGCTTTATTTCATTTTGACGGCGGTCTCGGCTGGCTTCTACAGTTACAATGGACCCCCCACCCATCCATCCATCCATCCCTCTCGTTGCAAATCTGTTCATTCCCAAAGACATCCGCGGTCTCCTCCGCTCCCTTTTTAACGCGAGCTAATATTACCACCGGCTGGATCCTGTCCGCTAGAACAACCCTTTATCTCCCGAGGTTGGTCGGAGAAGCGAACATGGACCCAACGCCCATGGATTATGCCCTGGAGTTGGCAAGATGTGCTTTAAGACCATGACAACACCCTCACGCGAAAGGTTAAACCGCCCCAGTTACAGTGCAGTTTGCTAGATGGCAATGGTTCGGCTAGAAGCTTTGAACGGTGAAATATAATTCTTGAGATGTATTACTGTGCCGCGGTCTATCGCTGAGGATTTTGCCTTCTGCCTGCAGTAAGCAGCGAGTTCTCGGCAGGCATGCGGCCGATTAATAATTCAGAGGTCTGTTTTAATCAATACACTTAAGAGTTGATCTCCTGCTTCCTGCCACCCACCTAAGTGGCCACCCAACCCCTAGCGTCGACAGAGCGGAGAGACTCAGTAGGTCAACGTTGAAAGAGGTATGGGCTTCAGGGAATTATGCTTTGGAAAGTCATGTATCCACCGAGGCTTTTGCAGCTCTTTTGTCAGAGTCTTGTCGGAGGGAGCAGCGGTCTATTTGATGCCAGCTCGTCCAGCGGAGCAATGTGTGCAATACTGGGTGATATCGATTAGATGGGACCTTGCACCGGTTCTGCTTTGTTGACTTCACCTGCTGTGCCCATGGAGGGGTTTCGGTGTCAACGGGGAGTGAAGGGGAATTGGTACCCTACCCGTTAACACGTTTGAAAGGGATCGTGAACATAAGGCAGGATTGGTTAGGGTTTCTGTTCAATGACTTACAACCCCCCCCCCCAACTTTTGAAGAAGAGGTGAATCTGTGGGATTCTTTGCCACAGAAGGCTGTGGAGGCCAAGACAGTGGATATTTTTTTAAGGCAGAGATAGATAGATTATTGTGTTAAAGAAGGAACTGCAGATGCTGGAAAGTCGAGGGTACACAAAATGCTGGAGAAACTCAGCGGGTGCAGCAGCATCTATGGAGCGAAGGAGATAGGTGACGTTTCGGGCCGAAACCCTTCTTCAGACCGGAGGCTAGATAGATTCTTGATTAGTGCAGGTGTCAGAGGTTATGGGGAGAAGGCAGGAGATTAGGGTTATGAGGCGGAGATAGATCTCGAATGGCAGAGGAGACTTGATGGGCCGAATGGCCTAATTCTACTCCTATCCCTTATGATTTCAGTGGTCACAGTGTAAGTATAATGAAGTCCATTGGGATGAACGGGGAGACAACAATTAATGACCATAGTCATCTTCTACAGCAGAGGAACCAGCTTTAGGGTAATTGAGTGAATCAAAACAATAAACAGTTGTGAAAGGAACGGCAGGGAATCTGGAAGGAGGAGAATACGTTTGTAATGTTTCCTGAGAGGCAAAGAGTTTCCAGTGGCTGTGGGTGGTAATTATTCCTCGGTCAATATTATCTTCTGCTAACCGTCTGCTTGGCGCCAGGAATGGTTCTTTATGATGATAGTGAAGGCAATTATGATCTACCATTGAATGAAGTGGCAAACAATAATTTTCACTGGGCTTTTTGTTGGCGAAAATAAATATTATAATTAAAGCATGTTCTCTTTATTTTTATTTCTTCTCTGGTTTTAACATTTACTCGCTAGTACATTAACAATTTGCTTTCAAGAGAGAGTTAAATTTAGCTCTTAGGGCTAAAGGAATTAAGGGATGTGGGGAAAAAGCAGGAACAGGGGGTTACTGATTTTAGATGATCAGCCATGATCATTTTGAATGGCGGTGCTGGCCCATAGGGCTGAATGGTCTACTCCTGCACCTATTTTTCTAAGTTTCTATCTTTTTCCCTTTCCCATAGGTGGGACAGACCTGTAGATTGTATGTAGTCTGAATCTCCACCCAATCAGTCCCTATTGTGTTGGGATTAGGCAGGGATCACGCCACCATTTTGAGCAAGATTAGTGCAGCATTTCCTTTGTTGGTTTGGGTTGTCTATATCTTTAGAACAAATCTCGATTTCAATATTTTAAATGCCAACACTTCATGACCTGACGGGCTAATAACACAAAGCATTTCTGACGTTGTTCTAATTCTCAAAGAAATATGCGAGAGTTCAGTTTGATGAAAAAAGAGAAAAGCAGAGTTTTTTTTTTAAAATGGTGAAAGATGGAAAGTCAACGGTGGCCTAGGTTTCATTGTAAAATATGTCATTACGAGTTAATGTAAAGGGGCAGAATGCAACGAGAAAGGCAAACAGTATATTGGTTTTCATTTGAACAAGGTTTGAATGCAGAAGTAAAGACATCTGTTTGCAATTACAGACAAGCTGGGTGAGAGCCCACTTGGGCCACTGTGTACGGATCTGATTATCTACCTAAGGAAGGAAAAGGTTGCGATAGAGGAGGGTACATTAAAGTTCCGCCTGTTATCCTTGTGAAGAGAGTTTTGACCTTGGAGGAAATAGGACACAGGCTTTTGAGAAAAATAGGAGGCAATATAGCTATCGAATCCATGCAAGGTTGGACAGAACGGATGCATGAATGATGCTCCCCACTGATGGGGCATCTGGAACCAAGGGTCAAAATCACAAAGGATGTTGTTCTGAGATGAGGAGAAATTTCTTAGTCTGGATTGTAATTAATATTTGGAATTCTCTACAGTAAAGCTGTGGAGGGTTAGTGCTGAGTATACTTAAGACAGAGATCAATAGGTTTTTAGATATTAAGCAGATCAAAGAATATGGAGTTGGTGCAGGAAAATACACTTAAGTGAAATATTGGCACAATCATATTGAAAGGTGGAGTGGTCATGAATTTTTTTTTTGTTATATTCCAACGTAACACAAAAGGTAAATGTACTAGCAATACATAACTGTTTGTAGGAGTGCCCGTATATGGTTTAGTTAATATTGTAGTTTAGAGATACAGCACTGAAAAAGGCCCTTCAGTCAACTGAGTCTGCGCCGACCAGCGATCCCCACACACTAACACTATCCTACACAACTAGGGACAATTTACAATTTTACCAAGGCCAGTTAACCAACAAACCTGTACATCTTTGGAGTGTGGGAGGAAATCGGAGCACCCGGAGAAAACCCACGCAGGTGACAGGGAGAACGTACAAACTCCATCCAGACAGCACCCATGGTCAGGATCGAACCCGGGTGTCTAGCGCTGTAAGGCAGCAACTCTGCTGCCACGCCCATTCCCTGCTTTTATTTCCTGCATCATAACAGTAAATGCAGTTTAAAGGTGTGTACAGACATTGGGATATCCTGAAAATTGTTTTGGTCAAATGTAAGTTTTGTTTGTTTTACAAGGTGGAGTCTGACAACCCAAAGAACCCACTGAAGAGTTTCATGAAATAGCTATTTCTGTCATCTAGAGCACACATCTCAGCACTTGAAGCAGTATTTAAGAACTCTGTATATTTCTAGTTGGATGGTTTGCCTTCAAATGAAATTGGAGAATCATAGTCATACAGCACAGTAAACAGGCCCTTCAGCCCAAGATGCCCAAACCAACCAAGATACCCCATCTACACTAGTCCTACCAGTCCCCGTTTGGCTTGTATCCCTCTAAATCATTTCCCCATCCATGTAAATGAAAGGAGGGGATGGAATGTGAGGTGATACTGGTCCATGGAGTGATCAGTTCAATAGTGATGTTCATGGTGACTAGGTCAGGTCCTCGTGTATCTGGCAGGATGCAAAAGTTGTCAGTAAAACAAGTCGAATAGAAAATTAAAATAGACTTGCCAAGAGAGATTATGAGTACCTAGAGTGCTCTTAATATTGAAGGACAATATTCTGAAAGGACTGGAGTGGCTACATGCTGGAGTGGTGTTCCTATTGGGAGGAGTGTTCAGGACAAGGCATCACAGACTAGGGATAAGGGGGTGAGCCATATAAGGTGGAAATGAGAAGGATGTTTTTTTGCCAGAGTGGTGAACCTGTGAAATTCTCTAACAGAAAACAGTTGAAGCCGGATCATTAAATACATTCAAGAAGTTTGATGTAGCTGATAGAACTTGAGGGATCGAGGTACATGCGAAGAAAGCCAGAAAAGTGCACTAAATATGGATGACCAGCCATGATCATACTGAATCTGCAGAGCAGAGCTTGAAGGGCCAAATTGCTTACTTCTGTTCCTATATTCTATGGGTTCTATTCCATTCAGCCTGTGGTGTTCAACAAACCCAGGTGGCTTAACTATCCACAAACAGCTTCTGCAATACAACTTAATTCCACCTATAAAGAACGGTCTGAAGAATTTTGCTTTGCACAGCCTTTGTGGCGTAAACTAATACAAACTCAGAACCTTCCACAGCTCTTAGTTTCCTTCAGCTTACGCCAAAAGCGGGTTATGGAAATGAGGGATATTTAAGTTTTAGCAAAGGGAGGCAACGTTGTTAGTCTGACTTCTGCTCATCCAATTCTGGGTCAGGAAGTGTCCTGTATCTGAACATTGGTGAGATGAAATCACTATCTTCAATCACTGCTACAAATTCAGCTTCCTGGCCACATCCATCTTCTTGGCAATTATCTGCAACTGCGACAAATGATCTTGTTCGAACCGTGGGAAGTGCTGGCAGCGTTGAGAATCATTCTGTTGTATCATTGGTGTTCCATCTTCTTGACTTGAGGAAGCTGTCGCTTCTGGATTCAGTAGGATCTTGTGCCCTCGCTTCCACAATCTCCACTAAAGATCAAGATCAAGAAAGTTTATTGTCATGTGTCCCTGATAGGACAATGAAAATTCCTGCTAATCTTCAGCACAACAGAACATAGTAGGCATGACTACAGAACAGATCAGTGTGTCCATATACCATTATATAAATATATACACACATGAATGAATAAACTGATAAAGTGCAAATAAACAGATAATGGGCTATTTTACTTCGGAGTCACGTGAGTGACTACGTGAAGAACCCGCCCCACGCTGGCAACGGCATGACGTCGACGCTGACGGCAGAAGCAGGAGCTGCAGTAAGGAGCAGCTCCTCGACAGCGGTAGGTTCAGAACCGGCAGGTAAGTACTGTTGAAAAACTTTTTAGGACTAGAAAACTCCGTGCCTGGTGGAAACCAGGATTTTAAAGGTTTTAAAAACTAACTAAAAGTTTAAATTTAACAGATATACTCTGTTAAAATAACGGAGTTTTTTAAAAAGAACGTCCCAGGGGAATACCCAGCGATCGGGACGAGAGATTAATTACGGGGCCGGTTCCGATACTGGTACCGTTTAAAATACGGTAGAAAGGTTTAAATGCTCCACAATTTTGGACAGGATTTTTTAAAAGTCAGAAAGACTGTATTTTTAAAAAAGTTAATAAAATTCGCGATATGGAGAAAGTACTCCATAATATAAAAGAGACTAGGGTCACAGTACCCAAACAGTTCCCCAAAAAAGACCCTGAGGGGCTTAAATGTACTAAAGACCAGGGTCACAGTACCCAAACAGTTCCCCAAAAAGACCCTGAGGGGCTTGAATATACAAAATATGGCTATGTGCCAAATTGAAAAATAAAAACTCTGACCCTGGATAGGGTGGAGGAAGTCTCTTTGGATATAATTCCAAGTGGATCAGGGCTGCAAAAGACAGACCTGCAAGTGGTGATGTGAATTATGAATACACACTACAAATAAAATAAAAATAAAAGTGAGGCCAGGTGTGCCTGAGATAGCAAAAGTTTTGCTATATCTAAAGGAAGTGGTGAGGCTATGGAAAAACCTAGCTACCTACATTATGTATATGGTATCTCACCAACTTCATGATTCTGTGATGATTGAAATATTAAAATTGCACAGCACAGGAAATTGTGCCTCATTGGAAGAGCCTACGGTTTATCCGTTAATATGGGCATTCATGACTCCAAATATGAGAGCGTCAAATAGTGAGTTTAAAAATCCTCACAAATTACTCTGCTGCTATTATGGCTTTTGGGCAGATGAAAGGAAAACATAAAATAAAGACGCTATTGTGCAATTTTTTTCTATGAACTTTTGTATAAAATAAATGGCTATTTGGCCCATTTTTCACCCAAGGTTGATACCTGTGTCGAGCAAGTGGTGTTTAAGCTCTTGGTTATCTGTTTGGAATAATCTGCCTAACTTATTGAAATTGGATGAAAAGCTAAAATATTTTAGCTGCATGAAACCTTCGTCTTTGGACGAAAAGGTTTTTTTCGCCCAGAAGGGGATTTGATATTGGAAATAGAGGCAGAAATATGTCAAGGAAGTTTATTGTATTGCACAACCAAATACTTACCCGAATTCAGGGGATAAGGAGACCACCACGCTCATATGCAGAGGAATTAAAGACGTGTTCCCTGCTTAAAGAAACTGCGGATTAAATCTCCAGTTAGAGGGAGATTACAAAAAGTTTATTAAAACTGGCTTACTATTATTTTTGATCAGTATATTACGAGCAGTTTCATTAACTACTATTACTTTTAAAAACAAGAGGTTAATCCTCCTGTACAGAATAAACCTGCTTATGTTTTCGTGTTTCTGCATTGAAAAAAAGCAGAGTTTTATGTCCACATTGCCTAATTATCTGGAAAAGGGGTAATGGAAAAGATTTTGAACACGAGCATAAATTTGTCTTTAATGTTAGAAGGCATTACAGATGATGGTTGCAGAAGTATTCTGGACCTTACAGGTCTAAATAAGTTTGTTAGAATACAAACATGTTCAATGGAGTCATGGAATACTGCAAAATATTTAATTCAGCAGGTTGTTATATGGCTAAGATTGATGAAAAGACGCCTATTATTCTGTACCTATGTATCAGGTTTCGGTGATACTTAAATTTTAATTGGTTGTGACAATTTATGGCAGTTAAGCTTTGCCAAATGGGACTGAGTTCAGCTTTTTACTCTTTAACGAAACTGTTGAAACCAGTTTTAGCCCAATTAGAGCACAAAATGCCACATCATTATGGCTTATCTCAATGACATTCTGGTCATTAGTGATTATCAGGAGTCAGCTGAGGACTCAGTTTCAGTTACTAAAGCTTTGTGGTAAGCTAAGGTTCTTAATTATCTAATTAAGCACCAGCTGCAGCCAGCACAAACAATTTACTTTTGGGGTTTGTAATTAACTCAGTGACTATGTTAATACCTTTACCAACAGTTAAAGTCGATGATATTTTGGTAACTTGTCATTATCTCATTCAAAACCTTATCCTTCCATCCGAGAAATGGTGACAACCATTGGTGAACTGCTAGCAGCATTTTCCTGCATTAGAATTTGGTTCATTACATTTATTGATATCTTCGAAGGTACAAGATACAAGCTCTCAAAGAGAAGGCAGGCCATTTGACAGGCCTATGTAATTAACAAAAGAAGCTGTATTGGAATTTACAATGGTGGGTTAAAAAAGGAAAATGTCCCACAAGCTGCTAAATAAATATTATGATTAAACAGCCTGAAATGGTTTTTTACATACAGATGCTAGTGCTCTCGGATGGGGGGCCACAGATTTATCCTCCAGTTGTGGAGGTAGATGGAAAACTGAAGAACAAGTGTTTCTCCAAGAGTATGGTATTAACTATTGGGAGTTATTGGGGGCCTTTTATGGGCTTAAAGCATATTGTTGTGCTAAACAAGGTCTGCATGTGTTAATACAATTACACAATAAAACAGCTGTGGTTTACATTAATCATTATGGGGAGAGTTGGATCAGTATCATGTGATTGTCTGGTCAATGAGATATGGCAATGGTGTATTGGTCGGCAGATATGGATTGCAGTAAGCTATACTCCAGGTAAAGACAATGTGGTAGCAGATGAAAGGTCCAGGATTTTTAAAGATAATACGAAATGGATGTTTAAGCCACCAATATTTAAGAATATTGTTCGACGATTTGGTTGCCAGAAATTGGATTTTGCATCCAGGTTTTAATCATCATTTGCCTCATTATGTGTCTTGGGAACACGATCCGGACGCAGTTGCAGTAGATGCATTTCTATTACACTGGGGAAAAATGTTCTTTTATGCTTTTCCACCATTTGCTCTGATTCAGAGATGCTTGAAGAAAATAGAGCAAGATTCAGCTTCCGGATTGTTGGTAGGGCCAAATTGGCCAACTCAACCTTGGTTCCCAGTTATGCTGAATATGATTAAAGAACCGTATATGCAGATTCTTAACTGTAGTGATATCTTGACTAATCCAGTAACAAATGAAGATTATCCATTATATGCATATATGAATTTGTTAATCTGCAGGTTTTGACCAGACCACTACAGGAACTGGGATTGTCGGACCAAGCTTGACAGTTATTGGCACATCATGACGAGATAGCACACAGAAACAATATATGACACATATTAAGAAATAGGAAGAATTTGCACACAGTCAAAATATTCTGAGGATTATGTGAATGTTACTCATGTTTTTGGAATTCCTTGCCAATTTGCGCTTTGGCCAACATTTAAGTTACAGTGCCATTAACACTGCACGCAGTGCCTTGTCGTCCTATTTAGGACTTATGACTGGTGAAAAATCAATTGGGTCACATCCATTAATATCACGATTCATGAAAGGAATTTTTCACATGAATCCGCCAAAACCTAGATATACAGAGATTTGGGATGTGAGCATAGTACTTGCTCTACTTAGAGAATGGACGCCAATTGAAGGGTTGTCATTGGATAGGTTAACATTGAAATTGGTCATGTTAAATGTCACTGGTCTCAGCCCAAAGAGTGCAAACTTTACAAATGTTGCGTTTAGACTGTATGCATGTGACTACAGATAACGTGTATTCTATGTTTACGATCTGATCAAACAAAGTAGACCAGGGAGATCTGGAACAAAGGTAACCTTTCAAGCTTTTCATATTGAGCTTGCTTTGTGTGTGGTTAGACATTTGAACCAATGTATTAAAGTGACGGACACTTTTCGAGGAAACGAAAAGACATTGCTGCTTACGCACAAAAAGCCACACACAAAAGCTTCAGTTCAAACTATCTCAAAATGGTTGAAACAGGTGTTGGTTTTAGCGGGAATAGACACTGATGTCTTCAAATCTCACTCCACCAGGCGGCAGCTACGTCCGCGACGAAGGGGCAGGACGTACCTCTTGAGCATATTTTAAAAATCGCAGGGTGGAGTAAAGAAGAAACTTTTTCAAAGTTCTACAACAAACCTGTTCACACTATGACAAGCTTTGGACACGCGGTGTTGGAGCACTATAATCACCTGCTTTGTTTGCTATTAATTGCTATAATCAGTTGTGTAGTCACTGATATTTTTTGTCACTTATAATCATTTTTTCCCTCAAATATAAGGAGGGTATTATATGGTCTTTCAGCCATTAAAAAACTTGATTGTGAAAAGATCTAACATTTGTGTGCTTTCTCATGTATGTGTTTACTTAGCCGGATTGTCGTACGGATTAATTCTACGACATAAAAAACACAGAAAGCTTTAAAACTCTTCACGTAGTCACTCACGGACTCCGAAGTAAAATAGTAAGATTAAACGAGAACTCACCTGTTTCGAAGTTTGATCGTTATTTTACGAGGAGTTTACGATGAGGGATTACGTGCCCTCCGCTCCCACCCTCGTAAAATAAATGATCAAATGGTGGTTCTAAGTCTTTTTATGAGCCTTACTATGTTACTCCGGCTTTGGTGTTTCTGTGTTTTTCATGCCGCTGCTTTGAAGTATGCCGTTGCCAGCGGGGCGGTTCTTCACGTAATCCCTCATCGTAACTCCTCGTAAAAATAACGATCAAACTTCGAACAGGTGAGTTCTCGTTTAATCTTACTATTAATGTTCAGAGTTTTGTCCGAGCCAAGTTTAACAGCCTGATGGCTGTGGGAAGTAGCTATTCCTGAACCTGGTCGTTGCAGTCTTCAGGCTCCTGTACCTTCTACCTGAAGGTAGCGGGGAGATAGGTGTGTTGCCAGGATGGTGTGGGTCCTTAATCATACTGCCAGCCTTTTTGAGGCAGCGACTGCGATAGGTCCCCTCAATGGACTGTATCAGCTTTTGAAATACAATGATGAAGGGAATCAAGAGCTGGTGCTGAAGGGTATCAACCATGGTCTTATCTCATGGCAGAGTAGACACGAGGGGTCTAAGATTGATCCTACTTCTATTTTGTATGTTTATCATCACATAACACATTAATACTCCCCTGTGTATCCCTTGTTAGACTTGGGTGAGTAATGTGTACACTTGTAAAGATTCTCTTGGTATTTTTACACCATAACTTTGCACTGTATGTTTTAGCAATCTCTCCAACATTCCATTTCTGAAGGTTATATTTGAGAGGTGGCATTAACACAAGTCTCTCCTGCTTCTCACCACACCTTGAGTCATAATATTCTTTTGTCTCAACTGCCTCTCTTCCACACTCCCCTCAAGGTGTAAGAATCATGTTCAGAACATTGTTATATTAGGAACTTGGTAGAAGTATAGCCCACCATGGAAGGTGGCATTCTTTTCTAATTTAGCTCATGCTAGCTCTTTTTACATTGTTGAAAGGTCTGAAGAAATTTGCTTTGCACAACCTTTGTGGCGGAAAACAAATACAAACTCAGAACCTTTAACAGCTCATCAGCTTACGCCAAAGGTGGGTT
The DNA here is from genome assembly GCA_035221665.1 of Okamejei kenojei. Taxonomy (NCBI): domain Eukaryota; kingdom Metazoa; phylum Chordata; class Chondrichthyes; order Rajiformes; family Rajidae; genus Okamejei; species Okamejei kenojei. Next base: position 25,982,750 of record CM069159.1, on the reverse strand, counting down.
ATTTAATTGAAGGATATTTAAGTTTTAGCAAAGGGGATCAACATGTTATCAGTCTGACTTCTGTTGTTGGGTCTGAAGAAATATGCTTTGCGCCTTTGTGGCAAAAACTAATACAAACTATGTGGCATAAACTAATACTTATTTCTTCAATGCTGACAATTCGTACCGATTTCCCCAACACACCAGTTGGCACTGGATGTTATGGTGAAATAAGTACATGCTTCATACCATTTTGTTTCATAAAGTGCTAAAATAATATTGAACAAAATTGTGGACTCAAACCTAGTTCTAGTAAGCCATGGCTTTCAAACGTGGATCTAATCTGATGCTTTGATGTAATGTAAGAATCATGTTTCACCTCATGTGCCAACCTGTGAGGACTACAATCGTCTCAATAATAATTTGGTAATCTTTGGAATGGTCTTGTTGGGATTTCCAAATAGCTTCATTTGGCTCTCCCCAGACAATCCCAGAGCGATTGGGATCCAATCCCAAATTTATGGTGATCGTCTTCATGCTCACAATACTAGAATGTTCAGTATGAAATGCTCAATCTTAATCAGTCCCTCAAGAACAGGGGTGACTTGTGGGTTTTCTGAGGTGACTAATGTGGGACATATGGGGCAGGTGGGACAGGTGGGTATATGTTTTGTTAGGAGGTGTTTTTCTTCTGCTCTTTTTGTAGGCTTCTGGGTGCTCCTGATCCATGAACTGGAAGTTTTCAATACCATTCTGAATATTCCTCCTCCACTTTGATGAAACACTGGGCCAACAGGGGTTCAGAGGGATCTGTGGGGATGTTGAATTTTATAAACATTGAATGTTGTTTAAGGGAGTGGTAGATACATGCTAGAGAAGGAAGGGTTTGAAAGTAGGTTGGGAATGAAAAGCCGATGTTAGAGTTAAGTCAGCCATGATCTTATTAAATGGCTTGAGGGGGCAAATGGTCAGCCTGCATGAATGTGTATACACAGATGTTTAAGCCTTGGAATGTATCATCCATAAACAGATTATGTGTTTATATTCCACACAAAATCCCCATATCATGTCCTAACTATTCCCTCATTCCTAACACATACATTTATCTAACTTTCCATTAAAGGTGTTCCATCCCGTTGGCCTTCAGAACTATAAATGGGAGCGGTTCCATATTCTCACTATTGTCCTGAGTTTCCCCATGGGATTTGTACAAGTTTGTCTGATTTGCCACAACTATTAGACTCCCCTATATACTACATGCGCAATCTCTGGTATCAGCTTGCCCAGTAACGTACCCGAACGGAAATGCTGTTCTCTGTTAAATAGTTGAGCAAGGACTCGCTACCACCATGTTTTAGCAGGGGCTGGACCTAGCTCTGTAAGATTGAATCAGACTTCAGTGGGGAGGTGTGTTCGTTTGCACTTTGAATTGTTGCAGTAGGGTTTTGGGATTCTTATAGCCCTGTCCCACGGTGCAAGTTCATTCCAAGAGCTCTCCCAAGTTTAAAAAAAAAAATCAGACTCATGGTAAGCACGGAGAATGAACTTAGCGGCTACGTCGGAGCTCGGGGTCGTCTCTTAGCGCTAACGGCAGGTACTCGGGAAGACTCGCTAACGGCAGGTAAGCACGGGAAGACTCGTGTAGATTTTTCAACATGTTGAAAAATGTCCACGAGAGCCCTGAGTACTGACGTGTGGCCATTACTGTAAATCCCCGAGTTCGAATTGGGGCGAACTCGTGGAATGAACTCTTACCGTGGGACAGGGGTTTTAGGATGCTTCCTTTACGAGGAAATGATTAAATATTCTCCAGTTGCTTTAACTGCTAGTTATATCTCCCCAGTGTCTTCCTAAAGGGAAGTGTTTAGAGGTCTTTGGGGAAGAAACTGCCTGTGGTTCATTCCTCTCCAAGATACTCATCATTCGGGTAAATACAGATTGATGTGTATCTTTTTGAGCTTTAAGGAGGCTATCGCAGGATATGATCAAGACTGAATAGTGTTTAACCTGAAGTTTCTGAGGAGGAAGAGAAACCTGAAAGATAAGACCGTCTCTGAGTCTTGGGACAGAGGTAGAGACTTGAGTTTCATGTGAATAAATACATAACTTGCAGAGAGGAACAAAGAAATGCATAGAGACTTTTACCCAAGGCATGGGAATCAAAACAAGAGGATAAATGTTTAAGGAGAGAGCGGCAAGATTTAATACAAACCTAAGGGACAACCTTTTCACTCAGAGTATATAAAAGGGTCAACCAGAGGCAGTAGTTGAGGCAGGTACTTTAACAGCATGTAAATAACATTTGGACAGGTACAAACATAGGAAAATTTGGAAGGATTTGGGCCAAACCCAGGCAAATGGGACTATCTTAGATAAGGCATCTAGATCGCCATGGACGAGTTGGGCCGAAGGGCCTTTTTCCATGCTGCATGACCATGACTCTATAACTTGTTGAAATATTTAGAGATAGATAGAAAATACTGGGGTAATTCAGCGGGACAGGCAGCATCTCTGGATAGAAGGAATGGGTGACCTTTCGGGTCGAGACCCTTCTTTATATTGACTCAGACTTGAAATATTACCTGAGCATTCGTGAAGAAAAGATGGTCCCACTGGCACACAGGTTAGGACAAAGTACAAATGACAAAAGATGAATGTGGGGAAATTGATCGTTGTTCATTTGAGCTGTGTCTGTCATCTGCCAGATGGTTTGAAGTCAGCTGGACCACTGACTGGAAATATGGGAGTGGGTACCTTGGCTGCCAGCACTCCTGCTCACCCTAGGGAGAAGTGGGGGGGCTCTCAACCGCCGCGCATGGAGCAGATGATCATGGATAAAATTAGACTGATATATCCTGGAGAATAAGGTTTGTCCTAAAGCCCATGTGGTTTTTGACCTTATGAATCTTGTTACTTGTTTCATCGCAATAAATTGAAATGCACCAAGGTTCCGAGTGTCAGCTGCGCATTCTGGCAATGTGTACTAACTGCTGATTGGCTTCTTTTTGGCACCTGTTAATCTCTCGTGGTCATTATAACACATCTTCGAGTTGTGGGGTGGCACCGTGGCGTAGCGGTAGAGTTGCTGCCTTACAACGCCAGAGACCTGGGTTCGATTCTGCCTATGGGTGCTTGGCCGTACGCAGTTTGTACGTTCCCCCTGTGACCAGCATGGATTTCCTCCGGGATCTCCAGTTTCGTCCCACACTCCAAAGGCGCACAGGTTTGTAGGTTAATTGGCTTGGTATTAATGTAAATTGTCCCCAGTGTGGGTAGGATAGTGTTTGTGTGTGGGGCGATCGCTGGTCGGCGCAGACTCTGTTTCCGCTCTGTTTCTAAACTAAAACTAACCCTTGATGCAAGCTTTCCGAATGCCATGTAAGTATGCCTGCAGAATCATTTTTGCAACATCTCTTTTGGAAGAGGCATCTCATGATTTGCCTTGTCCTTTTGAGTTTTAGATTTTTATTTATTCAAAAATATTATATTTACATGGTAGAAATAAGCACACTGTTGATTCATTAGCCCTATTGGGTATTCACCAACCCAGAACATTGTCCTGAAAGGTGGTAAATCACTTGGTATTATCTTCAATTATTGTGTGACCATGGTACCAACTCACAGATACTGTTAAGTGGCAAATATTCCTCTGACCGTTTGCTCCATCCTTCAGAACAATCTTGCAGTCAACATGAAGCACATAACGTATTTGTGTTTTTAGGAGATGCAATAATAGTGTGATAGGTGGTGAGATGCTAATCGTCTGTTTTATTTCTAATTTTCTATGATTGATATGCTTTCAGCTCATTAGACAATAGACACATTTTCATCCTGTAGCTCTTACAAAACACATAAAGGTCTGTCAAAATCAAGGTGACTAGATTTACATGGTGCAAATATAACATTTCCTTTGTTTGGTCTGTGTTCTATAACCAATGACTGAGGAAAGAAAAGCTTGAAGTTCTGTTCATCACATCTGTCAAAATATTTCACGCACACACTGCAGTGATTGTTACGTGATGCAAATAATATATTTTAATGTTAGTTTCTTTGCTCATTATTCCTTTTGCATCTCTTACGTGGTGTATTGCTCCCCAGCTCAGAGTGTGGCCGGGCATCCTGGCTGCTTGAAGGGCTTATTTGCTTCTGTTGAACCCCATGAGGCGTGAGATGGCTGTGATAAGTAACTTGCCATGTAGACACACTACATGGGTATCACACTGTGGCAATAGCTAACACGTTCTAAACTCACTGGCAGTTAAGCCAGTGTCACCGGATGTGTTATGGGCCGTAACTCCGCATTAATGTTTGTTGTACAATTTCACTAACATCATATTTTCACTCATTGAGTATTTCTGTGCACTAAATAACTAAAGGATCTATGGGTGGTTCGCTCTCAACGTGTGGTGTGTAACATGGCAAACATTTATTCTGGTGAATTTGTGAAGATGTATATGATTATGACATAAAAGCAGAATTAGGCCATTCGGCCCATCGAGCCTCCTCTGCCATTCGATCATGGCTGAGCTATTTTTCTCTCTAGCCCCATTCTCCTGCCCTCTCCCCTAACCTCTGATGCCTCTACTAATCAAGAACCTCTCTGAGGCTGAGGCTGAGGCTTTATTCTGAGGCTGTGTCCTCTGGTCCTAGAGTCTCCCATTACTGGAAACATTCTCTCCACATCCGCTCTTATTTAGGCTTTTCAGTAGGTTTCAATCAAATTCCTCCTCATCCTTCTAAATTCCAGCGATTGCAGGCCTAGACTGCTCTGGAGTCTCTTCAATGCCAGCACATCCATCATCAGATATGTGGCCTGAAACTGCTCACAATATGAAGTACTTACGACATTTTCCTTGATGCATGGTTTCCATCTTCCCAGTGACTCGGGAAGGAAGACTTGCAATTCTATGTCCATCATGTGTTAACATGTATGCGTTGCAGTTATTGTTATTTTCCAAAAATAATGTAATATTTTAGTTCAATTCTGTGAGTCTGCCGAACAGTACCAGAGGGTTAGGAGAGAACCAGACCATAATACATAATAGACACAAAAAGTTGGAGTAACTCAGCGGGACAGGCAGCATCTCTGGAGAGCAGTAATGGGTGACGTTTCAGGTCGAGACCTTTCTTCAGTCTCAACAGAAGATAGACACAAAAAGCTGGAGTAACTCAGCGGGACAGGAGAGAAGGAATGGGTGATGCTTTGGGTTGAGACCCTTCTTCAGACAAAATGTTCCTTGCTTCAAAGACAATTCTGCAACATGAAGAAACATTTCTTCCTATATCTCAGACTGTGCAGGGAAAACAAAAATTGCCACATTTTTTTTTACCAGAGAGAGGGGATGTTTGCCTCAGCAGAATATTTTCTCAAAAGGCATATCTTATAAATATTGTATTTTCTCCACACTGACGGAGATGGCCAATGATGATTTTGGTTGTCACTGCAGCGTTGAGGGTTTTTTTAATGGTATCTACAGATTTGGCTGAGTTGACAGGAGCCCTCTTCACACAGATGGTGTGGAAAATATACTATTTGTCTACTTTTTAAATCCACTGCTGATGATGGGGTGGGTACTGGGAGAGATTGCTGCAGATCCTTGCAGTTTTCTCTACAGAAAGCTGTGAACTTTGTAGCACGAGATGATTTCAGTGGGTGACACCAAGAATCAGTGGGAATGGAAAGTCATCCTGCAGAAGAGAAATGATTCTCCTGCGAGGAGAAAGATTTTAAATTGTGAGCAGACGGAAAACATATGAGGTCAAATACCTGTCTTGTGCGATGAACCTCTGACCCCACAGGAAACTTATACACATTTAAGCACTCAACATAGTGACGAGAATGCACAGGTTGTGAACTTGGGTGCAAAGAAGGGAGAGATTTAACTTATTTTCGCCTTCCATCACAGCGAGGAATGCGGAGGAGGCACTGTGGTGGATGTTCATGTTAAAATGTATTCTGTGTGTTCTGTTGCTTTTATTGCTATGACTGTATGGCAAATGAAATTCATCGTATGTTGCAAAACATACTTGGCTAATAAAATATGATAATGGTTATGAATAACTTCACTGAATTCCCATTCACAAATAACAACAAAAAAAAAGAAAATCTTGTGGACTTCACAAATCATTGAGTTATTCTCCCAAGGGATGCAACATTGAATGTGTACGACCTCAAGTGTGCCTCTCTCTGTGTTGATGCTGCCACATTTATACCTTGTGTCAGCAAACTGATCTGCTAACAGTAACAGCACAAGGGGAGTCCTACCTTTGAGAGTGGAAATGTGAGAAATGGATCAAACACTGTTGGAGCCCACATCAACGATGGTGATGGGAATGCCGTTTTTGGTGTGTAAGGACGACAGCACTGGTGTGGTCCTGACCCGAGATATCACCCATCCTTTTACTCCAGATATGCTTCCTGACCTGCTGTGTTGCTCCAGCACTTTGTGTCGATCTTTGGTATAAACCAGCATCTGTAGTTCTTTGTTTCTACATTGAAAGGCAATGTGCTGGGCAAGTTTTATTTTACACAAAGAGTGATGAGTGCCAGGGGTAGTGGTGGAGGCAGATACCATGGTGGCATTTAAGAGGCTTTTGGATAACACTGGTGTGGAAAATCTTGGAACTGATGTGATAAAGATGTAGCTAGAAATATGCGATGGATTCATAGGATGCTGGGCTGGATGAGGTAGAGTAATGATAGCTGCGGGAGGTTGTCGGCTTGTAATCGATCAATATCCATTACCCTCAGAAACAAATCATGAGAAAAGCAAGTGGCAGGCTCAGCTCAGTTCCCGTAATATGTTGGTGCGGAAGGCAAACCATCTTCCTAACTTTACCTTTCTCTCTTTCTTTCCCCCCACAGCGTGGAGTTATGGCTGAAAAACCACCTGATGCTAGCTGTGTGTCGATTCCTCTCGAAGACACTGTATGCAATGGAGGGTCCCAGGACGCGCCTCTCCTCACCACACACCTGAAGAAGGTGGAAAACCACATCACAGAGGCCCAGCGGTTCTCCCACCTCCCCAAGCGCCCTGCAGTGGACATAGAATTCAACGATATCTCCTACTCTATAAGGGAGGGTCCCTGTTGGAAGAAAAGAGGTTGGGGAAATTTCATTTTGCTGCTTTGTTTCTTTTATGATGGTGATTTTGATATATTCCCAGGATACATAAAGAGAAAAGTAAACTATTCATACCCAACACTAAAAGACACAAAGTACTGGAGTAACATAGTGGGTCAGGTAGCATCTCTGGAGAACGTGCATAGGCAATGTTTTGGGTCAGGACTGCAGAAGGGTCCCAACGCAAAGCATCGCCCGTCCATATTTTCCAGAGATACTGCCTGACCTGCTTAGTTACTCCAGTACTTTGGGTCTTTTTTGTTGTAAGCCAGCATTTGNTGTAAGCCAACACAGTTCCCTATGTCTATGCACCCTTAACATCGTCTGCCTTTTCATTTCCACCACAGACTATTATTTAAATGGTGGCCGATTAGGAAAAGGGAGATGCAGCGTGACCTGGGTGTCATGGTACACCAGTCATTGAAAGTAGGCATGCAGGTGCAGCAGGCAGTGAAAAAAGCGAATGGTATGTTAGCTTTCATAGCAAAAGGATTTGAGTACAGGAGCAGGGAGGTTCTACTTCAGTTGTACAGGGTCTTGGTGAGACCACACCTGGAGTATTGCGTACAGTTTTGGTCTCCAAATCTGAGGAAGGACATTATTGCCATAGAGGGAGTGCAGAGAAGGTTCACCAGACTGATTCCTGGGATGTCAGGACTGTCTTATGAAGAAAGACTGGATAGACTCGGTTTATACTCTCTGGAATTTAGGAGATTGAGAGGGATCTTATAGAAACTTACAAATTTCTTAAGGGGTTGGACAGGCTAGATGCAGGAAGATTGTTCCCGATGTTGGGGAAGTCCCAGGACAAGGGTCACAGCTTAAGGATAAGGGGGAAATCCTTTAAGACCGAGATGAGAAAGACTTTTTTTTCACACAGAGAGTGGTGGATCTCTGGAACTCTCTCCACAGAGGGTAGTTGAGGCCAGTTCATTGGTTATATTTAAGAGTGAGTTGGATGTGGCCCTTGGGCCTAAGGGGATCAGAGGGTATGGAGAGAAGGCAGGTACGGGTACTGAGTGGATGATCAGCCATGATCATATTGAATGGCGGTGCAGGCTCGAAGGGCTGAATGGCCTACTCCTACACCTAATTTCTATGTTTCTATGTTTCTATTTTCATTTTGCGTGTCGTAATCCCACAGCTTTGTGCGCTGGCTCAGTGAAATTCAGTCAAAACTGTTTTTGGCCTTGTGGAAGAGTGAGTCCCATTACCCTTATGCCCTCCATTTGAAGGGCAACTTCTTAATATCTGGCCTGTGACAAGATTCAATTAGAATCAAACAAAGTGAACTAAGATATGGTGCTCTGATCCAACATAATCCTTAGTTTAATCAATCATTAATAATGGATGGCGTTTCTGTGCAAAATATCTTGAGACAGATATATGGAAGGAGAACATCCGCTCCGACTTTAATTTTGTTTTGGCCAAATGTGGGGACATTTTGCAGCAAAATTAGTTTATATTTTGAAGCTTTGGGCAATTTTGATTTCTTTCTAAGGAGCGGACATACATTCTTCTGAAAGATAGGATAGGATGTTAAAGAAATGGAAATGTGCAAGAGTTTTCCAATTTTATTTTCTTCAGAGAAAATTAAATGGGGCCTTTTATTTTTCTTAAGTCTCGCATTCATGACGTGGTTTGAGAAACTCAGTACGATTTTCCAGTAAAACGTCATACTAGGAAAGATTGCTTATTCTTGGAAGAAGAGATTCAAAAAACAATAAGAGATGCATTGGGTTTAAAATTGCATAGTTTTGTAGGTTGGTACTTGGGGAAGGAGGAGAGAAATTTAATATGGGCCAATGTAAAAATACTGCCTGAGGGAAAGACCTTTTTTTTTCACATTAATCTATATGAGATCTGGACCATGAGAAGGCTATAGGATTTTATTGCCTATCCCTTAAATACCTGTTCGCAGCTGCTGCAGTCCTTTGAATTTTAGTTACTCCTACATTGTATTGGGTAGAAGTAAAGTCTAAATTTTAGACCTCATTGAATATACCTCTTTGATCAGCGAAGAATGTGTGCATGGCAGGAGAAACTCTGGAGATTTTTGATGCCATCCCATGCCTTACTGCCTACCCCCCTTGCCTTGTGCTCTCTTGATGGTAAAGAAACAATCTCTCATGAAGCTTTTGAAATCTCTATGAGTGAAGACCTAAAAGTGGAACCAAGTACGGGTTAATGGGTAACTGCGTCAACATGCCAATTTAATGGAATATAGCAAACCACTAATCCCAGTTGGGTATAGGAGGTTTAGGAGGATGAGGGGTGACTTATCATGGGTGAACTTCGCGAATAAGGAAATAGCCTGGATAAGGATGGATGTGGAAAGGATGGTTCCCTACTCATGGGAGAGTATAGGACCAGTAGGCCTATAGTTAGAATAAAATGGACATACCTTTTAGAATGGTGATGAGGAGGGATTTTCTTAGTCATGAAGGGTGTGTGGTGATTTGAAATCTGGGGGTAATGATAGATCAGCCATGATTTGACTGTAGAGGATACTTGAGGGGCTGATGCATAAAGGCCTAATTCTTCTCCTAAGAACTAATTGATTCTTTTGAGCTTGCTAAACTATAAGCATCTTTATTATGGTAAACAGTATTTACTAGGAACACTTATTTGGATCAAACGTTTCCATTGAACCACTAAATGGAGATGTAATGAAGCAAGCAATCGCTAAACCTGTGGCATGGGGGATTGGATTGCCGGTATAGAATTCCTTTTCCTGGGATAAGGAAACTAAATGTTAAGAAGATTAAAGTTTAAGAATAATGAAAGGAGAAGGAGAATAAGAAGGAGCACCAAAAGTAAAAATGTGCAGAATAGGATGGAGGTTGTTAGTGATCACTGGGGATGACAGGCACGGTGAAATCTAACTTGGATCCTTAAAGTATATGGCCTGAACACCACCGTTGCTTCTGACTAGTTCCAGTATATCCCATGGGGCCAGTGGAAAAATTGATTAAAAAGAATAGGCTGTCATCAGGTTTGATAGAAAGAATTTCTCTTAATACTATTCACTGTGAATAGAGGGTTGTCAAAGCATTCAGAACTTACATGCCATGAAATGATAATGAAATTATCGTGGTGCAAAACACTAATCTGTAATATTATTATTTGTGGCAAACTTGAGGGGATCAAAGTCGAGCTCCTTTTACTAGCACTCTAACCAGAACTAAACTACTGTCGGGTAAAATTTTTTCTATGATCAAGGGGATAATGCATCATGTGAAATACATTCCAGGTTATTGGGTTGGTGATATAATATCTGTTTTGAAGCATACCTAAGTTATAATACATTGCAATGCTGATTCTTTAGCATATTTTCCAGATGGGATGAACTCCTATTTGTATGAAAAGTAACACGCAAATGTTTTGTGATCTGGTACTAATTTCTCAATGTGTAACCACCACTCCAAGGTGGTTGCCACTGAAGTTGTCTGTAGATCGCTATAGGAAATTATCCCATTCTATTTATGTATCAATGGGGTCCTCTCCTCCTGTGGCGATGTATTACCTTATAAGATGGTGGGCGTTTTAAAAAAACCTAAAATAATATATATATAACAACGGTACATTTAATGATTTTGTTCACACCGAGACTGAGGTTTATTTATGCAGATTATTAGTACTGGGCCAGTCTTCAGATTTTATTGCGAGCACAGGAGCATCTCCTTTTTTCTTATCTCTCTCCTATGCTCGGCTTTATTTAGTACCGTGGGCTTCATCTTCATAGAGAAGACCGGAGAACTTATCTTCCTTAACCATTTAGACAGGTACATGGATAGAACAGGTTTCGAGGGATATGGGCCAAATGCAGGCAGGTGGGACTAGTGTAGATGGGACATTTTGGGCAAGTTGGGCTGATGGGCCTGTTTCCATGGTGTACGACTCCATGACTCTTATCCTGGTTATTGATACTGAGCCAATCTTGAAAGTTAATCGAGAGGACTTTATAGATCTCCTGCCTAGTGACTTGTTTGACAAAGCTTTGATTCCCACAGAATAGGGAAAATAGTTGAGAAAATAGTTCCTGCTGGTTAAAATGTAAAAACGTAACAATCGGTATTGGCTGATTTGTACATATGGATGTACACAGGTCTATTTTACTTTGGAGTCACGTGAGTGACTACGTGAAGACCCCGCCAGCACGCATGCGCGACCTTATCGTCAAACGCATTGCGGATGCGACAGTCGGGAGGAGCGCCGCTCCTCCAGCGTAAGTTTTCAAAACTTACTGAAGGTAAGTCTTACCTTTTCTGATGAGCGTGGCTACTCGGGTGTAATTTGCTTTTTTCAGGGGAGGAGGCACCATGGAGTCGTGTAAGGGAGAGCAGTGTGCTAATACCGCTGCTGTGGAAAACAGCCGAGCGTGCCGACTCTTCAGAGTTGCAGGTACTGCCTGAGCATCCCGACTTCTCGCCGCTACACACCGCAGGTGCGCTGGCGGTCGGCACGGCTAACCACCCGGAAAGTCGGACAGGACCGGTGACTTGGCTGGATCCGGGACCTGAAGACAACCGTATCCCGGGATAGTGGGCGGCGGGCGTCTTAGAGATCCCGCAGGTAGCGGATGGGGAGCAGAGCTCCTGAGCGTGAACCTGCTTATGCAGGGGCAGTGAGTCCACAGTGGTATCCTCGCAGACCCATGGCAGGATCCTTCAAGGATCTGCCAAATGTCTCACCCTCTTCGGAGGGGAGTTATTCGGGGTCAGAGCTGGGCTGACCCTGAAGAAGGGGGCTTGGTCTGAACGAGTCACACTGTGGAGGGGTGCCAGAAGAGAGAACAGCAGAACAATTTGGGGCATGGGGGAAAACATGCTGTTACCAACTCAGGGATGACTGCCCTATATATCCGCAAGCTGCAAGCCAATACAAAATACATGGCTACAAACCAGCTTGCCGAGGAGCAAGCCATTAAATCTACGCTGGGAAAATACTTCGCTCCAGATAGAATTGCATTTCTCTTAAAGTAGCAGCAGTCTACAACCCCATCTGGGGCAACATAGGAGCCGAGAGGTGAAGCTCCGGAGAAGAAAACTGCTGGGGGGGGGCTGCTAAAATCACAGCATCACCAGACAACTGATGGGGTTTGATTATTTGCCTGATGAGCTACGAGATGCCTCTAGCAGACTGTGAAATTACTCAGGTTTGAGATTAACAGTTACAGGAATGAGCATCATCAAGACGTGTGGGATTTATGCAAGGACCAGTAGCACACAGCCGCCCAAAATTGCTGTTGGAGACACCTCCCGAAGCAGTGTGGAAAGACCTGGATGAGGAAGCCAAGGCTATAGGCCTGATCAAGGTGCCATAGCACCTCTAAAATACCCACTATCAAGCAAGCGGGCAGCACCCTACACACCACCAGAACATCGGTGCTATGGAAGACCCATCTGTGGTGTGAAAAGCTCGAAGGCCGGCCCACCTGCCACAGCGGTCTTTCAGACCATGCCCAGCCGGGCCTTCATGGAAAATGCGGCATACCACCACAATCGCAGGCAACACCAATACCAGAAAGAAACAAGGGCAGAAGGACAACCCCACAACATCGGCGGTAACCCATGGAGGTAGGTGGGTCTGGCTTGCCTTCAAAAACATTGCATGTCTGATTCATCAAAGGTGGTGGTGGTTGCCACTTGTTTCATCAGTGTGCAAGCACTTTACCTCTGATCTTTTACATACTCGGAAGTAATTTCAGAGTTTACAAAATTGAATTTGTATACGAAACTCATCCCGTCCCAGTTCAAGCCATACGCCTAGCAGGAAGTTCATACTTCACAAAAGAGAGAAACAGCAGGCCATGAGCTGGAACTGTTAAGACTAACACACCAAAAGGGGTAAATTTGAGAAGAACAATCGGAGAATTACAAGAGTGTCCTCGTTATCAAATATATTTACAAAAAACTAAAAAGATGGCAGTTGCCGTATTCATTTATAGATTTTGACCGAACTAAATACTTCCGTTCAGTTATGGCCCATGTCCATAAATGGGACGACGCTTGTCACACACAAGGATCATCCGTTAAATACCTGAAATTTGTCTGGATGCGGACAAGCTATGGCAGTATAAGGCCTTACCCCATGGGTTGTCTATCCAGCACCCCAGGCTGTTACAAAAAATTATTAAAAACCAGCATTTAGCATACTTAAGGAAACATAACCATATCGTCTGGCTTACCTCGGGTGATTATTCTCATTATAGGTTGAGGAATTTGGAAAATGGCTAATTATTGGGCAGTATCAGCCACACAAATCAATTTTTTCAATAGCTTGGATTTAACATAACATACATACAGATAAATTCAAAATTGGAACCCTCCGACTTTGGATATTTGGGGTTCACTATTGACTCTGTTATATGTCTATCACTTGCCACCAAACAGAGTTGACAGACTTGATGAGAGCATGCAACAGCTCACACTTGGCATCATGTACCATCCATTCGGCAAGGGAGGCCAGAGTGATTGGGAAATTGCGTTCCCAGCAGCACACTTGGCCCACTCCATTATTAAAAACCTGGTAGAGAGCCGATAATTTTAGCTCACATAAATCATGCAGGCCATTTAGATAGAGCATATGAAAACTACCAGGGAATGCAAAATCAGAATTAAAACTGGCTGGATAGAAATGCTCAGCCATTAGTACTAGACCCCTTACACTATCATATAATCACTAAGTTTACGTGTACAGGACTGAGCCATATAGTGCTAAAGTTGGGGGAGCAAACAAAAGATGGAAAAGACCATAGTTGGTGGTGATGCGCTAGGATGAAGTGCACAAAAATAAACCTGTTTAATGCACTAGGGGTTATATTATCTAGAAATGCTAGGAGCATTCATGGACTCAGGGGGCCTACTGCTCGGATTATGCACGCAGTTGCATGTTCGGTACTAATTGATAATGATATTACCACAATGGTAGCCGATAAATATATATTAATCATTTTGGTGGAATATTAAAGATCGATATCATGTGATTGAATATGGCTAATTAATATCTGGCACATGGTGTCAGGTAGAAAGATTTGGATCCAACCACTTACCTTCCAGGTAGTCAAAAATACAAGTGCAGCACCCGATCATGTAAATTCAACGACAAATTAAATGGGATGTTGGATCGGTAAGTGTTTACAGCTATTATAGAATGTATGGGACCACCCAGGATAATCTAACCTTTTTTCCATTCCAGACTAATTCACCAACTAACACATATGGTTGCTTGGGAAACCAGAACCGGGGTGGGGCAGCAGCGTGGACCGTTTCCTCGCTGCATTGGGGGGGTGGGGTGGGGGGTGCGAGGGGGGGGGGTGGGGGGCGGGGGGGGGGTGTTTGGGGGGGCATTTGTTGGGGTAGCCCCTTCATGGGATGTTGGGGGGATCAGTGCGGGGTGGGTGGAGCGTGATTTGTTTTGCTTCCCCTTCTAGCTCTTCAGGCGGGTAATACCAATTCAACAAGCGCGCGGACTCTCGCAACGAGTACCATGGTTCACCAGCAGTACAAAAGAATTTGCCTCAGAACTCTGCATCCGGATTCAACAATGGCGAGTTTGTTGGTAGCAAAAAGCCCCGTGACAGGGGAAGTTTAACCCGTGCCATGACGTAAGATTGTTGATTTGAGAGAATTCTGAACCAGGCCATATTTCTCGGGATAACGGACTCTCCGACAGGATGATCAATGCCATCTCAGAGTTGTGCCGGGAGTCCCACCGAGAAGGACCCACTACCTGTCTATTCAGGAAATGGGAAGTGTGTTCTGGAGCCAGGATAAACACTAACATCATGACTCGCCACAACACTGAAGTGCTGGGAAATTCTGGCCAACCCTTCGCGATTTCGATGAAGGTTGAGTTACAGTGCCATTATTGTCAAGGAGTTGCCTATCTAATAACTGGGCAGAGGGAGTGATCACTGGCTAATAGGATCAACACACTAGTACTACGATGAGGGGTATTTTGTACCTCTATCCCCCCCCATGGAGGCCCCTGATTACACCCATATATGGGCCATGTATAGATAAAACCATGTTACAAGAAGGATGGACACCAATATCGGGGTCACATCTGGACAAAATAATTATTCTAGAATGATTGATTGGCACTTGGATCAGCACTAACTGGGTCAGACCGGTCCTTACACAACTAGTTTGTACGCCATTGTATGTCATCAAAGTGGGTAGATAACCTGGCAGTCAGGGGGTATTAAACAAGAACCGACCCGGTTCCTCCTCGGCCAATATTTAAAGAGTACTGGCCTATCCTGCAGATAGTCGGGCCCTGCATATGAACACATATTTTGCAATATCATAGAGTCAACCAATAAGATACTTAGTGGGTACGGAGAGAGCTTGTTCTCATAAGCCATAAAACGCCCTCACACTAAGTACAGTGCACACCAACATCCAGATGGTATTAGGTGGTTATTACGTCATCGGTGGATACTACTGTTTTCAAATCTCCACTCCACCAGGGCTGGCATCTACATCGGGACGCTAGAGATGGGAGTTCCTATTGACACATCCTTGCCACAGCGTGTTTGGAAATGAGAACGAATTTCAATGCTTTATAATAAAAACCGTGGCCGCTCCCTGAGACGTTTTGCAGGGAAAATTAAGTTCTGTATAATAAATTACCAATGTGGGCATAACTTATTATTTGAGGTATGAATAATGCCTTTATTGTTTTTTCAGGCCAGTGTTGTGTTGAAATGCGTTTCATCCTACTTAAATGGCATTTGAGCATCGACTTGTGTTCCAGGGCATTAAATCACAGAGCTTTGAATTCTTCATGTATCCACTCAACTTCGTGACTCCGATGTAAAATAATTAAGATTAAATGAAACTTACATTTGAAGTTTTGATCGTATATTATTTATGCATGGAGATTACGATGTTGAGGGTTTACGTGCCCGCGCTCACCACTAAACCCTCTTTATAAAGTTCAAACTGGATTGGAAGTTCTCTATTTAGCTTACATATATTAGTCTACTCTGTATCTGTGATTTTCACACCACGATGCATCTGAAGAATGGCGCAGCGTGCTAGGGGGGGGTCTTCCACGTAATCCCCCACATCGTGACTCCTCTAAAATTAAAGTACAAACTGTCCAACTGGTAAGTTTCTTCATTTAATCATACTATTCTGGTACAGTTGATAACTCAATACTCTGGAAAGCCTGCCTGAGAGGCTGCTCAGTAGATTTCACTTTGGAGTAATCTGTGGCTGCTGCCATAAATGCAGCCTGCATTGTGTCTGCTGCAACTCAACAGTAATCCAATGTAAATGATCCAGCAATTTCATGCATTTGTAACTTAATGTTGAACCTGATTCCGACTCTGCACAAACAAATTTACCCTCACACACATTTGGTTTTCTTCTCCAGGGTAAAACTGTTCCAGAGTCAGTGGGATTTATTTCGCATATGATGAAAAGCAACAACGAAATTCTTACCAGCAGCAGCTTGCATGCACATTTAGTGCAACGACAACCAAAAAAATAAATTATACTGATAAATTATCTGTCAATTTTTAAGCAAATTGAATATGCAAAAAAACAATTACTTAAAGCAACCAGAGATAGAGAAAAGTACTTAGTTGTAGATGGCATAGGGAGGACTAACAAGATTAACCCCAAGAGACACATAAAGCTGGAATAGGTGACGTTTTGGGTTGCTAGACCCTTCAGGGGAAAGGGAAACAAGAGATATAATGAATGGTGATATGGAGATTGTGTTTGGTGGTTATGGTGTAGAGACTGAAGGGTTGCGGTTTGGGCCTGTACAGGCTGAATTCTTTGCCTGATGGGAAGAAACTGCTCTTGAAACTAGGAGGTTATGGTTTGCAGGCTCCTGTAACCCCATCTCGGTTGGGAAGCAGCGGAGATGAGATGGGTCGTGAGTGTGGTCATTTGATGATAATTAAGATTAGCCTCTTAAGCAGCACTTCTTTGTAAAAATCCCCATTGTGTGGGAAAAGCTAGTTCATATAATTGACTGGGGAAATGCCACACACCTCTTCTGCAGCCTCCTTTGTTTGCACAGTTTAGGGGACACATAAGCAATAAGAAAAGATGCCTTTGGCCCACTGAGTCCACACCTACCCAAGCAATCCCTGCATGACATTACCAAACCACTATCTTTGCACCACCACTAAGGACATTTATAAATTCAATAACAAAGCCAATTAATCTACAAAACCTGGTAAACATTTGGAGTGTAGGGAGTAGCAAAGACCTTGGAGAAAACCAGCGATCACGGGCAGAAAGTACCAATCCACTCCACACAGACGGCAACCCATGTGGTTGGGACGATCCTGTGGTCAGGGTCAGGCAGCGACTTTGACACGTTGCACCACATGCCCAATTTAGTTGCATTACTCTGTGCATAAAACTCTGGATATTCTAAGTGTTGTTTAAAAGTTTAGAACATTAGAAATATATGTTTCATTCGCTGCTTCTGGACCTTCTGTTCATAATTTGTCAAACGCTTATATTGACTTCGTATGCTATGATTTGTTTTGAATTTTGGTTAATTGGTCACGTGTACCGAGGTCAGTGGAAAAGCGTTTGTCGGTGCTAAACCATCAGCGTAAAGAGTCAGTGCATGATTATACATCGAGCCATTTTTTCACAGTATGCTGGACACATGGGTAAAAGGGATAACGTGAAAAACGTTTTAATTGTATTATGCAAGATTTTTGTGGGGATAGCAATAACAAAAAAATTTTATTTATACACATGACAATATTAATATAAAATACCTATAGCAATAACACAATTTCAGATGCGTGATACAAAGCATCGTGGAGATTCTTGGGCATTTTTATCAAGATTCTATCAGTTTAGGTTTGGCAGAGGAAGGGTACAATAACGAAATTATTCAAAAGCACAGTCTAATAAAAGAACTAAATAAAAATATAGAAATGCCTCCCTTCAAAGCCTGGCACTAAGCATTCCATAACAGTCTGAATCTCAGACTCATCCAGTTGCCCAAGTTGTGGCTTCTCAAAAAACCTCTAACCACTTTACCTCAGAGGGCTGTGAAGATTTTTGAACATCTCTAAAATCTCTCTGTCCTCCATAACAATTCTCAATGCCTGAGTCTTCACAGCCCTCTGAGGTAAAGAATGCCAACATTTTACATGCTCCATATATCAAAATCCCTCCTTGCCTCAGTTGCACACTTAGCCTGAGATTAATGTCGCAAGGGAAAAACAATTGAACTCAACAGGAGCAAAACCCAAGGCTGGAACACCGGGATACAGAATTAGGATGGGCCAAATCCCTAGGAGAATTTACAGAAAAGCCTTGGCAACTCTATAGACCAGTTAGCCCTAACACATCCGTGTAAGGCATGTTACTGGTGAGAGGGATTCTGAAGGCAAAGATTATTATTATCTGTATTTGGATAGACAGGGCTGGTTAGGGATAATCAACATGGTTTAGTAACTGGTGACGGTGCAGATCGGTCTTAAATGAAATCTGAGGTCATTTGAAGAAGTAACCAAAAAGGTTGATGTCAGATAAAGACCGCCAATGTTTTCTATTTGGGGTTTTCAGCAAGCCATTCAATATCATGCTGACAAATATTATCGAAGGTAACTCACCAAATACTTTTACTTTAAATGGTATTCCCTGAAGGATTTATTGGACCGCAAATGAATGGATGTTCATTTTACAATGATCACTAATTCCATCCTCACTTTTATAATAAATTTAATTGAATGTATTATTATTATTAATTATTATACACTCAATTTTTGCAATCAAATAAGGAGTCCTGGAATTGCTCTCCATCGCAGGCAAACACCATCAGGAAATGTTTAGAGAGATAATGGCAAACATGGATAAATGGGACTAGCTTAGATGGGGCATCTCTGTTTGGAGTGGACGAGTTGGCCGAATGGTCCTGTTTCCATGCTAGTGCAACTCGTGACAAGCTAAGCGACTGAGAGTCAACGCGATCTGCTATTTCAGAGTGCGGAGAATTACATTGTCGATTTAGACAGATTACAATTATAAATGTTAACCGAAAAGTATAAAATAATACATTGATTGAAATTATAAATCTGGACGGCCAGCGATAGAGTTGCTGCCTTCAGAAACACACAGGGTACATACTTCTAACAAAAAATTAAAACTAACACACAAAAATAAAAGAAACACCAGGGTACTGTCTGTTTGGAAGTTTGCTCATTTCACGCTGGAGTAGTAAGTGTTGCAGTGTTTTGGTCTCTAAATTGAAGAAGGACATTCTTGCTCATGAGGGAGTGCATCGGAGTTCCATGAGTTTAATTCCCGGGATGGCGGGACTAGTCATATGGTTTGAATAGAAGGAGTGGGCTGGGCTTGAATACTCTGGATATTTGTGAAAGATGAGAGGATATCTTATGAAATATGTATAAGATTATTAAGGGTTTTGGACACACTAGAGGCAGGAAACATGTTCCTGTTGTTGGGGGAGTCCAGAACCAGGGGCCACAGTTTAAGAATAAGGGGTAAGCCATTTGGAACGGAGATGAGGAAACACTTTTTCACAAAGAGTGTTGTGAATATGTGGAATTCTCTGCCTCAGAAGGCAGTGGAGGCCAATTCCCTGGATGCTTTCAAGAGAGAGTTAGTAATAGCTCTTAAAGATAGCGGAGCCTCGGTATATGGTGAGAAGGCAGGAACGGAATACTGATTGTGGATGATCAGCCATGATCACTGTGAATAGCGGTGCTGGATCGAAGGGCTGAATGGCCTGCTCCTGCACCTATTGTCTCTCTGTGACCAAGTGGGTTTTCTCCGGGTGCTCTGGGTTCCTCCCACATTCGAGAGGTTTGGAATGCAGGTTTGTAGGTTAATTGCCCCTAGAATGTAGGATAGTGTATAGGGGTGATGCTTGGTCGGTGTGGACTCAGTGGACTGAAGGACCTTTTTCCTCGCAGTATCTCTAAAACAAAGCTAAACTAAATGTGCACATAGGCATTAGATAGTTATACATTTTAGCTATGCTCA
This sequence comes from Okamejei kenojei, assembly GCA_035221665.1. NCBI lineage: Eukaryota > Metazoa > Chordata > Chondrichthyes > Rajiformes > Rajidae > Okamejei > Okamejei kenojei. The sequence continues at coordinate 25,962,647 of CM069159.1, read as the reverse complement.
AGATTTTGTGGTCCATATTTGAGGGCATGCAGCGTAGGTTCACCAGGTTAATTCCCGGGATGGTGGGACTGACATATGATGACAGAATGGATTGAATGGGCCTATAGTCACTGGAATTTAGTAGGATGAGAGGGGATCTTATAGAAACATATACAGTTCTTAAGGGATTAGACAGGCTAGATGTAGGAAAAATGTTCCTTGTGTTGGGGGAGTCCAGGACCAGGTGTCACAGTTTAAGAATAAGAAGTGGGCCATTTAGGACTGAGATGAGGAAATAACGTTTTCACCAGGAGAGTTGTGAATCTGTGGCACAGAAGGCAGTGGAGGCCAATTCACTGGATGTAATCAAGAGAGAGTTAGATACAGCTCTCAGGGCTTACGGAATTAAGGGATATGGGGAGAAAGCAGGAACAGGGTACTGATTCTGGATGATTAGCCATGACCATATTATATGCGATGCTGGCTCGATGGGCCAAATGGCCTACTCGGGCACTTATTTTCTATGTTTCTATGTATATGCGAAAATGCTCTGGTCACTGTGCTTCTGGAATCTTCACCCCAGAGGAGGAGTTTGTGGATTGAGTGTCGATACCAATGGCCTTAATTCATCATCTCCAGAGTGACACTGAGAGAGTGCTTCATTGTTGGGGCCACTGATCTTAAAGTCTGGTCTCAATGCGGCCTATTCAGTCCCTTGATAGAAATCCAGTCACACTTTGCTGAAAAAAAGAACAGGAAGTTTGTTCAGGAATGGGAATATTCCTCCTCAACTTCTCTTGACTAAAATAGATTAATTCATTATTTATAAAAATTTTAATGCTATGTGCAGAAACTGGCAGCAGTTTATTGATATGTAATAGCCAGCGTCTAATGCAGTTCATTGTATGCCATGAGCTGAAGATAATTTTGTGGTATCCTAAAATGTCAAGTAACTCTTCCCTTGTCAGTGTTGACACCACAATAGCAATCCCCACCCAAGGCAGATTCACACATACTGACTGTTGCATAAATGGCATGTTTTAAGCCATATCAACATGTCGCTCTGGTTCTGTTTTAATTTGTAATTTTCCCTCCCCTTCTCGCTCACGTGCACTCTCTCTGCTGCAGTTCACTTGTCAGTCTTTCTTTTTCCTACCCCAGGTGGTTCCTTCAATACAAAGCGCAGTTTCTCTTCCCACGTTGCATTCCCGGCACTGTGCCCCTCTTTTGAAAATGATGGCGAATAATCTGTCATCTGAAACATGAAACGAGGGCATACGGAGAGAGCCTGTCCTCTATATGTCATTGACAGTAGCTCTCTGTGCAGACTGGCTGTAAGCTCTTTCAGTGTTAAAGCAGTCACACACCACTGCCGTAATTTGGTATATAAACCAAATATATTTGGACTCCTGATGTGCAATAGTGCATGCTCCTACTTATTGTACAATTGCTAATGCTTCGGGCTGACATCATTCCATTGATATAATGCCAATCCATTGAAGAAATGCCTCTGTACAACAAATGGAAATGTGAAAGTAAGCTCTGTGCAAATATATTAAATACTGCTCGCACTGCCCATTGTACAACTAATATTCGAATCTAATAAGGCCACAGCTGTGCTCCTGAGATAATGTTACCTCCGTGACAGTGGTAGATGTCCGGTCAAAGTACTCGGCATCCTGGAATAGCAAGGCGAGCATGGTTGTTCTCCATGTTGTGGTATTGGGACCGACCGCAGGGAGACACGCGTATTGGAGTTTAGAAAGGCTCTGCAGATGCTGGTTTATGCCGAAGATAGACATAAAGTGCTGGCGGAACTGAAGAAGGATCCCGACCCGAAACGTCGCCCATCCTTTTTCTCCAGACGTGCTGCCTGTCCCCTGAGTTCCTCCAGCACTTTATGTCGATCTTCAGGTGTATTCATGTGCTCTGTTGGATCATAGAACATAGAACATTGCAGCACAAGAACAGGCCCTTCAACCCGCAATATCTGTCCCAAACAAGATGCCAAGGCCATAATTTATCTACCCGCAGATAACTCGTATCTCTTCATTCCCTGCATATCTTTTTGCATATCCAAATGTCTTTTGAATGCCAATTTTATGTTGCATTTTAGTCAACTAGTTGGAGGAGCTATGGCTGAACTGGCAGGTTGTATTTTTATTTGATCAGTTACACAGTAATTTTTCTAGAGGGACACGTTGACTGTCTTGGCCAAAATCCCTCAAGATCCTGAGAAACAACTTGATTCTCCCAACCCAACGCAATATGTAAACGGAATGTGCGTTTTGTGCAAGTGAGAATTGTTACTTTCCGGTTTAATTATTTTACTGGAGTTCTTTAATATCCTCTCTGTTCTCCTTTCATGACTGTGATGTTGTGTTGTAGTCACAAAGCTCCCGTAGTTCTACCAATGTCACCGTGCAAAGTCAATTGGAAGGACAGTCGTGTTACATGGTATAAATAGGGTGAGGACGTGCAGGCAAGTAAATTAGATGTGAATGAAAGGTGATACCTGGATTCAACTGTGAGCTGTGTAAGACTGGTCTAATTCTGGGTATTATCTGTTGTGTGTATGGATGGGTCTTTTTGAATATTGGAAATAATCACTTGAAGATCATGCCCCAAGTTCTTCTTCTTCTTGCGTATGGCGTGCACAGCCTAAAGTTGCAGGACAACTTGTTCTATTTGATCTTACTTGATTGCGCATGCCAGGTTGATTGCATTCGTCGAAACAGGGCGGACCACGTGAAGGTTGCAATCTCCCACCCCATGCCCTAAGTTAATAGTCATGGAATACTACAGCACAAAAACAGGCCTTTCAGCCCATCATTTCCATGCTGGTCATTGTACCAGCCCCATTTACCTGTATTTGCTCTAGCCGTCTATGCTGTGGTGATTCATGTACTTGTCTTGATGCTTCTTAAATGTCAGGAGGGAATATCCCTCCGCCTTCTCTACCAATGTTTCATTTGCACCCAGAGCAGCAATCACTCAACACAGCACTGACCCATCACCTATGTGTTAAAGGCCAGAGGCAAAGTCCTGAGTGGAGCTTGAACCCGCAATTCTCCAACTTCAAGGAGTGAACATTTGCCTTTTCTTTAGGCTAAGAAAGAGGGGAACACACGGGCACAAACAACGAGGTAAATAGAGAGCATTACTGACCTTGAAAAAGAAGATGCTGTCGAGGTGAGTAATGGGCCCGTGTCACTTAGGCGACCGCAGGAGACTATGCAGTCGCCACATGTTCGCGGGTGGTTGCCGGAGAGTCGACCTCATGATCGTGAGGAGTTCCCGCAATCTGGGAACTAGTCGCGGCCTCATTATGGTCGACGCAAATTTTTCAACACGTTGAAAAATTTGCGGCGACTAAATGAAGCCGTCATGGAGAATAGCGAGAATTCCCCTGCCGTAGGTGGGTCGCCAGCAGCTCCCAATGTGTTGCCAGGAGGTCTTGTAGCTTCTTGTAGATTGTAGCCGGTGCAGAACGGTCAAATTCACTGGCTCATTGGGAAAAAAAACATAAGCAGTAGTTTTCAGAACCAAGGATTACATAAAAACACAGAAACATAGAAACATAACCGACCGGTAATGTTAATGTCTGCCGAGCTTCCCAGCCGTGTATCTCTGGCTTCTTAAAAGTTTTCTCCACACCCCCCGAGAAGAAACGAGGAAGAAGAAAAAAAAAAAAAAAGAAGAGACGTTCTCCCCCCCCCTTTCTCCCCCCACCCTTCTCCCCCCCCCTTTCTCTTTCCTCCCCCCCTTTCTTCCCCCCCCTTTCCTCCCCCCCCCTTTCTCCCCCCTTTCCCCCCCTCTCCTCCCCCCTCTCCTCCCCCCCTCTCCTCCCCCCTCTCCTCCCCCCCTCTCCTCTCCCCTCCCTCCTCCCCCCCCTCTCCCTCTCTCTCCCCCCCCTCTCCTCCCCCCCTCTCCTCCCCCCCTCTCCTCCCCCCCTCTCCTACCCCCCCTCTCCTCCCCCCTCTCTCTCTCCTCCCCTCTCCTCCCCCCTCCCTCCCTCTCCTCCCCCCCTCTCTCCCCCCCTCTCCTCCTCTCCTCCCTCCCCCTCTCCTCCCCCCCTCTTCCCTCCCCCTCCTCTCCCTCCCCCCCTCTCCTCTCTCCTCCTCCTCCCCCCCCTCATCCTCCCCCCTCTCTCCTCCCCCCCTCTCCTCCCCCCTCCTCCTCCCCCCCCCTCCTCCTCCCCTCCCCCTCTCCCCCCCCCCTCTCCTCCCCCCCTTCCTCCCCCCCTCTCCTCCCCCCCTCTCCTCCCCCCTCTCCTCCCCCCCCTCTCCTCCCCCCCTCTCCTCCCCCCCCTCCTCCCCCCCTCCTCCCTACCCCTCCCCCCCTCTCCTCCCCCCCCCTCTCCCCCCCCCCCTCTCCCCCCCCCCCCTCTCTCCCCCCCTACTCTCCTCCCCTCTCCTCCCCCCCCCTCTCTCCCCCCCCTCTCCTCCCCCCCTCTCTCTCCCCCCCTCTCCTCCCCCCCTCTCCTCCCCCTCCTTCTCCTCCCCCCCGTTCGCCGTTCCAATTGTCGACTGAAAAATCGCCTAAGTGGGACAGGCCCATGTGAATTAGGTCTGAGGGGGATGGATTAAGACCAAAGCTATATTCTTAGAAGCCATTAATGGACTGAGAGGAAATTGGCTTCTGAAGATTCTTGTGTTCTCAAATCATATTCTTACCCTTGGATTTAAGTTGATTGGACTGAGTCCAAAAAAGAACTAAGAATTATTCCCATCCATTAGTCAGATTGTTCACTTTTCATTATGCATTACCTAAAAGCTGTATGGACTTTATGAGCTCTTGTGGAATCTGATCCCTATGCAATCTGGATTGGGAAATGGAGCTCTGCAATTTGAAAGCAGGTGAAGTTTGAATCACTCAGCAGGTCAGGCAGCATCTCTGGAGAAAAGGAGTGGGTGCGTTTTGGGTCGAGACCCTTCTTCAGACTGAGAGTCAGGGGAGAGGGAAATTAGTCCACCTCGGCCTATACAATCTCCCGGTTGCCAATCATTTCAACTCCCCTTCCCATTCCCAAACTGACCTTTCATTCCTGGGCCACCTTCACTGCCAGAGTGAAGCCACATACAAATTGGAGGAACAACACTTGATGTTTTGCTCCGGCAGCTTACAACCCAGCAGCATGAATATTAATTTCTCTAATTTCAAGTAACCCTTGCATTTCCTCTCTCTTCATCCCTTCCCTACCCTAGTAGTCCTGCCAGTTCCACTGTTCGCATCCATATATTCGTTTGTTATCACCTCTTCCGCAGTCAACAATGGATCATTGTGGGCTCCACCTTTCCTTGGTCATCGGTGCTTGGTCACCTGATTTGTTCTGAACTTTTTCATGCCTCTAGTTTCTCTCTTCCCTGACTCTCAGTCTGAAGAAAGATCACGAGCTGAAACATCACCTGTTCCTTTTCTCCAGAGATGCTGCCTGACCCGCTGTGTTACTCCAGCATTTTGTGTCTATCTTCAGTGTAAACCTCCATATGCAGTTCCTTCCTACACAAAGGGTACAGTTTGACTTGGGTGTTCAGTAGCCATGTCAGTGAGGAAGTGGGGATGGAGATCGCTACTACTTTAACTCCAGTTGTTGGTTTAGGCTTGGATCGTGGAGCATGTATGCAGTGGCCATTCAGCCCCTTTGAGAGCGACTCAATCATACTACAGCAATAAAGTGGGGTCACTGTTATGAAGTGTCAAGAGACAAGAGTGTTTAAGTAAGTATGTTTATTGGCCAAGTATTCACATACAAGGAATTTGCCTTGGGTGCTCCGCCCACAAGTAACAACATGGCATACAGTGACAGTTACGAATCTCGGAAAACACTAAACATTAATAATAATAAAACATTAATGATAATATGTCATATGTACTGACAACGGAACAATGAAATACTTACCTGCAGCAAGATTAAAGGCCTGTAAACACAGTACTTATAGATAACATAATAAACAAGAAAAAAATCAATATATTAGAAACCCTAATGTTAATGCAAAAATCCCAAAGTCCTTAGTGCAACCAAGACGGGTCATACTTTAGTTGGTGTTTTGTAGGTATGTTAGATAGAGCCTGATGGGTGGAAGCTGTACTTGAACCTGGAGATCACAGTTTACAGACTCCTATATCTTCTTCCCAATGGTCGGAGTGAAATATGAATGTGGCCAGTTCCTTGTTGATGTTGGTTGTCTTTTTGAGGCAGCGCCTTTGTAAACATTTATTTGACAGTGGGCAGGTCAGTACCTGTGATGGACTGGGAAGTATATAACACTTTTTGTAATCGCCTTTGTCCCTGGGCATTTGAGCCTCCGAACCAGACTGTGATGCAACCAGCCAATATGCTCTCTCCGTACACCTGTAGAAGTTTCAGAGTAGTCGCGACATACTGAACGCTTAAGAAAGAACTGCAGATGCTGGAAAAAATTGAAGGTCGACAAAAGTGCTGGATAAACTCATCGGGTGGGGCAGCATCTATGGAGCGAAGGAATAGGTGACGTTTCGGGTCGCGACATACTGAATCTCCTCAACCTTCTAAGGAAGTAGAGGCGTTGATCAGCTTTCTTTATCTTTGCAGTGAGTAGAACAGGGAACTGAGCATACAGCTCTGAGGTGCTACAATGCTGAAGTTTATCGAGGAGGAAATGTTGTTGCCAATTGTTACTGATTGTGGTCTGCTGATGAGGAAGTTGAGGATCCAGTTGCTTAGTGATGGGCAGAGACCGGGTTTGATTACAGGTTTGGAGGGGATAATGGTGTTGAATGCCAAGCTGTAGTCAATGAGCAAAGGCCTGACGCACGTGGTCATAGACAACAGACAATAGGTGCAGGAGTAGGCCATTCGGCCCTTCGAGCCAGCAACGCCATTCAATGTGATCATGGCTGATCATCCCCAATCAGTACCCCGTTCCTGCCTTCTCCCCATATCCCCTGACTCCGCTATTTTTAAGAGCCCTATCTAGCTCTCTCTTGAAAGCATCCACCGCCCTCTGAGGCAGAGAATTCCACAGACTCACCACTCTCTGTGAGAAAAAGTGTTTTCTCGTCTCCGTTCTAAATGGCTTACTCCTTATTCTTAAACTGAGGCCCCTGGTTCTGGACTCCTCCAACATCGGGAACATGTTTCCTGCCTCTAGCGTGTCCAAGCTCTTAACAATCTTCTATGTTTCAATGAGATCCCCTCTCATCCTTCTGAACTCCATAGTGTACAAGCCCAGCTGCTCCATTTTCTCTCAGCATATGGCAGCCTCGCCATCCCGGGAATTAACCTTGTAAACCTACTCTGCACTCCCTCAATAGCAAGAATGTCCTTCCTCAAATTAGGGGACCAGAACTGCACACAATACTCCAGGTGTGGTCTCACTAGGGCCCTGTACAACTGCAGAAGGACCTCTTTGCTCCTATATTCGATTCTTCTTGTTATCACGGCCAACATGCCGTTCACTTTCTTCACTGCCTGCTGTACCTGCATGCTTACGTTCATAGACGATGTACAAGGACCCCCAGATCCCGTCGTACTCCCCCTTTTCCCAACTTGACGCCATTTAGATAGTAATCTGCCTTCCTGTTTTTGCTGCCTTGTTGTCCAATGTGGAGTATAGAGCCAGGGAGATTGATCAATGCAGCAGTAGACGGGTTTAGTGGGTCCAGGTTCTTGCTAAAGTTGGAGTTGCTATGAGTCAGAACCAACCATGTGGAGAACACACCACCAAAAGAAGCACGCAACTCCAGTGAATAGCAATGTGGTACAGACTAAATAAATCTGCTATAAAAATGTTGATTTGGGGTGATTAGTAATGGACTGTTGCCAGGGATAATTTGATAACAGAAAACGTTGGAAATGCTCAGGAGGTGTAGGAAGGAACTGCAGGTGCTGGTTTACACCGAAGATAAACACAAAACGCTTGGTGGGTCAGGCAGTATCTCTGGAGAAAAGGAATGGGTGACGTTTCGGGTTGAGACCCACCTTCAGACTAAGAGTCAGGGGATGGGGAAACTAGAGATATGAAAAGGTACAAAGAAGAAATGAATGAAAGATATGAAAAGAACAAATCAAAACCGGCACCGATGATCAAGGAAAGGTGGAGCCCACAATGGTCCATTGTTGGCTGTGGAAAAGGTGCTAATGAGGGGATGCATAGAAACATAGAAAATGCTGGTGCAGGAGGACAATTCGGCCCTTCGAGCCTGCACCGCCATTCATTGCGATCATGGCTGATCGTCCACAATCAATAACCCGTGAGGGATGCAAACAATGAAACTAAGCAGGACAACAGTGAAACTAGTAGGATGACTAGGTTGGGGAGGGATGGATGTCTCAGGTCAGTCCTTAGAACTGAGAAGAATTAGTAATGAATCAGAATGTGGTGTCCATACGTTTTTTAACCAGAACGTGGTGTGCATATCTACTAGTTTAGCTTAAAATGACAAAACAGGAAGTTAGTTCAGGACCAAGAATTAACAAGCATTTATGTAATTGGAAAACATTGAAATTAAGACCATTTAGGGCCAGACATCAAACCTGGTGACATGTTTAAGGATCTCCGCTTTCCCCTTCCTCAATTCAGCCTGGCAGAGTGATGTTGTAATTGCCTTGGGTACTGCTGATAAGGATACCTTGAAACGTGTATGATTAGGAGGGAATTGGCAGGTTGATAAGACTGAATCAGGAAAATTAGGCCTTGTTAGCGTGGGAAGGTAATACTCGAGAGGGTGAGTTCCTGAGGAACACAAGATTATTAAGGACAAGGCGCGTTTAGACAATTGGAAAATTCCCTTGTACAGCAAGTCCCTAGATTGTGACGGGTTTCAGTTCCAGAGTACTGTTTGTGAGTCAGAAAATGAACAAGAAAGATGTAAGTGGGAGAGGGTCACAGAAGTAGCTGTGATGTGAAATTTGGAAGAATGTGAGGGGATCTTATAGAAACATATAAAATTATTAAATGGATTGGACACGCTAGATGCAGGAAACATGTTCCCGAAGTTGGGGGAGTCCAGAACCAGGGGCCACAGTTTTAGAATAAGGGGTAGGCCATTTCAAACTGAGATGAGGAAAAACCGTTTCACCCAGAGAGTTGTGAATTTATGGAATTTTCTGCCACAGAAGGCAGTGGAGGCCGATTCACTGGATGTATTCAAAGGAGAGTTAGAGCTCTTAAGGCTAGCGGAGTCAAGGGATATGGGGAAAAGGCAGGAACTGGGTACTGATTGTGGATGATCCGCCATGATGACATTATATGGTGGTGCTGGCCCGATTGGCCTACTCCTGCACCTATTTTCTATGTATATATCTATGAGACAGCGAGCTGGGATGGGAAGAGCAGCCGTCAGCCGGCTTCACTGACTCGGTGAGTTGGTCCTCTCAGCGCTCCTAGCTCGGCAGGATCCCACCCAGCCCCCCCCCCCCCCTTGATGCAGCTAGGGCAGGGGAGGAGTTGTGTGCAGAGGAGTAACGCGGAAATTCCCCTTCCCACCCCACAACCTTGCGATAGCCGGCAAATCCATCCCATCCATCTCGCCAGCCTCCCAAACGCTCACTCATATGTATGGGATGTCCACACATCAGGCCTTCATGACCCAGAGAGAACCTGCACATGAAAAATGTGCGCACGATGGATGGATAAATAGAAGCAACAGGGTCTGATGAAGGGTCTCAACCCTAAACGTCACCTATTCCTTCTCTCCACAGATGCTGCCTGACCCGCTGAGTTAATCCAGCATTTTGTGTCTATCTTCCCTGTAAACCAGCATCTGCATTTCCTTCCTACACACAAGCTTTATATTCTTCTAAGAACCATTGGATGGTGCTGCGCAGAACAGTGGGCGTGCCCGTGACAGCATGGTAGACCAAGAGAGACTGAGTGACATAAATGGCGATGGCGCCAGTTCTGAAAGAGAGTGGAAATAGAAACCTTTTGGATGGCAAAATAAAATGGGCCAAGGTATTTCCTGGGGAATGCAACCTGCTGACTACAGGACACATTGCCTGATATTGAAGTTGCCAACATTAGAGTGTGATCAGGACAATAGGGAGATAAGAGTGCAGAGAGACCACAGTGCGTGACTGGACTTGGATTAGGTCACTGCAATGGTGACTCATAACACATCGTTTGCTGACTGTTCCCAGCGCCAGTATTAGGGGTCATAGAAACATAGAAACATAGAAACATAGAAATTAGGTGCAGGAGTAGGCCATTCGGCCCTTCGAGCCTGCATCTTTTTTTTTATTTTCAAAATATACTTTATTCAAATGATAAATATATACAATACATTAACCTTGCGGAAAATCCATCCGACATTTTCGGAGGCTGTACAATAGATCAATACAGTTTAGACATTTCTTTCCCCCAAATTTCCACAAATCAGTCCCCCACTCGTGCCACAATGACCTTCGAGCCTGCATCGCCATTCAATATGATCATGGCTGATCATCCAACTCAGTATCCCGTACCTGCCTTCTCTCCATACCCTCTGATCCCCCTAGCCACAAGGGCCAGCATGAGACATTGGCTTGTTTTTTTAAAATTCCCATAACCTTCTATTTGAGCATATTTGGGTATACACAGGTTGATGAGGTATACATTACGTGATGTGAGTCAACTACTCCCGGTGATATGCAGATAAGCTGGCATGTGTAGTAAAGAACACTTGGAGTCTGATTAAAATCGAAGCAGACCTCAGCCCAGACTGCAGTGGAGAAAGACGTATATAATACAAGAGTCAATATAGTACAATATAGTGCTCTCAAAAACAAAGGAAATACAAAGAGAGGTTTAAAATTTTAGGAAAAGGATCCTGGGTCTTGAGCACAGCAATGCTATTTTTAGTCCAAAAGCCATCATACCAAAAGCTTTCGATATGTCTGCTACCCTGCCACTATCCAGCTATGTTTAAACCCAATGTCTAAGTGGAAAACTGATTCAGAGCTTCTGATCGTTGGTCTATCTGAGTAGTGTAGGTCTAGTAGAGCTACTGTTTCACAGCACCAGAGATCCAGATTCAATCTTGATCTTGGGTGCTGTCGGTACGGAGTTTGCATATTCTCCCCCTGACCAGGTGGGTTTCCTCTAGGTGCCACGGTTATCTCCCATATCCCAAAGATGTGTGGGTTTGTGGGTTTATTGTCCACTGTAAATTGCCCCCTAATGTGTAGCGAGTGGATGGAAAATAAGTGGAATAACCTCGAACTAGTGTCGGCATGAACTCGATGGGCTGAAGGTCCCGTTTTAATGCTGCACCATTAAACTAAATGACAAGCGTTTTTAACATCGGGAGACAAAACCTTTATAGGTTCACCTGTCCTCCGCACCTTCAGGTCTACTAAGTGTCAGTGACGTGTCACCTTATCTCAGCCAATGCAACCTGGCATTGGTTTGTATGGAACCCAACATGGCTGCCACCATGGTTTCTCCAGCAGTGCCCAGTACAATGAGCAGATTACATTTCTAAAGTATTTTTGGATAACATGCCATACAATTTTATTTTTGACTAACTGTCCACCCGTCTGTAGTGATGTGATAAAGATTATTTGGTACGTTAGCACAAGGTTGAACTTTTGCCAATTTGCATGAAGATCCTGATGTATTCACTTATCTCAGCGCTTGATGAGATCAGGGCAAGACATTTGATTATTAAAAACAAGTACTTGACATCCATGTTTATTTAGCACCCTCCACAACATTAAAGCATTCTAAAATATTTTATGGTCAATTGAAGTGTAGACCAAGATGTATTATAGGGTATATGGCAGCGATTTACGTATTGCAAGCTCCCATAAGCTGCAATAGTACGCTGCTTACAAGTACTTTAGACAGAAAAATATAGGGCCCTTCCTTGTTCTTCAGAAAAGATAAACAGATTTTTATAACATTCACATATAAGGGCCGGTAAAACCTCCATTTAATATCTCATCTAAATTTCAACACCTCCATCAGTGCAGTTCTTCCCCCATTTGGTCAGACTATATCATACACTAATTTGAGATTGAACCCAAGCTGCAGGCAGCTTGCAAAGGGGCAGAACAGCTGTATTTATGTTTTCTGCCAGCGACATGTAAAGGATTTTTAAATGGACGTGAGCAAAGATTTTTTTTTAATTGAATAGTCTAAGCATAGCTTGCATGAAGGAGAGCAGGGGATCCATTTTGGGTAATAAGTTAATGATTAAGTAGTTTAGTTTAGTTTCGAGTTACAGCACGGAAACAGGCCGTTCGGCCCACCGAGACGGCACTGACCAGCGATCCCCGCACATTAACATTATCCTGTACACTAGGGACAATTTACTTTTATACCAAGCCATTGTTTGGTGTTTTTGGAGTGTGAGAGGAATCTCAGAAAAAAAGCCCACTCGGTCACGGGGAGAATGTATAGACAGCATCCTTAGTCGGGATCGAACCCGGGTCTCTGGCATTGTAAGTGCTGTAAGGCAGCAACTCTACCGCTGTGCCACCCACAAACTAATGCACACAAGTAATTCGTAAAGTTTTAGAATCCCACACATGATAGTTTAGACAGAAAAGGTAAGGGAGTTTTAGCATTCAGGTCTTGCAAACCAATAAGTGTTTTAATTAAAACAATAGTCATACAGGAACAGGCCCTTTGGCCCACCGCGTCTGTCCCAACCGCATACCATGCGTTGACATGAATCCAACATTAATCCTATCTTTTATTCTCGTTCAAAGATTCTCTCACTCATTTTCACAAGAGACCAATTTACAGTGGCCAATTAACCTGCAGACCCATACATTTTTGAAGCATGGGAGAAAATCGGAATACTTGGAGAAAACCCACATGCATGGAGTTGAATGTATGAATTCCACTCAGAGTGCGGCCAAGGTCAAGATTGAAACTGCAGTGACTCCAACTCTCCCGCCGAAAGCGGGAGATCGCCCGCTGAAAGGCCATTTTCGCAAAATCTCCCGCTCTCCCGCTTGAGATTTAATTTCTCCCGCCCGGAGAGTTGGAGTCACTGAAACTGGGCCTCCGGTGCTGTATCTCTAAAGTCTAAAGTAAATAAGAGTGTTCGGAGTTCGCCTCATCTTGTGGTGTCTAATGTCCACCCTTTTGTCGTTCTACATACTTTGGTGTGATTACATACAGCTTGTCTGTTGGCCTAATACCCGCTGTGTGGAGATAGGCAGGGGTGCCCGTTGAGTGCTTGGGTGGCCAGCCAACTAGAAAGAGACAACTGCCCACAAATTAAAGTGAGTTTAGATGTAGGAGCAGCAGCTGCAGCAAGCATCATCAGCAAAGATGACGGTGAATGATGCCAACTCGCAAATATATATTCCGAGGCCTGGAATACATAGCGGGCAAGAGCAGAGGAAGCAGATTCAAAGCCTGCTATCAAAAGGGATTTGGATAAATGCTTAAAGGCAAGACTCTTGGGGTAAGAGTAGGGGCACAGGGCAAATTGAATGGATGCACTCTTCTCATCTTTGAACATGCAGTGTGGGGTGGGGGAGGGTGCAATTGCTCCTCAAAATTCCAGTGGCCATTCCTGGTGCTGGCAGCAAGCCATCCATGGCATGACCCAAGATGAAGACATGTGAAACTGCAGGTGCAGGAATCTTGAGCAAAAAAACAAAGTTGGAGGAACTCTGGTCCTAAATCAAAATGTCGTCTGTTCATGCTGTCCACTGATCGGTCCAAGATGATTGCAACCAAGGAATTGAACCGGCATCCGCAATGTCACATATGTAACTGCACGGTGAAATCCTTTTTGCATATATTACGCATGTTGGCGCTACGATTTTTGGCGCCATTATTCAAAGTCCAAAGCCCTCGATGTACAGGAGCAGTTCCCGCAAACCAATGTCCAATACAGAATAGGACACAAAGTGCTGGAGTAACTCGGCAGGTCAGGCAGCTTCTCTGGAGGACGTGGATTGGTGACGCTTCAGGTATGAGATCAGTCTGAAGAAGGGTCTCAGCCCGAATCATCACCTATCCATGTTCTCCAGAGATGCTGCCTGACCCGTGGAGTTACTCCAACACTCTGTGCCCAAGGTGACTGCCTGCCACTCTTACAAGTGTATGCTGGTTGTCCTGAGGGAGGGAGGGAGGGAGGGAGCTAGCTTGCTGGAGGCTTTCCAGGAATAACTGGTGCCAAGAGAGGCTGGAATAAATCCTGGATAAGGATGTTTTACATTGAAAAAGATGTAAATGTCATAAATGTGTATGCAAATCCTGTTTAATAAAAGGCACAATAGACTGATTGGCTTCCATCTGTGCTTTTATAACGTCCTTGCAAGGGGACAACATGGATCAGGTGTCTGGTTGCATGTTTTCAATGGTAATTGCGTGCCTCACCAAATGTTTTCAGGATAATGAGCTAGGGTACTTGCTCTGTGTGAGGATAGACACAAAAAGCTGGAGTAACTCAGCGGGACAGGCAGCATCTCTGGACAGAAGGAACGGGTGGCGTTTTGGGTCGAACATTCCTTCTCTCCTGAGATGCTGCCTGTCCCGCTGAGTTACTCCAGCTTTGTGTGTCTATTTTCGGTTTAAACCAGCACCTGCAGTTCCTTCTTACACATTTGCTCTGTGTGAGGAACTGTTACTGCTGCCGAAAGCTCAAGCTTGTTATTAACGATAGGAACTGTATTCAGAACAGTACAGCGCAGTCAACCACTGAAAGCTATTTGGGTCATTGCTGGTTTATGACTTGTTTTAAAAAAACATTCCCTTGCAGATAGTGGTAATGATCTACAGTTGCCTTGTTGCTGATAAACCTTAATTGGTGTAAGCGGCTCATGTATATTGTACGAGTGATGAAAAGTAAGAGGGGGATTTGGAATTGTTCAGGTGTTGGTGCATTAAATAAGTTAATGATGATGGATGACTTCGGCTGGAAATTGAAACTCAGCTGAGGTTAATGTGAACGGTTTACGGTGCAATTATATCACCAGAGTTCAGGCAGTGAGGGACCTGAGTGACAAAAATAATCTGTATTTACATAACACCTTTGACAAAGTGAAACAGACTGCTGGGAAATGCTCCGAGAGCAAACTCAAACTCGATGGGCTGAATGGTTTCAAGGTAGTTGTCCAATAAGCTTGACCCAACTACACGGGAACAGATGGCCAACAGTTGGTCAAAGATCTTACTTGAGGGTGTCTGTGACTGGGGAAGGAAGTCTCGGAGTTTAAAGCCCTGTCCCACTGTACGAGTTCAATCAAAGAGTTCTCCTGAGTTTGCCCTGATTCGAACTCGGAGAATAACGGTAATACGGTAATGGCCGCTCGGAGGTACTCGGGGCTCTCGTGGACATTTTTCAACACGTTGAAAAATCTTCACGAGTCTTCCTGAGCTTACCGCGTTTCCTGAGTACTTGCCGTTAGCGTTACGAGCCGCTAAGAGACGTCCCCGAGCTCCGACATACCCGCTACATACATTCTATGTGCTTACCACGAGTTTTTTTTTCAAACTCGGGAGAGCTCTTGAATGAACTCATACAGTGGGACAGGGCCATTAGGCTTCAGACATCTACAGTTGTCAGTAATGCAGTAATTAAAAGTGCTGCTGATCAAGAGGCTGGAATTGGAGCCATAGTCAATGGATATTTTTAAGTTGGAGATTAACAGATTCTTCATGAACACGGGTGTCAGGGGTTATGGGGAGAAGGCAGGAGAATGGGGTTGTGAGGGAAAGATAAATCAGCCATGAGTGAATGGCGGGGTAGACTTGATGGGCCAAATGACATCATTCTGCTCCTCTAACATGAACTTATAGGTTGGAGGTTGAAGGTGACTAAAGAGATGGGTAAGTATGAGGACATAACGAGGATTGAAAAAATATATGAGAACTTTAAAATGTGGCCATAGCATCACCTGGAGCCAGGGTAGATCAATAAGCCAGTGAAAGGATATTGATGCAAACACGCACACAAATTCAGAGCTTTCGGTTACCATCATTCAAAATCTCTGTTTCCACTGCCATTTGATCAAGAGTTCCCAAGACCCAGAAAAATACATCAACAGCTGTCCGGGTCAGCGGGTCCGGCAGCCTCTCAGGAGAACATGGGTAGCTGACGTTTTGGGTCAGGACCCTTCTTCAGACTGGAAGGTCCTGACACAAAACGTCACCTATCAATTTTCTCCAGAGATGCTGCCTGACCTGTTGAGTTTCTCCAGCACTTTGTGTCTTTTTTTGTTACAAAAAGCATCTGCAGTTCCTTGTTTCTCCATTTGTGCTTTCCGTTTAACTGCTTTGTTTTGAATCATTCAGATACAGAATTTTATTTTTATCATTTTATCATTTTGTACCCAGTGTGCCTTCTTATCACAGTCTAATTATTTCTCATATTAATACCATGTTCCCCAGTCTTGTCTCAACACTTCGATTTATGACATCCTCTCAGTGTTGTCCTTTGCCCTCAATACTTAGTTTAAAATATTTTGTACTTCCCCAAGTTTGCTGGAACAATGGCCACAGCATTGTTTATGTGGAGATTGCCCCAATGTTTCAGTCCCCATGTTGCCCTGTATTAGTGCTTCTGTTTCCAGCTTCCAGAAAACAGATTGCACCTCACCGGTCTTAACCCCTGTCCCACGGTACGAGTTCATTCCAAGAGTTCTCCCGAGTTTGCCCTGATTCTAACTCGGAGATTCACGGTAATGGCCACTCGTCGGTACTCGGGCACTCTCGTGGACAATTTTCATCATGTTGAAAAATCTTCACGAGTCTTCCCGTGCTTACCTGCCGTTAGCGAGTCTTCCCGAGTACCTGCTGTTAGCGCTAAGAGATGTCCCCGAGCTCTGACGTACTCGCTACGTTCATTCTCCGTGCTTACCACGAGTATGATTTTTTTTAAACTCGGGCGAACTCTTGGAATGAACTCGCACTGTGGGACAGGGCTATTATTTCCCCTCTGCCAATGTACCAACCCCAAGGATTATTACCTTTGAGGTCTCCGCAAACCATTCACTATGTCCTGCGGTACACATAAGGTTAAACTAAGGTTAAACTTTATGTCAGGCATCCTGTGGTAAGGGAATGGACCAACAGGAATTTTGGTATCTAGATTGATATTTACAGGACTTCCCAAGTGTGGCTGACTGATGTTCAGCTTGTACTGAAATTCGAACTTTTGGGAGACCAGCAGGGTGGATTTGCCAACTGTCGTGGGGCTGCCGACCTCTACTGCCATCAGGGAACCCGATTTACGGCTGCATTTCCGACTTGCAAACAGGGACCGAATGGGTCCATAGGATAACGAGCAGTTTTGTTGAAGAATTGCAGATCATTGGCAATTGAGGTGGTTCAATTTTTTTTATAGTGAGTAGTTGATTAATTACTGGAGGTGCGCTTGCCAAGTACAAATGGACTGCAACTTTGACATTTGCATTCACCTGATAGAAACACACACATGTTGCAGACTTGAGCAGGGTTTTCTCCGGGTGCTCGGATTTCCTCCCACGCTTCAAAGATGTGCAGGTTTCGCGGTTAATCGGCTGAGATAAAAATTGTAAAATTGTCCCTTAGTGTGTAGGATCGTGTTAGTGTACAGGTGATTGCTGGTCTGTGGGCCGAAGAGAGGCCAGTTTCCACGCTGTATCACTAAACTAAACTAAACTAAACTAAACCAAACCAAGAAGAATTTAGCATAATCATTAAGCCCAGCACAGCAATGTTGTCAGAGGACCCTTGAGCGTTAAATGTTATCACTAACATGAAACGGCCAGATGGATGAAAAGCGAATCGTTGGTTGCACTCTCTGAGGAGATGTCAAGCCAAGTCATAACCTCCATGTGAATGATCCCATGGCATTATCTCAGAGAAGAACAAAGGATATTCTGCTCCCAAACATCATCACAAAATCTGGTCATCACCACGTTGCCGTTTGTGACATCTTGCCGTCCACGAATCAAGCATTGTGTTTCTTGTGTCACGGCAAATCTCTTCAAGTAATTGGCTGCAAATTTGTGGAAGATGCAATTGAAATGCAGTGTTTTTGTTTTCTGTCTTTGCTGATCATTTCATCTATTTCCTGCACCTCTGTTCTCATCCTCTCTCCTCCTGGCCAGTCAAATACCAGAGGTCCCCTCCTCCTTGCCTTCCACCTCACCAATCTCTGCAGTCAACAGATCATTGTAGTTTCCACCTACTCCCAACACGCTTCCACCACCGGACACATGTTCCTGCCCCTCTACCGTCCTCGTTCATCGTTTTGAAGGGATCACGATGTGAGTCTCCCCAGTCAGCTCTTCTGTCCTCTTACATGTGTTTCTTTCCAAAGCAACCGCAGAATGTGCAGCACCTGCCCTTTTTTCTTTGGCCTTCTGCTTCTTCTTGTGTGTGGCGTGCACAGCCTAAAGTTGTAGGACAACTTGTTCTATTTGATCTTACTTGATTGTGCACGCCGGGTTGATTGCATTCGTCGAAACAGGGCGGACCACGAGAAGGTTGCAATCTTCCACCTCTTTGATCTTCTTACCATCCAGGGATCCAAATGGGTGCAAAAATATGCAAATTGTGTGCTGGGTTTTACACACGTAGTTACGTGAGTATTAAGTCTCATCGCTCATGAGGTCTTGCTCCTGGGTCACTGGTCCTTTGCCTCTTCTGTGTGATGGCCTCCCTGGTCACAGATCTCTTGGTACAACAGCACAGTTCTTGGAGTTGAAATGGTTGCAGCAGGCTTCCAATGTCGGGATCACTGCCCAAATGAATCAGCAATTCACTTGCAATCCAGTGCACTGCGTTTGGTGTTCACAGTGCGGTGGTCTTTATACTGGAGGAACCAAGTACGAACACAAAGGAGCTGCATCAATTCATAGGAGTGACCCTGATCTTCTGGTTGCCTTCCACTTTAATTCTCTGTCCCATTCCCACTCTGACCCACCCATAACCATCTGCACTTACAATGAATCCACACACAAGCTTGAGGAATAACATCTCATCTTGTGTCCAGGTACAGTGTAGCCTTATGCACTCGATATGAAATTTTCACACTTCCTGCCGCCGCCTTCTTGCGTATGGGGTGCACAGCCTAAAGTTGCAGGACAACTTGTTCTATTTGATCTTACTTGATTGTGCACGCCAGGTTGATTGCATTCGTCGAAACTGGGCGGACCACGTGAAGGTTGCAATCTCCCACCCCACTTTCTGCCTGTATCAGGGTGAATCCGCCATTTCTATCTGTCATCCATTTGTAATTTTTGGCTATGCTTTTCTCTCTCTACTAATCTAGCCTAGCCTAGCCTGCATGGCATGTTCTACAACCCACGTATTAACAATGCATAGCATGTCACACTTGACATTAGCCTAGCCTGCATGGCATGTTCTACAACCCACGTATTAACAATGCATAGCACACACTTGACATTAGCCTAGCCTGCATGGCATGTTCTACAACCCACGTATTAACAATGCATAGCATGTCACACTTGACATTAGCCTAGCCTGCATGGCATGTTCTACAACCCACGTATTAACAATGCATAGCATGTCACACTTGACATTAAACCAGTTAGGCTCATCCCATCACTTTGGTGTTCATTTTGTTCTACCCATTTCTCCCTCACCTTCTCCGCAGCTGAAGGTAACTTTTCTCCTGAAGAAGGTCCCAACCTGAAATGTTCAAGTTGGAACCAGCAGGCTAGGCTAGACTAGTAGGGAGAGAGCAAAAATGTTGCCTGTCTATTTCTTTCCACATATGCCGCCTGGCCTGCTAATTTATTCCAGCACTCTGTTCTTTGCTCAGTATCTGCAGTCTTTATTCATTCATTCATTCTTTAATAGTTCTGATGAAGTGAAAGCATCACTGTTTTTCTTTCTGCGGATGCTGCCTGACCTGATGAGTGTGTTCAGCACTTCCTCGTTTAATTTACCGATCACGCATTATGTGTACTTTCCTTGGGTTGACATAGAATTGCGCAATGAGGACAGCACAGCGTCCCTGATCTAAGATTAGCATAAACCCAGGAGCCAATGGAAACATTTTCCAAATGGAGGGAGGCTTCCAGTCACACCTTGCTTTGCCTTTTCATGAATGATTGTTCATTAGGGTCTGTCAGGATTTAGTAAGCCAGGGTATGGTGAGGATGTGGAGAGGCTGCCAAGGCATTTGGGAGGCCAAAGCACAGAAAAGAGATTTGGCGATGGCAGTGAAGAGGCAATGTGTTTGCGTAGCAGAATCAAGACGCTTACAAATTGTACTGTTGGTTGACTGCATACATCAATAAGAACCCAACATTTTAACATATCTGCACTACTTATGCAGTAGCTCCACTGAGCCTGCACTGTGAGTTCTTCAAATTGGACTGGCATATAAGTAGGACATCATTACAGTTGTCAAGGCCCCAGGCATTGAAATCTATTAATCTCCATTATGCAGTAGTTCTATGCTGGTGTTCGCTTCAGTATCAGGCAATGATGAAATGTGGTTCTGGTTAAACAACATGTTGGCACCATAGAACCGAGATAAACCTCATCCCAGCAACATGAATGTTCTGTTTATGCAATGGTCCCCCACAATAGGAAATAAAATGTAATTGGATCTTTTTTCAATCAAAAGCCTCAAGAAACTGCAAGATGTCAACGTGAATAAGAATTGCAGATGCTAGTTTACGAAAAAGACACAAAGCGCTGGAGTAATTTCTTTGCCAGACTGAAGAAGGGTCCTGAACCGAAAGGTCACCTATCCATGTTCTCCAGTGATGCTGCCTGACCCTCTGAGATACTCCAGCACTTTAGAAAATCTTTGTTGGTAATCTAGCATCTGCAGTTCTTCGTGTCGCCACAAATAATGCCCTCATCAACATTATTTAAAGAAACCATCAACTATCTATATGTGCTCACTAGCCGCAGGCGATGTACGGTACGTGTCAGGTATGTGTATTGCCATTGTCACCAGAAAATGCATGGCCATGCCCACCGTTGCAGTCCTTGCTTGGCTCCAAGGTTGCAGTGTGGCTGATGTGGGTGGTAGATGATTGAAGCATTGAACCGTTAATTTCCAGTTCTTGCTTCCTTGCCCCTCCTGTCACTTTTGTGCACTTAAGACGCTCTGAACACCTCTGCATTCCTGCTTAACCTTTCAGCAACTCTACAGCCCCACTTCTCATTCTCACACTCGGGCCAAGTTCTAAGTTTACTAATGGACCCACATCCGGCACACAACGAAAATGTTAGCGAAAAATCGTCAGTGCTGGCCAAAATGTTTTACAACCTAAGCTATGGAAAATACCACACACAATTGCAAAATTGCAGCATTGGTCTGCAGAAATCAACCATCAAACACCATGTCTACAGTTAATAGTTCCTTAAAATAATGTTGATGAGAGCATTATTCATGATGACACAAGGAACTACAGATGCTGGTTTACCAATGAAGGCAAAAAACTGCTGGGAGTATGTCAGAGGATCAGGCAGCATCTCTTGAGAATATGGATAGGCGATGTTTTGGGTTGGGACCTTATTTAATTATTCTTGCCTGTTAATCTGTGTGCAGTTGTGCAAACATAAGAGAGAGCACGGGTTGGAGTGTGCACTGAGGCCTTGGAATTAGTTTAGTTTATTGTCACATACCAAGGCACAGTGAAAAGCATTTTTGTTGCAGGCTATCCACTCAGTGAAAGGATTATTCATGATTACAATCAAGCCATCCACTTTGTTCCGATTAATAAAGATTAAAAAGAGTGGAGAGATTGTAATGTATGAAAGCAAATCCACTTCCTGGACCAGCATGCAATGGGTCGGCAGGTGTGGGCGCCATCTTAATTAACAATGCCTCCTCTGCATACACAAGGAGGGTATTAAATGTGTGCGCACTAATAATGGAGGCGAGATGACATCCAGCTCAATTTATGGCACAATTTTGGCTCCTTCAGTACATAAGGCATATAACAGTACGCGTCCCAATTTTGGCACCTTTTTGCCAAACTGTGCAGGTTGCAAAGTGGTTTCTGTAAAATGTGACTAAAAATGAGTTAGGACAATTTGTCCTATGATTTGACTAATGCTAAGTGTGCTCTCATAAAAGGGCTCTGTCTGTAACTTAATTTTAATTGAACTCCCATGACTGAATTTCAAATTTAATTAAATATTTTTCCTTTGGTATTATGCAGAGCTGCATAGAGCGCCACATGACAACAATGTTCATCTTTTAGTTGAGTGCTGGATTCATTTGCTTGGCTTGGTGCCTAACTTGATTTCACAACATGTGTCTTTTTGTATTGTTAAGTTGAAAGGTGAGAAAAAAATTGAGCAGTTGTGCACCAATTTGAATCGAACAATAATTTGTTACAAAGTGCCACACATTATGATCTGGCGCTGACAGCAAACAAATACAAAGGTCGCAACCTGAAATGTCGCCTGTCCATTCCATCCACAAATGCTGCCTGACCCACTGAGTTATTCCAGCACTTTGTGACTTTTTTGCTGATCCTTGCGTCTACAAGAATTGTGGCCTCATCAACATTATTTAAAATAATTATCTACTTGCTGCTTTCTCAGACTAATGCTGTAATTCTATAAATGTCATACTTTAACTGTTTCATACCTTCATCACTTTAAGTTTGGCATTTGATCCTATAATAGTTTCATCTAGGTGACTGAGTCCCTATTGAATTGTTTGATATTATTCTTGGTGGAAAAACTATTATCTCGCTTAGCTTAAACACCAGCTTTGGATATTGGACTTCCATTTTGATTTACCTACAGTTTGGGCAGCTCAGATTTGATTCCCAATTCCTAATTTAGGATCACTTTATGATCCTAAAGGTGATCGGAAAAAAAAAATCTTCTACAGTGAAGAATTAAATTGTTCTTGGTGTGAAACCATGGGTGAGGAAGTGCAATACCTTCATTTCATTAGTTTGGATCAGCTGG
This sequence comes from Okamejei kenojei, assembly GCA_035221665.1. Lineage (NCBI taxonomy): Eukaryota > Metazoa > Chordata > Chondrichthyes > Rajiformes > Rajidae > Okamejei > Okamejei kenojei. The sequence goes on along the minus strand of CM069159.1, from coordinate 25,939,839 downwards.
CAGCTCCTATCAAACAGCATGGCATGGAGGTGCAGCTGGTAGAGCTGCCTCCGCACGCCAGAGACCCAGGTTCGATGTTGCCCGAGTGGAGTTTTCACGTTCTCCCTGTGACCGCGTGGGTTTCCTCCGGGTGCTCCGGTTTCCACCTACGTCCCAAAGACTTGCGGGTTTGTAGGTTAATTGGCTTATGCACAATAGCCCCTAATGTGTAGGGAGTGGATCAAATAGTGGAATAACATAGAAGTAGTGTGATCAATGGTTGGAGTGGACTCGATGAGCCGAAGGGCCTGTTTCCATGCTGTTTCTCTAAACTAAATTTAATCGCTAGATTGTGGGATCAAACTCCACTTTGAATATGAGAGCAAGGCAGATGTGTGACGTGGTGTTAATGGCATGATTCATTGGTGGACAACTTCCTCTTTGTGGTATTAAAATGAAGCTCCTTCTGACTGCTCAGGTGGCTCGGATGGACATGAAGATCAAAGCAACATCAGCTAATAGTGAATGCCACAGCTAACACCAATGCAATAAATGTCCTTCCAGCACTTAGGACATCTATTCCTCACTATCTGCTGACCTCAAAGAACCTTAAGTCAGAAGCTCTCAGTCATTCCAGTTGAATTATTGACAGTGAGGATGGTACCTTGAACACATAGCAGTTTTTAATACATATCATTTATAATGTAGCAAGATTTCTCATAGGAGTGCTACAAAGCAAATGTTGACCCAGTGATAACAAAGGAACCAAAGATGGGGGTGAATTAAAGGAGAACAGATGAAGTAAAAACTACAGATTAGCATAGTTTAGTTTAGTTTAGAGATACAGCATGGAAACAAGCCCTTCTGCCCACTCAGTCTGCGCTCACCACTAAATGCACATTGTACACTGGTTCAATATTATCCCAGTTTCGCATCCTACATGCTAATGACATGTCACAGTGGCCAATTAACCTGCATGATCTAGAATAAAAAAACGGAAAATGCTGACGAATCACAGCAGGTCATGCAGCATCTGTGGAAAGACAGATTGGTCAACATTTTGGGTGGAAGAGCCTTCGTCAGAACTGAGGAAGGGTCTTCAGTCTGAAACGTTAATGGTTTCTTGTTCCACAGATGTAGACGGAACAACTGAGCTTTTCCTGCATTTTGTTTTTATTCCACGAGTTCCTGAGCAGCTGCAATCCTTGTGCTCCTTAATGGTATGGTGGATGAATGGTGAAGGGAGTGAATCTTTAAGGTCGGACGTGGGTGGAAACCCAAACAGCATGTTTTATCTTGTCTGGCATTGTGCTTATTAAGTTCTGAAAACCCTACATTTACCTAAGCAAGTCAATGGTTCTTCATTATAACATGTACCGAGGTACAGTGATTTTGTTTGCGTACAATTCAGTAAATTATTACTGTACATAAGCATAATCCCAGATTAAATGCAACGTGTGTAGAACTAGTCCACTGAGACCATATACACGAGTCGCCAGGTTAAGGCGCTATTTTCAAAGTCCAAGTGCAGCATTGACTTGGTGGCATTACAGACTTGGCGTGCACAAGGGAAGGTTTAAGGGCTTGTCCCACTTGCATGCGATTGTGTGCGTTTGGCGCGACCAACCGGAAGCGGAGGGCGAGCTAAATTCGCGCGTGACGTAATTTAGGTCAGGCTTACAAATCAGCTGGGCATAAGGCGGGCCGACTGAATTTGGGCGTCGCACGGCGTCGGGCAGTGACATCATCACGCAACGCCACGCCGGGCGGTGACGTCATCATGCAACGCCACGCACTAGGCGTACGCCGTCAAGGCGCTGTGGACGACTGCAATGCGCCTGCGTGCGTACGCGGGCCGACAGGCCGTTGGCGCGCAAAGATTTCGGCCACTGCAGGAATTTCGGAGCCCCGCGCGATGTCGGGAACAGCCCCGCACAACTCCATACACCTCCGCGCTTCTAAGTGGGACCGGCCCCGCGCGGCCATATGGTGCCGGTACGCCTCAAGCGACCACGAGGTTGCGTAATTTGCGAGCTAAGGTCGCGTAAGTGGGACAGGCTTTCTCCGCCATTCTGTGCCGCTGTAGGTCAAGTCTGGTCCTTTGGGCTCCATCCCTTGGAGCAGCACCTGACCCAGTTGAGCCCCAGTCTGTTGCAAGGCTTCCAGCCATCACCTCGATTCAGATCGGCCGGCAAACCGTCATCCCTGAGATGACCAGCAGACGACCTTGAGGGTTCGGAGGAAAGACCTCGGTTCCTCTTACCTTCGATACTATTCTAGCACACTCCTGACTTGTTCCTTTTATTGCATTATGTTGCAACGGCAATATTTGTGTGGCTGCCCCACTTAGTTTCAGATGTCCTTTGGGAACGAAAGACACATCTCTATATGTGATTAGTATCCCATACCAATAGAGCTGAATTTACATATCCACCGCAGTAGCCATTATAAAAAAGTATGAAGGTAAAAAAAAAATTCCTTTTAAGATGAGGAAGCTACAAGGACTCCCAGAATCAATGCAATACCAAGAAGTTCAGTTCCAAATTATTCTTGCCTTAGTGAGACCGCTCTGCAATTCAGCACCGTAGCATGGACAAAACGTCTTGGTCATTACTTAACTCAAGTGACCATAAAAAAAACAGTAAATGTATTTATTTTCTGCCTCGGGGAAATTTGCAGTGGCCTCAGTGTTGTTTGTGTTCACAGACCGACAACTGTGTGAAACTGCACGCTGAGCTTAAATGCAGAAGCTCCCAACAGTGACAGCAAGCTGGGTTACTGGCAGTCGTCGACCTGTAGTAACCCTCACTGCAGAGACAGCAGGCACCTCTGCGCAGTCGCCCAGTGAGATTTAATGTTTCCCGATGCAAATCGGCTGCTGCAGTGTTGGTCTGCCAGAAGGAAAGAAAATTGTTGCTTAATTTATTTAATTAATACATAGCCTTGACGTTCAGATCTGAAAACCAGGTTTACAGAATAAGTCAAGTTAACAGAGCAATGTCAATACATATCTATTGTCTCCAATTATGTTTGTAATTACTTTTCCTGTCAAAATTTGTTCTTCCATATTGATTCTCTGCAGGTGCCTTCAGCCCTTGGGTACCTAATTGGCCATAAAATTCTTCAACGCACTGTAGGAACGAGTGGATTCAAGCAAGCCTTATCTTGTCCGTAACTGTACATCTGTGCATCTCCTACACAGGAGTCACTGAACAGACAAGACCGGGAATTGAGCAATTTTTCACCTTTCTGAGATGGGGCAGAGGAATAATTTTGGGATCGCTCGGCTACTAGAGATACTGTCTCCCAGCGCCAGAGATCTGGGGTTTAATGCTGATCTTGGGCGCTGTCTATGTGGAGTTTGCATCTCCGGGTGCTCCACTTACCTCTCGCATCCCAAAAGACCTGTGCATTGGTAGATTAACTTTGAACTGCCCCTAGTGAAACGTGGGAAGTACTGAATCGTGAAAGGCTTCAGTAGAGTGGATGTGGAGAGGATGTTTCCACTAGTGGGAGAGTCTAGGACTAGAGGTCATAGCCTCAGAATTAACGGACATTCCTTTGGGACGGAGATGAGGAGGAATTTATTTAGTCAGAGGGTGATGAATCTGTGGAATTCTTTGCCACAGAAGGATGCGGAGGTCAAGTCCATGGATATTTTTGAGGCAGAGATAGATAGATTCTCAATTTGTACGGGTGTCAGAGGTTATGGGGAGAAGGCTGGAGAATGGGGTTAGGAGGGAGAGATAGATTAGACTTGATGGGGCGAATGGCCTAATTCTGCTCCTATCATTTGTGACTTACAGTGTGTGGATGAATGGGTAGAATTGGGGGTGCGGGTGTCAGGGTGGGGGTAATTTAATGGAACTGAGGAGAATTGAAAAAATAAGGTAAATTTGATTTATTTGGAGGCAGATATGGTAGTGGCATTTTAAGAGGCTTTTAGATAGGTGTAAGCATATGAGAGGTTTTTAAATCGGTGCAAGGATATGAGAGCAATAGAGAGATATGGATCACATGCAGACATAAGATTTTATCGTGGCATCATATTTGACGCAGACATTGTGGGCTAAAGGGCATGTTCCTGTTTTGTGTAATTGTTATCGCTGCGGACTCAGTGGGCCAAAGGACCTGCTTCTGTATCATATCTATCTATGACTAATGGCACGTAACCGTCGCTGAAATTGGCACATGGTCAGGGATTTCACCTGGAGTAGTTTTGCATTCCCTAATAGAGCATCCAGGAAACTAGGATCTCTAAACTAGATGTGTATCGTTGTGTAAACAAAGTCCATCTTCTTTGGAGAAAGCAGGCTGGTGGAGGGAAAGGGCACGGCCAGAGAGGGGATGACTGAGTATTTAAGAACGCCAATGTCCATTGAATCTTAAGATCTTATCAAGTGGTTTTGACTGTCAGAAATAAAAATGTTCATAACCTACGTCGAGCTAGATTGTTGACAATCTTGACTTATCCTAAATATTTTACAACCAAAGAAATGCTTTCTGAAAGTGTGGGAAGGAGTTGCAAGTTCTGGTTTACACCGAAGATAGACACAGCATGCTGGAGCAACTCAGCGGGTCAGGCAGCATCTCCGGAGAAAAGGTTATAGGTGAGGTTCTGAGTTGAAACCCTTCTTCAGACTGAGAGTCAGGGCTTCTGAATTTTAGTCAGTATTTTAATGAAGGATGTGCCGAACAAAAATCCAGGGCGTCATGATGGCACAGCGTAGCGACCCGGGTTCGATCCCGACTACGGGTGCTGTCTGTACGGAGTTTGTACCTTCTCCCCATGACCGCGTGGGTTTCCTCCGAGATCTACGGTTTCCTCCCACACTCCAAAGACGAACAGGTTTGTCAGTTAATTGGCTTGGTATAGTGTAAATAATTAGTCCCTAGTGTGTGTAGGGTAGTGTTAATGTGTGGGGATCGCTGGTCGGTGTGGACTCAGTGGGCCGAAGGGCCTGCTTCGGCGCTGTGTCTCTAAACTATTTTTTCAAAAGGTGCTGTACGGAAAGTGTTTTAGTTACTAAACCAATTTGTGGTGGTGTAAAATAGTCACAGGGTGATGGTAACGTCCTAAACTTGGTCTTGCTGTGGGTTGTGTTGGTTGAACAGAGGCTGCTAAAGATGGTGAACTGGAATGCAACGTACTTCAGAAGATATAAATCTTCTGGGATGCAAATGACATTACACCGCAGACATTTTATACCCTCTTTGCATTAAATGATAAACGCACCATTGTGTCTCCGAGTTGAAACTGCCAGGTGAGGGAGAGCAATTGACCGTGTGTTCTCATTGTTTCTTGTCTGACTAGATATAGCTCTCCATTAATAGGGCCCCACATCAATGCTCAGGAAGTGTACACCAGTTGCGGATGAAAATCAATTCAGCTTAGTTGATTTAATTTCTAATCAGAAAATAGTGGTTTGATTTCTACAGTAATGTTGGAGTATACCCAGCTGAGGGTCTGTCATGTGAAATTAAGGTCTGACCTGTTCAGGTCGATGTTAAAACTTCTGATGTGGGTTGCATGCTCTGTGGGGATGAGATGAAATTTGGAGCACAAGTTGTTCACCATCAAAACCCATTTTATAATTACATTTGCAATACCACTCAAGCCATTCACTCAACCTCTCGCCATTGCAGCCTCCACAACTTGGCAACCCTCTCAGATACCGGGATCCCCTCATTGAAACCTCCAAAGATAGACACAAAGTGCTGGAGTGACTCAGCGGGTCAGGCAGCTTCTCTGGAGAAAAAGGATGAGTGACGTTTCGGGTTGGGACCCTTCTTCTGGCTGTCTTGAGTTTCAAGAAGGGCCCTGACCCAAACGTTCACCCATCTTTTTTCTCCCGAGATGCTGTCTAATCGGCTGAGATACTCCAGCACTTTGTGTTTATCTTCAGTATATACATGCATCTGCAGTTCCTTTCCACACACTAATTCTAGTCTCCTTGCTTTGCTGGGGCAGCCATGACTTGAAGGTCACCGGTGCCCCAAGCAATGGAACTGACCGCATCACCTCCTCCTTTTAAGATGGTCTTTTGCAACCTGAATCCCTGACCAAGCTTTGATCATCTCCTTTAAAATCAAACGTGGTTCAAATATCCACTGCACTGAGATATTTTGAAATAGAACTGGTTGCTCCTTCCAATATAAAATAAGTGTTAAACGTGGCGTTGCTGCTTGGATTATTTCCTGTAATTAGGCCTGTATACATTCTGGATCCTATCATTTTTAGTTTAACATCTGCGGTATTTTCTGCTTCAGTTTTTGTGTGCTGTTAGTTTGTGTGCCATTAGTCCATTTCATTGCAAAATAAAGCAGCATTATTCATCACAGGAACCACAGGCCAGCCAAATGCAGTTTGATTAAATCGTAAATAGAGTTGGCGATTTCAACACGTTGGTCCAATCCCTTGCGTCTCAGAATAAAAATGACGCCTCAGTGATTGAATGGAGCTACATGCAATATAGGATGAGGCACCAGTCTTGGCAGATAGGAAGGTCTCAGTCTGCGTCACCAGTTTATGTTGAGTTTAGAGTTAGAGAGACAGCATGGGGACAGGCACTGCAGCCCACGAGATCATGCCGACTGTCGATCAACTATTCACACTGGTTCTGTGTTATCCCACTTTCCCATCATACTCCCAGCGCACTAGGGGCATTTCTTGTCACAGAGGCCATTGAAACCCACAAACCTGCACGTCTTTGGGATGGAGGACGTGAAGGGAGCCAAGCGGTGGCGGGAAGAACGTGCAAACTCCACACAGACGGCACCCGAGGTCAGGATTGAGCCCGGCTCTCTGGTGCTGTGATGCAATACCAGAATTCAAAACAAAAACCATGCAAAAATCTTTCTCAGTGTCTTTATATTCAACATGGTCAGTGTTGTTAGCATCTCCATTATTCCTTACACTGCATCATTGCCACTATGGAGAGAAGGAATGAGTTTCATTTTGGGTCAGACCCTTCTTTAGACCCGAAACATCGCCCATTCCTTCTCTCCAGAGATGCTGACTGTCCCGCTGAGTTGCTCCAGCATTTTGTGTCTATCTTTGGTGTAAACCAACATCTGCAGTTCCTTCCCACACATCTTTGCCACTCATGTGGCCCCCTGGAGTGACATTCCTTTCCTTGTTAGAGCGATGTCCCCACTGGACACTGTCCCTCAATGTCCAGCAGCGGAAGGACCTTAGCCCGTGGTTCTCACCCACAAAGTTTTTGCTCTGATGAGTTAATTATTTTCAGTCAGGGTAAGCATACAAAGTCACTTGGCGTTGTTCAATCTGCCAATTCAACGGTCTGATGCTCTCTGCCTTTAAAGTCATGATCACAGCCTGCACAACTGGCTAGAGCCAGCATTGACTTGATCTATTAGTGAATCTGGGAAATGATTAGGGAAGTTGCTGCCTTACAGCGCTTGCAGCGCCGGAGACCCAGGTTCGATCCTGACTATGGGTGCTGTCTGTACGGAGTTTGTACATTCTCCCCGTGGGTTTTCTCCGAGATCTTCGGTTTCCTCCCACACTCCAAAGACGTGCAGGTTTGTAGGTTAATTGGCTTGGTGTAAATGCAAATTGTTCCTAGTGTGTGGGATAGTGTTGGTGGGCGCGGACTCAGTGGGCCGAAGGGCTTGTTTCCGTACTGTATAACTAAACTAAACTAATTCAGTACTATTAAACTAATAGTAACTTGGCACAGTAAATAGCTTTATTTATGTGAACTGAAACTATTGTTGATAGCAAGAACCTTAGTTTACAGAAATTGACTACTGCACAATTCCTGTAAGTGATTGCAGTCCTGAAATATTTAATTGACCGTTACATTTCTAGTGCTGATCTGGGGTTCTGGAAAATGCTAGAAAATGTATAACAGATATATATATATATATAACCAGGATAGACAGAAAAAGCTGGAGTAACTCAGCAGGACAGGCAGCATCTCTGGAGTGAAGGAATGGGTGACGTTTCGGGTAGAGACCCATCTTCAGACTGGTTAGGGATAAAGGCAACAAGAGATATAGACGGTGATGCGGAGAGATAAAGAACATTAAATGAAAGATATGCAAAAAAAGTAACGATGATTAAGGAAATATTGTAAGCTGTTTGTAGGGTGAAAATGAGAAGCTAGTGTGACGGGTGGGAGAGGGATAGAGAAAGAGGGAATGCCGTGGCTACCTGAAGTGAGAGAAATCAACATTCATACCACTGGGCTGTAAGCTGACCAAGTGCAATATGAGATGCTGTTCCTCCAATTTACGTTTAGCCTCACTCTGACAATGGAGGAGACTGAGGACAGAAAAGTCTGTGTAGGAATGGGAAGGCGAATGAAAGTGTCCAGCAACCGGGAGATCAGGTTGGTTCAGGTGGGCTGAGCGAAGGTGTTCTGCGAAACAATCGCCCAGTCTGCGTTTAGTCTTGCCGATGTATAAGAGTTCACATCTTAAACAATGGACACAGTAGATGAGGTTGGAGGAGGTATGTTTTGTATGCGACAGCTGATGGGATGGAAGGTAAGGACTAGGGGGACTCTGTCTCTGTTGTGTGACTAGGGGGAGGGGGAGCAAGGGCGGAGCTGCCGAGGAGACACGAGTAACTAGGATTGGAGAGGGGAACCCCCATTCCCTAAAGAATTAGGACATCTCGGATGTTCTAGTATGGAACACCTAAGCAGTAATAGGTTTAAATTGAGGAATAAGAGAGAATCTGAGGATCCCAGAAGGTGGCTACATTGTGATGGAGGCATGCACTTTCGCATCATTTGGGAAGTATATGGGTGAACACTTGAAATGCCAAAGCATCGAAACCCACAGATCATGTGCTGGTAAAAGGGATTATTGTGGATGGGTACGATGGTTGGCCTGGACTTGGTGGGCTGAAGGGCCTGTTTCTATGCTGTATGACTCTAAAATGTAAATCTGCCGTTGATAGGATGGTCGAGTATCGTGCGACCTCTTGCCCATGAAGAATGGTCAGTTGGGCAGGGCCTTGATACCCATTGAATTGCAACATGTTACAGCAGCTTTGAAGGGAGGAGCAGAAGGCCAGAAAATGGGTGGAAAAGGCAACTAAATTACAGCTAATTTGTTTTGAAAACGTTCTGACAACAGAGAATGGTGGGATGAGCGGTTCCCGTCATCTCGGGGATTAGATGTTCTGCAACAAACCAAGTAGCAACAAAATACATTGCTGTTTTGAAGTGATGTGCAGTAACCCAGTTACTTACAGCAAAAACCATGACTCGGGTGATTCAAAGCTGTGGGGAGGATGGGGGTGGAGGGTGGGGAAGTGGTGGGGGTGGGGAGGATAGGGGTGGGGGAGGGAGGGTAAAAATCAGTACTATTGTCTGATGTCAAACGTTGGTACACCAGGTAACCTCCACAGAGATTTGAGGGAAATTCAATTGAAGTCCTTCAGTTCTCCTCTTGGTTGGCATGGATAAGCTGTTTTGAAGTAGCTGTTTCAATGCTGTATGATTCTCTGAGTAAAACACAGAACTTAAATCTAGAGATGCTGCCTGTCCCGCTGAATTATATTCCAAGGAAGGAAACAGTTGAGTTGGCCAGTTGAGATCTCCCCCCAATGGTCAACATGCACACCGTAAACTCTCAGTTTGACAATAATTCAACACATTGGTCTCGTAACATTGATTGAGGGGTCAATATTGGGTTGCCCCACCTAGCACCTGTCTCACTGATAGTTTGCAGCCATCATGTTTGCTGCGAGGGTTTCCCGGTCGATCCCCTGGGATGACCAAGCATTGCATATGATCAGCAGGCGGGCGTCGATCGCAGGGCTTCGCGTGTGTGCCAACGATTGGCGAACATGAAGCTGGCCAGAGACTGTCGGTTGAACGATTGGAAGTACAGCAATCGCCTCATTAGATATTACTGCTGAAAATTATCAGGAGAGAATCTCCAGTTGGTGAGGCAGCCCAATATTTCTCACTCAATCAATGTTGCATCAGTCTGCAGAAGGGTCTCAACCCAAAACGTTACCTGTCCACGATCTCCGGAGATGCTGGCCAACCTGCTGAGTTGCTCCAGCACTTTGTGTCTTTTTTTTTGTAAACCAGCATCTGCAGTTCCTTGTTTTACCATTTTACTGCTCCACTGCAAATTCTCTTCAAGGGAAGAGTTCTTTAGGCTTTACTTTGGAGAATACAGCGTGGAAACATACCCCTCAGCCCACCGCGTCTGCGCTGGCCGGTGATCGCCCGGTACACCAGCACTTTCCTGCACAATGGGAACAATTGTACGACTTACCAAAGCTAATTAACCTACAAACCCGAATGCCTTAGGAGTGTGGGAGGAAACTGGAGCACCCGCAGAAAACCCGTGCGATCTCAGGGAGAACGTGCAAACTCCATGCAGACAGCACCCGCAGTCAGGATCTACCCCGGGTGTCTGGCGCTGTAAGGCAGCAACCCTACCAATGCATCACTATGCCACCCTGTTCTGTGAGACCCTCTCTCACTGCTCCCCTTCTGTAATTCCTGCTGCTCAGTCAGAAGAAAAGTCTGGCCAGACATGTCACCTGTCCATGTTCTCCAGAGATGCTGCCTGGCCCGCTTAGAAGCTCCACTGCTCTGTGCCCTTTTCGGTAAACCAGTATCTGCAATTCCTTGTTTCTCCTCCTGACTGAAATAAATGATTGGACCTTTCTTACTCTGGGCGTACAAGTTGACTGTGGAGTGAATCTTAACTGGACCACTCGGCGAAGTAATGGCAACCCAAACAAGGAAGCCGTGCCTTAGGATTGCATCAGAGTGTCAACTTAGACTTCATGTCCTTGAGAATATGGAGCAAGATTTAAATCTCCTGACTTGGAGATAAGCCTGTTTGCTGCCCACTGACATCCAATACAAATCCAATCATGCCACATTGTCCAAGCAGCATGCGAACTGTGGCTCCCTTGCATGGTGCTATTGCTTTTTTTTCTGGCAAGTGTAAAATTTTAATCTTGTTCTTAATTACATAAATGGATGAGAAAATTAATATTTCATCCCTACAGAGCCAGTTTGGACTTGTTGATAGGCCAGCTTTTCTATATAAAGCCTGTTGTACTGGCAGGCACATATTTGTCTTCGTTTCAGTTTTACTGAATAATTAATAGGTTGAATTATCTTTTTATTTTACTGGTTAATTTTGGTCCATGTTTAATGCTTTGAGGCATAAATTCTCCCATTTCCGACAAGCTCTATTTAAAAGTGTTAATCCCGTTAAACGGTGAATAGACTGCTCTCAGGCCAGGGGAATGTTATCCAAAGCTGCCCTTTCCATTCACGGCGTTAGACTGTCGGGGAAGGAGGAGCCATCACGTGTCCCATTTGTGGCCGATCTCTCGCCTAAATGGCATTTTCCTGCACCGTCGTTGTATCCTTTGACGAACAGAAAACTTTAGGGCGGCACGGTGGCGCAGCGGTAGAGTTGCCGCCTTACAGCGAATGCCGCGCCGGAGGCCCGGGTTCCATCCCGACTATGGGCGCTGTCTGTACGGAGTTTGTACGTTCTCCCCGTGACCTGCGTGGGTTTTCTCCGAGATCTTCCGTTTCCTCCCACACTCCAAAGACGTACAGGTTTGTAGGTTAATAGGCTTGGTGCATGTAAAAATTATCCCTAGTGTGTTGTGTGTGTGTACGATAGTGTTAATGTGCGGGGATCGTTGGTCGGCACGGACCCGGTGGGCCGAAGGAACTGTTTCCGCGCTGTATTCTAAACTGAAACTAAACTAAACAATTGATCTCTGCTTTGAATTGACGCAACAACTGAGCTGTTGCAACCCAAACTCCAAATTTCTCCAAGCAGAGGGGGAAGAATTCCTCCTCATGTCAGTCTGAAATGGCCTATCCTTAATTCTGAAAAGGTGCCCTCTAGTTCTAGAGTATTTAACCCAGTGATACACCTTCAATGCATCGAGACTGTTAGGCCCGTTAAAATTTTTGTCATGATAAGAGTAGTAGGGCTGTTGCAGAGTCTTTCCAAAGCGCTTGTACCAAGACAATAGGCTGAATGGCCTACTTCTGTGCTGCAGTAAATGTAAAGACGCCAATTCTTTGTGTCATTGCACGGGACAGAGATGCGAGATTTAAGGCCCTGTCCCACTAATGTGTCCTTGGCACGCAAATTACGCGACCTCGCGTGGGGCCGGTCGCACTGAGAATCGCGGAAGGGTATGCAGTTGTGTGCGGTATCGCGCCGCGCTCCGAAATTTTGTACTGAACGAAATCTTCGCGCACCAATGGCCTGTCGCGGAACTGACGGCCAAAGTGGGACAGGCCCAAGACCCTGGCTCAACGCAATGTCTCACCTTCAACAGCAGCAGAGGCAGGCAAACGATCGTCGAGCTCGGCCTGGGGCTCACGGCCGTTGCGGTCCGGATCCGCCCCCACTCCTACTCCCAGAGCTGGGCCAAGAAAATTGAAGATAGACACAAAATGCTGGAGTAACTCAGCGGGACCGGCAGCATCTCTGGAGAGAAGCAATGGGTGACGTTTCTGGTCAAGACCCTTCATTTCGGACTGAAGAAGAGTCTCGACCCGAAACATCATCCATTCCTTCTCTCCAGAGATGCTGCCGGTCCCGCTGAGTTACTCCAGCATTTTGTGTCTATCTTCAAATGACGTCACGCGCACGAGGTCGCGTAATTAGCGTGCCAAGCACACGTAAGTGAGACAGGGGCTTAAGCACTTCAATGCCAGAAGTGATGTTGTCAAGATATAAGAGGAAAGAAAGAGAGGAGTGACCAACCCAATAGAAAATATATAATTACACCATGTTGTCAGGGATCAGCTCAATCATTGTCAGCGATCAGCATGAATACTCGAGCAGAGTCAATAATAAATGTGTGTGTTGGTGACACATACAGTAAATCACAGCCCATCTCGGCGTGACTACCTTATTATGTCTCCATACAAGTACTCATGACTGTCCCATTCCTGTAAGAGCTTCAGTCATGTTGAGGAGTCTGTTCCACGCTAATAATTCCCAGTGCAATATCTTGAGCTTATTTTGTGTAAGTCACTGGCCCAGGACACTATCAAAACTGTTTGATGTCAAATAATCTTTACCTTTGTATACATTACAGCACAGAAGTAGGCCATTTAGCCCATTGTCCCTGTACAAGCCCTTTTGAAAAACTCTTTTAACAGTCCGACTAGTCCTAACCCAACATGCAGCGGCATCTATCCATGTTCTCCAGAGACGCTGCCTGACCCGCTAATTTACTCCAGCACTTTGTTTTTTTTTAAAATCGTCATCGTTTCACCCCATAGAGACATCTCCCCATTCTCCCTGTTGCTATCCAAGATTTTTTGGCCCACCCCCACATCGCTTCCAACTTTTCGTGTCCTACTACAATCAGCCTGAAGAAGGGCCTCAACCCAAAACGAGGCCAATCCATGTTCTCTGGAGATGTTCTCCGACTAGCTGAGTTACTCCGCCACTTGGTGTCTTTTTTTTGTAAACCATTACCTGTAGTTCCTTATTTCTATTTCTCTCTCCAACTGTGTGTTCAATTGCCTCTTAAATGTTTAAAAATAATTGGATTTAAGCCCCGCATCCAGTAATAGATACCAAATCGATATTGTGGAATTTGTAGCCACAGAAAGCTGTGGAGGCCAGGTCAATAGATGTTTTTAAGGTGGGAATTGATAGATTCTAGATTAGTACTGATATCAGGGGTTATGGGGACAATAGACAATAGGTGCATGAGCAGGCCATTTGGCCCTTCGAGCCAGCACCGCCATTCAATGTGACCAGGTGTGGTCTCACTAGGGCTCTGGACAACTGCAGAAGGACCTCTTTGCTCCTATATTTGATTCCTCTTGTTATAAAGGCCAACATGCCATTCGCTTTCTTCACTGCCTGCTGTACCTGCATGCTTACTTTCATGGACTGATGTACGGGGACCCCCAGATCCCGTTGTACTTCCCCTTTTCCCAACTTGACGCCATTTAGATAGTAGGGGAGAAAGCAGGAGAATGGGTTTGAGAGGGAAAGATAAATCAGTCATGATTGAATGGCGGAGGAGTCTTGATGGGTCGAATGGCCTAATTCTACTCCTATCACCTATGAGCCTATGACCTTATACTGAAAAGGGCGTGGAGATTTACTGGGACAGCGATGGGGATAAGAAACTTCACATGATGCAAAAAAAAAAAAAGATAATTATTTTTGAAATCCACACCCCTCATCCCTCTCACAATTTGGAAGATTAGGTCTGATGAGAACTGTACCACCTTCTTCAGTCGCTTCACGATATCTGAACACCAGTGGATTTCATATTTAGTGGAGCAACAGGCATCTTTTTTGCACTGCTGTGAACAGGAAATGCTTGCCCTACATTTTCATTCAGCAGAACACATTTTCCAGGTCATGACCAGCGTGAGTTGTGCAAAGGGTGAAGGATTTAGCCCAGCAGTGCATTGTATTACTTGGTGTGCAGGACGGCTATGCATTTATACCGTATCATGAATCATACCACACCTCCTCACCAACAATCTCCTGGAATCTATTCTACTGTCACCCACTGGAAGGATTGTCTCGGGAAGACTATTTGTAATTCCATTGTGTCAGGGCAATGTATTTGAATCGAGAGTGTTTATGGAATATGGGGCCATAGACGACATCATGGAAATAAAATGATGGCACAAACTAAAATATGAGTAATCCATTCACCCTGCAAAACATTTAATGGCACAATATTCATAGATTTGGGGCACAAAGTCCGCAGGGGACCATCAACCACTCATTTACACTAATCTTAGTTTATTCTCTCCTTCACTTTCAATTAATTCACCCCAGATACATTCCCTCACTAACACCCTTGGGGCAATTTTGCAGCAGCCATTTAAACTTCCGATCCACATGTCTTTGGGTTGCAAACCACTCAGACCGCACTCTTTAGACTTTAGAGATACAGCATGGAAACAGGCCCTTTGGCCCACCAGTGATCATCCCTTACACCAGCACTATCTCACACACTGGCGACAATTTACAGCAGCCAATCTACCTGCACACCTGTACGCCTTTGGGATGTGGTGGGAAGCCGGAACACCCGGAGAAAACCCACGCGGTCACAGGGAGAACATACAGACTCCGTACTGACAGCACCCAAGGTCTGGATGGAGAGCTGGAAAGTTTAAAGGGTTTGGAGATATGGCTTTCAATGACTGAGTTAATGTCCGAAATAAATATCTTGGCGGATTCATGCTGGAGGAGATTACAAAGTGAAGGGGCAGTGGAGAGTGTTGGGGGGGTGGGGGGTGGAGAGTGAGGGGGGTTGGAGAGGGTGCGGGGGGGTGGAGAGAGTGCGGGGGGTGGTATGGAGGGGGTGTTGTGGAGAGTGGGGGTAGGGTGGTGTGGAGGGGGTGTTGTGGAGAGTGGGGGGGTGGAGAGTGGGGGGGGTGGAGAGTGGGGGGGGTGGAGAGTGTGGGGGGGGTTGGAGAGTGTGGGGGGGGTGGAGAGTGTGGGGGGGTGGTATGGAGGGGGTGTTGTGGAGAGTGGGGTAGGGTGGTGTAGTGGGGGTGTGGAGAGTGTGGGGGGGGGTGTGGAGAGTGTGGGGGGTGTGGAGAGTGGGGGGGGGTGTGGAGAGTGGGGGGGGGTGTGGAGAGTGTGGGGGGGTGTGGAGAGTGGGGGGTTAGGTGTGGTGTGGAGAGTGGGGGGGTGGAGAGTGTGGGGGGGTGTGGAGAGTGGGGGTAGGTGTGGGGGGTGGAGAGTGTGGGGGGGGTGAGAGTGGGGGGGTGTGGAGAGTGGGGGGGGGTGGAGAGTGTGGGAGGGGGGTTGGAGAGTGTGGGGGGGGTGGAGAGTGGGGGGGGGTGTGAGAGTGGGGGGTAGGGTGGTGTGGAGGGGGTGTGGAGAGTGGGGGGGTGGTGGAGAGGTGGGGGGGGTGGAGAGTGGGGGGGGGTGGAGAGTGGGAGAGTGGGGGGGTAGAGTGGGGGGGGTGGTGTGGAGAGTGTGGGGGGGGTGGGGTGGAGAGTGTGGGGGGGGTGGAGGTGTGGAGAGGGGGGTGGGAGTGGGGGAGGGTGTGGAGGGTGTGGAGAGTGTGGGGGGGGGTGTGGAGAGTGGGGGGGTGGTGTGGGAGGGGGTGTGTGGTGGGAGTGGGGGTGGGGGGGTGTGAGAGAGTGGGGGGTAGGTGTGGAGAGTGGGGGGGGGGGTGTGGAGAGTGGGGGGGGTGGAGAGTGTGCGGGGGGGTGGTGGAGAGTGTGCGGGGGGGGTGGAGAGTGTGCGGGGGGGGGTGGAGAGTGGGGGGTAGGGTGGTGTGGAGGGGGTGTTGTGGAGAGTGGGCGGAAGGGGTTATGGAGGGAGTGTGAGGTGTTTGCTGTTATCAGTTTCTGCTAAGTTGGTCATTGTTGGCAGCTTTATTTCCAGCATTGCACAATGATGTCATCTTCCTCTCGCGCACAACGCTAACCATGTAACAAGATCTGCTCCTGAACTGAGGTTTTGCTAGATGTCGGTACACAAAAGGCTGGAGAAACTCAGCGGGTGCAGCAGCATCTAAGGAGCGAAGGAGATAGGAGAAGTTTCGGGTCGAAACCCTTCTTCAGACTGCTTTTGTTAGCTGTTGGCATCTAATTGAAGTGTTTAAAATACGTTTGAGTGAGGGAAAGCAGTGTCCAAGAGCTAATGAAAGAGCCTGCCAGCTCGCGTTAATCTGATGTTGACTCTCGGCCTGGAAATGCACCAACATTCAATTTTGCATTCGTTGAGATGTTGAAAGGAGATCTCATATTCGACTTGATTTTAAAGTTTTCCAACAATCTTTTAGAAGCATTCATTGTTTTCCCCACCTCTCTGGCTACAACATGTCCATACCAGATGCCCACCCTGTTAGTATTTGAAGTCTACGCACAGAGATGTCATAGACTCATGCAGATTGGAAACAGGCCCTTCGGCCCAACTTGCCCGTGCTGACCAAGATACCCATCTGTGCTCGTCCCATTTGCCTGTATTTGATCCGTATCCCCCCAACCCCTTTATTATCCATGCAACTGTCCAACTATCCTTTAAATGTGACAATAAAAATAAACTGCAGAGACTTAAATGATATTTGGTTTATACCAAAGATAGACACAAAATTCTGAAAGTAACTCAACATCTCAGTAACAGTCAGGCAACATCTCAGGAGGAAATGGATAGGTGGCATTTCAGGTCGGGTCTTCAGCATTTAACCCAGCATTTTGTGTCTATCGTTTAAAAGTTGTTATTGTACCTATTTCAACTACTTTCTCTGGCAGCTCATTCTATATACCCACCGCACTCTGTGTGGAAAAAGTTGCCCCTTGTTCTTGGTTCCCTGCGGAAATCTGCGGAAAAAGTATCTGTATACTTCCAGTGCACTCCCCTCATGTTTGTGTACACTATAATAGTCATAGAGTTATACTACATAAAAAGAGGCCTTTTGGCCCAACTCAAAGCATATTTTCTGACAAGGCTTATTGACCACTTTTGGAAACTCTCTGTTCCTGCCACTTCTTTCAGCCCCTTTCCTATCTCAGAGATCCTGAAAGTGCTTAGGAATGTCAGAACTGACTAAAACTGGACATTGTATCGAACAGCCGAGGTATCGGAACAGGATAACTGTTTGCAAATAGTAGGAAGAGAAAAATTATAGAGAATAGGACTAGCTGAATATAACAGCGATTTAGGGGCGGCACAGCGGTGCAGCGGTAGAGTTGTTGCCTTCCAGCGCCTGAGAGCCCGGTTTGATTCCGGCTACGGGTGCTGTCTGTATGGAGTTTGTACATTCTCCCCGTGACCGCGTGGGTTGTCCCCAGGTGCTCTACTGGTTTGTAGGTTAATTGGCTTTGGTATGTTGTTAAATTGTCACTGGTGTTAGTGTACGGGGTGTTTGTTGGTCGTCGTGAACTCGGGTAGGCCAAAGGGCCTGTTTCTGCGCTGTATCTCTAACGTCTAAAGTGAAGTGATGGAGCAATTGTTAAAGCTGCCCATTTAAAATGTCCTCCATCAGCCAGGTGTAGGATGTTCTGTCCCTTCTACATTGTACCAGCACCACAGTCTGTCAAACGACTAATTTAGTGGCCTCCTCACATATAACAGGCAGTAAATTAGAGATAAATGTCCTAACATCATATTACTTAAAAACATGAAATGAATTTTATTATTTTGCATTTTAAACGAGAATAATACATCAACTATATTTATATTCCAACAAATTGCAGTTCTAAATTACATAGATGATAAATTCACATGTTCTCCCTTTTTGCAGCTGAGAGGGCACTTGGCTCGCAACAATTATTAGCTGCCTCTTCCAGAGACCCAACAAAATGCTTCTCCCAATGCAGCTCCTTGGCTCACTCTTTCCCTCCCAAACCACCCCTTCCCCAGGTACTTTCCCCTGCAACCGCAGGAGATGTAACACCTGTCCCTATACCTCCTCCTTCCAGGTGAGACAAAGGTCACTTGAACCTCCTCTAACCTCATCTACTGCATCCAGTGTTCCTAAAGTGGCCTCCTATACCATTGCTGTATGATCTCTTAATTCTACCAAATATTGTTAAAACCTATCTTGTTCAGGAAATAAAATCTGTCTTCCTTATATTATCTGACTTACATGTCACTCCAGACTCATTCACAACTCAGACTGAGAGAAGTGACCCTCTCGCTCCCCCATCTTGCAGAGACTGACTGAGGCACTCAACACTTACGGATTTTATAGTCCCTCCGGAAGGGGCGTGGCCTTCTAGAGAGAGAATCACAACATTTTTTAAACACTAATAACTCTTTTATTTTTAATCATGGGAAACATCCTCTTGTCCTGCGCTGCAGAGGGGGACTGAGTAAGATGGCCAAAAATCACAGCCGTAAGTGCCAGCGTTTTTTCTAAAATCAATATACAGAACAACAGGAAGTGGTCAAGATCAGGCTTTTAGTAATATAGATATCTGAAGTAAGGATGCAAACTCAATAAAACGTTGTGGCTTAACCTGTGGTGTTGAATTGAATTGGATTGAATACTTTATTGTTACATGTGACCAGTCACAGTGAAATATCTTGCTTGCATACCGTGCCAAGCTACGCAAATATTTGTCCATAAAGAGCGCATACAATGTTCCCCCCCTCCCCACCGCACCAGTTCCCCCTTGTTCTTCTCCCCCTTCCCCTCCCTCACGGCAGTCCCCCCCACTCTGGGTGTATTCTGTCCCTTTAGTTTAATCACCAACTCTCTTGCTTCAGAGTCACGAGGTTTTTGTTTCAAGGCTTCGTTTTATTTCAATTCAAGGGGCAGCAGAGTGGCCGAATGGTAGGGTTGCTGTCTTACAGCACCAGAGACCCAGGCTCCATCCTGACCAAGGGTGCTGTCTGTACATTCTCCCTGTGACCGCGTGGTTTTCTCCAGGTGCTCCGGCTTCCTCCCAAACTCCAAAGACGTGTAGGTTTAGAGGTTAATTGGCTTTGGTAACATTGTAAATTGTTCCTAGTGTGTAGGATAGTGCTAGCATACAAATTGATCACTGGTCGGCTCAGACTCGGTGGACCTAAGGGTTTCCACTCTGTAACTCTAAAATCTAAAATCTAAAGCTGAGCAAAGGAACTTAAACGTTTTAGTTTAAAATGACCCTCCTAGAAAATAATGCTACAGCAATGCTGGATTCACAGATAATGATCCAGCAAACCTACCTCTCCTGGATCTAGAGGATGATAATAATAATACTTACAATCAATTGAGCCTCATTTAGGGAATTTTGGAGCTCAGCTGACTCCTTTGATGCTGGGTCTGGATATTAATTTTACCATCTCTGCCAGCTCGGCTTCATTCCAGTCAATTACCAGAAACGGGCGAACCAATCATTTTAAATCTCACCTTGTTTAACATCACATTTATTGAAGTAATGACTCAGAGGAATTTAAAATAAATGTTATTCTTTTGCTCAAGCTCGGATATCATTTGTTGCAGGATACTTGCAGATTCTCGGCCATAACAGTAATTCAATTAGACATTCTTGGATTTATCAAGCATATGATGATAAATATTCTGCCATAACAATGTACTTTACTGCTATATTGGATGGATCAAGGTCAACTGCATTGATATAATTCTTCCATCTCCCAAATCACAGCCTACTTGTAGTTTTTTTTTACAGTTTTATGGCAATTTAAATTAATCTTTATGCCTCTCCACCACATAATAAGAAGACCTCCATCTATCCTGAATTTAAATTAATTTCCAAGGATATACACACAATGCTGGAGTAAAGGGGTTGTCCCACTGTGGCAACCTAATCCGCAAGTTTGCCCTCGACTCGTACTCGCAGCATGGTCGACACGAGGTCCTAGGAGGTCTTCGTAACTCTCCTTCATGCTCGAGAGTAGTCGCCGCCTACTCGAGGCCTTCAGCTAGGTCGCGGCGCATTTTTCAACGTTGAAAAATGCCCGCGGGTAAGAAAAGGTCGCCACGGAAAAAAAAAAAAAATTTTTTTAAAACGTAGGTTTAGTCGAAGTAGGTCGTAGGAGGTCGGCACGTTATTCATAGGTAATCGAGGGTAGTCGCAGGGAATTAAAGGTAGTCGAAGATAATCTTCAACATAGTCGAAGGAGGTCGTCTTCACTCTCCATTCTTCGGTGTCCAATCTTCCCGAAGTCAGTCGAAGCTAGTCTTCAACATAGTTGAAGGAGGTCGAAGGAGGTCTTCTACATAGTCGAAGGAGGTCTTCAACATGACATTTGTTCAAACTCGCCAATTAGGTCGCCGCAGTGGGACAGCCCCTTAACTCCGCTGGTCAGGCAGCATCTCTGGAGAAAATGGATGGGTGATGTTTCGAGTTGGGACCTTTCTTCAGTCTGACCCTTTTTCAGTCACTTATTCATTCTCTCCAAAGATGCTGCCTGACCCACTGAGTCACTCTTTTTTTTTTCTGTCCACCTTTGGTATAAACCAGCATCTGCAGTCCCTTTTTATTACATTTCCAAGGATCACATTTTCCAGTTAAACCCATATTTTCATGCGCTGTTTAACTTTGTCTTTTAGGGTACAAGACTCTTTTAAAATGTCTATCCGGAAGGTTCTGCAGTCGGGAGCTAATCGGCATCATGGGTCCTTCAGGCGCTGGGAAGTCTACCTTCATGAATATTTTAGCGGGGTACAGGTGAGTGTCAAATGCTTATTGCTATTGATTCTTGCATCGTTACACTGATTAACTGTTTACCAATAAAAAAACATTAGGGAACTTCTGCATCTTAGCTCATAAAACATTAATAGGAAGAAACGATTTGGTCCATTGACATTTGTGACTTTTTTTTTGCATGCTGCTAAGTAAATTATTAGTATATATAAGCACAATTCCAGATTAGGTACAAAGTGTGTAGAAAGAGACTGTACACAAGAGTCACCAAGTTTGGAGCCATTTTTAACGACCAAGCTGTAGCTGGCCACAAAGAACCTTCGTTCCTCTCTTTGCCTGGCCACCATTCGGCACTTCCCCTCCGGGGGCCCCTCTCACAGTCGACCTTGAGGGCCCTGATTCTCCTTACAAGCCCTTTGTTCTTGGGTCGGCCATCGCCAACTCCCTCCACGTCCTCCTCTCTGGTTCTCCAATCCTCGGGAGCGAGCACTGGGCCCCGGGATCGGCAGCTTTCCTTTAAACATTAGACGGTAGAGAACCAGCGTGGAAACAGGTCCTTCGGCCCACAGAGTCCGCGCCAACCAAATTGTCCGTCCCAATACACCAGGGACAATTTACAATTTTTTTTAACTGAAGCCAATTAACCTAAAAACCTGTACATCTCTGGAGTGTGGGAGGAAACTGGACCACCTGAAGAAAACCCACGTGGTCACAGGGAGAAGTACAAACTCCGAACAAACGGCACCCCGTGGTCAGGATTGAACCCACCAGGTCTCTGCCGCTGTAGGGCAGCAACCTTACGTCCACGCCACTGAGGGGTACTCGGTCACAGGCTTGGGCACATCCTTCTTCAGGCACGATTCCCAGTTCCGCAGCAGGTGAACCAGTCCTGCCGTGGGGCATGCCGGTCCTTGTGCCACATGGCCCGAAGGTCCGTTTATAGGTTTGGGCCAAGTTGAAGTGGTCATTGTGGAATCTGATGAATCATAGCGAGCATCAATTGAAGAACATTTCCTGCTTCAAATGGAAAGAGATGGGGAGACCACAACTGTTGCTCATAAGGATAAGATAGTTATTAATAAATCCACATATTTGTTGGAGTATGGTACTTGCTATCAAAGACCTAGTTAAGTAGAGGCCACTGTGAAGTGTATAAGGGAATGTGTATTGAGAGTGAACATCGGTCTGTTAGGCTGAATGGTTATAATTCGATACTTTGACAAATATAATTATTTTATGATTTACGCTTCTCTTGTGCTCCTTTTAGGAAAACGGGAATGAAAGGCCAGATCATTGTAAATGGGCAGCCACGGGATTTGCGAACATTCAGAAAGATGTCCTGCTACATCATGCAAGATGATATGTTGCTGCCACACCTCACAGTACTGGAGGCCATGATGGTATGTATCTGGGGCGCAGACCTGCTATTTACAAGTGACAAGTAGCAGCAACCCGCGTGACCCGGGTGTCAGGGGCTCCGGGGAGAAGGCAAGAGAAGGGGGTTGAGAGGGAAAGATAGATCATCCATGATTGAATGGCGGAGTAGACAAGGGGCCGAATCTGGTGCTACGTTTTCTTTAGTTTAGTTTAGAGAGACAGAGCGGAAACAGGCCCTTCGGCCCACCAAGATCCCCGCACATTAACACTATCCTACACACACTAGGGACAGTTTTCACTTATACCAAGCCAGTTAACCTACAAACCTGTACGTCTTTGGAATGTGGGAAGATCTCGGAGAAAACCCACGCGGTCACTGGGCGAACGTACAAACTCTGTACAGACAGCACCCGTAGTCGGGATCGAACCCGGGTCTCTGACGCTGCAAACGTTCCAAGGCAGCACCTTTACCACTACGCCACCGTGTCTTGTGAACTTATGACTCTTGTTGGGGGATTTGTCTCGTCTGGTGGCCATGTTTAATTCTGGCTGCTGTACTGTAGGAAATACATCAATATACTGAAATGGGTATGGCAATTTACTGGGCCAGTGCTGAAGACAAGAAACTTCATGGCTAGCTGAGGATATTGCCCATATCTGAAAATGCTCCACAAAGCCTCTAGAAAGTTAGGGTGGCACAGTGGCACCCTTGATAGGCTAAAGTGCCACTTTCCATGCTGGATCTCACTGTGACTTCTTAGGTTTTTCTGAGAGGCACAAACATTAAGTTGACTTAAGTTGGAGATGTTCAAAATCATGAATAACGTTCCTTAAGACGAGCCTGTTGCATTGGTTGGTAACCGAGATCTCTGATTTAAGATGATTATCGAAAAAAGTCGTCTTTTTGGACAGTCAAGGTGTTTAATATAATAAAAAAGGAACTGCAGATGGTGGTTTATACCAAAGGTAGGCACATAATGCTGGAGTAACTCAACGGGTCAGGCAGCATCCCTGGAGAAAATGGATGGGTGACGTTTGGGGTCGGGACCCTTCTTCAGACTCAGTTGGAAGAAGGGTCCTGACCCAAAACATTACCTATCCATTTTCTGCAGAGATGCTGCTGGACCCACTGAGCTACGCCAGCATTTTGTTTCTATCTATGATGTTCAATGTGATGGATGTATATTTGGATAAATGATACTGAATAAAATCAGCGATTCCTAACAGAACTATAGTCATCGAGCTATCCAATCAGAAGGTGTAGACAGCACAGTGTCGCAGTGGTAAAGCTGTGGCCTTACAGCGCCAGAGACCTGGGTTCGATCCTTACTACGGGTGCTGTCTGTACAGAGTTTGTACGTTCTCCCTATGACCGCGTGGGTTTTCTCCGAGCGCTCCAGTTTCCCCCCACACTCCAAAGACATGCAGGCTTGTAAGTTATTCGGCTTTGTTAAAAATTGTGAATTGTCCCTGGTGTGTACGTTGGTGCGAGTGTACGGGGTGATCGCTGGTGGACTCATTGGGACGAACGGCCGGTTTCAATGCACTATCTGTAAAGACCGGCTCTGAGGTCAATAGTTCACTGTCGGGTTCCAGAGAGAGGGCCAAGAGGACTGAAGTTACAGGTCGTCAGATGTGAGCCAAAGGAAGCAGCAGATGGGCAGGAGCCAAGAACTGCGGGGATGCAGAGGTCCTGGAGCCAAGAACTGCAGGGATGCACTGGAGCACAGAGCCTGCATGGATACAGAAGTCTTGGAGCACAGAGCCTGCAGTAGCTTCCAGAAATGCAGTGGGAGTGAGGTCATGGAGAAGCTTCAACACTTGGATTGAGTTTTAATTGATAATCACTGGTGGAGAGGCAAGAGTTGTTTGGAGAGGGGATTATACTTTAGGGAGTTAAAAAGGCTGGTTTTAACTTGCCAACCACCACCGTTTGAGGATCTGGTTTCACATTCTGTCTGGTCTTTCTTTAGTTTAGTTTAGAGATACAGCGCGGAAACAGGCCCTTCGGCCCACCGGGTCCGCGCCGACCAGCGATCCCCGCATATTAACACTACCCTACACACACCAGGGACAGTTTTTACATTTACCAAGCCAATTAACCTACAAACCTCTACGTCTTTGGAGTGTGGGAGGAAACCGAAGATCTCGGAGAAAATCCCACGCTGGTTGCCTCTTTTACCAGTAGCGTGCTGTGGGGTTAAACGATGAAATTGAACTTGCCAACCCTTAATTCAGGTGGGATGCTAAGAACCAATGCACAGACAGGACCGTGCCTGAGCTGGAAAACTGAGCATCAAACACACTCCGGTGCCCAACTCCTTGATTTACAAACAACTGTGGGTCCCAACAATCTGAAATATAAGTATGCAAGGCTGGAAATACTCAGCAGATCAAGTAGCATCTGTAGACAGAGAAACAGTTAATGCTTCTCATTGGTGACCATGTGTGGAGAACTGTCCATTTCTGATGCAAGTCGGAGAAACTGGTTACTTAGAATCTAAATGTCCAAAAACCAGAACTTACTCAATGAATTTGAGCGGCAGAGGAAACGTTAAAGATGTTGTAATCGTGACAGTCTCAATCGGCTTGCCCTTGTTTGCCAAGCAAGAGAACTGGTTTGCAAATCAATTCTCCAGATTACATTACCACTGATAGCAGGATCAGGTCTCTATAAGAGTGGCGATACATTTCATGGATTGAAAGGGTGTAGGATGGGGATCGCTCTACAAATATTCTTCCTCCTCCGTTTGCACGCTGGTTTTGTTTCCGTAACACTGCTGTGTGCCAGCTTTGCAAGCCATTTATTTTGAAAGGAAGCAAGAAAAAAAACGAGCGCCAACGTGTTGAATTGAAAGGATCGTTCTTTCTGCGGTTCTTTAGAAACAAGAGAGGGAAAAAATGCAAAGAGGCTGAACAGGACACAAAGGCACAGGAATAAATCCCTCCAACAAATGGTCTCCACCTGGGCAAACTGCAACCCAATCTCCGGCAATAGTGCCTGCACTGGCCTCAGATTCCAAGGTTGAATAGTTCAACCGTGCGTGGGCCTCAATTCCCACTTACTTTAAAATGTCTGTGCAGAGGATTCACGAGTGAAACAGTTCTGTTGACTTCACTTCGCTGAAGCTGTGGACATTGGGGCAACACAGTGGCGCAGCGGTAGAGTTGTTGCCCTACACCGCCAGAGACCTGGGTTCAATCCTGACTGTGGGTGCTGTGTGTACGGAGTTTGTACGTTCTCCCCGTGACCTTCATGTGTTTTCTTCAGGTGCTCGGGTTTCCTCCCACGCTCCAAAGACGTACAGGATTGTCGGCTAATTGGCTTCAATACAATTGTAAATTGCCCCTAGTGTGCGGGGTAGTGCTAGTGTATGGGGTGATCGCTGGTCAGCATGGGCTCAGTGGGCCGAAGGGCCTGTTTCCGCGCTGTATGTCTAAAGTCTAAAGGCGCAGGTTAGCTCCTACTGCGCATGTGTGTTTATCACAGGAAATCAAAATATCTCACAGATTCAGAATGGCTGTGCTTATTTATCTACACTGAAAGGGTTGCAGCATCGTACAAGTTATTGGAAGCAACACAAATTTGCAAGACAAAAGAAGAACAGATTCTATCTAGTCCAAAAATAAACATGGATTGCTGGAGTAACTCAGCGGGACAGGCAGCATCTCTGGAGAGAAGGAATCTATCTAGTCCACCTTCCACAATTACAATAGTCCCTGGGCACAAGAGACTGCCAACACTGGAATCTTGAGCAAAACACAAAAAGTGCTGGAGGAACTCCACACGTCAGGGAGTATCTGTGGAGGGATTGGACAGATGACCCTGTCAAGATGCTCCACAGATGCTGCCCGACCTGCTGAGTTCCTCCAGCACCTTGCCTTTTGCTCAAGTTTCCAGCGTCTGCAGTTTCCTCTCTCTCCGTTTTCACATGCGATTGCTTTCTTCCTCAGATCTCAAAAGCTACGGTGCCAAAGTTTATTCACAGAACCTATCAGTTCCCACACGTGTGATCTCAAATAGTTGTATTTAATGTTGTTAATGTTTAGTGATTTTTTCTCCTCAGCTTTTCTGCGTATCATTCTAGTCCTTTTTCTCTCTTGTACTTGTCTATGTTTGGAAACAAGGCTGGTCAACGAAGGGTGTGAGAAACCTTGAGAAGGGATGGGGAGAATGTAATTGTTCAATCCCAGGAATGAGAGACTGCCGTTTAGTTTAATTTTAGTTTAGATATACAGCGTGGAAACAGCCCCTCCGGCCCACTGAATCAGCGATCCCCGCACATTAACACTATCCTAACACACTAGGGAGAATTTACATGTATACCAAGCCAATTAACCTACAAACCCGTAGGTCTTTGGAGTGTGGGAGGAAACCGAAGATCTCGGAGCAAACTCACGCGGTCACGGGGAGAACTAACAAATTTCATGCCGACAGCACCTGTAGTCGGGATGGAACCTCGGTATCTGGCACGTCAGCGCTGTAAGGCAGCAACTCCACCCCTGCGCCAACCTGCATCAGTTTCATGGATAAGCTGGAGATATGTGGGTTGTTCACCTGTGAGCAGAAAATTGATACAGGTTCAAGAAGGATGAACGACTAAGGCCAAGTGAATAAAGGGGACGTGTTTTCACTGAGTGAAGAACACAGATTTAAAGTGATTCGCCCAAGAATTGGGGGGGATCTGAGGGATTTTCTTTTATGCAGTAGGTAGTTATCATGTGGCATTAATTTAGCAGAAGCAGATCAACTCATCCCGCCTGCAGGACACTGGATAGATGCTTAAAGAGGAAATAAATGGCAGGTCTAACTGGGATTGGGACCGACTGAGTTGCTCTCGCAGAGAATTGCAATAGATTGGAGTTTAGAAGGATGAGAGGGGATCTTATCGAAACATATAAAGTTATAAAAGGAATGGACAAGCTAGATGCAGGAAAAATGTTCCCAATTTTGGGAGAGTCCAGAACCAGGGGGCCACAGTCTTAGAATAAAGGGGAGGCCATTTAAGACTGAGGTGAGAAAAAAACTTTTTCACCCAGAGAGTTGTGAATTTGTGGAATTCCCTGCCACAGAGGGCAGTGGAGGCCAAATCATTGGATGGATTTAAGAGAGAGTTAGATAGAGCTCTAGGGGCTAGTGGAATCAAGGGATATGGGGAGAAGGCAGGCACGGGTTACTGATTGGGGACGATCAGCCAGGTTCGCAATGAATGTCGGTGCTGGCACAAAGGGCCGAATGGCCTCCTCCTGCACCTATTTTCTATGCTTCTATTGAATTGATTGAAAGATGGAATTAGGCCCTTCGGCCCACTGAGCCCATGCCGACCATCAAACGTTTGCTCACACTAGTTCTATGTTATCCCACTTTCACATCCACTCCCGCCACACGGGAGGCAATTTACAGAGGCCAATTAATCTACAAAACCGTACGTCGTTTGGGATGTGGGAGGAAACTGGATAATCCGGAGGAAAGCCGTGCAGTCACGGGGAGAACGTGCAAACTCCACACAGAGAGCGCCCGGTGTCAGGAATGATCCGGGGTCTCTGGTGCTGTGAAGCAGCAGCTCTACCAGCAGTGGCACTGTGCTGCCCTTATATAATTCCCTCCTTTGCTCACTCTTTTCTTCACTTCTCTTTCTCATCTTCACCCGTTGGATAGACCAAGCAGCTTCATTCCCTGCTCTTGAATTCCACTATTACATCTGCCTCAACTACTCCAGATGTTATGTTCTAGGCACGCACCACCCCCCGTGTAAAAAAGACTTGGCCCGCACATCCCCTTTAAACTTCACCCCTCTCTCCTTAAAGCGATGCCCTCTGGTATTTTGTATTTTCATCCTGGGAAAAAGGTTCTGACTGTCTACTCCATCTTTGCCTCTCATAAATGTACATGCTTCGATCAGGTCTCCCTTCAACCTCCTCCTTTCCAAGTCTGTCTAACCGCTTCTTGTAGCTAGCACCCTCTAATGCAGGCATCATTGTGGCAAACCTCCTCTGCACCTCGTGAAGACTCATCCTCCACCAATGTAATAGTTGAGGCCAGCGCTTAGTGAAGATAATCGCTTGAAGCGACATTACCCATAACAACAGTCAGTGAAATGATTGTAAATGCATTTGTCTCCTAATTAATTACTTGTAAATCGAACTGAAGAATTGTGCCCTTATGTATCCAGTGATTACAGATTGCTAATTGGCGCAGTTATGTCTGAGAGAAAGTGCACTCCAAGTAATTTCACAATCTGTACTTTGACTTCTGAGTTGTATTATTTCACTTTATTTTTCCTCAAATGTTGAATGATTTTGCTTTGTTTAAAGGTCTCAGCTCACCTCAAGCTGAAGGAGAAATTGGAAGTTAAGAAGGAACTGGTGAGTCATATGCTTCTTTTGATAATGGCTTGAAGTGAACTTTAGTTTTTGTGCTATTAATCGGAGCTATTGACGAACAATTATGAATCGAGGGCTTTCAAATTGAAAGCACAGATATATCGACGCAGAGAATGCCTCATGTTAAGCAACAATTTTCCAGACCTGGTCCGGAAAATAAAAATATGATTTGTGGATTGTATTTCGTGACAGGAGAATATGTTGGGATATCACGTCACTGTTCCCCCCCCCCCCCCCCCCCCCCCCCACCTCCACCCGAATTCCTTCCTCCAGCTTCACAATTCGCAACTCATAGAGTCGTACAGTGTGGAAACAGACTCCTCAGCCCAACTTGCCCACGTCTTCCAACATGCCTCATCTACACTAGTCCCATCTACCTGCTTTTGGCTCATATTCCTCTCACAATTACCCTATCCATGCACCTGTCTAAATGTTTCTTAAACGTTGCAATAATACCTACAACTCTTTAATCCTTTTATCTCACACATTCTGTCTTTTCATCTCTGCCGTTTGTCCAACAATCACTTGTTTCCACCTATTACTTGCCAGGCTTTATCCTGCCCCTCCCCTCTTCCTGCTTCCCCTCCGATCAGTCTGAAGCAGGGTCCTGACCCTAAATGTCACCTATTCATGTTCTCCAGATAGGCTGCCTGACTGGCTGGGTTACTCCAGTACTTTGGGTCTTCCTTTTGTAAACCAACATCTGCAGTTCCTCAACTGACAGTTCTGGGGAACAAACCTTCAGAAGGATATTTGTGGCTAGAGGAGGAAGCAGACAAGATTTACCAACTCCTTCACTGTCTCTTTTGGCAATGTCAAGAGTGTATTATTGTCATATGTCCCAGATAGAACAACGAAATTCTTACTTGCTATTCAGAATATATAAACTGAATGGCACATGTTGCCTGTGCAGGAAGCTTGTCATCTGGTAATTCAGATTCACAAGTTTTGGAAGTGACTGCACAAAACATAGAAATAGAATGATACAGCACTGGCTTTCAAGCCACAGTGTCCATGCCAAAGGTGCTGCCAAGTTAAACTAATCTCCTCAGCATGCATGTGACCCTTCCATCCCCTGCATATCCATGTGCTGATTCAAATGCCTCTTAAATTCCACCATAGTATCTGCCTCCACACTCATCCCTGGCAGCGCGTTCCAGCACCTTGTGTCTATCTTATGCTTAGAGGGATATGGACCAAACGCAGGCGGGTGGGACTAATGTAGATGCAACATCTTGTTTGGTGTGGGCAAGTTGGGCCAAAGGGCCTGTTTCCGCACTGTAAGACTCTGACTGTAAAATAAGACAAAGGACCTACCAATTTTCTCCTGCCCACTGCAGTGTATCATTTTCTATAGCAATTGGATATATTTCAGACAAATATCAAACCAAAATCCTAAGATAGCTGAGAAGAATAAATGCAACAAATAACATCTCTTTCAAAGTGCTGGCATGGGTATGATGGGTTGAATGGAATCCAGTTGTATAATGGAGTAGTCGGTAGTTGTTCGCCTGGTCAGCGGCATCTGAGTGATTTTCTGCTTTAAGGTGAATGAGATTCTGACCGCACTGGGACTGCTCAAGTGCTCAAACACCCGGACTGTCTCTCTGTCGGGTGGACAACGCAAGCGGCTGGCCATTGCACTGGAACTGGTCAACAACCCTCCTGTTATGTTCTTCGATGAGCCAACTAGGTAAGGTGTGTGTGTGTGTGTGTGTTGTCGCCTAAACCATCTCTTGGTTTACTCTGTCCCTCATGTTGCATTCATGCCAGTGTGTGTAATGTAGAGCGGGGTGGTGGAGTTGCTGCCTTACAGCGCCAGCATCCCAGGTTTGATCCCGACTACTGGTGCTGTCTGTGTGGTGTTTGTACATTCCTCCTGTGACCGAGTGGGTTTACTCCAGGTGCTCCAGTTTTCTCCCACACTCCAAATAGGTACAGCTTTGTAGGTTAATTGGCTTCGGTAAAACTGTAAATTGGTGGAGGCAGGTTCTCTGGATGATTTCAAGAGAGAGCTAGATAGGGCTCTTAAAAATAGCAGTCAGGGGATATGGGGAGAAGGCAGGAACGGGGTACTGATTGGGGATGATCAGCCATGATCACATTGAATGGCGGTGCTGGCTCGAAGGGTGAAATGGCCTACTCCTGCACCTATTGTCTGTTGTCCCAAGTGTGTAGGATAGTGGTGGCGTACGGGGATTTGTCGCGTACCTGGTCGCCGCAGATTTGGTGGGCCGAAGGGCCTGTTTCCGTGCTGTGCCTCTGAAGTCTAAAGAGGTGAGGTCTATGGATGAAACAGCAAGATGTGGCACTTCAGGTGTGATCTCAGCTGCAGCATACTATGGACTAAAACAGAGGCACAGGGGAGGATCAGTAAACACATTGATACGTGTATCATTCACACAGGGTTCGATAGAATTAATGCAAGCAGAATGTTACCCCTATGTTCAGGGTAGATAACACAGTCTGAAAATAACAGGTTGGCCGTTCTGGTCAGAGATTAGGACAATGGCAGTGGACATCCCAGCCCGGCCACACCATTTTTCCTTTCCCTTCTTAGCATAACTAATGACCATCTGCTGGAATGGAAGAACCATGAAAAGGTGCCATTCCTTGATCTTTCTGTCGGATTGCTCAGTCCATCCACCGAGAGATTCTTCATTTGCTTCCTTCCTCTTGAGTTAGAAAACACCAAACAACTAACCAAACAAAAATAATAATCTTAACAGAGCTTTGTTGACTGGGCAGTGAATGGATGCAACACAGATGTATTGACCTCACCAAGAGGAGTGGGAGGAGAGAAACTGGTCAACTAATGGCCACTGACATATTATGAGCACTGGACGTGTAACCATATTAACAATTTCTCTCCCTCTCTTTCCATGTTCCTCCATCTGTCTTTCCTTCTCCTCTTCTACTGCTGCTGCACCCACTCTTTCTCTCTATCTCTGCCTCTGACCCTCCCTCTCTCTGCCCTCTCTCTCGTTCTCTGCCTTTGCCCTTCCTACCCATCTCTCTCTCTCTGTCCCTCTCTCTTTCTCTGCATCCAACCCTCTCTCTTGCTCTTTCTCTCTGCCTCTGCCCCTCCTACCCCCTCTCTCTCTCTCACTCTCACACACACTATCTAACCCTCCCTTTCGCTTTCTCCCCTTTCTCCCTTTCTGCCTCTCTCTCTGCCTCTCTCTCTGCCTCTCTCTCTCTCTCTCTCTCTCTCTCTCTCTCTCTGTCTCTCTGTCTCTGTCTCTGTCTCTCTGTCTCTCTGTCTCTCTGTCTCTCTGTCTCCCTGCCTCCCTGTCTCCCTGTCTCTCTGTCTCTCTGTCTCTCTGTCTCTCTGCCTCCCTGCCTCCCTGTCTCTCTGTCTCTCTGTCTCTCTCTCTCTGTCTCTCTGTCTCTCTCTCTCTCTGTCTCTCTGTCTCTCTGTCTCTCTGTCTCTCTGTCTCTCTGTCTCTCTGTCTCTCCTCTCTGCCTCCCTGCCTCCCTGCCTCCCTGCCTCCCTGCCTCCCTGCCTCCCTGCCTCCCTGTCTCTCTGTCTCTCTCTCTCTGTCTCTCTCTCCCTCCCTCTCAGTGGTCTGGACAGTGCCTCGTGTTTCCAAGTGGTGTCACTGATGCGGTCATTAGCACAGGGCGGGAGGACCATCATCTGCACCATCCATCAGCCCAGTGCCAAACTCTTTGAGATGTTTGACAAGGTACGATTTATTATCAACTCCTGTGGTACTGATGTGCAAACACGGCTCTTATCTGTGAAATACTCTGTTATTTTTGATATCTGATTTTATGTCAAGTGATATTACACGGCTTTCTTTCTTCATCTAATGCTGTCAGTTCTTCTTTGTGTCCTTTCTCACTCACGTACTTATCCAGCATCTACTAAAATACATCACTTCTCTTCCACCAATCCTTGTGATTGACTTCCACGTTCTCACACTTCCCCCAAAGAGGTTTCTCCGCATCCATAGAATCGTATCAACGTCATGCGCAGAAGGCACTGGGCCTGCACTCGCTGGAGTTAGAAGGATGAGGGGGCTCCTCATTATAACTTTCCAAATAGTGGAAGGCCTGGATAGGTCTGGATAATTTTAGACCTCCAACATGTCATCATTTTCCGCTTCTCTAAAGAGGAGGAATCTGTCCAATCTGTGTATAAAAAACAAATCTGTCTGGGCCAAACTGACTTACAGTCGACACAAAATACTGTATTAACTCATCCGTTCAGGCAGCGTCTCTGGAGAAAATGAATGTGATGTCTGTAGAAGGGTTCTGATCTGAAACGTCACCTATTCCTTCTCTCCAGAGATGCTGCCTGACGCGCAGAGTTACTCCAGCATTTTGTGTCTATCATCGGTATAAAGTAACATCTGTAGTTCCTTCCTACACATCCTAGGCAAACTGACTTGCCTATCTCTGAGACAGAGCATACTCGAAGATTTATAATTTAGCGGTGAGGCTTGTAATTCTTTAAATCTCCAAGTATTGTAGGCCTAAATTTGTAAAAAAATCGGCAATCAGGCTGGGTTCAGTAAATATCATTTGCTATTGTGCGATGCTGTTTTCAGCTTAAGGTGATAGTTTCAAATTTTATCTTCTCAGTTCACTTGGCCCCTTAATTCCTGGAATTGCACTGGGTGTGTCAGGGCTGCCAACTCTCATTGAGCGTGAGAATAACGCATTTCGACAAATTCTCGCGCCCTCACGCTGATCACAAATTTCTCACGTTCTGTCGTGAGAAATTCTGTGATCAATGAAAATGTCAAAACTGCATGGGCCGCGGGTATTGGAGAGCCGGGCCTGAGGGAGGGTTGGAGCGGCGGGGACATGCGGGGAGCCGGGGCTGGCGAGTGTTTGCCAGAGAGTGAGGTGGGAGAGAGAGAGGGGATAGAGGGGGAGAGGGGAGAGAGAGAGAGGGAGAGAGAGAGAGAGGGGGGAGATTGGGAGTGAAAATGACTTCAGCACAGCTTGTTAGGAAAATGAAAGAAATGGTAACAGAATACTTATACAGCTGAGTGAGTATAATTTTATGGATGATAAATTGTGTTCCACCAATTGATGACTTCTTAGACAAAGTAACTAGCATGTTAGATAACAAGGAAGCCAATGGATGTAGCAAACTTTGTTAGAGATAATTTGGTCTGTGAAGTGCCCCATAAAAGATTACTGCATTAGATAAGTACCTGTGGACTTGAACGTAATAGGTTAAGTCCAGGGGGTCAGATATGGGGCTTTATGTGAGGGCCAGATATATTGTCAGTGCAGAGGGGCTAGGAGCAAGGCGCAAGGCCAAGTGTGCATCCAGAGTCAAGGTCTGGAATAGTACTAGGTGTGCAGTCAAAGCTGCGACAATTGGATTGTTCAGCACTGGGAACCTAAGCAGGTAAGCAGCTATGATCAGGGTAGAATAGGAGGGGGGAGGGGAGGGAGGGGCTGGTGTAAGGCTGGACTCAGAGACAGGAATGAGAGAAGGTATGCAACTGGAGTCAGGGTCAGGAGTAGTACCAGGTGTGCAGTGAGACCCAGGTTGGTCAACATGGGCCAAGTGTTTAATTATAATCTGATTTCCATACATGAATATACTAAGATCAATCATGTGCTGCACCTGTTGATCAGAGCCTGGGCTCTGCTGTGGAATGTAATTAGGAATGTAATTTAGTCTAATCTTATTCATATCTAATCCAATTTAAAGCATATTTATTGCATTCAAGTGCAAGTTAAAAGACTCGCTACAATATGCACCAGATTGCATAATATCATGCTGAAAAATGCAAAAGCTCTGTACCAATGCGAGGGGGACACCCTCCTTCCAATCCCCCACCCCCACCCCCGGTCGCTACGCTCCCTCGATACTTGGTCTCTCGCAATTTCTCACTCCCAACTCTAACCCAATGTTGGCAGCCCTGGTGTGTTCTGTGTGCAAATCCAGATGATAATCGCCCTCTGCCATACTAGCTGCAGGTTGCCTTCCGGCCTGTTCTTGTTTCTTACCTGTCTATAGGTGTTTTCCAATTGGTTTTCCTAACCAGCAGATGGTTCACAGCCACTCCAACATAAGGCAGATGCACTGCCCACTCACTGTAGACTTGGCTGGCCCATTACAAACCAGCATTTGAACCTGGCATCATCCACTATACAAAGCATTGTATTGGTCCGGTGAGCGATTGAGGGAGTATATTAAATTTAACTTGCCCTTTATTTGGCAAGTGACGAATAAAACTGATTGTGATTGTGAAATACAAACATAATTCTTTCATTTATATAATGAAAGGGTACATTCCATCCATTTGAGAGGTTCTTAGATAGGCACATAGAAGTGCAAGGAATAGTGGGCTATGGATCATGTACAGGCAGATGAGATCAGTTTAACTGGGCATCGTGTTCAGCACAGACATTTTGGGCCGAAGGGCCCATTCCTGTGCTATACTGTCCGATGCTCTAAGGTACCAGAATGTTCATGTTGCCAGATTATCAGTTTACAATTCCACTGGGGTATTTTGAAATCAGTTTTAACAATCTGGAAGTAGATAAGCTGGGATCGTTTCAGTGACTATGCAGCTTTTAAGATGTCATGAAACACAACGGGTACACTGGCTTCTATTAGGAAAGGAAATCCCACCCAGTCTGTCATGTATGTGACTCCCTCTGCTCTGACATGACCTTCAATAACTGCTAGGATTCTGGGGCAATGAAGTCCCTCCTCGACATTAATCCTCATAACTCACACCTCAATCAGGTACGGGAGTCCTGCTGAGATAATTACCTGAATCAAAACACTTGAGCAAAAATGAATTAAACAAACAAACAAGCAACAGAATGTTGATCTCGCTGCCGTGAAGCCGGAGGTTAACATTGACGCAAAACGCTGGAGCAACTCAGCGAGTCGGGCAGCATCTCTGGAGCACATGGATAGGTGCCAGTTCTTGGGGCAGACCCATCAGACTTATGTTCCCTCTCGTTTCCCCGAATATGTAGCCTGATAAATGTTCGACACAGATCCAAATCTGTCCAATTCACCATTTAGGCAAGAACAGAAAATGTTCAAGGAGAAAGTATTTAATTTGACGTTGATCAGCATCAATGTGACCACAGTTTCCTTCCCACATACGTTTCCAGCTCGCAGGGCCTGAAGTTGGTGGCAAACCACTCGCAGTTTGGTTCAGAGAATCGATTGGGGAGAGATGGGTGCAGGGTGCCAGCATAGGACCTGTGGTCACCTCCGCACAGCAACTGCTGTAGGTTCACTCTTTTAAACTCATCCTTGAGCTGATATCCGGTGGTGAAGTCGATGTACTTTGGGCTTTTTCCAGCTATTATCGTTCCTCCCTTGCTGCTTTTATTTGTGACTTATAGGAAGACCAGACATGACTGGTCGCTGTCACAGAGCACCTGTGAGGGTATAGAAGGTGGTTTTGTATTTCCTATGTTTTCCCGAAGATGTGGATGGAGGCCATTTGGCCAATCGAGTCTATACTGGCTCCTAGAGCAATCTCATCCTATTCCCCCACTTATTTCCATGTAAACTCGTCTCTCTCACTTCAAGCATCAAACAGGGTGCAGATCTCTGGCGTTGACTGCCACCTTCTGTTGCATGTTGGCATTGCAGGTCTTCTCCTTGCTTTCAAAATTAGTCATTTGCAAACCAAAGAATATTTAAAGCATAGGAACCGATTCTTCAACCCACAATGTCTGCAGTGACCATGATACCAATCTAACTAATTCCATCTGCCCACACTTGCTCTATATTCTTCTATTTCCTGCCTGTTCATGCATCTTCCTAAATGCCTCTTAAATGTTGCAATGGTATCTGCCTCCGCTCCGACATACCCGCTACATTCATTCTCCGTGCTTACCACGAGTTTGATTTTTTTTTTAAATCTGGAGAGCTCTTGGAATTAACTCGTACCGTGGGACAAGGCTATAGCACTCTCTGTGCTTAAAAAAAAACCAAACAATCCTGCCTTGCAAACCTCCTTTAGAGCTGCTGCATCACAGCGCCAAAGACCCGAGTTCAATCCTGACTGTGGGTCTTGTCTGTGTGGAGTTTGGACGTTTTCCCTGAGACCGCGTGGGTTTTCTCCAGGTGATCCGGTTTCCTCCCACATTCCAAAGATGTGCGGGTTTGTAGGTGAATTGGGCCTCCGTGAATTGTCCCTAGTGTGTAGGATGTGAAAGTGGGAAAACGTAGCTCAAATGTAAGGGTGATTGTTGGTCGGCACTTGATCCATTAGAATAGTGATCGCTACTCTTGCCTCGTCACTCTGGGTGGTTCAATGCAGGCCCCATGATTGAGGGGTGCATTGGCAATGTTGAGTTGACTTTGCTCCTTCTCTTTCTAGCGTGTTTAGCCAGTGTTAGTCATCGGCCGGGACTATGAGGAAAGAACATTGAGGTGCTGCATGACTTTGGGATACTGCCAGCAGTGGACGGGTACTTGAAAATGGAGGGAAACATGTCAGCATTTGACCAAAATATCGGCATTGAATAACTGCTCAGGGAGAACAGCTGGCCGAAGCATCAATAAGATTCCCCAGTCTTCAAATGCGAAGACTGAGGATCCAGCAGAGCTGAAAATCGAGAAGAGATTACTAGCTTGCACGAAGGATGGGTCGGTCGATATTACAGCGCACCTTCAGCACTGCAGTGGGCTGTCCTCACAGCTTTGAGCACAAAGCTGCACTGGGGTTTGAACCCATACCCCTTGTTAGACAGCGGACGGAATAAACCCAACTGAGCAGGCGTGTGAGAGAAAAAATTGGAAAATGTATCAATGTAAGGAGGATTTAAAGTCAACATTGCTGGTGGGTCTCGAGTCATGAGGCCTATGTGCTATGGAATTCCTCATCTGTTGCAAAACATACTTGGCTAATAAAGTATGATTATGATGATTATGATTAATTACCTTGAAGGGTGTTGGTAAACTCCATTCACATAGTTTCATTCTGACTATGATTATCACTGGCATTTTACTCCAGTTTTACTTAATTGATTGAATTTAATTCCATCAGCTTCCATCATGGTCTAGACCCCTGGCTGTTAGTTTGGTGATTTAATCACCGAACCGTTTCATTACTCTACCCTTGTTACACCATCAGCAACTGCAACTCCATCGACGTAGCCTTCTCCCAAACATGTTGTTATGTTATCTATTGAAACATTCAGTGATTTAGGGGAATGACGTGACGGTACAAAATATAAACAATATTATTCTGTTTCTTTTTACAAAGCGGCTGTGTTTGAAGTTGAGTAGCATTTAACCGTGTGGGGTTTAATCGGAGTCTCGTTGCTCTCCTCACAGCTCTTCATCGTGAGCCAAGGGCAGTGCATCTACAAAGGGATTGTTCCCAACCTCATCCCCTTCCTTAAAGGACTGGGCCTGCATTGTCCGACTTATCACAACCCTGCAGACTTCAGTAAGTAAGAAAAGCACTGTCTTATAGACAAGTTTCAACAAAAACGTTGGTGGTTCTGATCACAGGGCCTCTACACGTACATCCGGTCTATGTTGAGTTGTCTGATATTGACAGTGCTAGCTGGGATGTGGCCTTCAGTACAGGGCAGCACAGTAGAGTTTCTGCCTCACAGCACCAGAGGCCCGGGCTCCATCCTCAATACGGGTGCTTGTCAGTACGGAGTTTGTACTTTCTCCCCTTGCCCCGCGTGGGTTTTCTCCGGTATCTTCGGGTTCCTCCCGCACTTTGAAGACATACAGGTTGGTAGATTGTAACTTGTGTAGGATGGTGTTTGTGTGTGGGGCCCGCTGGTCCGCGCAGACTCAGTGGGCCGAAGGGCTTGTTTCCGCACTGCATCTCTAAAACTAACAACTAAATCGGCCTGTGAGGAAATAGCTCGAGCTAGGGCCAGGGCCAGCCCGCCCCAGGTCTGCCCCAGGTACACCTCCCTCTGTGTGAACATCAGGTAGACTAGAATTGATTCAAAGGGTGTCACTGGCATCACGGCGGCATAGCTGATGGTGCAGTCGTCTGGCTTCAGTCTTGACCTCTGCAATCGTGTGGAGATTGCACTTTATCCCCAAGACTGCATGGTCCTCCCCATGTATTCCATTTTCCACCAGAATCCCAAGGACAAGCAGATTGGCAGTATAATTGGATGTTGTGTATTGCCTCAAATGTACAGGTGAGTGGTAAAATCCTGGGAGAGTGGGGAGGATAAAATGAGATGAGTGTGAATGGGTGTATAATGGTCAGTGTGGACTCGTTGGGGTTGTAGAGGCTGTTCCCACGCTGCATGACACTTCATCGCCAGAGGTCGTAGGTGGGCGGTGTCTCGTCGGGAACTGGAGATTCAGGGAGGGACCCGTTGGAACTGATGTAGAAGAGGCCACATTGCCAACATGGAAAGTCGTACACTGGGTTGGAGGACATGTGTGTGAATCACTGCTGGACCTGGAATGAATGAGTAGATCTCACCAGGGTCTTGTCTTGCTTCACCGAGACTACTGTCTAGTCCACGGAGTAGGGATTGACTGAGCCAGAGGCTGTTTCCCGAAGGTGATGAGTAACAACCTTTAGCATATAGACTCTTAACCTCTCTGTAGATAGACACAAAGTGCTGGAGTAACTCAGCGGGTCCAGCAGCATCTCTGGAGAAAAGGAACAGGTGACGTTTTGGGTTGAGTCCCTTCTTCAGGCCGTCTGAAGGTGGGTCTCGACCCAAAATGTCGCCTATTCCTTTGCTCGGGAGATGCTGCCTGACCCGCTGAGTTACTCCAGCATTTTGCGTGTATTGAGGGTGTAAACCAGCATCTGCAGTTCATATAACCATATAACCATATAACCATATAACCATATAACAATTACAGCACGGAAACAGGCCCTCTCGGCCCTTCCAGTCCGTGCCGACCATTTGTTTTCCCCTAGTCCCATCTACCTGCACTCAGACCATACCCCTCCATTCCCTTCACGTCCATATACCTATCCACTTTACTCTTAAATGTTAAAATCGATCCTGCCTCCACCACTTCTGCTGGAAGCTCATTCCACACAGCCACCACTCTCTGAGTAAAGAAGTTCCCCCTCACGTTACCCCGAAACCTCTGTCCCTTAATTCTCATGTCATGCCCTCTTGTTTGAATCTTCCCTACCCTCAATGGGAAAAACGTATCCACGTCAGCTCTGTCTATCCCTTTCATCATTTTAAAGACCTCAATCAAGTCCCCCCTTAACCTTCTTCGCTCCAAAGAATAAAGACCTAACTTGTTCAACCTTTCTCTGTAACATAGTTGCTGGAACCCTGCAACATTCTAGTAAATCTCCTCTGTACTCTCTCTATTTTGTTGACATCCTTCCTATAATTAGGCGACCAAAATTGTACACCATACTCCAGAATTGGTCTTACCAATGCCTTGTACAATTTTAACATTACTTCCCTGCTCCTATATTCAATGCTCTGATTTATAAAGGCCAGCACACCAAAGGCTTTCTTTACCACCCTATCTCCATGCGATTCCACCTTCAGGGAACTATGCACAGTTATTCCTAGATCCCTCTGTTCCACAGCATTCCTCAATTCCCTACCATTTACCATGTACGTCCTATTTTGATTTGTCCTGCCAAGATGTAGCACTTCACACTTATCAGCATTAAACTCCATCTGCCATCTTTCAGCCCACTTTTCCAAATGGCCCAAATCTCTCTGTAGACTTTGAAAATCTACTTCATTATCCACAACACCACCTATCTTAGTATCATCTGCATACTTACTTATCCAATTTTCCACCCCATCATCCAGATCATTGATGTACATGACAAACAACAGTGGACCCAACATAGATCCCTGAGGCACCCCACTGGTCACCGGCTTCCAACCTGACAAACAGCCATCCACCATTACTCTCTGACATCTCCCATTCAGCCACTGTTGAATCCATCTTGCTACTCCGCCATTAACACCCAAAGATTGAACCTTCTTAACCAACCTTCCATGGGGAAACTTGTCAAAGGCCTTACTGAAATCCATATAGACAACATCCACTGCTTTACCCTCATCAATTTCCCTAGTTACCGCTTCAAAAAATTCAAGAAGGTTTGTCAAACATGACCTTCCAGGCACAAATCCATGTTGACTGTTCCTGATCAGACCCTGTTTATCCAGATGCTTATATATATTATCTCTAAGTATCCTTTCCATTAATTTGCCCACCACTGACGTCAAACTAATAGGTCTATAATTGCTAGGTTTATTCTTTGAACCCTTTTTAAACAATGGAACAACATGCGCAGTACGCCAATCCTCCGGCACTATTCCCGTTTCTAATGACATTTGAAATATTTCTGTCATAGCTCCTGCTATTTCTACACTAACTTCCCTCAATGTCCTAGGGAATATCCTGTCAGGACCTGGAGACTTATCCACTTTTATATTTTTCAAAAGTGTCAGTACTTCCTCCTCTTTGAATCTCATAGTTTCCATAGCTACTCTACTTTTTCCCCTTAACTCACAGAGTTCAATATCCTTCTCCTTGGTGAATACCGAAGAAAAGAAATTGTTCAATATCTCCCCCATCTCTTTTGGCTCTGCAGATAGCTGTCCATTCTGGTTCTCTAATGGTCCAATTTTATCCCTCGTTATCCTTTTGCTATTAATATAGCCGAAGA
This sequence comes from Okamejei kenojei, assembly GCA_035221665.1. Classification (NCBI taxonomy): domain Eukaryota; kingdom Metazoa; phylum Chordata; class Chondrichthyes; order Rajiformes; family Rajidae; genus Okamejei; species Okamejei kenojei. The sequence continues at coordinate 25,898,408 of CM069159.1, read as the reverse complement.
AACCCTTTGGGTTTACTTTCACCTTTCTTGCCAAAGCAACCTCAAAGTTCCTTCCCGCACATTTTATCTCACCTGTCTGCTTGTTTTCTTTCTAAACTCTCTGATGGGGAACAACTCCAATTGGATTTGCCGGAATCTCCCTCCAACTGGGGGATCTTATAGAAACTTACAAAATTCTTAAGGGGTTGGACAGGCTAGATGCAGGAAGATATGTTGGGGAAGTCTAGAATAAGGGGTCACAGTTTAAGGATAAGGGGGAAGTCATTTAGGACCGAGGTGAGAAAAACATTTTTCACACAGAGAGTGGTGAATCTGTGGAATTCTCTGCCACAAAAGGTAGTTGAGGCCAGTTCATTGGCTATATTTAAGTGGGAGTTAGATGTGGCCCTTGTGGCTAAAGGGATCAGGGGATATGGAGAGAAGGCAGGTACAGGATACTGAGTTGGATGATCAGCCATGATCACATTGAATGGCGGTGCAGGCTCGAAGGGCCGAATGGCCTCCTCCTGCACCTATTTTCTATGTTTCTATGTAACCCCTCCTGTTGGTGGGGTTTCACATCCAGGCCTTTTCCTTCTGACTGTGACGTCTGCTCTTTGTTTCTTTGCCCAGTCATTGAGGTGGCTTCAGGTGAATATGGAGATTTGAACCCTCTGCTCTTCAAAGCCGTCCAGGATGGCATGTGTACCATGGCGGAGAAGAAGAACTCGACTAATGGCGGGGATTCAACGGGCTGGAACAGCAATAGCCTCACGGTAAGAACCAGCTGGAACCTGATTGTGGCTCAAGAAACGAGTGACATCATTCACAGTAGGTCTCTATCTGGAGAACTGCAGCTGAGGAGTTGCTGCCTTACAGCGCCAGAGACCTGGGTTCGATCCTGACTACGGGTGCTGTCTGTACACAGTAATGTTCTCCCTGTGACTGTGTGGGTTTTCTCCGGGTGCTCTGGTTTCCTCCCACACTCCCATGACATACAGGTTTCTAGGTTAATTGTCTTATGTAAATTGTCCCTGGTATATAGCTACTGCTAGTGTGTGGGTGATCGCTGGTTACCGTGATGGCCGATGGCCTGTTTCCACGCTGTATCTATAAAGTTTAAAGAATCTATTCTATTTCACTACAATGGCACAATGTGGCTTGGCTATGACCAGAAACGGGCTCTGATTCTCTGTCTCTCCCTATTCAGGACTCCGGCCCAATCGAGAGCCACACTTTTGCCATCAGCTCCTTCGCTCAGTTTTGTGTCCTCTTCCGGAGAACCTTTGTTTCCATATTGAGGGACGCGGTAAGTTAGCTGCGTTTGTCACTGTGTTTTAGGATCTTCAGTCATGTGACATAAAATGCCTTTCCGCTGGACCTCAAGCCTGTCCGTCCACTCAATGGCCTGTTGAGTTGGCAGGCAGAGGAATGAGATGCTTCACGCTTAACTGGGCTGGTCAATGTGCTGGCTTCCATACTATGGGAGTTTGGCCACAATCGCTGTGTGTGTGTGTGTGTGTGTGTGTGTATGTACATGCGTGTTTTTGTGTGTGCGTGTGTGTATACGCTAGCATGCACGTTTATGTGTATGTGCATGTGTGTGTATGTATACACTCACATGCACACGTATGTGTATGTATGCACTCGCATGCACGTATGTGTGTGTATACATGCACGTATGTGTGTGTATACATGCACGTGTGTGTGTGTGTGTGTGTGTGTATACATGCACATATGTGTGTGTATATATGCACTCGCATGTGTGTGTGTATATATGCACTTGCATGTGGGTGTGTGTATGTATGCACTCGCATGCACACGGGTGTGTATGCATGCACTCGCATGCACATGTGTGTGTGTATACATGCACGTGTGTATGTGTGTGTGTGTGTGTGTGTGTGTGCGCATGGTGCTGCTAATGCAAATGTGTGGCATCATACGCATGAACATTTCAAGCGCCTCATACCTTGGCTGGAATTCTGACAGCATCCTCGTTGTCTTGCCCGCTGTAGGTTCTGACCCATCTGCGGTTCATCTCCCACATCTGCATTGGAGTCCTGATCGGCCTGCTGTACCTCAACATTGGCAATGAGGCAGAGAAAGTGTTTAACAATACGGGATGCCTCTTCTTCTCCATGCTCTTCCTGATGTTTGCTGCCCTGATGCCAACTGTACTGACCTGTAAGCAAAGATCCTGTCCTCTGATCATAACTGGGTGTATAACTTTGGGATTTGTGCTTGTTTCTCCTGGGCGGTGAGGTGCTAAGATTAAATATTAACTGATTAAATACAAGGTAAGAAATTCATACATTTTTATGGAGATTATCACCACCTAGTGACATGCCAAAGTTTATAGATAATTCATCTACATATCATCTAACTCATGCAAGACTTTACAAATTGGAGTACGTTACTATCCAGATTATTTGAGTTTTTGCTTAGTGACGCTGAGTTAGGGACAAATATTGGCCAGGGCACTGGACCTCTTCAAAATACGGGATAATTCAAAATAATTTCTTAGAAACTTTCCCATGTGTGTGAAGGTAGACACAGCTAACCCCAGTACTAGTTCAGCTCACCTGGCAGTCTCGATTTTCTACCCCATTCCCTGGAGAGAGAATGCAGCTACAACAATATTGTACGGCCAATATTAAACGGCAAGTCAATAATTTGTACATTGGGTTATTTTCATCGATGATCAAAGTTGACCATTCTCCAGAGTCCAAATACAGGATAAAAAACATGTCGGTTTAGACCAAGTTCCATGAGTCTTTCCAACGTATTATTAAACCATGGCCAAACATTTTTTTTTTAGTTAGACGGGGCATGGTAGCCTAATGGCTACGTTCCTAGACCTGTGTCTTGGGAACGAGCTTGAATCCCACCAGGGAGCTATGGAATTAATATGTGGTCAATTAAATAAATCATAAATTTAGAAAAATAGCGGCCATCACAAATGAAAGCCATAACCCTGTCAGTTTATTGTAAGGTCACTTCACTGATGTTCTTCGGGAAATACATTTGCGATACTTGCCTGTCTAGCCCTTATGTCACACCATACCTGCTGTTAGCTGCCCTCTGAAACAAACCAGTTGTATCAAACTACTTTTTTATCGCACAAAGCAAATTAAGCAAGATATACTGTTCACCATCAACTTAGAACCTGATAGGTACTAAACCATGGACGGGTAATCAATCTCAGTGAAGCCCTCATCTTGTGAATGAATAGATAATAATAACTATTAATTAAAATCTGTGCAGAAGTAAATCATTTTCTTTATTTATTTTCTCCTCATTTCAGTTCCTCTTGAGATGTCTGTCTTCTTGAGGGAGCATCTCAACTACTGGTACAGTCTCAAGGCCTACTACCTGGCAAAAACCATGGCAGATGTCCCTTTCCAAGTATGTACTGCTTCAACATCTATCAGCCTCTGCCGTTAAATAAATATTATGTCAAAACTGTACAGCAGTGGTGACGAACATGGGGATAGAGGAAGGCCATTCAGTCTTGAACTTGAGATAGTTCAAGATCAGGATCATAGTTGTTGATCCCATTCAAAATTGCATCCACATTCTTTCTTTAGATTTCCTTCTTTTGATTCATTCAGCCTTTGGGTGAAGCCATTGTTGGGGACGGGGCCTTTATACATTATGAAGTTTAAAGTCACATTGGAGCAGAAAGGAGGTGCAGCGGTAGAGTTGCTGCCTTACAGCGCCAGAGACCCAGGTTCGATCCAGACTACGGGTGCTGTCTGTACAGAGTTTGTACGTTCTCCCTGTGACCGAGTGGGTTTTCTCCGGGATCTCCGGTTTCCTCCCACACTCCAAAGTTGTACAGGTTTGTAGGTTAATTGGCTTCGGTAAAAAGTCGTAAATTGTCCCTAGTGCGTGGTGTATGCTAGTGTAAAGGTGTTCGTTGGTCAGTGCAGACACGGTAGGCCAATGGGCCTGTTTCAGCGCTGTATCTTTAACCTCTATGCTCTGTACTCTATGATTTGTGCAAAAAAACATATTTTGCACGTGTCTTATTGCACATAAAACTCGTGCAAAAGATGGTGACATTTTAAAGTGTGCTGAATGCAAGTTGCATTTAAGAATCCCAATATTTTGTGCAGACTGACGTTGGCTAAATGGCACCGAATGGCAATGCAATCAAGCCCGTGACACAGAAACAGGCTCCTAATTGGGGCCATAAGCTTGGAGTGTGGGCAAGGCCACAGTCTTGACTTGCGTGCAGGACCACAGGGCAGCAATGTTGAAGGCCGGGCACAATCCCGCTCCTGGTTTCCTATTAACCTGGTGTTGATGACGATAAATTGCTCTTATGTTCAAGGAACAAAATTAAGGCATTCGGCACCATCAAGTCCACTCCACCATTCAATCACGTCTGATCTATCTTTCCCTCTCAACCCCAGTCTCCTAGCTCCTCCCCATAACCCCTGACAACCGTACCAATCAAGAATCTGTCAAAATCTGTTGCCTGGATGGTTGGGTAATCCTGACCCCTTGCTCTGTGCTAAAAGGTCTCCTCTTGAAGGAATACAAGCGTTTTCTGCGCCAAGAATAAAGCTGAGTGACTTTAATGTTCTCAGCGGGAGCAGGTGCATGGAAGTATCTGGGCAGTGGTCAGCAGGACACATTGATCAATCCCACTAAACTGGCCTTCCTCCTGCAGGTGATCTGCCCGATTGTATACTGCAGCATCGTCTACTGGATGACGGCTCAGCCACCCGAGGCGTCGCGGTTCCTCTTGTTTGCTTCACTTGCCACGGCCACGGCGTTGGTGGCCCAGTCGCTCGGACTCCTGATCGGTGCTGCGTCCACATCTTTACAGGTAACACCGTGCCTTGGAGCAGCGGGCCGCCCCAGCTCGCCTAACGATCGCTGCCAGGGGCAATTGAAGTGAGAGCGACAAAGTTCAAAGCAGATGAGCGGGGCCTTTTTTTTATACAGAGGGTGGTGGGTGTCCCAAATGCACTGCCAAGGGGAAGGTGGATGGTGCAGATGCAATAGTGGCATTTAAGAGACTTGTGGATAGGCACATGGGTAGGGTGGAATGTGGATTATGTGCAGGCAATTAAGAGTGTCTTAGCATCGTGTTCAACACAGATATTGAGGGCTGAAGGGCCTGTTCTTGTGCTGTACTGTTCTATGTTCTATCATTTGTGATAGAACATATGATGCAGGAGAAGGCCATTCGGGCCATCCTGCCTGTACTGGTCACCATTATAGTGCTTTCAAAGTGGGGGATGAATTGTAGATGGGGGCTTGATTTTAAATTGTCAGGATGGACTCCACAGCCCTAGTGAGACCACACCTGGAGCATTGTGTGCAGTTCTGGTCCCCTAATTTGAGGAAGAACATTCTTGCTATTGAGGGAGTGTAGCGTAGGTTACAAGGTTAATTCCTGGGATGGCGGGACTGTCATATGCTGAGAGAATGGAGTGGCTGGGCTTGTACACTCTGGAGTTTAGAAGGATGAGAGGGCATCTTATTGAAATATGTAAGATTGTTAAGGGTTTGGACACGCTAGAGGCAGGAAACATGTTCCCGATGTTGGGGGGGTCCAGAACCAGGGGCCACAGTTTAAGAATAAGGGGTAAGCCATTTAGAACGGAGACGAGGAATCACTTTTTCTCACAGAGAGTTGTGAGTCTGTGGAATTCTCTGCCTCAGAGGGCGGTGGAGGCCGGTTCTCTGGATACTTTCAAGAGAGAGCTAGATAGGGCTCTTAAAGATAGCGGAGTCAGGGGATATGGGGAGAAGGCAGGAACAGGGTACTGATTGGGGATGATCAGCCATAATCACATTGAATGGCGGTGCTGGCTCGAAGGGCCGAATGGCCTACTCCTGCACCTATTGTCTATTGTCTAAATATAGTCACCGCGTCATTCCAGGATCCAACCTGGGAGTTGTGCTTCATGAGATGAGTGCCTAAGATGGCGAAATGTGTGGGCAGGAACTGCAGATGCTGGTTTAAACCGAAGATAGACACAAAATGCTGAGTAACTCAGCCGGACAGGCAGCATCTCTGGAGTGAAGGGATGGGTGACGTTTTGGGTCGAGCTCCTTCCCCAGAAGAAACATCGCCCATTTCTTCTCTTCAGAGATGCTGCCTGCCCCGCTGAGTTACTGGCTTACTCCAGCATTTTGTGCCTAACTTCTGTCTCAACACCAACCGACTAATCAAATCTCAATTCCAAAATATGAGATATGTTGCATGAAAAATAAATCTATTTTGATGATACATGACTATTTGCCATGACTTTTGTATGTACTGTGTCTGATTTTGTTTGAACTTTCTCTCCAAACAGGTTGCCACGTTTGTGGGCCCTGTCACGGCCATCCCAGTGCTCCTGTTCTCTGGCTTCTTTGTAAGCTTTGACACCATCCCCACATACCTGCAGTGGAGTTCCTACGTATCTTACGTCAGGTACATGTTTCTCTTATTAGCACTTCCTGGACTTCTGTTTCGTTTATTTTGTCACATGTACCGAGGGTATAGTTAAAAACAGTTTAGTCGCATGCTACCCAGTTGGTGAGAAGACCATACTTGAATAACAATTAAGCTGTCCACAGTGTACAGATACAGGATAAAGGGTATAACGTTTAGTGCAAGATAAAGTCCGATAAAGTTGTACTTTAGTTTAGAGATAGTGTGGAAACGGGCCCTTCAGCCCTCTGAGTCCGTGCTGACCAAAGATCACCCTTACCCTTATCCCAGTTTCGCACCCTACAAACTATGAGCATTTTACAGAAGCCAATTAACCTACATACCTGCAGGTTTTTGGAATGTGGGAGGCAACCGGAGCACCCAAGCATGGTCATGGGGCAAGCGTACAAACTCCACACAGATAGCACCGGTAGTCAGGGTCAACGCCAGCTCACTGGCGTCGTTAGGCAGCAACCCCACCGTTGTGTCACTGTGCCGTCCTTTCCCCCTGCTGCAGCTCCCTAGCTCAAACTTTCCCGCTGCTCAACTTTCAAGCTTTGTTCCTGCTGCCTTGACACTGAAACCTATCCCCCAAAGTACCAGCTCTACGGGTCGGTTGCATGTTTCCAGAGAGGTTGTGGGTCTGGGTCACATAGAGTGAACACAGGTAATGGACAGGTAATCACCTGTCCCACTCAGCGATTCTTTTGCCGACTGCCGGCCTCATTGACTGACGTATCAGATCACCAAAAAATACCGGAGTGATGCGGCATGATGACGTATGACGCGCGTTGTTTTTTCAAGTGTTGCAACATTTTTTTTTGTCGCCGCTGGATTTTGAAATGATCAAAATCTTTTGACGACACGGATATGACACTGGCAGTTGCCAAAGTGGGATAGGCCCTTAAAGCACTTCAGGAGATCCTGAGGCCAGGGAAGACATTCCATAGAAATGAAGTACACGCATCTTGTGATGGCGTGTCTACACCACTCAGGTTTCACCAGAAGGACTGTCATGGGTTAAGAAGGTGGCTCACTGTCACCTTTTCAAGGGCAATTATGTAGAGGCAATAAATGCAGGCCTTGCCAGAAGGCCCAGATCCTGAAAATTTTACAACAGGCTTTTCCAACATTCTTTACCGAATCCTGTTAATTTATCCCTTGCCTTAACTCTTTCTCTCATGTATTGGCATTGGTGTAATACGAATATATAAGGTTAACATGGCATATATCGCCATAATTTTAGTTTAGTTTAGAGATACAGCAAGGAAGCAGGCCCTTCGGCCCACCAAATCCGCACTGACCAGTGATCCCCGCACACTAGCACTATCCTACACACTAAGGACAATGTACAATGTTTACTAAAGCCAATTTAACCTGAAAACCTGTACTTCGTTGGAGTGAGGGAGGAAAAGGGAGCACCTGGGGAAAACCCACACAAGTCACAGGGAGATGGTACAAACTCCGTGCAGACGGCACCCGTAGTCAGGATCGAACCCGGGTCTCTGGCGCTGTAAGGCAGCAACTCTACCGCTGCGCCACCGTGCCGCCCTTGATGAAATTCTCTTGATGGAATGTATGTGCATCTCTTGGGATAATATTAAGTTGAATGCATTCTTTGTGGGTAATGGAGAATTCTAAAGGCCCTGTCCCACTTTCCCGAGTAACTCACGAACTCTCCCGAGTTTCCCCCTTGATTCAAACTCGGGGAATGTTGGGTAATGTCAGTAACGAGCCCGTAGGAGCTTGGGGCCATCAGGTAAGTCAGGACGTTTTTTAAACACGATTTTTAAAAAAAGCCCCGAGTACCTACGAATGGTTATTACCGTAATTCTCCGAATTCAAATCAAGGGGAAAACTCGGGAGTGTTCGTGAGTAACTCGGGAAAGTGGTGTGAGATATGCACTGTGCTCACAATCACTACACAGAGACTAAATCGTGGAAGCAAGAGATTCTTTATTTGCGAGTCTGCAGAGTCGGGTGCCTCTCCAAGTTGAGACACACCGAAGTCAGAAGGGTAAACCCCCTTTATACACACAATTCTACATCCAACCTCCCCTTCTTTGACCGCCTCCAATCAGACACTGAGGTGCACAATCTGTAGGTACGCCCCCCCAGTACCTCCCACATCATACATCGCATGTCCAGACATGTGCATGGTAATGAGCAGTTTCTTGACTAGGGGTGTGTTGTAATATTCATTTATTTTATTAAGCATGCTCAGTTGTCTATGACCTGCCCTAGTTTTACTCACCTCCAACTGAACTCTCTCAGTTCTCCTATATCAGCACTAAAGCTAAGCTATAGTGACAAGGGTCCCATCTATCACTCCCTTCTACTGATAGGGGTCTATCTACATCACTCCCTTCTACCGCTATACAATGCTATCACTTCTTACTCAAGGACTGCTCTGGTAACTTTTATACACAGCTGTGTCAGAACCCTCTCCCTGGCCTCTATCGGTTTGAATCCTCTTTAAAGCCCCTTACAATAGTGGGGTTTAATCACTTTATCCCTCACAATCCTCCCTTTTTCTTTTGCTACGCATCTATTGATTAAACCTCAATTTCAAGCTCCTTCAGTTCGAATTGAAGTAACATTGTCCTAATCTCCTTTTCCTGTGGATCCTGGACCTTCCCTGGTCGCATTATCATTATTTTCTGTATTACCCCTTTCTCTCCCATAGGCACGACTACAGCCTGCATCTGACTTATACTCCTTGTAATAAGTTTCCTAAAACAAGGGATGCAACAGGGATAAAGATCAGTCCAGCCACTGCACATAGAAACACGAGTCCCACCGTTCTCCACCATGTTCCTCCGAGGATGGAATCCCACCATCGGGTACCCATAATCGAATTCCACTTTTGTAGTGGAATATGTCCCAACTTACGGATTCCTTCTGATATGTCCATCACTGCAAGTCCATTTTCAGCGATGTTTAGACAGCAATTAGAGAGGTTGAATTTCCCGCGTACCCCTCCTTCTTCTGCCAGGAGGTAATCCAGGGCCAACCGATTCTGGTATATTGCTGCTCTCATGTGTGTCTGCTGCTTTGCCAGCATCTCCAGTGCCACCGCAGTTTGGTTGGTAATTACTTCCAGTACTAACTGAAGTCTTATGATCCGGTTTAACGTGTACACCGGGATTCGGTAGCCCCAGGATCCATCCTGTGCCCAAGTGGCTGGTCCATAGTATAAGATGATTCTTGCGGGTGGCCATTCATCATCTTCCCATTCTCCAATGTCTATTTTCCTCTTCTTCCGATATAGGTCGTCAAATACAGGTGTTCCTAGCGACCGCCCTTCTTTGGTGTTTAACAGGAAAAACCCCGGTTGTACCAGTCCAATAAAGCAAGTCCCGCTCCAATTTGTTGGTAACACCGAGTATGCCTTGTGTCCGCATATCCATAACAGTCCTTCAGGGGCCGGTCCACTAGAGGTAACCTTATTCCATATGTCTTGCAACACCGGGATTCCTTGATGAGGGTTGTTCCCAGTGCAGTTCCATAGTCCAGTCGATTCCATTACATCGGTCTTCATCCAGATAGTGCGGTTTCTCCCGTCTTTCTTAGTTGGATACCATATAGGCTCCTCTGGCCACCACACTCGGGACTGATTTGGCCACTGGGTGACGATGCGCTGGCAGGGACTGTTGCCTATTAGGACGGCATCCTTTGCCCAGGGCCTAGCGATACACTCAGTCCCAACCGGAGCGTCTGTCAGGACCCATGCCTGGGGATCTCGGTCTTGTCCAACTGTCAGGTTCCACTCCATCAGGTCCCATACTTCAACAATGGATCCTCTCCACGGCTAATGTGATCTCATCAGTGGTCCGCCACAGACCCAACAGTTAGTCACATTCAGGGTTCCAGCTATCCGGAGGGCCAAGTTCACAAACAGGTTTTTCCCTCCTTCAGGGATCTCAATCTGCTTCTTTATTTCTTCATACATTGTCTGGTGCAATTGAGGCTGAGTAGGTGGGGGAGGGGGAGGCTTGGTGACTACTACTTTTGTTAACCTTGTTATTACTTCCTCCTTTATTTTATCTAATGTCCATCCTAAGGCCTGGAAAGGGAGACCTAACTGTCCTGTCCTAGTTATACAAACCCATCTCTCCCCCTTTGGGCAGGTAACATACCCAAACCTCCCTACATATCCTCTATTCTCTACCCTATAATACTTCTTTCCCCCATCCTCACAAATAGTTCTAGTCCTCAGGTTATAGCAAGCATCGTTCACATGGGAATGATAAGTAAATGATCTGGTTGTCCGCCCTCCGTATCTGATAGGATGACAACATTTATCACAGTTATTAATACTTTTTACCATAATTACATGCAGAGCAAGCAATACCACGACTGCTCCTTTCATACTGTTAGTTATACATTTATTTTTTTCTAAGAGTTAATGTTAAGGGCTTATTTCCTGGCTTCACCATCCACTGTTCCTCTTTATCAGGAGCGGGTGGGTCAACGGGTCCTTTAACCCAGATTGCGTGGGTCCACCCCTTTTCTTTTGTTCGTACTGCTGTCTGTAATACTAGGTATGGGCCGGTCCACCTGGGCTGCAGTTTCTCCTCCTTCCAATACTTGACCAGTACCCAGTCGCCGGCCTTTACAGCATGTATTGGAAAGTCGAGTGGTGGGCTTTGAGCCAATAATCCTTTAGCTTTTAATTCTGTAAGGGAACGAGATACTGCCAGTAAATAGTTCCTTCAGAATACATCACTGCCCTCTATGGTGGGTATTCCTTCTATCTTTCCCAAATAAGATAACCCAAACAACATTTCATGAGGGGACACTGCTAACTTTGCATGGGGTCTCCGTTGCTTTTCTCAAAGCCTTTCTGTTTCCCTACTGCTCCAAACATGTGCCAGACTCCATGTACATATGCTGCTCTTAAAGCCTTCATTTCTGCCAATTAAGCTAAGCAAGATTGCAGGCAAGCTTCCAATTTGATTACCTTAAAGTCTAATTCATCCTGATACATCACTTCAAACCCTGCATACTTGCCATTATGATCCCTTTAACAAGCAAAATCTTTTTGTCCCCTTCATTCAAAGGCTCTGACTGTAAAACATTTCTCAGACTTGTGTGTCCTTCTTCCTTCATTATTTTTATTAATGGCATCACAATTTCAACATACTTCCCAATCTAGTCTGAACTATATCCTGCCATTCCCAATATCATCATCATCTGTTTTACTGTCTGAGGTTTGGGAACTTCAATTATCGCTTCAATTTGATCTTGCGCTATAGCTTTTACTTCTTTAGATATTACTTGTCCAAAATATTCTACCTGCTGCTGACAATACAACAACTTCTTCCTTGATACATTATGACCTCCTATGCCATCTTTTCCAAGATAATTACAATGTCTCTCACATTGCTTCTCACTTGTGGAACAAACCAACAAATCATCAACATACTATATCAACACCTTCCAAATCTGCCTACAACATCTGATTAAATGTTGGCAAATGGGGCTAGAATTTAAAACCCTGCCGCATCCTAGCCTAGGTGTATTTAATACCTCTTCTTAATGTTCTTACCATAGCTATGTTCACCATTATCTTAATATTATTATTATTATTTCCTGATTACCATACCTGTTCACATCCTCAACACACATTATCCATTACCTATCTCCTTACTAGCCTTCCTTGACCTCTTCCTTGAGATCCCTCCCTCCCTTGGGGACCCCAGTCCTGTCTGGGCTTATATCCAGATTTATTTCACTCCTGATAGGGCATTTGAGGAAACACTCTCCCAAATACATTTATTATTGGCATGGAATCTCTGGCGCCTGTTTGGCTCTGTCATAATTTTTAAAGAAGGAACTGCAGATGCTGGAGCATCGAGGGTACACAAAAAGCTGGAGAAACTCAGCGGGTGCAGCAGCATCTAAGGAGCGAAGGAGATAGGTGACGTTTCGGGTCGAGACCCTTCCTCAGACGGCTCTGTCATAAGACTCACTGTGTGTCGGTGCATCACTTATTTCAGACTTTTCAACCAGGTCTGTTGTTACTGACAACATTGTCTTTCCTTTTTAACGCTCTTTCTTTTTGAGATCTTCAAGTTACATTTGCATCATTTTCCTCTGCACCTCTTCCTGCTGGTCTGCAAGTCTTTTTCCTATCTTTGCGATATTTCTCAACCTCATTGACCAAATGATCACTGAATCAGGGGTGGGAAATAGATTACATTCCCACCACCTCCTCCAATCTAGACTTGACTTTAGGAGGAATGACATCCACCACAGCGGTTCAAAATATAGTGTTCATTAACTGGTTGCCGCCATATTTTTGTTCAGTTTCCAGTCTCCACCTTTTCAGCTTGTTCCCCAGATAGGCTGCTGGATTTTTGTCTGAGGGCCTGCCATACCCCCTGCCTGACTGTGTCAAACAGCATGCCATTGTTTATTGCATTGTTCACAGCATTTTTATACCAGCCATCTTCAGGAGTTCTGTCAGTTTAGTGGTTCCTATCACTTTCACCAACAGTGCCTTCAAATCTCCCATAGCCAATAATCGCCCTCCATAGCCATAATCCATTTCCTGACCCATCAGGAATATTGGGTAAGGTATTTCTTAGCCCTCTCAGTTTATGGGTGCCCCAGAGGATAATCTGTGTCTGGCCTGCTCTTATCTTTTTAAAGCAGTCTCATCAATTTATCCCTCTGCTTCCCACTTTAATCCTTTCTGATCTGCCTTCTTTCTCATTCTAAACTCAATTTTTTACTTCTCAGATAGTTTATCCTCCTTTGCAAATTTATTCACCTTCCTTCTGTTTTTCCTCATCCCGTCGTAGACATACTTTCTGAGCCTCTGTTAACAACTGATTTAATGGATTGTCATTCCAATCCTCCAATTTTTCCAGTTTCTTTCTAATATCTGACCATGACTTGGTTACGAAATTAGCCTTTAGTAACTGCTGACCTGTGTCTGCTGCTACCCCCGGAGCCTGCAACCCCTTTCCCCAGATCTTTATTCCTGCTTGTCTGACCATCTGTCTTTCTTCTGAAGTAAATAAACTTCCCATTATTGACATAATTGTCTGCCAACTCCTTTTTTTTTCCCCTGGGCCCCATTAATTTATTATCCTTCTCCAACCACAATGTTTATCTAAACAAACCATAAACGCTGCTTATTGTTCAGCAATTAACTTATTTCTAATTTTGTTCAAACCATTTTCCCTACAATTCCCAAATTCCAATTCCTAGTTTAAATACATACGACTAACAATTTTCCAAATTAACTTTACTGAAATTAAATCTATAGAAGCCAAGCAACCTACATTTTCCAACTTTCCCCTTTTAAGTTGCGATGATACAAAGCGTTGTCCGTTACCTTACAGCTGTTCGTAACCTCCCCATTGCTTACAATTTCTTAAAGGAACACACACACCTACCCTTACAGCATGTGGCCTACAGCAAACAAACTTATCACATATACAAACTTCCTCATTCATACAAAACCGGTTTTTACACACAAATCACATTAGTTCCATTCTTACTTCAATGAAATTATGCAATTTCCTACACAGATTAAAGTTTCATAAACATATTTTAACATATTTTGCACTAACTCCTCATGTACCTGACCAATATGTATATGAGTTTCTTCTATAGATTGTGCGGCTCTTCACCAGTGTGAGCCTTGTCCTGTTTCCCCCCGGACTCTTACTTTTGCCGTTCCGGTTATCTTTATCTTATCGGACTATTCCCGTCCGACAGACCCTCGGTCGCCCAGGCAATACTTAATAGTCATTCTTACCTGGGTCTTGTGCACAAGAATCGCTCGACCGTCCCTTGTATATTTATCTGACACTCCCTCTTGCTTCCTGAGTCTCTTGTCCGAATATCACTCGCTCAAACCGCTGATGGCAAGCAAGGAGATCAGAGACTGCTGAAAACTTCCCTTCCTTCTGTGCTTCCACCGAGCAGCCAGAGTGGCGATCGCGGACGAGCCCCCACTTTGTGAAATATGCACTGTGCTATCACTACTCAGAGACTAAATCGTGGAAGCAAGAGATTCTTTATTTGCGAGTCTGCAGAGTCGGGTGCCTCTCCAAGTTGAGACACACCGAAGTCAGAAGGGTAAGCCCCCTTTATACACACAATTCTACATCCAACCTCCCCTTCTTTGACCTGCCCTCCAATCAGACACTGAGGTGCACAATCTGTAGGTACGCCCCCCCAGTACCTCCCACATCATACATCGCATGTCCAGACATGTGCATGGTAATGAGCAGTTTCTTGACCAGGGGTGTGTTGTAACATTCATTTATTTTATTAAGCATGCTCAGTTGTCTATGACCTGCCCTAGTTTTACTCACCTCCAACTGAACTCTCTCAGTTCTCCTATATCAGCACTAAAGCTAAGCTATAGTGACAAGGGTCCCATCTATCACTCCCTTCTACTGATAGGGGTCTATCTACATCACTCCCTTCTACCGCATACAATGCTATCAATTCTTACTCAAGGACTGCTCTGGTAACTTTTATACACAGCTGTGTCAGAACCCTCTCCCTGGCCTCTATCGGTTTGAATCCTCTTTAAAGCCCCTTACAATAGTGGGGTTTAATCACTTTATCCCTCACAGTGGGACTGGTCTAATATGGGCAACAAAGCCCTTCAGAACACAACTCATTCTGCAAGAGTTACAATTGCATTTATTTCTTCTGAAACAGATACGGCTTTGAGGGTGTCATCTTGTCAATATATGGACTGGACAGAAAAAATTTGACCTGCAATTCTGAGTTCTGTCCTTATAAGGAACCAAAGAAAATTCTGCAAGAGTTGGATGTGCAAGACGCAAAGCTTTACATGGACTTCATAGTCCTGGGTATATTTTTTGTTGTGTTGCGTTTTATGGCCTACCTTGTCCTGCGTTACAAAGTCAAATCTGAAAGATAGAAAGGGAATCGCAAACAAAAGGATATTTTGCGTCATCAAGTCTGTGAACTGGACCTATTCTCATGTGGCTCAGAATGGCTGAAGTCTACATCAAGGCTGTGTCGCCTGAACAGTAATCTTTAAAAACAAAATCATCAAACATCAAGATGGCTTCTGACGGGCCTTTTGGTTGTCAGATTTTTATTTTTGCCTGTCTAGTTTTTGCTTTTGGATTTTGATTAATTCTCACCCCACGTGTAAGATGGTTTGTCAAGGAAAACAACTTGTTTAATGAAGCAACCCAGCTTTGGCCTTCTGCATAATGACAATGTCAGATTTGTGCACCAACAAAGTGTTGAAAAAGCCCCGCTTGTGAACCGTGAGGTAGATCTTATTTTAAAAGATACAAAAACAGAACTTTGATTTTAGAACCAGACTGTTAATAAGCACAGTTTTTGTAGAATAATGTATGCTTTAATCTGTCACCTTGAGCATGTCCACTAGTAGCACGTTTTGTTAAATTATAATAACTGTAAGTTTAAATAGGGAAGCAAGGCATTATAAACTAGGCTTTAAATATTATAATTACAGGCATTGTGTAACTTTTTTGACAGTTCAAAAATATATTTAAAAAGATACAATCGTGAAAGTATAAAACATTTTAAAAAAAAGGTAGTGTTAATAATTTTTACCGAATTTTGTATTGGTATTATGTTTTGTTTTGGTTTCTAGAGATTTACTTCCTCAGTTATTATATGTCTTTCTTCTCCCCCACACCACAGCATCTTAACAGAATACTTTTTTTTTTAGGAATGTTTTAACTGAAAGAAACTCCCATGTTGTGTAGCTGTGCTGCACTGCATCCAGATGTTCAAATGAATTGCAGTGCTTATCATTTTGAATTTGCTTTCATTTGTCTCCCACATTTAATGCTACTGTAGCCCCAGAGTGAAAGGGGACACGAATCATCTCATTGTGACATATGGGCCCAGAAAGCTTACATTTCGATCAACTTCCAGTAATTATAATGTGATGTCTCCATGAAGCATGAAAAAACTCCGGGCAATGTCCTTACACTGTACTATAGACAATAACATTGCAAGGCTATTATCCTGGTATTGCAGTATTTTATGGTCTAGGTGTTCCTGGCCTTTTGGCACTTTGAAATCTGTGTGGCTGACTATGGTGTGGGAGACTGTACAGTTTTATAAATTTAATTTCAATACACTTGAGTTTGACTCTTAAAAAAGAGCAGTATCCCTTTTGCAGGCTTGCACAGTTCCCAATGGTCAACATTATGATTGGAATTTATTCATCTTTGTCTTTTTCCTCTATACAAAAATCTTTAACAGCAGTTACAAATCTCTATTTTTCTCTCCGGCAATTGGTACATTTGGTTTAATTTATCTGGTTGTAAAACCCTGAAGTCTGCTCATCGGAGCATTGAGAATAAAAGTAAAAAGCAAGGCAGTTGAAAATATGGTGACACTTTGACAGTGGTCCTTTCACTCCTGTTTCCCAGCTCCTGTGTTTTTATAGACCACACAAAGCCCACTCCTTCGAGGAGGCTGCGTAACATGGGGGGAAATCAATTAGCTGGCAATCAATGCATTGAGTCCGGATCTGATCACCACATGAGGAAGGTCTTGAGTACGGAACCAGATTGGCAAGAATGTCTTCAGGGATTGGAGATTTCAACTACAGGGTGAAAGTTAGGTAGCTGGTGCTAATCTCCATGGAGCAAAGCGAAGGCAGTGAGGAGATGTGATAGATGTGCTAGATCTTGTAAGATTTAAGTTGGGCTACAGAGAGAAGCTGAACTCATTAGTGGATGACTGAAGGACTTGAGGGGCAAAGTACGAAAAAGAGCACGGAGTGTTTTTTTGAACTGGACCATTCTCCGTGCCTGGTGGAATTACACTCTCAGGGCTTTTTGGTTGTTTCAGGGAGAATAATTTGAAAAACAATGAGGAAGGAACAAGAGAATAGGGTTAAATGGATTGTTCTACAGTGATTAGAGTTGGCTTCCTGGATGAATAGTTTCCTCCTGTGCAGTAATGTCTCTCATTCTATTCTATAATTCAGATGCTTTGTCATCAACATATGTAAATCTACCCAAAGGTATATATTTAAGTTGTACAACTTTCATCTGTTCTCTTCTTTGTGAATCTCGAATGGCTCCAGTAGCTCAGGGAACTATTGCACTCCACACAGTGTTCAGTAATCTTGATTGTTACATGTAGTGCTCTATGCCAACCTGCCCTATGTTTGGACCCAATACTTCACCCACCCTTCAGATTCCTTTCCTTTATCACCACGTGTGGCTGGTACCAATGCCTCACATGCCCTATTCCTCTGAAGTTAAATCTTGTGCACCACAACATTCGAAGTCGGCAGGCAAGAACACAAAGAAAGGTTGGAATTCATGGCACTACAGAAGTCGTACTCAAAAGTTTAATTAAGATAAAAAAAATATTAGAGGAAAATAAAAGACACAAAGTGCTGGAGTAATTCAACGGGTCAGGCACCATCTCTGGAGAACATGGATAGGTTATGTTTCAGGTCGGGAAGGATCTTGGTGGAAAGTGAAAGGGCCTGCGTTTGACCTTCGAGTTTGACTTTAGTTTATTGTCACGTGTACTGCGATACAGTGATAAGCTTTTGTTGCGTGTTAACCGGTCAGCGGAGGGACAATACATGATTACAATTGAGCCATCATGTACAGGTACATGGTAAAAGGAATATCGTGATAACATTTAGTGCAAGATAAAAAGCCATAAAGTCTGATCAAAGATAGTCCTTCATTCATTCCTGCGACATTTCAACCCATTTGATCTTCTCCATTAAAGTATTACTTTATAATTTTTTTTAATTATGAAGAATGTATTTCAGAAACGTTAATGCAAAAATTGATCATTTAAGTGTTCTTTGTGGATTCGAAACATTTCTAGTGCAAGCCTGGCGAGAGGGAAACTACCTCTTTTGTATTTGCCGAATCAATGCAATTGTAAAATTTAACTGCCATATATACGTGTAAATAGAGCTAAACTGTCTGCAAGGATGTCAAAGAATTCAGCACGTTGACAAGACCCATTTATGCTGTACAATCCACTCGGAAATTAACGCTATGGACTTTTGGCATTAAGCTGTTCGAGCACCATTTGAAGTAGCTTTTGCAATCATGACAGATGGAAGCTGGCCATCACCAACAACTTTCACTGAGAGATGCTAAGACAAAGGAAATGACAATTAGCAAGAATCAAACGTCTAAACAAAAAAATGCAGGGTGACTTTCATCCGAAGCCACTTAATCCGTCAATTCAAATGGAAATGGGAAAGCAAGACAAAATTTCCGGTGCTCTTTTATTAAAGAATGTAACGTGACAATGTTATAGTCAAAAGATAGACACAAAACGCGGGAGTAACTCAGCGGGTCAGGCAGTATCTCTGGAGAAAAGGAATAAGTGACGTTTTGGGTCGAGACCCTTCTTCAGACAGGTGGACTGTAGAATTCTTCTATCAATCAAGTGACAGGACGATTTTCTGTGCAGAATGTGTATGTACCTATCTTCCACTCGCTATCTTTCTGGGAATATTACCCGGCCTTTATTGGGGGATCTGTTTCCTCTCATCTTTAAAGAGACTTTACTAAGTGAATTGACATTGTTTGCTGATCAAGAGACCTAGAGCCAAGAAGCTCGGTCCCTGCCTCCACCTCCTCAGTTGAAGCTTGGCTGTCAGTGAAAGCTGACAGTGAAGGCTCTTCATTAAAAGTGCTTTGATCAAATTTGCAGGTAAGTTAAGTGTTTGAACAGTAACAGCTTAGCAACTAATAGATGATTGTATGTGCAAGTCTGTCAGAGCAAAGCTGGTGAACAAGTTTAGTGGATCTTTCAGTAAAAAGGGAAGAGTCCAACAAAGCGTTAACTTCTCTTCCTAGTTAAAATGTAAAACAATATTTTTTATTAAAGATTTAGGATTTAGTTTTAAAATTTCTTGATTAGTGTGTCAAGGGTTATGGGGAGAAGGCAGGAGAATGGGGTTGAGAGGTAAAGATAGATCAGCCGTGATTGAATGACGGAGTAGACTTAATGGGCTGAATGGTCTCATTCTGCTCCTAGAACGAAGGAAATTATGAACTTGAAACTTTCTGTTTCTGAGATGAAACGCTGAAGAGGTTCATTAGCGTTAGCACTGGTTTTGTTTCGTTCTGCTCTCACTGAGTAAGGGCACCTACCCACATCTAGTGATCTGCAGGTAGGATTTACCCAGGTTTAACCCTTGATGTGAGTGCAATAATTTGCTAGGATTTGAGAAACTGGAGTATGGGTGTTGATTTCAGCGGCACCTTTAAGGGTTGGCAGAAAGGGGAAATTAAAAAAAAAAAAAAACCCGTGACCCTGTCCCCAATCAATGTTCAATAGCGCAGGGTAGAAAACTCTTATGATTTGGTATCCAAAAGAAATTGACCTTGAAAGTGGGACAAACCGCAGTTAAATAATCCGCTGAAGATCAATGGATGCTCAGGTTGGCTGGTGGTGGGATGGTGGGACTTTTGGAATAGTTATCAGAGAAGGCAGTGCCTTTAAAAGGGACAAAGGAAGGTGGTGGGAGGATTTGAGCCAAATGCAAATGCATTAAAAATGCTTTAAAGAATGCTTTACTTTAGTGAATGAACCAAATATTTTTCCTTTCCATGGCTTATTCTGTTTATATTGCACGTGCTAAAGACTTGACTGGCAGGCTGATTTTTGAACAGAACTAAAGTCAACACACGGGTCATATATTAATAATGTTTATGCAAATCAAAGATGTAATGTCCACAGTTGTGAATGAATATTTACACCAGTGACGGTTGTTGGACTATATGTTACTTTCTGTAAGAAATATCTGTTAACATATTACTAATAAAATGACTATTTATACCCCGGGCTCTTGTCTTTATTGTATTACGTTTCTATGAATACTTTTAAATATTTGTGCCAAGAAATTGATCCGGTTGTGTTGTTTATTTTGACAGTACACAATGCCAAGTAGACTGGAGAAAATAGGTGATGATGGCTGTTTAATTCACTCCCTGAGTTCAACAAGCCAGTTGCTGTTGACATGAGTGAAATTATCGTTGTACAAGGAACGGCAGATGCTGGAATCTAGAGCAAAACACAAAGTGCTGGAGTAACCTGATGGGCCAGGAAGCAAATGTGGAGGGAGTGGATAGGCAATGTTGCAGGTCTCAACCCCCCCCCCCCCCCCTCCCAACTGTGTTTCAGATGGAGACTTCCTGAACCTCCCATTATAGACCAAAAAACAAGGACAAAGCGGAGGGTACAGATTCAATCCTCTACACTATCCCATCCTCACTCCCCGATTTATCAGTTGGATTGAAACATTTTGGTTTAGTTCAGTTGAGTGCACCGAGCTACAGTGAAAAGCTTTTGCTGCATCTAACCAGTCAGTGGAAAGACAATACATGATTACAAAGCCATTTACAGTCTACAGATACAGGATAAGGGAATAACATTTAGTGCAAGGTAGAGCCAGTAAAGTCCGACCAAAGATAGTCCGAGGGTCATCAATGAGGTAGATAGTAGTTCAGGACTATTCTCTTGTCGACTGTCCTCAACTTCCTCATTCAAAGACCACAGTCTGTTCGTATTGGTGGAAATGTGTCAGCCTCGATAACCATCAGCACGAGAGCGCCTCAAGGTTGCGTGCTTAGCCCCCTGCTGTACTCACTCTATACTCATGACTGCGTAGCCGGTCATAGTGCAAATTCCATCATCAAGTTCGCTGACGATACCACTGTTGTGGGACATATCACTGATGGGGACGAGTCAGAGGACAGAAGTGAGATCGACCGACTGACCAAATGGTGCCAGCACAATAACCTGGCCCTCAACACCAGCAAAACCAAGGAACTGATTGTGGACTTTGGAAGGGGGAGGATGGGGACCCACAGTCCCGTTTATATCAACAAGTCGATGGCAGAAAGGGTCAAGAGCAGGGGTGGGGAACCTTTTCATGGAGGAAAGCCGCATTAAGTTAGTTGTAATCTAATAATGCCGCATCCAAGAAACTTCAATTAGATATACTTCAAAATGTACATTATTTTGTTAAAATAGCTCTCATGGCTTACTAATATTTTCATTGTGGCCGTCAGTTGGGGAGGTTTCTTTCGTTGAATCTTCTTTTACTCTTTGGTATTTTAAATACGTTCATTTTAAGATTTTAAAAAAATCATAAAAATGAACAAAAACATATTAATAATAATAAAAAGATTTGTTTTACAAAATTTGGATTCATTCAAGAGGCCGCACTTAATGGCTTAGAAGGCCGCAGGTTTCCCACCCCTGGTCAAGAGCTTCAAAGATCTTTCCTGGTCCGAGAACACTGATGCAATCATAACAAAAGCACATCAGCGCCTCTACTTCTTATAGGCACATCAGCGCCTATAAGATTATGGAGAGTCGGTCTGTCAAGGAGGACTCTCTCTAACTTCTACAGGTGCACAGAGGAGAGCATGCTGACTGGTTGCATCGTGGCTTGGTTCGGAAACTTGAGCGCCCTGGAGCGGAAAAGACTACAAAAAGTAGTAAACACTGCCCAGTCCATCATCGGTTCTGACCTCCCGTCCATCGAGGGGATCTATCACAGTCGCTGCCTCAAAAAGGCTGGCAGCATCATCAAGGACCCACACCATCCTGGCCACACACTCATCTCCCCGCTACCTTCAGGTAGAAGGTACAGGAGCCTGAAGACTGCAATGACCAGGTTCAGGAACAGCTACTTCCCCACAGCCATCAGGCTATTAAACTCGGCTCGGACAAAACTCTGAACATTAATAGCCAATAATCTGTTTATTTGCACTTTATCAGTTTAATTATTCATGTGTGTACATATTTATGCAATGGTATATGGACACATTGATCTGTTCAGTATTCGTGCCTACTGTGTTGTGGTGTGCTAAAGCAAAGCAAGAACTTCATTGTTATATCAGGGACACATGACAATAAAACTCTCTTGAACTCTTGGTAGGATGATTCAGTTGCCTGATAGCAGCTGGTAAGAAACTCACTGAATCTGGAGGTGTGCGTTTTCACACTTCTGCACCTTTTGCCTGATGGAATGGGATCGGTAAACCCACTCCATGTACGATGAATTATGTCATGATTTCCTTAACCTGCATTATATCATTAAGCAGATGTTACAGTCTGTGCAACACTCAGTTACTTAGTACCACTTCATGAGTGGCCAGAGTTTAGCCACTGCAATGTAACTGACTCTGGTGAGAGCAAGGAAAACCGCTTCAGACCACCATATTACCCATCGATAGGACCACCAGCTACTGGTACTGATCACCACTGGAGTGGTCCCACATCACCATGCCAATCGTGACCTGCCTACTTAGTGTGGAGGAAGGAACAGCAGATGCATGGTAACTTTCATCCAAAGTCACTTAATCTGTCGATGCAAATGGAAATGAGAAAGCAAGACAACATTTCCACTGATCTTTTATTAAAGAATGTAATGTGTGACAATGTTATAGTCAAAGGATAGACACAAAAAGCTGGAGTAACTCGGCTCAGACAGTACCTTTGGGGAAAAAGAGTAAGTGACATTTTGGGTCGAAACACTTCTTCAGACTGAAGGAGGCTCTCAACCCAAACTGTCACTTATTCCTTTTCTCCAGAGATGCTGCCTGATCCGCTGAGTTACTCCTGCTTTTTGTGTCTATCTTCATTTAGTGTGGAGACAATTTAGCAACTTTTAGATAATGCAATCTTCTCTCCTCTGAGGGATATCCATGTGGACCATTGACCCAAGATCTGCCAAGAGGCCTCTAGGGAGTTCAGTTTCTCAAAGGAGATGCTGGCTACAAGGCCTTGCTAGAAATTTCCCTTTTCCCTGTCCTACATTGACAGATCTATACTGGTAATACAGTCGTTTACATCAGCGGTGAAGCCTCGCGGCGATGGGGCCTCGGTGGTGGTGAAGCCTCGTGGGTCGACCTGTGGTTGACGGCCGATGAGAGGTTGGAGGACCACCGTGAGGGGGGAGGGGAAGAACAATGGAGGACCTGGCGTGGGGGGGCTGCTGCGAGGGAGGTGGGGGGAGGACAATGGGGGGGGGGGGGCAAAACCCAACCGGTTTTTTGCCCCATGGTCCGCAAAAACCAACCCGACCTCCCGGTGGCTCAGCACTTCAACTCCCCCTCCCATTCCATATCCGACCTCTCGGTCCTGGGCCTCCTCCACGGCCAGAGTGAGCAACACCGCAAGTTTGAGGAACAGCACCTCATATTCCGCTTGGGGAGTCTGCATCCTCTGGGCTTGAACATTGAATTTTCTCAATTCTGTTAACCCTTGCTGTCTCCTCCCCTTCCCACCTCTCCCTCAGCCCTCGGGCCCTGGCATTCCCTCTCTCTCTATCTCTCTCCCCCACCCTAGTTGCACTAGCTTCTCATTTTCACACCACAAACAGCTTACAATGGCTTGTTCCCTATATCTTTCTTGCATATCTTTAATTCATTGTTCTTTATCTCTCCACATCACCGTCTATATCTCTCGTTTCCCTGATCCCTGACCAGTCTGAAGAAGGGTCTCGACCCGAAACGTCGCCTATCTCCTTCGCTCCTTAGATGCTGCTGCACCCGCTGAGTTGCTCCAGCCTTTTGTGTACCCTCGATTCTCCAGCATCTGCAGTTCCTTCTTTAACACTGCAGAGGGAAGAATCTCAATGGAAGCATTCTGTGCTTACAAACAGTGTTCTCATGAGCCAGAGAAACAGGGCAGAGAGGGGACTTCAGTCACAACAACCGACAGCCCGCTGAATCTCTCTGTGTCCCTGTCCCTGTCCCTGTCCCTGTCTCTCTGCCTCTGTCTCTCTCTCTGCCTCTGTCCCTCGATTGCACCCTCTGAAATCCAACACGAAATGCCACTTAAAACCAAAGATACTAGAGGAGCTATAAGGATCTTTGCTTGAAACTCACATGCAGGGAGGAAATGACATAAGCGCAGAGCTGCTGCTTCGCTGAGACCAGCCCATTGAACTGTGGAGGCTGCATTATTGGTCTAGAGCGAAGTACAAGCCTGGCTAATGCCGACATCGTCCCAATGAGCGGCATCGTTGCGGGTTAGTTGAGTGCTGAAGGGTCAGTGTGAGTGTGCAGAGCGGTACCAGCGGTAGGTTTAAAGGGTAATAATGGCTGCGCCCGCTTATTGCAAATGTTTGCGTTTTGGAAGAGCTTGCCTTTCCCGATGGTTATGTAATCTGCGGGTGTTGAGGGCGAGAAATGAACTACTCCTATAAGGTAAACGAGGGAGAAATTAGTGCAGGCTGAAGCAAAGTTACATCTCTGTTTTGGTTCTGAGAAGTTTGTATCTTAAATATCACAGTGAGTAGCGGTGGGCCTTTGAGATATATTTTGAAACCTGCATTTGTATAAGTGTGTCTTTCTTCCCTTGTGTGTGTGTTTATCACTCTTACCTGTTTGACCGTCTATTTGCCCCCCTCTTTCTGTCCCTCGCTCTTTCAGTCTTTGTCTCTTTCTCTCTTTCCCTCTATCTTTCTGACTCTCTCTTCTCTTTTTCACTCTCCCTCTCTCTGACCATCTGTACAAGAATAAGGTGGCACTTGAGTACTAAACATTCAAGGATTAACTTTTTATCTCAAGTTTCAAGCAGTCAGATGCTGTGTTTTGAGCGGCCGCCACTTCCTGGAGTGGGGTGTTTGTTGTATGAGGACCATTCTCAACATCATCTGAGGAAGGGTCCCTACCCGAAACGTCGTCTGTCTCTTTCCTCCACGGATGCTGCCTGACCCGCTGAGTTTCTCCAGCACTTTGTGTCATGCCCGTTCTCAACCTTCTTTTGCTAGCCCAAGTAACACATGGCTATTTCTGAGACCATGGTTAAGGCAATAGACAATAGGTGCAGGAGTAGGCCATTTGGCCCTTCGAGCCAGTACCGCCATTCAATGTGATCATGGCTGATCATCGCCAATCAGTACCCCGTTCCTGCCGTCTCCCCATATCCGCTGACCCCGCTATTTTTAAGAGCCCTATCTCGCTCTCTCTTGAAAGCATCCGGAGAACCTGCCTCCACTGCCCTGACACATATTGCTGTTATGAGAGAGAAGGTATTGGTGGTCTTGAGGTGCTTAAAGGTGGATGAGAGATGGTTTATCCTGATCAGGTGGGTAGCGAGGAAAGAAAATGCTGGGGCCCAGGCAGAGATTTTAATATGTAGGAAGGAAATGCAGATGCTGGTTTACACTGACGATAGACACAAAATGCTGGAGTAACTCAGCAGGACAGGCAGTATCTCTGGATAGAAGGAATGGGTGACATTTTGGGTCGAGACCCTTCTTCAGGCTTTTAATTTTAATATCTTCCTTAGCCACAGGTGAGGTGCAGCAAGACTGGAGGGTGTGTTTATTTAAGAAGGGCTGCAAAAATAAGCCAAGCAACCACAGGTTGAGATGTTACTGGAAGGGATTCGGAGAAACGGGATAAACGTCCATTTGGAAAGGCAAGGACTGATTGGGTAGCGTGGCCTTGTAGATGGGGATTTGCATCTCACAAATTTAATTGAGATTTTGACGAGATGACCAAGAGGATTGACAGTAGCACAACTTGCTGCACCATGGCACTCGTTAGAGAGTTAGTGGAATTTTTATGGAATGGCTGGAGTGGTGTAATCAGACAAGGGTTTGAGAGAGTAATTGAAAAGAAACTCTTTCCTCTGTCAGGGAAGGAACTGCAGATGCTGGTTTACACCGAACATAGACACAAAATTAATAATGAATAAGTTTATTGGCCAAGTATTCACATACAAGGAATTTGCCTTGGTGCTCCATCCGCAAGTGACAACATGACATACAGTGACAGTTGGGAATGACACACAAAACATTAAACATTAACAACAAAACATTATTGATTAAACATGCAAATTAAATAAAATGCCAGAGCAAAAGGAGGCTACAGATTTTTGGTTAGTGCTGGACTTTTCAAAATAAGTCTTTTCGATAGCAAATCAGAAAACCTCCGTTATAATCGACTGGGGGGGGGGGGGGGGGGGGGATGGTGCCCGTTCTTGCCAAGTGTCCCTTATAACTGAGTAAGGGAATGTTAGTGCATGTATTTTTAATGTTACATCTAAAGTAGTTTATACAAAAATAAAAAAATACTGAAAACATGATAATTAAGCCAAACTCCTGCCGTGTTTCACATACTCCACCGTAGATTGTATTGTATTTGGAAAGAGGTTCATATAAACACTGAAAATGGTGCATATAATTCTTTCTAAATTGATGGTGTTGTATAGTGCTTGCCTATTGCCGCCACCTGGCGGTCACTCTATCCACAATGACTAAAATCAGCGGGCCAGGCAGCATCTCTGGCGAAAAGGAATAGGTGGTGTTTCAGGTCAAGACCCTCCTTCAGGCCGAGAGTCAGCGGAGAGGGACACTAGAGGTATGAAAAGGTACAGAATTAAATCTGAAACACAGCTACAAGGTCACTGGGAGTAATATAATCATTAAACACTGAACCAGACCTTTCAGAGCACACCGGCCATCAGGTGCTCACTCTAAATTAATTCCTTTTACCAGCAGCAGGTCCATAGCCTTTCAGCAACAATGAAACCACAGTGATTGTGTCGGCTTCCATCCCCTCCTCAGGAAGTGTGTTTAGATTACAACCATTCTCTCGGGGTGGAGGGAAATTTTCTACACCCCCCCCCCTTAACTTCCCCCCCCATTGCCTTCAATCTGTGTCCTTTGGTTTTAAAGTTTCTCAATACCCTTCTTATCTCTGCTCCTTGAAATCTTGTATATCTTTATCAGGTCTTCCTCGGCAATCCCTGCTCCTTTACAGTCACTCTTCATAATTGGAAGGGAAAAGGACAACACAAAGATTAAAGGTAACATGAAACTTATTTTTTAAGCAGTGAGTTTTGATCCATGTTACGCTTCCTGGAAAAGATGTAATAACTTTCAGAAGTAATTTGAATAAGTATCTGTGTAAAAACGAAACTCTCGGCTTGGAGGAGAACAAAGGAGCAAACTGGACTGCTCTTTCATAGAACTAGCCCAGGGGTGTTGGGCTGAAGGGTCTCATTCTGGAAGGTTATTTGTGATTCTAGAGTCAGGGTTGAGACTTTCCTGTCTCAGTTCCAGATCTTCCAGCAGCAATGTATAGATTGACCCAGAGATGTAATTTTAATCTTTGTATTTAGGTGGCACCCTGGTGCAACTCCAGTGCCCCCCGGTTTGATGTTTGCATATTCTCCCTGGGTTTTTCCGGGTTTCTTCCCACAAATGTTGTTAAGCTGGAAAGGGTGGGGAAAAGATTTGCAAGGATGTTGTCCGGACTCGAGGGCCTGAGTTACAGGGAGAGGTTGAGCAGGCAAGGACTCTATTCCTTGGAGCGCAGGAGGATGAGGGTTGATCTTATAGAGGTGTATAAGTTCATTAGAGGGATAGATAGGATAAATCCGTAGTCTTTTACCCAGAGTAGGGGATCTAGAACCAGAGGACGCAGGTTTAAGATGAGGGTGGAAAGATTTAATAGGAACCGGTGGGGCAACTTTTTTACCCAAAGGCTGATGGGTAATAGAACGAGCTGCTGGAGAATGTAGTTAAGGCAGGTAGTATCACAATGTTTAAGAAACATTTAGACAGGTACACAGATAGGATACGTTTAGGGGGATATAAGCCAAATGCAGGCAGTTGGGCCTAGTGTAGTCAGGGCGTGTTATAGTCAGTGTGGGACAGATGGGCCGAGCGGCCTGTTTCCAAAGATGTATCCCAAAGATGTGCTGTATCCCAAAGATGGCAGGTGGTTGGTCGTGGGTAATTGCCCCTGATGTCAGACATTGTTGGGCATGTGAGAGGGAACAGGTTTTAGAGGAATAAATGAGTGGTGTTAATGGGATTGCTCTGAAATTTGATGGGCTGAATGGGCATCTATGTCACAAGGAGATACAATGTAAAGGAAAAAAAACAAATGACGGCAAGGTGGCGCAGCGGTAGAGTTGCTGCCTTACAGCGCCAGAGACCCGGGTTCGATGCTGGCTACAGGTGCTGTCTGTGCAGAGTTTGTATGTCCTCCACGTGACTTGCATGGAATTTCTCTGGGATCTCCGGTTTCCTCCTACACTCCAAAGGCGTGCAGCTTTGTAGGTTAATTGCATTGGTATAATTGTAAATTGTCCCTAGTGTGTAATGCATGGACTCAGTGGGCCGAAGGGCCTGTTTCCGTGCTGTATCTCTAAATTAAACTAAATTAATTTGTGGCTGTACTAATGGTCAGAGATATCCTAGTGTCCAGGAACTTGTCAAAGAGACTATAGCTGATATGTATGCACTTTATCAAAGTGAGAAAGAACTAAACAAAAACAGTTTTTCTTTGAGAAAAATGAGTGTTATCAAATTTGTGGAACTTGTCTAGCCTGCAGTACCTGGTTTCTAATACATGGAGCCTGTAGAAGTCTTGGATTCTGAAGAAAAACCTGAGGTGACATCTGCTGCCCTGAGCTTAGAAAATGGAGGACAGATTGATGATGCCTCATGCACTGATGTACCTGCAGAGACCAGGAGCGTTGCAACTATGGGCTGTGATGCAGCACTTGAAACCCTTACACTAAGGTACTCGCAAATATTCTTGCACCTTTTTCTGCCACGGTAAATGGTTTCCAACGTATGCGTTCCATTTTCTAATTTTAAAAAAAAAATTGCATTTATATACAGGTTGTTCTGATGCAAGGCGATAGTTGTATTCCTTAGAGACCTCATGTTGTGGAAAAAATCATGTTATATGACAAATGGGGGAAAGTGGGTTGGAGAATTTCACACTTGCAATAACCAAATTAATTTTCCCACAGAATTTTCAAAATAAATCTTTTTGATAGCAAATCAGAAAACCTCCGTTATAATCGACTGGGAGGGGGGATGGTGCCCGTTCTTGCCAAGTGTCCATTATAACTGAGTAAGGGGATGTTAGTGCATATATTTTTAATGTTACATCTAAAGTAGTTTATACAAAAATAAAATAGATACTGAAAACATGATAATTAAGCCAACCTCCTGCCGTGTTTCACATACTCCACCGTGGATTGTATTGTATTTGGAAAGAGGTTCATATAAACACTGAAAGTGGTGCATATAATTCTTTCCAAATGGATGGTGTTGTATAGTGCTTGCCTATTGCCGCCACCTGGCGGTCACTCTATCCACAATAACTAAAATCATAAGAAAGAAGCCTGTAATGAGAGTAGACTGTAAGTTTATTTTTGTTTCTGCAAGCTAAAAATACCAAAGACTGTGTGATACATTGCTCTATTGCGTATCTTTGCACAAGCGATTGCTTGTCATTATCAATAGTCACCCGCAAATTGAAATAGCAACTTGTGTTCTTAACAGTCAATGGTGTCTGATTACTGCACGGGCGTTACATGGAAGCAGGTTTCTGTCCTTTGTGTTGGTTAAATCCAGGACAGCTTTTTTTCTGCTTGCCAACTTCCAAAGTAACTTTTAAGTTCCGATCGAAATCACCAATTCGACCTGCCTTATGCAAATAGTGTTCCCCTATTCATCACGCATGTTAAATCCAATTCGTGTTGGGGAATTACATTTTATAGGAGGACTACCCATACTATTCTCCACACTGTAGAGGTGCCGTAATAGGGATGCAAATGTGGTCCCTGTTTTTGCACTGCTGGCTCTCATAAATAGTAATGTGAAAATGATTGGAGACTTGGTTTTGGGTGAATCAATTAAGGGGTTAAATATAGAAATGAGGAACTGCAGATGCTGGTTTACACAAGGACCAAAGCACTGGAGTAACTCAGCGGGTCAGGAATAAATCTCAAAGAGATGCTGCCTAACCCGCTGAAGGACTGCAGCACTTTGTGTGCCTAGGGGTTAAATGTCAGCTAGGAGAAAAGGAGAGAGATGGACACCAAATGCTGGAGTAACTCAGCGGGACAGGCAGCATCTCTGGAGAGAAGCAATGGGTGACGTTTTGGGTCGAGACCCTTCTTCAGACCCGAAGCGTCACCCATTCCTTCTCGAGAGAGAGATGCTGCCTGTCCCACTGAGTTACTCCAGCATTTTTTGTCTATCTTCAGTCTTACCCAGCATCTGCAGTTCCTTCCAACACAAAAGATGAGAGAACCACCCTGCTCCTTTTCCAATGACCACAAATTCCTCTGGGTCCAGCAGCAAGAGAAGGCTCAATTTACCATCTTACCTGAGAGACAGCACTTCTGGCAACGTAACGCTCTAGAGCACTGCTTGAGTGTTGGGCAAGTCTGTGTGGAATGAGGCTTCAACTTTGCACCTTCTGAAACAAATGAGGGAGCTGATGAACATGTTTCATTCAGCTATTCTTCTGCTTATGAGGCCTTCAAGGGTAAGTGCGCATAACTTAACTAAGCATTTTGCTTTAGAATTTAGTTTAATAACCTGACTGAGAGTCAGGCATTTACTCAGATGGTGAAAAGGGCAACTTCAATCTTCTTTAAATAATGACGTTTGATTTCAGTGCTCGACTTTGTTTCAGTTGTGAATTAATTAGAAATTCAATGTTGATGCATCATCCAATTAATCTGACTTTTCAATGATATCAAATGTATCCATTGTTTATTTTTCTCCAGTGATTCCAACTCCTCTCCATCTGATCAGCAGCCACCCAGTGCAGATTTGGACGTTGATCAGCAGCCAGCCAGTGCAGATTTGGACATTGCAGTGTTCACTACTCCAGGTTCACCTGCACAGGATGTTGACTTATATATGTCTAATCCAGAAAATGAAGCAGAGGACGCACTGGCCTGTCGTACCCCAGAAATTCTGGCTGTTTATGGTTTACCTGAATCAGAGCTTGGAGACCAACCGTCTGTGCCATGTTACATTGATGGTGGCGAAAACCTGCCTCCGGACATGTCAAACTGTCCAGAGCAGGACTGGCTGCCCGATGCATTGGAGGGCCAGATCCCTAAACCGTTTGCTGATGAATCGTGTGGGCATTCTGGTGGCCACTGGCAATATGCAGATGGGTGGAGCACTGACACGGTGCCAGCTGATGAAGAAGTAATGGCAAAAGCGCAACTCGAAGAGAAACCAGGTGGAGATCCTGACACAACACGCAGTCTCTCAAAAGAGTTGCCACCCTTGAAGTCATTAGAAGATTCTGCAGTGCAGGTAAGGCCCTGCAAGAATATAAACAGGTGTGGAGGGTTCTGGGTTGTGTCTGCGTTTGAAAGCTCTCAGAATTGACCCAGTATCTCCAGAAACACCATGAAGCTACCAGGTCTCCAGAGGCGTTTTTACAAAGCTTGGTTATTCCAAACGGGTAG
The DNA here is from genome assembly GCA_035221665.1 of Okamejei kenojei. NCBI lineage: Eukaryota > Metazoa > Chordata > Chondrichthyes > Rajiformes > Rajidae > Okamejei > Okamejei kenojei. The sequence continues at coordinate 25,866,742 of CM069159.1, read as the reverse complement.
ATCTTTTGCGCAAGCCCTAGTGGAGTCATGCTTACGTGGCATAATGCTAGGTGGAATATAGTTCTTTGTTCGATCTGGACATCATGATGGATGGAATGGGCTGTGGTATCATGGCTTTGTTGGTGTTGCTTGCATCACATAGAGCGTCAGACCTGAAACGTCTGGGGTTAGTTCAGTGGAAAGATGTCCAGTCTATAGGTCATCAGCTTGAAGCCAAGACCAAAATTCTTGGTGTGATACTGAAGGAGTGCTGCACTGCTGGAGGCAACATCTTTCAAATGGTGCTTTCAGGCCCATAAACCAAGACTGAGACCATTACACTCATTCTTTGGTCAGTGCTGGTTTGGTTTAGTTACTTGAATTAGCCCAGGTATGAATAAGATCTCAAAGTGACTGTGAAAAAGGCATAGACCAAGTACAGGTATTTAGTTAAATGTGATGGTGGACAAATGGTTGTGCCAAGTAAAAAAAAACAACCTTCATTTAGAATAGCACCAATTTAATTGGGATAGTCAGCATTGTGGAGGGGAGATCTTGTCTGACTAATTTGCTTAGCCTTCCTTAAAAAAAAAATCAATGAGTGCAGTACATTTGTCATAATCTTTGTAAGTCTTAGCAAGGATTTGACAAGGTCCTACATGGCAAATTGGCCAAAAAAAAAGTTAAAGCCTCTGGGATCCAAAGCAGAGCCAGATATGTGTCCGTGGCAGGAAACCAAGGGCAGTGATCGATAGGAATTATGACAGAAGCCATGTTAAGGAGGTGGGGTTTCATAGGTTTATATTGTATTCATTTTCTCGCTTTCCTTGACCCCGTATTAGTCTTAAGACTCACATCAAAAGAGCCCGATAAGTTTGCAGACGGTATAAAAATAGGCCATATGATTGGGAGTGTGGTAAGTCATCAGACTGCAGGGGGATCTCGATGGTCTGGGTGGCCGGGTAGAAAGATGGCAAATGGACAAGGTGAGGTTCTGTATTTGGTATCTGGTGCAAATGGTACAAAAACGGACAATAACTGACGGGACACAATGTGATGCGATGGAACAGAGGGATCTTGGAGAGTATGTCCATAGATTATTAGAGTGGCAAGACTGGTTAGTACGGTGTTAAAAACACATGAAGTCTTTCTTCATTAGCTGAAGAAGAGTGTATGTGAGAAGGGCGGTTTACGCCAAGAGCTGTAGGTTATGTGCAGCATTAGTTTGGCCACAGCTTAAGTATTGACGGCAATCCTGGTGAGTGCATTGCAGGAGGCTTGAGATGACCTGGGTAGGGTTCTGAGAGAACTAGGATGCTGCTAGGATTTGAGTGTTGCAACCATGGATTAGAGTTGGATAAGTTAAGGTAGCTTGATCAAACAGAGGTATGAGAGGGCAGACAGACCTGGATAGAGAAAATAGGAAGGACTCATCTGCCTGAGCAGAGGAGAAAAAAAAAATTGGAAATTAATTGAAAATAATTAATGGAAGGCTGAGAGGAGGCATGAGGAAATATTTTTTTTATTTTGCCCAGTAGATGGTAATTGGGACGTGGAATGTACGCTATGCTGGGTGCCCACAGCTTGCCTAAATATTGCTGAGAGACCAACTGTCTCTGTCATGTGTAGGTAGATGGTAAAAAGGGATCTGGAATTCACAGCCTGAAAAAAATGGTAGAGATAGAAGCAATGAACCAAATGGTTTCAAAATCATAATTGTTGTGATTTGCTTGCTTCTGTGGTTTTAACATGTCCAATTATCGTCCATTCATAGTTTTTTGTTTTAACCAAAAGAAGCCTTCAAATATTTATCCATTTCTTCGTTTAAAAGCAAAAATGGATCTCCTTGTCGATGTTCCATTGTTTTAACCCTTTTGGAAATGTAAATCCGTTCTCTAACGTTTGGTCAACGTGGAGGAGATGGGCCGAAGGGCCTGTTTCCGTGCTGCATGACTCCATGGCCTGCCCTTTTTACTTTCCAACCATAACTGGGCGGATTATGTGGGCTATCTAATATTTGTTCATGTTTAAGAAAGAACTGCAGATGCTGGAAAAATCAAAGGTAGACAAAAATGCTGGAGGAACTCAGCGGGTGAGGCAGCATCTCCATAGATGTGGCTCACCTGCTGAGTTCCTCCAGCATTTTTGTCTACCCAATATTTGTTCATGGTCTTCTCTGTGTGCAAGCTTTTGGCTGTGATTCCTGCAGTGTAGCAGATATCTTAATGGTTTTATTTATATATTATATATTGAGTCCTTTCCATTGGATCTTCAATTTATTTGTTTGTTTGCAGTTGTTTTAATGTAAAATAATTGTCAGTGCTCATGCTCTAGAAAGTACATTCTGTACATTCTTGATTCCCCAAGCATATGGTTTGTGATGTTAATTACTTAATAGCATCAAACTTTTTTTAGTATATTTTCTCAAATCTGCTTGGAACTGGAACCTAAGCCAAGTATTTTCCATTTCAGACTGATTGCTTTACTGTGGATGCAGAGGTCAGTACTGATCAGGACATTGAGAGGTACATGGTAAGTGAGTATTGTCGAGCTGTTAACTCTGGTGCTGACGAGTAGGGTTCTGCAATTCTCATTTCCACATCCTTTGTTCTCCAAGGACTGATTAAAGCTCTGGCACTATCTGTTCTGTTCACCACTGGGTCTAAAATGCATTTAGATGGTCATGTAGTTTGCTGAGAGAGGTAACCGGGTTTTTTTTAATATTCTGAACTCTTTTTGGTAAGAACGGAAATTGAAGAACTAGTCGGGGAAAGGACTCCCAAGGCCAACTTATTGGTGAATTCCATCAGAAGAGGAGATATTCAACTAGTGAACAGCCAACAATTCCCTGGCATGAGGGGTTATGGGGATAAGGCAGGAGAATGGGGTTATGAGGGAGAGCTAGATCAGCCATGCTTGAATGGTGGAGTAGACTTGATGGGCCAAATGGCCTAATTCTTCTCCTATCACTTATGAACTTTATTTATTTTTTTAAAATCACTAATGACCTTATGACATAAATGAAGCCATCCACTTTAGCCTGCAGCCAAACCTATACGGTATAAGTGGTTAGTTACATCTGTACCACAATTGTGCCAGGCAATGGTCATCTCCAACATTACCACTGACATTCAGTGCAATACCATCATTGAGTCCCTCAACATCAACATGGTGGAGGCCATTAACAAAATAGACATGATCCACCGCATCCATTCGATGTTATCCCACCTCCTACGCCGGAGGGGCAATTTTCAGAGGCCAATTAACTTTCAAATTTGCATGTCATGGGATGTGGGTGGAAACTGGGACATCTGGAGAAAACCCAAGCAATCGCATGGTGAATGTGCAAACTCCACTCACAAACACCCGAGGTCAGGATTGAACCCGGGTCTCTGGCGCAGTGAGGTGGCAGCTCTTCCAGCTGTGCCAACCTGCCGTCCAAATTTAGAAAAGAAACAAGTACAGTAGCCAACCTTGAGCTTTCAGCTAAGGGTTGATTCTTTATCAATTGACCCAATTTGCAGGTTTGCTCTCTGAAACCAGTCTGCATTGACGTTGGCCCATTGAAGGCGGGATTTTCTCGGTAACATGTGAAGTCGTTGCTTTTATTTTTAATATTTTAATCTTGCATGGTGTGTTGCTTCAGAATGAAGTGGCGACTGAACGGGAGGTGCTGAAGGACAAGTACCAGGAGGTGTTGGATCGACAGATACAGGTGGAGAACCAGCTCCAGGTCAAAGTCCGTCACCTTCAGGAGCAGCAGGAGGAAGAGGAGAACATCTACCAGGTAACTGTACGTAGGAAGAAAAAGTGACTTGCGTTTACCGTTCTCATCCATGGTCATTTCCAAAATGCTTTGCAGCCTAGAAAGTGCTTTTGCAGCAAGTTAAATCACCATTGTTATGTGGGGGATGAAGCCAGTTTGCACACAGCAAGCTTCAACAAATAGTCCTGAAGTACTGACCAGAGTGATAATCTTTTGGTTTTTATGAAGGAACTGCAGATGCTGGAAAATTAAAGGTAGTCAAAAGTGCTGGAGAAACTCAGGGGGTGCAGCAGCATCTACGGAGTGTAGGAAATAGGCAACGTTTCGGGCCGAAACCCTTCTTCAGACAACATTTTGGTGATGTTTGAAGGCCAATATATGGAGGAAGCTTTTATCTTCGACCTCCAAGGATTAGACATTTGTGCATTTTGGTCTGATTCGGAATAGACATCTGATTTGGCTTCATGTCCATTCTAATTGGCCAGCACGCCATGACCATTCCATTGAATGAAATCACAAGAGAATGAAGAAACTGGAATCTGGAGCAAATAACAAACTGCTGGATGAACTCCGTGGGTTAGGCAGTATCTGTAGAGAGAAGTGGGCAGTAAGCATTTCGAGATGAGACCATTCGAAAGCTCTCGACCTGAAACATCAACTGTTCATTTCTCTCCATTGAAGTTGCCCGGCCTGTTGAGTTCCTCCAGGCAGTTTGTTGAATGAAGTGTTAGAGAACCTTGTTGCAATAACATTACATGCCAAAAGCAGTGTGCTCAATGCTTGGATTTGTCTGAAATCAGTGGGACCAACGTTTCAGTAACTAGGGTCTTGACAAACACAAAGTAGACAGCCCATGCCAGACTAGTAATTAGCACCACCTGAAAGGTGGACAACGCCATGAAACATTGTTTCCAGGTAATGCCTTGTTAGGAGCTGGGAAATATACCTTTCTGTTCTTCATTGTGATTGTCCAAATTTCTCTAGCTTATTCCCAACTATATTGCGCATCGCACTGGCTATGCAAAAAGTTGCCAAACCAGAACCGAGAGGTGGATAATAAATGTTGACCGTATCCCAAAATAACAAAATAAGCTTACTTAACTAATGGAGCATAACATGTATTTCCCACTGTTCATAGGCACAGTACTTCTGCATTTACCTGACATAAATTTACGGGTCCACTCAAAGTCAAACAGTGGCGCAGCAGGTAGAGCTACTGCATCACAGCACTATAGATCCAGGTCCATCCTGACATCAGGTGCTGTCTGTGTGGAGTTTGTGCGTTCACCCTATGACCACATGGGTTTTCTCCGGGTGCTCTGATTTCCTCCCGCATCCCATAGACGTGCAGGTTTTTGGATTAATTGGCCTCTGTCAATGCCCCTAACATGTAGGCAGTGAATGAGAAAGTGGGATAACATAGAACTAGTGTGGATAGGTGACCAGTGGTCATCTGCACTCGGTGGGCCAAAGGGCCTGTGTCCGTGCTCTAACTTTCAATCAATTTTATTCAATTAAACAAAAAACTATACGGAATATTACTTGAGCAAGAATTGTCCTTGAATTAGCATGTTTGTACCGAATATTTGAGTTGGCACCAAGTGATTTAGAGTGAAGATCTGGCCTGGTTCAACAGAGTCAACAACAGCTGGCATTAGAGCGGCCTTACGGCTCATGGATTTGAGACAACATCACCTATAACTGTGTGGCAGAACAAACATAAACTTTGTTGTCTTCGAAAGGTTTTGGATGTGATCTTTTGAGTTCTCTCCATGAGCTGCTGTTTGGCAACCTCGGTAGATATTTTCCTGCGTACAATGGTTTAGTATAAATTAAACCAGCATAAGCATTTTGGATTTGGATTCAATTTATTGTCATTGTCTTCAATTAAGAGTCAACAAAATACTATTTTCCTTACAGTCATACAAATGAAAAAAACACAAAACACAGAATACAGTCGTCCACGACACAAACATCCCCACAACGGCACCAAAGTTCCCGACTGTGAGGGAAGGAACCAAAGCCCAGTCAACCTCCTCGCTGATGTTAATAGTTGCATCCTCGCCAGGAAGTGAATGAAGGACGGTTTTCCCCCTTACCCTACCCTCGTCCCCCCCACATAAAACACCAAAAAACAACTAAAGAACATACTTCAAACATAACAAAAAATAAAAAAGATACCAGACTGAAGGCGGAGGCAGCCAGTAACAGCGCCACCGGATGTCCAGGATGCCAGTGTCAGTGACTGAGAGATTCCTCTGAACAGAGAAGGTGCATTAAATGAGTGGTGCGCAATGGGTCAAATGTGTGTGTGTGTGTGGTGCGAGTGTCCAGTGTGGATGGCCACGGGCACAGTGCTGGAGTGGCTCAATGGGTCAGGCAGTGTCTCTGGAGAATGTGGATACGTGACGTTTTTGGAATAGCCCTACCAATATCTGGAGATGGGCAATCAATAGTGACCACATCCAAAGAATGAAGGCCAAATATCTTTTGGAGCTTAAATTGGGCTACCTATTCTCTTTGGGAATAGCACTTTTGAACTTCATACAGCAAGGAAACAGGTGTCCGGTGATCATGAGTCCATTCACACAAATCCTATTTTACTCCCCCTACTTTGCTCCACCCAGGTGGGACCAGAGTAGATGGGGCAATTGGTGAGTGTGGGCAAGTTGGGCCGAAGGGACTTTCATAAATCATAAGATCATAAGTGATAGTAGAATTAGGCCATTCGGCCCATCAAGTCTACTCTGCCATTCAATCATGGCTGATCTATCTCTCCCTCCTAACCCCATTCTCCTGCCTTCTCCCCATATTCTCTGACACCTATACTAATCAAGAATCTATCTATATCTGCCTTAAAAATATCCACTGACAGCCTCCACACCATTCTGTGGCAAAAATTCCACAGATTCACCACCCTCTGACTAAATAAATGTCTCCTCATCTCCTTCCCAAAAGAAGATAATTTAATTCTGAGGCTATGTCTTCTTGTCTTAGACTCTCCCAGTAGTGGAAACATCCCCTCCACATCCAATCTATCCAAGTATTTCACTATTCTGAATGTTTCAATAAGGTCCCCCCTCATTCTTCTAAACTTCAGCGAGTACAGGCCTAGCGGTGACAAACGCTCTTCATAGGTTAACCTGGGATCATTCTTGTAAACCTCTTCTGGACCTTCTCCAGAGCCAGCACATCATTCCTCAGATATGGTGACCAAAATTGCACACAGTATTTCAAATGCAGCCTTAACAACACCTTATAGAGCCTCAACATTACATCCCTATTTTTGTATACAAGCCCTCTTGAAATAAATGCTAGTTTCCATGCTCTTGAGTTGGGCTGCTGTGATTTTTTTTTAATTTGAGCTGTCTTCGGAAGAACTGTTCTTCTTTCTCACAATCCCATTTCGTACCCAGGATAATTCCATAATTCAGGAAACTGAATCATCCTACTGCAACCAGAGAGCACTGCTGAATGACTATCTACCTCGGACTATCTTTGATTGGACTTTGCTGGCTTTACCTTTTATTAAACGTTATTCCCGTATCATGCATCTATACACTATAAATGGCTCGATTGTAATCATGTATTGTCTTTCTGCTGACTGGTTAGCATGCAACATGGGCTTTTCACTGTACCTCGGTACACGTGACAACAAACTAAACTGAAACTAACCACAGGATGTTTCCATAGAACTGTGGAAGCTTTTTGCAATTCTCTCTGGAATAGAAGTACACCATTAGTTAAGTGGCTGAACTTAATTCGGTGGTGCTGAATTAACATTCGCTATTCAACATGTAATCCCCCAGGCTGTAGTGCGGTTGATGTTAATTTGGCTCGCGCTCTTGAGCATGGTAACTGTTTGAAGTTGATTACTGATAGTGCCTTTAGCACTTACAATTTAAATTAAAATGTTCCATTACATAAAATTGCTGTAAAATGGAGCTTCTTGTGGGAAGATTAGCAATATTGTTCCTCTTTCTGCGGCTGACAAGTTGTGTGGCGGCAATGCGAATGACCTTTTCGTTCTATCGCCAAAACTTGCAGGAGAACGTTAAGCAGATCAAGGAGATGAAGGTAAAACTGGAGGAGCTGAAGAAGAAGTCTGAAAAGGAAAAGCGAGAATTTGCTCAAAAAGAACAGGAGCTGAAGAATGAAGTTGAGAGACTCTACGAGAATGGGAAGCGGTAATAAACCTTTTAGTTCAGAGATACAGCGCGGAAATAGGCCCTTCGGCCCACCGAGATTGCGCCAACCAGTGCTCACACCACCACTATCCTACACACTAATGCCCCTGTCCCACTTAGGAAACCTGAACGGAAACCTCTGGAGACTTTGCGCCCCACCCAAGGTTTCCGTGCGGTTCCCGGAGGTTTTTGTCCTCCGGCAACCACCTTCAACTAGCATCGCAACTGGCTTTGATACAAAAATGACCGATTTTTTAAACGGAAACCACTTTCAACCATGAGGGAGACTGACAAAAACCTCTGGGAACCGCACGGAAACCTTGGGTGGGGCGCAAAGTCTCCAGAGGTTTCCGTTCAGGTGGGACAGGGGCATTAGGATAATTTATAATCTTTACCGAACCCAATCAACAAACAAGTACGTCTTAGGAGTGTGGGTGAAAACCGGAGCTCCCGGAGAAATCCCACACGGTCACAGGGAGAACGCACAGACAGCATCTGTAGTTAGGATCTCTGGCGTTGTAAGGCAGCAACTCTACCGCTGCGCCCCTGTTTCAATAAATGGAACACTATATTTTTAATGCACTCAAAATGGAGGCAGCTTTATTTTTTGATTGGAACTGCTCAGCATCTATGGAAAGGGAAGCACTCAACAATTCCAATCCAAGTCCCTTGTCAGAACGTTCAGATGGACAGTCTTTGATCTGAAATATGTTTCTCATTCCACAGACTTCTCTTGTGTCTGATGGTACCTACAACAGGATTCTGAGACAAGCAAGGGAGATGATTGCTGCAACCTTGACAGAGATCTTTATATCCTCTTTAGTCATGGGCATTGTTGACCCTATTACCTCTATAGGGTACCAACTGAAGTGTCGAACAAAAGACTCTAAACCAAGGTTTAGTTCCGTTCAGTACAACTTAATCTTTATTAACACTCGAGTAACTTTAAACATGCATGCAAACAATTGACAGTTAGACAGGTACATGGATAGGGACAGGTTTGGAGGGGTATGGACCAAGCGCAGGCAGGTGGGACCAGTGTAGCCAGTGTGGGCAAGTTGGGCCGTAGGGCCTGTTTCCACACTGTATCACTCTCTGACTCTCTATGTATTAAGGATAGTCTTTATCCAAAGGTGGAAATGTCAAATTCCACGGGAATCTTTTAATGGGAAAGGGTGGAAAGCTTGTAGATTTATATGGCAATTTTTTTTTTTACACAGTGTGGTAAGTGCCTGGAATGCTTTGCTAGGTGAGGTGGTACAACCAGATATGAACGAAACATTTAAGAGGCATTTAGACGAACATTTGCACAGGCAGGAGTAGTGGGACACTGATTATGCAGAAAGAAGTGGCGTCATGTTAAACAAAAACATGGGGCAAAGGCCCCCTTACCATGCTGTATGGTTCAACATGTGGGGAGAAGGAATTTGCTAGATTGGTGTCATGGTCACTGCAGACAAAGTGGGCTGAAGGACCCGTTCCTATGCGGTATTTTTCTAAGTTCGATATAGATAATCTCAGACCTGCTGAGTGTTTACAGCGCTTTCTGTTTATATTTCAGATTTTGTACATTTGCAGTTACTTTGATTTGTTTTAATTAGTTTCTCGACTAGTGGAGGATTGACGGGGCACTTTGTTTCAGAACCACCAGCTGAGGATTTTACATTTGGTTAATTAAATCTAATATTAACAAGTTGGCGCTGTGAAACTTCTGGAATGTAATTTAAAATCCCACCAGGTGCATAGACATCCTTTTGGGAAAAGTAATTAGCTGTGCTGACCTGGTCTGTTGCATTGATGACTGCAAACCCAGATCTGCTCTGCAGCATATGTGACTGCAAGTCATGAGGTCGTAAGTGATAGGAGCAGAATTAGGCCCTTTGGCCCATCAGGTCTACTCCACCATTCAATCATGGCTGATCTATATCTCCCTCCTAACCCCATTCTCCTGCCTTCTCCCCACCTCTAACACCTGTACTAATTAAAAATCTAACTATCTCGACCTTCAAAAATACCCACTGATTGACCTCTACAGCCTTCTGTGGTAAAGAATTCCACAGATTCACCACCCTCTGACTAAAGACATTTCACCTTGCCTCCTTCCTAAAAGAATGTCCTTTAATTCTGAGGCTATGACTTCTAGACTCTCCCACTGGTGGAAACATCCTCTCCGCATCCACTCTATCCAAGCCTTTCACAATTCTGTATGTTTCAATGAGGTCCTCCCTCATTCTTCTAAACTGCAGCGAGTACAGGCCCAGTATCTTCTCCCCATTACCCCTGACAAAGTCCAAACCTGGAAGTAAACCTGGTCTGTAACGTATGTGACTCCAAACCCATGCCTTCCTGCAATGGGTCTGCGGGCTACAAAGCACTGACTCATGGTCACCGTACTAGGTTTTATAAGATATTAAGTAAAATTTTGCATAGTAGACTTATCATTTGGGTTTCAAGCGGGTGGAATGAGAGTGGCTACAAGAGCACAAATGGAAAATTAGTCGGGTGGTCAACTCTGAAATGTAGCTAAATGTTCATGGTTCCTCAGCTGTCAACACCAGGATTATGTTTTTTTTTTAAACAAGTTTGTGCCTTAGCCTAGGGTGTATTCATAAGTTCATAAGTTCTAGGAGAAGAATTAGACCATTCGGCCCAACATGTCTACTCCGCCATTCAATCATGGCTGATCTATCCTCAACCCCATTCTCCTGCCTTTTCTCCATAAACCCTGACACCCGTCGCAAATTATGAGGCTGAATTTTCAGATATTATGGAAGTGGAAGTCGTGATAATTAATAACTAGTAACCAAGGGGTTGTGGGCAGGTTGGTGAAATGGGTGGATAAGTTCCAGCTGAAAGTTACAGTAAGAGGATGCAAGATGGTACATGCTGGTTGGAAAAATAAGCAAAATTATTGGTTCAGTGTTGCTTTTATTGTCTCATGTGCAAATGCACAGTGAAATTATTTTCTTATATACGGACCAGTAAAGTATTGCCGTACCTAAGCATTAAGATTACCAAAGCATACAGAAATAGTCTGCTGAGCCCGCATGCAAGAGGGACCAGGTTTTGGAGCCATTTTCAAAGTCCAGTCCGCACTCGAGGTCTTATGAGCGGTGCCCGACCTAGGCAAGTCCCAGGCTGGTGCAGGGCCTCCAATCCTTGGACGATGTCCCTCTCCTCGCCCGTCCACCTTTGTGCCCTGGGGGTACCTCCCCCAGCCTACCTCCCCCAGGCGTGTTAGGCCAGACCCCGCACCCTCTCCTACCGGCCTTGTAGTGTGATGTTTGGTGGACTGTGTGGGGCGGGAGGACACGTTGCTCCTCCTGTACAGCGGGTGGCGCTGCACATGCCAAAGGGAGATGTTGTGTATATAGTTTATCCTATCTGTAGACAGTATGCGGGCTGCCATTGTGACTAGTCTTGCTGCCAGCATTGAGTGAAACATTAAAGACTTCCGTTGTAAACTCTAAAGACTTTCAAGTTTTGAGCAGACTTGGAAAACAAACATGAAATGTAGAATGGTAAAATGGTACAGGAATGGAGAATAGGTGCCAGGGGAGTTATTCCTCTAGTTTAAATTTTTTTTTAAAAACAATGCATGGGGTCACAGGGCTGGGGTAAAGAACCTCTCAGCGGTTCAATTGTGGCAAAATTTGGGCAGCGTACTTCAGGACCAATGGGAAAATGAGCTTTACTAAAACAATACCAGAGATTAGAGACTTTGGAACATAGGTACTTTAGAGAAGCCAGATTTATTCCAAGAATAGTGACAATTGAGAAAGGGTCTGGTGGAGGTTTTTAAACTTGTCGAGGATTTAGACAGTAAATGGAGACAAACTGTTTCTGTTGCTGGAAGGATAAAGAATCAATGGACATGAGATGAAGGTGATTGATAAAAGAGTCAACAATGAGGAAAATATTTTATGCAGAGGATCAGAAAGTAGATAGAATGCACATCCAGGGAAATTTCATCCCAGCAAGCCAAGGCAAGCTGGATAAGTACTTGAAAATAAAGTATTTAAAGACTTAGAGGATCAGGATTTGCTGATCTATGCTTACATACAGACAACACAGGAGATCTCCATCTCTGCTTCAATATCTGTGGCTTCTGAGATAAGGGCAAGTTAGATACTCCGGCACTTGGTGTGATAAGAGCAAGTCAGAATTAATGACACAGACTGCCTTATCCCAGCAAAGTCCATATGCTGAGTACGGGTAATCTTATATAAAATATATATATAAACCAGCATCTGCAGTTCTTTCTTACAAAGATGCCAATTGTGTTGGTTTAATGTGGCTTTCTGTTCTAGACTGATGAACAAGATACACACACACATCATATACATATATATATATATGTGTGTGTGTGTGTATGTGTGTATATATATATATATATATATATATATATGTGTGTGTATGTATGTGGTTAATTTGCGAACAATTCCGCACAAACAAAATGGTGTGGCGCGATGCTATAATAGGGAAAATTGACTTGGAATGTTAAATGTTCATATTTGAAGCAGTATTTCTATTGCAGAGGGTAAAAAGATGAAACAAGGCATTTGAGACCAGTATATTAAAGTAATTTATGAAACTGCCAGATACATTAATAGGAAAACTGTGGGATGTATATTTTGAAAATGTATCATGTGGCTTCATCAAAATTAGCTTGAGTCCTTTTTGTCAGCTGGCATCTGTTAGCACCGACAAGTTTTAAGCTGAAAAGTCTTGACCGACATTCAGAAGAATTCCTGGTGCTGCTTTGTTTCCCTGGGGTTGATCTTTAAAGCAATGCTTCACAGGTTCTTGTAGCTACCTGTCACACCGCATCTAAGTCCCAGCGCAAGTACATTTTTAATATTATCGCTTTACACTAGAGTTGAGGTGGAAAGATCTGCATGGAATACAATCCAAACTTGCCATCGATGAGGCACAGGGCAGTAACGGTCCTTTGCTCCCATGTCTGTTCGAACGGGCCCTTTGGACCGCAATGTCTGCGCTGAACATGATGCCAAGCCAAACTGATCACATCTGCCTGTATACGATCTATATCCCTCTATTCCCTGCACGACATGTGCTAATCTAAACGCCTCTTGAACACCCCTGTTGTATCTGCCTCCGCCACTCCTGACAGTACATTACAGGCTCCCACTATCTCTGTACATATTATTAAAAAAAAGACCTGGACAACTCCATTAAACTTTCACCCTCTCACCTTATAGCTACATCCTCTAGTGTTGGCTATTTCCACCCTGGGGGAAAAACGATTCTGACTGTCTACACACTATCTTATTTTATATAAAATCCAGAAAGATGCTAATGTCCCCTTCCCAATGGCAGCAGTGAATTGTTGCTTAAATGTTTCCATGGTTTTTAGCTTCATTGTTCCACCTAGATGCTTATTCTATACATTGATGCCTACTTAGGGGGCAGATAATAATTACCAAAGTTGGTTGCACGAAACATTACTCTTGGAGGCTCATCCTGTTTTACTTCTACAATTGCATTTCAGGTCATTCATTCATTTTTCTGCTTGGCAGCCTTGCCGTCCTCCTTTATAGAAATAGCTCTCTGATGATTCCATTTGACATAGAAGATAGAGTGCCACAGGCCCTTCGGCCCACAGTGTCCGTGCCAAACATGATGCCAAATTAAACCCACCCCCATCTGTGGGTCGGGCAACATTGCTGGAGAACATGGATAGCTTGCTTTTCGGGTCGGAACCCTTCTTCAGGGATGCTACCTGACCTCCTGAGCTCCTACAATCCCGACCTGAAGCGTCACCTATCCATATTTTTCAGGGGTTCAGCCTGAACTGCTGAGTTACTCCAGCATTTTATGTTACAAATTTTGACTTTTGTATAAATAACGTGCAATCAATATTCTTGCAAAATCAAAAAAACATTGCAAATGCTGGATATCTGAAAGATTAATGGAAACATGTAGCAAATCGCAGCAACACAGACTGCATCTGAGGTAAGAGAATCGGTCAATGTTTCAGGTCTGCGACCTGTCGGCAGAACCAATCCACAGATGCTGCCTGACCTGCTGAGCTTTTCATCGGTCATGGGAGCACAATCAGGCCATTCGGCCCATCGTCTACTCCGCCATTCAATCATGGCTGGTCTGTCTTTCCCTCGCAACCCCATTCTCCTGCCCTCTCCCCATCACCCCTGACACCCGTACTAATCTTCTTCTTCTTTCGTGTGGCGTGCACAGCCTAAAGTTGTAGGACAACTTGTTCTATTTGATCTTCTGTGTGCACGTCGAGTTGATTGCATTAGTCGAAACAGGGCGGACCACGTGAAGGTTGCAATCTTCCACCCCACCCGTACTAATCAAGAGGCTATCAATCCCCACCTTAAAAAAATATCTATTGACAACCTCCACAGCCTTCTGTGGCAATGAATTCCACAGATTCACCACCCTCTGACTAAAGAAATTCCTCCTCCTCTTTCTAACGATCTGTCCTTTTATCCTGAGGCTGTGGGCTCTGGTCCTAGACTCTCCCACTGTTGGAAACATCCTCTCCACATCCTTTTGTGGCAATTGGGCCTGAATTATATAAAATTATATAAAATGGCGCTGGAAGTGTGTGCTATCTCAGTGTAATCTACCATTCCTACACCCCTGTACTCGAGTACGATAGTGACCATATATAGTAATCATTTTACTGGCTGTGTGCAAGGAAGTAATTTCTCTGGACCTAGCTACATGTGACAATAAAATGCCATTGAAGCGTTGAACCAATTTTGGTTCATTATCCTTTGAATCTTTAGGAGACGTGAGGAAACCTGAAGCTAAAATCCTACCACATTTTCTGTATGAATTTCAACCGGTAGCAGGAAGCCCTGCCGTTTATTCTTTCCTCCCACTTTAATTCTTTGTTTCAACCCTCAACTCCTGTGGTTCGAAGTGCACAAAGAAAGCTTTGCAAACCCGTTTGTGCTGTCCTTGAGAGGACCGTGCAGACAAAGCGAAATCTTTTTCACTGCAGTGATTGCAGGCATTGAAATCTTGGAGATTTCTTTCCCAAATAAATAATCGAAAATTCTCTTTCATAAATCCGTCGCAGAGGAATTTTTGTTTAAGAAGGAACTGCAGATGCTGGAAAGTCGAAGGTAGACAAAACTGCTGGAGAAACTCAGAGGGTGAGGCAGCATCTATGGAGCGAAGAAAATAGGAAACGTTTCAAGGAAATTAACCTTTGTAGTTTGCATAACACTCTCCCCAAATCCATCACAGGTTGATACAATACAATAATACTTTATTAGCCAAGTATGTTTTGCAACATACGAGGATTTTCATTTGCCAAGTCATACAAATAAAAAAGCAACGGAACACACAAAATACATTTTAACAGAAACATCCACCACAGTGACTCCTCCACATTCCTCACTGTAATGGAAGGTGAAAAAAAAAGTTCAATCTCTTCCGTACTGAAATCTTTCTCCTGGCTTGGTACAGTATGAAACAGACCCTTCGTCCAACTTGTCCATGCCAACCCAGATGCCAATCGGTGCTAACAATGGCCTATTTCCTTTATTGTTCTCTATCTCTCCACATCACTGTCAAAATTCTCGTTTCCCTTATCCCTAACCAGTCTGAGGAAGGGTCTCGACCTGAAACGTCACCCATTCCTTCTCTCCAGAGAAGCTGCCTTCAGGTTTCCCCATGCTGAGTTACTCCAGACTTTTGTGTCTATCTTCGGTTTAAACTAGCATCTGCAGTTCTTTCTTACAAAGATGCCAATTGTGTTGGCTTAATGTGTCTTTCTGTTCTAGACTGATGAAGGAACAAGAAGAGAAGGGGAACCTGGTTGCCATCCTGACAAGCAATAATTCAGATAAAAAGTAAGTCCTTGCCGCATATTCTTTACTTGAGACCAGCGTTTTTAGTTCCAAGAGCCCTATGATTGTGCGACCCACTCAGTGTACTGCTGTGACCCATGTGACGATGGCCACAAAAACATATTACCAATTAACATGAAGTTGTGGGTGTGGCTCCTGGCACATTAAGAGTTGTAATGTTGGCAGGACAGTTGGAGGGGTGACCTGATAGAGGTGTACAAGATCACGAGGAACTTGAGGGGCAATGTTTTCACCCAGAGGGTGGTGGGTACATGGAACAAGCTGCAAGAGGAGATAGTTGAGGCAGGTACCATAAACAATGTTTAAAAGTCATTTGGACAGGTACATGGATTGGAAAGAATCGGAGAGAGATATGGGCCAAATGCGGACAGGTGGGCCTAGTGTAGATGGGGCATCTTGGTGGGTTGAGCTGAAGAGCTTGTTTCCATGCTCTATGGAGTCATTGTGGAGCTCTGGGATGGTGAACAGATGGACATTTTTGTTAATCTGTCAGCAAAGTGTTTCACAGTACTTTTGTTGATCTGCTGGCACAAGTCAGCACAATCCACAGCAATCTCTCTCAGTGTGTGTGTGCTCTGGTCGTGCTCCAGATGCCTGACGTTTGTGGTTTTTTGTATTTTTGAACTGTAAATATATGGTGGACACCAATGGGACTAGTCAATTTGATGTTTTTAATCATAATCTTGGATGCTTGCTAAAATTCTCTGAATCTGGAAGGAAGCCCGAGTCGTTGGTGACTGCCATCTATTTCCTTGCAAATTGCATTTTAATCCTGGCTGGCTTGTTATTGCAGGGAGATGTTGAATGAGGATATGGCGAAACTGCGGCTTCAGCATAACAAGCTCAACAAGAACATCTTGGATGAGACAGAGCGTGCACTGAAAGCTGAGGTCCATGTCTTTATTGTATGTTCAGGGGTTTGGCTATTCTGTCAGTATAGAGGCCTTTTACACTTGCATTTACTGCCTGCTATCCTGCATAACACAATCCAAAATAATAACATCTCCTGGGATCTGAACTTAGTGGTATTTATTTTCAGTCTTAACAAACAAGCCGAGATGTGAAATATTTTTTTTGGGGGGGTGGTGGGGGGATTAAATACATCTTTAAAATCTGACTGTAAGTAAACTATATTGTTTGAATTAAGGTTAGCATTCCTGTGCAGGACTGAGTCAAGAGTGTATAATTGTAATTTGTACTGGGACCAGAACCATAAAATTCTTCCTTGCTGCAGCTTTAAAGGCATTTTAAACGGAACCGCACAAGAAATAGATACAGAATAAATGGTCAGTATGCAAGTAGAGCAGACCGGGAGAGTGTAAGCCGGAGTACATGGCGCATCCTTAGTAGTGCGATGTGTAGAGTATGATTCAGCAGGGTGGTTCTTGAGCCTGGAGGCAATGGTCCTCTTGCTCCTGTACCATCACCTTGATGGTAGCGAGATGAGAACGCAACAAGTCAGAGTGCTCTCCACCATACACCTGGACAAGTTCAATAGAATACTTGCCGATATGCTGAATCTCCTCAAACGTACGAGGAATTAGACTAACAAGGAAGTATATCGTTGTCAAAAGTTATACTTTTGGCTGAGATGTCAAACCAAAGACTTTCCTGCTTTCTTTCACTTTGGTTTTTTTTTCTCCTTTTCTTGATCTCTCACTCTATCTTCATTCCATAATAAAACAATAAAGTTAGCAAGCTGTGTTTTCACCCATTAATGCGTAATCCAGATTCATGTAAGTCAACTAACTTTGTCTACTCTTCAAAATTCCTCTTTATAAATCTTGATAAAACCTTAGGTCTTTGCTAGGTTCCCGTTTAACTCCACATGATCTATCTTCACCATGTGGCTCAACATCACCACCTTGAAGGCAATGGGGATGGGCAATAAATGTTGGGCTTGCTGGTAACATTTGTAGCCCCAAGTTGAAGGAGAATTAAATGTCCAGTTCTCTGTATTGCAGATTGTTAATGCTTAAACTGTTGCAGGTTCAGTCTCTGGAGAGCAAAAGAGAATTTGCAGTTATGATGTTGGAGCAGGCAGCTAATGAGGCAGAACTTCAGATTTGCAACTTAAGGTCAGAGTCTATTAGCTTTGAAGTTTTTTTCTCTCTCTTGCCAATTTATTTCATCCTTGCCCAACTGCGCGGCGCTTTCATCGAACGGTCAGAAGGATGTGGAGTAAATACAGCCCTTTCATCAGGCCAGCATTCCGTGAAAGCTGAAGGGGTTTATTGACAGACCAGCTCCAAGATGAATTGTTCTCATTTCATTTGTGTCCTTCAGCCCATTTCAAAGGCAGCATGAAATCAAACGAGGTTAAATTTTAGAAAAAAATCCCTTTTTGGCGCCGGGCAAGAACACGATACCATAATTACTTTTGGATCGGTCTGACTAAGGAACAATGTTTTTTTTTCACCCATGCTAGATTGTTAACTTTTCATAGACTTCAGCACGTGCAGGATTTTTCTGTGCACTGAGATCTTGTGCAATATTTTATTTTTGTTCCTAGGCCTCAGGCAGGAAGTTCTAACCTTGCACGGGAATGGCATAGAAGATTGAATGACATCCAGGTTCAAACGGAGAATATAAAGGTGAGACTGAGATGGTGGCCGAGCTGTCAAGGGTTTGTGGGCCAGTGGCTGTAAAATTGGGCAAGTGGCCCGAAACAGGTGTTTGTGCGCAAACTGAACATCTGCCCAGGTAACGCTGCCTTTTGACAAAAGCTGTGTGACAAAACCTAATTTGAGGAAGAACATTCTTGCTATTGAGGCAGTGCAGCGTAGGTTTACAAGGTTAATTCCCGGGATGGCGGGACTGTCGTATGCTGAGAGAATGGAGCAGCTGGGCTTGTACACTCTGTGGTTTAGAAGGATGAGAGGATATCTCTTTGAAACATATAAGATTGTTAAGGGTTTGGACATGCTAGAGGCAGGAAACATGTTCCCGATGTTGGGGGAGTCCAGACCTAGGGGCCACAGTTTAAGAATAAGGAGTAAGCCATTTAGAACGGAGACGAGGAAACACTTTTTCTCACAGAGAGTGGTGAGTCTGTGGAATTCTCTGCCTCAGAGGGTGGTGGAGGTGGATTCTCTGGATGCTTTCAAAGAGAGAGCTAGATAAGGCTCCTAAAAATAACGGAGTCAGGGGATATGGGGAGGAGGCAGGAATGGGGTACTGATTGGGGATGATCAGCCATGATCACATTGAATGGCGGTGCTGGCTCGAAGGGCCGAATGGCCTACTACTACACCTATTGTCTATTGTCTGTGGCACTAGATCAGGGGAGGCGAGAGAGTAGCTACAATCTGTAGGAAGGAACTGCAGATGCTGGTTGACACTGAAGATAGACACAAAATGCTGGAGTGACTCAGCGGGACAGGCAGCATGTCTGGAGAGAAGGAATGGGTGACATTTTTAGTCGAGACCATTCTTCAGACTGAGAGTCAGGGAAGAGAAAGACTAGAGATATGGCAGGGTGGGGTGTGAAAATGACAGATCAAAGCAGATGTTGATCAAGGAAATGTAGACTGGTTGGTACACAAAAGGCTGGAGAAACTCGGCGGGTGCAGCAGCATCTAAGGAGCGAAGGAGATAGGCGACGTTTCGGGCCGAAACCCTTCTTCAGAATGTAGAATGGTTCATTGTTAGCTGGAGGAAAGGTGAAAACGAGGCATACAATCAGAAAAAAATCATCAGGAGAATGGTGAAACCAGTCGGAGTACTAGTATGGGGGAGGGATGGAGAAAGGGGAACAACGCAGTCTTCCTGAAATACTAAGGTACAAAATATTAGTTCATTTTAATAGATGGTCATTTAAAACTCCAATGGGAACTGTGGCAAGGATAGGTATACGGTTAGGCTGGGCCCCTTCACAATGACAAGGGTTTCAAAATTAGATTTTCAGATTATCTTGGTTCTGTGGTTCTTTTGTCCTTTTGATAAAAGACTTCACATGTAGTTAACATTTCAGACATTCACCTGGCTCGCGAGAGATTATCGTTCTCTTTTGAAGTGTTGATGACTTTGCTCTATATTTTCAGCAGTTCTTTATGTCACAAAATTCCTGCGCTTGTGGTTTTCTGTTTTTTTTTCCTCTCCTACCCCAAGTATTCAAATTTGTCCCAGAGTCAAGCTATTTGTTTGGTAAATGCATCATCTGGCCACCAGGTGGGGAGTATTTCCTGTAAGAACAATCTTCCCGATCAGATTTATCGCAGATTGCCCCTTTGTCTTGGGGCCAGGCTGATGGCTTTCTTGTGGAACTTGCTGAGAAACCTGCAGCCTGGGTTATTGCAACCAGTGTGAGGAATATCGCAAGGCGACCACAGAGCCTGTGGTTCTCTGTGGAGACACGATCAACTGCAGATGGTGCAACCTTGAGCAAAACACCAAGTGCTTGAGGAACTCAGCAGGTCAGGCAGCATCTGCGGAGGAAACGGACAGACGACATTTCGTTCTGAAGCAGGGTCCTGGCCTGAAACATCGCATGTCCGTTTCCACCGCAGATACTCTCGGACACGCTGGGTTCCTCCAGCACTTTGTGCTTTGCATTTGCTTTCTGTGGTTAGTTGGTGTCAGTCGTGGCTTAGTGGGACACTCTCTCGTCACCTTGGGCCACAGGTTCCAATGAAGTCGGGAACACAGAATCTTGACTGACGCACTCGTGTAACACTGACAGTGTGTGACTCAGTCAGGCCTGGTAATTTGGATAAAATGCCACAGATGGCTGTGGAGGCCAATTCATTGGGTATTTTTAAGATGGAGATTGATATGCTCTTGATTAGGAAGGGCGTTGAAGGTTACGGGGAGAAGGCAGGAGAATAGGGTTGAGAGGGGAAAAATAGATCAGCCACAGTTAAATAGCAGAGTAGACTTGATGGGCCAAATGGCCTAATTCAATCCTTTGTCTTGTGGTGTTATGAGGTGGTATCTCCCGTCCATCCTCCAGGTGACTGAAGATCTTTCCCTTTTATCTTGGTCAATATTTATTCCTCTATCGCCAATAAATAGGATATGACATGATCATCGTGTTTGTAGGAGTTGCAATGTGCGTATTCACTGTTGTTTTTCCATGTTGAACCTCGAGTGCTACTTTGACCGTCACGCACTTTGGGTTGCAATTGGTGCCATGTAACTACAAAGATCTTTTGTCTCTACAATTTTTAATTGTAAATCCTGCACACAGAAACAATACGAGGATCACATTCGGATGATCAGGAATGGTGCAAAACTGAACAGTCTTCCGCCCATACAGCTGCCACCACTGCCACCACCTCCTGCAGAGGTAATCATTAGGAAGCGAATACTTAACAATATATTTTATTTAGTCACTCGAGGGATGTGGGTGGTGCTGGCATTTAATCCCCCTTAGTTTGAGGAGGCAGTTAAGATCTGAAGTCACATGTAGGACAGACCAGATGATGGGAATCTGATTGTTTCATGATTGCTGTCCGAAGAGACCTGATGTTTTACTTTAAAATTACTAATTGATGTAATTGCTTACATTTCAAACTCCCCAGCTACCGTGGTGAGATTTGAACCTGTGTCTCTGGATCAGTCATCAAAAATTCTGCCTGCTAGTCCGGTGACTAACCACAATGATGCTACTGTTCCTCTCATTAACTAAAATCAATAGTTTCCCCATCAAACGGTGGTATCTGATGGTCAGCAATCTTCTGTATTCCATTGTACTGATTGAAATTCCCTTTATCGCAGTAATTTGTCTAAAATAAGTAATCCATTAAAATGGTGACAGGATCAATTTGATAAGTATGTGTTAATTCAGGGAACAAAGGAAACAATAATAATTTCTGGAGCCATTTATCTGGGGCTGCATTATCCATCCCCATGAGCCTTCTATTCCATTCAGTAAAGAAATGCCTGGATTCTTTCCTCTGCCGATATGATTATTTTCCTAGTTCAAAAATCCATTGATTTTGGTCTGGATGATACTTAACACTTCAAAGATCCAGATCTCTGGAGTAGCGAATTCCAAAGATTCTTAACCCTTTGTGTAATCGCACTTCTCGGCACGCCAGTTATAATTAGCCCATCTCACATCAAGCAGTGTCCCATAGCTCCGCACTGTCCAGCCAGGCAGAACTGTCTCTCGTCATTGAGGCCCTCTTAAGAATTTTATTTTATATTTCAATGTCTCCTTTTCCTCTCTTTTACTCCAGGCAACATAGACTCATGCTATGTATTTCCACTGGATCAATCATTTCCATACCACACATCTAGCTCGTTACATCACAAAAACACTGGCTTGTATTTCCTCAGTGATTCTTCTGGTTTTCTGTTATAAACTCCGATCCGACTAATTTTTTTGTTAAATATTTTTATTAGACGTAAGTACATATTAATAGAATATACTTCTCACATACATTCGTAATATTATTAATATTAACAATTATGTTTTATTTGTATTTCTATACATTTTTATTGCAGATAGGAAAAGATAGAGAAAAATAAAGTAAAAGTAGAAAATCGAATAAAAAGAAATGAGTGGAGTATTAAAAAAGTTATCCATCATTGGAGATATATCCATGATTTGTTATATATGATTCTTCATCCATTCCATTATTCAGGCTTCAGTCAGGCTCTCGCACCGAGCCATTTTGACCCTTTAGATATTCAATAAATGGAGACCATATCCCTCTGAAAAGATCCAACTTGTCCAGTAGGACAAGCCTTAATCTTTCCAGATGAAGTGTCTCCGACATTCCTATAATCCACATTTTGGTTGTGGGGGATGTAGGACCTTTCTAGAATTTCAATATTAATTTTTTCCCAATTATTAAACTGTAATCAATAAAAAATCTTTGATTCGTAGTTATTGATCTGTTTCTAATATTCCCAATATTATTAATTTTGAGTCGGGGATCAGATTCATATTAACAACATTCGAAATTATCTTAAATATTTCTGTCCAAAATTTAGTAATTTTTACACAATTTGTAAGTGAATGCGTTAGGTTAGCTTCTAAGTGCTGACTTTTTTCACATATGGCAGATACATCTGAAAAAATACTATGTAATTTGGATTTTGAATAATGTAATCTATGTAATATTTTAAATTGTATAAGAGAGTGTCTAGCATTTAATGAGCAGTGGTGTATATGTTGTAAACTTTCATCCCATACTTCTAGTCTGATTAATTGACCTAATTCGTTTTCCCATGATTGTCTATATATTTCTGTCATTGGAACATCGTTTTCCAATAAAATATTATAAATATAGGATATCAATTTTTCTGTGTTCGGGTGTATATTTAGACATTCATCTAAAATGTCTGTTTTTCTATTTCTGATTTCTTGTGTGTTTGCTTTTACATAGTCTCTAATTTGTAAATATTTAAAATAATCTTTTGAATGTAATCCATAAATTAGTTGTCATTCTTGAAATGACACGAAGGAGTTTTCCCTATAGAGATCGCCCATCTTATTAATTCCATAGTTTTTCCATTGTAAAAAACCTTTGTCCATGATTGAAGGTTTAAATGTAACGTTATTTACAATGGTTAGGGCTAGTGGTATACATTTCAATCTTAATGTTTTCTTTATTTGTTTCCAGATACGTATCCCACTTTCTATTATAGGATTTTCACTATAGATTTTCTTACCTAGTTTAATATTAGCGAATAAAATCGAGCTAATTTCAAAAGGCGAACAATCTTCTTTTTCCATTTTTAGCCAGATTGGATGTTTATCTGTCTCTGCTAACCAAAAATTCATATTTTTAATATTAACTGCCCAGTAATAAAACATAAAGTTTGGCAGTGCTAGACCTCCATTTATTTTTGATTTACATAAATGTTTTTTATTTATTCTATGGCTCTTATAATCCCAGATAAAGTTGGTGACTATAGAATCAACCTTCTTAAATAATTTTTTAGGAAGCTATATCGGAATCAATTGGAAGGGATATAGTAATTGCGAGAGAAAAATCATTTTTATTGCATTAATTCTACCTAGCATTGAAATGGGTAATGTTTTCCAATGTAAAATATTCTTATATAATTTATTCAATAAAAGTGGAAAATTGGATTTAAATAAAGAATCGAATCTTTTTATTACATAAATTCCAAGGTATTTGTTTTTTTTCGTTTGCTATCTTAAAAGGAAATTGTTGGAGTATATGTAAGTTATTTACCATTATTGGCATGTTCACTTTTATTCCAATTAATACTATATCCTGAAAATAATCCAAATTCAGTTATTAATTTTAGTAAACTTGGGATACTAATTTCCGGCTTTGTAATATAAAGTAATACATCATCCGCATATAAAGAGATTTTATTTTCAGTATCTCTGGTGTCATACCCATATATTTCAGGATGTAATCTCACACGTTGAGCTAATGGTTCTATTGCAAGTGCAAACAGTAGCGGGGATAAAGGACAACCTTGTCCGCAGCCTCGAAATAGATTAAATTTAGTTGATAGCATTTGATTTGTTAGTATTCTGGCTGTTGGATTAGTGTATAATAATTTAACCCAAGTAATAAACTTCTCTCCCAACTTAAAAGTTTCCATAACCGAAAACAAGTAATTCCACCTGGTCAAAGGCTTTCTCCGCGTCTAACGATACAATTACTATGTCTTTATTAATACCTCTTTTCGAATATATAATATTGAATAATCGTCTCAGATTATATGAGGAATATCGTTTTGGTATAGATCCTGTTTGATCCGGGTGAATTAATTTATTAATAACTGTACTTCTTTGTGCTAATATTTTGGTTAGTATCTTTTTATCAGTATTTAAAAGAGCTTTAGCTCTATGTGATCCTGGGTCATCCAGGTCTTTGTGTATTTTAGGTATAAGTGTTATAATAGATTCATTTAACGTTTCTGGTAGTTTCTGGTGGGTATAAATGTATTCATAGAGTATCTTCAAAAGTGGTCGATCCGACTACTTCTGAAATTCCCAGGTCCTCTATTTTACTGAACGTTATCCCATTTAAAAGGACATTACACTGAAGTATGCTGCAGCAATTTGATCAAGTATGCTCTGATCTTATCCCATGTGCTACTATTGACGAGTGTAGTTGCATTTATGCCTTATGTTCAGGGTTTATGGAGTCACTGGTAATGACAGGGTTTATTGTCTGTAACTGAGTGCCCATGAACTAAGGAGCCCGTTAAGGTTTCACCACAATGGTGGGTCTGGAGTCTCATGTTAGTATGACAGATTTCCTCCCCGCAAGCACAAGGGTAAATCAGAAGGATTTTAATGACGATTCAATTAGTTTTTGCAATTATTGGCACTGTGACGAGCTTTCTTTTAAGTTCCAGTTTAATTACTTGAATAATAGGTTTGTATCATTGCCAACTCTTCTATTTCTCTGTTCTCTATTTCTTTGTTCATTTCACCCCTACAATCGGGATGAAGGTATGGGAGGCTGAAAACAGTAACGTCCAGGTTGAGGAACAGCTGCTTCCCTCCAGCCATCAGGCTATTAAACACTACAACCTCAAATAAGCTCTGAACTACATAAACCATAAACTTTAAACAATTATTGGTGTTTGTTTTTAAGTGTGCGAATGTGGGCGTGTGTGAGTAAATATTAATATTTCTATATAGATATAGATATAATACACACACACACACACACACACACACACACACACACACACACACACTCACACTCACACTCACACTCACTCACACATTTAACTGTTTTTCCCATTTAGTATATTGTTTAGGGTGTACTATGTTTACATATTCTGTTGTGCTGCTGCAAGTAAGAATTTAATTGTTCTTTTTGGGACATATGACAATAAAATACTCTTGACTCTTGACTACCTCAAGCCCAAGGGTGGTAATTATTTGTGTTTTTCCTTTCAACTGCAGCCTGATCTACTGTCCCAAGCAAACTGGCACCCCTCTCCCACGCTGCCTCCCTATTTCCCCAGTAGCATGCCCCCCTTGGCGGCGTTTCCTCCAGTTGCCTTTTGCCCGCCGCACCTTCCGCCTGCTCCAAGGTTTCCGCCAGGCTTGGGGCCTCCGGCGGGAGTTAGCACTCGTGGCACTCCACCGGTTGTCAACCCGGCCTCCAAACTGGAAAAACTCTTCGACAAACTGGAGTTAAAGTTTCCACACTGCAGCAGGTATGGTCGGCACGAATCTGAAGTTTGTTCTGGCTCACTGGAAATTTTCATTGTATCTTAAGTGGCTATGACCTTCACGGAGCTTTGTATGTCACCTTCTCTCCCTCTGAGTGTTTTTCTCAGGGAGTGCAGACTCTATTTTGCAATCTGCCAACTTTAACCATGGAAAATTGCAGTGTTTAATGAGAGGGTGGGTGCAGGAATTGAGGGTGGAACTGATTGTCCAACAGAGGTGCAATAGGTGGACAGTGGCACGGATGTAGAATGCTAGTTGTACAACATGTTGGTGAGGCTGCATCTGGAGCATTGTGTTCCGTTTTGGTCACTCTGCTGTAGGAAAGCATGCAGAGAAGATTTACGAGGATGTTGCTCGGACTTGAGGGCCTGAGCTATCGGGGGAGGTTGGGCAGGCTAGGACATTATCCCTTGGAGCGCAGGACGATGTGGGAGTGATCTTATAGAGGTGCATAAGATCATGACGGGAATACAAAGGATGAATGCATAGAGTATTTTACCCAAAAAGTAGGGGAATTAAGAACCAGAGGACATAGGTTTAAATGAGGGGACAAAGATTTAATAGGAGGTAGGTAGACACAAAATGCTGGAGTAACTCAGCGGGTGGCAGCATCTCTGGAGAGAAGGAATGGGCGACGTTTCGGGTCGAGACCATTCTTCGGACTGAAGAAAAGTCTCGACTTAAACCAGCATCTGCAGTTCTTTCTTACGCATTTAATAGGAGGTAGTTGACGCAGGTACCATAACAACATTTGAAAGACATTTGGACACGAACATGAATACAAAAGGCTTCGAGGTATTTTGGCCAAACGCAGGCTGGTGGGACTAATGTCAGTGGGCATTTCGGTCGGCATGAGCAAGTTGGGCTGAAGGGCCTGTTTCTATGCATTTTGACTGATTCTATGACTATGGCTCAAAGTACAATGCTCCGTCACACTAGTGGCCAGAGATTGATCCAGACCTCCAGTACTGACTGTGTGGAGTTTGCATGTCATTGCTTTGACTTTTGGTGCTGTATCCCAAATGCACTGTTTTCCTCCCATTTCCAAAGACTCCTGGGGGTTTGCTGGTTGAGTACCACTTTAAAATGCCCCGACTGTGTAGATGGGGGAAGAGCTGATTGGAGAGGGGATATTAATGCAAAATTATATGGTGGTCATTTAAAACTGA
This sequence comes from Okamejei kenojei, assembly GCA_035221665.1. Lineage (NCBI taxonomy): Eukaryota > Metazoa > Chordata > Chondrichthyes > Rajiformes > Rajidae > Okamejei > Okamejei kenojei. The sequence goes on along the minus strand of CM069159.1, from coordinate 25,839,641 downwards.
TGTTTGTTGGAACAACTTCTGGCTGAGGTGGAGAATCTCTGGAATTCTATGTCGCAGAGAATTCCAGAGACTAAGTCTCCTTGTGTCGTGACATAGGAGAACCGTGGAGGTTTGATTATCGGGGTGTTTAAATAGGAAGTTTAGAAAAATGTTTGAAACATTAAGGAATCCAAGCTTTGGGGAACAGGAATATAAGAGGCGAGGAGGGTTGGGACAGATCATACACGATCATATTGAATGGTGGGGTAGGCCTGGTGGGTCAAGTCACCTACTCCTGCATATATGCTCCTCTGTTACTATACAAGGAGACTTAATCAGGAATGAGAATTGTTCTCTGTGGCTACGTAGACCTTGATGGGATGAAAAGTCTTCCCTCTATTTCATGAGGGCTACATAATTCTTAGTTTTAGTTTAGAGATAGAGCGCAAAAAACAGGCCCTTTGGCCCACCGAGTCTACGTCAAAGTGGTGATCCCCACCCACTAATACTATCCTATCCTCACTAGGGACAATTTACAATTTGCCACGCCAATTAGTGTATGTCTGGAGTGTGGGAAGAAACCGAAGCTCCCAGAAAAATCCCAGGTGGTCGCAGGGAGAAAAAGCAAACTCCGTACAGACAGCACCCGTAGTCAGGATCGAACCCAGGTCTCTGGCGCTGTCAGGCAGCAACTTTACCACTGCGCCACTGTGCTATAACTAACTAGTTGCCATTGTCACCAGACTGCAGCTGATTGACATCCTACAGCGGATAAAGACTTCACGTGGGACTATTGCTGGCCTCTCGGTGGAGGAACTAATCCAGCAAGTAGCTGAATGTCTCGGTGATCCAGACCAGGTAACCTTCAGAGCAAGGGTCCAAAATACAAACCAGCAATTGGTACCTTAACAAGATATTTTCTGATCAATATGCGACTCTGATGTGCATTAAATTTGACCTACTTTCTAGATGGTTGTGCCAAAGCTGCTGCTGTCCTTAAAAGTTTGCGTTTCATTTATTGTCACGTATACTGAGGTACAGTGAAAAGCTTTTGTTGCGTGCTAACCAGTCAGCGGAAAGACAATACATGATTCCAATCGAGCCATCCACAGTGTACAGATACATGATAAAGGGAATAACGTGAATGATGTTTAGTGCGAGATAAAGTCCGATCAAAGATAGTCTGAGGGTGATGTTGTCATGAAGCAATTGGTGACAATTGGCACGCAACCTGAGGACGATTTCAGAGTGCTCAGTTTAGTTTATTGTTATTGCTTAGTTCATTGATGAACTGTACACTGCAAGGGCCAGGAAGCGAGCGGGCAAGATCATATCTGACCCCTCTCACCCTGGCCACAAACTCTTTGAATCACTTCCCTCTGGAAGGCGACTCCGGACTGTCAAAGCTGCCACAGCCAGACATGAAAACAGTTTTTATCCACGAGTAGTTGCTCTACTCAACAGCCAAAAATCTGTAGCCTCCCTTTGATCTGGTATTTTGTTGGTTCACATGCTTGATCAATGGCATTTTATCGTTAATGTTTTATTATTATTAATGTTTAGTGTTTTCTGAGTCATTAGTAACTGTCACTGTATGTCATGTTGTGGGCGGAGCACCAAGGCAAATTCCTTGTATGTGAATACTTGGCCAATGAACTTACTTACTTACGTGTACCAAGGTACAGTGAAAAGCTTTTGTTGCGTGCTATCCAGTCAGCTGAAAGACAATACATGATTACAATCGAGCCATTTACAGATGCATGATACACGATATGTCTGACCAAGAACAGGAAGTTTGATGCAAGGCCGGGATTATGTGTGTGCTCACATCATTTGGTTAATGCCACTGGCAACAAGATCAGTTACTCACAAAATGGTCCATCTAGTGACCAGAGGAAACAAACAAAATTGCAGCAACTTTTTCCGATCCTTATTTCCTCAGAGATGCAAAGATTGCTAGATAGTTAGGCAGTAATAGTGTGTTTCACTCTTGGTTCCATCAGCTGGACTGATAGTAGAATTACCCAGTCATATACTATAGTGTTGTTAGCATGTGAATCCTTTCAAGAAAGTGTGAAGTATTGATTTATTTAAGCTTAAATGTTTGCTCTATGAAACTTTTTCTGATACTGATGAATCTCGTTAAAGCGTATTTTCACCCCTCTCTGCAGTGTCTGCCTTCGGCCTCCCCTCGAGTCTCTGTCGGCATGCCTGGGCACTTCCCACCAGCTGCTGCTCAGACCGCTCCTTACATGGCCATGCCCAAAGGTAAAAGTGGACCTTTGCCTTCATACCAAGAGAGACCTGCTCTGGTTAGTGAACTCACCATCTTTACCGAGATAGTTTTTGTGTTGGCTACTCTACGCTTGGTTGTAACTTCTAGTCTGTAGAACGTTACTTTCCAGAGATGCAAGGAATTGCAAGATGCTGAAATCTTTAGCAAAACGCAAAATACTGCAGGGCTGCACAGTGGCGCAGCGGTAGAGTTGCCTCCTCGCTGTGCCAGAGAGCCGCGTTAGATCCTGACTACGTGTGCTATCTGTACGGAGTTTGCACGTTTACCCTGTGACCGCGTGGGTTTTCTCCGGGTGCTCCGGTTTCCTCCCACATCCCAAAGACGTGCAGGTTTATAGGTTAATTGGCTTCTTTAAATTGCCTCTATTGTGTAGGATAGAATTAGTGTACACGTGATTGTTGGTAGGTGTGAAATCGGTGGTCCGAAGGGCCTGTTTCCACATTGTATCTCCAAAACTAAAAACTAACATTGAGTGGGTCAGGCAGATGCTGCCAGCTAAGTTGCTCCAGCAGTTGGTGTGTTACTTTCCAGGTACCTGCAGAGTTGCATGCTTGATAATCTGTTGGGAGAGCCACGGGCCTAAGTTTATGTCCAAATAATGTTTGGTGAAGTGTTGTTTTGTTTGTTGATTTACTGTGGCTTAGCTGTACATACTATAACTCTCCAGTTAAAATAGCTCGGATATGTTGCAAAATGCAGAGCCTGGGTGCGAATCACACATAATAGATGGACTGATCTGATACGCTAATATGCTGTTATATTGTTTACATTAGTGGGGTTTTAAGAGCATTTAAATATAACTCGGCTGGTTCACACTTGCCTTATTTTCATGACTTGGTCTAAACAATTTAATTTTTAAATATTCTAATTGGCGAGTATTCCGGTTGGCGTTAACGTGAACAGTGTTTCTCTGTCGTCAGGTACCTGGGAGCCCCCGACTGTGTTTGATGTGTCAGAAGGTCGTGCCAGTGGGTGAAGTGCATCAAATGGCCTGTTCCCACATTGTCCACAAAGAGGTGAGGGTCCCATCTTCTCCCGTCTGTCTTTCACTTTTATTTGCGGGGCAAGTTTTCTTACACAGAGAGCGATAGGTGTCTGGAATGTGCAACCAGGCGCAGTGGAGGAAGGAGGAATGATGGTGGCTTTTTACAGGCTAATAGACAGGCACATGGCTGTGCAGGGAATGGAGGGGTAGGGATCATATGCCGGCAGAGGAGATTAGTTTAAGATTAGTCAAACATGTTTGGTGCAGACATTGTGGGTGAAGGGTCTGTTCTAGTGTTGCAGTGTTCTCTGTGTCTATGCAGTCCTGTAATGCTGCTGCAAGTAAGAGTTTCATGGTTGCATTGTCGATGCATTTGACAGTGAAGCAATCTGGACTCTCTCTGTTCTATCAGCTGCGATGCACTTGCTATTACCCTGACATCTTCATCAGAGACTAGAGTGCAAAACTCTAGGCTAACACCTCAGGGGGGGGGGGGGGGAGGGGGGGGCACCAAGGGAGTGATGCACTATAGGGTGTGATATCTTTCTGATTAAAATATTTAATCGAGATCCTGTCTGCCCAGTTGGATATGTTGAAGAGCAACAGGGAAGATCACCAAAGAATCCAGGCCGTCATGAATCGGTGTTTCTCAAGCATTGTTGTTCTATGTGGGGGTTTGTTTGCACAAATTGTATGCCACATATCAAGCGTTACAACCATGACCACCTTCAAATGGCTATAACTAGCTTATAATAGCCATAAATTATTTCCTTAGAAGGCTTAGGAAATTTGGCATGTCCCCATCAACTCTCACCAACTTCTACAGATGCGCTGTAGAATGCATTTTATCGGGATGCATCACTGCATGGTTGAGGAACAGCTCCATCCAAGACTGCAAGAAATTGCAGAGAATTGTGGATGCAGCCCAGACCATCACACAAACCAACCTCCCTTCCATTGAAGATAGACTCCAAATCCTGGACGAACTCAACAGGACCGACACCATCTGTGGATAGAAGGAATGGCGATGTTTCAGGTCGAGACCCTTCTTCAGCCTCCCTTCCAGTGACTCCATTAACACCTCACGCTGCCTCGGCAAGGCCACCAGCTTACTCAGGGTCCAGTCTCACCCCGGTCACTCCCTCTTCTCCCCTCTCCCGTCAGGCAAAGGATACAGAAGTGTGAAAACGCACACCTCCAGATTCAGGAACAGTTTCTTCCCAGCTGTTATCAGGCAACTGAACCATCCTATCAACATCTAGCGATAAATTTTGGGCACCATATCTGAGGAAGGATATGCAGCTCTGGAGAGGGTCCAGAGCAAGTTTACAAGAAGGATCCCTGGAATAAGTAACTTAACATAGGAGTGTTTGACGGCACTGGGCCTATATTCGCTGGAGTTTAGAAGAATGAGGGTAGACCTCCATGAAATGTGCAGAATAGTGAAAGGCTTGGATAGAGTGGATGTGGAGAGGATGTTTCCACTAGTGGGAGAGTCTAGGAGTCAAGAGGTCATGGCCCCAGAATTAAAGGACGCTTTTTTAGGAAGATTAGGAGGAATTTATTTAGAGGGTGATGGATCCTTTGCTGCAGAAGGCTGTGGAGGCCAAGTCAGTGGAAATATTTAAGGCCGAGAGAGATAGATTGTTGATTAGTACAGGTGTCAGAGGTTATGGGGAGAAGGCAGGAAAATGGGGTTAGGATGCGGAGATAGATTAGCCGTGATTGAATGGTGGAGTAGACTTGATGGGCCGAATGGCCTAATTCTACTCCTATCACTTATGATCTATGGAGCAGTCCAAATAATTCTACTCCTATCACTTATGATCTATGGAGCAGTCCAAATAGCAGATAGCAGTACTTATCTAACCCATTGGAGACCCTCAGACTTTACTGGAATAACGTTTATCTTGCACTAAACGTTATTCATGTTATTCCCTTTATCATGTTTCTAATCCTGAATTGGGACACTCTGTCCAGCAACTATGTTACAAAGAAAGGTTGAACAAGTTAGGTCTTTATTCTTTGGAGCGCAGAAGGTTAAGGGGGGACTTGATTGAGGTCTTTAAAATGATGAAAGGGATAGACAGAGTTGACGTGGATAAGCTTTTCCCATTGAGGGTAGGGAAGATTCAAACAAGAGGGCATGACATGCAAATTAAGGGACGGGAGTTTAGGGGTAACAGGAGGGGGAACTTCTTTACTCAGAGGGTGGTGGCTGTGTGGAATGAGCTTCCAGCAGAAGTGGTGGAGGCAGGATCGATTTTAACATTTAAAAGTAAAGTGGATAGGTATATGGACGGGAAGGGAATGGAGGGGTATGGTCTGAGTGCAGGTAGATGGGACTAGGGGAAAACAAATGATCGGCACAGACTGGAAGGGCCGAGAGGGCCTGTTTCCGTGCTGTAATTGTTATATGGTTATCTGTACACTGTGGATGGATCAATTGTAACCACGTATAGTCTTTCTGCTGACTGGTTAGCACGCAACAAAAGCTTTTCGCTATACCTCGATACACATGACAATAATCAAAATCAAAATACATTGCTTTGGGGTTGCTGTGCAACAATCCATAAATTGCACATTTTATAAAGCTTGGTTAAAAAAAATGTAAATCAATTTTTTGGTGTGAAATATTTCACTATCCAGCAACATAAATAATCAACAGATATGGTGAAAGAAAGCCACGGGACAAGAGTGTTTAATTGTAATGTGTTCTGGGAAAGGAACAATTATATTCTCACGGTGCAGATTTACAGGCATGTCAACACAACAACACTACAAATAAACATACAGTAATTAAGAGTCAAACACACTGCTAATGCTGTGGGGCAGCAGCTCCATTTAAGACCACAAGGCCATTAGCCGTAGAAACAGAATCAGGCCATTCAGCCCATGGGGTCTACTCTGCCATTCAATCAGGGCTGATGTATTTTTCCCTCTCAACCCCATGCTCTTACCTTTTACCCGTATCCTTTGACACTCTTGCAAATCAGGAAACTATCAATTTCCGCTTTAAAAAATTCCCCATGTCTTGACCTCCACAGCTGTCTGTGGCAATGAATCCCACAGATTCACGACCCTCTGTTTAAAATAAATTCCTCCTCGTCTATTAGTTGTACCGCTGTTCTATTCTGTCGCTATCTTCCGTACCATAGGTCTCCTCACTGCAGTACAGCAGTGTTCACTCTCGTACTTCATAAAGTTAACCTGTTCACTGCCATACCGTATCCTGACCTCGGTATACTCTGGGGTGGCACTGAAAAGGTTAAGGCTTGCCTGTGCCTTTGAAGTTTGGTTGCAGAGGCTGTCCGAGGCAGAGATGCCTCTTCTGTTCATTATCTTGCTCCTTCCCCTCCATATGACTTATTGCATTTTGCATCTGGCCTAGGATTTGTACGTGAACTTAAGTTGGGTGTTGGCACTGACCATCTAGGACAATGCAGGCAGCCTCCAGCTTGGCAGGCTATTAATGATCCCTTCCAGAAGGTCATGCTGACAGAATAGTTTCCCGCAGTTACTGCTTTCATTTCCAAACAAAACGCGCACCATCCACCGAGGAAACTATAATGATCAAGCCACTTCTGTCCCTGCAGATAATTGAGTAAGCCTTCAGAATATGCAGTGGGATTTGTACGATGTGACATTTGCACCATTATTCTAGCTCTAGATGTCTCATTTATTTGGCAATCTCTCTCCCTTTTTAAAAAGTATTATTCCCTCTTCTTTCCCTCACCCTTCAGTGCATCAAGTTCTGGGCACACACCAACAAAAACAGCAGCTGTCCTTTCTGCCCCACACCACGGTGATGGACCGGTCCTGGACGATCGGGCAGGAAGAGATGGGGGACGATGGAATTGGACGTGCCAACACCGAACAACATGAACAGCTTGCGTTACGAGAAAGGAGCCACATTGTGGGGAATTGATGGATGAGTTTGTGGCATGTTGGCCGTTTGGACTAAATTGACACCGGAGTTCTGCAAATATTGCAAATGATGTTGAAGGCAATATTATGCCAGGTCATCACTTCAGCTCCTCTACTGGGTCTGACGGCCGGCTACCTGACGAATATAGGTGTGTTGGAGTGATGAAGAGTTATCAACACGAAACATTAACTCCGATTCACTCTCCACTGGTGCTGCTTGACCAACTACTTCCAGCACAATTTTCTCTTTATTTCAGATTTCCAGCACCTTGCGGTATTTTTTTTATTTAAAAAAAAAAAAATTACAAACCATTATTGTTTATTGTTGTTCACCATATTTTGAGTGCAGTAACTTTATTTATCTAATTGCTGATTGGAAGACGCAGTGCACAGTGTGTGAGATGTTCCTGATATGGTTTGAAGTGCGGCTGCACTCTAAACTAAAAGCAATGAATACGATTCCAAAGACTGGACCCTCCAGAACTATCTCCAAATCTCTGGAAATTTCTCTAAATCTTGTCTCTTATAAAGTCATACAGCATGGAAATGTGCCCTATGGCCCAACTCGTCCATGCCAACCAAGCTGCTCCATCTAAGCTACTCCCATTTGACCATGTTCGGCCCAAATTTCGGTCCAAACCTTTCCTTTCCATTTAGCTTTCCAAATGTCTTTGCAATGTCATTGTTTTACCTGCCTCAGCTATTTTTTTTTTTTTTGGCAACCCATTCCATATACTTACCACCCTCTGTGTGGAAAAGATTCATAGTAAATAGTTTCCCTTCACCTTAAACCTATGCCTTCTAGTTCTTGATTCCACTGTCCTGGGGATAAATACATTGTGTATTCACCGTATCTAATCCCCTCATGATTCTGTACACTTCTATCAGATCATCCCTCTGCCTCCTGCACTCCAAGGAATAAAGTCCTCGTCTGCCAAATCTCTCCCTATAGCTCAGGCCCTCTTGTACCAACAACATCCTCATAAATCTTCTCTGCACCCTTTCAAACTTAATGGCATTTTTTTTATGAAAGGGTGACCAAAAGTGAACACAATGTTCCAAGTGTGGCCTCATCAAAGCTTTGTACAACTATAAATATAACATTTCTTAACACCTGTACACCATTCCCTGACCGATGAAGGCCAAAAGACATTTCGTATCTGAGTTGACTAATTTAAAATAAAAAGCTTACAAATGTGTGGTTCACTGTATAATCATATGGTCATGTGACAGGAGCAGAATTAGGCCATTTGGCCCATCAAGTTGCTTCGCCATTAAATCAAGGCTGATCTATGTCTCCTTCCTAACCCTATTCTCCTGCATTCTCATGTATGCTGCAAATACCTCACAGTTTAGGTCTGGTGGTTAATCATATCTAATTTTCCCTTGAGGGTTTGTTTTAATGTTTTATACGGTTACTATGGAGGTAATTTTGGGGCATAATTTGGACATCCCAAATCTGAACTTAACCTTGGCGACCTTTGGTAATTAAATGTTTAAAACAACATTCATAATCTGAAAATGTCCCTCCCCAATCTCGTTCGCCTGTTTCACTCTGGGGATGGATGCCCCCCTACAGCTGACCCCTGACCCCTGACCCAAGGGCTAGGGTTAACGTGTAGCGCCAGTCCTTGTCGTACATTGCTACAAACACAGAAGGATCATGACATTGTAAATCGCAGGTGGTTAGGCACAACATTTCCCTTTGCTGAACAATAAAATGCACAGTGATCTGAAATACTCTCTACGGATTGTCAGAGAGAATGTAGAGAAACACGTTTTTATAATCAATTGATGTGGTTCCATTCATGCAGATCAGTTGCTGTTACTGCTGGAGATGATGATACCAACTAACTTCATGAGCAGAGTCTTTTGTTGCGGACCTTTCATGTTGAAATTTTGAAGGGTAGTGTGTGCTAACCTCTAAGAATAAACAGGGCCGGACATGATTCGCTATCTGCTACCCACCAGTCATTACTGAAGCTCTTTTAATCACCCTGTGATGACTAGTCATTGTATTGTACAACCTTTAAACACTAGAATCTTTTTAATCTTTTGATTAAAAAGTTTAAGGGCCTGTCCCACTTTCACGACCTAATTCACGACCTCTTTTGAGTTTGCCCTTGACTGATTCTCGCAGCATGGTCGTCACGAGGTTGTAGGAGGTCAGAGGCAGGTCGTAGCAGGCCGTGATGCAAATTATAGGTACTCGTGGCATCAAGTAGGTCGGGGCCTGATGAAAAATGTCCACGAGTAAAAAAGGTCGTGAATTAGGTCGTGAAGGTGGGACAGGCCCTTTCCGAGTTGTAGAGATAAGATTAGTGAAGTTCACCATGTGGCCTGTGCGCCAAAGTTGGTGATAGTTTTGAATCATAAGTTATAGGAACAGAATTAGGCCATTCAGCCCATCTAGTCTACTCCGCCATTCAATCATGGCTGATCCATCTTACTCTCTCAACCCCATTCTCTTGCCTTCTCCCCATGAGCCTCTGACACCTGTACTAATCAAGAATCTATCAATCTCCGCCTTAAAAAATATCCATTGACCTGGCCTCCACCGCCTTCTGAATTATTTACCTTTATCGTTTATTTTGCGATTCTATTGTGTTTGTGTGTGTGTGTGTTTTGATCACATAGAGTTGGCAAAAGCCACTTGAGAAACAGTCATAAGGTGACTGAAGAGGGATGTAGTGGCAGGATATCAATGCTACCTGTTCCTTTGCATCTGTATGTGCCATTCTTCACTGAGGCAGCTCCGTGGAAAGTGTCCTCAGGCATTCACTCTGTCAAAGTCCAACGTTTCCACCAAGCCGCAGTGCAGGTTCGGAACCTCTGCATTAAATTGAACGCTTGCTGTCCACGACCACACAGACAGATGGCAGACTGTCCAACATCTGGCGAACCGTTTTAATGATTCCTTTAACATCTAAACGTGACTGAGACAAGGACAGACGCAGGTTTTGTTTCACAAGCTTAGTGGAAGAGTTTGTTGATGGATCATCGGACTTTTATATTGCTAATTATCTTCTGTCCACTCCAGATGATGGGGTTATTTCCCCACATAAGGATCATTCCCCAGTCTCCCAGGTACTTTATCCAGTGGCCTTGACTCTACCCTGGTGATTGATGTTTCCTTTGGGCAGTGGATGCTCTCAGTGCTGAAGACATTCCAGCAAACAGATGGCAGTCGGTGAAGCCCCAAGTTGTGTTTGCCTTCTGTTTTTACGGGCACCATTGAAAAGCAAGTGTAGATCGCACATATCTTAATAGCCCTTGAAGGAGATGGGGAACTGTCCAGTCTATGTGGTGAAGGTGTGCCTACAATCGAGTTGTTGGGAGTGCATGGACATGACCCAGGTACAATGAAGGAACGGCATTGTATTTGTAGATCAAGGGGATGTGTGATGAAAAGAAGACTTTCTGAGTTGCCGTGTTCCCCTTCATCTGTTGTCCTTCCGTCCTTATCTTTCTAGCTGTTAGAGTTCATGGGTTTGGGCCAGGTAGACACAAAATGCTGGAGTAACTCAGCGGGACAGGCAACATCTCTGGAGTGAAGGAATGGGTGACGTTTCGGGTCGAGACCCCCCTTCTGGCTGAGAATCAGGGAACAGGGAGTCTGGAGATAAGGAGGGGGTAAGATGTGAAAATGACAGATCAAAGCAGACGATGGTAATAAAATGTAAAATGGTTCATTGTCAGCTGAGGGGAAGGTGACAACAAGAAATACAACTAGTAACATTAATCAGAAGGACAGCGCAACTAGTCCGAGAACTAGGATGGGGGAGGCAATGCTGCTATGGAAGCTTTGGCAAGTTGATGTCTATTTGCTTTCAGAAGGCATGTACTCAAGCTAAAAGTGTGCTGATAGTGGAGCGATTGCAGAAGCTGGAATGGGTTACTGGTTTAGTATAACACAAAGCTGGAGTAACTTAACGGGTCAGGCAGCATCTGGAGGGAATGCATAGATGCCGTAAAAGAAGGCCCCCAACCCGAAACTTTGAAATCCATTCTCTTCATCGCTGCTGCCTGACCCGCTGAGTTCCTCCGGCACTTTGTGTTTTGTTCTGCTCAAGATTCATACATCTGCAGTTCCTTGTCTTCATATAACTGCTGCTCTGGAGAGGAGTTTTATTGGAGCTGCAGAAGTGGGAATTTTTCCATGACATTCCTGACTCATCTCTTTTCCCTCCACTCCAGAAATCAAACTAGATGTTTAAATTCATTAAACGGGCAGTCTTGTTTGGGCAAAGCAGCTGCTGCTGTGTATTCACGGTTGGACTAACATTGTTTTGTGTGTGTGTGTGTGTGCGCAGAACAATGGGATTCTGTCCTTCACATTGAAAACATCTCGCAGTCGAGTATTGAAAAAGGATTTTGTCAGATGAATTGGACTTTCCTGTGCAAAATGTACTTTTTCATCTTCTGGAATGCTTGTTAGACCTGGCACTGATTTCAGGCTCTGTGAGCCGAATTGCTTTCTAATTTTATTGTTTTCATAGCTGCCTCTTTTCCAGATATCCCCAAGGCAGCTGTTGAACCTTGCCTCCAATATTTCTTTTCCAACATCCTGCTTGTTATACTTGTTATGTATTTTGACTTTGATTTGTGACGTAGCATTAGAAAGTGATCTGATGCTGTAATGTGAATATCCTGGAGATCAGTTTTGCCCTGTTAGAAACCTCCGATATAAACTGGTTCCTTGGAAGACCTTTTGATTAAGACCATGGGATGTTCTGTCCTATTAAAAGCTTAAGTATGAGGTAGTTCAACTTTGATTATCTTTAAAAATGAATGTACAGAACTATTTTGCAGCAGTCTAAGATTTACAGAATAAAATATAGCTGGTGGAGGAACAAAATTTTAAGAATTCAGGAGAAAATTAAAATTGTAGAATATACAGTAAGATTTACAAAATATGTATTTTCTTTCTCATCTTTCCTCACCCCGTCTCCTTTCATCCAAAATGGTTCCCTTGAGGTATCACACAGAGAGTGGTGAATCTGTGGAATTCTCTGCCACAGAAGGTAGTTGAGGCCAGTTCGTTGGCCATATTTAAGAGGGAGTTGGATGTGGCCCTTGTGGCTGAAGGGATCAGGGGGTATGGAGAGAAGGCAGGTACAGGATACTGAGTTGGATGATCAGCCATGATCATATTGAATGGCGGTACAGGCTCGAAGGGCCGAATGGCCTGCTCCTGCACCTAATTTCTATGTTTCTATGTATCGGATTTTCTAAGTGGGGAACACAAATCTTCGAATAAACAGTGTAAACAAGAATGTCATGCAATTGGAGGTTGTTGTAATGTCAAGTTACAGGAGTGTTGGTGGAGGCAGATACAATAGTGGCTTTTAGGTAGGTTCATGGGTGTGCAGGGAATGGAGGGATATGGGCCATCTGCAGGTAGATGAGATTAGTTTATCTTGGCATCACGTTCGTCTCAGACAATGTGGGCTGAAGGGACTGATCCTGTGCTGCCTTGTTCTATGTAACAAGTGCTTTGTAGGACTTCACCAGCCCAGTGTGCCTTTCTGAAGATTAAGCCCATCCTATCTCCTAAAGTGCATCGTGTTATCTTCCCCTTTCCATATCTGAGATCAGGAGAATGAGACATCAGACAAAAGCTGCTGTGGAAAGATAATTATACTGGTGGTATTAGCTGGCGTACAGCACCTTGTCCAGGATTTAAGGTGCTCTGTGGGCCTGGTCTATGGATGGGCGAGGTGTGAGGATGTCCCAGCGCTGAATTAGTTCATCTACGGAGATGGCACAAAATGTTGGAGGGCTCAAGTTCTGGAATCTAGAATTTAATTTGCAAATGAATAAAGATGATGCGTATTTGTACACATTCTCTTTCGTATTATTGAATTCCAATAAACAGGCGATTTTCTCAACGGCTTCGGGGGGGAGAAAAAAAACCACACATAATAATCAGTTGATAAATTATTTTAAATCTTGGTGTCTTTTCATCATACAAATCATTCTTATTGCCTATGTACATAAAATAAGACATAACAATTGCACATTTCAGAAACATACCAGCTAGCACTAGAATCTTTACATAATACACAATCAGGTTCCTACTTTGTACAAAGTTTCCAAAAGATCTGGGATCGGGGCAAATATTTCTACAAAATGTTTAAATTAATGTTAATGGCAACCGTTATCTGCTTTCCAATAGTGCTAGGACACGCTGTTCTATACTGTGACAAATCAATATTGCTTGGATTATATTAATGAAGGCAATACAAGTTATTCCTTGTCCATTCCAATTACTCGAACCTTGAGTAATAATGTTGTTGAGATTCTGTTTAGCAGTGAATGTGATTACAGCCAGATACAACCTCCAAAGAAAAGTCAATGCTTGGGTGAGGAAACAGCAGCAACGGTTAACTTGAGTATTAAGAGGGAATTGGAAAGGTATTTGGTGAGAAAATTAATCGATGGCTTTACCTACTGAGCTGCGTAATTGGTTTTTGGAATTTGGAGACTGCCAGATAGGAAGTGAAAAAGTCTAGGCTGGACCATGTCTATGCAAAGGTGGTTGCCATGTGTACATAGATTGGCATCAATATTGGGGTATGCACTGACTGGCCACATGTTTTTAAATCCTTTCCTGACCTTCCCACCCCCACACTCCCAACTTCCCTATCAGTGTCTACTCTACTCATATAAACAAACTGCGATTTCTGTGCTCTTCCATTTCTGGCACCATGAATATCCCTGAATTTAATTGCCTTACTGTTGCTGGCTGTGCTTTCCTGCCTCGACCTCTGTGCTCTTTAATTCCTAGTCTATGGCTGTCTCTCCACTACTCACTCTCTTAAGATGCTCCCTTGAGAGAAAAAAAAAACTTCCTTTTAACCACACCTATTGTCATCTTTGCTGATATCTTCTGGTTTTGTTCAGCATCAGATTTTTGTTTGGTAGCCTGTAAAATGCCTTGACCATCTTCTTGCTGTGCTGCTTAAATGGATATTTGAAAGGAATAGAGGGAGTGGGGATTATCAGCGTGTGCTTAGCAACTGAGTATACGTTTTGACCTGAGATGCAGTTGCTGAGTTCTCAGTTGCCTGAATCTTAAATTAAATTCTAAAACATGTAATATGAGTTAATGCAAAGGTTTTACCGGAGTGGTTTAAAATAGCAGCTCCAACCACATCAGTGTTTTACATATTGGATAATCGGCTGTGTTTTTCTAACATTTTCCACTTGGACCGTATTGGCCATAGGGACGAAGGTTTGGACGATTGAGACCCGAATTTTATGGACACACTGTAAATGATTTCCATGCATTGGTGGAGAAGACCACAGTAACGTTTCCTTTCAGATGCAAGGGACTGAAGATGCTACAATCTTGAGCAAAATGCTGGAGTAACTCAGCGGCTCAGGCAGCGTCTCTGAAGGTTTCAGGCTGCAACCCTTTTTCAGACTCTGAAGAGGGTTCTGCAGAAGTGCCCCGACTCAAAGTACTGGCTATCCATGCCCTCTGGAGTCGCTGCCTGACCTGCTGATTACTCCGGCAGTTTGTCTCATGTTTCCTCCTTGTGTTTTTCTCCCGCTGGCCAGTGTGGGATGTACAAGCAGAAACCAGTGTCTGAAGGTAGACATGTCTTAAGGGCCTGTCCCACTTACGTGTCCTTGGCGCGCAAATTACGCGACCTCGTGGTCGCGTTGAGCCGCGAAGGTCGCGCGTGATTTTGTGCGTACGCACAGCCGTCTGGAGCGCGTGACGTTCATTTGAAGATGGACACAAAGCTGGAGTAACTCAGTGGGACCGGCAGCATCTCTGGGGAGAAGGAATAGATGATGTTTCCTGTTGAGACTCTTCATCAGTCTGAAAAGGAGGGCCTTGACCCAAAACGTCACCCATTGCTTCTCTCCAGAGGTGCTGCCGGTCCCGCTGTGTTACTCCTGCATTTTGTGTCTATCTCCAATTTTCTTGGCCCCGCTCTGGGAGTAGAAGTGGGGGCAGATCCAGACCGCAACGGCCGTGAGCCCCAGGCCGAGCTCGGCGATTGTTTGCCTGCCTCTGCTGCTGTTGGAGGTGAGACGTTGCGTCGCGCCAGGTATCTTGGGCCTGTCCCACTTTGGCCGTCAGTTACGTGACAGGCCGTTGGCGCGCAAAGATTTTCGCTCTACAAAAATTTCAGGGCCCCGTGCGATGTCGCGCACCATACCCCTCCGCGCTCCTCAGTGGGACCGGCCCCGCGCCCTACACGATGCCCGTGCGCCTTAACGCGACCACAAGGTCGCGTAATTTGCGTGCCATGGACATGCAAGTGGGACAGGCCCTTTGCAGTCATGATTAGATAACTCAGCTGATGGTTGACGGCACTTTTTTTCGAATCGTACCAAGCAAGGGCAAGAAGAAGGAGGAAGAGAAAATGTTGAACGTTACAGCTGGTAAGTAAGGCTGTAATTGGGCTCCAGCTTACATAATACAACAATTTGCAAGGCATAGAACCAAATGACAATGTTGAACAAGGTCACTGATAAAAGCTAAAGGAACATGCTATCAAGAGGATGTCATGACAACATGACACGTGCTTGTTTGTGTTTTTCATGTTCGCCCTGTCAGAATAATAACCATCGTTCCACCCATAACCTTCCCCTACCTTCTCTGTTACCTAAACGATCTTTTTTTTTTCTCTCTCTTTTAAATTCTGATAAAGGATTCCCACAACTGAAGCATTAACCGTTTCTCTTTCCATGGGTGTTGCCTGACCTACAGTGTTTCCAGCAATTTTCTGCACAAATTATAAATCTGAACATACCAGTTCTCACTGATAGTGGTTGATACCAAATCAATGCAGGGATGAGATAATTAACATGTGCACTTGGTAAATGGTCAATGGGTTTCAGGATATACAGATGCTTTGTTCAAGAAGGAACTGCAGATGCTGGAAAATCGAAGGTCGACAAAATTCTTCAGTCTGAAGAAGGGTTTTGGCTCGAAACATTGCCTATTTCCATCGCTCCATAGATGCTGCCGCACCCGCTGAGTTTCTCCAACAATTTTGTCTATCCAGATGCTTTAATTATCTCGGAGAGGACATGCCTCCTAATCTGAGTCGACCAGTATCCTGGAGAATATTCGCTCTTGTTCTAAACCCCCAAAGCAGGAAAAGTGCTCCCTCGGCCTCCATCTTGACAGAGTGCAGCCAGTAAGTACTCTGGGGAGCATGCAATTATTGCCGAGAACTGCACAGATCCGTACAACTGGAAGCATAACTACTGCTGAACAACCTTTGAGTGGATAACACGCAAACAAATGTTTTTCACTGCAACTAAGAAGAACTACAGGTGCCAAGGATAGACACACAATGCTGGAGTAACTCAGTGGGTCAGGCAGCATCCCTGGAGAAAATGGATGGGTGGCGTTTTGAGGTCGGGACCTTTCTTCAGACTTTTTCACTGTACCGTGGTAAACGTGACAATAATAATCTGAACTAAACATCTTTAGTGAAAGAGAGAGTAGGATGAGAGAGGTTCTGCAAAAATAGGGAAAGACCAATTACAGTTGCCATGAAAAAAATTGTTTTTTTTCATATCTAGTGCAGGATTCAGATGTGTTCATCCCGATCCTCACCAGCCCACAAATACTGGGGTCATGAGTTTGTGTCTCAGCACAGAAGCTGATACATTAAATTCAAGTAATTAAATAAACGTGGGATTAAAAGATGAGTATCATTAATAGTGAGGAAAGTAATGAATTCCCATCGGACTCGCAAACATCAAATGCCCTCCAGGGAAGAGAATCTGCCACCTCAGTGCGACATCAGGCACACAGCAAAGTGACTGACTCACATGCCCTCTGAATTGGCTTAACAAGGTATTTGGGGTAGGGGTAGTAAATGCTTACTGAGTTGATGAAACTAACCTTCCTTCAAGTAGATTTAAAAATGAGGGATGATTTATATTGTAGATACGGGGTTAGGCAGTGTGTTTCCATGTGCTTGTCTATTATTCTAAAAAGCATCACTGTTTCGATTCCACTCAAAGCCATCAATGAGAATTGAAATAGGAACAACAAATCTCAATTATACACCATGGGAGCTGGAGTATGACATTTAGCCCCTTGACCCTGTTTTAACATTCACTTAGCTCATGGCTGATCAATACCTTAATTCCATTTACCTGCCTCTGCTCCATAGCCCTGTTACCCTTACTTAGTGAAGAGTGATGGAGTGAAGAGGTACTGCAAGATTTCACAGCCATGGTTTTTCAAGGGAAAAGTACCACATTACTGCTGCTGCTGATTTGAGGCTATGCTGACATAACCATTTCAGTAGATTACGGCTGACAGATATTTGTGACCTGCAGGTAGGAAATACTTCTTAAATGAATTAAAATTTAATTAAAATGAAGGAAAGAGGCATGGCGTTGATGGATGTGTTGCTGGCGATGAGTAGTTGAAGTTTTAGTTGCTAGTTTAAAATTTGAAATGACAAATTTGACAGCAGCGTGTAGCCGTGACTTGTATGATCGACTAGCACTATTGTACCAAGCCCAATGTTTAGCAAACAAGAGAGTAAATAGTTTCTCCAGCATTTTTGTCTACCTTCGATTTTCCAGCATCTGCAGTTCCTTCTTAAACAGTAAATGTGGATGCACCAGTTTGCATTGGGAGAAGTTGATAAAGAAATGTATACAGAGGTAAGCTAATTAATATAGTCATACAGCATAGAAATGGGTCCTCTGGCCCAACTCGCCCATGCCGACTAAGCTTGTGAAAGAATGCTCAAAAACCTTTTTTTTTTTTTTTAAAAAGAAAAACACAAAACTATCAAAAAGTTGGTAAAGTCAGAAATGGCAATCTAATGCTGATTGATACCAAACATGCAACCAAAAGCTTGAGAGTTCAAAATTACTTTGAAGTTAGTTGTGCAAATGTAGTATCTGCTTATTTGTTGCTGGTGCAAAGGGAGGAGATAACACGATGAAAGTTGTCAGATTATTATTTTTTTGTGGAACGCAAAATGTTTTAATCTTATTTTTTCTAGAAAATTGATCTTAGATCCGGATAACTTCACTTCTTTTTTCCAATAATAAATATATTGTAGTTTCTCAGAAGTAGATGTTATTTCTGATGATGATAAGCAATCGTCTTAAATCGGCTTTACAGACTGGTTAGGGTGAGGAGCTTTTTACATTAGCGGTTACGGAGTAACTACGCGTCTCCTTTAGTTCAGTTTAGAGATACAGCATGGAAACAGGCCCTTTGGCCCATCGTGTCCACACCGACCATTGATTACCCATTCACACCAGTTCCATGTTGTCCCACTTTCTTGTCCACTCCCTACACACTAGGGGCAATTTTACATCGGCCAATTAACCTACAAACTCGCACGTCTTGTGGGAAGAAATTGGAGCTTATCCACGCAGTCACAGGGAGAAATTGCAACTCTACACAGATAGCATCCCAAGGTCAGGATCGAACCTGGGTCCAAGGTGCTCGGAGGCACCTGCTCTTGCATTCTTTTGTATATTTGCCACTTTGGGTTACATTTGTGTATTATTTGAATTGTTCCCTCAGAATCAGCAGCCTGCTAAAACGCAAACCTCATATTTGATTCTCAACCACACAGAAAGAGGTAAATTGGCCCATTGGATCCAGTCTGGTTCCTCTGGAGAAATCCCATTTCCTGTTCTTATTTTCCCTCCTATTTCCTTGCAACTTATTTTCTTGCACACGAGCCCATCAACTCCGCTTGGATGCTTTTTTGCAATTAACCCGCACTGATGAGCAATTTACAACGGAGATGCAAGAGACCGCAGATGATGGAATCTGGAGCAAAACACAAACTGCCCGAGGATCTCTGCAGGTCGAGCAGTATCTGTGAAGGGAGAAGGACGGTCGACATTTCGGGTTGAGATCCTGTATCAGGACTTTACACCGGCCAATAAACCAACCAGCATATCTTTGGGATTTGAGGAAACTGGAGCACCTGGAGGAAACTCAGATCAAAGAAGAAAATGCAAACTTACACAGACAGCACCTGTGGCCAGGATAGCATCTTGGTCCCTAAGACTGAGGCAGCAGAATAAATGTGCCAAACCTTGTTCAATCTTCCCTGGGTAAGTGTGTGTATTGATGGATAATTAATTACTGTTCCACTATTTTTTATAATTATGTGTTATTGTTTAATACTAATTTATTAAACATCTAGATCTCACATTTTTCAATGATGATTTGTCTGATTTGGAATATAGTAGATTCCTCTCTGTCTTACCTGCACTAACTGATGGTTTGTCACAGGATTTAAAAGGTTTTGTTTGTGAGAGTGCCATCATGTTGTAATTTATCATAAAGTGCTGGAGTAGCTGAGTGGGTCAGGCAGCATCTCTGGCGAACATTTATAGGTGACGTTTCTGGTGTCTTTTGTTTGGGGTAAACCAGCATCTGCAGTTCCTTGTGTCAATGTTTTGTAATTCATTATGTTTTTAATTTTTCTTAAATATTTGCCATTTTTCTGTTCCTTCCAATGTTTACTTATTTCCATTGTTCATGGATAAGGGAGTCCATTGTCAGCGAGACTGGGGGATAAGACACTGGATGGCACAGTGGTGCGGCTAGTGGAACCACTGCCTTGCAGCTGCAGAGACCTGCTCACGGGCTCTGTCTGTGTGGAGTTTGCATGTTCTCCCTATGACACCATCGAATTCCTTCAGGTTTGCTCTGGTTTCCAGCCAAGTCCCAAAAACCTGTGGATTGGTAGGTTAATTGGCCACTCTACATGGGTTGCACTGTGTAGGTGAGTGGTAGAATCCTGGGGAATTTGATGGGAGTGTGGTAAGATTAAAATGGGGTTGAAGAAAGGATTAGTTTAAATTGGTGGTTAATGGTCCATGGACTTGGTGGGCTGAAGAACCTGTTTCCATGCTGCATTTCTCTCCCTAACCCTGGATGTAAGGAAGTGAGCAAATGTCTCCAAAAGTGGGATGTAGATATCAGTTGAACAGACATGGCACTGAGCTATGAAAGGAAGTATTTTAGCTTTAACCGTAACACCTTTCTTCCTCAACACTTGCCTCCAACAAGATGTTGGACCAAACGAAACAGGATAAAATTCATTTTGTTCCTGTTCACACTGCAACAGCTTTCCCGTAAAGTCATTAACCACAGAATCATCTTATTTGTTCCGAAAACAGATGGTCTATTAGCTAGAGGGTTGTATCATTGTTATCAATATAAGCAGCCATCTGACAAAATCCCTATCCCCATTGATTCTCCAAACACATTGTTTAGTTTGGGAAAGTTAATGCTGTTATCAGAATTTTACAAAATGTGAACTTGTTACTAATTTCACCCACTAGCCATTTGCAACTTAACTCCAACATTGGGATAAGACAGTTTTGTTGCGACACTCTGCATGTCAAATTTTGCTCTCGTACACAAAATTTCAAAACCTTCCACATTAAGTCTTTTTGGGATTGTAGCATATACACTCTGACCATTTGTACTTGGGCTGAGTGGTTATGGAGACTGACAACCTCTAATTCTGTTACATTATTTGGTATTTTGACCAGTATGTTAGGATTTGACCAGTATATTCTGTAATTTAATGTATCTTTCTTCCAAAAATAAGCAAAATCACTCTGGTAACCAGTTTTCCATTTTGCAGATGTAGCTCCTCACCTGACTGTGATCTCACCTGTTCATGTGCATTCCATTGCTGGGTTGGACCCAATACTGGTCAAGCTCGAATCCCCCTCTGGTACTTTGTACATGGTTATTCTCTATAGGTAGACTGGTTAATAACATTGAATGGAAAGGGAAGATGGCCAAGCTTATTCCTGCCCACACAGTGCTGTTGCTGAATAGGGTGAGTTTCATCCATCTCCTGTTTAGTTTAACTTGGTTTAGCTGAGAGATGCAGCATGGAAACAGCCCTTTCGAAACACCGCAATGACCAGCGATCACCCGTTCACACATGGTCTACTGCGCCATCCCATTTTCACATCCGCTCCCGATACGTTAGGGGCAAATTACAGAGGCCAACTAACCTACAAACCCGCACACATCTGGGATGTGGGAGGAAACCGGAGCACCCAGATGAAACCCACGCAGTCACAAGGGGAACATGCAAACTCCACACAGCACCCAAGGTCAGGATCGAACCTGAGTACCTGACGTTGTAAGCCAGCAGCTCTACCAGATGTGCCGTCCCTGCTGGTTTAGGAGTGCTGAGAGTTTAGCAGCATTCTTTACCCCCTAAATTACAATCAGTTAGTCCAACAACAGCATGGTTGTGGAACTTTAATTTGCCCACTTTTATTAGATACTGCAGCACATTACAGGACAAGCACTCTAGGGAACTGGATTAATGATTTCAAATCCCACCAAAGCCATTTTGGGACCAAAAAAAATAATCTCAACAAAATGCAACGGTTAAATATGCTAACTTTAAAACTACCAGATTGCTGAAAAAATCCAAATTTACATGTATCCTTCAGAGAACGAAATTTGTCATCTTTGTCTCACCTCAAGGGCAGTTGGCAATTGGCATTTTGCCAATGATTGCACATCCTGTGAATGAAGATGTTCTCATGATTTAATAATATCCATTTCCAGAGGAAGTCCAATCTAGGTTTGGATGTCCAGCACCAGAGACCCGGGTTTGATCCTGACTATGGGCGCTCTCTGTATGGAGTTTGTAAGTTCTCCCTGTGACAGCGTGGGTTTCCGTCGAGTTCTCCAAAGTAGTGCAGCTTTGTATGTTAATTGGCTTCTGTAACTATTGTCCCTAGTGTGTAGGATAGTCCTAGTGTCCGGGGTGGTCGCCGATCAGCGAGGTGAGGTTAACAATTTTGTGCTTTTATGCCAGAGGAGATGGTTGAGGCAGGTACTATCACAATGTTAAAAACACATTTGGACAGGTGCATGGTTAGGATAGGTTTAGAGGGATATGAGCCGAGTGCAGGCAGGTGGCTCTAGTGTAAATGGGGGATGTTGGTCGGCATGGGAAAGTTGGGCTGAAGGGCCTGTTTCCACGCTGTATGTCTAAAGTCGAACCCAAGCTGTGAATGGTTACAAGGGAGTCCAGAACATAAGATGGTCTCTAATTGAATGGGAAAATCTGAATGAACGTCTTCACCCAAAGAATGAACAGAAGCAGGAGAAAGTAATCAAAAACCAGGGGTGAGATAAATGGAGTGAGAGGACTCGTTTGGAGCGTAAACACCCGAGGGAAATTACTTCTCTAAGCACCATGCAATAAATTAAAGTATATAAAATGAATTTTACTGCCCCCTGTAAAATCTAAATTGTAACAATAGGAGGCTATTCAGCCTATTAAACCCCTGCTAGCTCTCTGAAGCTCCCTTTCATCACATTATTCATACATCTTTTGTTTCCAAGTTTGTATCCTTTTTAAACTAAAGACTTTTGTAAATTCCAGCAGAGTAGTTGATACAAGAATATGATCTCCCCTTTTTTTAATTATAAAAAAACTAAAGTCTCTGCTCTTTGTTTCGCTGAAAGCCTCAAACAACTGCCTGAATCTTGTAAAGTATGATCTTTCATAAGTGAGTATGCAGGGTTAGTTTAGTTTAGAGATGCAGTGAGAAAACAGGCCCTTCGCCCCACCAAGTCCGCGCCGACCAGCGATCCCTGAACACTGACACTATCCTACACACTAGGGATAATTTACACTTTTTACCAAAGCCAATTACCCTACAAATCTGTACGTCTTTGGAGTGTGGGAGGAAACTGGAGCATCCGGGGAAAACCCATGCAGTCTTGGGGAGAACGTACAAACTCCGTACAGACAGCACCCATAGTCACATTCGAACCTGGGTCACTGGTTGTGTAAGGCAACAACTCTACCGCTGCACTACCGTGCCACCCCAAGGTTAATTGAAGATGGATGTAATGTTGAAACCAGTGCATCTCGGGTACAAAGTGGTTTATGCTGTCAGTCCAGTCTGCTCCTTGGACACAGCTTATGTCTCTACTACACATTTACTATAACACAGTGGAGAAAGTCTTACAAGTTGAGCCTTCAAAATGGAGATATGAAGGAGTGCTTATTTCCCAAATTATGAACCTCCGGTTGGGTGATGCAGCTGTTAAATTAAATCGGGCACATCTCTCGATTAAAGTGCTGTCATTGGAAGGCTTGCCTGTGGAGTTGGATTCTGCCTGATGTGTAGTTGCCACAGAGGCTCACTGTAGCCAGCGTCATTACAGCACGATTTCTCAGAGTTAAAAAAATTAAAGCCTTGTAAATTGAATTGCAGTTAAATAACATTTTCTAAAGTTCAATTGCAAATTGGCTTTCGAGTGTGACTAAGTCTAAGCAATGAGGGGTTATTTAATTCAATGTCTGGCTGGTTTAAAATTAGTTCATTTTAACAGCAAATAGGTCAGGTGGTTTCACTAAACACCCTCTAGATAGTCCACTATCTGGTGGATGTAACTGGACAATGGATGGAGGAGGTTTACATTTGGCTTTGATTTTGCAAAGATATGTTTGTGTATGTTTACAACCATTTGATTACTATGATCCCATCTGAACACTGACATTTGTTTGTGATGTCGGCAACACATAACAAGTAGGGTCATGAACCTATGTCACCTCAGATTGGATCCCAACAACAAGGTTGGGGACCACTATTCTAGTCTCTGCTTAGATTACCTTCTCCTGTTCTATTTTCCCCCAAACACCACAAATATTGTGAAGAAACTGAGGTGAGGTTGACAATTTTGTGTTCTCTTTCATGCCAGTGGAGATAGAGTTGAGGCAGGTACTATCACAATGTTTATAAAACATTTGGACAGGTACGTGGATAGGATGGGTTTGGAGGGATATGGGCCTAATGCAGGCAGGTGGCACTAGTGTAAATGGGGCATGTTGGTCGGCAAGGGCACGTTAAGCTGATGGGCCTGTTTCCACGCTGTACGACTAAGTCCCAAATTGTATGTCCCAAAAGCAAAACATTTTTCACACAGAGAGTGGTGAATCTGTGGAATTCTCTGCCACAGAAGGTAGTTAAGGCCAGTTAATTGGCTATATTTAAGAGGGAGGTAGATGTGGCCCTTGTGGCTAAAGGGATCGGGGGTATGGAGAGAAGGCAGGTACAGGATACTGAGTTGGATGATCAGCCATGATTATATTGAATGGCGGTGAAGGGCCGAATGGCCTACTCCTGCACCTATTTTCTATGTTTCTATGTATTCGGATAGTCCTGAGCACATTGTGGTATTGACATACATTACCATTCATGTCTAATGTCAAGTTCATGATTCAAAGAGTATTTCGCAAAATGCAATAACATCCTTGCCTCGCTTGATACAAGCACTTAAAGATGTTCCCTAATATATTAACATTGCAATTAAACCACAATGTTAAAAAAAAAAATTAAGGCAGAGGTGGCAGATCCTTGATTAGTACGGGTGCCAGAGGTTATGGGGAGAAGGCAGGAGAATGGGGTTAGGAGGGAGGGATAGTTCAGTCATGATTGAATGATGGTGTGATGGGCCGAATGGCCTGATTCTACTCCTATCACCTATGACCTTAAACGTGGAAGGTCTGGAATTTGGCAAGATACAATTTAGAGAGTTGGCAGTGAGTTCCTGAGGATAAAATGTTTAACCACAGGTGGATGCTTTTATTAGTCATGATGTACATGTGATGTCTACATCTCCAAGGATTGTCACCTTGTTGTGGTGGAGAAGCTTGTGTGGTCCTGAGATCCTGAGAGCGATGCCGTCTGGAGCGATGCTCCTGGTAGGGTCACCCATGGCAGTAAGGTCGAGGGGGAGATCTCTGACAAAGAGCAATCCAACCAAGGCCTCAATGGTGGAACAGGCGGAGGACGATGGCTGACCTTAGTGGAGCGTCACAACGGCTGGGAAGGTGGATGAAGGCTGCGGCAGAAAAGAGTCCCTGGTCGTCTTGGACTCCATGCCACTGGATCCTGACCCAGATCTGTCGGGGACCGTGGGGTGGCTGTCTGTGCACCAGTCTCCGCATGTTAAACAATGTCACTCACAGGCGTCCTCCATATAGGGAATAGCACCCTGGAGAGACCCATGGTCAGTCACGACCGAAGGACATGTGAAAAATACCTCTTGTATTTTACCTGAACCATTTCACCCACATTGGCCACACAGTGGCTGAGTTTGGGGTAGGTAGAGAGGAGAAAGATGAGATCTCTGCACAATGTACGGCAGAGTTGCACCAAAGGCTGTGTTACCTGACATTGGCTGCTTCAGATGTGCACTGTGTTCATTTGGTACTGATTAACGTTGCATTTGGGCTGAAGACAAGCTGAGACCAATTTAAATTAGGGCCCCTTTTTAATGTACAGTTTCCTTGTAAATCAAAGGAAATCTGGAGGGAAAAGCTTGATGGAAAGGGAGCAAAATCCAAATGAGTAGGAATCCATGTTCAGAACCTGTTTGCAGGTTTAATTTATTTTAAAGTGTCCACCGTAATTTCTTAATTAAGCACGTTATAATTTAGACTGAAGTTTACAACCCCCCAGAGGTGAAAATAACCTCTCAGAGACTCTTACGTTTTGACAAATATAAATTCTTATGATTACACAGAATTATTTAGCAGGTAGAGGAATGAAGTTGTTCCTTTTATTTAAAGAATCTGATCTCCTGGTATAATCTCAGACCTGGATCAAATTTAGAGAATGCTTAGCTGATAAATTGAAGCTATGTTTTACCTGGGCTGTCCATCTCACTGATAACTGTGTTTAAGAAGCATTGGCATAATTAAGTGTAGGAAGGAACTGCAAATGCTGGTTATACTGGAGATAAACACAATTTAGAGTGGGCAGCTGATTGGTCTTAAATATTACAGTATGGGCTGAAGGGTCTGATCTAGCGTATTGTGATGCTATTATGCCATGTGATTGAAGCTGTGTCCTCTGTCTACCAAGACAACTGACAGAGGGAAGATGTGTGGGAAGGAACTGCAGATGCTAGTCTAAACCAAAGATAGACACAAAATGCTGGAGTAACTCAGTGGGTCTGGAGGAAAGGAATAGGTGGTGTTTCAGGCTGGAACCCTTCTCTGGACTCCAGACCTCAGACTGTGAGTCTGAGGAAGGGTTCTCACCCAAAACGCCACCTGTTCCTTTTCTCCAGATATGCTGCCTGACCCACTGAGTTACACCAGCATTTTGTGTCTATTCTTTGGTATAATTAAGGTTCTGTTTACCATTTGTTGGAGAGTTTCTGCATGTGGGCAGTTATTTGTGGAAATACTGGTTTTCTCCTTGCAGACAAGTCACATACATCAGCTGCAGAAGGTTTATGTTTCTTTAGAATATAAATTATATCAGCACTTTGTAAATGGATATTGTCTTTCTGCAAGGAGTAGACTTTGTGTAAGAATTTTCATTTCTAGATCTTAGCAGCGAGTTGCTGCCTTACAGCGCCAGAGACCTGGGTTTGAATCTGACTACGTGTGCTGTCTGTACGGAGTTTGTACGTTCTCCCCATGGCCTGTGTGGGTTTTCTCCGGGAGCTCCGGTTTACTCCCACACTCCAAAGACGTACAGGTTTGTAGGCTAATTGGCTTGGTAAAAATTGTAAATTGCCTGCAGTGTGTGCAGGATAGTGTTCGTGTATGGGGATCGCTGGTCGGCACGGACTCGGTGGGTCGAAAGGCCTGTTTTTGCACTTTTGTTAACCTAAACTAAATCCTGTTCCATTATTTGCTTTTATTTTAAATATAAGATCATATTTGTTTGATTAAGTATAGAAATTTCTTTCACATCCCTGACAACTAATACTGCCTTGCTTTTGCCAATGTCCTGGCATTAACATTCCTGTATTTAGCCAAACATTCTTCAGTGGTCGTTGATTTTATTCCTTTCCACTCTCCTGTCATATCCCTTTGTCACCACTTGTACATTTGCCTTGAACTCCATTCCTAATAGACAATAGGTGCAGGAGTAGGCTATTTGGCCCTACGAGCCAGCACCGCCATTCAATGTGATCATGGCTGATCATCCCCAATCCGTACCCCGTTCCTGCCTTCTCCCCATATCCCCTGACTGCTATTTTTAAGAGCCCTATCTAGCTCTCTCTTGAAAACATCCAGGGACTTGCCTCCACCACCCTCTGAGGCAGAGAATTCCACAGACTCGCCACTCTCTGTGATATCCACATCTTGTCATCTTATCATCTTGTTTCCCCCCCCCCCATCTAGCTGTGTGTAGTTCTCTGACAGTTGATGGGTCAGATTGGCTCTGCCTTCTTGGTGCGTCTGTGCCAGACACTTCTGTAACCTGAAGTGCTGGAGCAACTCAGTCGGTCAGGCAGCATCTGTGGAAAACAAGGACAGGACTCTTTTTCACCCTGTTATTGTCCTGCCTTTCTCGATTGTTCTTCACTCTTACTGTCCTGCCTTCTCTGTAAATCCTTCTCACGTCTTTCCTCTCTTTCTGTTGCTGACCGCAGCCTAATACATTTTGTATGCCTCCTGTGCCATGTTACATTTGGTAACATTGCCTGGTGCTTGTCTTGGGTAGCAATCACTCGGTGGATGATATTCGGAGGAGGCAGAGCAAGGATGCTACCATGAAGCAAGTACTATCTTCTTACTCCAATCCTTCTGAGATTTGCTGTACTGGGGCCTCCAACTATGAAAGTGTTGAAAGTTATCTAGTTATTTCCAATTATCCTTGACGTGTGTGGTTCATTAATGTGTGGTTGTTTGTATTGAACATGTTATGAGTACAATTGCAAAAAAAAATCTTAATTGATGCAAATGCCAGAAAATCCAGATACTGAAAATGGGGTGAGGATCTTCAGGGATCAAAAATTAGCTGGAGCGGTGGTGTTCTCATTCCTTTGATCCTTCAATTGCATTGCATTTAAAAGAAAGAAATGGATGAAATGATGTTGTCAACTTTAGCTGCTACCAGTTTGATATGTGTTTTTTCTATGTTTCTATATAGGAGACGATCAGCCATGATCACAATGAATGGCGGTGCTGGCTCGAAGGGCCGAACGGCCTCCTCCTGCACCTATTTTCTATTTCAGTGTTTCTTAAAACTGTAGCAAGTTACCAATTGATCGCTGCTGAATCAGTCCAGCTGTCCATGAAAGAATGGGTCGACTGGGCTAGTATTCACTGGAATTTAGGAGGATGAGAGGGGATCTTATAGAAACATATACAATTCCTAAAGGAGACAGGCTAGATGCAGAAATATGACTTTCCTATCCAGAACCAGGGGTCACAGAAGAATAAGTGGTGATTTAGTCTCTGGAAGGAAAAACATCTCACCCAGCGAGTTGCCACAGAAGGGTAGTTGAGGCCAGTTCATTGGCTATGTTTGCAAGACTGAGTTGGATGTGGCCCTTGGGGCTAAGGATCAGAGGGAAAAAGGCAGGACGGGATACTGAGTTGGATGATCAACCATGAGCATATTGAAATGGTGGTACTGGCTCGAAGGGCCGAATGGCCTACTCCTGCACCTAATTTCTATGTTTCTATGTTTTAAAATTCTTAAAGAATAGGGCACAGGCTAGTTTCAGAGCGTGTCGTATCCATTCTTGGGGGAGCTCCGGAACGAGCACAGCAATAAGGGGTTGAGGATTTGGATTCAGATGAGGAAAAACATCTTTGCTAATCTAGATTCAACATTATTTTGAAATTTAGTGAGGGAAATGAGCGCATTGTTAATCCTCCAATCTAGATTAACAAAATGATGCAGATTAGCTGATCGTAATCATATTGAATGCGGGGACTTGCAAGTAGGTCTTGTGGTGTACACCTAATGAAGTACAGTTATTGTGTGAGTTGGTCCTTCTATAGGTGAAGTCTTCCTCAACAAAGATAATAGATTGGTAGTAAAATATGGTATCGATGGATGCAAGGCTGATGTTGTTAGCAAATACTTCAATGTTAGCTTGCTGGTTTCTATTTGAAACATTGCTATTAAATTGATCTCGGATTACAGGCGAGACCACAAGAAGTTATTCCTGGGCAACAGTTGACATCTCATTTTTGGAACAGCCGAGCTGAAAGTGGAGCCTCCTTCAATGATTCACGATGAAAATACTGTGTAGGCCTTGAGGCCTGGGTGCTGCGGCTTGTGTTGTATTGCCTGATTTCATTTTGGAATAACTAAATGGAGTGCAATTGGCCTTATCATTTCTGGACCAGGGTGGGGTAAAATCTGCCATGCTTGTCACTACTTCTTGCTGTGGGAGAAAGTGTGCCCTTGTGTAAATATGGAGGGTGGCACTTTAGACATACAGCGTGGAAACAGGCTCTTCAGCCCACTGAACCCTCGCCAACCAGCGATCACTCGCACTATCCCACGCGCCAAGGACAATTTCCAATTTTTACCAAAGCCAATTAAGCTGCAAACATGTACGTCTTTGTAACGTGGGAGGACACCGGAGCACCCGGAGAGAGCGTACGTGTCCACAGGGAGAACGTAGAAACTCTGTACAGACAGCACTCGTAGCCAGGATCTAACCTGGGTCCCTGTCGCTGTAAGGCAGCAACTCTACCGCTGCGCCACTGTGCTGCTCTAAAGTGCCCACATGAACTCTCAGCTTTCAGCATGGCTGTTCCAAAATTGAGAGGACAACTGTTATCCATAAGTAGTCTCTTTGGTAATCCGAGAGCATTTTAATAACAAGGCTTCAAATAAAAACCCGCGAGCTAACACTGACAGGCTCAGCTGTATGAAATCCAGGATCAGATTACCTGTTGACATTTATTATCTGGGCTAGGCCTGAATAGTTATTTTTCCAGACCACATACTAAGAATGACCAGTGTCCAATAATAAGTACTGCAGGCCAGGGTTGTGGTGTTCTTGAGAAGGTAAAAGGCCCTCAATGATCATTGTAAGTGTACGATGGTCTATAGGTGTCCTGAAAATGATGACGCTAAGTTTAATGCAAATTAAATATGCAATACTGTAATGTGTACATTTATCGATATTTACACACAAATGTATACATCACATTTCCACAGCTTAAATGTTGATGCTATCCTTACAGTAATGTAAAAGTGCATGTAGTATAAAACCATATTGCACTCTTTGTAGGAAAAAAGTGGCCTGACTAAGGCTACACATGCCGGAGATCAGCGTTAATCAAGGGCTGTAATGTAACAATCATCCTCTATTGCTCATGTACTTTCCATTTAGTCCAGTAGATCATAGGATTGGTTGTGATCCAAGATGAGGAATTAAACAGATACAAAATATTTCTGTGGCTTATATTTACAGGGTTTTTTTTTTGGGAGATATCTCGGTGAATTTTGTCATTTAAACTCGATGTTGCAAGTGCAGAAGAGTTTGCGTACCTGTTGAGTTCCCTGACTCTCAAACGTCAATGTTGGCCCGTGGGTATTTGGTCACGGGATCTAATGATCTGACTAATTGAAAGTGTGATGAGGAAGAGCACGTACAGCTGGGAAGGTACCTTGTTTACGCTACCGTAAGCCTCAGACCAGCCGCGCAGTGTTCAGCTTCATTGTTTTATACACCCGCCCTTCCAGTTCAGCACTGCGAACTGCCACGCATCTAAAAAAGAAATGGAGAAAGAAAAGTTTTCTTCCATCTTGAAAGTGTTCTTCCACCGTCACTTCAGCAGCGATATGTCGTCCGCAAAGTCATCGTGCTCGCGGCGCAGGCAACGGAAACAGCGCCACTGAAAGACCATCAGGCACAGGGGCAGCATGAAGAGGGCGCAGATGGCCGCCATCACGTAGGCAATCGTCATCAGCGTGGACTCGTCTGTCTGTGGAATGTTGTAGCCGCAGTCCTCCATGTTTGTACTGAAGAAGGGACCCTCCACCGTGGCTGAACGGAACTCATCGTGCACTGGAAGCAAAGGTGAGGAGAAGGGTTAGCCCATGCGCTGGAGGTTTGTCCTGTGTGAACCTTTGTTGGTTATTCTACCATTTTATGTAGTGCCCCTTATCACATTTCTGCATGGGTTTGATCCTCCGCAGCTCTGTAATCTGCAGTCCCATGTCGTTCATAAGCATCTGTACTCCCACTATAAACTCTGACCACTGGATTGCATCTCTATTTCATCACACTACCACTGGTGCAGCAGTAGAGCTGCTGCCTTACAGCGTCGGAGACCCGGGTTCGATCCTGACTACGGGTGTTGTCTGTACGGAGATTGCACGTTCTCCCCGTGGCTTGTGTGCGTTTTCTCCCGGTGCTCCGGTTTCCTCCCACACTCCAAAGACGTAGGTTAATTGGCTTGGTATAATTTTAAATTGTCCCGATTGTGTGTAGGATAGTGTAAGTGCACGGGGTTGCTGGTCGGCACGCACTCGTGGGCCTAAGGACCTGTTTCCGTGCTGTATCGCTAAACTACACTGGCGTCCATGTCTGCTGCAATCTGCGTTACTCTCACAGCTGGCAAATGCCTGCATTCAGCTTTTACCAGTCAAAGTTGATGTGCATTTTATCATTCTTTAAATATCACTGCCATTCAGTCTTGTTGACCTCTAGCAGCAAAACATTAACGGATTGAAATGTTATAATTAAATGGAAAGTATAATTCAAATATTGGAACAAAAGCAAAAATAACGGGCACTTGCTTCCTTGGCCTTCCAATCACTGGGATCTCTGATCCTATACCAGGATTGTACTTGAGAACTTTCGACAAGGTAAATGACTGAACACCAGTTGATTCATTCAAGACGGCCTTAGTTTTGTTTAGTGTATTGTTGTCACGTGTAATTATAGGTACAGTGGAAAGCTATTTTGCTGCGTGCTCTCCAGTCAGTGAGAACACTGTCAATGATTACAATCAGGCCATCCAGAGTTTACAGATACAGGATAAATGGTATAGCGTTTAGTGCAAGATGAAATCTGGTAAATTCTGATTAAAGATAGTTTGAAGGTCCCCAATGAGGTGGATGGGAGGTAAGGATCGCTCTTCAGTTGGTGATAGGGTGGTTCAGTTGCCTGATAACAGCTGGGAAGAAACTATCCCTGAATCTGGAGGTGTGTGCTTTCAAACTTCTGTACCTCTTGCCTGATAGGAGAGGGGAGAAGAGGGGGAGACTGGTTCTTGATTATGCTAGTGGCTTTGCTGAGTCAGCGTGAAGAGTCGATGGAGCCAACAGGAGTTATTCAATGAGAGACAGGCCCTTGGAATCAGATACAAACCACCTTGGCTAAATAAATGAACAACAGATAATTACCTTTTTAGGTTCCACCTCAATCAAGGACAGAGTTAGAATTTATGAGAGAGAAAAGGAACCACACATGCTGGAATCCCGAGCAAAACACAAAGTGCTGGAGTGCAAAGTGCAGGTTGGGCAGCATCTCTGTAGGACATGGATAGGTGACGTTTCAAGTCAGGACCCTACTTCAGAGAGGCTGCCTCACCTGCCGAGTTACTCCAGCACTTTGGAATTTAAACTGAATTAGTATAATCTACCCCTGGTTTATCACATCAAATCTATCTGTAAAGAGCTAGATCAAGAAAGATAGTGGGATCAGTGCAGCTCAAGCCTGGTGGAAGTGTAACACATTTAATGGGGCCACTGCCTCAAAGCTCCAGCAGTCCAGTTCAAATGTGGAGCTCAAATGTTCTCCCTGTGACTGCTCTGGCTTGCTCTGGCTGCCTCCTGCAACTCAAGGATGTGTGGGTCAGTAGGTTAAATGGCTGCGGCAAATTGCCCCCAGAGTGTAGGTGGGTGGTAGAATCTGGGAGGAGTTGGTGGGAAGGCGAGGAGAATAGAATGAAGGCAATGTAAACGGGTGTGTGATGGTTGATGTGGATTCAGGGAGCCACAGGGCCTGTTCCCCTGCTGTGTGACTGAGTCATTGCAGTGAGACTGAACCCAACAATGACGCAGCATGTTGACTTTATAGGGTGCAACAAAAACTTTTCACTCTACCTCCCAGATTCTACCACCTCAGTATACGTAACAATAAACTCAGCTCAAATCTGCACATCCTAGCACTACCTTCTATTAAAAGAAACATTGACCAAATAACTGTTTCAGAAGGAACTGCAGATGCTGGAAAATCGAAGGTAGAGAAAAGTGCTAGAGAAACTCAGCGGGTGCAGCAGCATCTATGGAGCGAAGGAAAGAGGCAACGTTTAGATGCTGCCGCACCCGCTGAGTTTCCCTTTTCTCTACAATACAATACCAGTTATTGTCATTTGAACCTCATTGAAGTTCAAACGAAGTTTAGCTTCTGCAGTCGTACAAACAAGAAAAGAGCCAAGGCACAACACAATTGACACAAACATCCATCGCAGTGAATCTCTTCCTCACTGTGATGGAAGGTAAAGTCTTATCTCTCCCCTGCGCTCCCCATTCTTCTCCCGATGTCAGAGTCAAAGCCCCCGGCGGGCGATGGTAAATAGGTCCCGCGGCCATTAAGGCCGCGCCGGGCGATGCAAGGCCCCGCTCCGGGTCTTGATGTTGGAGCCCCCGGCGGGCGCTAGCAAGTCCCGCCGTCATTAAAGCCGCGCGGGGCGATGTAAGGCCCGGCTCCAGGCCATTTTCAACCCCGCATCTCGGGCGGGAGAAGTTGCCGCCGCGGGAGCTCCGAAAAGCGGTCTCCCACCAGGGACCCGCGAGCTCCCGGTGTTACCGTCCACCGGCCTGCGGCTGGAGCCTCCGGATCTCCGGGGTCGGGCAGCAGCAGCGCGCCACCACAGCTCCTCCCGCTCCTATCTCGGCCAGCTCCACGATGGTGAGCAGTCTGCAGGCTCCGCGACTGGAGCCCCAGGTCCGGTTGGAGGCCGCTTCACGGTGCTAGGCCCCAACGGCAACGGAGACCCGACAGAGGAAAGGTCGGGTACAGGGAAAAGATTTAAAAAGTTCCCCCCACCCCCCACACCTTTCCAGCTTAAATAACACTAACTAATTACACTCAAACGAGACAAAAAATAAAAAAAGACAGCCGGACTGCAGAGGCCGCTGCGACGAGAGTCGCGCCACCCACTGGATACTTGGCCAAATAACCATTGTTTGTATACATGCTGCATCACTATTTTTCCAAGGAAGTCCTATTGCTAAGCCTGACCATCCGATTGTAGAAACAATGAACTACAGATGATGATTAATACACAAAAGGACAATAGGCGCTGAATGACTCTAGCACTTTGTGTCCTTCTGATTATCCCCTCACCTGATGCAGGAGAAACTCGGTATGGAAAGCCCTGGGTAATTCTAAGGCCAGAGATGATTAATAGCCCTTCAAGCAAGCTCATAATTGCCCAACAGTTCACTCTTTGGGATTAGTTGGCGTTGACCATTTCTCTTTGTCCTTATTCCCCTGCTCCTGTCATTCCTTAGATCCCACATCCAGGTATCTTACTCCACTGAGGCTGATGATTTATGTACTTTGAGTAAAGTTCACTCTTGCCCTCTTCCTAACCTTGTCATAAAAGCATAAATGGTCTACCATTATCTGGATGAGTCATGCTATATAATCAGCTATTTTAAAACCTGAAATGCTTTGTAAATGTTTTGCTCATTAATTAGCGGAGTATGTGAACTTATGTAAAATTTAAAATTTAACCTTAGCCGTTCTTGAGTATCTACAGAGCACTGTAAGGAAGTGAAGACATATTACGTGGGGGGAAAAAAAACACAAAACTGCTGGAGGAACTTGGTGGTCAAACGCTACCTGTGGAGGGAGAGCAAAGGTCGACATTTTGACCATCAGAACTGAGTGCAGAGGAGATTTAACCAATATAAGAGGTGAGGGAGAATGGGGAGGTGGGAGGTAGAAAGGTGAGGAGGGGTTGATGGGCAGATCAGGCAGCTGAGGGGAGAGGAGAGTGGATGGTGACGGAGACTGGAAGGTGACATATGGAACAAGATATGGAAGGGATCTTACGCGGATGGAACCATTTTGGGGGAGGAAGACCCAGTGGATTAAGTTCATAAGTCTACTCCGCCATACATTCATAGCAAGCATCCAGAGTAGCTGGTAGATACAGATACAATTACAACATTCAAGAAGCATTTGGACAGTGACTTGGATAGGGAAGGTCTAGGGGAATAGGGGCCTAATGTAGGTAAACGGGACCGGTGCAGATTGGACTCATGGTCTCCATGTACAAGGTGGGCTGAAATAACCCGCATGTTGTATGACCCGTATACATAGTTATAACGTGAGTATTGAACAGGCTTCAAACATTAGTGAAACAAGGAAATGCAGATACTGATTTGCAAATAGGACACAAAGTCTTGGTGTTCAGACTCCAAGCAGTTCAGACAGCATCCCTGGAGAACATGGATGTTATCTATCTTAAATCTCACCTATCCATGATCCCCAGGGAATTTGCCTGGCTCACCGAGTCACTCCAATACTTTGTGTCCAAACATTTGCCTTTCTGGTTCCAGGCAAATAGTAGAAATTGTTCTCTTCGTCCGCTAGTTCTATGGTTCAACAGATTATTTTTTGGTTTAATCTGCCAACTATCATCCAATATGTGAGTTGAAGTCGCAAACTGATATAGATCTCACTTCTAAGTTTGGAAGCACGCACTATTACCCGAGTGACAATAACACAGTTTACAAATGTGACCATGATGCAAATATTGCTGTAAGATAAACTGCCAGACAGCCGGTTGTCCCTTAGGCCGTCCCGGTTCAATTTGTTTTTGATTTCTGTTGGCTCAGTTAAATGTGGACCAGGGGCTCAGATCCCAGTGCATCTGTACTGTTTCCACAGTCATCCACTGCTGAGTGCCTTGTGGAAAGGGGAGGGCGATCTAGGCACTAAAGTAGAGAAGGTCTACCTTTGACCCTCTGTAGAAAGGCACTTGAATTCCTTTACTTTAATGCCTGCAATTCCCTATTTTGAGGATTTTGCAGAGTATCAGGTACCTTAAGATACAGTTCAAAAGTCTCTGCCAGTGACTTTTAGCAGAACTGTAAAAGTCCCAAAAGTCTTTGAGCCACAATCTGCCATCCGAGGCTGAATTGCTGAACGGGGACTCCAGAACACTTCAGCTGCAGAGGCAACTCACCTTGCCCTCGGTAAGTAAAAGACCAGTATACAACAGGGCAGGCAACGGGGATCAGTGAGTCTGATCTGTAACCTTTGAAACAGAAGCAAGAGTAGGCCATTTGGCACCTCATGCCACCTCACCTCTACCAGTCACAAATCAGCACTATCTCCTGCACTTGACCCTTATTCCTTGATGCCTTCAACATCCATAACACTGTCTTGAGTAAAGCCAGAGAATGAGTTTGCATTGTCCTTTTAAGTTAAATAATTTAAACGCTCTCCTCTGGGTGAACTAATTTCTCCTTGTCTGTTCTGACCTCTTGGTTTGATAGTGCGAGACTCAACAACCCTGAGAAATGCCTCATTATGGCATATTTCCTACCACGGCAAATAATAACATTATACATTGCACTGATATAACCTCCTAGTATGTTTAATATCTCTTCAGGACAATAGCTCCCCATCCCATGAATCAATATAGTGAACCACCTTATTCTTCCAGATTGCAAGCTAATAAAGTGGTTTTGTTACTGTTTTACTCACAAGGATAGATCTGTTACCTAAATGTCTCAGATTAGAATGGATAACTGTTTTTCTTTCCACAGATGCCATCTGATTTGCTGAATGTTTTCAGCATATTTTTGTATTTATCAGATTTCCAGATTTTGTGGTTTTCTTTTAATGTTTTGTTTTGTTGCATCAGTCGCACTGAAATCCTGCTATCATCTCATTTACAAGTGAAAATGAATAAATGTAAGATTGATCAACAATCTGGTGCGCACTAAATCATCTTTCCGGCTTGTTTTATTGCTTTCATTTTCTTGCTGTTCCTGTGATTTATTCCAATCTTTAGTCTTCTGACCTTGGGAGACCTTCCACACAGTCTGCTCCGATGGATGTAAAGCTGCTGTCGACACTGTCTGAAAAGAGTTCGATTTCCCCTGATATCTGGCTTACATCCCTCTCGCATAACCCCATCAAAAACAGCAATTAGCCGAGCAGTCGTTACATGGATGTTTATGGGGCCCAGCTGTTCTCAATGCCCACTAAGTTGCCTCAAGAACAATAATCGCTGCACTTTAAAGTTGAACATTTTAGTGCAACAAGCTGTAAAATTGAGGGTTGCCTTAAACTTTTGTTCTTTCCCTCTCCTGCCAGTGTGTCACCTGCCAAATAAATCCTCGCTCCAGCAGGAATTCCTGCAATCGCCGAGACTTGAGTGATGCTGTAATTAACTTATCCGGGCTGCTGCTGTTACTGGCACGTGACTGCAGTCATTTCTTGATGTTGTGCAGAAATTGAGTCGAAGCTCAATAAAGCCAGAAGTGGAAGCAGTCGGAGTCTGCACATCAGAAGGGGTCAAAAATATGGACATTGTGCTGTGCAAGAACAGCAAACTTGGTAATTACGAGGAACTGTGTCTTGTACCCACATGTATTTGCAGGTTTTCTACTGACACTCAATAAGCCACTTCAACAATACACAACTTGATAACAACAGTCCCATAAAATACTACCTCAAGTAAGGACTTACTCAGCCCAGCTACAGAGTCATAAACCTACCTTATCCATGTTTCTAAAATATCGTTAGGACCTGCCTCAATTACCTCATCTGGTAGCTTGTTCCATACACCCACCACCCTTTGTATAAAAAAAAGTCACCCTTCAGATTTGCATTAAATCTTTTCACCTTCACCTTAACCCTGTCTCTTCTGGTTGTCGATTTCCGTACTCTGGGCAAAATGTGCATTTACCTGATCTATTCCACTCTTGCTCCTTTAGAATGGAGACGAGGAAACACTGTTTCTCACAGAGAGTGGTAAGTCTGTGGAATTCTCTGCCTGAGGGCAGTGGAGGCAGGTTCTCTGGATGCTTTCAAGAGAGAGCTAGATAGGGCTCTTAGAAATAGCAGAGTCAGGGGATATGGGGAGAAAGCAAGAATGGGGTACTGATTGGGGATGATCAGCCATGATCACATTGAATGGTGGTGCTGGCTCGAAGGGCCGAATGGCCTACTCCTGCACCTATTGTCTATTGTCTATTGCCTCCATCACAAATTACTTCAATTTCTCCTGCTTTAGCCTCATCCCTAGCTTCTTGAGCTAGTTTTGAGTTGAGGTGGTTTAATGGCCATGCTGGGAACCAGGTTGAGATGCCCAGTGTGTTGTATTGAGGAGCAGGACCATGGGCTGGTGCCATGCTTTGCAACCAACTACACAACATGGCAGCCACAGGCTGATCTTCACCCTGCAGTGGCGAGGAGGACCTGGTGGGGAAGGGCAGTCTTCTTTCCAGAACAATGAGAATAAAGTGATAGAGACCCATTTGAGCGTTCTGCTGAGTTGCAGAGGAAACTAGTTTTATTTAGAGTGGCGCAGCGGTAGAGTTGCTACCTTACAGTTCCAGAGCCCCTGTTTCGATCCTAACTACAGGTACTGTCTGTATGGAGTATGTACGTTCTCCCCGTGACCTGCGTGGGTTTACTCCGGGAGCGTTGGTTTCCTCTCACGCTCCAAAGACGTACATGTTTGTAGGCTAATTGCCTTGGTAAAATTTGTAAATTGTTCCTGGTGTAGTGGTATAGTGTTAGTGGGCGGGGATCGCTGGTCGCATGGACTCGGTGGGCCGAAGGGCCTGTTTCCATGCTGTGTCTTTAAAGGTAATAGAACATTTTGTATGCCCTTGGACATGGTATCATGGTGCCTAAGTGGATGAAGAACGGAACTACATTAAACAGGAATCATCACACTCACCGTGACAGGTGCTAACCGCAAATCCAATGCGCTTCCGAGCACGGTCAAATACGACGTAAAACCCTTCCATGATGACGGCCCCCATCACCGTTCCTGTGGTGGACTGGGAGATGGCAAACTTGTAGCAGTCATCCTGAGAGGTGGCAACATCTTCCACTGGCCGCAGGTATTGCTGTGTTTTAGAGAAACAAAGAGTTGGAAGTCAATGGTATGCGCACGAGGAGTTGAGTTCACCCCAAAGCATTCCATCAAACATAAGAAACAAAAGCTAAGACGTCTACTCTGAGGCTGCTCTGCCATGGCTGATCATCTACTCAAGAGCCATCTTCCTGCTATTCGCCACATCGCTTGATTCTCTTAAACATAGAGAACACTGTTATGTGCTTTGAATAAACAAACTCAGCCTCCACAGCATATTGGGGTAGAGGATTACTAAAGTTCTCAACTCTCTAAATGATGTAATGCCTCCATCTCAATGGCCTATCCTTCATTCTAAAACCAAAGATCTTAGAGAAAACCCACGCAGGTCACAGGAGAACGTATAAACTCTGTACATACAAGCACCCATAGTCAGGATCGGACCTGGAACTCTGGCGCTATAAGGCAGTAGCTCTCCCACTACGCTATCGTGCAACCCTCTTCGCAAAGACCTTTCTTATTTTAATCCTAACCCCCCCCCCCCAAACCTTTATCTTGAGATCATGGCCCCTTGTTTGAATTCTTTACCAAAGAAACAGCCTCTGAATCCACAGCAGCAGTCTCTTCGAGAAGCAAGTACATCTAAATGAGATCACTATTCTTCTAAATTCCAGTCGATAATTGCCGAGCTGCTTCCATCACTCTTCGAAGGACAATTGCCACGGTCTGGCTATCGATCTTACAAATCTGTGCCATCCCTTCACTTCATCATTCAACAAAAAGCACAAGTCCCTATGCAGGTTGATTTATGAAAAGTAAACTAGAGGATAAATGAGAAGAAAGAGCAGAGAGAAGGCTGGATTAATAGTTCCAGTACTAATGATGCAGCCAGGATGATAATTGAGATACAGAAACATTGAGATGTAGAAATAAGGAACTGCAGATGCTGGTTTACAAAAAAGGACAACTGCAAATTGTGAAAGGTCCCACCCGAAACATCACCTATCCATGTTTGCCAGAGATACTGCCTGACATGCTGAGTTACTTCAGTACTTAGTCATAGAGCACGGAAATAGGCCCTTCAGCCCAACTTGCCTACATCGTCCAACATGTCCCATCCACATTAGTCCCACCTGCCTGCTTTTGGCTCACATCCCTCTGCACCTGAACTATCTTTTGATAACCTGTCTAAATGTTTCTTTAGACAATTTGTGTCTTTTTTTTGCAGAAATATTAACTCTGCTTCTCTGAGCAGCCTGACCCCTGGAACATTTCTGGCATTCTTTGCATTTCAGATTGCCATTATTACTTGGCTCAGTCTATGAATGGTATCTGGCATTCTGCACGATGGGTCATCACTATCAACCAGCTTGTTAGCTTGGCCCACATATAAACTTGGTTAAAAATCTTATACCCACGATCCATCAATGGCAGGTACTGGATTTAATACAATTGACATGATGGACACCTTACAAAGGAAAGCATAGCTTAAAGGAACAAATTATGTTTTTAAGTTGAACTTAATTTAATACGATTGAACTTTATTCATCCCAGGAGGGAGATTGGTCTGCCAACAGTCATAAAACACAACAAGATACATGAAACATGAAATTAAACTGACGAGTGGAAAGTCCAGGATTGGGGATGTGCAAGGATTGACAAAGGACATTTATTATCACGTACACCAATTGGTGTAGTGAAATTTGGCTTGCCATTGCAGCACACGAATAAATATAAGTCATAACATTAAAGAATTTAACAATAAACATAAAAACATCCCCCCACAATGGTTCCCACTGGGGAGAAAGGCAGCAAGGTCCAGTCCCGTCCCCTGTTCACCCATAGTCGGGCCTATTGTGGAGGGGAATTAGACGGGGAGGGGTGGTCCCGATGGTGCTCATATACTGAGATTGCAACTTGTGCAATCTTGTGCAAAAAAACACAAATCACCGGAGTATCTGGAAAGGTCAAGCAGCATGTGAGGAGACAAATGGACCGACGATGTTTTGGGTCGTTGGAAGAAGGATCCCTTGGGGTGGAAGATTGCAACTTTCACGTGGTCCGCCTTTTTCGACCAATGCAATCAACTCGACGTGCACAAACAGAAGATCAAATAGAACAAGTTGTCCAACAACTTTAGGCTGTGCACGCCACACGAAAGAAGAAGAAGGAAGAAGGATCCGGACCCAAAATGCCGTCTCTCCATTTCCCAGCACGGAGGCTGCCGTTTGTTTCTTGCCTGTTATAACGGAATGTCTTTCTGACTTACTTGCGGCAGGATGGTGATTTGGAAGGATTGGTTGGTGGCCTCCCCCATGAGGTAGAGCGATATCGTAGGGAAGATGTGCCAAGGCGTAGTGCCAACCTGCCAACACACCAGCTGCTCGCCCAACCAGAACCCATCAGGGAACTTCTCCGTCTGTCAAAAGAGAGAGTAAAACTAAAAAGTGAAGCTAGTAATGACGACCATGAATATTTCATTACGCCAAGAATCTTTAATCAACACCAGATGTTGTACAAGTTTTCAACTACAGTCATTTATCATTTAAACATATGTATGTGTGATGTGTATATTAAGAGATTACACCAGAGAATTATTCTGCTGCAGATTTATGGGACACTATAGATGAGGGATTTACAACTCTGTCCTTGCTGCATCTAATATTCCCTCTGTGAATTCACTCTTTTGTTTCTCCCGATATCTCTTAAGGAACATCAATCTGCGTGCTTCTCTATCTTTTCAGAAAGTCCCCAGAATGTTCACTTTTGATAGCATGTTTTCGGGTTTGTGAACCACCTTGGGAAGGTTTTGGATGCTCATGATGCTATTTACAAACAAGACGTTTTTGTACAAATGAAGAGAAATTCCACATATTTGTCTGCCACGTTTGTCTTTTATCTGATGAGGTCTCTGGCACTTCACATTCTCATCATGCCTCCAACTTGAGTGAACTCTGTATGATTGTTTCTAGGTTGCCCTCCTTCAAGGCTGGAAACCTAGGGGTCAGTCCTGTGAAGGGTCTGAAGAAGGGTCCTGATTGGAAGTGCAGTCGTTTTGATAATAAAGGAAATGTTACTGGTCATTTCTGCACAGTAATGTGGTGAACTCTTATGCTGGTGTTAGTCTGGTACGGTGTTAGTTTAGGTAAGGTACCAATGAGACCTCCATTGCCCTTCTTGCAAATGGTGGTGTAGGGTCCAATATCTCATAAGGTCATAAGGAATAGGAGTAGAATTAAGGGCCAGAATCCCCAAATCCTGGGGCGCTGCGTCACTGCCCACGACGCCACGTCTCACCACGTGTCATGCGCGCGTCATGCATCGTGACGCGTAAATGATGTCACGGAAATGACGTGCAAATAACGCCCAAGTGGACAAGGCCCTTTAGGCCATTCTACTCCACCATTCAATCATGGCTGATCTATCTCTCCCTCCTAACCCCATTCTCCTGCCTTCTCCCCATAGTCTCTGACACCCGTACTAATCAAGGATCTATCTATCTCCAGTCAATAGGGCAAACGGGGCCTTGGCTTAACATCTGATTTACTGCCTTGCGTTTTACTGCCCTCAATATCTAGCTAATATACTATTCTCAATTTCTGCTCCTTGCTGACTCGTATGAGGTGGAATTACACAAGTACAGGCTATCCCTCGTGTAAGATATCGATCCAGTTAATTGGTCTAACAAGTCACCTCAGTCCAAACCCCAAAAATATCAGAAATAAAAAGCAGAAGATGCTGCAACCTCTCAACAGGTCAGGCAGCATTTATGGAAAGAGAAACAGTTACCATTACAGGCAGACGCTTCAACTAAACCCTTTGATTTCTAAAAATATCAATCATATGTATGTACCAGAAGAAAAACGATTAAAAGTAAACATTCACGGTTCCTCTTCTCTCTCCTGCTACTGAGCAAACAACCAGCCCTTCATCTGGGCCATGTCTTTGAAAGTTCTATCCAATTAGTCAGTATCCTGCCTCTTCCTCTGAGCCCAACAGAGAAAATAGCTGATCTATCTTTCTCTGTCAACCGCATTCTCCTGTCTTGTCCCCATAACTCTTGACACACTTACTAATCAAGAATCTGTCAATCTCTGCCTTAAAAATACCCAATAACTTGACCACAGATTCACCACTCTCTGACTAAAGAAATTCCTCCTCATCAACTTTCTAAAAATATTTCCTTTTATTCGGAGGCTATGCCCTTTGGTACTAGACTCTCCTGCGAGTGGAGAAATCCTCTCCGCATCCACTCTACCCTGGCATCTTCACTAATCGGTAGGTTTCAATTATCCTTCTAAACCAGCGAGTAAAGACCCAGTGCCGTCAAATACTCATCATACACCTCACCAGTATCGACAACGTCAGAAAATAGAAAGAAGAAA
Source organism: Okamejei kenojei (assembly GCA_035221665.1). NCBI lineage: Eukaryota > Metazoa > Chordata > Chondrichthyes > Rajiformes > Rajidae > Okamejei > Okamejei kenojei. The sequence goes on along the minus strand of CM069159.1, from coordinate 25,796,243 downwards.
CAATTTCTTCCCGTTTCATCCTCAAGATATAAAACAGTGTATAGTAACACATCGACTTTCCTTCCGTTTAAGAAACAATACTCAACAGAAGATGCGGCTTTGATGGATTTCACTGCGGCTTGGAAGACCTTCTTGGGCAGCCGAAGGTTGGTGGTCCCACTGTCCACGATGCTCTTGTCATAGTTGTACTGGAGAAACCAGAAACCAAAACAGGAGAGGGGTTAGAAGTTTCAAAGACACGGCCAGGGATTTTGATAGGGATGTGTTTAAGATGGGGAACGAGGAGAATCATCAGGTGTGAGTGGAGGACATTGTTGTAGGCTGTGAACAGGCAGAACAGTTAGACACCCAGTTCAGTTTAGTGTAGAGGTACAGCGCGGAAACAGGGCCTTTGGCCCACCGTGTCCGTGATACACACACACACTCACACTCGCTCACTCTTTGGAGTGTGGGAGGAAACCGGTGATCCTGGAGAAAACCCACACAGGTCACGGGGAGAACGTACAAACTCCGTACAGACAGCACCCGTAGTCAGGATCAAAGCCAGGTCGCTGGAGCTGTAAGGCAGCAATGGTACCGCTGCGCCAACTTGTCGCCCACCGCCCAGTTAGATCTAAGACACCCAACCCCTAGGGTCCTCTCCACAATTACCTCCTCCACTGTCTCCACAATAATAGGAGGGCATGGATAATGAACTGTTCCATCGCACACCCTGCCTTAAGCTTTTGGAATATCTAATGCCTTCTGGTAGCAAAGTGAGGCCCAGCGCAATTTGGAGGAACTGAACCTGATATTCCGCTAGGGCAGCTTATACCCGAGCGGTATGAATATTGGTTTCTCTAACTTCAAGCAACCCTTGCTTTCCCTCCCTCTCCACCCCTCCCCCTTCCTTGTTCACCGACCAGTCTGACTGTCCTCCTGATTAAATGTTACCCCTGTATCCTTTGTTGTCACCTTCTCCGAACTCCAGTCTACATTTTCCTTGAATTACAAGCCCTTTGATGTTCCATTTTCACACCTTACACTTCCTTATCTCTGTGTCTCCCTCTCCCCTGACTCTCAATCTGAAGAAGGGTCTCGACCCAAAACGTTACCCATTTCGTCTGTCCAGAGATGCTGCCTTACTCCTGCTGAGTTACTCCAGCATATTGTGTCTATCAATGGCAAAAGTAAGCCGAGGCCAAATTCTGCACTTGAGCCAAACATTGAATAATTGATACTGTACTGTCACATGTATGTGCTAGTGAAATTATTTGTTTTGCTGACCAAGCGGAATATCAGGTGCTGTTCCTCCAAAAGGCAAAATGGGTGACGTTTTGGGTCGAGACCCTTCTTCAGATTGAGAGTCAGGGGAGATGGAGACACAGAGATAAGGAAGTGTAAGGTGTGAACATGTAGACAAAAGGTATTCAATATAGTCTCAATAGTTTCTCTTCCTTCTCGCCCCCCACCCCCCTCCTCCCGGTCCCTCACTGTTCTCCGCAGTCCCCCCCCCCCCCCCAGCCCCACCCACGCTGGGACCCTCTATGTTATTTGGGATCCTTGGTTTGGGACGTTATCCAAAACACAGACAATTGCCCAGCTCTGGATAATCAATTACAATCTATTACTCGCTCGCAGCTATTATTTCATCTATAATATATTTCCATTATTTGTTTTTTTTTAAGTGATTTTGTTTTGCACCACTGGAGCATCATTCAGCATCAGTTTACAGCAGCAGGATGTCCCAGCGCAAGGGTGCTTTTTAGTGGCAGGTTGGGACCGGACCCAGGGGATATTTACGGCAGTGTACGCTGACATTGTCGCCAGTGGGGTGTGCGCCATGATCTGCATGCAATTGTGCAGTTCATTCAGCCTGGAGATAATAGGTAGCGTGCAGATCGGTGTTGGGGTGGTGTATGGCTTATGGTGCAGTGTGGGACTCACCTCCTTACAGTCCAGATTCAGGTCCTGTCCATTGATCTCGATCTTTATTATGATCACCTCATAGTACCACTGTTTCCTGATTGGGGTGAACCAGATGTTGCCCAGATATAGGGAAGTGTCAACTCCACCGATAATCTACAACATGGTAGGGAGAGATCAAAGGACGGTCAAGTGTATAATATTATGCCTTTCTTATCTTAACAACAATACTGTTTACTTAAGGTTAATGGCCGATATTTGTGCTTCTCACTTACAACTACACCATAATTTAGGTTTTCCGTTTTCAGCAGTCTCTCTTTTTCCCTCGTTCTCTTACTAACAGAACCTCCTGATCGCTGTGATATGACTAGTATTGATCTAACAGATGGCATTGTCCTCCACTGCCTTGCCCGTTTTGGCTATGTTGTTTGTGAGTCTAGACCCTCTTGGTACATGGCTCAAAGGGAGAGGAGTAAAGCCATTATGCCCCTCACAAGACATCTGTGAAGGAACCATGTTGACCAGGATTTGTGACCCTGAATTGTCTTGTTGGCCAGAGCAGAATAAATGGTTGTCATTCCGCATGCATGGTCCGGAGAGACCAGAACAGAACACAGCCAAAGTAGTGCACCAACTCTGCACAGAACAGCCAAAGGAGGCAGCTCCTTTGGAGTATTTCTCCTGATACAGCGCAGAATGTGCACTATCCCCAGTACTGAGCGATTCACGGAAATGCCAATGCCTCCTGTTATCTCCTATGCTTCAGGGTGAAAGCGAACGATACCAGGAACAGGCAAGGGGCTTCCATGCTCTCTGGCCACTTCTGTCACACAGTTAGATCAGGGCAACTCCACCTGCACCATTGAGATCCGATAGCCTCTGGAATACAGGAAGGTGATGAAGAACTTAGTGACACGTTGTCAGAGAAATAACCTCCCCCCCCCAATGTCAGCGATATGAAGGAGCGACTTATCGACTTTAGGAAGCGGGGGAAGTACATGCCCCGATCAGCATCAATGGTGCTGAAATTGCAATAGTTGGGAGCTACAAGCTCCTTGACGTTAATATAACCAATGATCTGTCATGTTCAAGTTCACGTGAGTTTATTGTCACGTGTCCCTGATAGGACAATGAATTTCTTGCTTTGCATCAGCACACAGAACATATAAGGCATTTACTACAAAACAGCTCAGTGTGTCCATATACCATATATAAATATATATACACATGAATATATCAACTAATAAAGTGCAAATAACAGATAATGGGTTATCAGTTATCAGAGTTTTGTCTGAGCCAGGTTTAATAGCCTGATGGCTGTGGGGAAGTAGCTATTCCTGAACCTAGTCGTTGCAGTCTTCAGGCTCCTGTACCGTCTACCTGAAGGTAGCAGGGAGATGAGTGTGTGGCCAGGGTGGCGTGGGTCTTTGATGATACTGCCAGGTTTTTGAGGCAGCAACTGCGGTAAATCCCCTCGATGGAAGGAAGGTCAGAGCCGATGATGGACTGGGCAGTGCTTACTACTTTTTGTAGTCTTTTCCTCTCCAGGGCGTTCAAGTTGCCGAACCAAGCCACGATGCAACCGGTCAGAAAGCTCTCTACTGTGCACTTATAGAAGTTAGAGAGTGTCCTCCTTGACAAACCGACTCTCCGTAATCTTCTCAGGAAGCAGAGGCACTGGTGAGCTTTCTTGATAATTGCATCAGTGTTCTCAGACCAGGAGAGGTCTTCAGAGATGTGCACGTCCAGGAATTTGAAGCTCTTGACCATTTCAAACATCGACCCGTTGATATAAACGGGACTGTGGGTCCCCATCCTACTCCTTCCAAAGTCCACAATCAGTTCCTAGGTTTTGCTGGTGTTGAGGGCCAGGTTATTGTGCTGGCACCATATGGACAGTTGCTCGATCTCTCTTCTGTACTCCGACTCATTCCCATCAGTGATACGTCCCACAACAGTGGTGTCGTTAGCGAACTTGATGATGGAGTTCGCACTGTGACTGGCTATGCAGTCATGAGTATAGAGTGAGTACAGCAGGGGGCTGAGCACGCAGCCTTGAGGTGCTCCCGTGCTGATTGTTATTGAGTCTGACACATTTCCACCAATACGAACAGTCAACTTAAGCAACAGCCAAGAAGGTACACCAGCGCCTCTACTTCCTGAATAGACTGAGGAAATTCAGCATGTCTCCAATGACTCTTACAAACTTCTCCAGATGCACCATCGAAAGCTTACAGTCGAGTTGCATCACAGCTTGGTTCAGACCAGCTTTGCAGAGAGTTATAGATGTAGTCCAGTCTGTCACACAGATGAGGTTTCCTACCAGTCACCCCATCAACACTTCACACTGCCTCGGAAAAGCAGCCAACATAATCAAAGGCTTGTCCCACCCCGCTCATTCCTCCCTTTTCCCATCTGGCAGAAGATACAGAGGTTGAAACCACACCCCACCAGAGAGAGAGAGAGAGGGAGAAGAAAGAGAGTGTGAAAGAAAGTGAGAGGGACAAAGAGAGGGAGGAAGAGGGAGAAATGAAGAGAGGAAGGGAGGGAGGGAGAGGGAAATAGAAGGGAGAGATAGAGGGAAAGAGAGGAAGAGAGAAAGAGAGGGAGAGAGGGAAAACAAACAAAACAAATATTAACCTTGGTCACTGGACACCCTGCCCCTATCTACCTGCATTGGTGTGTAGCTTAGATAAACCAGTAACAGATTGGCATCAGGGAATTCAATGAGAAACCACTGCTGGCTCTGTTGCAGATTTACTTTCAATATGCTGACCTTTTTCTTTTCGATTCTAAGTGATTTCATTTCAGATTGCAATTTCTTAGATACCGAATCAAGAAATGTAGGAATAAAACCGGAAAGACAAATGGGATGCCATATCAGCCATGATTTTGGAACGACAAAACTCAAGAGCCCATTCCCAATTTAGGTAGTTGCAATCATATTTTAATTTCCATGTAGAAATCAGAAGTACATTTGATTTCTGCACTGCTTGGCATCAGGCAGAATTATAAAGTAGTGGAAATTCACACAAATGCAGCAAGCACACATTTTCTTGTCAGCCTTGTACAAAGGCGAAGAGGCATCTGCTTTCACCGTTGCTTGTTTGGTCTCAGATTTTGTTTCTGCAGTTATTCTGCTGTCAAGGCCACCTTGGCTCAGGAAGCTGGAAGGTTGCCAATCTAGATTACGTACTGGAAGAAGAAGCAAGATTAGCAATTTCCCCTGAATAACTGATTACGGCACAACAGCACGCGGCTTGGATTCAAGCAAAGTGGCAGTGGCGGAGAACGGACGTCACTCACCATGCTGCCTCCCACAGCCGACACTGTATCTGTATCATTCAGGGCAAGGCCTGTTCCACACAGCTGCAGTGAGAACATGTTGGGGACCTGGGTCTGCTTCACCAACGAATCAAAGAAAGGCTCCAGGTTTTCATCAGGCTATGGAGAAAACAACAGAAGTGAGCAGGGTGGATAGGGCAAGACGAGGGCAGGACATGGACAATAGAAGCAGGAGTAGGCCATTCGGCCCTTTGAGCCTGCACCGCCATTCAATGTGATCTTAGCTGATCAATAGTTTAGTTCATGTTCAGAGGTTATAGGAGCAGAACTCAGGCCCCATACAGCCCATCAAGTCTACTCCGCCATTCAATCATGGCTGATCTATCTTTCCCTCTCAATCCCATTCTCCAGCCGTCTCCCCCTATCCGCTGACACCCGTACTAATCAAGAATCTGTCAATCTCCGCCTTAAACATATCCATTGACTTGGCCTCCACAGCCATCTGTGGCAATTAATTCTACTAGAATGTTGCCTGGGTTTCAGCACCTAAGTTACAGAGAAAGGTTGAACAAGTTAGGTCTTTATTCTTTGGAGCGCAGAAGGTTAAGGGGGGACTTGATAGAGGTCTTTAAAATGATGAGAGGGATAGACAGAGTTGACGTGGATACGCTTTTTCCATTGAGAGTAGGGAAGATTCAAACAAGAGGACATGATTTGAGAATTAAGGGACAGAAGTTTAGGGGCAACATGAGGGGGAACTTCTTTACTCAGAGAGTGGTGGCTGTGTGGAATGAGCTTCCAGTGGAAGTGGTGGAGGCAGGTTCGATTTTATCATTTAAAAATAAATTGGATAGGTATATGGACGGGAAAGGAATGGAGGGTTATGGTCTGAGTGCAGGTAGATGGGACTAGGTGAGAGTAAGTGTTCGGCATGCATACCTGCCAACTTGTGAGATTGAAAAATCGGAATCCTATTAGTCTGACGTCAGTGAGGGCGGGGCACGTGACGTCAGTAAGGGGCGGGGCAGTTGACGTCAGTAAGGGGCGGGGCAAGTGACGTCAGTAAGGGGCGGGGTACGTGACGTCAGTGAGGGCGGGAAAGTGACCTCAGGGGGGTTACACAAAATGCTGGAGAAACTCAGCGGGTGCAGCAGCATCTAAGGAGCGAAGGAGATAGGCGACGTTTCGGGTCGAGACCCTTCTCAGTCTGAAGAAGGGTCTCGACCCAAAACGTCGCCTATTCTCCTTCGCTCCTTAGATGCTGCTGCACCCGCTGAGTTTCTCCAGCATTTTGTGTAACCCTCGATTCTCCAGCATCTGCAGTTTCTTCGTCAACTCTCAGTTTGTGAGTAGAAACATAGAAACATAGAAATTAGGTCCAGGAGTAGGCCATTCAGCCCTTCGAGCCTGCACCGCCATTCAATATGATCATGGCTGATCATCCAACTCAGTATCCCGTACCTGCCTTCTCTCCATACCCTCTGATCCCCTTAGCCACAAGGGCCACATCCAACTCACTCTTAAATATAGCCAATGAACTGGCCTCAACTACCTTCTGTGGCAGAGAGTTCCAGAGACACACCACTCTCTGTGTGAAAAAAGTCTTTCTCACCTCGGTCTTAAAGGATTTCCCCCTTATCCTTAAGCTGTGACCCCTTGTCCTGGACTTCCCCAACATCGGGAACAATCTTCCTGCATCTAGCTCACTGTTCCTAGCCAACAATCAGCCTATCAGGAAACCTCCCTGCTTGAGGTCATCTGTTGCTGCCCTGATACGTCCTGAATTTCCCTCGCTTCCAGCCAAAGCCCTCACAAAATCAGTCTGAAGAAAGGTCCCAACCCAAAACGTCACCTATCCATTTTCTCCAGAGATGCTGCCCGACCCACTGAGCTACTCCAGTATTTTGTGTCTATCCTCCAGCACTTTGTTTTTTTCTCCTCATGATTCCAGCATCTACAGCTACTTGTGTCTCACTATGAACTATTTCTTTCATTTTACAGATGCTGCCTGACCTGCTGAGCATTTTCAGCATTTTCTGTTTTATTTCTGATGTCAAGACCTTCACCATCTTCTCTCCACCCATGTTCTGCATCTTAAAACATGTTTTCATTTTAGTTTTCGAGATACAGCGTAGAAACAGGCCCTTCGGCCCAGCGACTCCGTGCCAATCAACTACCCCCTGTCCACTAGTTCTGTGCTACATCCTAGGGACAATTTACAGAAGCCAATTAACCTGCACCTAGGGACAATTTACAGAAGCCAATTAACCTGCAAACCTGCACGACCTTGGAATGTGGGAGGAAACTGGAGCACTCTGAGAAAACCCAAGCGGTCACAGGGGAGAACGTACAAACTCCGTACAGACCGCGCCCGTATTCATGAGCGAACCCCGGTCTCTGGCGCTGAGGCAGCAACTCCACCGCTGACGGGATCTCTTTCTAAACGTTCTCGTTTCTGGATGGAAAAGCACCAAACTGAAACATTAACTCCCTGTCTGATCAGATGTTGTCTGATCTTCTAGCATTTTTTTGTTTTATTTCAGATTCCCAGCATCTGTCTCGTTTTACTTTAAAAAAAAAACATTTTCTTTTTTTTAACCATATGATGATACTTCCCACTAAAACCCTTCACATTCCTGGCTCATGCCCGAGTGACACGTTTCAAAATGATGTATTTCATGGCAATACAGACCAAAAATAATTTGTCCATTTTTGTCTGGAAGCTGAAAGTCCCTTTTAAAATTGATTCTCACTGACGGCTTGTTCTGTTTAGTCATGTTACAGCGAACTCCAAGCTTTCTGGTGTTCAGAAGAATGGAGTGATCACATTGAAACACACTAGATTGCACAGCTGGTTGGGAGAGGAGCCGCGTTGATGGTGCTGCGGCTGGGGTACTCACAAACAGGGTTAGCGTGACAGCCGTGGGAATGCGGTCGGCAGTGGCAAGGCATTTCTTCTTCCCGAACAGAAGTGAATCTTTGGAAATTTGAGATGCAGGGACTTGAGCGCAGAACATATTCGCGAGAGCGATCAATTGAGTTTTGCATAAGCATGTCAAAGCAAGTGGGTTTAGTACAGGGCAGTGGTACTTTCAATCGTGTTCTCTTGAATGGTAAAGCCCGGGGGTTGGGGTGGGGGGGGGGGGGGGAGGGAGGAGGGGGAGATGTGGGCATCTTATGTTTTCATGTTCTGATTATTATTCATCTACCGCTTACTTCCCCCTGCTGCGCTCTGACAGTTAACAATGAGAACCCCCCCCTGTTTTTGTATATTTGCCAGAAAGGTCACAACAATTCCGGAGATGTGTCAAAGAGCAGGGTGGAGATTTCAGCTGCTGCTGGGGAAGTATTTCCCGCGTTACAATGCTGTGTTGGTGCTACTCGCTGTGAGAGGTGCGAGAGGCGCTTCAACGGGGGTTAACACGCCAGCAAGGTATCGCTTCTCCCGGACACGGCTACCAGTGCGTTTGTCCTTGGACTGGGGTGTTTATTCTGCTCTTGGAGGACAGTTGCCCCGTTATAACTGTGTTTATTCTGGTATCGGAATACATGGGAACCGCGCATGGGGCAGGGATTTGGAGGGGCTGGAACGGAAGACACAGGGGGAGATGGCGGGGCTCAGATGGGAGAAGGGCCGGGGGTCCCTGGGGGGGGGGGGGGGCAGGAGAGGACGTCCAGAGTTCCCCGGGGAGTGGGGGGTCCCGTGGCCCCGGGGAGTGGGGTCGGGGCCCCGGGGAGTGGAGGGTCGGGGCCCCGGGGAGTGGGGGTCGGGGCCCCGGGGAGTGGAGGGTCGGGGCCCCGGGAGTGGAGGGTCGGGGCCCCGGGGAGTGGAGGGTCGGGGCCCCGGGGAGTGCAGCGTCGGGGCCCCGGGGAGTGGAGCGTCGGGGCCCCGGGGAGTGGAGGGTCGGGGCCCCGGGGAGTGGAGGGTCGGGGCCCCGGGGAGTGGAGGGTCGGGGCCCCGGGGAGTGGAGGGTCGGGGCGCCGGGGAGTGCAGCATCGGGGCCCCGGGGAGTGGAGGGTCGGGGCCCCGGGGAGTGGAGCGTCGGGGCCCCGGGGAGTGGAGGGTCGGGGCCCCGGGGAGTGGAGGGTCGCGGTCCCGGGGAGTGGAGGGTCGCGGTCCCGGGGAGTGGAGGGTCGCGGTCCCGGGGAGTGGAGGGTCGGGGCCCCGGGGAGTGGAGGGTCGGGGCCCCGGGGAAGTGGAGGGTCGGGGCCCCGGGGAGTGGAGGGTCGCGGTCCCGGGGAGTGGAGGGTCGCGGTCCCGGGGAGTGGAGGGTCGGGGCCCCGGGGAGTGGAGGGTCGGGGCCCCGGGGAGTGGAGGGTCGGGGCCCCGGGGAGTGGAGGGTCGCGGTCCCGGGGAGTGGAGGGTCGCGGTCCCTGGGGAGTGGAGGGTCGGGCCCCGGGGAGTGGAGGGTCGGGGTCCCGGGGAGTGGAGGGTCGCGGTCCCGGGGAGTGGAGGGTCGCGGTCCCGGGGAGTGGAGGGTCGGGGTCCCGGGGAGTGGAGGGTCGGGGTCCCGGGAGACGCGCGGGGGGTCCCGATGTGTGGGCCGAAGGGACTGTCAGGTAGCCCGGGCCAGGCCAAGGATCCAGGGGCGGGCTCCGCCGCCACCTACCTTCCAGACAGCAGGTCCTCCAGAGCCCCGAGTGGGTCATCACCTCCTTGTTCTTGTGGACCGTGTCGTTGTCCCCGCCGCCCTTACTCCGGCACACGCCCCGCGAGTACAGCCAGTAGTCGGTGCCCACGGCGATGGTCATCAAGCTGAAGGCACCGAACGCCCCTACCGTGGTCAGCAACATCTGCACGCCGCGCTCCACGCCGCCCCCCATGCCCGGCCCGGGAGCCAGCCAGCCAGCCCAGCCGGCCCTGCTCTGCTCTGCTCTGCTCCGTTACCCGCCCGAGCACTGAGCAGCTGGGTGCCTCGGCGGCTGTGTCGGTGTTGGTGAGGCGGGAACGGGCTGGCCCATCCGTTCCCAATTCCGATTTTTTTGTCTCAATATTCCGAGAAAAAAAATCGGAAAAAAAAACACATAGAAAGTTTCTGTGTGTTTTTTTTTCCGATTTTTTTTCTCGGAATATTGAGACAAAAAATCGGAATTCGGAATTGGGATGGAAAAATCGGAAACATTCCGCCCAAATCGGAATGGTTGGCAGGTATGGGCATGGACTAGAAGGGCCGAGATGGCCTGTTTCCGTGCTGTAATTGTTACATGGTTATATGTTATATTTCCACTGATTCATCATGGTTTAACAGCAAAATCATTCTCTCTTAAGCAGTAAACCTCATCCATTAGTCCAAAGATAACACCCGGGGGATTATCCTTTGCTCCTAAGCCTGGAAATCTGAAATTGGTTTCATGCATAGAGGCCAGGAACAGAACAAGATGGTAGAAGAAAGTATCTTAAAACTTGAACACATCTTTGAAAGAAGGCAGTATCCAGATGATCAGAAACGTAATAAAAATCAACCGCATAAATAGAACAACCTCGTTAGTAGGTCAGACGAGGGATCTTCTGTATTTATAAATCATAGGAACAAAATTAGGCCATTCATCCCATCACGTCTATTCCACCATTCAAGCATGGCTGATCTACCCCTTTCAACCCTATTCTCCTGCCTTCTCCCCGTAACATTTGACACCCATATTAATCAAGAACTTGTCAATCTCTGCTTTAAAAATACCCAAAGCATCCACTGAGTTAGCCCCACATGCATGCGTGGCTATAGAAGTAATAGAAACATAGAAAAATAGGTGCAGGAGTAGGCCATTCGGCCCATTGAGCCAGCATCACCATTCAATATGATCATGGCTGATCATCTAAAATCAGTACCCCATTCCTGATTTTTCCCCATATCTCTTGATTCCTTTAGCCCAAAGAGCTAAATCTAACTCCCTTTTGAAGCATCCAGTGAATTGGACTCCACTGTCTTCTGTGGCAGAGAATTCCACAGATTCACAACTCTCTGGGTGAAAACATTTTTTGCTCGTCTCAGTCCTATTGGCCTCCCCCTTATTCTTAAATTATGACCCCTGGTTCTGGACTACCCCAACATCGAGAACATTGTTCCTGCATCGAGCCTGTCCAATCCTTTAAGAATTTTATATGTTTCTGTAAAATCTCCTCTCTCCTTCGAAATTTCAGTGAATACAAGCCCAGTCGACCCATTCTTTCATCATATGTCAGTCCTGCCATACCGGGAATTAACCTGGTGAACCTATGCTGCATTCCCTCAATAGCAATAATGTCCTTCCTCAAATTACAAGACCAAAATTGCACACAACACTCCAGGTGTGGTCTCACCAGGGCCCTGCACAACTGCAGGAGGACCTCAAATCCTCTCGCAATGAAGGCCAACATGCCATTAGCTTTCTTCACTGCCTGGTGTACCTGCATGCTTACTTTCAGTGACTGATGAACAAGGACACCCAGGTCTCGTTGCACCTCCCCTTTTCCTAATCTGACACCATTCAGATAATAATCTGCCTTCCTGTTTTTGCTACCAAAGTGGATAACCTCACATTTATCCACATTAAACTGCATCTGCCCATTCACACAACCTGTCCAAGTCACCCTCCATTCTCATAGCATTCTCCTCACAGTTCACACTGCCACCCAGCTTTGTATCATCTGCACATTTGCTAATGTTACTTGTAGTCCCTTCATCTAAATCATTAATACATATTGTAAATAGCTGCGGTCCCAGCACAGAGCCTTGTGTTACCCCACTAGTCACTGCCTGCCATTCTGAAAAGGACCCTTTATTTCCTACTTTTTGCTTCCTGTCTGCCAACCATTTCAGAAGAAGGGTCTCTACCCGAAACATCACCCGTTCCTTCTCTCCAGAGATGCTGCCTGTCCCGCTGAGTTACTCCAGCATTTTGAGTCTACCTTCGATTTAAACCAGCATCTGCGGTTCTTTCCTACATGTCTTTTAAATCTATCTTGTTTCTATGTTTTGAAGGATACTAAATCAGTTTCAATGTATGGACATTGTTTGAATGGAGGACACTCAGCAGTCTATTAGTATGTGGCAATGTCCCTTAAGCAGGAATGTTACAATGACCACATAATCTGTTTTGCCGCTGTTGATTAAGAGATAAATATAGGTGAGGACAGCTGCAATAACTCATCTGCCTGTCTTCAGATTAGTATTTTTCTCATTCATCTGAGACGCGTCTTCAGTATTAATGTCTTACTCAAAAAGCAGCACTTTCAACAGTCTCGTTCTAGAGCGTCAACTTAGATCCTTGTTCCCATCACTCTGAAGTGGGACTCAAAACTGCAATCTATTATGGAAAGAGACAACATTGCCACTAGTCAAGTCCTAGTTGTCACTACGTACACTCACAACCTTGCTGCAGTAAAGGGACTGGCCCACTTTCACGACCTAACTCACGACCTTTTTTACTCGTGGACACTTTTCATCATGTTGAAAAAACGCCCCGACCTACTTGATGCCACGAGTACCTGCGACCTTGTGATGACCATGCTGCGAGTATGAGTCAAGAGCAAACTCGGCAGAGGTCGTGAATTAGGTCGTGAAAGTGGGACAGGCCCTTTAGCCAGAGAATAACAGCAAGTTTCATCACAGTCCTACGGACATTCTGAAGGGAATATCACAACTGAGTCTGAAGAAGGGTCTCGACCCGAAACATCACCAATTCCTTCTCTCCAGAGATGCTGCCTGACCTGTTGAGTTCATCCAGCATTTTGTGTCCATGCCAACCGGGGCTTCTGCACCAACACTAGATCGTTTGCCCGATAGTTAACCAATGATAAAACTGCCCAAAACTATGCAGAGATAGATATCACAACAAGGAGCATGGTCATTCATTTACTAACAATGTAAATCCAAATTTAGAAAAATGTATAAACCATACATTATAAACATTGCGAGTTGAATTCCCACTTGATGCTACCGTGACAAAATTCCTAATGCATTTATGCTGATCCATGTAAAATATGATCAGTTCATCCCACGTGCAAATCTGGAGTACAAAATTACTTATTGGAGCTCCAAGTTGAAACAGCTGCCCCTAAATGTTGAAAATAAATAAAAAGAGAAAACCTTTAAGATGATAGACAATAAATAGGTGCAGGAGTAGGCCATTCGGCCCTTCAAGCCAGCATTATGTGATGACTACAGAAGAAACCCAACGCAATGCACAGGACTGGAAACTAACTATTTTCAGGCAAAGGCACCAGAATGGTTAGAACAATGAGTCAAGGGAACTGGCCAGGTCTAAATACTATGAATACATTGCTGAATGTTACATTTGTAAATACAAACCACAGTCATATTATTACTCTCAAAATAGCAGCGGTGTACTTCCAGAGTTCAGGTTGTTATCTTGACCTTGCTTCATGAAGAGCCCTCCTGTAAAACAAATGAGTCTATCTAACCCAGCATCCATAAATCCAGGCCCAATCTGCTTGTCATAAACTATGCTGGTACATTTGTTTAATTGCCTGCTGGAAAGGTCATTTACAAATTAGCTCCTCATGCTCAGAAAACAATGCATGAGACCAGAATATTCCTCTGTTCTGCATCAACAAAACCACAGTCTCTTTAAACCTGGGGTACACAAAAAGCTGGAGAAACTCAGCGGGTGCAGCAGCATCTAAGGAGCGAAGGAGATAGGCGACGTTTCGGGTCGAGACCCTTCTTCAGTCTCTTTAAACCTTCCTTTCAAACCTCCAAATAGAAATTAGGGAAGATTCCTTGCGAGATTCTGGATACATCGGCTAAACTTTAAAAAAAGCATCACAAAATGACAAAGCTCTGCCCAACCAGAGGGTGGAATGGTGGCGCAGCGGTCGAGTTGCTGCCTCTCAGTGCCAGAGACACGGGTTCAACCCTGACTAATGGGTGCTGTCTGTATGGGGTATATATCTTCTCCCTGTGACTGTGTGGGTTTTCTCCGGGTTCTCCGGTTTCCTCCCACACACCAAAGACATGCAGGTTTATATGTTATAAAGAAGGAACTGCAGATGCTGGAAAATCGAGGGTACACAAAAAGCTGGAGAAACTCAGCGGGTGCAGCAGCATCTAAGGAGCGAAGGAGATAGGCGACGTTTTGGGTCGAGACCCTTCTTCAGACTGGTCAGAGATCAGGGAAACGAGAGATATAGACGGTGATGTGGAGAGATAAGGAACAATGAGTGAAAGATATGCAAAAAAGTATCGGTGATAAAGGGAACAAGCCATTGTAAGCTGTTTGTGGTGTGAAAATGAGAAGCTGGTGCGACTAGGGAGGGGGAGGGAGATAGAGATAGAGGGAATGTCAGGGCCCAAGGGCTGAGGGAGAGGGGGAAGGGGAGGAGACAGCAAGGGTTAACAAAATTGAGAAAATTCAATATTCAAGCCCAAAGGATGCAGACTCCCCAAGCGGAATATGAGGTGCTGTTCCTCCAGCTTGCGGTGTTTGCTCACTCTGGCCGTGGAGGAGGCCCAGGACCGAGAGGTCGGATGTGGAATGGGAGGGGGAGTTGAAGTGCTGAGCCACCGGGAGGTCGGGTTGGTTTATATGTTAATTGGTTTCTGTAAATTGTCCCTAGCATGTAGGGTAGAACTAGTGTACGGGTGATCGCTGGTGGGTGCGAATCCGGTGGGCTGAAGAGCCCGTTTTCCCGCTATATCTCTGAAGCAAGGTTAAAATGATCAGAAAATTCTCCTGTCAATCTTGCCCAAAGACTGAGATTGATTTGAAGCAACACAATTTAGATGCAACTATCCTTAATTCACTGCATCTCCCTCGAGCAATTAATCTTACGGGAGAGGCTTCTGTGGTTTCATTCATGAGTTCCGTTTGCTCCATTCTATAAATAGGCTGTTCTCTGAGTTTTAGGCTCAAACAGATTCTGGCAAGGCCGGCATTTATTGATTATCCCTAATTGCCTTGAACGTTTCTGAGATCTTTCTGACGACGATGACGATACTTTATTGCCTCTTGTTCCTTGCTCGGTACAGTGACATTCTGATGAAGTGGATGAAAGACTAGCAACTTATTTCGAGGTCAGGATGGTGTGCAGCTAGAGTGGAGCATAGAAGTGGTGGTATTCCCATGCACCCATCCCTTGTTTCCAGTCATTTCAACGGGGTCAAGGAAAGAGTGTTCATGTCGCGGCCCTGTTTCCACCAATCGTTCCACCACATCGCACAAGAAGCGACAAGACGGACACATTGTGTGCAGATGCCGAGAAGTGTGTACGGCTCTGGCTGAACAACTTCTGATCTTGTGCACGGACTCGATAAGAAGAAGTAATATCAACTACTCAAACTCAATCATCCCCATTACTAGTACATTGGCTTTGACTGGGCCTACAAGGGAAATTAGATGAACACCAAATGGAAAATAATTGGAAGGGCTTCAGGGAGAGAGTGGGACAATGGAACTGATTGGATTGCTTTAGTTTAGTTTAGTTTACAGCACAGAAACAGGCCATTCGGCCCACCAAGTCCACACCGACCAGCGATCCCCACACATTAACATTATCCTACACACACGAGGGCCAATCTTACATTTATACCAAGCCAATTAACCTACAGACCTGTACATCTTTGGAGTGTGGGAGGAAACTGAAGATCTCGGAGAAAACCCGTGCAGTCACAGGGAGAACGTACAAACTCCTTACCGACAGCACCTGTAATTGAAACCTGGGATTGAGCCCAGGTCTCTGGCCCTGTAAGGCAGCAACTCTACCACCGCAACACTGTGCAGTTCAGCGATACAGTGTGGAAACAGACCCTTTGGCCCATAAGTCCATGCTGACTATTGATCAATTTCCCAATACAATCTTTGACGTTAATGATGGATTTTAATGAATAACGTTTTATAGTATCGATCACCTCTACACCAGTTCTATGTCCAACACACTAGGGGCAATTTACAGAAGTCAATTAACCTATAAACCTGGGGTACACAAAAAGCTGGAGAAACTCAGCGGGTGCAGCAGCATCTAAGGAGCGAAGGAGATAGGCGATGTTTCGGGTCGAGACCCTTCTTCAGACTGGTCAGGGTTCAGGGAAACGAGAGATATAGACGGTGATGTGGAGAGATAAAGAACAATGAATGAAAGATATGCAAAAAAGTATCGATGATAAAGGGAACAAGCCATTGTAAGCTGTTTCTGGTGTGAAAATGAGAAGCTAGTGCAACTAGGGTGGGGGAGGGAGATAGAGATAGAGGGAATGCCAGGGCCCGAGGGCTGAGGGAGCGGTGGGAAGGGGAGGAGACAGCAAGGGTTAACAGAATTGAGAAAATTCAATGTTCAAGCTCAAAGGATGCAGACTCCCCAGGCGGAATATGAGGTGCTGTTCCTCCAACTTGCAGTGTTGCTCACTCTGGCCGTGGAGGAGTCCCAGGACCGAGAGGTCGGATACGGAATGGGAGGGGGAGTTGAAGTGCTGAGCCACCGGGAGGTCAGGTTGGTTTTTGCGGACCGAGCGGAGGTGTTCGGCGAAACGATCGCCAAATTTCCCTGATCCCTGACCAGTCTGAAGAAGGGTCTCGACCCGAAACGTCGCCTATCTCCTTCGCTCCTTAGATGCTGCTGCACCCGCTGAGTTTCTCCAGCTTTTTGTGTACCCTCGATTCTCCAGCATCTGCAGTTTCTTCGTTAACAACCTATAAACCTGCATGTCTTTGGAATCCGGGAGGAAAGCAGAGCATCCAGAGAAAACCCAGGTGGTCAAAGGGGGAACATACTAACCGCACAGACTGCACCCGTAGTCAGGATCAAACACCGGTCTCTAGCTCTGTGAGGCACCAGCTTTACCACTGCGCTGCTGAGCTGCCCTTTGCTAGAGCTAGTAGGATTTGATGGGTTAAATGGCCTCCTTCCATGCTATCATGATTATTTAACAGACATTCTACAATAAAACATTAATTTTCTTCTCATATTTTCTTCAAGCATAAAGTGAACATATTATAGAGTGCATCAGCCGATTATTTGAAATATTCAATCCGGAGAGCCTTCGAAATTATTCATTTAATACTCTATGATCAATGAAGAACATGGCAAATCTTTCAGAGCCGCACTGAGAGATTCAGACGGTAGCATTTCAGCTCACATGCTGTGATCCCCAGTTTTATTTTTGACTTTGAAGAAATGGCTACACAGTGCCCTCCATAATGTTGGGACAAAGACCCATCATTTATTTATTTGTCTCTGTACTCCACAATTTGAGATGTGTAATAGAAAAAAATCATGTGTGGTTAAAGTGCACATTGTCAGATTTTATTTTAAAGTATTTTTATACATTTTCGTTTCACCATGTAGAAATCGCAGCAGTGTTTATACATAGTCCCCCCATTTCAGGGCACCATAATGTTTGGGACACATGGCTTCACAGGTAATTGCTCACGTGTGTGTAATTGCCTCCTTCATGCAGGTATAAGATACCCCTCAACACCGAGTCTTTCCTCCAGTCTTTCCATCACCTTTGGATACTTTTATTGCTGTTTATCAACATGAGGACCAAATAGCCAATAGACAATAGGTGCAGGAGTAGGCCATACGGCCCTTCGCCAGCACCGCCATTCACTGTGATCATGGTTGATCATCCGTTGCTGCCTTCTCCCCGTATCCCCTGAATCCGCTATCTACAAGAGCCCTATCTAGCTCTCTCTTGAAAGTTTCCAGAGAACCGGCCTCCACCGCCCTCTGAGGCAGAGACAGGCTCACAACTCTCTGTGTGAAAATGTGTTTCCTCATCTCTGTTCTAAATGGCTTACCCCTTATTCTTAAACTGTGGCCCCTGGTTCTGGACTTCCCCCAACATCGGGAACATGTTTCCTGCCTCTAGCTTGTCCAAACCCTTAATAATCTTATATGTTTCAATAAGATCCCCTCTCATCCTAAATTCCAGAGTATATACGCCCAGCCGCTCCATTCTCTCAGCATATGACAGTCCCGCCATCCTGGGAATTAACCTTGTGAACCTACGCTGCACTCCCTCAATAGTCCTTCCTCAAATTTGGGGATCAAAACTGCACACAATATTCCAGGTGTGGTCTCACTAGGGCCCTGTACAATTGCAGGAGGACCTCTTTGCTCCTATACTCAACTCCTCTTGTTATAAAGGCCAACATGCCATTCACTTTCTTCACTGCCTGCTGTACCTGCATGCTTACTTTCATAGACTGATGAACAAGGATCCCCAGATCCTGTTGTACTTCCCCTTTTCCCAACTTGACACCATTTAGATAATAATCTGCCTTCCTGTTTTTGCTACCAAAGTGGATAACCTCACATTTATCCGCATTAAACTGCACCTGCCTACTCACACAACCTGTCCAAGTCACCCTCCATTCTCATAGCATCCTCCTCACAGTTCACATTTGCCACCCAGCTTTGTATCATCTGCACATTTGCTAATGTTACTTGTAGTCCCTTCATCTAAATCATTAATATATATTGTAAATAGCTACGGTCCCAGCACAGAGCCTTGCGGTACCCCACTAGTCACTGCCTGCCATTCTGAAAGGGACCCGTTTATCCCTACTCTTTGTTTCCGGTCTGCAAACCACTTCTCTATCCATGTCAGCACTCTACCCCCAATATCATGAGCCCTCATTTTGCCCACTAATCTCCTATGTGGGACCTTATCAAATGCTTTCTGAAAGTCCAGGTACACTACATCCACTGGCTCTCCCTTGACAATTTTCCTAGTTACACCTTCAAAATAATTCCAGAAGATTAGTTAGGCATGATTTCCCCTTCGTAAATCTATGCTGACTTGGACCGATCCTGTTACTGCTATCTAAATGTGCCTTTATTTCATCTTTTATGTTGTGCCAATGAAAGTCAGAAGCTGTTCTGAAACTGAGAAACAAGAATAAAACTGTGAGAGACATCAGCCAAACCTTAGGCTTACCCAAAATCAACTGTTTGGAACATCATTAAGAAGAAAGAGAGCACTGGTGAGCTTACAAATCTCTTACAGGGACTCGCAAACCAAGGAAGATATCCACAGCTGATGACAGAAGAATTCTCTCTATAATAAAGAAAAATTCCCTAACACCTGTCTGACAGATCCAGAAACACTCTTCAAGATTCACGAGATTCAAGATTCAAGAGAGTTTATTGTCATGTGTCCTTGATAGGACAATGAAATTCTTGTTCGATTCAGCATAACAGAACATAGTAGGCATGACTACGGAACAGATCAGTGTGTCCATATACCATTATATAAATATTTACACACATGAATAAATAAACTGATAAAGTGCATATAAACAGATAATGGGCTATTAATGCTCAGAGTTTTGTCCGAGCCAAGTTTAATAGCCTGATGGCTGTGGGGAAGTAGCTATTCCTGAACCTGTTTGTTGCAGTCTTCAGGCTCCTGTACCTTCTACCTGAAGGTAGCAAGGAGACGAGTGTGTGGCCAGGATGGTGTGGGTCCTTGATGTTGCTGGCAGCCTTTTTGAGGCAGCGACTGCGGTAGATCCCCTCGATGGAAGGGAGGTCAGAGCCGCTGATGGACTGGGCAGTGTTTATTACTTTTTGCAGTCTTTTCCTCTCCAGGGCGCTCAAGTTAGCGAACCAAGCCACGATGCAACCGGTCAGCATGCTCTCTACTGTGCATCTGTAGAAGTTAGAGAGAGTCCTCCTTGACAGACCAACTCTCCGTAATCTTCTCAGGAAGTAGAGGTGCTGATGTGCTTTCTTAATAATTGCATCAGTGTTCTCGGACCAGGAAAGATCTTCAGAGATGTGCACGCCCAGGAATTTGAAGCTCTTGACATAAACGGGACTGTGGGTCCCCATCGTCCTCCTTCCAAAGTCCACAATCAATTCCTTGGTTTTGCTGGTGTTGAGAGCCAGGTTATTGTGCTGGTACCACATGGACAGTCGCTCGATCTCTCTTCTATACTCTGACTCACCCCCATCAGTAATACATCCCACAACAGTGGCATCATCAGCAAACTTGATGATGGAGTTCGCACTATGACCGGCTACGCAGTCATGAGTATAAAGTGAGTACAGCAGGCGGCTGAGCACGCAGCCTTGAGGTGCTCCCGTGCTGATTGTTATGGAGGCTGACACATTTCCACCAATACGAACAGACTGTGGTCTGTGAATGAGAAAGTTGAGGATCAAATTGCAGAGGGATGCGCACAGACCCAGCTCTGCAAGTTTGGTAACCAGCTTGGAGGGGATGATTTTATTAAATGCCGAGCTGTAATCAATGAGTAGCAGCCTGACATATGTTTTTCTTGTCCAATTGGTCCAGAGCGGAGTGGAGAGCCAGTGAGATCGCATCCACCGTTGATCTGTTGTGGCGGTAAGTGAACTGCATTGGGTCCAGACTTTTGTCGAGGTAGGAGTTGATTTGCGCCATGATCAACCTCTCAAAGCACAGACGTTAGTGCCACTGGTCGATAGTCATTGAGGCACTGGTATAGTTGATGCCCTTTTAAAACAGGTGGGAACCTCAGACCTCAGAAGTGAGAGGTTGAATATGTCCGTAAAAACTCCAGCCAGCTGGTCGGCACAGGTTTTTAGAACACGACCGGGTATACCATCAGGTCCAGGCGCTTTTCGAGTTTTCACCCCTCTGAAGGATTTCCTGACGTCAGCCTCTTCAGGAGTCAGGTGTGGATTTGTCAATGACCACTGTCCGCAGAAGACTTCATGAACAGAAAAACAGAAGCTACACTGCAAGATGCAAACCACTGGTTAGCCGCAAAAATACGATGGCCAGGTTACAGTTTGCCAAGAAGTACTTAAAAGAACAACCAAAGTTCTGGAAAAAGGTCTTGTGGACAGGTGAGACAAATATTAACTTACATCAGAGTGATGGCAAGAGCAAAGTATGGAGGAGCAAAGGAACTGCCCAAAATCCAAAGCATACCACCTCATCTGTGAAACACGGTTATGGCCTGGGCATGGATGCCTGCTGAAGGCTCACTTATCTTCATTGATGATACAACTGCTGATGGTAGTAGCATAATTAATTCTGAAGTGTACTGACACATCCTATCTGCTCAAGTTCAAACAAAAGCCTCAAAACGCATTGGCCAGCAGTTCATTCTGCAGCAAGGCAATGTCCCAAACATACTGCTAAAGCAACAAAGGAGTTTTTCAAAGCTAGAAAATGGTCAATTCTTGAGTGGACAATCAATCACTCGATCTGAACCCAAGCCTTTTATATGCTGAAGAGAAAACTGAAGGGAACTGAACCAGAATGTATAAAAATGGTCTTTATTAAAATCTGATAAAATGCACTTTAACCACATGTGATTTTTTTCTATTACAAATCTTAAATTGCGGAGTACAGAGGCAAATAAATAAACGATGTGTCTTTGTCCCAAACATTATGGAGGGCAGTGTAACATGAACGTTCATCTCTGCCAAGGATTTGGCTTCACATTTCAATTCTGATCATTTCCATTAGCTTTATCGTGTTTTGTTTCCACCAAAATATCCTTCTTGTTATTAATTCATAGAATAGGGACATCGTCCATATCTCTAACTATCCTTCAAAAAGAAAGATACAAAACCACGTACAAAATGGTGAGAGGAATTCTCCTATACCAACAGTTAATATGTGGATTTCAACTATGTTTGCAACACTACACTTGGAAGATATGAGACTCCGACTGGCAGGAAAATCAGACTTTCTATAAGACGTGGTCTGCATTTATAAATCTACTACAAGGATAAGGTGCAAGAGTACCTCAAAAAAGTAACGGTGTCGGGTCTTGGTAAAGGGGGAAGAAAAACTGCGGAGTTGGTAGATTCCTTTTGCGAGATGTTTCTAATAAAGTAACTGGCTTTTCTTCTTTCTTTCTCTATCTTTCCCTTTTTTTCCCCCGTCTCCAGGGTCTATCTCTTAATCTCCGGTCTCTAACTCCTCAAGGGTTTCCTTTCCCTCTGTCACGCTTTATGCACTTTCACATCTCTTTTTCACTTTTCTACTTTCTTTGCTGGTATTTCTCTCTCTTTTCTCTCTTTTCTAAAGCCTTATAAAAAATTAAGGGGTACAATAACTGTAATACAATACAAGGGATGTGCACTGATGTAACTTACCGTACCTCTAATAAATAAAGATATAAAAAAATATATATATATTTTTAAATGGTGAGAGGAATAGGTCGGGCAGATGCACAGAGTCTCTTGCCCAGAGTAGAGGAATCGAGAACCAGAGGACATATGTTTAAGGTGAGGTGGAAAGATTAAGGGATATGGACCAACGCAGGTTACCTATTCTCTGGAGTTAAAGAATAAGTGCCGATTAGAGTCAGGACCGGTTTACTAAAAGTAGGGTGGGGGATGGGGGTGGGGGGGGAAAAGACTGGAGGAGGGAAAAGTGCGGAAATCAAGGCTGGCAACAGATGACGTCAGGAAGGGTGGAGCCCATAATATTGATGGACATATGAGGGAGAGAATAAGCTGTCAGACAACAAGGGACAAAAGGACAGGGAATAGAAGGTGCTCAGCTGACTGCCAGCATGGACACAATGAGCTGAATGGCTCCCCTCTGTTTCATGTTATATCAGTGGGAATGTGTCTGAAACGTAACCAGACCACACTTCCAAGTCATCATCTGGTCTGCCTATTTCCACCTCTGTTAAAATGCCCAATGTTTCACCCTACACCCATCCCTTCCATGATCTTTGAATCCAACTATTCCATCACCACCTTTCAAGACCTATTCACCCATCACCTTTGTGGTTTTTGTCCTATATCAATTCCTGGTCAGGAAAAGCCTCCGTTTTTAAAATTCAGATCTTTATTTCACGTTCAACTTTGTTCTTTCCCTTCCCTCTGCAACCTCCTTCGTTGTTTCATGTTCTCAGACATATCTGTTGTCCTCCAGGTTCGGTTTAGGTTTAGGTTTGTTATTGTCACATGTACTGAGGTACAGTGAAAAGCTCTGCTGTGCATGCTATCCTAACAGATCAGGTATATACCATATATAAACACAGTCAAATCAAACTCAAGATGTTTTCAGCTCGCAGAGCCATAATCTACAGAAATCCCCCAAATCCCTCTCTCTCTCGCCCTCAGTTTAGTGCTCATTTAAAACACCTCCTTCGTCAAGCTTTGGGTCGTCAGGTCAGATAAATGGTAGAAACAAAGACATGCAGATGCTGGTGAATACACAAAAGGACAAAAGGGCAACTCAGCAGCTCAGGCAGCATCTCTAGAGAACGTGGAGAGATGAAGTTTTGGGTTGAGACCGGATTTTACTTAATAATTCGCCTGTGAAGGGTTCCAGCACGTTAGATATTCTGAATGAATGCGTCATTAAAAACGCTAACTAAATACAACTTATTAAATACAAACACAACTTTGAATCCCAGTTCACCACCATCTAAGTCTATTTCAGAACTAACCTGATCATTTCTTTTAATTAATTTTCTCACAGTGAAGAAACCACCCAGTGCTCAATTATTAACTGGTTTAATTCGCTCTTTGAAGCCTTCCTTGGCTGCATATTGTCCTGGGGGCTGAACAAAGTTGATTCCTCGCCTGAAGCTATTTATTTGAAAAAAAACCACACTTGAAGCTAATAACATTTAAGCAAAATGACGGTCAAAGCCCTAACCGAATAACCATCTTTAAAACAAAGCTAAATATCAATTCTTTTTAAGTTGATATATCTCTAATATTGAAGATGGACACAAAAAAGTGGATCAACTCAGCAGGCCAGGCAGATCTCAGGAGAAAAGAAATAGGTGATGTTTCAGGTCGAGACCCTTCTTCAGACTATTTCTAATATTGTCTGGATGGCAAAATCAGAATTTGAATCAGGCTACCCCACTGTAACAACAATGTAACTTTCAGTATGCAATACTGGTTAATAAAATTGATAAATATTGATTCTAACAATGCCAGGAATAATAATTCTGATGAATCCCTTACTAGTCTCCGTCTGTTGCATAACAAGTCCTTTGCATGTGTCTAGGAAGGAACTACAGATGCTGGTTTAAACTGAAGCTAGAGTAACTCAGCTAGAGTAAGACAGGCCGCATCTCTGGAGAGAAGGATTGGGTAGTGTTTCAGATCGAGACCCTTCTTCAGATTTCTAGGTCCTCTAGTTTGTAATCTGCCTTTCCCTCATTTCTTTCTACCAGCAATCTTCCCTCTACTCCATGGCACGAAACATCATCTGTCCGTTTCCCTCCACAATGCTGCCTGACCCGTTTAGTTTAGAGACACAGCGCGGAAACAGGCGGATCCCCGCATTCCAACACTATCCTACACACACTAGGGACAATTTACAATGTTACCGAAGGCAATTAGCCTACAATCCTGCATGTCTTTGGAGTGTGGAGGCAACTGGAACATGCAGTCACAGGGAGAACGTACAAACTCCACACAGACAGCAACTGTAGTCAGGATCAAACCCGGGTCTCTGGCTCTGTAAGGCAGCCACTCTACCGCTTACCATGTTGGCTTTCCACTAAACCTCTGTCGCCATCATCTCAAAAAAATTTTTCATTACATTTTGTCCACCTTAATCTTTTTTCTAGTAAGAATTTATTCAGGTCTTTCCTGCCAACTTGTCAGCAACATGAAATATAAAATGCATCTGGCCCTCATCAAAGGTTTCTGAACATCAAAAATAAGCAATGCTCTATCACTTTATATTGGGCTATTGGTCCTAAATGGACATTAGGCATATTGCATACAAATATCATCTACAACAATTATGTGTCCTTAGTCGATGGTTGACAGTAGATTAAAAATAATCCCTGTAATTCTAAATTCTTCCATATCTTTAGAACTAATAGAACAGGTATGTTTATTTCTCCAGAGGGAATAGTGTAATTTCTCTCAGCATGTTACAACATACGCAGCTGTAAATCGTAACTATGGCAGAAGGGCAGCCCAGGAGCACAGAATTAGAGCTGCTGCCTCACAGTGTCAGACACCTGGGTTCGATCCTGACCTCAGGTGTTGTCTGTGTGGAGTTTGCACATTCTCCTTGTGGCTGCGTGGGTTTCACCTGCATAAGCCGGTTTCCTCCCACATCCCAAAGATGTGTGGGTTTGTAGGTTAATTGACCTTTGCAAGCTGTCCCCCCATTTAGGGATTAAAAATAACTGGAATGAACACAATGGTCGGCATGGACTCAGTGGGCAGAAAGGTCTGTTTCCATTGCTGTATCTCCCCAGAACTAAACCTGTTTACCTTATATGGGGCCACATTCAAAGCTCCCATTCTACTCCCTTCACTGATTTCCACCACTCATTGACTGTGGACTTCAGCTACCATTGACCTAACCTTTGGAAATCGTCCACTTTCTCATTTATCTCTCCTGCTTCCATTTCTCAACCTTCCTTTAATTACCAGGAATAGCACTGGATGCAGTTTCAATTGTGGCCTTTGAGAGAGTGCTGGCTGCACCACCTCCCTAGAAAAATAATTAGCAGGGCAACGGGGCGAAGGTAAGAGAGCGGGACTTGCTGGACTGCTCTGGCATGAATCGTAAGAATAGATAATACTGGAAGAAGGAGAAGGTCATTCAGTCCTTCCTGCCTCCTCTGCCTTCCAATTACACCAAACATAACCCTCAATCTCAACACCACATCCCTGCACAAATGCCACATCTCCAGGTTCCCTATGCCTCTGTCCCACTTAGGAAACCTGAACGGAAACCTCTGGAGACTTTGCGCCCCACCCAAGGTTTCCATGCGGTTCCCGGAGGTTTTTGTCAGTCTCCCTAATGGTCGAAAGTGGTTTCCGCTTCTTCTATAGAACATTGGGTGGAAACCTTGCGTGGGGCGCAAAGTCTCCAGAGGTTTCCTTTCAGGTTTCCTAAGTGGGACAGGGGCATTAGTCTCCATCTAGAATCGACACTAATTGTCGAGTCAAATGACCTCTTTCCCGGTGATGACCTTTCACCAATTCCTTAGAACCTATTTCTTTAACCAAGTCCTTCGTCACCTCTCCCAAAGCAGCTCAGTGTTTATATTGTTAATAATCTCTCCTTCATTCTACAAAATGCCTTGGGTTACTTTAGCACAGTAAAATAATTTGTATACAATGTACAGCTTGTATTTTATTAATACCCCCAGGAAAAGCAAAGCACCTCTCCTAATCAAGAATTGTCTAAATGGCTTCATACCAAATTGCTTCCTTCTCAACCATCTGCTTCTATGCAATGTAATAATGCAGACAATCTTACAAAGTCAACTTGTTAAGTCGAGGTGTGTTCCTGACATAGGTTGCAAAATGCAGTGGAACTATGAGGTGGGTATTCTCATTCATTTGCCACTGATGAATGTGTCAATTGTAACTACACTCATACAGTTGTAGTCATAGAGTCATACAGTGTGTATACAGTCCCTTTGGCCCAACTTGCCCACACCGACCAACATGTCCCAGATACACTAGTCCCATCTGCCTGTGTTTGGCCCATATCCCTCTGTTGCGATAGACCCTGCCTTAACTACCTCCTCTGGCAGTTCGTTCCATTTACCCACCACCCTTTGTATGAAAGGGTTACCCCTCAGATTCCTATTAGATATGGTCCCCTTCACCTTAAACCTATGCCCTCTGTTCTTCGATTCCCTTCCTCTGGGCAAGAGACTGTGCATCTACTCAACCTATTCCTCTCATGACTTTATACACCCCTATATAATCACCCCTCATCCTCCTGCGCTCCAAGGAACAGAGTCCCAGCCTACTCAACCTCCCTATAGCTCTATAATGCTCATTTATTCCCTCTACCAGTCACTGAAAGTAAGAATGCAGGCGCAGCAGGCAGCAAAGAAAGCTAATGGCATGCTGGGCTTCATTGCGAGAGGATTTGAGTTTAGGAGCAAGGCGGTCCTACTACAGTTGTACAGGGCCCTGGTGAGGCTGCACCTGGAGTATTGTGTGCAGTTTCGATCTCCTAATTTGAGGAAGGACATTATTTCTATCGAGGGAGTGCAGCGTAGGTTCACCAGGTTAATTTCTGGGATCACTGGAATTTAGAAGTATGAGAGGGGATCTTATAGAAACATATAAAATTCTTAAAGGATTGGACAGGCTAGATGCACGAAAAATGTGCCTGATGTTGGGGGATCCCAGAACCAGGGTCACAGTTTAAGAATAAGGGGTAGGCCATTTAGGACTGAGATGAGGAAAAACTTTTACACCCAGAGAGTTGTGAATCTGTGGAATTCTATGTCACAGAAGGCAGTGGAGGCCAATTCACTGGATGTTTTCAAGAAAGAGTTAGATTTAGCTCTCAGGGCTAAATGAATCAAGCGATATGGGGAAAAAGCAGGAACAGGGTACAGATTCTGGAGGCTGCAATGTGCATTGTGTGCATTTACTCCCCTTGCTACTTCAACAGTACCTGTCAATCCCGAAACTTTAGACCATGGGCAACAGGCCCATGGGAACACCACCACCAACTGCAGATTGCTGTGTAATCGCTGAGTAACCCAACATGTACATTTATCACCCACTCCTTCAGTGCCACAGTTTCAAAGTCATGGAACTCCCTTCCCAATAATGGCCTACGAGAAGGTCTGCCGCCACCAGTGTCTTGCATCAAATATTAATAGGCAGTAAATGTTGGCTTTGCCAGCGATGCCCAGAATCTGAAAATGAGTGTAAATAAAAAAATCTATCTAGGGTCGAACATGTTCAATTTCATTGTTGCATCCATCTTTGTTGATATTCTCCACATTGCTGAATCAAATAGTTCGGACAATAGGTATAACCCGTGTTTGTTGATGTGGAATTGTACCTCTGCTGAGGAAAAATGAGTGAAGGAAGAAATAACAAGTACTTCTGTATCTCACTCCTGAGGGAGAAAACCAAGCAAGTGAAACATTTGCGGGTAAACAGTAACTTTGCAATTCAAGTTGAACTGTCAACAGTGGAGAAATGTTAAGATTGATATTTAGATGGAGTGCTACATGATTTAAACGCATGGAGCCAGACATCACTCAACTTTTTGTGAGTCATTCCCATTGAGAGATGCCCAATAAACCTTGAATCGAAGTGCCAGATATTGCTAGCCATTAGGATTCCCATTAGAATTCAGAACATGTGGAAAATAGAACAGTACAGCACAGAAACAGGCCCTGCAGCAAGGGGACAGGCCCAATAGCGCAGGAACAGCCCCTACAGCCCACGTTGTCCATGCCCTATAAGATGCCAGTTAAACTAATCTCCTGTACCTGCATGTGATCCATATATGTCCATTCCCTGCGGAATATTCATGTGGCTATTCTGCTCTGACAGAGGGACATACATACACATGTGCACAAAACACATGCTCATGCACACATACACACATTGTGAACTTTTATAATCTTTCAATTTATCTCTATTGACCTTTTAGAGACAGATTTACCATATCCCTAATTTATTTTTTGATGAAATTACTATTTTTATTATTTGATATGCAATTGAGCTAGTTGAGCTAATTCCAATAGGCTGGAATAATTATTTTTACCACTCATGAATGCGTTGCTTTGTTGTTAAATTAAATCTAATTTCTTTGAACCGATTAAAACCCTTCTTGGTTTTATTCTGCTTAATATTTTTTTCCATTCCTTGTCCGAAGCTGCTGGCTGCTTCTGCACTGTCACTATAGAGTCACCATCACTGTTTCTCCTGTAACTGCTTCCTTTGTTGCCCACATGCGCTTGGCCAAGAGAATCACAGTGGATGGTTCACCAGGGTCAGGCAATGACTGAGTGCTGTCCTTTTATCATCTGAATCTCACACTCTATCCAGCAGAATTCACCAAATAACGATGGGGGTTTGGGAATGCACATTGTGTTGCTTTTCTCCCTCCTGGCCTCAGATGGCCGAGGTTCAGCAGATGTCACTGAGCGAATCAGAAATGAAAGAATTGCATTTCTGTCGTGCCTTTCACGTTGACCAATGTTACAGCCTTGACCAAGTGGAGGAACTCAGCGGGTCAGGCAGCATCTGTGGAGGGAAGTGGGCCCACTGAGTTCAGTCAACTGTCTTTTCTTGTTTAGAATTCCAGCATCTCCAATCTCGCCTCTCCCAAGTAGTCCTGATATGGTCACTGTTGTAATGTAGGAAATCTAGCTATGTGCACAAAGGCTGCTACACACTGTTGTGTGAGGATGAACTGTTGATCAGGACACAATGGATAATTATCACACTGTTCAAAGTAGCAATGGGATGGACCTTTTTACTTGCATGTTGCAGGTGGGAGATAGGTTTAACATCTCAGTCTGAAGTGCAGCATTCCTCCCGTACTGCATTGGAGGGAGGTTAGATGTTTGTGCTCAGATCTCCGTCTTGGAACCCACAATCTTATAAGAGTCAGTGTGCCACACACTATGACTGAAAGTTGCGGGATCCCTCCAGAATTTTGTGCCTGCTGACATTCCCAGTGTGGCAACAAAAGTTTAAAAGAATTTAAAGATTCTTGACTATTCAAATAAGAAGCACAGGATTTCTCCCAAGTATATAAACCAATATTTATGAAAGAAGCCAACAGTACTAAATCAGTAATAAATTGAGTACTGAATCAGTTTTCAATTTCATGGGAGCTTGCTGTGCACACATCTATCCACTGCAACACTTAACTAGTTATGTGGCTCTAACTGAGAACAAAGAGGGACCCAACTTGGGGACCGCCATGAACAAAGGGGGACCACTGGGACTCTAATGAGCACTTTTGTAACTTTGTCTGTGCTCTTTGTGTGTTGTATGCAAAAAATGTCAACGTACCCAAGTGACAATAGCCCCGGGCCGCGGAGTTTGAACCGGCCCGTTCGCGGCGCTTGGATTCTGCTGCGGGACTGACTTACTTACCATCGCCCGGTGGGGTCACAACATCTGAAGCCTGGATCGCCTCGGCACAGAGGGTGAATAAGGAGGGAAGAGACAGAGACTTTAAGACTTTTGCCTTCCATCACAGTGAGGAGGTGTCTGGTGAACTCACTGTGGTGGATGTTAAATTTGTGATTATTGTGTTTTTGTCATTTTTATTATATGTATGTATGACTGCAAGGCAACTAAATTCCGTTCAGACCGAAAGGTCTGAATGACAATAAAGGATACTTTACTTTACTATAAAGTATAATTGAAACATTGAATGAAACACCAGAAGCATCCTGAGATAGCAACAGCCACCATATAAATATAGGTAGACAAAAGTGCTGGAGAAACTCAGCGGGTGCAGCAGCATCTATGGAGCGAAGGAAATAGGCAACGTTTTGGCCCGAAACGTTGCCTATTTCCTTCACTCCATAGATGCTGCTGCACCCGCTGAGTTTCTCCAGCACTTTTGTCTACCTTCGATTTTCCAGCATCTGCAGTTCCTTCTTAAACATAAATATAGCTTCCTTCTTATATCTCTTTTGGAAATCATCTGAGATTGTACCTAGTGCCAGTACAGTTCAACAGAACACCAACCACCAGAGCGGCCAAGCCTCAGGTTGTTCTTGCAAGAGCACATTTTCTTGTTGATTTAGTCAAAAACTAATCAGGGCTCCACAAAATAACTTCAATGTTGAGATAAAAAATGTGGAAGAATATTTCAGAACAGCTGTTTCCTCTAGTCATCACAATTAACTTGTCTGGAAGTAACACGGATAATTCATGCTTGGTAGTGATTACTAAAGTGTAATTGAATTTATTTCAGATGACAACATAGAGAGTTAGGATCACTAATGAGCCACTTTGGAAGTAGAAGGCTCAGGATGTGTACACCTTGAAAGTAGTTGGCAGCCACTAGTAACCAGTATAAGGTGACAGTATAAGGTGACAAATTATATTTACTACGAAATCACAGGCTGTTCTTATAAACTGGTCCATCCTAGTGTTTAACTATGTGTAGAATGGAACTTCACATGCTGGTATATACCAAAGCTAGACACAAAGTGCTGGAGAAAGTCAGTGGGTCAGGCAGCTTTTCTGGAGAAAAAGGACGAGCGACGTTTGGGGTCGGGACACCTCTTCGGCGTCTGAAGATGGGTCCCGACCCGAAACATTGCCTGTCCTTTTTTCTCCAGAGATGCTGTCTGACCCACTGACTTGCCCCAGTATTTTGTGTCCCCCTCTAGCATTCATTTCAATTTCTTAACATAACTTCCATTCCTTCCGTCCTTCTTGATCGGCCTTTCCCTTGAATTTATCAGTCAACTCAGTCCTTTAAGAATGCAGATTTCCCGTTTTATTCATCTTCTGGTTGATTCTAACCCCCTACGGCTACTGGTCTCTGAGTTCTCCTCTGAAAATGGCTGACAGACACAATGAGGTTCGAAGTCAGGAATTGAACGCAGAAGTGTGAAAGGATTAATGTAGCACTTAGAAGGTGCAACGTGGGCAGTGAGATGTCTGAGCAGCTTCATGCAGGACAGACACGCTAATGTGTTCCAACCTATTTTCCCCTACAAGTGTAGAAGATGCAACACCTGTCCTTTCACCTCCCCTTCCCACCATCCAGGGACCTAAACAGTCCTTCCAAGTGAAGCAATGATCCACTTGCACTTCTTCCAACAATGTAGTCTCCTCTCAACGTGTTAGAGTTGTTGCCTTACAGCGCTTGAAACCCAGGTTCGACCCAGATTACGGGTGCTGTCTGTACGGAGTTTGTACATTCTCCCTGTGACTGTGTGGGTTTTCTCCGGGTGCTCCGGTTTCCTACAACACTCCTAAGACATACAGGTTTGTGGGTGAATTCGCTTTGGTAAAAATTGTAAATTATCCCATGCGTGTGGGATAGTGTTAGTGTATGGGGTGATCGCTGGTCGGCGAGGACTCGGTTGGCCGAAAGGGCCCTGTTTCTGCACGGCATTTCTGAAGTCTAGCATGATTAGCCTCCACTCTTGGATTTTGCAGCCTCGAAAGTGAGAGCCTTTAAGGGATCAGACTTAAGCAGTCAAACTTAGTCCACTCCATGGAGATGGGATCTGCCCCTTTGCCACCGTGCAGCTTAGTCACTCCCTGCCTGAGTGCTCAATGGCGAATCCGACAGCAACCCATCGTCACTATTCTTCAGTTCTCGCCAATTAAAATAATTGCTCACCTATCGGTCTCAGACGGAAAGAATCTGTCGTCATCACTCACTCACTTACAATCAGTAAAAAAGCAACCTGACTTGATATACATTCTTATTAATAAAATAATTGCAGCAATGTGTTATGTTCTAAGATTCCACCAGAGAAGCGAAATGGGTTACTTTCACCTTGTCAAGCGAGGTAGACAGCTAGACAGGTAATTTCCTCACTGTCAGTTGCGGCATCATTGCCGCCAGGCATAATGCACAGGCAACTACATGGGGGCTTTTCATGCTGTCAACCGTGACAGTTTGGGCAGCTAAATGGGGTCCTTTTACGCCATCAAGAGGGTCGAAAGCTGTCACCGACCCATTCTATTGCCGTTCCCATTGTCCCCATATAGTCAGCTCAATGCATTAGATGCGTGGGAAGGAACTGCAGATGCTGGGTTTACGCAGAAGATAGACACAAACTGCTGGAGTAACTCAGCGGGACAGACAGCATCTTTGGAGAGAAGGAATGAGTGACGGTTCGCCACTGGAAGTGATGGAAAAGCCACCCATTCCTTCTCCTTAGAGATATTGCCTGTTCCGCTGGGTTACTCCAGCATTTTGTGTCCATTCGTCATTACATTGGTTTCTTGCCGTTCATTAAATATGTAAAACAGAATCTTGTCCTTCATCTGAATTCTGTACAGCACACAGCAAACTCAACCCCTCAGCAAATTAATTAAGGTTACGAGACAGGGTGATATTTCCTTTCCCACTTTACACAGCTAGATTGAAAACTGCAAACAGATAAATGTTAAATTAAAAACGATTACAACTATTGTTGTAAAATAAACATCTTGTAAATGGACAGATGAGGAGTGAGGAGGAGAAATAATTTTGTGAAATAAACATTGATATCCAAATGCCCGGAACAAATCTTCATCCTTCAGGGAATGGTACTAGATTGCTATTTGCAGGGTCAATGCTGCATGGCTGATGTCTGCAGTGATTCCAATGTTACAGCAGTGGCTGCACTGAACTAAAACACTTATTATGAAGCAGCGCAGGAAGTCTGTTGTTTCTGAAAGGTATCCATATTGTATGATATGTTGCAAAGGGGAATTTCCCTTCACATTCCTCCCCTTCAATCCTCGTACCCCCATACTGACTTGCTTTAGTTAAAGTGAAAACAGAAAATGCTGGAAACATTTGGCAGTTGAAGCAGCAGTATCGAGAGAAATTGTGTACCCGGAGTATTGCGTACAGTTTTGGTCTCCTAATCTGAGGAAGGACATTCTTGCCATAGAGGGAGTACAGAGAAGGTTCACCAGACTGATTCCTGGGATGGCAGGACTTTCATATGAAGAAAGGCTGGATAGTCTCGGCTTGTACTCGCTAGAATTTAGAAGATTGAGGGGGGATCTTATAGAAACTTACAAAATTCTTAAGGGGTTGGACAGGCTAGATGCAGGAAGATTGTTCCCGATGTTGGGGAAGTCCAGAACAAGGGGTCACAGTTTAAGGATAAAGCGGATGCCTTTTACGACCGAAATGAGAAAAACATTTTCTCTGCCACAGAAGGTAGTTGAGGCCACTTCATTGGCTATATTTAAGAGGGAGTTAGAAGTGGCCCTTGTGGCTAAAGGGATCAGGGGGTATGGAGAGAAGGCAGGTACGGGATACTGAGTTGGATGATCAGCCATGATCATATTGAATGGCGGTGCAGGCTCAAAGGGCCGAATGGCCTATTCCTGCACCTATTTTCTACGTTTCTATGTTTCTAAAATGATATTTTCCTTTGTCATCAGCCCCACCCATAATAAACTCTTAACTCTGTCATTAATGCTGCAAATTAACACCCAAATCACATCCTCTATTTCCTCCCCAAACTGCATGACATTTCTCTCTCCTCAATCCCCACCCACCTTTCCTGAAAACCCAGGTTAAAATGTCTGCAACAACTGCTTCCATTCATTCATCACCTTTCATGCAGCAAAAATCCCAAAACATGCCACTGGAGCATTCCCAAGCAAAAAGCAAATTGATGCTGAGATGCAAAGGCAGATGTTAGACAAGACGACCAGACGTTTGGGTTATGGGAGTTTGGAAGCATCCTCAAGGAGGCAAAAAGCAAAGATACTCAGGGTGAGAATTTCCAGGGCTTGTTACTAGTTATATTTGGCGGTGGGGTACATTTGGGTGCACAGATAACTAGTGGATTGAAGGGCTGCCGAGGATTACAGAAATACGGATCTTAAAAAAATCACTGGGCTTGGTGAAATCATGCCATTGTTTAACAGGGAACTGTAATACTGTAATATCAGTTGTGGGAACAATAATGTTGTTGCCTTAAAACAGCTAAGGGCCTGTTCCACTATATGAGTTTATCTAAGAGATCTCCCGAGTTAAAAAAAAATCAAACTCGTGGTAAGTATGTAGAATGCACGTAGCGGGTACGTCGGAGCTCGGGACGTCTCTTAGCGGCTCGTAAAGCTAACGGCAGGTACTCGGGAAACGCGGTAAGCTCGTGACGTTTTTTCAACATGTTGAAAAATGTCCACGAGAGCCCCGAGTACCTACGAGCGGCCATTACCGTAATTCTCCGAGTTCGAATCAGGGCAAACTCAGGAGAACTCTTGATCAGTATGATTATTGCCATGCATAAGTACAATCCCGGTTAAGACACAATGCGTACAAACAGCTATATTCCACAAGAGTTGCCAGGTTCTGACGACCCAACTAGAGCATTCGACTAGACTAGACCAGCCCGTTAGAAGCCAGTGATGGTCACAGTGGCTCCTATCAGGTTCTTGCCCTTGCTTTGTAACCGAAGTACATCCATATTGTAGAGTCAACTTGTATGACTATTACTGTGGCCTGGTTTACCCATAGGTCAGTCTTGGTTTGAGTTTTGCTAAAATCAGGTAAGGTTTGGAAATGGTCAGTTTTGGTTTCAGAAACGGAGGAAATGTATATGTTGAACATTGGCATTGATCAAGTTAAACTATCAGTTTATTATTATCACGTGTAGCGACTTAGTTAGAAACCTTGTATTGCATGCGCTCCACACACATCGTAGCACAGTTGTACAATCACGAGCATGTTGCCAGGACCCGAGGGTCTGAGCTTCGGGGAGAGGTTGAACAGGCTGGGACTCCTTTCCTTGGATGAGGGGTGATCTTATAGAAGTGTATAAAATCATGAGAGGAATAGATTGGGTAAACGCCCTGAGTCTCTTGCGCAGAGTAGGGGAATCGAGAACCAAAGCACATAGGTTTAAGGTGAAGGGAAATATATTTAATAGGAACTTTTTCACAGAAAGAGTGGTTGGTGTATGGAATGAGCAGCCGGAGGAGGTAGTTGAGGCAGGGACTATCGCAATGTTTTAGAAAAAATGAGACAGGTACATGGATAGGGCAGGCTTGGAGAGATATGGGCCAACTGCAGGCAGGTTGAGCTGGTGTAGATGGGACATGTTGTTCGGTGTGGGCAAGTTGGTCCAAAGGGCCTGTTTCAACGCTGAATGACTCTGACTTCATTCCTACCAGTCAGGCACTAGTGCCTGGGAGGCAGGTTCTCTGGACCGGCGATAATCTCTATGCAGCAAAAGAACAGAGACAAGATGAAAGCAAGGAGGATATGAAGAAAAATAAATTCATCTTAAAACATTTGTCTCATCTGCATTTACCCAATTTCCAATGCTACGTGGAAATTTTCAGGCCTAACCACTTTATCTACGTTTCCTTGAGGGGATTACCAGGTTTGAATTTCAATGAATCGTTTTATTCTAATTATGGAGAAGGATTAACATGCTTCTCACTTTTCTTGTTATGTTTACTCCAGTTTCTGTCATATCAGAGCAAACGGCTGCACTGCAAGCTTGATTAAGACTAGATTTCAATGACTGTGAGATTAAGTTGTCTGGAATCATCCTTTGAATTATAAATGTATTGGCTCAAGTCCTAGTGCAGAAGTTGGAGTGCGAAAAGATCTATTCTGTCACGGAGGAAGTTATACATTGTCAAGTGTATCTCAGGTAGATGTTAAAGATTCCATCGCACTGCTTTGAAGAGTAGAGGAGTGATCCCTGGAGACCTGTCCAATATTTTCACTTTTTTTTTTGCATTTTGCTGTGCACTTTTTCATTGCTCTGTTTCTTACATTACATCAGTTTCTTCCCAGCTGTTATCAGGCAACTGAATCATCCTACCACAACCAGAGAGCAGTGCTGAACTACTCTTTGAGAACCCTCAGACTATCCTTGATTGGACTTTGCTAGCTTTACCTTGCACTAAACTTTATTCCCTTATCAAGTATCTATACACTGTAAATGGATCGATTGTAATCCTGTGTTGTCTTTCTGCTGACTGGTTAGCACGCAACAAAAGCTGTTCACCGTACCTCGGTACACGTGACGATACACTTAAGGGCCTGTCCCACTTTCACAACCTAATTCACGACCTCAGCTGAGTTTGCCCTTGACTCATACTCGCAGCATGGTCGTCACAAGGTCGTAGGTAGGTCGTGATGCTAGTCGTAGTTACCTGTAGGTCGGGGCGTTTTTCTAGCCTGATGAAAAATACCCACGAGTAAAAAAGGTTGTGAATTAGGTCGTGAAAGTGGGACAGGCCCTTAAATTAAGCATCAATGGCCGCACTTCTCTTGTTGTAAAACATATGCTGAAGTCATAAAAGGTGCTGCAGAAATACAAGTTTTTTCTTTCCTTAAATCCAGTGCCTTTGACCAACTTGCAGATCCATAAAAATCATAAATTGCTCAAAAATTAATCCTCGTAGAATGGTTTAGCGTATTACTGTCACGTGCACCGAGGTACAGTAGAAGGCTTTCTGTTTGCCTGCTATCCATTCACAGAAAAGGCTAGATAGCACGCACAGAACAAAGCCTTTTGCTGTACCTAGGTGCACGTGACAATAATAAGCTAAAACCATGAAGTGAGGATGAATTTCTGGGGCGTTGAGATCGGCAGTGTTATTGGCATTCATTGACTGGAGAATTAAGTGTCAAGTTGTGTAACTGATGAGAGAAAGTAAAAATTAATTAGATTAAATTCTTTCGAGATGCATTTTCACGGGGAAATGTAGAAGCAACCATGCACAATGGGATTGCTCAGTGAGTGATAAATCCACGGTGAAAATATTTATGAATGAGGAATTGATGTTGGGTAGGATTAAATGGGAATTTTCTGCAGCCCCACATCAAACCCTTGTGGCAGTTTAATACTATTATAATAGGGTTTTCATTGACATTTTTCAAACATACTTATGTCCATAACTCCCTGAAAGTGGCAACACCAGTAGATAGAATGGTAAGCATGGCATATGGTATGTTTGCCTTAATTGGTTGAGGCATTAAATACAAGAGTCAGGAAGTCATGATGCAGCTTTACAGGACTATGGGTAGGTCACATTTTAAGTACTGCATGGAGTTCAGGTCGCCCCACTACAGAAAGGATGGGGAGGCTTTGGAAAGGGTACAGAGAAGGTTTACCAGAATGTTCCCTGGATTAGAGGGTTTTAGCGACAAGGAGAGGTTGGGCAGACTTGGACCGAGGTTGTGGGGAGATCTGATAGAGGTGTATTAGCTTATGAGAGGCATAGGTTGGGTAGACAGTCGGAACCTTCCTCCCAGGATGGAAATATCAAATACTAGAGGACGTAGCTTTAAGGCGAGAGGAACAAAGATGTGTGGGGGAAGTTTGTTTTTTACACAGAGAGTGGTGGGTGTCTGGAACACGCTGCCAGGGATGGTGGTTGAGACAGATATGATGGTGGTATTTAAAAGAGGCTTTTGGGTAGGCATATGGATATGCAGGGAATGGAGGGCTGTGGATTATATCCAAGCAGTTCAGAGTTGGTCTTGGCATCATATTCTTCACAGACATTGGGATCCTGAGGTCCTGCTCCTGTGCTGTTCCATTCTATGTTCCGTGTTCATTTACACTTGTTAGGTATCACTGACTGGGCCACAGTTGTTGGCCATCACAAACTGGCTCATGTTAACTGGCTCAGCAGGCCTTTTTGGAAGGCAGTTGACAAACACATGGGTTCATCTGCAAGATGGCACCTCCTTCACTGAAGACACCGCCCCCCCCCCCCCCCCCCCCAGATAATGTGCTGAGAGAAAAAAAAAACATAAAGTGCTGGAGGAACTCAGCAGTTCAGGCAACATGCATGGAGCAAATGGATAGAAGTTTTGGGTTGGGGTCTCAGTCTGAAGAAAGGTCTTGACTTGAAACGTCGTCTGCCCATTTCCCTCCACAGATGCTGCCTGACTTGCTGAGTTCCATCAGCAGAGTCGTAGGGTCACACAGCACGGAAACAGGCCCTTCAGCCCAATTCGTCCATGATGCCCCACCTAAGCTCGTCCCAATCGCCCGCATTTGGCCCGTTTCCCTCTCCACCTTTGCTCTTCAGCAGTTTGCTTTTTGTCGGGAGTGAAGTTTGACTCCGACAACCGATAGCTCAAGTTGCCGCAGGGTTATCCAAGGTGACGTGAGAAACGTTTTGTCACAAATTAAAATGCTTCATTCACTGCAATTTACCCTTCATTGCCGTAGCAGACTACCACTCAATAAATCTAGTGATGACACAGCTGGGGTAGTATACTTCCATTTATAAAGCATGATTGATTTCCCCGCACCAGCGTTATGCATATTGATGGTGCTCAGAGAGGTTGCTGACAAGCTCAATCAAACTCTCAGGTATTGTTCCCGGGGAGCAACGTGTAATTAGATTTTTTTTCGCATGCAAGGCAGCTATGTGCTGAGCTGGCATCTCAACAGCTCTTTACCTGCATATTCATGCACCAATCAATGAAATATTCCCAGATGCGCACCCAATTCTCCCACCATCCTGTCCGCCTATTTCCTTCCAAGTGTTCTCTTCCAACTATATCCCTCCCTCTGGGTTCATTTTTCACTCCACCTCACTCTTTACTTTACACCCTTTTGTCTTTCTTTCACCTCTAGCCTCTATCTACCTGTCTGCTAAACAGCCTCCCCCCCCCCTCACCTGTATCCACCTATCACTTAAGATAGACACAAAGTGCTAGGAGATACTCAGAGCGTCAGGCAGCATCTCCTGACCCGCTGAGTTACCACAGCAATTTGTGTCTATCTTTGGTATAAAGTAGCATCTGCAGTTCTTTGTTTCTCCACCTATCACTTGCCTGGCTTTGTCCCGCCCCAAACTCTCTTTCAGCTCCCCCCCCCCCCCCACTCTCCCCCCCATTACAATCAGCCTGAAGAAAGATCCCGACCCAAAACATCACCCATACATGTCCTCCAGAGTTGCTGCTTGACCTGCTGAGTTACTTCACCACTTTGTCTTTCTTTTTGTAAACCGGCATCTGCAATTCCTTTAAATACCCCCCTCCAGTGCTTCGTATGTGACGATACGTTAAAAAGTTCAAAACGAGATTGATGTACAGCAGCCAATAGTGCCATGCGAATTGTTATTTGGGTATGGCCACCTTTTGGTCCACATAAAAAGTACTGCTCCCTTTTATAACATTTACTTGAGTCACAATTGACAATGGGCAACTTCCTCAGTGACAGATTAGATTTTGTTTGTGCTCCAATCTCTGGAACGGGACTGGAGCCAATAAATTTATCATTCAAAGGAAGATTTCACGCAACCTAACTTCAGATTCTTCTACAAAAAAGCACTGCATCCATCTGTATACAAGTCGCTGTGACCCTCAAAGAGCTTGCTTGCCCTCTACTCACAAGAGATTTTAGTTCTTTTATAAAAGCCCAAACGAGGGAGTTTTGATTGTTTTTATTTTGTCTCCTCCTTCGTGTTCAGACAGGGTTTGAAGCTTTGCCCGTCATATCTTCTTTCGTCTGTCCTCACATTCCCCATGAACCTGCATCGCCATTGAGCACTAGGTGTGCGATTCCGCCTCACCACACACTCTGACAGACTGTACTTAAGTTCCGCACTGTGAGACACTCACTCCTTCCCTCACTCAGTAACTGCACTGAGGAGCCTCCCACACTTGTTCATTCCATAGTTGCACTT
This sequence comes from Okamejei kenojei, assembly GCA_035221665.1. Classification (NCBI taxonomy): domain Eukaryota; kingdom Metazoa; phylum Chordata; class Chondrichthyes; order Rajiformes; family Rajidae; genus Okamejei; species Okamejei kenojei. The sequence goes on along the minus strand of CM069159.1, from coordinate 25,756,072 downwards.
CTGTCCTCTCTCTCTCTCTCTCTCTCTCTCTCTCTCTCTCTGTAAAGCTCTCCCTCCTAAATATCAATGTCAATTACACTGTTTAAACTCTCTTAGGCGACGGGGCTGGTTGGCAAAATAATAGCCACAAGAATAAATTGGTCCTAATCCCTATGTGGTAAACTCATCACTGTCCTAATGAGAAGCTGAACCTCTCTACCACGATGTTTAATAAAAATCAAACAATTGCTGAAATGACCTGCTCAGTATTTTTTTTAAACATTTTTTATTTAATTACCAGAAGATTTGTCTAGTTCTACTTTTATAAATGCCTTGTTATCTCCTGAAACCCTCATCCATTCTACCGGTTGGGTGGAATGGTAGAATTCTATCACCTACCTTTGGAGACCCAGGTTTGACCCTGACCACGGGTGCTGTCTGTGTGGAGTGTGCATGTACTCCCTGTGACCGCGAGGGTTTCCTCCAGATTTCTTCCCAAATCCCCTAGTTGTGTTGGTTTGTAGGCTAATTGGCCTGTGTGCTATATTTCCATGCTATATTTCCATGCTATATTTCCAAGCTTAACTAAACTAAATGAATTTGGTAATTGTAACAAAGCAAGTATTAACAATAAGAATGATTAAACTATCAAGAGTATCATAAATTCATGAGCATCTTTCAGGCACGGAAATCTGCCATCCTCTGCAGCTCTGATGCAGCGAGAGCAATGGTCTAGCAACACACATTGCAAACAAAATTCAGCAGGGTCAATATATTACAGCAATGCTCATAGGATTCACTTATAAAGCTAAATGCCTCCATCACCAGAACTTGAGGTTTTGCTGAAAAAAATGGTGCCATTTTCCAAAGAACTATTAAATTAATCATTCTTATTGGATCAGCATTGGACAGATATGACATCCCTGTGCAGGGAAAACCATTCATTTCCTGCGGGTAATTCTGAACAGCAATTGTGGATTTCTATTTCGCTTCCCAACCATAACGCCTCAGATTAACCGGGGATGAATTGATGCAATGTTTGCTGATTAAGGTGACAAATGTTTGTAGTTAGAAAGTAATCATTGTTGACTCGGTGGCCAGTGGTGCATATATTTGTTTGCCTACAGTTCATTTACCTGAATCTCTCTTCCATTTGTAATGCTGTTGGGATGCTTTGTGTTTGAATTATTTGTTGTATTAATTTCATTTCAAAATCTGCTTCTTCTCGCAACGTTCCAGATAATTAGTTAATCATAAGTTCATGTTCATAAGTGATAGGAGCGGAATTGTCCAGATGAACCCAGAGCTCTGCTGGTCAGTGTCCCATTCAACAAGCAAGGAGAATCTGCTGCTCACTCACCTTTACATTTAGTTTAGAGATACAGCGCGGAAACAGGCCCTTCAGCCCACCGATTTTGCGCCGATCAACGATCCCCGTACACCAACGCCATCCTCAACACTCGGGACAATTTACAAAACTATACCAAAACCAATTAACCTACAAACCTGTACGTCTGTGCAGTGTGGGAGGAAACCGGAGCACCCGGGAAAATCCCACGCGACAACAGGAGAATGTACAAACTCCGTACAGACTGCACCTGTATTCAGGATCGAACCCGGGTCTCGGCACTGTAAGGTTGCAACTGTACCGCTGCTCCACCGTGCTGCCCATGTACCAACCCTTGCTTATCCCACCCCCATCCTTGCTGGCTTCATTAGGTCTCAGTCACATCATGCCCTCATTTTATAATTCTCACCTCCTCCGTCCCACCATGTACTATTCCCCGTTATCCCCTGCAGCCGATAACCTTGAAAGTTCTCTCTGCTTTCCCTCAATCATAGCTCATGCCCAAAACTAATAGCCTTTGCACTACCAGGGGCAGCACACTGGTGCAGCTGGTAGAGCTGTTGCCGCACAGCACCAGAGACCATGGTTCGATCCTGACCTCGGGTGTTGTCTGTGTGGAGATTGCATGTCCTCCCTGTGACTGCATGGGTACACTCCTGATGATCGGATATGGGCCAAATGATGGAAAATGGGACTAACTTGGATGGGACATCTTGGTTGGTATAGACGAGTTGGGCAGAAGAGCCTGTTTCCGTGTTGTTTGATTCTACGTTTCGTTAAACTGTATCTCTTTGATCAAGCTCTGTCAGTTGCACAAACCTAAGTAACTGCCAAATTTTGACTGATCTCTAATTTTTTTTTAACATTTTACGGGCATTGTATAAATACAAGGCAAGTTTTATCTGCCTTCCAATTTCCAAAGTAACTTTTAAGTGATTCTTTCGTTCACAATCGAAATCTCGTTATAACCAATTAGGCCCGCTTGATATAAATAGCGTCCCCTGCATCATCAATCACGTTATGGATTAAAAGTGCTGAAGTAACTCAACAGTTCAGGCAGCATCTTTGGAGAACATGGATCGGTGATATTTTGGGTCGAGACCTTTCTTAAGAAACATCACTTGTCTATGTTTTCCAGCAATGCTGCCTGACCTGCTGAGTTACTCAACACTTTGTGTCCTTTTCTGTATTAACCAGCATCTGCAGTTCTTTATTTCCACATCAATCACATTTTATCCAATTTGCATTCTGGAAACAGGGGCTGTAACAGAACTCCCTGTGATTCAGGTCACTCCCTGACTCCAGATTAATATTGATAAATAAACATTAAAAAGTTTATTCTCTGTGATAAACCCCCATTTCAATTGTACAGGTCCACCACTGATTTTCCAGCAACGTTGACTCCAGAGCCTTTCTGGATCAAAGATAGACACAAAATGCTGGAGTAACTCAGGCAGCATCTCTGGAGAGAAGGAATGGGTGAAGTTTTGGGTCAGGACCCTTCTTCAGACATCATAGAAACATAGAAAATAGGTGCAGGAGGAGGTCATTCGGCCCTTCGACCCATTCATTGTGATCATGGCTGATCGTCCGCTATCAATAACCAGTGCCTGCCTTCTCCCCATATCCCTTGATTCCACCAACCCCTAGAGCTCTATCTCACGCTCTCTTAAATCCACCCCGTGATTTGGCTTCCACTGCCCTCTGTGGCAGGGAATTCCACAAATTTGCAACTCTCTGGATGAAAAAGATTTTTCTCACCTCAGTCCTAAATGGCCTCCCCTTTATTCTAAGACATCCTTTCTGGATCGTTCGTTTTGCCAGAACACCAGAGGTCACGGCCTCTGAGAGGAGCCCAACGGTTCCAGAATGGTCCACCCAGGGGCCGTGATACCGGCCCACAATGTCGGCCTCGGAATTCGGCTAGGGGAACGGATCTGCCGGCTCCAATCGGGCTGGTGTTCCAGAGTCCCGGCTGCAGGGGGGAAATTTGTCCCGCTGATTGGCCGTGGAAGTCCCGATGAGGTTGAGATCGGCCACCTCACCCGGCTTTGTGCCACATTTTCAGGGGGACCTCTGGGGGTGGATTGCAAGTTCACTCTCAAAATTTTGTCCGGAGTAAAGGAGGTACTGGACCATCAGTTGCCGGAAAATAGGTGGTGGGCCTGTACCAATGAATCGTTACCAAGAAGTTTTCCAACTTTATATAAACGTGTGGATTGAAGGGCAGGAATTTGCCGAAATCTGGATGGACAGGTTTGTGAGAAAGATTTCTTTTGAATGGTAGATGAAGAATAAATGTTTTGATTTTTGGGTCTTGGTGAGGCCACACCTGGAGTATTGCGTACAGTTTTGGTCTCCTAATCTGAGGAAAGACATCCTTGCCATTGAGGGAGTACAGAGAAGGTTCACCAGACTGATTCCTGGGATGGCAGGACTTTCATATGAAGAAAGACTGGATAGACTCGGCTTGTATTCGCTGGAATTTAGGAGATTGAGGGGGGATCTTATAGAGGCTTACAAAATTCTTAAGGGGTTGGACAGGCTAGATGCAGGAAGATTGTTCCCGATGTTGGGGAACTCCAGAACAAGGGGTCACAGTCTAACGATAAGGGGGAAGTCTTTTAGGACCGAGATGAAAAGATCATTTTTCACACAGAGAGTGGTGAGTCTGTGGACTTATCTGCCACAGAAGGTAGTTGAGGCCAGTTCATTGGCTATATTTAAGAGGGAGTTAGATGCGGCCCTTGTGGCTAAAGGGATAAGGGGGTATGGAGAGAAGGCAGGCACAGGATACTGAGTTGGATGATCAGCCATGATCATATTGAATGGCGGTGCAGGCTCGAAGGGCCGAATGGCCTACTCCTGCACCTATTTTCTATGATTCTATGATTTTGCTTCTCCTAATACCTGGGCGGAAAGTTGCCCCATCTACGGGGCCATAGCATGATGGCTTTGCTCTGGGTCACAACCAGACCCCAGAGGTTAGAGGGTAACAATGCCTGCCAAGAGCTGAAAACTATTCCATTACCATCCAATAGGCAGAACAAAAAGGTTAAAAAATTTAGTGCTTGCCAAGAATAGCGGCAATCAATGGCCGTTAGCAATAAGTATCCAAATTCTATGTCATTTAAAATGTAAATGTGAACTAGGGCATGGCTAGTTACTGCAGGAGTGCTCTGCATATTAAAGTCTGGACTTCAACATAACCTTAAGTATCACAGAGGGATGTGGATCATCCACACACTTACTGATATCTGTAACTACATCTTCTCTGTTAAAGGGACACTATCCTAAAAACAGTTGGCTCAGACTGTTTCTCGTAACTATCCAGTGTAATAAAATAAATTGTTTCAAGACGGGTCATCAGCTCTGTCGATAGTTGTGACAAGATCTGAAGTCGTTTATGTTTTGCGTTCAATAGGTTTATCGAATGTTTTTTCGTCCAGAGGCAATTCCTATTCACTCCAACTAGTCCCGAGCTCACTGACCTTCAATCAACTCATTGAATTTCACTAAATTCAGTGACTTTGACTGGGTCTTAATCATCAAAAACTTGATTTCACTATTTCTATCCTTGTTGTTTGTGTTCCCCTGTGAACCCAGACCTCTCTATCTCTGAGACCTGCCCCAACCCTATCCTTTGCGAACCCCTGAACTCAACCAATTCTGATTGTTATGTGTTCCTGAGGCTCTTCCTCTCACCATCAGCAATCTTGCCAATCGAAACAGCATAAGATCAGGCCCTTCGGCCCACAATGTCTGTGCTGAGTATGATGCTAAAACCATTTCTGATCAACCTGCGCGTAATCTATATACCTCCATTCGCTATCCAAAGTGCCTATCAAAAAGCCTCTTAAATGCCACTATCATATCTGCCTCAACCAGCACGTTCCAGGCACTCACCATCCTCTGTGTAAAAATGTTGTGCTGCACATCTCCTTTACATTTTGCTCTTCTCACCGTAAAGCTATGTCCTCTAGAATTTGATGTTTCCATCTTTGGAAAAAAGCTTCTGACTGTCTACCCTATCTATGCCCCTCATAATTTTATATACTTCTATCAGGTCTTCCCTCAAACTCCAGCGTTCCCGAGAAAACAATCCAAGTCGGTCCAAACTTTCCCTGTAGCTAATACCTACTAATCCAGGCAAAACTCGAGTAATCATCCCCTGCAAAGCTTCCACATTTATCCTGTGATGTGGCGAACAGAACTGCATGCAATTTCTCCAAACGTGGCCTAACCAAAGTCCTATTAAGTTGCAACATGACATCCTTACTCTTATACTCAATGCCCCCCCCCCCCCCCACCACCTATGAAGGCAAGTATACCAGATGCCTTCTTTTACACACTGTTTACTGCAGCCCTAGATCTGGAATTCCCTCCTGAAGACATTCTACTTTTTATTCCCCTTCAAAGTAATCTTTATTACCTATTATTTGAGACAAGTTTTGATCAATTGCATTGTAACGTTTCCTTCTTAGGCCGAGGGTGCTTCTGTGAAGCTTTTGCAGAGTTCTTCCGTCAAATCATAGAATAATTATGGCTGAGAAGAATCCCATCAAGTTTATGCTAGCTCTCTATTTAAGAAGTCCCATTTAACTATTATTGGGCAATGCACTACCTGAAAGCAGGTGGCTGCTGTTAAAAGGCCTCTTTAAGAACGATTGTTAAAGGCAACAGCTGTTGGTACAATACCAGTGATGTGATTAAGTGTCCCTCCATTTCTGATATCAAAGGGCTTTTAACATCTCAAATGACTGTATCTATCTACTGTAACTTCACAGGAACAGTGATCGTTGCAACAGCACAGTAAGAGGAAATCAGCAAGTTGCCAGAAGGGATGCAGATGTGAAGAAATAAAATTACATTGCCTGGTGTGTGCAGGGCACCCGAAACACGGGGCTACATTGCCACAGCAGAGGGGAAGTCACGACCATTTGGGACATTGGTTCCACACTACGACAGACTGGGTGCAGCACATGTGCAGGGTGGGAAGAGCCCCAGGCCTGGCTGAACCATTCGAATGTTGGGAGCATTGGAAGCACATTGGAAGTTCGGAAAGTGAAAGAGTGAGGCAAATGGGGGAGGACCACAGTCTAGGGTCCTTCAGCGGCAGGACTTTGGGGGGCAGGGTCTGGTGGAGACACCACTCAAATAACGGAAGGGATATCAACCGGGGGGGGGGGGGGGTCACATGAATGGCAAGGATGCTTGGTATAAGGATAGTTTGTGAGCACTACCTAATATAATGCTGAGAAAGTCAGAAGAGTGTATGCACTGTTGCTGTTTTGTATATATTTTTTCATTATTCTGAATAAAGTTTATTTATGGAAATAAAAAGAAAGGGTGAGACAAATGGTTGGGATCAGTGGGGATGTGGGGTGAATGGTGGATTCAACAATTGAGTAGAAAGGTAGAGAGGGACTAGAGGGTCTGAGCTATAGGGAGAGGTTGAGTAGGCTGGGACTATTCCTTGGAGCGCAGGAGGATGAGGGGTGATCTTATAGAGGTGTATTAAATCATGAGAGGAACAGATCAGGTAGATGCAGAGTCTCTTGCCCAGAGGAGGTGAATGGAGGACCAGAGGACATAGGGGAAGGGGGAAAAGATTTAATAGGAATCTGAGTGGTAGCATTTTCATACCAAGGGTGGTGGGTGTAAGGCATGGGCTGCCAGAGGAGGCAGTTGAGGCTGGGACTATTCCAGCGTTTAAGATACAGTTAGACAAATACATGGATAGGACAGGTTTGGTGGGATACGGGCCAAACGCGGGCAGGCAGAACTAGTGCAGCTGGAACCTGCTGGCCGGTGTGGACAAGCTGGGCTGAAGGGCCTGTTTCCACACTGTATCACTCTATGACACTAGGGGGAGGGAATTAGATCAGGATCGCTGTGGAGGTCCATTGTGTGTTGGAAGCACCCCTGCTGAACAAAGGTGGGCATGCGAGGAGAGGGATGTCGTGTCCAAGGAAGGAGATGGGTGGAGGGCCACAACAATCCAGGACTTGCCTGGAACAGGACCCGCTCATAAGAACTAGAGCGTGGGCTTTGAGAAATAGCGGCAAAACATGGAGCCTCTTGCATGCGGGCTCAGTGGACTATTTCTGTACACTTGCTAATCGAGGATCAGGGGTATGGCAATATTCCCATGGACTGTTTATATGAAAAATAATTTCACTGTGTGAGCACTTCTTACGTGACTATAAAATGCACATTGAACCATAACACCAGACTGAGGGTAAAGGGCGCAGGTTGGAGGTTGAGAGGTGGTGTATTGTTGAGATGTTGGTCAGGAAGGTGAGGAATCCAACCTATTTTCCTGGAAAGATCCCAGTCCAATATTACACTGGGAAGGCCAGGCTGTGCCAGACGTGCCCAATGGCATGGTGCGGTCAAAGTTGCTGTTCTAAGAAGGAGCCGTGCACAGGGTGTGATGGCAACACATCAATCTCTAGCACTGAAACTGTGTCAGGTTAGTAAAGATGACTCACACCGAGAAGCACTCGCTGCAATTTTGAAGACTGATGTCAAATTCCCCAGAAATAGTCATTGTTGCTTTTCATTCTGGGGAAAAATAATTTTCAGTTGTCATCTATCCTAACATTTACTTATGCGGCACAGAGATAACAATGTCATGTAAGTGAATTTCTTGGCATGTGTGTGATAACTGGAGTAAATGGCCTGTCCTTGGAAATGAAAATCATTTAGAACTTGGATTTCCTCTCTAACATTAGCCCACAATGGCTCGAAGAAAATACAAACTGCCTCACCCTTGCCCTTCCACGAATGAGCTGTGTTGGTGCTGGTGTATTGAGGGCATTAGCAAACAGTCTGTAAAATTGAAGGCTCTCACAGCTGATGATTTTGGGGGTGAGGGGGGTCTCACCGGTTGACAAGGCTATTCTATGAGTGCAGCTGATGCTATACCGAGTCTGCCTCTAAGGCTGCACTAAGCCGCTAGGCAGTGGGGTCCCACCAAAACAAAGCTGGTACCTGGGGTGTCAGAGGAACCAACAGTGTGGACCCAAAGGGCAGAAGGCCAGGGTGGAAATGGCAAAGAATTGATGAAATAACTTTAAGGGCAGCAATGGAGTTGTCATCTTACAGCACAAGAGGCCCAGGTTCGATCCTAACTACGGGTGCTCTCTCTATGGAGTTTGGACGTTTTCCCAGTGACTGTGGGAGTTTTCTCCGGGTACTCCAGTTTCATCCCACACTCCTAAGACGTGCAGGCTTGTAGGATATATTGTCCCTAGTGTGCAGGATAGTGCTATTGTACGGGGTGACCATTGGGCGGTGTGGGCACGGTGGGCAGAAGGGCCTGTTTCCACACTGCATCTCTAAGGTCCAGAGTCTAAGGTAAAGTGTTGGGCAACTTCCTAATACAGAGCGGTGGGTGCCTGCAATGTGCTATCAGGGGTGGGGGTGGGGGTGGTGGAGGCAGATATGATTTGAGAGGCCTTTGGATGGGCACATGGAGAGATAGGAGTGGGCAGAGAAGATCAGTTTAACTTGGCACCATGTTCAGTATGGACAACAGAAAATAGACATCGTGGTCGGAAGGGCCTCTTCCTACGCTGTGTGATCTTGGCCATTGATTTCAGGTCAACGCAAAATCAGCCCGTGTTATAAATTGGTACAACCTGTAGCTGTTATTTTACCTGTGGTACTAAAAACAAACCGTACAGATGGATCGTCTCAGCCACAGTGTCACATGAAGAAGGATTAACATCTAATTGATTCAGATTCACTCTATTTCTTTCGTGTGGCAATGTGGAAGGTTTCAGTCAAGAGTGCAGGCTTGCATTGCAGCGTGTTTACATTCAGCCAATTGTGAAGGGAACCTTGGTTTGATCACTCTCAGGGCCTCTTTGTGAAATGCATGTCAACGGCTTCAACCCAGCGGCTTGTGGATGCAGAATATAGCTACTCCTAACGCGGCAATCTCATTCAGAGGTCGCAGGGTGCAAAGAGTGGGACGCAGAAACTGCTCACTGTTGCCATCACAATGCACGTGCAGGGATGGACACGAATCTGGCAATATAGGAGGCATTTTGCTTTGGATATACTTCATTCAGCTGCAGCCAACAGTGACATTGGGCATGTGAAATCTGTGCCGATTTCCATCTCCAAGCTCGTGGAGAATAAATGTACAAAAATATAATTATATCTGGTCTGTCAAAATGAAATGTGCACTGTTCAGCTGAGTGCTTTGAACTGTACCTTCCCCTAAGGCTACATTAGCTGAAACGCCAGAGTGTGATCTGCAACACAAGACTGCTGGTTCAACGTGCAAAACACTCGTCAGAAGCTGTTGGAGGACTTACTAGCAAAGGGAGGGAGGAGCATATAGTATTAGCAACAGCGTCTCACAGCAGCCATTGTGTACTTCAGGTAAGCTGGGCTGAAGAGCAAAGGGCAGAGGCCCATGTGATTTGTCTTTAAAGGATATCTAGCATGTGCCACGTAAATTATTTGGAGTATTGCGTGCAGTTTTGCAGTTCTGGTTGCCCCAATGCAGGAAGGATGTGGAGGCGTTGGAATGTGTGCTGACAACGATTCCTAGAGTAGAGGGTATTTGCGACAAGGAAAGGGGGGGGGCAGTGGATATACCTGGATCTTTTTCTAAGGGATGCCAGAGGTTGAGGGGAGACCCGATATAAATATATCAAATTGAGCGTCAGTGGTAGGGTAGATAGTCGGCCATTTGTCCCCAGTAAAAAGCGGTTTCACACGCGGATCGGACTCCTCCCTCACCATCAAGAAAGGGATTAAGGCGGATGACAACATCTCCTTTTGCAGATAGACACAAAGTGCTGGGGTAACTCAATGGGTCAGGCAGCATCTCTGGAGAAAAGGATGGGTGACATTTCTGGTCAGAACCCTTCTTCATACTGAAAGTTGAGGGGAGTGAACGGTGAACAAATGCTGCCTGACCCACTGAGTTACTCGAGTATCATGAGTCGATCTTCCGTATAAACCAGTATCTGCAGTTCCTTTCTACGCATCACCTTCTACAGGTTCCCTTCAAAGTCTTATTCCACGCTGATTTGGAAATCTATCACCAGCCCATCATTGTCACAAAGAGTCAAAATCCTGGAACAACCTCCCCAATAGCTTAGCGGGAATATCCTTACCAGAAGATGATGGTGACTTCTAGGAGCTGATTACCACCAACATTCCATGGGCAATTTGGGACGGGCTTCCCAGTGAAATCCTGAATGGGTGGGACCAAGCAGCCTGCTATTGCTCTAATGTATAATCCTCCTACCTTGCTGAATGTGAAGCTGTGCAAGGGTTGCTCAATGGATCTGACTGTAACTAGCAGAATATGTGGATGAAGAAAGGCAATGTAATTAGGCTGGACAAGAGTAAAGGGTTGCATGGGGCTTCCTTTCATATCCTAACCATGCTCACTCATTCCAGGAGATTGGAGAAACCAGTCAGTGATGGGTTACTGAACAATCGCTTGGTAATTAAGGCCAATAGATGTAGAATATTAATTGTACCTTTTTGCAGCATTTACACATTCCCTAAATATTTGATGCAAGGAGACATGAGTTACAGGAACTGGCTGCATTATTAATTTCTGTGACTAAATCCCAATATTTCCTGTCAGAGGGCAGGCGCCAACAGTTTTGGAACTTAATCTGGATGGGGTATGAGATTCTGTCTCACTCTGCCAGTTCCTGCAATCAGTATCCACTGAGAGGAAATCACTGCTCCACAGAGTAAACACTACACTTCCTCTCTCTCACCCTCGCCACAGTCAATGGCTTTGACATCCAAAAATAACTGCGGCTCCATCAAGCTGAGGCACGACGCCAGACTGCACCGCAGGTAACCGGTCCTGAGCCATTCCGCTCCGAGACGGATCTCGCACGGGATTTTGAGCAACTGCTCACCTGGGCCTGGCAACGAAAATTCAAAGTTGCGAAAAGAAAGAAAGTGGAAAAAAAAAAAAATCACACTGGGGAATTGGCAGCATTGAAATTCATTTTATTTACTCTTAGAGAGATTGGCATTGCTGGTGGCATTTACTTCCAGTTCTGATGTGCCCTATGATGATATGATGAGTCTGCTCCTGGTACCATGCGGGTTGCTGTCGCTGCTAATGGGCAGATAAGATGATCAAATCCGCCAAATATATCAACGCTGTGGGGTTAAGTACATGCAATGATATTTGTATATTGGAGCTCCCCACCTCCTTCATCCAAAGCGGAAGGTTGCTATCAAGCCAATTATGTCCCATCCCTATTTCCCATCTTCTTACATGGATAGGAAATGTTTAGAAGAATATGGACCAGGTAATGGGCAAATGGGACTAGCTTAGATTGGGCATCATGGTGGGCATGGACAAGTTGGGCCGAAGGGCCTATTTCCATGTTCTATGTCTCATTTCCCTTGCATCCTTGCTACTTATATTTCTCTCCCTTGATTATCAATGCCCCTTTATAATTTTCTCACTTAGCCACACTCGGGGTAAAATGCAGAGGCCATTTAATCTACCAGCATGTGTTTGGGACTTGGCAGAAAACCAGAGCAGCTGGAGAAAACGCACAGGAAGAGCATGCAAACTCCACACAAACAGCACCACCATCACGCTGCCCATGAATAATATTGTCAATAATGACAGAAAAGAAAAGAGATAAATTCATCCACTAACTCAACCATTTTCCATAGTTCTGCTTTGTTCAATACTCATAAGAATACCATAAAAGAAACGTAGAAATTACCATGACGAGGGGCGATTAAAAATCGGAGGAATGAGACTTGCACTATACATTGGCCAGTCGAGGAAAAACTGGGATCAATACCTTTTACTGAAACCATCTTCGCAATTCCAGATTTTTGAACAGAAAATATCAAACGCTTACTCTTTAATGGTGGCCTCCACATTCAGTTGGATTGCTGTGAAAGATGATGTGTTTAATGATCCATCCTTAATGTGGATGTAAAGGACTTCACAGTACAGCTCTGAAGAAGAGGGAAGTTCTTCCAGTCCCCTTGTAAATATTTATCTCTTAACTGACATCACTATAACAGATGATCTTGCCATTTATTTCAGTACTTGCAACAGAAGTATGTGCTCAAACTGGCATCTTCTCTCCACATTGCCCCTCTGACTACAAGCTCTTAAACAAGGAATACTTGACAATGTCCCAAGTTCATCATGTTCTTTCTTCAGCAAGATAACGACAATACTACCACACACCTTTTAGCATAGTTTAGTTTAGTTTGGGGATAGAGCATGGAAACAGGCCCACACCGAAGGGTCATCGATCACCTGTTCACACTAGTTCTATGTTATCCCACTTTCTCATCCACTCCCGACAGATAAGAGGCAATTTACAGAGACCAATTACCCTAGAATGGCTAAGCAATCTTTTAACCATAACAGGATCTATGGTCCTATACAGAAGATAGACACAAAGTGCTAGATTAATTCAGCTGGTCAGGCAGCTCCTCTGGGAAAAAGGAATAAGTGACATTTTGGGTCAGAACGCTTCTTCAGAATAAAGGTCTAAAAGGTTCCGACCCAAAATGTTACTATTCCTTTTTTTCAGAGCTGCTGCCTGACCCACTGAGTTACTCCAGCATTTTGTGTCTATCTTCGATATAAACCAGCATCTGCAGTTCCTTCCTACCAGATATGGTTTTACACACTTCCACTGAAACAAATGTACCTGAATTCCACAAATCCTTGTGTCTGGCTTGAAAAAAGAAAAGTCATCCAAGAAATAATTTTCATTTAGTAGCATTAGTAGACATTAATGTCAAGCATTGCAAGAGACACAGCACTTACCCTGGCAATTTCAGCATACGCCAATCCCAGTATCCCCTCCCAGTTGGAGCCATTGATGAAGAACTTATCAGACTCTGTGATGGCAGCGATGTTTGCTCGGACCGAGACATTAGGGCCATGTGGAATACTGACGATGTCTGTCCCCAGCTCCCCTTCCCACTTGCCCTGGGTGTAAGGAACGTAGACACTCTTCCTCAAGTCTCGGTAAGTGCTGGAGCTGAAACACAAAGGGATTTTGTGCTGGTAACTCACCAAGAAATGGCAAATAAAAGAGTTTGAATGTTCACTTCTGCAACAGCAATGGGATAATCGTCACAAATATTATGCCGCTTTTCCATTGGTGCTTGGTTGACATGGGTCCAAGTAAAGCGATGGCCATTGAATACTGTCCAGATGCACGATAGCACGATTATCTCACGAACAGTATTTTAATTTTAAATCAATTTTCTGTCTATTAAAGTTAACAAAATAATTTGTCAACTTCATGCAAAAAACACAAAGTGCTGGTGGAACTCAGTGGGTCAGGTAGCGTCTGTGGAGGGAATAACAGGCGAAGTTTCAGGTAAGGACCTTTATGGCGACTTTTTAGAAGAATGGCCACTCCTGCCCATTTCATTGTAGACACCTTATCCAAATTTCACCGCAGCTCATCGTCCTCAGCATATCGTAACACTGTATATGAAGGAACAGCAGATGCTGGTTTACATTGAAGATAGACACAAAATACTGGAGTAACTGAGCGGGTCAGGCAGCATCCCATCAATCTGAAGAAGGGTCTCGACCCACCAGGTCACCTATTCCTTTTCTCCAGAGATGCTGCCTGAACCGCTGAGTTACTCCTGCATTTTTTTTCTATCTTATTGTAACACTGTTGTTTACTGGGTCAGCCTTCCACATGCTTTGTCAGTCTCCGCATGTAGGCAAACGTCTCCCAGCACGTTTTGGCCAAGTTAGCTTTGCATGAATGGCCATTAAGGACTATCGCGACACTCCTCCATTCAGAATCATTTAACGTATCAGAAACACAACATTTTATTTTCTTCATTCTAAGCTAGATTTGAAAACTATTGCAGGTGTTGAGGAGGAACGTATGCTAGATTTCAATCTAGGTCCTGGTCTGAAAATGCCGCACCCTAATGTTTATCCACCTTCTCCCATGAGTTCAATGTTTACAATCTCCCCACTTGTTCAACTCAGGCTTATTTGTGCATGAAAATTCTTGAAACCTTTACAAGCTCAAATATATCAATACTAAGAGTGTTAACAGCATTTGACTTATGTCACGATTCTGTCACTTGAAATCTCGGAACCAGTCACCGATGAATGATCTTCAGTGTGTAATCAAAGTCACGATGTTTCCCTCCAGATTTCTTCACATTTCTTCTCTTGACGGTTTGTCTGAAGCTGGCAGAAGAGTTCAAGACACGCAAGAGGCTTGACGATGTTATGTCAACTTTCTGCGACTGTTCACTGAGACTGTGTGGTAAATGTTAAACCCAAGAGGCAACAAAGGACAAGTCAGGATGGGAAGATACAGTTCCAGTTTGACTTGTGGCCAGTGAATAGTGTGGTGCTTGACATGGGATTGGAGGGAGATTGTTGCCCAGGTGAGAGCTTCAGCTTTTGGGGCAGCACAGTGGTGTAGCATGTAGCTGCTAGCTAACAATGCCAGCAATCCTGGTCCAATCCTGATCTCCAGTGCTGTGCATTATGCACCTTGCGGGTTTCCTCCCACCTCTCAAAACTGTGCGGGTCTGTAGTTTAATAATACATTCGAAATTTGGCCTTTGTGCATAGCTAAATAGAAGAATCTGTGAGATGTTGATGGAATGTGTGGAGAATAGGTTACCAGGAACATTGGTGGGAAATGGGATTTCTCCTGGTGTCAGCATTGACTTGATGGGCCAAATGGTTTCCTTCTATGTTGTAAGGAAATATGGAAAGAAGTTGTGTAAAGTATTATGATACAGGAGTCTGAAGAAGGGTTTCGGCCCGAAACGTTGCCTATTTCCTTCGCTCCTCAGATGCAGCTGCACCCGCTGGGTTTCTCCAGCACTTTTGTCTACCTTCGATTTTCCATCATCTGCAGTTCCTTCTTAAATACTTATGATACAGAGTATCAGGTCATCAGCAGCAAAACCGGACATGGATCAAATCAGCAATACTGTTTGATCGACAGAACTTAGCTTCAGCACCACAGCCAGGAGGTGACATTTGCCTTTGAGGGTGCATGAACGGAACCAAGGGATATGGGGAGAAAGCAGGAACGGGGTATTGATTTTGGATGATCAGCCATGATCATATTGAATGGCGGTGCTGGCTCGAAGGGCTGAATGCACCTGCACCTATTTTCTATGTTTCTATGAGGCACTACTGTGGATCAGAGAGGCATTCACATGTATGAATGTCCTGTCCAATTCAGTCTCCGTGTGTGGGCATGAGTGGGAATGGAGTAAACGCAAGTCCTTGATGTGGCTTCAGACTGGCCATGGTTAGGTTGGTTCGGATTGGCTATTCTAAGGCAGGTGTTGGTCGGTTGTGGTAGGACCGTGTGCCGATTTGTCATGTTCATGTCAAGTTTAGATTGGCTGTAGCAAAGTCGGTCCGGATTGGTCACGTTTGGGTCAGGTACACAACAAAATATGGTGCACAAAATTGGTCGCACATATATCAAAATAACATGGAGTCTGCTCGAAAATGATATTTAAACAAAGAAACACAGACAATAGGTGCAGGAGTAGGCCATTCGGCCCTTCGAGCTAGCACCACCATTCAATATGATCATGGCTGATCATCCAAAATCAGTACCCCGTTCCTGCTTTCCCCCCCATATCCCTTGATTCCCATAGCCCTAAGAGCTATATCCAACTCTCTCTGGAAAACATCCAGTGAATTGGCCTCCACTGCCTTCTGTGACAGAGAATTCCACAGATTCACAACTCTCTGGGTGAAAAAGGTTTTTCCTCATCTCAGTCCTAAATGGCCTACCCCTTATTCTTAAACTGTGACCCCTGGTTCTGGACTCCC
Organism: Okamejei kenojei; assembly: GCA_035221665.1. Taxonomy (NCBI): domain Eukaryota; kingdom Metazoa; phylum Chordata; class Chondrichthyes; order Rajiformes; family Rajidae; genus Okamejei; species Okamejei kenojei. The sequence goes on along the minus strand of CM069159.1, from coordinate 25,739,909 downwards.
CCAACATTTTTCCTGCATTAGCCTGTCCAATCCCTTAAGAATTTTACTGTATGTGTTTTTATAAGATCCCCTCTCATCCCTCTAAATTCCAGTGAATACAAGCCCAGTCGATCCATTTAAGGAAAATAACTATTGGAGTATACAACAATTCAGAGAAGGCTGCCTGTACATTTTAGTCTGTGGTCCTAGATTCTGCAACTGATGACAGAAGTTACTGTCAAAATCATGAATTCTCCTTAAGATTTCAAAATAATTAACCCTTCATTTCCAAATTCCTGGGAATACAGCCGCAATTTGTGTAAGATAGATACAAAATGCCAGAGTAACTCAGAGGGGGCAGACGGCATCTCTGAACAAAAGGAAACCCCGAGAAGGGGTTTGACCCAAAATGTCACCTATTTCTTTTCTCCAGTGATGCTGCCTGACCAGCTGAGTTACTCCAGCATTTTTTGTCCATCTTCGGCATAAACCAGCATCTGGGAGTTCCTTCCTACCGTTTTTGTGCAACCTCGATTGTCCTCCCAAGTGTGTGACACTCACTGTCGCACTCAGGAACAGCATGAAGCTGTTGAGAAAGCACAGCACCCACTTTAACTTTCACAATCACCTTTTACAGCGTAGGAGGCTGTTCAGCCCATCTTGTGTGTGTCAGCACTCTGAAGGTTAATCCGATCGCCCGGCCTTTAACAGCTGATTCATTAAATATTGACAGGCTGAGTAAATCACGGTGTACTTTACCTTGGCTCGATCATCAAAATTTATGCAATCTTTTAGAATCAATGCGTTGGCACAAATGTAGTTAATTCATAGTGACTTCACACAATCGGCCTCATTGTGGGTACAGTGCTATTTATAAGGTGTGCTCAGGCTGTTAATTGATTTGTTTTTTCTTCCTCTCTCCCTAAGGGTTATGGCTTCCTCTTTCCCTGATACGCCACTGGGAACATTTGCCTCATTCGAATTGCAACCCTCTCTCCAATTGCGGATCAATAGGTCACTCTCTAACCTCAAGAAGTGTCAGCATAAAAATCTACCCTGACTCTCTCTCATGCAGTGCACTCGGTTCTTCCTGTCCGCTGATTTGCTCTCCACAGATCCGCATACTCCCGAGGTCAGCTCCAGACACCACCTCAATTTTTTCCTAACAATTATACCCATACATTGATGAACAATCACTGTTGTATAAATAGAGTATTCAGTTTCTGGACCACTTGTGTTAAGTGGCTCCCAGCCACACACTATTCTGATAAATAAGTCTGCGTTTATGAAGCTGCAGCTTCTGATTTCAAAACAGACTTTCAGGCAGTGATGAAACCTCACAAAACTGTTGCTTCACAGGTCAACATTGTAATACCGGGATTCTGACAAAGTATGTAATATTGTCAGAGAGAGTGTTACGGGATGTGCAATTAAACCAAGCCCCTGTTTGCACTCTTTGACACAGGTATAAGATCCCACAACACTTTATTGAAAAGCAAGGGTGATTATTCAGTTTCTGGTCAATATTTATCTTTCACCCTTAGTACTGAAACATAATTGCCTAGTACTATATATACAGCACAACTTTGTGCTATCTACTGGCAGTTGTACATTTCATTCTGCTTCTGAAATTCACAATCATTGACTTCACTGGAATCAAATTTCAGAAGTGCAGCAGAATGCCTTGCTGCCACTATATAACACGTTCCAACTATCGACCTGGGATGTATTTCGAGGCAATAATCTTGTAACTGTGGACCATTAGAAAAGTCATGTCACAGGCCTGTTATTCTATCGAGTTTTTGACAACCAAAACTGCTTACTCCCATCTTCTGACCATAATTCTGTCGCTCTGCAGGTCATGGTTGTTCAAGTACACATGCAAGCACTTTTTAACATCGTGGAGAATTCTGCCCTGAGCATCATTTGAGTTCCAGTCCCCGAGGTGGATAGAATTTTTCTCATCTCCCCTTAATCCTTCTTCCAAATGTGCCAAATATTTATCCTCTGGAAAGGGCATTACTTTGGAACTATTTACTCTGTCGGGGTGCCCTATAATATTATACATTTCAATTAAATCTCCCCACAAACAACATAACACTGGCTTATCCCATCCGTTCCACCTTGCCAAAATGCTGGCAACATGCTTGCAAAAGTTCTTTGCCCTTCTCCAGGGCAATCTCAACTTTCCTAGTTACAGTTTAGTTTGATCATGGGGAACATGGACATGGCAGACCAATTGAATAACTACTTTGGTTCTGTCTTCACAAAGGAAGACATAAATAATCTGCCGGAAATAGCAGGGGACCGGGGGTCAAATGAGATGGAGGAACTGAGTGAAATCCAGGATAGCCGGGAAGTGGTGTTAGGTAAATTGAATGGATTAAAGGCCGATAAATCCCCAGGGCCAGATAGGCTGCATCCCAGAGTACTTAAGGAAGTAGCCCTAGAAATAGTGGATGCATTAGTGATAATTTTTCAAAACTCTTTAGATTCTGGAGTAGCTCCTGAGGATTGGAGGGTAGCTAATGTAACCACACTTTTTAAAAAGAGAGGGAGAGAGAAAACGGGGAATTACAGACCAATTAGTCTAACATCGGTAGTGGGGAAAATGCTAGAGTCAGTTATTAAAGATGGGATAGCAGCACATTTGGAAAGCATTGAAATCATTGGACAAAGTCAGCATGGATTTATGAAAGGTAAATCATGTCTGACGAATCTTATAAAATTTTATGAGGATGTAACTAGTAGAGTGGATAAGGGAGAACCTGTGGAGGTGTTATATCTGGACTTTCAGAAGGCTTAAAGCACAAACTTAAAGCACACGGTATTGGGGGTTCAGTATTGATGTGGAAGCAAAGAGTAGGAGTAAACGGGTAATTTTCAGAATGGCAGGCAGTGACTAGTGAGGTATCACAAGGCTCAGTGCTGGGACCCCAGCTATTTACAATATATATTAAAGATCTGGATGAGGGAATTGAATGCAACATCTCCAAGTTTGCAGATGACACGAAACTGGGGGGCAGTGTTAGCTGTGAGGAGGATGATAGGAGGCTGCAAGGTGACTTGGATAGGTTGGGTGAGTGGGCAAATGCATGGCAGATACAGTATAATGTGGATAAATGTGAGGTTATCCACTTTGGTGGCAAAAGCAGGAGGGTAGATTATTATCTGAATGGTGGCCGATTAGGAAAAGGGGAGATGCAACGAGACCTGGGTGTCATGGTACACCAGTTATTGAAAGTAGGCATGCAGGTACAGCAAACTGTGAAGAAAGCGAATGGTATGTTGGCATTCATAGCAAAAGGATTTGAGTACAAGAGTAGGGAGGTTCTACTGCAGTTGTACAGGGTCTTGGTGAGGCCACACTTGGAGTTTTGCGTACAGTTTTGGTCTCCTAATCTGAGGAAAGACATTCTTGCCATAGAGGGAGTACAGAGAAGGTTCACCAGTGACTGTAAGGGGCGTGACGTCAGTAAGGGGCGGGCACGTGGGATGGCAGGACGGGAAAGTTCAGTTGGGGATGATGAAGAAAGACGCGGTGCGATAGACTCGGCTTGTACGGAATTCGCTGGAATGGTTGAGGAGATTGAGGGGGGAACTTATAGAGGCTTACAAAATTGAGGGGAACTTAAGGGGGGGTTGGACAGGCTAGATGCAGGAAGATTGTTCCCGATGTTGGGGAACTCCAGAACAAGTGTCACAGTTTAAGGATAAGGGGGAAGTCTTTTAGAACCGAGATGAGAAGATCTTTTTTCACACAGAGAGTGGTGAGTCTGTGGAATTCTCCGCCACAGAAGGTAGTTGAGGCCAGTTCATTGACTTTATTTAAGAGGGAGTTAGATGTGGCCCTTGTGGCTAAAGGGATCAGGGGGTATGGAGAGAAGGCAGGCACAGGATACTGAGTTGGATGATCAGCCATGATCATATTGAATGGCGGTGCAGGCTCGAAGGGCCGAATGGCCTACTCCTGCACCTATTTTCTATGATTCTATGATAGAGCCATGGAGTGATACAGTGTGGAAACAGGCCCTTTGGCCCGACTCGTCCACACCGGCCAATATGTCCCAGCTACACTAGTCCCACCTGCCTGCGCTTGGTCCATATCCCTCCAAACCTGTCTAACTGGTCCATAAACATTGGGACAGTTAAACTCAGCGGGTCAGGCAGCATCTCTGGAGAAAAGGAATAGGTGACGCTTCGGGTCAAGACCCTTCTTCAGACTGAAGCTCACTCCAGCTTTTTATGCCCATCTTCACTTTAAACCGGCATCTGCAGTTCCTTCCGACACATATCTGGATGGATTTAAGAGAGAGTTAGATCGAGCTCTAGGGGCTAGTGGAGTCAAGGGATATGGGGAGAAGGCAGGCACGGGTTATTGATAGGGGACGATCAGCCATGATCACAATGAATGGTGGTGCTGGCTCGAAGGGCCGAATGGCGTCCTCCTGCACCTATTTTCTATGTTTCTATGTTTCTATGTTTGTTGTCACGTGTACCAAAGGTGCAGTGAAAAGTTTTGTAGCGCGCTATCCAGTCAGCGATATCGAACTGCAATACGGTGACCAGAAACATTGGCAGTATTGTTAGCAATGCTTATCACTCCATTACAGGAAGGATGTGGAGACTACAGAGAGGGTGCAGAATAGATTAACCAGGATAGATGCTGCCTGGATCAGAGGGCGATACCTATAAGTAGAGGTTGGAAACATTTAGATTGTTTCATCTGGAGCTTCTGAGGCTGAGGAGGACCTGATAGAACTCTATAAAATTCATAGAGGCATAGACGGGTAGACAGTCAGAACCTTTTGTCCAGGATGGAAATATAATATAATAGAGGGCACAGTTTTAGGGTCAGAGAGGCAAAGTTTAAAGGAGATGTCCAGGGCAAGTTCTTTTCCCCAACATAGAGGGTTGCTGTTGCCTGGAACACACTGCCAGGAGTGGTGGTGGAAGCAGATACAATAGTGGTGTTTAAAAGGCTTTTAGATAGGCACAAAGATATGCAGGGAATGGAGGGGTATAGATCTTGTGCAGGAAGAGGAGGTTCGTAGAACTTGGCATCATGTTCGGCACAGACAGGGGACAATTTCTGTGCTGTCCACCTCTGTGACTTCTCGGTTCTTCTGCTCCTCCACACATCTTAGGCCTTGCCCATCTATTCCATATTCCCTTGCATTTCCCCAAACGCGCGACCACGCACTTTTCTAAATCGTGACTTTGTTTCCTACTTCCTAATCCAACTGTCCAATCTACCAGTACTCTCCTGCAGTCTACAGCTTTCCCCTCACTGTCAACCAAACGCAGTCAGCTTTTATATCATCTGCAAACATCTTCATCATAACTCCTACATCTTACGACTAAATATATCACAAACAGCTGGAGACTTCGCCTTGTGGAACTCTGCTGTAACAGTCTTCCAATTGCAAAAGTGCCTACAAGCGGTTACCCTTTGCTTCTTGCAACTGAGCCAATAAGACCTCTTAACATTAGAACTTTGTCCCATAAAACAAAAGTCAATTACATCAAAGTCCTGTAACCTTTTCCCTTTTGTTGCAATAAAATAAATCCATAGGATAATTTTAACATTATAAGTAGGCACCAGACTTGTTTATGCTTGACATGAGGTAATCAGCAAAGAGCTTCATTTGTCTCCTACCCCCACAAGCCATCGTTTGGTCCTGCCTTGTCAATAAATCTCAGAAATAAGTTACATGTAGGTGTTACTTTAATTAATGGTTTATTTATGATATTTTTTTTGCAGCTTAGTTTATTTGCATGTGTAACTTTACTTAGTATCATTATCATAAGGATATAAGTGATGGGAGTAGAATTAGCCCCATCAAGTCTACTCCGCCATTCAATCATGGCTGATCTATCTCTCCCTCCTAACCCCATTCTCCTGCCTTCTCCCCATAACCTCAGCACCTGTACGAATCAAGAATCTGTGCAGGAAAGAACTGCAAATGCTGGTTTAAATTGAAGGTAGACACAAAATGCTGGAGTAACTCAGCAGGACAGGCAGCATCTCTGGAGAGAAGGAATGGGTGACATAGAACCGTAGAAAATCGGTGCAGGAGTAGGTCATTCGGCCCTTCGAGCCAGCACTGCCATTCAAGATGAACATGGCTGAGCATCCAAAATCAGTGTTTAAGTTCTGGCTTTTTCCCCGCATCCCTTGCTTCCCTTAGTCCTAAGAGCTATATCTAACTCTCTCTTGAAAACATCCAGTGAATGGCTTCCACTGCCTTCTGTGGCAGAGAATTCCACAGACTCAGAACTCTCTGGGTGAAAACGTTTTCGTCATCTCAGTTCTAGATAGCCCACCAATTATTCGTAAACTGTGACCATTTCTGGTCGAGACCCTTCTTCAGACCAATAGACTTCTTCGGTCTGAAGAAGGGCCTCGACCCGAAACATCACCCATTCCTTCTCTCCAGGGATACAGCCTGTCCCGCTGAGTTACTCCAGCATTTCGTATCCACCCTAATCAAGAATCTATCTATCTCTGCCGTAAAAATATCCACTGACTTGGCCTCCACAGCCTTCTGTGACAAAGATTCACCACCCTCTGACTAAAGAAATTTCTCATCTCCTTCCTAAAAAAACGTCCTTTAATTCTGAGGCTATGATATCTAGTCCTAGACTCTCCCACTAAACTTTCTCTCCACATCCAGTCTATCCAAGCCTGTCACTATTCTGTATGTTTCAATGAGGTCCACCCCTCATCTTTCTAAAGTCTAGCGAGTACAGTCCCAGTGCCGACAAACGCTCATCATAGCTTAACCTAGCCATTCCTGTGATCATTCTTGTAAAATTACATTATCAACCCATCAAAATTAAACATGAATGGGTGTATTTCCATTTTTGCATATCGAAATCCTTTTGAAATGTAATTTTAACTAAGCACTTTCCAGGAATACACCTCGTCATAATATGAGTTTCCCCTCTAAATTGCGAATGCTCTCTCGCTAGTTTTCCACCTTTTGTAGCCAGCTCAGGCTTCCTCTTTTCGGAATCTGTGCCTAGTTTTCTTATCAAACCTCTTCTGCCAATCTTGTTTATATACTCCACAACAGAATCAGTAAATATGCCCAGAAAGATATTGGGTTGGATCCAAAGGGTCTCGACCCGAAACGTCGCCTGTTCCTTCTCTCCAGAGATGCTGTTGAGTGACCCTCTTGGCCTGTGCAAATCCCATCTTCCCACCACCATTTGCTGCTTGCGAGACCTTGTCACGTTAGCCGCCCTGTTTGCTACACCCCATTACAAGAAGGACCAGACTTCAAGAAATGCTCTTTGGAACACCCGGAGTTTGATACATATCATGCATAATTGCAAGTCTTTTTATTCCCAGGAACCAACTAGGGTTTGTGCAGCACGGAAGCATGGATTTTTTTGCCTGCCGCCTCAGGTCTCAGAAGTATAAATAAAGAGCACTTTCTTAATTAGACTGCGCTGACTGATGTGCACCAGTCAAGATTTATTTGGTGCTCATGACCTTCCTTACCCCCCCCCCCCCCCCCCCCCCCCCCTGAGGCTTTGTTCACATAAGCAAAGGGATGTGTGCAAGACTCACATCATACGGAATAATACTGATCTGCACTGGGGACCCGGGCCCCATGACAACCAGAGACTTTCCATACGCTTCACTCAGTTGCTTTCACACACTCTTCCTTTTTAACCTATCCCTGCCCATGTTTCCGTTTGAAAGCATGAAACATACTGCATGCCGAGGCCCAAAATTCCCATGAGGGAATATCCCTGTCGGGCTTCCTTTAAAGATGAGGTCTGGTGTGAAGAGCTTGTATTAAACAACTTATCAAAGGCAGTACTCGCAAAAGGAAGCTGCATCTAATCAGAGCCTCTTTTAAACAGACAACTTCCTCGATGGAAAATTGTGCGTGTTGTGTAAAAGCGAGTGATGATCTGGCGTTGAAGAATGTTTGCAAGCTATGAAAATGGAAAATAGGAAGCCATTGAGTAAGCCATCCAGCCCCTGCTTTGCTATTTAATAAGATCATGGCTGATGTGACAATAATCTCACCTCCATCTATCCATCCAACTGCAATCCCCTGTCTAATGAAGTATCTGTTTCCATTTCCCTTTGAAGAAGAGCGGTCCAAAGACTCATGACCTTCAGAGCAAACACTTATCATGTCTGTGTCTTAAATGGGCAAATCTTTATTTTTAAACAGTAATCCTTTTTCTAGATTCAACCAAAAGGAGAAACTTGGGTACTCGGGGCTCTCGTGGACATTTTTCAACATGTTGAAAAATCTTCACGAGTCTTCCTGAGCTTACCCGCGTTTCCCGAGTACCTGCCGTTGGCGTTACGAGCCTCTAAGAGACGTCCCGAGCTCTGACGTACCCGCAACATACATTCTACGTACTTACCACCAGTTTGATTTTTTTTTTTAACTCAGGAGAGCTCTTGAATTAGCTCGTACAGTGGGACAAGCCCTTTAAGGCAGCATCATTTTGGTTTGCTCCTTCTTTATGATTAGTTTTTTTAAAGATGAGGTTTGTTTGCTTAACAGTGTTTTGTTTAGTTTTAATGGGTTTTTGACTTTTACTGTTCGGAGAGATTGATCATTCCTGAAGATTTAGTCAGAAGCACAGCAATGATTCAACATCAGCTCGATCTGTTAACTAATTTAATGTTCAGTTACCATGCCTGGCCAGAATCACATTTACATTTTAGAAACCGTATCGGACTTAGGTGAAGTCAAACTCTGAATATTCAGCAAATCCCTTCTCCACATACAACAGCTGTTGGTCATGTTTAGTGTAGGTGATGCGCATTTTAAGCATGTTTAAAACCCATTTTGATACAGCACATCTGGAATTGCTTTAATGACATTCGATGAGCTTGACACGAACCCTCATGCCAAAAGAATGTTTTCTTGTTCAAGTCTTGCCACGGGTGTTATCGGAGACAGGCACAACTTATTGAAATAGGAATGCTCTGTCTTTTAGGTCTTGCAAGTTCACTTGCATCCATTTGTCATTTACATAATCAAGGGCTATGTTATCCTTTCAGGTGGATATAAAAGATGCCAAAACATTGTTTTATAGGAGAGCAAGATAACTATCCCCATCAGCCCAGCAAAAAGATTTCCATCTATTAAGTTTACTGACCCAGATTGTCTGGTTATTAATTGCTCTTTGTGGAAGCTTGTTAGGGATAAATTAGTTTCATCACAGCAGTGATTACACTTAAAGTACACACTTATTGGTTGTGAAGTGTTTGCGATGGACTAAGATTTAGAAAGGAGCTGGAAAAATGCACATCTTTTTCCCCTTTATTTGCACAAATACATAGGCAAAGGCTAATGCTACAACAATCTATTAGAATCTGTCCTTTTCATGGAGGTTCATTAAAAACATAACAGCCCCTTGTACCTTTCTCACAATGGATGTTAACATTGATAAATCCCTCTCATCTCTTTTTCAATTCTCCTCCCACAGGGAATTATCCAGATGTTCTTGTCAGCATTTATCATGCAACCAACGTCATAAAACAGATTAATGGTCAGCTATCTTTTTACTGTTCATGGGATCCCACTGTGTATCGATCCGCAGCATTTGCAAACCCGCTAACGTTGACCATGAGCCGCATCACACACATCGTTAACCCATGACTGGCGCTACATCCGTGCCAGTTCTAACTGTCACTTTTGCTTCCTCTTCCCAAGTTACGCATTCACCAACGTGTGGCGATTTGCAATGAGATCTCCACTTCAGTCACTGTTGACAATATCCCACCCAGCATGAATCCTCGTTATATTAAATCACTGGAAAAATAACCACCAAAAAAACTGGCTGCCAGAACTAAAAAGAAAGACATCAAGGTTTCAGGGCGACATTCTTCCGCAGTCTATCTAGATGCAAAGTGGAGATAATGCTCACCATAACTCCAACAAAAATGCAGCAAACCGCAGCAGGCACCGTACAGAGCCCCGCTCCACCTCGCTTAAATCTCTCAATCCATCATTTTGGGGGTGATGTTGGACATTTTTCAAACTTCATGTATCATTGACCCAAAGCATTTTTCAATCCTCACCCCCATATTGCACCTCTCCTCCAACAAACATCACCCGAGAAAGAGTTAATCCTCAGAAATAATGGGAATGGTGCAATCTACCGTGACTGCATTCCAGAACCAGCATCACCCTGGCAGTAACCGAAGTGCGACAGGGAGATGACACATGTCCTCATGCTTGCAGGCCAAGTTCCAATCTATCATGGAGTCTTTCACTTAAGCAGGCAAGAAAATTGATGTTACCCAAACCACTGCAAGGCAAAGGTGCCCTACCAACCTGCCCACACTGACCTCATCAATAAAACTCCTTGGTGAAGACCCAAAGCTTCGCATGAAACTCATGGTCTTCCAGGCCACGATAATTTCTGCCCTCCTACACATTGAGATCTGGACCACTTACCTACAGTAGGAACTGGAAAAATACCACCTATACCATATCTGTAAAATCCTCCAAATTCAATGGAACGGAGGCCACACCTGGAGTATTGTGTACAGTTTTGGTCTCCTAATCTGAGGAAAGACATTCTTGCCATAGAGGGAGTACAGAGAAGGTTCACCAGACTAATTCCTGGGATGGCAGGACTTCCATATGAAGAAAGACTGGATAGACTCGGCTAGTACTCATTGGAATTTAGAACATTGAGGGGGGATCTCATAGAGACTTACAAAATTCTTAAGGGGTTGGACAGGCTAGATGCAGGAAGATTGTTCCCGATGTTGGGGAAGTCCAGGACAAGGGGTCACAGTTTAAGGATAATGGGGAAGTCTTTTAGGACCGAGATGAGAAAATTATTTTTCACGCAGAGAGCGGTGAATCTGTGGAATTTTTTGCCACAGAAGGTAGTTGAGGCCAGTTCGTTGGCTATATTTAAGAGGGAGTTAGATGTGGCCCTTGTGGCTAAAGGGATCAGGGGGTATGGAGAGAAGGCAGGTACAGGATACTGAGTTGGATGATCAACCATGAACATATTGAATGGCAGTGCAGGCTCGAAGGGCCGAATGGCCTACTCCTGCACCTATTTTCTATGTTTCGATGTTTCTAAAATTATCAATGTCAGTATCCTCTCCCACATCTCAACTACTGTTTCCTGTATGGAGGTCATTCCTTTCCCTAATTTTCTCCATCTCCAAAACGTCTATTCTCAAGATGAGGCTTTCCGCTCCGGATCTTATGAATTATTCTCCTTCCTCGGGGAAAGTCGAGTTGCCCGCTGCCATAGGTGATGGAAAACTTACATGCATTTCCTCCAATTCCCTCATGTCAGCCCTCGCACCACCTCTGGAAAGATCTGGCAGATATAGTTCTCTTGGTCCTCAACTTTCAAGCCCACTGGCCTCCGCATCGGCACGTCATTAATGAATGTCTAGATAAACAGTGAAAGCAGTGGACCTCCTCACACTGCCCACGTGTCCACCCCATCGGCCATGTCCTGCCCCATCTGTGGCAGAGTTCCCAGTTTGGCCTCATCAGTCATACCAGAGCTCACAAAACAGGAATGCAAGCTTCATCCTTGATCCCAAGGGAATGCCAAAGATGAAGAAATCAAAATAGGCTTCTAATGGCAAATCTCCCTCTTTAAAGATGTTAACCAATGAAGTGAGGCACTTCACTATTAAGCACACTGCATTGCGTAAATGTTCAAATGGTCAGTGAAATATTATATCCATTATTTTCAATATTGCAGTGCTCATCCATTGAAGTAATTCTCTGCTCTTAATATTTTTGTTCTAAACAGAACTCCAAGCATATAAAACACATTAACTCACAATATTAAAATAAAACTGCGATTTATGTACAGTAACAGCAAGTTCAATCAGAAATCTATGCATAGCAAGGTAATAAGCTTCAAAGCATTTCAATATTTCAATACACAGATGTCAGGCATAGAGGATATAAATGGGTCTTGTAAAATGACAAAGCATTCTACTTCCCTACATGTCTCCCCTGAGCAAGTCTTACATCTTAATCAAGTGAAAGTACACCAGGCAGCCCATGCTTCAGGCTGCAGATGAAAGCCTTGCGTCGATAGGTCCATTACGTCTTTCCCCTGCGCTCTCCGTAGCAATTTTGTGAATGTGCAGTCTTGCCCACCACTCAACTCTACCTCATCCCATTATTCCATTGTTCCACCTCAGTATTTTCTTTTTGTCACAGATCACATTACAATCTTTGCAGGAAGATGTTATTGCTATTTTGCATTTGTCACTGAAATAGACAATCGACAATAGACAATAGGTGCAGGAGTAGGCCATTTGGCCCTTTGAGCTAGCACCGCCATTCAATGTGATCATGGCTGATCATCCCCAATCAGTACCCCGTTCATGCCTTCTCCCCATATCCCCTGACTTGGCTATTTTTAAGAACCCTATCTAGCTCTCTCTTGAAAGGATTCAGAGAACCTGCCTCCACCGCCCTCTGAGGCAGAGAATTCCACAGACTCGCCACTCTGTGAAAAAAAGTGTTTCCTCATCTCCGTTCTAAATGGCTTACTCCTTATTCTTAAACTGTGGCCCCTGGTTCTGGACTCCCCCCAACATCGGGAACATGTTTCCTGCCTCTAGTGTGTCCAAGCCCTTAACAATCTTATATGTAATTATTGTGGTACCTATCTATCATTACAATGAGTACTGCTTGCTCGATGAACTACATGCAAACAAGGAATTTCACTACCCTCTGGTATACGTGAAACAAAACCAATCTAATCAAACCCAGTTCATGATGTGTAGGCTGTGAGACCTCCCGATTGTCTTAATCCGAACAAGAACCTGGGGAACAATGAATGGGCAAGGAGCAGCACTACTGCTGAGTCATGACATTTGTAGTTGATGTTAATCCAAGAAAAACCCAAATGAGGTGATTGATCATGGAAGCCGAGAGAACTGTTGGTAAATATTTCATGTATTAGGAATTCCTGGACCACTCACTTTAAAATCAAACCCTTTCTCTTTCAATAGACAATAGTTTTTGGAATGGTTCCTGTAGATGGGAAAGTAGCAAAGGTGATCCCAATATTTTAGAAAGGAACGAAGGAGAGAAAAGGTAACTTCCAACCTACTCGTGTAACATTAATAGTAGGGCAGAGGAGAAGGTTCATGGATGTGCACAATGCCTCTTTGATGAGTCATAACATCGCCCACAATGTCTCAATAGGTATCAACTGCCCATTTAGTGGAAGAGCCTGCAGTACCCATGTTGGTCGAGTCAACCATCTCAGATGCCAAGTGGAAGCAACTCATCCCCAATTAAGAGGGACAGCAAAAGAAGGGGAGGAGCAGGAGGGAATACCACAATCTATATGGGGATTAACTAACAGACATATTTAAGCATTAGCTCCCAGATAAAGAGCAGGAAGTGGGAATAAACATGTCTTTCTGCAGCTGGTCAGGTGTGCCAGCAGGGTATTGCAAGGTTCACTGATTGGGCCCCAGTTATCCACAAACTACATCAATGACTCGATGGTGATTATGTCACATGAGGTGTATCATGCCATGAACAAGCTGTCCAACAACAAAGCAAGTGGCTTGGATCATATCTCTGCTGAACATCTTAAGTATGCGAGTATGAGGAAAGCTCCTCTCCTAGCTATTTGTTTTACTGGCTTTATGATTCATGGCTTGTTACCAGACTCAATGTTGTCTGTCCTGTTAGTGCCGGTTATTAAGGACAAAGCGGGTAAAGTAGGCAGTTTAAATAATTACAGGCCCATAGCTTTAGCCAGCATATTGTCAAAAGTATTAGAAAGAGTTCTGCTGGATAGAATACATGAGTTTGTTAACTCCACATATAACCAGTTTGGCTTTAAAGATAAACATGGCACTGACTTATGCATATATGCCCTAAAGGAGATTGTGAACAAATATAGAGGCAAAAACTCTTCAATCCTTATGTGCTTTATTGATGCCTCCAAAGCCTTTGACCGTATTAATCACAGAAAGCTGTTTGGTAAAATGCGTCAAAGAGGGGTGCCTAAATACATTGTGAGAATACTGGCCTACTGGTATGCCCACCAGACTACGCAAATAAAATGGGGCAATAGGGTCTCAGCCCCATTTGGGGTTAGCAATGGTGTTAGACAAGGGGGAATTTTATCCCCAGTCCTTTTTAATCTATATATTGATGATCTGTCTAAACAATTGAAAGCCTGTAACACTGGGTGCGTGATTGGTAATATTCTAGTGAACCATATTATGTATGCAGATGATCTTGTGGTCTTTAGTCCATCTAGCGCTGGTCTCCAGCAGCTCCTTACTGCATGTTCCGTGTATGGTTTGGAACATGACATTAAATATAATGCTAGTAAGAGTGCTGTTATGGTCTGTAGAACCAAAGATGATAAAAGCCTAAAATATCCTGATTTTAAATTGTCTGACAACAATCTTAGTGTCTGTAATAAGATAAAATATCTAGGGCATATTATTACAGAACAAATGGCAGATGATGAGGATATTTATAGGCAACGACGCATGCTGTATATACAGGCGAATATCCTCTTGCGTAAATTTGGTGCGTGTGCAGATGTGGTGAAGATGTCACTATTTAGAGCATACTGCACACCCCTCTACACTGCGCACCTGTGGTCGAACTATTTAAAGACAAGTATGCAGAGACTAAAGGTTGCATATAACGATGCCATGAGAACACTGCTAAGGCAACCAAGATGGTGTAGTGCCAGTAATATGTTTGTGGCTGCAGGAGTCAGTACTCTAGAAGCTATCCTAAGACAACACATGTATAAATTCATTTGCAGGATAGATGACTCTAAAAATGTGCTTATTGTGGCCTTGACAAACATAAGGGTTAGCACTACACGCTACGAATCCCAGTTGTGGAGACACTGGTATCGTTGTCTCGTTGTACAACATTGATCATTTTTTACTTTGGATTTTTAACTTAAGTATTGTGGGTTTTTTTAAAAATATATATAAATTATGATATTTTTATGTGATTTACCATGATTTTATATATATTTATGATATTTGAGATGCAATGCATTTTTTAATGTTGCCCCTTGTCTGGACCTTGAGTCCGTAATAAAGTTATTATTATTATTATTAATGGTTCGGCTGAGGCAACTTAATGTTAAATTTTCAAATTAAGAGCCACTGCAGAACTAGATGGGACTGTAAAAAGAGAAGAGATTGCAAAGATATACACAAGCAGAATGAGAGGGTGAATGAAAGGCAGATGGAATATAATGTGGAAAGTGTATGGTCATCCATTTTGGTACATAAAACTGAAGAGCAGAGTATTCTTTAAATTGTGAGAAATTGAGAAATGTTCATGTTCAAAGGGACCTGGGTGTCCTTGTACACAAATAACTCAAAACTGACATGTGGGTGCAGCAAACAGCTGTGGAAGCAAATGAGTTGTGTATGGCCTTGTTGAGATTCCACTAGGAGCACTGCCTGATCTCCTAACATAAAAAGAAATATACTTTTAGAGAATACAACAAAGATTCACCAATTGCTTGCCGAGATGGCAGGTTGAAGAATAATTGAGACTGTTTTCTCTAAATTTCAAATGTGTGGAGAGTTATCCATTGAGATACAATTCTTGCAAAACCACAGGGTGAATGCAAGTAAGAAGGTGAATACTAGGTGGTGTTCCTGGTATAGGAGGTTTTCCTGGTTGAGAAATCTATATTCAGAGCTCATGTCTCAGAATAAGGGACAATCACGGCTCTAAGATCTGGAGACAATTCTTCACTCTTGAGAATTGGACACACTTGGTTATTGAGCTCATTCTAATACGTATCTAGATAGTAAAGGAATAAAATGGCGTGATAGAACAGGAACTTTGAGCCAAGGTAGAATGATCAGTTATTATCTTGGTGAATGCCGGAGAAGAGACACCAGGTCCTAATTTTTTATGTTTTTTATATCATGGTCAAAGTCAATCCATGAGTTCAAACTCTGAAAGTATTCTGACTGATGGAAAATAATGGAAACTATCAAGAGCACAATTATTTCCCAAAATTATTTTTCATCTTATTGCATTGAATTTATATGCTGCAATCATTAGTGTAAACGATATACTATTAACTTTCTTTCCAAAATACCCCCAAAAGATCTTCACTCAAAAAGTGGCAATAAAGTTTCATGCTATTGCCATCTTTGAATTATTATCCAAATAGCATAATTTAATTTTTAATTTGTCAAATTATTTTATCTCCTTTAAATCCTGTGTTTTCCTTAACAAGAAGAGCAAATAATTCAGCCCCACCAACCCTTCCCCCCATTCAGTAACACCCTGAGTAAGTTACACATCAAATTAGTTTTATTGCCTGTCTGTTTGATCGGCATGGGCAAGTTGGGCCGAAGGGCTTGTTTCCAAACTGTATGACTCCATGATTCCTTAGTCTTTAATAATCTTACTGAACAAAAACTTCAATCTCCATCTTTAAAATTTCACCTTTATCCACTGTCGCCAGTTTGGGAGGGAAATTTCCAAATTTGTGTTTTGCCAAATCCAATCCAGATTGGGTTGATGATCAGTTTCAAGTCTCCTTGCTCTCGACTCTCAAACAAATGTGATTGAAATAGGGGAACCCAAATTTAAATGATGATCAATTGAGGGTCTTCCACTCCTTTGTTATTTTCCCATTCCCCAAAGGTTCCCGACATGGATCTTTAAATTGGTACAAAGAGCAATGTCAAAACTGTGAAGGGAGATGCTGGCTGTTTCCCAGCGAGAGGTAGACACATTTTTTCAATCATGAGGAGATTGAGATCAGTGAAGATCTGGCACAGAGGAGGAGTTATCGTCTGGGGTAGATCACCCAGTATCATATTCCCCATCCAAGGAAGAGTCTGTGGTTCCTACCTTGGTCTTAACCGAGAACTCACAGAACCAAAATGGAAGCAAGACATCTGCATACCCATTAACCTAAAGAAAATATAAGCTATTCTTTATGAGAGAGGAAGGGAGGGATATTGTGTGGAGGGGCTGGTGCAAAACGAAGAGTGTGACATTTAAATAAATTATTTCCAAAGCAGACAATCAAATAGTTTGAAATCTGTCCTTTGAAGCATTCTTTCCTCAACTATGGCAAAGCAGTATTCCGAACAATTCCCAGAATATTTTACATAATATCAGATCAATTCCCAGAAAATATGAAGAAAGAATGCAAGGCATTTATCATATTTACATCATCTCTCCTCGCTGATCACATTTTTTCCAATTGTCTCCTAAGCCATTCTTCACAGAGGTTCTGCTTTAAGTTCTAACGACTGATTCCAAAGTGCATTCGCAGGTCAAGCTCGTTAATTCACGCAATTAACCAAGTATAATGAGTATTTTGTTCTCACTGCAGATTCTACTGTTCCTCAGATGCTCGTTATTTCTTGCAGACAATCCGTTAAGAGCCCCATTTTCCACTTGCTGTTTTCCAAATGACCAGCTTTCTCTGTGGCTGAGATACTGGCAAGATCGTTTAAAGCATTCAGCTTGTTAGGAAACTGATGAGAGTGGGTCTTGTTCTCTGAGCCGTTTGTCAAAGTCAAGGGTGCTTCCATTGGCGGGCATGATCAAAGAAAGGGGATAGCAGCACAGGGGTAGAAAGACTTGCAGGACCACAACTCAGTCCCTCCTGCTGCAACTGGGTGCAGTACCGGTCTTGCACCTTACTAAAGTCGTCCCCACTAGAGTTTTACACTATGATATTGGGAAGAGAGCAACATTGAAGCTCCACCATCTGAGATAGGTGAAATTTGGCCCATCGTTCCATGTGGAGACACAAGGAACTGCCAATGCTGGAATCTTGGAGCAAGCCACTAAGTGCTGAAGTAACTCAGCGGGTCAGGCAGCATCTGTGGAGGGAATAGATGGGTCACATTTAGGGTTGGGACTCTTCTTTAGTCTTTAGGGCCCCAACCCAAAACGTTGTCTATCCATTCCCTCCACAGATGCTGTCTGACTTGCTGAGTTACTCCAGCTCTTTGTGTTCTACTGTATTTCTACATGTGGATAGCCTCGATTGTGAATAGTCGTGGTCTCTCTGACAAGGCAAGCATTGCATGATCCCAATATCACCTCAACTACCAATCTGGCTGTGTAGGATGGAACTGCAGATACTGATTTATGCCGAAGATAGGCACAAAGTGCTGGAGTAACTCTGTGGGTTAGGCAGCATCTCTGAACAAAAAAGATGGGGTGACGTTTCGGGTCAGAACCCTTCTTCAGACTGCATTCAGACCGATCAGGGTTGGGGTTCTGGACTGGACCCGGGGCAACGGACAAATGCTCAGCACCCAAGTCTGGTTTGGCGGACATTTTCTAAAGATATTTTCGCACTACGAAGGGCGCACTATTGGACGGAGCCATCTTTTGGACGAGATGTTAAGGAGGGGCACTTTCCTTTACTCACAGATAGGTGTAAAAGATCCAACTTTGAGGAAATGCAGGATGCCTGATGTCAATCCCGCAGTCCAACGTCACTAAAGCAGATTGTCTGGTCAGTATCCCCTGGTTGCTATGGCATCTGGCTGAACGCAAATTATCTGCCATATCTCCTACATTACAACTGCTCAACAAGTGATAACCTGACGGTATGAAAGATGCTGCTTAGGTCCAAGTCCTTCTCGATTTAATGCTGCTCTGAAAATTGAAACAAACGCTAATAAGGCATTCCTAAGAAACAATGCCCCATTTAACCAACCCAAACTAGAGGAGACCTGGTGCCCCATTCCACATTAAAATGCAGTAAGGAAGCATGTGATATAATTACCAATACACTGAATTCATTATGTTTCTGCCTGCGTCTGGTCCCATCTATAACATGAAGGCTGAATTATCCATCATGCTAGAGCTGTTATTCCTGCACCTGATTAAACTTAATGATCCTGTGGCCAATCATCTTTAAAACAACAATGGTTTTTGTTTAATGTATACACTATATCTATAATTGTGCCACTTCTGAAACGGATTGTATTTGCAATAACTTATGTATATCTGACAAGTTATTAAAAAAAAATGTGGGTTTATTTTCAGCTCCTCTCATCATCTCAAGTCTCCCTGGGGCATTTTACAGCAAATGAGTTATTTTTAACATATAATCATTGTTGTACGTTTCAAAAATCTGGGAAATTATTTTTTCGCACAACAAGATCCCACAAATGTAGCTACAAAATGTTGGAGTAACTCAGTGGGTCAGACAGCATCTCAGGAAAAAATTGATAGGTGCTGTTTCAGTTTGGGACAATGTACCGATCATCAACTATCCATTTTCTCCAGAGATGCTGCCTGACCCGCTGAGTTACTCCAGCATTTTGTGTCTATCTTTGGTATACACCAGCATCTGCAGTTCCAAGTGCTGATTGAGGGACAAGCATTGACCAAGAGTCCAGGAAAACTCTTCCAAACTCCAAAGGTTCGATCAAACATTCACTCAAGTCAATAAGAAGAACCACTGTTTATCAGCTCCAGACATAACCCTAGTGACAGTACAAAATCACATGGGGCATAATAAGGTGACCATCCACAATCTATATCGCGATGCTGTGGATGTCTAAAACTAGAGAGCATTTAAGGGTTTAAGGTGAGAGGGGGAGGGCCAACATTTTCACACAGAGAGTGGTACATACATAGATCGAGCTGCTAGAGGAAGTGGTAGAGGCAGGTACAAGTGCGACGTTGGAGCACTGGGGTAATGTGCAGGCAAGTGGGACTAGCTCAGTTAGTTAGCATAGACGTTTGGCCAAAGGGCCTGCTTCTGTACTGTACAGCTCTGTGCCTCTCAGGCTTTATAACAGCGCTAAACTCCTTCAGTATCACACTAGGCTGCTGTGCGGTGCCATGGAATGAAACATCAACACGTCATATCCTCATTCAAAGGCAAGAGTCCCTCCAAATGAACCACAGTAGACCACTCTTTTGCTGTGGAGATTGTAGCTACTTGACTCGACAGTCTGAGTTAGGGCTCACGTTGTCGACCTCTCTGTGGTGAGCCCTGTCAACTGACCTCAGCCCGGCGAACGACAACAAACAGAGTCAGTAGCAGCGCCGCAGCTCGGCGCCAACCCGGAGCATGCGCCCATTTTAGGGCGGGCACCTACGGATGTCGAACCGGATGGCATCACCCGGCTGCAGACTTCTGCTGCCTCAAACGCAAGAAGACAGTCTGAGTCCAGTAAATATTATCCACCAACATAAAATTTAATAGAGCCAAAGCGATTTTCTGTGTACATCTGATGATGTAAACATAGCAGGGTCCCTCTGCATGTGGCAACACCTCTTGTACTGTAAGGTATCCTATGCACTTATTCTAGCCGGCGGGGGTTCTAGGCGGCTTTGATGCATGTTGCCTGGAAACTTTGTAGAAAAATAATTTTGGTGCCAAGATTTTTGTTGCATTGTTTCTTTTCTGTGATGTGGAAGCTCAGTCTGCAATGTCACTCTTGGTTCCAATGAATGTTCAAGCAATGTGAAAACAAACATTGGAATTCAGCCATGATGCCATCCCTCAGTTCAACTGCAGGGGTGGCCTCATAAGGTTAGCAATCAGAAGCCATCCTCTGCTTAACTTCTCTCGTCCCTTAAAAGGGACAGACTCCAGGCCACGCAATTTTCCTGACAGAGAAATGATAATATTTGCAGCCGGAGCGGAGTTAAACGGGTAAGTTCCCAGCCAATCTAGCCTTTTGACCTACGACCAAGATTGGCTTTCAAAGAGAGTCATACTGAGTGGAAACGGGCCCTTTGGCCCAACTTGCCCATGCGACCAACTTGCCACATCTACACTAGTCACACCTGCCTGTGTTCGGCACATATTTCTCCAGATCTAACCTATCCTATCCATGCACATTCTTTATACGTCGTCATCTTCCATTTACCATATTTTCCCCAGAGAGAATATCTTGCTTTTATTTTCCCAAAGAGAATACCTTGCTCACATAACATGTAGTCATGTTCCGTTTTCTTCAGGCAGACTAATTTTTGAGTAAATTTACTTTCTTTGCTTCTTCTTCTTATCGAGTCCACACACAAGATCACAAGTTGTTTAGCCAGAGCTAAACACACTTCTCAGCATCTGCATACAATGGTGTCAGTCTTGTGCTTCTCGTGCGTGGTGGTGGAAAGATTGGTGAAAATAGGGCTGTGATGTGAACGCTCTTTCCTTGACCATACTTTCTTTGCTATATAATAGTTTTTTTTGCAATAAGCGCAGATATAAATAACACCCTCCCTCCACTTAAATGGCTGACACAGTCTTGCCATTAGGAAGAGAGACACACAACTGCAGATGCTGGAACTTTGAACAAAAAAAACCCCAAAGTGCTGGAGGAACTCTGCGGCCAGACAGCATCGTGAAGGATCCTGACCCAAAAATGCCATCTGCCCAATCCATCCGCAGTTGTTGTCTGACCCGCTGACTTCCTCCGGCACTTTGTGTTTTGTTATTATTAGGAATCTACTTTCTTACACTTCAAATGTTCTGCTCCTCCCACATCCCATTCCACTGAACGCCATGTCGATTCAAGGCATTCTGCTGCATGTCCAAGTAACAAAGTAACAAGATAATAAAGAGACAACAAGTTTGGCAAGTTACAGAAATCTATTAGTTCTTTCCTTTCTGGGGTTCAAGCTAATTAAATGATCAAACAGCCATCTTCCCCCATCCAGAAATCATTTTCCCCATCTACTCTGCCAGAATACTTCCACTATCTAAGATGTGCCTGAACTATCTTTTAATTGTGTTGTAATTTATGAAGGTTATCATATTTTCCTTTTATTTATTATTGTGACAATAACACTGGAAAGGCCAGTTCTAATGCCATCTTTAATTGCACTGGAGAAATGTTGGTGAGCCATCTTCATAAACCACTTCAGTCATTGTGAGGGGACTTAACCCATGATGACGAAGGAATGGTGACATATTTCCAAGTCTAACTTTTCAGAGCAATTACCAATAAAAACGCTGACTAAACAGTCAGGGAGTGCAAATCTCAGAATTGTGAGCTGAATGCCAGGATTAAAAAACAAAAAAAAATTGGAAACAGGCTCCTGGCCCACCAAGTCCACGTTGAACATCGATCACCCATTCACACTAGTTCCATGTTACTGTGGAGCTCCATCCAGCGCGGCCTGTTGACGTCGGAACCCGCGATCTCCAGCAAGGAAGCGGCCGTTACAGGCATCCCGAGCCGCTGAGAGGGTTCTCCCGTCGCCGGAGCACCATCACCCGGCGAAGAAGGGCCTGGAACATCGGCCCCCATAGCGGCGACTGTGGAGGCCTCAATAGGCCCGACTATGGGTGAAATGGGGATGGGGTCTGGACTTTGTGCCTTCTCTCATAATGGGAACCATTGTGGGGGGATGTTTTTTTAATGTTTTATGTTAAATTCTTTAATGTTATGACTTATCTTTATCTATGTGCTGCATGGCAAGACAAATTTCACTACACCAATTGGTGTATGTGACAATAAATGCCCTTTGTCCTTTGTTGTCCTTTGTCCATTTATCCCACTTGCTCATCCACTCCCTACACACTAGGGGCAATTTACAGAGGCCAATTAATGTACAAACCCATGCATATTTGGAATGTGGGAGGATCCTGGAGCACCTGGAGGAAACCTTCACGGTCGCAGGGAGAACGTGTAAACTCCATACAGATAGTATCCGAGGTCAGGATTGAATCTGGGTCTCTGGTGCTGTTGGACAACTGCTCTACTAGCTGATCTTTGCATTCTCCACATTCAGTGCTTTGGAAGTCTAATACAGAAGCTGAATCACAACTATCGCCATGCAGCCTAGAAAATGACCCTGCGGCAGGCATCCTTGTCATTAAGGGAGAACAAACTTGGTCCCTGCATGAAATTGCAGCATTATATTCCAAAGGAACAAAACTCGTATTCAAGTTGAGGTCCATTGGTTTTAATAACCTGCTGTTTAATTACTAAGGTCTAATTTCTCTCGCAGCTTGCACTATTAATTGGTAAGACTCTCAGGAGGTTCATTAGCAAGGAACAAGCCTGATGACTTGATTTAAAAATAATATGCTTGCTTTTGTTGTGCAACAGAAATAATTTATATTTCAGAAATAGAATTGATGTGCAGCGTTACACTGGGTCGCTGCTAATGGTCTCACCAGTGAGGCTGTCAAACGTGGTCCGTGGAACTGTTGTACAACCCATTTGCTGTACTGTGCATTGATATTGGAGAATCGTTCTCTGTGTGGCTGCGTTATGAATGTCCGTGGTGTGGAATGCATGGTTTGATGCTGTGAAAGGCGTGATTATGGTACTATGATATTCACGCTTACCCGCAACTTGCGAGAGTTTTAGCACCGCTCTCTCAAGCACAGAATTCCATTCCCAATCCTTCCTGGCGGCTAAAGCAGTGAGACATTTTCCCTGACAAAGAATGGTCCAAGCACTGAACACAACACGAAGTGTGACAGAAGCAAAAAGCGTCTCAGCTATGATGCTACAAAACCAGGACAAGTTCACGGCCGACACAGGTTCAAGGTCTTCCCGGCAATTTTACTTGAGAACAACTAAAGCTGACTACTGTAGTAAGAGAATAAGTAACTGGAACAGGGCAGCAAAGTGAAAGAACAATTGGTGCTTTTCTCCAGTCTTGTGTTGCCGGCGTATTGTGCCTGTGTTGAAACACATGATACAAGAAAAAGTCCAAGCTGTCTTTCAAGCACATTTTGCCATTCAATAAGATGTGGCTATTCAGGTCAGGTCCGGGGAGTTCCCCCCGCTACGGGTACCATGTAATCCCGTGCTACCTGCTCCATGGCCGGCTAGTCGGCGACTAAACCGTCACCCCCATCTGGTTTTCCAGGTGAGGAGGGGGCTGTGGACCCCCAGCAGGACCAAAAACAAGACCTGTCAAAGGGCGGATGAGCTTCTAGCGAGCCAACGGCCATCCACACTTCAGTGGAAGTTGCAATCACTGTCGTACATAGCATTGTAAGGAATGATGATAAAGCACGCACACCAATATCCTATACTTCCAGCGGCGGAAGTCCGCAGGAACTGGCGGACACGTGCCGTGCGTCCGTCACCGTTCCCTTTGGAAACCAGCACTAATGTGTCGCTAATGTTTTCAACGATGATGAATAAATGAATGACTATTCTTTAGCTCCCAGCTACATTTTTTTGCTGATCCCCATAATTCACGATTCACTTTGGTGTTATCTGAAGTTTCAAACCCAGCTTCAATCCTCTACCCAAAGGTAGACGTAAAAATCTGGAGTAAGCAGCGGGACAAGCAGCATCTCTGGAGAGAAGGAATGGGTGACATTTCGGGTCGAGGCCCTTCTTTGGACCCTTCTGTCTTCAGTTTGAAGAAGAGTCTAAACCCGAAATGTCACCCATTCCTTCTTTCCAGAAATGCTGCCTGTGCTGCCGAGTTACTCCAGCTTTTTGTGTCTATCTTTGGTTTAAACCAGCATCTGCAGTTCCTTCCTACGCATTCACTCCACAACCCACTGGGTTAGAGATTCTCAGATTCCATGGCCTTGTCAGAAGAATTTACTCCAAGTCCCAGCAGAGCTGCAGATGCAGGTTGCTGAAACGCCATCCATCATAAAAGCAGCATCAACAATAGTTTCATAGCGATTACTATAGGCTTCCTATTGTCATGTTACCAGGACACAGTGCTAAACCTTGTTTTGCGTGACATCCGGACAAATCATGCTGTCCAGGAGCACAATCAGACCTTACTTAAGTACAACCTATGGCGCAAAGAGGAAACTGCAGAATATAGTGTTACAGCTGCGGAGAAAGTGCAGATATGAGAATTAAGGGACAGAAGTTTCGGGGTAACG
This sequence comes from Okamejei kenojei, assembly GCA_035221665.1. Lineage (NCBI taxonomy): Eukaryota > Metazoa > Chordata > Chondrichthyes > Rajiformes > Rajidae > Okamejei > Okamejei kenojei. The sequence goes on along the minus strand of CM069159.1, from coordinate 25,715,108 downwards.
TGAGGGGGAACTTCTTTACTCAGAGAATGAACTTCCAGCAGAAGTGGTGGAATCGAACATTTAAAAGTAAAGATAGGGTTGGGAGGTCTGAGTCGGGACTAAATCCTTCGCCTCAGAGGGATTTAATAGCCAACAGCGGGGATGAAGCAGTTCCTGAATCTGGTGGTACCTGCATTCAGTGTTTGTATCTTCTGTCTGATGGGAGGGAAGAAGATAGATTGACCCTGTGGTATGGGGCCCTTGATTATGTTAGAGGCTCGTAGGCAAGTTGGGAGCAGAGACGACACGTTGGCAACAACCCCCCACCTCCAGTCCCTACACCCTTCCATCTCATCTTGTGGGTCATGTCCTGAGGGTATGCTCCCTGCTTCTAGAATCCCACTTTCTTCTCAACTGAAACCTTGTCGAGGTAACTCAGAGATCAGACATATCTCAAAAATCCCATTCTAAACTACAAAGGGTAAAGGGCCTGTCCCACTTACTCGACCTTGGCTCGCAAATTACGTGACTTCGTGGTCGCTTGAGGCGTACGGGCACCGTATGGCTGCGCGGGGCCGGTCCCACTTAGAAGCGCGGAGGGGTATGGAGTTGTGCAGGGCTGGTTCCGACATCTCGCGGGGCTCTGAAATTCCTGCAGTGACCAAAATCTTCGCGCACCAACGGCCTGTTGGCCCGTGTACGCACGCAGGCGCATTGAAGTCGTACACAGCGTCTTGACGCCGTACGCCTAGCGTGTGGCGTTGCGTGATGACGTTAACGCCCAACGCCGTGCGACGCCCAAATTTACTCGGCCCGCCTCCTGCGCAGCTGATTTGATTTATATGCGTAAATGACGTCACACGCGAACTTAGCGCGACCTCCGCTTCCGGTTGGTCGCGCCAAATGCACACAATCGCATGTAAGTGGGACAGGCCCTTAGCAGCCCATTTACTGCATACTCTTTGTTCATTATCTCTTCATCCGCCCATCAACACCTCAGTCTTGTGCCTGAATTCTTCGGTGTTCCAACACAGGGATGATCCACAGAAGCCAGTGCACCCAAGGGTGGTGCTAAAGACTCCTCTGTGTTGTTTCCTTTGCAAGGAAGCATAGCTGCCCTTCATCCTTTACCCACCACAGTCAACCCATCACCTACGTATCCCAACCCCTTCTGCTCTTTACGCTGGCCATCTTGCCTTTCTACTCTCAGTCCTGATGTGCAACCCATAACGTCAACTGACTCTGCCCCCACAGAAGCAGCCTGACCTGTCGAATCCCTCTGGCAGTTTGCTTTCTGCTCCAGATTCCAGTATCTGCAGTCTCTTGTGTCTCCTCCGTACAGCTTTTGGTGCCTTTGAGCAAAAGCTGGGGGTGAGCCGATTCTCATGCAACACAGCACCTGGCCCTCGGCCTCGCCATGTCCATCCCACCTCACCTTTCCCGCAGTTGTCCCGCATGACCAGCAGAGTTTAGCAGACCTGGCAACCATTTCCCCTTCCCATCTCTCATCAGCTATCATTCTACAAGCTCCAACTGGATTCTACCAGTTGCAAAGGTATTGATTTGCCCTTGTGGATGCTTGAAGCCTTTTGGCATTTTGCCTCGGGGGGGGGGGGGATGTTCTTATGCATTGGAAAATAACAAGAATGAGAGAAAACACTCCTGTGGGTTATTTGTGAGCAGTGCCCAGCCCAGAAGCATGTACAGGTGCTCCCCGATTTACGACGCTTCGACTTGCGTTATTTCGACTTTACGCTGGGCAAACGCTCGGAAACGGCAGCGAACCGCACCTCCAATCCAATCACGTGATCACAATGTATTAAATGCGTTTTCGACTTGCGATATTTTCGGTTTACGATGAGTTTTTCGGAGGTTGAGGGGCAGCTGTATAGGAATTTAAAAGTCGTTGCTTTTGGAGCGGCACATTAAAGATACACATTGTATTAGCACGCTTTTACTCAGAGTGCTTAATGAGTGTTCAGAGTGGTACGCACCCCTATTGGTCCCATGTCTCCCGCCCCAGTCAAATTCTGTCCTCACCCCATGCCCTTTGACACAATTTTATGAGTCATTGCCGTGGGATTACAACTGTATCGATCTGATTGCATTATATATTACCCTTAACATTGCAACATTTCCTGACAGGAATATTAATAGGCAAAATTTGATACAGAACAAAAGACAATATTGTGCAGATGTCCAGATTCACGACGAGTCTTAAAGGAGAGCAGAGGTAGTTCGGGGGAAAGAGGGATTTAGAGAGCTAGTTCCAGTTTAGCTTCTGGGCAGCTTAAGACATCACTGCCAATGGTGGAATGATTAAAATCAGCAAAGCACAGGACTGGAATAAATTGATTTAAGAGGCTTAAAGAGCTTCTGGGATGGAGAGAGTCTTGGCAATGGAGGGAGCTGAAAAAAAAGATTGCGAGTTTTTAAATTCTCACGGGTTTAGTAACTCTTTGATGGCAGAATTGGCATCATCCATTTCCAGTGGAATCGCAGAATCTTTTTAATCTGCCTGATCCAAATCCATAATTCTCTGCTTGGAACAAGGTGAGTGAGTCTAGAGGAATGCAGGGGAGTACATAGCTCTGGAGTGTGATCAACTACTTTCCCTAATACTTCGCTGACAATGCAAAACTTTTACCTGTGAGTTTCAAAATGCAAAATGCCACACACCCAAATTGCATATGATACAAAGAAAAACAGAAAATATTGTAACCATTCCTCAGGTCCGCCAGCATCTGTGGCAAAGGAAACCATTAATGTTTCATTTCCCTCTCCACAGAGGTTTCCTGACCTTTTAAGTGTTTCCAGCATTTTCTGCTCTCATTTCAGATATCGAAATTCTGCAGAGTTTTGATTTACAAACAACAAGGCCTCACATGCTGAAAATGAAGATGATCAACTGCTTTTAGTCGTGTTATTTGAATCGGGAATGTTGGCCAGGGCCTTCAGAAAATTGTGCAAGAAGGAACTGCAGATGCTGGTTTAAACCGAAGATAGACACAAAAAGCTGGTGTAAAGCCCCTGTCCCACTTTCCCGAGTTACTCACGAGTTTTCCCCTTGATTCAAACTCGGGGGATGTCCGTAGCGAGTCCGTAGGAATCCATAGCGAGTCCGTAGAATGCCGTAGGAGTTCGTAGATTTATCGTAGCAGCTCGTTATGCCAGCCATAGGTACTCAGGGCATCAGGTAAGTTGGGATGTTTTTTGAGCGTGTTTAAAAATGTCCACGAGTAAAAAAAATAGCCCCGAGTACCTACGGCTGGCTATTACCGTAATTCTCCGAGTTTGAATCAAGGGGAAAACTCGGGAGAATTTGTGAATAACTCTGGAAAGTGGGACATGCCCTTAAGTCAGCAGCACAGGCAGCATCTCTGGAGAGAAGGAATGGGTGACGTTTCGCTGAAGAAGGGTCTCGACCCGAAACGTCACCCATTCCTTCTTTCCAGAGATGCTGCCTGTCCCTTCAGAAAATTTCCTGCCTGAATAGGCAAAGAATGCTCCTAGTTTAGAGCATGGTGGAAAATCAGGGCTTCCACTGCTGCCGCACTTCCTCAGAGAAGGACTGAGTGTCAGCCGATGTAACGTGAGGACTCGCACTTAATTATCACATTTTACAACCTCTGATATCTCATAAACAAGTGCTTTTTTAAAATAGTAATTAGTTTAATACAGGAAACATAGTAGACAATTTATGCAAAATAAACTCATTAATAACCAAATGATAGCAAGCACATCATTGGTATATTTTTTTCTTGTTGGATAGCGAGGAGGAAACAAGTTGGATATTTGACACTGACCTGAGAGAGAAAATGGATCGTGGTAGCACCTCCAGCAGTGATGCACTCATGTTCATAAGTTCGAGGAGCAGAATCAAGCCATTTGGCCCATCAAGTCTAGTCCGCCATTCATATAACCATATAACAATGACAGCACGGAAACAGGCCATCTCGGCCCTTCTAGTCCGTGCCGAACACTTACTCTCACCTAGTCCCATCTAACTGCACTCAGACCATAACCCTCCATTACCTTCCCGTCCATATACCTATCCAATTTATTTTTAAATGATAAAATCGAACCTGCCTCCACCACTTCCACTGGAAACTCATTCCACACAGCTACCACTCTCTGAGTAAAGAAGTTCCCCCTCATGTTACCCCTAAACTTCTGTCCCTTAACCTCTTGCACCATGGCTGATCTATCTTTCCCTCTCAACCCCATTCTGCTGCCTTCGCCACATATGCCCTGACACCCTTAAGGGCCTGTCCCATTTGCGCGTCACGCAGATGGCGAGCGAAGATTTTGTACATCCCAAAATCTTGGGACGCTGCAAGCGACCGTGCATCACTGCCTAGGTCACCACGCACCATGCGCGCATCACGTGCGCGTCACGACGCGCGCATCATGTGTCGTGACGCGTAAATGATGTCGCGTAAATGACGCCCAAGGCCCTTTACTAATCAAGAATCTGATTTTCAAAGGCCTTTGATAAGATGCAAATTATGTACCGTAGTTTCCGCCGATACAGTTGTGCTCACGCCTCAATCAGGGAACCAAACCCACTACCTTCAGGCTCAGAGTAAGTATGCCAACCATTGGGACATATAGTACAGCTCTGATTGTGGGTCGACAGCCCCTGAGACTCCTGCGAAGAGTTGATCAAGTCGCGTGGCCAGGTGCTTTACCTTGAACAGGTCACTTCTGGTCGCAATCACTAAACTTCCTTCACTCTCGAACAAGGTCACCAAGATGTCTCCCCTCTGCCAATGGACGTGGCACCAGTTTAACTCAAGTCCTCAATACAATAACCTAACATCGCAACAAGTAGAGCCAATAAATGGTAGTTCTCAACATTGTCTTAATGCTAAACTCAGGCAGAAAACATTAGTCATGTACCAGTAGTTTAAGAAGGAACTGCAGATGCTGGAAAATTGAAGGTAGACAAAAATGCTGGAGAAACTCGGCGGGTGAGGCAGCATCTATGGAGCGAAGGAAATAGGCAATGTTTTGGGCTGAAACCCTTCTTCAGACTGTACCAGTGCTGGCATTCTTCATTTTGGTCAGATATTTGTGGATTGAAAAGTGAAAAAACTTTTGTTGCATGCTGACCAGTCAACGGAAAGAATAATACATGATTACATTCAAGCCATCCACAGTGTACAAATACAATATTTCCGACGGTGTATATTTTGGCCTCATTAGACTTCGCACAGCACATCATCTCACATTCGTCAGGATTAATTGTCCTTGGCCATTTCATTCCAACCAACCGATCAATATCATTCTGCAGCCAAAGACCGCCCTCCTCACTATCAACAACAACACTAATCTATGAATTTATTCATCACAACTATGAATCATTCACAAGCAGATTGAACAGAACAAAGTGCGGCAATTTGAACTTCAGAACTTGTGCTAAGTTACAGGTCACAGGCTTCTCTTGACTATCGTCCTCTGATTCCCATCATCAAACCAATTTTGAACCGCATGGGCTCTCATATGGAACATTGTCAAAAGCTTTATTGATTCCTATGTAACAGCCTTTATTTTCACACCGAGTTACCAGCTCAAAAAATACTTTTTTTTTGTCAGGAAAGACACAAAATGTTGGGAGAAACTCAGCGGGTCAGGCAACATCCCCGGAGAACTTGGGATAGGTGAGGTTGCAGGTCGGGACCCTTCTTCAGACTGCAATCTGCAATACTGCATCTGCAGGCCCTTGTTTTTACTTCTAAGTAATTTAGTCAGTCAGGATATCCCCTTAACAAAGACATGATGACCACCCGTGATCAATCCCCACTTCTCCAAGTGCAATGATCTCCCTTCATTCTGCTAATATATAGTGAATACTTCCCTAGTTGACCCAGTCTCCTCTTATATGACAGTCCATCCATTCCAGAATAGACACAAAATGCTGGAGTAACTCAGTGGATCAGGCAGCATCTCTGAAAAAAAGGACTAGGTGATGTTTCGGGTCAAGACCCTTCTTCAGACACCGAATCATTAACCCGAAACGTCACCTATTCCTTTCCTCCAGAGATGCTGCCTGACCCGCTGAGTTACTCCAGCATTTTGTGTCCATCTTTGCTATAAACCGGCATTTGCAGTTCCTTCTTACACACTTCCACCCTAGGAACCAGTCTGGTAAATCTTGGTTACAATGACTCTATAGTAATTATATATCTTCTTTAGTAACATCCTTTCTTCCTCCTCAGGTTGGGAGCTGCAGTATTTTATTTATTTGCCAATTATTTATCCAGCCGTAATTGCCCCCGAGCTGTGAAGGCAATTAAGAGTTTATCCCATTGGCATACTTGAAGGTGAAAGGTTGTTAAGAGGTACAGTTTAAAAATAAAGGGCAAACCATTTAAAACGGAGATGAGGAAAAACGTTTTCACCTAGAGAGTTGTGAATCTGTGGAATTCTCTGCCTCAGAAGGCTGCGGAGGCCTATTCTCTGGATGCTTTCAAGAGAGAGTTAGATAGAGCTCTTAAAGATAACGGAGTCAGGGGATATTGTGAGAAGGCAGGAACGGGCCTGCCACATGTGGACGATCAGCTATGATTACAGTGAATGGCGGTGCTAGCTCGAAGGGCTGAATGGCTACTCCTGCACCTATTGTCTATATAAGAATTGCTGGAAGCTCTCTTCGTTTTGTCGGTCTTGGATGTGGAAACGTTTTAATGCCTACCAACCAACTCCATCATCTTTCCCCGACTTCTCTGTTGCAGTCTTTTCTCTTTCCCACACTAATTCTAACTGGCCATGAAGCAGGCTGTTGGTCTTGGACAGGGGGCAAGGATGTGGAAGTGCGTTGCTTTAGCACGGTCAATGCAATTTTATCGCAATGGCAAAGAGTTTTGTACTTACAGACTGCGGCGATAGTATCTCTTCAGGAATGGATGTGCCGCGGCACCCACGGCAAAGTTGCTGCTGCCCGTGTCCACCAGAATGTTCAGCTAGTACAGAAAGAGAAAGCAGTTACTTCACTCCACTCAGGCACGATCCTGTCTTGTGATCAATAGGAGTAACTCAGTAGGGTCAGGCAGCATCTCTAGACAACCTGGATAGGAGATGTTTCCGGTCAGTACCCTTCTTCAGGCTTATTGTGCGGGGTAGGCCGGGAATAAAGCTAGAAGACAGTTCCCAGGTTTCCACTCCCCCCCCCCCCCGACAACCAGTCTGAAGAAAGGTCTTGACCCAAAACGTTACCCGTCCATGTTCTCCAGAGATGCTGCCTGATCTGCTGAGTTACTGCAACACTTGGTGTCCTTTTGTGCATTAATCAGCATCTGCAGTTCCTTGTTTCTACATAAGTAGTACTGTTATTTGTTTAGCGTTTTGAGTTTGGTCATTTTGAGGAAAAGTCAGAACTTAATCTGTGCTTATTGCTCCTTGTGTTCGGTGGGTTGAGGGAAGGGCAGGTGGGAGGAGAGATGGGCTGATTTAGTTTGCACTTGTTGAGTGCTCACTTAGGACATCATCTTGGTCAGAAATGTGTGGAACGAAACCAAAATCCATAGATGTGAGAACATAATCTAGGCCAGTTCTTCAGTACTGAAGGGATGCTGTATCTGCTTCAGGTTTCTCTGCAGTCTTGTTCAGCCAGCTGCTCGCCAATGTAAAAGCTCCCAGATTCAGGGAAACACCCCCTGTGGGAGGTTTTTTATCTCAGTTGGTTCTTCATGAACACACTACCACTGATCAATCCCAATGAACCAGCCTTTTACCAGATCTCCGGTAGACACAAAATGCTGGAGTCACTCAGCGGGACAGGCAGCATCTCTGGAGAGAAGGAATGGGTGATGTTTCTGGTTGAGACCCTTCGGAAGAATGATTTTACCAGGTCTGTGTCTCTCTGGGTACTTGGTTAGTGAAAGATGAGATGTCAGCATTTCTGGAGAACATAGAAGGGTGAGGTTTTGGGTTGGGGCCCTACTTCAGACTGATTGTAGGAGGAGGGATGGAGGGGGGGGGGGGGGGGGGGGGAGCTGGAAGAGAAGAGGGGCAGGACCTTTCAGACCTCTACCACAGAGTAGAACGAGGGCAGCAGCAGCCACCACCTGCAGGTTCCCTCCAACTCACACACAATCCTTGACTTGGAAATAGTTCCCTTTGTCGTTGTGGGGTAAAAGCGCTGGAAATCCCTCCCTGTCAACAGCTTGAGCAGAAGGACTGCTGCATTTAGGATAAGCAGCTTTTATTGAGTTTGACATTTATTTCAATACACCCCATCCATTTTGTTGCTTATTTTGCTGTTTATAAGCCGGTCACATTTCTGCCACTCTCACCATGGTTACCAGCACCACAAAAGGATTCTTAGAAGATGACTGCAGCTTTTTTTTAAAAACAACAAAATGTGATAGGAAACAATGGGTATAAAAATAGATCTGTGTCCCATTTTTATTTCATCAGAAGCCTCGGTGAAGGTTTTATTTAGTCAGAGGTATGGCAGTGGTGTCGGTACGTCACTGGGCTATCAGCCAACATTCTGAACCACTGATACAGGGACATGAGCTGGAAATTTCAACTGAATGGAAATAATTTAATAACTCCGCATTTAACGATTGACAGGAACAGTTAAAGTGTCAGATTGTCACAAAAATCCCATCTGGTTCACTAACGCCGTTCAGAACAACTGAACCTGTCTCCCCTCACCCAGTCTGGCCTACGTGTGACTTCAGACACTTAAAGTAGTTGGCACTGAGCTGCCTCTTCAGGAGTAATTCAGATGGTCAATAAATGCTGGCATCATCAGCAACATCGACACCCCATGCACGGGTAAATGACAAACGGAAATCAGTATCAAGGCTGAATAGACAATAGACAATAGGTGCAGAGTAAGCCATTCGGTCCTTCAAGCCAGCACCGCCATTCAATGTGATCATGGCTGATCATCCCCAATCAGAGCCCTATCTAGCTCTATCCAACACCATTTCCTGCCTAATGTGGATTTCCTTCAGTATAGTCCTAGGACAGAATCTGAATGCAGAATGGATATGTTTTTTTTTAAATCATTTTAAGGAGAAGTAGAATTAGGCTATCAAGTCTACTCCACATTCATTCATGGCTGATCTATCGCTCCCTCCTAACCCCATTCTCCTGCCTTCTCCCCACCACCTCCGACACCTGTACTAATCAAGAATCTATCAATCTCTGCCTTTAAAATGATCCACTGAAGGCCTCCACAGCCTTCTGTGGCAAGGAATTCCACAGATTCACCACCCACTAACTAAAGAAATTTCTCCTCATCTCCTTCCTAAAAGAAGTCCTTTAATTCTGAGGCTCTGATCTCTGGTCCTAGACTCTCCCACTGGTGGAAACATCCTCTCCACATCCACTCTATCCAAGCCGTTCACTATTTTGATTCTGACATCCATCCCGGAGCATTGAGACAAGGCTGAACATTCGTTACCACATTCAGCAGGAAGTGCAGAATTGATGATGCAAACTGAATTTGTCCTGAGATTTTGCAACAATTTCCATCCCTTACAGCATACTATTCACCATTCTAAACATTAGTCCTTCCACCCCCCCAGGCAGAGGCTACAATGCTTACCACCTCCAAAATGCATAGCTGTTACTTGCACGGCTACTCTGAAGCACCTCCCAAACTCACAACTCAAATGTTAGGGACGGTCCCATTCCCCCTGCTCTTTCCCCATTCCCTTACAAATAGTCCAGAACACTAGAGTGGTACTTGGGTGGAAAGAAAGGGTCCCATTCTATATTATCCCGGTTAAGTAAAGGCCGTTTGGCCCATTCATCTTCAGTCCGAACCCTCCCTCAAGGAATTCAATTTTACTTCAGTGATTCATAGAATGAAGCACCACAAAATAAAGATGATTTGGCTTTTACAATGTGTTCAAAATAGAGAGAAAAGATGTAATTAATCCACAATCATTCATTTGGATTGCGGAAGGAGTCATTTATTTATTTTTAAAGAGCCAAAGTTATAAATGAGATGATCATGATATCCACATAAGAATCAAACTGATTATATTTGATTCTCTATTTGGATCATTGAGAATGGAATCTCATGTTGTAAATGAGACAGAGTTATATTAGTGGAATGATTTCATTTCCATGTTACGATAATGCATTTATCTGTTAATTGTTCAAACTGTCAGCATCAAACCACTGTTGCATACTTCAGTAGGTTTGCCAGTCTTGCAGTTTTACGACTAAAGACATGAAGTAAGCGGATTTTTCAGAAAATAAATGAAACATTTTTTAATAGATTACCATGACTCTCAGTGCTATTTTAATGTGCTATATAATCTATAAATTATAATAGTGCATTGACTACTGTTACGCATGTAAATTGTGGCAGGTGTTTTGAGCAAAGCCAAATCTCATAGATTGCTTGGTTGCCTGCAATTTTTCAAAATATTTTTATTAACATCGAACAGTGCAGCACAGTAATAAGCTCTTTGGCCTACAATGTTCGTGTTGAACATGAAGCCAAATTAAACTCCTCACCTTTGCCTGCATGTGATCCGTATCACTCCATTCCCTGCATATCCACATGCCAATCAAAAAACCTCTTAAATGCCACCGTTATATTTGCTTCTACCACCAACACTGGCAGCATGTTCCTTCCCACTCTGTGAAAAAAAGACTTGTCCTGCGCATCTCCTTTATGGTTCCCCCCACTGATCTTAAAGCTATTGATTAAATTTTATCGCAAACATTTCAGTAAGGCCTTTGACAAGGTTCCCCATGGAAGGTTGGTTCAGAAGGTTCAATCTTTGGGTGTTAATGGCGGAGTAGCAAGATGGATTCAACAGTGGCTGAATGGGAGATGTCAGAGAGTAATGGTGGATGGCTGTTTGTCAGGTTGGAAGCCAGTGACCAGTGGGGTGCCTCAGGGATCTGTGTTGGGTCCACTGTTGTTTGTCATGTACATCAATGATCTGGATGATGGGGTGGAAAATTGGATAAGTAAGTATGCAGATGATACTAAGATAGGTGGTATTGTGGATAATGAAGTAGATTCTCAAAGTCTACAGAGAGATTTGGGCCATTTGGAAAAGTGGGCTGAAAGACGGCAGATGGAGTTTAATGCTGATAAGTGTGAAGTGCTACATCTTGGCAGGACAAATCAAAATAGGACGTACATGGTAAATGGTAGGGAATTGAGGAATGCTGTGGAACAGAGGGATCTAGGAATAACTGTGCATAGTTCCCTGAAGGTGGAATCGCATGTAGATAGGGTGGTAAAGAAAGCCTTTGGTGTGCTGGCCTTTATAAATCAGAGCATTGAATATAGGAGTAGGGAAGTAATGTTAAAATTGTACAAGGCATTGGTAAGACCAATTCTGGAGTATGGTGTACAATTTTGGTCGCCTAGTTATAGGAAGGATGTCAACAAAATAGAGAGAGTACAGAGGAGATTTACTAGAATGTTGCCAGGGTTCCAGCAACTATGTTACAGAGAAAGGTTGAACAAGTTAGGTCTTTATTCTTTGGAGCGCAGAAGGTTAAGGGGGGACTTGATTGAGGTCTTTAAAATGATGAAAGGGATAGACAGAGTTGACGTGGATAAGCTTTTCCCATTGAGGGTAGGGAAGATTCAAACAAGAGGGCATGACATGAGAATTAAGGGACAGAAGTTTAGGGGTAACGTGAGGGGGAACCTCTTTACTCAGAGGGTGGTGGCTGTGTGGAATGAGCTTCCAGCAGAGTTGGTGGAGGCAGGATCGATTTTAACATTTAAAAGTGAAGTGGATAGGTATATGGACGTGAAGGGAATGGAGGGGTATGGTCTGAGTGCAGGTAGATGGGACTAGGGGAAAACAAATGGTCGGCACGGACTGGAAGGGCCGAGAGGGCCTGTCTCCGTGCTGTAATTGTTATATGGTTATATGGTTATTATATGGTTATAAACCCTAAACCTAGTCAAGGAAAACTCCAGAATATTAATCTAAACCCACTCTTAAATCTTTGTCGAATTTACAATATAAATTCCCCTTAGATACCAACACATTTATATCTGTGAAGTCTCAGAATAAGTTTTACAAGCACATATCAATTCATTTATTGAAATTGTCCACTTGGAATTGAAGCTCAAGAAGTGCACTTCTTTGGAATAAAACAACTTTAAATTCATAACAACAGAAGGAATATTGGAAGCAAAGATATGAAGTTGACTAGGCAACAGACAACAAAGCGAGACAGAAGGAACTGCACTTGCTGGAATCTTGAACAAACGCCAACATGCTGGAGGATCACAGCAGGTAACATGCATAGCAGAGTGCAAAGATTTTTTTTTTTGGGGCTGTTGGAAGACAAATGGTGGCATTCTTCAGCGGTCTGTTTTATGCCTTTTGCTTCAGTTTGATCTATATTAATGATCCAGGCTTGAAGGTGCAAGTCAGAATTTTTAAGTTTGCAGATGACGCAAAACGCGGCAGCGTTGCGCACTGTGAAATGGATGATGAAAGATTGCTGAAGGATATACAAGGGCTGGAGGAGCGGGCAGATATGTGGCAGATGGAGTTTAATGCAGAAAAATGTGAGATAAGACGTTATGTATGAAGATTGAGGAGAGGGAATATAGAATATAGTGTCCTGCCATGGGTGCTGGAGACAAGGGAACTAACTGGTGGACATGGGGGCACAAATCACTGAGAATGACAGGACAGGATGAAGACACGGTACATAAAGTGTATTCAATGCCGTGCTTTACCAATAGAGGCAGAGAGTGTAAATGCATGAAGGTCATGCTGAACCTTTATAAAACACTGGAAACCTCAAGCCTTGATTGGAAGATCGTGCTCAATTCTGGTTGCCTCACATGTGGAAGGATGAGGACGTTAAGAGAGTCCAGAAAAGATGTACAGAAATGGCTCCTGGAACGTGGGACCAGAGTTAGAAGGATGTATTCTAGAAGCTGGGTCTGAACGAAACAGTTTACTTCAGAGAAGTCTGGGGGGGAGAAGTGTTAGAAGTATGTAAACTAGATTATTTTAGTTTATCGCCACGTGTACCAAGGTACAGTGAAAAGCTTTTGTTGCATGCTAACCAGTCATCAGAAAGGTAACACATGATTACAATCGAGTCATCCACAGTAAACAGGTACATGAAGAACTAATTGGGGGTCTGGACAGAGTTGATCGTGGGAGGCTGTTGCCCTTGGTGTTGTGTTTGTGGACCAAGTCACAGGCATGAAATAAAAGTGGAAGAGCATCAAGAGCGACACGAGGACGAACTATTTTTGTGCCATTGGAATCTGGAACACACTCTCATCAGATGTGGTGGATGCGGTTTCCATTGTGAACTTGCAGAGGAAATTGGATAAACAAAGAAAACTGACAAACCTCAAAGGAAAGGGCAAAGTGGGTGGAACTAGTGAAGTATTCAAAAGAGAGTTAGATATAGCTCTATTGCTCTATATAGATCTAGAGTTAGATAGGGCTAACAGAATCAAGGGATATGAGGAGAAAGCAGGAATGGGGTACTGATTTTGGATGCTCAGCCATGATCATATTGAATTGCAGTGCTGGCCCGAAGTGCCGAATGGCCTACTCCTGCACCTATTTTCTCTGTTTCTAAGCACTCTGGGAAAGAAGGCACAAGCCAAATGGCCTCATCGCTTATTTATCCTTAGAATTTTCCTTCCTATAAAATATTGAATTACCACCCATGGATTTCTTCCAACTAATTCTTATCAATAAAAAACTTAGCATAATTCCATGTAAAGTAAGACTTACATTTACACTTCACATCTATTTTAGGACATCTTAAACCTTTCACATAGAAAAAGACAAGCTACAATCCTGTGGGAGAAAGAAACTCCAAACTTGTAGTCGGCAATTCAAGTAGCAGCTTTGTTTAATTTCCCTCCAGTGTAGAGTTTTAGGTCAATCAACTCACGCAACATAAATCGAATGCTGCAGTTCTTTGTCAGAGATGAAAGTTGCCCTGGATTCATCAGTTAGAGCGTTCTTGTAAAATTGCAATTTCCGATATTTCCATGAAGGGGTGGCACGGTGGTGCAGAGCGAGAGTTGCTGCCTTACAGCACCAGTGATCCAGGTTCGATCCCGACTACGGATGCTGTCTGTACGGAGATTTTAATTGTAACCGCCTTGGTTTTGAATGAATGAATGAATGAATGAATGAATAGCTTATTTCGGTCATACATTAAAAAAAACAAAACTTTACAATCTGTGTGAACATGAACCAGCACTGTATCCATTTCACACAACGTTCAAATAATCAATGACTGAAAAAGGAATAGGCTGAATCCACAAAGCTTATTTTTGCCTATCCTATACAATCCATAAGATAACCCAGAATATCAGCATTACAAAGGAAAGAAAAATAATAACATTTACTCTAAATTATAATCCTTACTTATTTTACATTTTAATCATTTTACATTATAATCCTTACTTATTTTACATTTTAATCATTTTACATTATAATCCTTAATTATTTTACATTTTAAGGCTTTTTTGAAACTCAACAGTTTTCTCCGGGATCTCCGGTTTCCTTCCACACTCCAAGTTTGTAAGTTAATTGGCTTCGGTAAAAATTGTAACTTGTTCCTAGTGTGTAGAATAGTGCTAGTGCACGGGGATTGCTGGTTGGTGCTCACTCAATGGAATAGACATGGAAGAGTTGGACCGAATGGTCTGTTTCGATGCTATATTACACTACGACTCATGTCCCATGACTCTATGTATGAAGCCTTTGGTTAATTTGCAAAGCGATATTAGAAACCTTATCTTGATTTCATTCTACAGCTCTGTAGTGCCAAGCTTAGAGATGGTGATATAATAGATCCACGTGCCACCCAGCAGGGGTGATCTTTGCAACCAGCTTTTAAAAGGACATGAACTATACAAGCAACACTCCAGTTTCAGAGGGGAGGGTGGGGGCTGCTACTGAATGGTGGCTTATAAAATGCTTCTAAAGGGACAGAGATACCTAGATTCTCAAGCAACCTCCTGCCAGAAGCTCTAGACTGTCACCATAGACTGTCTTCCTGGAATACCTAAAGTACAAAGCAAAACATCTCACCAACATGTACTGCTCTTCTTCAGCCTGTCTAGGTCCCTCTGCCCCTTTGAGGACCCTCTCCCAGCATCCATTCAATAGCAATGCCCCCTGAAAGTGGGAGAGTACTGCTTGTGTAGTGGCATGTCATGTTTAAAGCTGATTGCACAGATCACCCCTGCTGGGCTGCATGCGGATCTGTTATATCACTATCTCTACGCTTGCGGCTACAGAGCTGCAGAGCAAAAACAAGACAAGGTTTGCAGTAACACCTCCCAAATTAACCGAAGGCTTCATACATGGATCTGCATAAGAAGCGGGCTCTCAAGACTTTTGACACATGGTTTTCTAAAACAAAATCTGTTAACATTAATGTCGGGTTTATTAAGCACATAATTTCCAATTCACTGAAGCAAAATTTGAATTTGAACCATCTGCTTCTTGCAGGGCACCAGTATTACTCCTAATTCAGCTTTGTACTTGCTCTGTTCATTATAACAACCCGTACTTCAGCTTCCTAATTCTTTTAATGTTTAATACTAGTGTTATTGGTAAGGCAGAACATGAGAATTAGAGAATTTGTTTAATATAAAGATACAGCATGAAAACAGGCCCCTCGGCCCACCAAGACACCTCCGACCCATTCACATCTATCTTATATGTTCCAGCAACTATGTTACAGAGAAAGGTCGAACAAGTTAGGTCTTTATTCTTTGGAGCGCAGAAGGTTAAGGGGGGACTTGATTGAGGTCTTTAAAATGATGAAAGGGATAGACAGAGTTGACGTGGATAAGTTTTTCCCATTGAGGGTAGGGAAGATTCAAACAAGAGGGCATGACATGAGAATTAAGGGACAGAAGTTTCGGGGTAACGTGAGGGGGAACTTCTTTACTCAGAGGGTGGTGGCTGTGTGGAATGAGCTTCCAGCAGAAGTGGTGGAGGCAGGATCGATTTTAACATTTAAGAGTAAAGTGGATAGGTATATGGACGTGAAGGGAATGGAGGGGTATGGTCTGAGTGCAGGTAGATGGGACTAGGGGAAAACAAATGGTCGGCACGGACTGGAAGGGCCGAGAGGGCCTGTTTCCGTGCTGTGATTGTTATATGGTTATATGTTATATGGTTATATACCAGGGACAATTTATCGAAACCAATTAACCTACAAACTTGCACGTCTTTGGGATGTGTAGGAAACTGGAGCACCCAGAGAAAACTCACATGGCCACAGGGAGAACATGCAAACTCCGTATAGACAGTAACCAAAGTGACATCCCTGGTGCTGCAAGGCAACAACTCTACTGCTGTACCGTTGTGCCACCTGCAATAACAAAAGTAGGCCATTCAGCCACTCATGCCTCCTCTGCTATTTACAGCTGATCCTTCCTTTCAGAACCACGTTTTTGCATTTATACCTAAATCCCTTGATTGCTTTAACATCCAATAATCAATAGATCACTTACTTGAATATACTTAGTAACACCACAGGCCTACTGTAAACTATAAAGCATTCTATAGATTTACCACCCTTGAGTGAAGTAATGCTTTTCCATCTCAATCCTGACCATTTACTTTGAGTTTCAGATTTCTAGTTCTATATACATCATCTATATTCTACAGACATCATCACAACAGCCACCCAGACAAGCTCTGGAAGCCTTATGTATGTTTCAATGAGATCACCTACATTCAAGAAAGTTGACTGTGGGCTTCCTTCTTGCATAACTGGCAGAGGTGGCTTATGATCGCAGATCAGAGGGCAAACAACACACGTGCCAACTTGAGATATGCCATTCTGTGTAAAGACCACAGGCTCCCTCTCCAGAAGAACATTAATTGAACAGGAAGGACACAAAATGCTTGAGTTACTCAGCGTTTCAGGTGGCATCCCTGGTGAATAGGTGATGTTTGGGGTCAGGACCCTTCTTCAACATGGCTGACATGAGGGCGGTGGAGGCCGGTTCTCTGGATGCTTTCAAGAGAGAGCTAGATAGAGCTCTTAAAAATAGCGGGGTCAGGGGACATGGGGAGAAGGCATGAACGGGGTGCTGACTGGGGATGATCACATTGAATAGCGGTGCTGGCTCGAAGAGCCGAATGGCCTATTCCTGCACATATTGTCTATTGTCTATTGACATCCACATTCTCCATGGATGCTCCAGTTACTCCAGCACTTTGTCTCTTTCCTTGCTAAACCAGCATCTTCAGTTCCTTGTTTCTACATTAATTAAATTGCTTTTTTTCCCTAACATGGCTGAAGGGTCTCGACCTGAAACATCACTCATTCTTTTCCCCCAGAGATGCTGCCTGACCCACTGAATTACTGCAGCACTTTGCGTCTATCTTTGCTTTTTTCAGAATACGAGTCAAACAGATTTGTGGCACCTTTCATTCCAAACAGCTTTTTAAACGCATTTTGAGAGCTTTTTTTAAAGTTGAATTCAAATTTTTAAGCTGAAATAGAGAGTTTTGTACCCATGTTCTCGTGAAGCCTATGGGTGGCTAGTCCAGTTGCTTCACCGTATTGGAGCCGGATCTAATAAACACTAAATAAGGAAGGAAGGGAGGGACAAGGGAAGGAAAGACGTACTCCTACAGCCCCACTCATATCCTGACAACCGGCCAAGAGTGTTGCAGAGCCAAATAAAATTACTTTTGAAGTGCAGCCATTGATGTTACCCAATTAAACTATTGCGTGGCTGAAAAGGCCTCACAGTGGGATGAATGACAAGTTCATGGAAGTTTAGGTGTTGGGTGAGGGACAAATATCAGCTGCGGACTGAGGAATAGTCGACTGTGTTCCTTCAAAGAGCATTTTTGGATATTTTCACTGAAGCACATTCCTATCACATTACGCAGAAAAAGCCACAACACGCTGGATTAACTCCACGGGTTTCGCAGCATCTATGGAAGACGTGGAGAGGTGATGTTTTTGTCGGGACCCTTCTTCAGACTGATTGCAGTTGAGGAGAGGAAGCTAAAAAAAGAGGTGGGGTTGGAACAAAACCTGGCAAGTGATAGGTGGATATAGGCGAGGGTGTTTTTGATTAACCATACTACCCGTTACATTACTGATCATGTCATAATATCATAATCATAAATTATCATTTTACAGATGCTCACCACCAGACAAGGAAGTGTACATAGGAGAAGGAGTAAGTTGTTCAGCCCCTTGAGCATGGCCTGCCAATCAACAAAATCAAGCTGATCGTCCACCAAAGGGACACAAAGAGCTGGAGTAACTCAGCAAGTCAAGCAGCACCTCTGGAGAATATGGATAGGTGACGTTTCAGGTCTAGACTCTGATCTTCCCCAGATAACTTTTTCCTGCTCTCATATCCCTTGATTCCCAATGAACTTAATGATTGTGCCTACAAAGGCCTCTCAGTAGAAAATGTCCAAGATTCATCCTCCATTAACTGAAGACATTCTCCTCATATCCATAATAAATGGCCTGCCCTTATTTTAAGACGGTGATCCCCGGTTCTAAATTCCGCTGCCAAAGGGAAACCTTCTCCATGTAAATCCTCAAATTGAACCCATTTTCCATGAGCTTACCACTCGTTCCTTTCTAAGTTTCTCCTCACACACACAGTCTTGGCAAAACTTCACAGCACACCCTCTGAAGGCAGGTGATGGCACAGCAACAAAGGGTGGTGGGTGTATGGAACAAGCTGCCAGATGAGGTAATTGAGGCTGGGACTATCCCAACGTTTAAGAAACAGTTAGACAGGTACATGGAAAAGACAGGTTTGGAGGGCTATGGACCAAGCGCAAGCAGGTGGGACTAGTGCAGCTGGGACATGTTGGCCGGTGTGGGCAAATTGAGCCGAAGGGCCAACTTCCACACTGTATCAGTGTATCTGTATGTCTATTTCAGACAGCAGATCCACATTTCACCCATTTATGAGCATATTTCTCCCCCTTTACTCCCTTACAAGGGGAAGTGAGGCAAGCACACATGTTCATGATAAACATCTCAATTGCCCATCATGGCCTCATTCTTCAGAGAACGGGGATTCCCCTCCCCCACTATTGATGAGGCTCGCACCAGGGTCTGGCAAATACAACATATAGTCCTCCGCCAGTTACCTCCATGGGCACTTTCCCTTGCAACCGCAAGGGGACCCATCCTTCCAATATCGGCAAGCTTCATATTCCGCTTGGGGAGTCTGCATCCTTTGGGCTTGAATGAGGATATATCTGCATCTCCTTCGCTCCTTAGATGCTGCTGCACCCGCTGAGTTTCTCCAGCTTTTTGTGTACCCCCCTGCCCATTGAATTAATTCCATTCTCTCACCACTTGCCGGGTCATAGATTAGTTCAGAATATCCATGCTGGATTTGTAAGTGACCATGCATTTATGTCGTCTGGCTCCAATCTTGTCCTTAACAGGAAAAAAATAAAAATATTGTCCACCACTACCATTACCTTTCATAATCTCATAGATCAACACAAGAAAAGAGCCACTGATTGTTAAGTATATCTAAAGGGTTAATTTCTGAGTTGACATTTGTTTTTGCATCTTTGCTCTTGCTTCTATGTAACATAGTTGTACGGAAACACCATATAGAAGCTTTATATAACACGGTGCTTGTTCATATGAGGAAGAACATGCAACATAGGCCCTTCAGCCCACGTTTTCTGTGCAGAACATGGCTTCTCTGCCACTATGTGATCTATCCCTACATTCTCTGCATGTCCATGTGCCTGTTAAATCTCAATATCGTATCTGCCTCCATCTCTGGCAACTCTGAGGAAGGAATTTTCTGAGACCAGATGGGTCTCATCACCCACCACTACACATATTACAACACTACAGACTAGATGCTTTGTTCTTGCTGGAGAACAAATGACGAACAACACCACCAACACCAATATAACATGGAGACCACAACCACACAGTGTTATAAGTATTGTAGAATAAAATAATGGAACATGAAACTGATGAAAGAGGGAATCTCTTTCATGCTGAGCAACTGTCAATTAGCATTTGTTTCCTCGGGAGACAGCCAATTAACATTTGAATCCAGGTGGTTCTGGGTTTAATGCAATGCAATTGGGATTACAGTTGTCATGTGTTAATGTGGCATTGTTGATTTCATATCATCAGTGTGATCACAGAAGATGCTCAATCAAGCTTCGAAATTCGTAGATAGACACTAAAAGCTGGAGTAACTCAGCATCTCTGGCGAGAGGGAATGGGTAACATTTCGGGTCGAGACCCTTCTTCAGACTGACCTGCTTGACCTGCAGAGTTACTCCAGCTCTATCTCCTTCGCCTCCAGCATTTTGTGGATTGCATCTGCAGTTTCTTCGTTAATACTCCAGCTCTTTGTGAGGGAAGATCAGTTTGATTTTGTTGATTGGCAGGCCATGCTCAAGGGGATAAAGGAAACGAGTGATTTAGACGGTGGTGTGGAGAGATAAAGAACAATGAATGAAAGATATGCAATAAAGTAATAATATATTGTATGCAATAAAGTTTGGTCTCGCCTGGTGTATAAGAGTTCACATCTTGAACAACAGATACAGTAGATGAGGTTGGAGGAGGTGCAAGTGAACATCTTCGTATTTAGCCGTTTGGGAAGAGCTACCAGTACTTTCTTCAGTCTGAAGAAGGGTCTCGACCCAAAACGTCGCCTATCTCCTTCGCTCCTTAGATGCTGCCGCACCCGCTGAGTTTCTCCAGCCTTTTGTGCACCCTCGATTCTCCAGCATCTGCAGTTCCTTCTTTAACACAAGGTTGATGGGAGGTCAGGACTGCTCTCTTGTTAGTGATAGGATGGTTTAGTTGCCTGCTAACAGCTAGGAAAACACTGTCCCTGAATCTGGAGGTGTGCTTCCTTTATGTGTATAGGAAGGCAATTGGGATTTCTCTGCATCATGCTGCACACATTATAAACTTCAAAACGTCCTGCCAGATGAGATTTAGAATGACGTTAGTAGGAACACCACCACCTGCAGTAAAAACAGAAATGCTGGAACAATTCAGCCAAACAAGACTTGTCGAACAAGAAATCAGTTGATGTTTTTGTTCAGGAAACCTTCCTCAGACTCATTAACTACCTTTTTCTTTCATAGATGTGGCTCGACTGGGCAAGTTCTTCCAGTATTTCTGTTCTTGTTTTAGATTCCAACATCTGCAGAATTACATTACCCAGTGCGTTTTTGGATATAAAATACTGCTAGTATGCACAATCAATAAACATATGTCACTTGGCCGGAAAACAAAATAATGATGTTTAACTGTTTAGTGGTGCCAATATTTATTTTTATTTCAAATATAAACTCCATTCAGAATCAAATATCTACAAAACAAAAAAAATATATACAAAAACTCTTCATGCATTCATGACAGGAATAGATAGGGTGAATGCAGAGTCCCCAGGATAGGGGAATCAAGAACAAGAGGACCTATGTTTAAAGTGAGAGAGGGCAGGATTTAATATGAATCTGAGGGGCAACTTTTTCACTCAGAAGCAACTTTTCCACCATATGGAACGAGCTGCCAGAGGAGGTAGTTGAGCCAAACACTATTACAGCATTTAAAAGATACTTTAACAGGTACATACATGGATAGGAAAGGCTTAGAGGGATTATTGGCCAAACGCAGGCAAATGGGACAAGCTTAAATGGGGCATCTTGGAAGGACTGGCGTGTTGGCCAAAGGACCTGTTTGTTTGCTGTACCATTCTATGACTATGATATTCCCTATACATTCCACCGTGGCAGACTCAGTCATGTTCACAGCTCTCCTTAAATAAAACCCCTTGTCATGTCATAGCGGCTCATAATTTGACAGAAAAGCACTGTCACTACCTGCAGATTCCCATCCAGGTTATGTGTTCATGTTCATGTCATAGGAGCAGAATTAAGCCATTCGGCCTATCGAATCTACTCCACCATTCAATCATGGCTGATCTATCTATCCTTCTCAACCTCAATGTTCCTGCCTTCTCCCCATAACACTTGACAGTCTTACTAATCATGAATCTATCAATCTCCGCTTTAAAAATACCCAAATGACTTGGCCTCCACAGGCAATGAATTCCACAGATTCACCATACTCTATCTAACGAAACATCCTTTTATTCTGAGAATCTAGGCCCTCTGGTCCTAGATTCTCCCACTAGTAGAAAATCCTCTCCAGATCCATTCTATCCAGGCCTTTCACTCTTCAGTTAGTTTCAATGTGGTCCCCCCTCACCCTTGTAAACACCAGTGAGTACTGGGCTAGAGCCATGACAAGCTAATCATATGTTAACCCAATCATCCCTGGGATCATTCTTGTAAACCTCCACTGAACCCTCTCCAACACCAGCACATCCTTCCTCAGATATGGAACCCAAAACTGCTCATAATACTCCAAATGCAGTCTGACCAGTGTTTTATAAAGCTTCAGCATTACATACATTCTGACTTTTATACTCTAGTCCTCTCAAAATAAATGCTAACATTGTATTTGCCTTCCTTACTACCGATTCAACTTGTAAATTAACCTTTTGGGAATCCTGCACCAGCACTCCCAAGTCCTTTTGCATCTCTGATTTTTAAATCCTCTCCCCAATTAGAAAATAGTCTACTACCAAAGTGCTATTCAAAGTCAAAGTCAAAGTCAAAAGAGTTTATTGTCATGTGTCCCTGACAGGAGGACAATGAAATTCTTCCTTTGCTCAGCACAACAGAACATAGTAGGCATTGACTACAAAACAGATCAATGTGACCATAGACCATTATATACGTAAATACGCACATGAATGAATAAATTGATAAAGTGTAAATAACAGATAAAGGGGTATTAATGTTCAGAGTTTTGTCTGAGCCAGGTTTAATAGCCTGATGGCT
This sequence comes from Okamejei kenojei, assembly GCA_035221665.1. NCBI lineage: Eukaryota > Metazoa > Chordata > Chondrichthyes > Rajiformes > Rajidae > Okamejei > Okamejei kenojei. The sequence goes on along the minus strand of CM069159.1, from coordinate 25,692,273 downwards.
GTGGGGAAGTAGCTATTCCTGAACCTTGGTCGTTGCAGTCTTCAGGCTCCTGTACCTTCTACCCGAAGGTAGCGGGGAGATGAGTGTGTGGCCAGGGTGGTGTGGGTCCTTGATGATACTGCCCGCCTCTTTGAGGCAGCGACTGCGGTAAATCCCCTCGATGGAAGGAAGGTCAGAGCTGATGATGGACTGGGCAGTGTTTACTACTTTTTGTAGTCTTTTCCTCTCCAGGGCGTTCAAGTTGCCGAACCAAGCCACGATGCAACCGGTCAGCAAGCTCTCTACTGTGCACCTGTAGACGTTAGAGAGAGTCCTCCTTGAAATCGACTCTCCGTAATCTTCTCAGGAAGTAGAGGTGCTGATGAGCTTTCTTAATAATTGCATCTGTGTTCTCTGACCAGGAAAGATCTTCAGAGATGTGCACGCCCAGGAATTTGAAGCTCTTGACCCTTTCAACCATCGACCCGTTGATATAAACAGGACTGTGGGTCCCCATCCTACTCCTTCCAAAGTCCACAATCAGTTCCTTGGTTTTGCTGGTGTTAAGGGCCAGGTTATTGTGCTGGCACCATATGGACAGTCGCTTGATCTCTCTTCTACACTCTGACTCATCCCCATCAGTGATACGTCCCACAACAGTGGTGTCGTCAGCGAACTTGATGATGGAGTTCGCACTATAACCGACTACGCAATCATGAGTATAGAGTGAGTACAGCAGGGGGCTGAGCACGCAGCTTTGAGGTGCTCCCGTGCTGATTGTTATCGAGTCTGACACATTTCCACCAATACGAACAGACTGTGGTCTGTGAATGAAGAAGTCGAGGATCCAATTGCAGAGGGATGCGCAGAGACCCAGTTCTGCGAGTTTATTAACCAGCTTGGAGCGGATGATAGTATTAAATGCCGAGCTGTAATCAATGAATAACAGCCTGACATATGAGTTTTTGTTGTCCAAGTGGTCCAGAGCGGAGTGGAGAGCCAGCGAGATCGCATCCACCGTTGATCTGTTGTGGCGGTAAGCGAACTGCAGTGGGTCCAGGTTTTTGTCGAGGTAGGAGTTGATTTGCTCCATGATCAACCTCTCAAAGCACTTCATCACCACAGGCGTTAGTGCCACAGGTCGATAGTCATTGAGGCACGTCACCTTGCTCTTCTTGGCCACCGGTATTATTGATGCCCTTTTGAAGCAGGTGGGAACCTCAGACCTCAGAAGTGACAGGTTGAAAATGTCCGTAAAAACTCCAGCCAGTTGGTCTGCACAGGTTTTTAGAACACGACCAGGTATGCCATCAGGTCCAGACGCTTTTCGAGGGTTCACCCCTCTGCAGGATTTCCTGACGTCGGCCTCAGTGACTGAGACTGAAATACCATCACAGCGAATGGGGGCTCAGGAAGGCACATCGGTGTTCTCCCTATCAGAGCGTGTGTAAAACGCATTGAGCTCATCAGGGAGTGATGTATCGCCGACATTCGAGCTGCCTCCTGGTTTCGCCTTGTAGGAGGTGATTGCATTCAGTCCCGAATCTTGGAATCAAGATGGCGCCTGCCTGCGGCGACCTTTGCGGAGCTCCGGAACATAAAAGGCTCAACTACAACTCCCAACAACTTACCTGGATCAGGAAAACGGCAGTAATCGGTGCCATTTCAGACAAGCTGCTTGGGCAGCTGAAAGTGCTGGCAATTAAAGCCCCGGACTTTAAACTTTCCCACTCTGGCTGTGAAACTCCCGACCCGACTGAGGAACCCAGGTACGGCACCTGGAAACCCCGGGATGACCTCCAGAGCCGACGGGCTGGATCTCCCAGAAAAAATGAAGCTGGAACTGCTGACTCTGAGGGAATCCCCTTTCGTTACGGAGCTGGAGCTGCCGTCTGCGAGGGAATTCCCGTTCCAGCAGAGGTCCGCAGAAACAGCAGGTACAGTCAACCCAGTACCTGGAAACAAAGGGGAAGCCTCCATAGTGTCCGGAAACGTGGCCGGCGGGCAGGACTTCAGGTCAGACTGAAGCGCAGGGGACTTCGGCCCCCTCTCCCTACCATCCTACTGGCCAATGTACAGTCCCTTGAAAACAAAGTGGAGGACTTAAGGGCAAGACTGCTTTATCAAAGGGAGCTGAGGGAATGCTCTGAGACATGGCTCACCCCCAGTTCCCCGGACTCAGCGGTCCAGCCTGAACGGTTCTCCATCCACCGCATGGACCGTACACTGGCATCGGGGAAAGGGAGAGGAGGGGGCGTCTGCCTCATGGTCAACTCTGCGTGGAGCTCAGACATGGCAGTCCTGTCCAACTCCTGCTCTCCACACCTCGAACATCTGGCGGTGAAGTGCCGTCCCTTCTACCTTCCGAGGGAATTCACCTCCATCATCCTGACCGCGGTCTACATCCCACCCCAGGCAGACGTCCGTCTGGCACTGAAGGAGCTGCACGCCGTGGTCAACAAACACCAGACGTCTTACCCCGAGGCTTTTACCACCATTGCTGGGGACTTCAATAAGGCAAACCTCAAGTAATCGCTGCCTAACTTCCACCAACATGTCTCCTGCTGCACCAGAGGACCAAACACCCTCGACCACTGCTACACCACCATCAAGAATGCTTACCGCTCTATCCCTCGCCCTCACTTCGGTAAATCCGACCATTCTGTGGTGCTGCTTCTCCCTGCCTACAGGCAGCAATTAATGAGCGCACCCCCAGAGGTGAGGACAGTACAGAGCTGGCGGGGGGGGGGGCAGGGGAACAACTACAGGACTGTTTCGAGTCTGTAGACTGGGCAATGTTCAAGGACTAGGCAACGGACTTGAACGAATACACCACAGTCATTACAGACTTCATTAAGAAATGTGTGGTGGACTGCATTCCCACCAAAACCTTCCGAGTGTTTCCCAATCAGAAATCTTGGATGAACTGTGAGATCCGCACTCTTCTGAAGACCAGACACCGGGCATTCATGTCTGATGATACAGTGGTCTACACGAAGTCCAGATACGACCTTGGTAAGGCCATCATAAAGGCTGTATCCTGTATTCCATCTGCCACTTCTTTGCCTACTCTCCCAACCTGTCCAAGTCTTTCTGCAGACTCCCCACTCCCTTTACATGACCTGCCCCTCCACCCATCTTCGAATCAGCTCTAAATATAGCCACAAAGCAACAAATTTCATCATCCAAATCATTGATATACAACGTGAAGAAGAGTGCCCCCAACACCGACCCCTGCGGAACACCACTAGTCGGTGGCAGTCAACCAGAAAACGCCCCCTCTATTCCCACCCTTTGCCTTCTGCCTTTCAGTCAACCTTCTACCCATGCTAGTATCTTCCCTCTAATACCATGGGCTCTCATATTTCATTCAATTTGTAAATATATTGCCCGTGCTTCGCTGATGTTTGTTCTACACACTAACCAAAAGCACCGTGACAGCGTCTTCACCAGAAGGACAATGGCAGTTCAAATAAGCGGGTTAACACCATCTTCTCAATGGTAATTAGGGATGAGCAATAAAATGCTGGCGGTGCCCATATCTCACAAATGAAAATAAAGAAAGCTAGGATTGTTTTTTTTTTTAAACCCTACTACTTCAGAATAAAGAAAGCCATTGTTTACCGCCAGACAAGAGGTCTCATTGAGAACTCTGCCCATAATGAAAACAAGTCAGGTCCTCAATTACATTTACACCAAAGATCCTATAGCGGAGCAAGTTGGACTACTCCCATGAAAAACGCGTAGTACGGTCATGGGCAGATTCATGGGTAATTACAGGACCCATTTCAGCAACCAGCCTCCGCCATCTTACTTCCGCCCAAAGATATTCTCACTGCTTCCACCTCGGTCTCCGGGGTTTGAGGCCAAAGATCCTGTAGCGGTCCCGCTTCCTCCGCTGCTGCTGCTGCTTTATGGCCGTCGCCTCTCACTCGCGGTTGGGCGGACGGACGCTCCTTCACCGGGCGGGCGGGCTTTGCGCTGCTGTGCGGTTCGGGCGCTCCTTCAACCGTGCGGTGTGTGCTGTGCTGCGCGGGTGGGCGGGCGCTCCTGGGCTGTGCTATACTGTGTGGGCGGGCGCTGCGGATCCCGGGGCTCCTAGGCAAAGATCCTATAGCTCCGGAGTTCCAGCGGACGAAGCTGTTGCCGTGGGAGCTCTGGAAAAACCAAAGATCCTGTAGCTCCGCTCCGCTGTAGGATCTTTGGTTTTTCCGGAGCTCCCGCGCCAGCAGCTTCGACCTCCCAGGGCCGCGGAGTTTGAAACGGCCCGTGGCAATATTGGTGCCATATGCTGCACTGAAGAAAATTACCAGAATCAACATTTATAAACATTTTATTCTTGAACAAGAATCAACAGAATTATGAATCTAGCCCTATATCACACACACAAACTGTCCCCTCGCAACGTTGATTTAACTGCGAGTCGGGTCGGGTCGGGTAGGTTCCGGTTACTGAAATGGACGAAAAAAAGGCCCACGTTCCGCTCCGTTGCGTACTACACGTCAGCCCATTGCATTTCGCAGGAGTGGCCTATCTTGCTCCGCTGTAGGATCTTTGATTTACACCTTTCCAAATTGTGCCTCCATTTTTGTTTAAAGCACAAGATAAGACATATAATTGAAGCAGTGAACATATAATCCAAGGTTTTGAAAACAGTAAATGATATAATAGCCAGGTAACCTTTTGTTGTTGTTCTGCTAAGGACTGGGGGACAAGATGACATGGCGTGGAGTCTTTTGGCAGAACCGATCCTTTGTGAAACATGTTTGCAGAATGTCTTCAAGGCCCCCAAGGCAGAAAAGCTACCCCTAATTTAGCAACTCATTAGTGTTCTCACATGAAGAGGCCACAAGGTAACTGGTACCGGAAATGGAAAAATATTAGCCTGGAGCATTTTGATGAGCACCGGGAGAAATCATAAATGCAGAATTCCAAGCCATATTTTTTTGTTCCTTTTCACAGTGTGCGTGTGTGTGAGTGTTGCGAAAGAGATGCTTAACTGCGATTGTGTGACTCAGAAGCACATGAACAGTTTTCCATAGCCAGTTCCTTTTGCACAATGCAAGGACTGGGAATGATTTAAGATCTGGATTGCAATGTGATTCTACAGTTTTTGCCAATAACAAGTCTATCCGGTTGAAGCCACATCACAAAAACAGACCATTCAGCGCGATAGCTTTGTACCAGCGCTCCAGTCCACAAGCCTCATTCCACCATCTCACCCGATCAGTATGTTCCCTCTCCTCATGTGTAGCTACCATTCTCACCACAACCGCTCCAGCTGATGTCAGTTTCCACATGTTATCCGGTTTCTGGGTAAAGTAGAATCCTAGACAAGGCAAAAAGAAAAAGGAGCAAAACAGAAAATGCTGGAGTATCTCAACAGGTCAGGCAGCATCTGTCGATGGATAGGAGAGGCGATGTTTTGGAACAGAACCCTTCTTCGGATTGATGAAGTTCATCGGAATGAAGAAGGATCCCAGCCTGATACGTCGCCTGTCCGTTCCCTCTACAGACGCTGCCTGACCCGCTGAGTTCCTCCAGCATTTGTGTTTTGCTCAGGATTCCAGCATCAGCAGTACCATGTCTCCAAGATTAAAAGATTACTGACTTTCCTTAGTAAGTGGTTAGTAACTCGGAAGCATTGATTTAAATTAATTGGTATACGGACTCAAAAGGAGTTAAGAAAGAAAACGTTGATTTAATTCTGGATCTCTGAAAGGTTATTGTAGGCAAATTCTTAATCTTGTTTTAAAAATATCTGGAAGAACAGGGCATCACGGTGGCGCGGGGGTTGCAGTCTTACAGCTCCAGAGTCCCGGGTTCAATCCTGTCTACGCGTGCAGTCTGTACAGAGTTTGTACGTTCTCCCCGTGATCTGCATGGGTTTTCTCCAGGTGTTCCGGCTTCATCCCACACTTGAAAGACGTACAGGTTTGTAGGTTAATCAGCTTTGGTAATAATTGTAACTTGTCCCACGCGTGTAGGATAGTTCTAGTATACGGGGAACGCTGGTCGGTGTGGACACGGTGGGCCTCAAGGACTGTTTTCGCACTGTATCTCTAAACTAAACTAAACAAAATGGTTGCAGAAGTAAAACCTGCAGGACTGCAAACTAAGATTGACATGAGATTAGTCCAAAGTCCATTATGATGCAGAATGGTCGCTGTCTAATTTTTAAATATCTGCGATACAATAAAAGCATTTGATTAATGACCAATGAGCAAAACCAACAGGTGGCAGAGAAATAGCCACGGAAATTGAAAATTAACTGGCTGCTTTGGAGGGGATTTGGAGATGGGAAAACGGAGATAAAAGTGTGCACCTCTGATGAAATATCTCACAAGCTTCCTCGCGTGTCAGAAACCACTTTCACATTCTTTCTGCTCGAAGGATTTTTTTCATGCTACCTTAATGCTAATACACTCGAGGAAAAATAGACACTTAAGACGTTACCAAAATCATTATTTTAAATTGCAGCATCAGCGATAATAGGACGATGAACATCACACTTGAAATATTCCACAGTTCAAAAAGATTCTTCCTGTATAATGACTCAAAGCACAACCGAATCTTGCGCAGGCAAACACACTACTGGAAACCAAAATAAAAAATATACAAATGAGTTGAGGTGGTAAACAGAACATAGCTGTTTTGCATTTCCAACCCTGCACCAACTGCTCTACATCAATTCTTGCCTCTTGCACAGTTGGGGATTTGCTTCACATCAGCAACTGAGTCTTCAGTGCCCAAGCTCTGGAAGTGCCTCCCCGAACCGCTTCTGGTTCCTCTTTGGGGATAATCCTGAAAACCTGCCAGTCCAAACGCATACATTCGCAGAATATAATAATAATAATAATAATAATAATAATAATATCTTTTATTGTCATTACACATAAGTGCAACGAGATTTGGTTTGCAACTTCCATCCGATGTCATAACTTAATCGACAAATAAAATTTAGGTTTAGATACCCCGAGAACAAGGATTGTAAAACGAACATTAGACCAGTAAAGTCAAAACAGACTAAAGTGCGAGGCCGGGGGAGACAGTCCATGGGGGTGGGGGGGGGGGGGTACTCAGCAGGGCCGGTTCAGAGCCGCTGTAGCTCTGGGAATGAAGCTGTTCCTGAGTCTGGAGGTGCGGGCGTAGAAGGCCTTGTAACGTCTGCCGGAAGGGAGTAGTTCGAACAGTCCATTACAAGGGTGAGAGGAGTCTTTATGTATGCTGATGGCCTTCCTGAGGCACCGTGTGTGGTAGATGCCCTCCAAGGCTGGTAGCGGTGTCCCAATAATCTGTTGCGCTCTGTGGACAACGCGCTGAAGAGCTCTCCTCTCCGCCTCCGTGCAGCTGAGATACCACACAGAGATGCCATGCGTTAGTATGCTCTCTGTGGTGCAGCGGTAGAAGGTCGTCAGCAGCTGTTGGGGCAGACCAGTCCGTTTCAATGTTCTTAGGAAGAACAGTCGTTGCTGTGCCTTTTTGACCAGCGCAGTGGTGTTGGTGGACCATGTGAGGTCCTCTGAGATGTGAGTGCCCAGAAACCTGAAGCTGGACACTCTCTCCACACTGTCTCCGTAGATGGAGATTGGGGCGTATTCCCCATTCTGTGACCTCCTGAAGTCGATAATCAGTCCTTGGTCTTGGAGGTGTTTAGCGACAAGTTGTTCCGTGAGCACCAGTCCGCCAACTTCTGCACCTCCGCTCTATAGTTTGTTTCATCACCGTTGGTGATCAGCCCGATCACCGTTGTGTCGTCTGCAAACTTGACAATGGTGTTGTTGTCAAATGCAGGGACACAGTCGTAGGTGAAGAGGGAGTAGAGCATGGGGCTCAGTACACAGGCCTGTGGTGTGCCGGTGCTCAGGGTGATAGTGGAGGATAGGTGCGGCCCCAGTCTCACTGCCTGCGGTCGCTCCGTCAGAAAGTTCAGGATCCAATCGCATATCAGTGAGCTGAGGCCTAGCTGGTGGAGTTTGGTGGTGAGCTTGGTGGGGATGACCGTATTGAAGGCAGAGCTATAGTCAATGAAGAGCATCCTCACGTAGGTGCCCTGTCTTTCCAGGTGGGTCAGGACAGTGTGAAGAGCCACAGAGATGGCATCATCTGTGGATCCATTTGCCCTATATGCAAATTGATGAGAGTCCAATGATGCAGGGATGCTGGATTTGATGTGGGAGAGGACCAGCCTTTCAAAGCACTTCATTGGTATTGGAGTTAGGGCAACCGGGCAGTAGTCATTCAGGTCGGTGACTTTAGACTTTTTCGGCACTGGCACTATGGTAGCTGTCTTCAGGCACTTGGGGACCGTTGCCAGAGATAGAGACAGGTTGAAGATCCTCGTAAATACCTCCGCCAGCTGTACAGCACAGTCCTTTAGTACCCTACCCTGGACTCCATCCGGGCCTGCAGCCTTGCGTGGATTGATCCTACGCAGAGCACACTGTACCTCCTGGGTGCTCAGTGTTAAGGCCTGTCCCTCCGCCATGGCCGGGGTTGTTCCTCTCCTGGTGGTGCTGCCAGTTTCGAAGCGGGCAAAGAAGGTGTTTAATTCATTGGCCAGTGTGATATCACTGTGAGGGCAGGCGGGGCTGCTCTTGGAGTCAGTGATGTCCCTGACACCCTGCCACATGCTTCTGGTGTCCGCGGTGTTGAAGTGGTCTTCCACCCTTTGCCTATGGATGTCTTTGGCCTTTTTTATACCTTTGTTCAGATTTGACCTGGCAGCACTGTAGGCAGAAGTGTCCCTGGATTTAAAGGCAATGTTGCCTGCCCTTAGCAGATTCTGAACCTCCTTGTTCATCCACAGATAGACACAAAGTGCTGGAGTAACTCAGCAGGTTAGGCAGCATCATTGGAAAAAAGGAATAGGTGACATTTCATGTCGGAACCCTTCTTCAGGCTGCGAGTCAGGTGAGAGAGAAACTAGAGGTATGAACTAGTTGCCTCATCTACCTCCTCTGGCACCCCATTCCATATACCCACCACCTTCTGTGTGAAAACACTCTTTCATACAGAGAGTTGTGCGTCTGTGGAATTCTCTGCCTCAGAGGGCGGTAGAGGCCGGTTCTCTGGATACTTTCAAGAGAGAGCTAGATAGGGCTCTTAAAGGTAGCGGAATAAGGGGATATGGGGAGAAGGCAGGAACGGGGTAATGATTGAGGATGATCAGCCATGATCACATTGAATGGTGGTGCTGGCTCGAAGGGCTGAATGGCCTACTCCTGCACCTATTGTCTATTGTCTAAAAAGTTACTCCAGAGGTTTTTATTACATTTTGGCCCTCTCACCGTTAAACTCATGTCCTCTGGTTCTTGATTCCCCTACCCTGCATTCATCCTGCGTATTCAACTCAAGATTTTATACATCTTCTTAACATCACCCCACAGACTCCTGATCCCCAAGGAATAAAGTCCTAGCCTGCCCAACTTCAGGCCCTCAAGACCTGGCAGCATCCTCGGAAATCTTCTCTGCACTCTTTCCAGCTTAATAACATGTTGGCAATCACCTAATTGATCCATCTTGATTTCCCTCACAATTTATCCTATTATCTTGCTAGCCTTGAAATGTCTCACATTGTGAACCTTCCCTCAGGTACTTTAGTTTATTGTTTGGGGAATTGGGGGTGGTTCTGCAAAGAGCTGCCTGTGATCGAACACTATTATTTTTCTCTTGCCTCAAGAAAAAGTTTGCAGTGCGCAAGCACTACCAACGTTTGCATTCAGTGCTGTGCATGATGGCCTTCCAGCAGCACATACTGTTCTGTTGTTGGAAGGATCACAGATAGATCTGAGCAATGAATATTTATTTGTTTTAAATGGGCTAACTCCTGGAAACGCAGCTAATTCGTTGGAATACTAACAATGGATAATGACTTTTATGTAGTGAAGTGCCAGCTAGCAGGTTGACTTCTGGAAATGCAGTACGACAGGATTAGATTGATTAGACGTGCTTGGTTATGCATTCCCCATGATTAATCCTCCAATGCATATGCAAGATAATGTCAATGGCATTGAGTATTCTGAACAAGCCAGGACATCCTTGATTCAGTCCCTGGCTGCCCTTGAGATTGCTCATCTCTCCATCACAATTTCCCCAGGAGGTGGGGGGGGGGGGGGGGGGGGGGGGGGGGGGGGGGGGGGGGGGGGGGGATGGATATCCAGCAGGTTTTCCAAATCTTCTTCATTGTATTGTATATCTTTATTATCATTTTTCCTGAGTACTTACATACCCAGAGGAAACAAAAAAACGTTGCTCAACCAGTGTCCATTCAGTGTGCGGTAAAAAGTAAATAGAAATAAAAATAAAAATACATATATCATGAGTTCCAATCGGCAGCGGCACGACAATGGCTCTGCTTCAGTGTGTCCAGGTTGGTGGTTGGTGCGCGATACTTTGGCAGGGGGCAAAGTCCGTTTATCAGTCTTATAGCCTGCGGGAAGAAGCTGAGGAGCATCCTGCTGGTTTTGCAGCTGATGCTCCTGTACCTCTTCCCAGATGGCAGGGAGAATATGTGATGCGATGGGTGGTAGGGGTCTTTGATGATGGAGATGGCTCCGCTGATACATCTCTTCCTGTATATGTCCAGCAGGAAAGGGAGTGGAGCACCAATAATCCTGCTGGCGGTCTTCACAATCCTGTCCAGTTGGTGCCGTTCGTACGCCTTGCAGCTCCCGAACCAGGAAGTGATGCCGTAGGTTAATGTGCTCTCGATTGTCCCCCTATAAAAAGTTCGTAGGTGTGCAGTGGGGAGACCTGCTTTCCGTAGTCTACGGAGAGGGTGTAGTCGCTGCTGTGGCTCTCTTGACCAGTGCTGTGGTGTTGGTCGTGGACGTCAGGTCATCTGACAGGTGGAGTCCTAGGAACTTCACACTGCTGACCCTTTCCACATCAGCTCCATCGATGTGCAGAGGTGTATGGCATTGTTTTCCCGCCCTCCTGAAGTCAACCACCATCTCCTTCGTTTTTCCCACGTTGAGAATGAGGTTGTGGGATTTGCACCATCCTGTGAGCAGCTCCACCTCCATCCTGTACGCCGACTCATCAATGGCACCGATGAGACCCACCACTGTTGTGTCCTCAGCGAACTTGTTGATGAAGTTGTTGTTGAGTCTAGCAGTACAGTCGTGTGTAAGCAGACTAAACAGCAGGGGGCTTAGGACACAGCCTTGGGGCGTGCCAGTGCTCACAGCTATGGTTTTTGATGTCCTACTGCCCACCCTGACTGTCTGCTGCCGTTGCGATAGAAAGCTCAGGACCCAGTTACATGTGCCAGCATCAACCCCCAATAACTCCAACTTCTCCACCAGCTGCTGTGGAATGATTGTGTTAAAAGCAGAGCTGAAGTCTATGAAGAGGATCCTGGCATAAGTATTTTTCCGATCAAGGTGTGGCAGTACGAGGTTCAGTGTTGTTGAGACTGCGTCCTCTGTGGATCGGTTGGCTCTGTAGGCGAACTGCAGTGGGTCTAGGTTGGCAGGTAGGCTATTTTTGATATGCTGCATAACCAGTCGCTCAAAACACTTCATTACTATGGGTGTTAGAGCCACTGGTCGAAAGTCATTATGGCAGGCTGGGTTTAGTTTCTTCGGGACAGGAACGATGGTGGCACTCTTAAGACAGTTGGGCACTACTGCCTGGCTGAGCGAGGTGTTAAAAATGTCTGTGAAGACATCTTTCAGTGGCTCGGCGCCGTCTCTTAGAACGCATCCAGGAATGTTGTCCGGCCCTGTGGCTTTGCGTGGGTTGATGCTGGCAAAGGCCTTTTTAACTCCGGCTGCGGACAGTCTGAGCGACTGGTCACTGGGAGATGGCAGTAGTGCACGTGTCTGGGTGCTGTTTTTAACCTCAAACCATGCGTAGAACTCGTTCAGTTCATCTGGTAGAGAGGGGTCGTTTTGGCATATTCGCAGTGGGGGGGGCTTGTAGTCAGTGATGGTATGAAATCCCTGCCACAAGCGACGTGTGTCTTTGTCATTTGTGAAGTGACTATTAAGTTTTTGTCCATACAGCCTCTTCGCTTCCCTGATCCCCCTGGATAGGTTACTCCTTGCCAGTTTGTATGCTGTGTTGTGTCCAGATTTAAATGCAGCATTCCGGATTCTCAGTAGGGAACAAACTTCCCCAGTTAGCCAGGGTTTCTGATTGGCATGCCTCCTGACGGTTTTTACCACCGTTACATCCTCGATGCATTTATTGATGTATCCGATGACGGATTCTGTGCATTCTTGGAGGTTGATGCCACTGTCATCTGTTGCTGCCTCTCTGAAGATGGCCCACTGTGTGGTTTCTAAACAGTCCTGTAGTGCCTTGGTAGCTCCCTGTGGCCATGTTCTGACTTCTTTGACCGTTGGCCTGTCCTGTTTCACCCTGGGTCTGTATGCAGGTGTGAGCATAACCACTAGGTGGTCAGAGTTGCCGATATGGGGGAGGGGGGCTGCTTTATATGCATCTTTAATGTTGGTGTACACCAGATCTAGTTTGTTCTTTCCCCTGGTCGCAATGTTTACGTGCTGGTAGAATTTAGGCAGGACAGAAGTAAGACTTGCCTGGTTGAAATCCCCAGCTGCCATGAAGAAAGCATCTGGATGTTCCCTCTGCTGCTCACTGATGTTGTTGTAGAGCTGTGTCATAGCATCCTTCACGTCCGCGCTCGGTGGTACATAGACGGGCGTTATGAAGACTGCCGTTAGCTCCCTGGGTAAGTAGAAGGGTCGGCATTTCACAGTCATTAGCTCCACGTGGGGTGAGCAGTAAGTGGAAAACACCACAGCATCCCGGCACCATGATCTGTTCACATACACAGCCAGTCCCCCTCCTCTTGCCTTACCAGCTAACGAAGCTACTCTATCAGCTCTGTATAGCATAAGTCCCTCCAACTGGATCGTAGCGTCTGTGATGTTCTGATTCAGCCAGGTCTCTGTTAGGACGTAGACACAGCAGTTCTTCACGCTTCTCCACGCTCTGATGTAGTCCATCTTGTTGTCGAGGGAGCGGACATTTGCCAACATGACTGTAGGCACTGCCGGTTTGTGAGGGTTCGCGTTTAGCCTAGCGTAGGCTCCTCCGCGCTTCCCCCGCTTCTGCCTCCTGCTACACCGCTTGCGATGTTTCCCCATCAGCGTTGTTCCAGGTGCGGGTGCAGCCGCGGTTCTCCGTGGGCCTGCGCACCTCCGTGGGCCTGCGCACCTCCCCACCAGCGTTGTTCCAGGTGCGGGTGCAGCCGCGGTTCTCCATGGGCTGCGCACCTCCGTGGGCATGCGTGACGCAGAAGTCTCAGCTCCACCAGGACGCTCCGTAAGCTAATGTTGCACCACAAAGCCTTGTTGCCGATATTTAAAAGAACCTGCCGCTCGTACTTACGCACACACACACACTCCTCCGACACACACTCTTCATACACCACTCGCTCCAATAGACAATAGATAATAGGTGCAGGAGTAGGCCATTCGGCCCTTCGAGCCAGCACCGTCAGATGGAAATGCAAATTGGAAATGCAAATTGGAAAGTGAACGAGTGCAGTGTTGGGTGAGAAGACCAAGTTCTCCCCGGCTGAGTGGTCCATTATTAGTATTCCAACGAATAAGCTGCACTTCCAGGAGTTAGCCTGTTCAAAACAATATATATATACACACACATATATATATATATATATATATATATATACACACACATAGGCACGTGCTGTGAGTAATTACTCAGGGTAGGCAGTCAGTCGGCTTTAAAAAAAATCTTAAATCGCGCATGCGCAGATTGTTCTCTTCGTAAAAATTTTTTTAAAAAGTAACAATTCAATTTTCCCAAGGCTTCTCAATCTCCTTCATTTTTTAATTACTGAATGGGTGGGGGACGGAGGATGATGGCAGGTGGAGAGATGGTGGGAAAAACGGGAGCACACCGGGACGTTAAACCAGTTGTCATCTTATTGAATGACAATACTAATTCAAGGGACCATTTGGAGGGAGAGTTCCTTTCACAGCCTGTGGAGAGTCTGCGCCAGGGGTTGAAGATGCGAGAAGGCAGAAGTGTTGAGAAGGAGAGGGTCGAAGATCATATCAGTAACTCACTTCACTGCTGCCGCAGCGCTCCGGGCACGGACAGCAGAACTGGCCGCCACTTCCGGGGATAGATGCAGCTTGGGTCGACACCAGAATTGGCTGCCCTTCAGCACCTTCTGATCACCTCTGGCAGTGCTCTTTGTCTGAACATCTCTCACCTGCCGCTCGCCGGCTTCGCTCATGTCAACCGCGTCCCGCAAATCCTTAAATTCCCACAGCCAAGTAACCTCAACTGGTCCCGTGAATGCGCTGTCGGAAAGATTTAAAGATTTGTGGGAAGCCGGCTGGCGAGCGGCAGGTGAGAGATGTTCAGACGGAGAGCACTGCCAGAGGTGAGTGGGGACCAGCAGAAGGGGCTGAAGTGGCTGGGTCCCGGCGGCCACTCGCAGTCACCCGAGCTGCTTCCTTCCTCGGAAGTGGCGGCCAGTTCTGCTGTCCGTGCCCGGAGCGCTGCGGCAGCCACCCGAGCTAATTCACTCCCTGGCCACAATAAAACCATATAGCAATTACAGCACGGAATCAGGCCATCTCGGCCCTTTTAGTCCGTGTCGAACACTTACTCTCACCTAGTCCCATCTACCTGCACTCAGACCGGAGCGTGGCAAGTGGGTTACTGACCCCAATCCCCTCCTTCACAACGCCAGACTCCCCAAACACTGTGAACGGAGCTCTCCCCCCACCCCGGGAAATACAGCATTTAAAAACATAAAGCACCAAGAAATGCACTTACCACTTTATTGGTACATTAAGTCCATTCTTCACTCTTTGTTTCCTGAGATACTATTAAAATAATGGCAATCCATGTTTGAAAATCCCGCCAAGAAACTCGCGCTGAGCATGCGCAGTGCTGCAAAGGCAAAATTTCTGCTGCCTTCAGCTTCCCTTGAAACTGACGGCTCAGGCAGCGCTGACGGCACGTGGGCTGCACAGAGCTTCGCGAGTTACAAGTGCTGCGGATGAAAGGCACGGAGAATTATGCCTACATAAGAGATCGATCTCTTAGATAAGCATAATTCTCCCATGCCTTTACTATTTATATTTAATAATTGCCATTTCATAATTTTAGTCAGGGTAGGCAGTGCCTACCTTGCCTACCCTGACGGCACGTGCCTGACACACACACATCTACACATATATATGTACGTGTGTGTGTATATCACCAAACCACCGAGTTATCCTGTTTCCACCCACATTCCAAAGATGTGCTGGTAGGTTAACAGCAGTTTATTATCCCTAAAGAAACAACCAAAGGGGAGTTGATGGGCATGGAGGAGATGAGAAGTAGCAGGGCAACACAGGACTAGGGAGGAGGTGCTATTAATGAGACTGCTCTGCTGTGAGTCAGCATTAACTTGATGGGCTGATTGGCCTCCTTCTGTTACATAGCAAGGAACTTGAGAAGTATTCTTTGCCTTTGTCCATCAGGAAAAGTAGTACCAGCTGGCCAATGAGAAAAAGATGCACAGTCGCTAAAACAAATGACAGGGTAATTAATCTACAGTATATTGCGTGATGCTCTATAACTTAAATGGTAACATTCAGTGGATCAGAGGTTAATATAGGACTGCAGTAAGAGATGTAATGGACAATGGTAATAGAACACAGGTAGCAGTGTTTTGAATGAGCTAAAATTTATGGAGGGAGATTGATGGGCAGAGGAACTTTAAAATTGTTGCCTAGTGATCGGAGTACTGATTAAGATGAAATAGAGTTGAGAAATCTTGGTGGCGGGAAGAGATGGGAGATTTATTTTTAAAATAGCACCTGTTCAAATTTAAACATGCTGATATTTCACAATTGACAAAATCAGAAAAATGGGTAGGATGTCATTTGGATTTTTAACGGAACCCCGCTTTCCCAAAAGGTTACCCCATCAGTTCGTCAGCTGTATATTCTATCCTCACCGCTTCACAGACTATTTGTGAGTTGCTGTGCCCGGCTGAATTGCATTGGTTGCATGCAAACTACGGCGGGAAATAGCGCAAAAAGATACCCCACAATAGTGATGGTGTTTTAGCTGCACTTTAAGTTAATAAATGAACAATGGGTTGGCTGCCTCCCTAATGAGCAGTGCTCCATATCCAATTATTACCTGTGCGCGAGGTTACGATAATGGGCAAAATTAACCCACTGTGACTATTTCATCACCATGTCATCATTTGAAGGACGTTCCCACCTCCTCCAAATCTTAGTACACTTTTCTACACTTTTTCAGTAGAACCAAGGATTTTTATCCTCTTCATCCTAATACATTACCAACCACCCCAAAGTAATCTTGCTGCCACATAATTTTTTATTTGAAATTAACCTAACACATTTCTCCGACTGCTACAGTTGCAACTGACACTCTTTATCCCATCTCCCCATTCCATCTAATGCAATCGGCACACCTTTATTGAATCTCTTTGCTATTCCATAAAACCCTCCATAAAGTCAGCACACATACATCCCTGCATGTAACTGGCACTTTTTCTATTGGAGGATTGCTCTCCTCCACACCCCCATTTTCTCATTTTTTCTTCACCCTGTATGGGTCCTCATGCAGATGATCCCAACCACTGCAAATGCAAGCAGGACCTGAAAATGCAGTTTATACAACAGGAAAATACAGGATTGTTTTTACCAGCAGCCGGGTTCTCATTGGAAGTGAACTGCAGAAAGAATGGCGTGACACCAACTGGTTTTGTCTTTAAATACGCTGCACCAATTGTGCCTCCAAAATGCACTAATCTTTGATGATTGACATGCATGTTTGTGCAAACTTATGGGACTTCTTGAATCTGCACCCACTGAAAATGGACAAGACACTTCAAATCATTTCCTTAATGGGACTGAACAAGCTTCAAAACAATCGTTCACACATAGAGCATAGAACAGTACAGTGCAGTAACGAGCTCTTCGGCCCACAATCTCCTTGCCAAATGTGATGCCTATCTAAAGGCCTCTTAAATGCGACTTTCATATCTGCCACCACACTCCCCTTGGCAGAGTATTCCAGGCACCCATTGTTCCCTTGGACTAGCCCTGCACATCTCCTTTAAACTGTGCCCCTCTCAACTTAAAATTATGCCATCTGGAGTTTGACATTTCCACCCTGGGATAGAGATTTTGACTGAATACCCTATTTAAGCCTCTCATAATTTTATAGTTTAAGGACACTACCATGATGTACTGCTCCCTCTGGCCCCAATGCTACAAAATGAAAAATGTTCAATACAATGACTGAATATACTTTTGTGTCTTTCAAGGTAACATTCAGTTATTGTCCTTTGGCAAAATAAGGACAAATATTAACACATTTGTAAATATTTCACAATTCTGTTCAAGGAATGTTAGGCAGCACAGTGGCACAGCTGGTATAGCTACTGCCTCACAGCGCCAAAGACGTGGTTTGATCCTGTGTGGAGTTTGCATGTTCTCCCTGTGACCATGTGGGTTTCCTCCGGATGCTCCAGTTTCCTCCCACATTCCAAAGACCTGGGAGTTTGCAGGTTGATTGGCCTTTGTAAATTGTCCCTGGTGTGTAAGGAGTGGATGAGTAAGTGGGATAACAGAGAACTGGTGTGAACGGATGATCGATGGTCGACGTGGACTCGATGGGCCGAAGGGCCTGTTTCCATGCTGTACCTCTAAACTAAACTAAACAAACCATTCTTGGGTTAGTTCCAAATGAAGTCTGAAAAGGTCACGGACAAATTCAGAACCATTAGGTCAAACTCATGTTCACGGCAATCTAGATATCAAAATATTTTGACTACATTGACATTACAGCCAGTTTCATCAACGTTCAATTAAAGCCAAACTTTCAGCCAAGTTCTCATGTTTCCTGCTGCTTACCACCCCAAATAGGACTTCTCTCAAGATCCCGTTACGAATAATAGGCCCCCTTCTCTTCCTACATGCAGCAGAGTGCAACATTGCAACTGAATGAACCCTCTCACCATTGCTGACATAATAACACACGCGTGACAAATTCTCCAGAGGCTCTGATGACGGATCTGCGAGATGTTTTATTTTGTGTCCGTGCCTTTCTGAGCTGGGCTCCATGTAAAGCCAGGTTCAGGGTACGGGTATAACAAAAAAATCCCTCCTACAGCCTCCAATACCTATAAATAAAATCCTACAAGGAATATCACATCCTTCTTTTCCTCATGCATCACAAGCTGTACATCGACGTGAATCCAATCCATTTGCTGTGGTTAAATCTATGAATCTATTGCTGATGGTATCTAATCATATCGGTCTTTTCACATTCAAAGAGATTGCGAGGCTTATTTTGGAGGTTTTAAACGGTTCTTGCAGGTAAAACAGTAACTTATTATGACCTGCTGCAATTTTCCATGTAATGCATAGTGGCATTACAGACTACAGCCTTGCTCAGAGTTCAATCTTGGTTCTTTATAGAGGTCACACAATTTCCCAGTGACCACATGGGTTCACTGCAAATGCTCTGGATTCCTCTCACATTTCAAAGACATGCTGGTTGGTAGGTTAATTGGCCACAGTAAATGAACCCTTGTGTGCATGAAGGTGTGACAATGAGGGGAAGGGGGTTTGGTGGGAATATGGGGAGAATAAAATGGGATTAATGTGGGGTTGGCATAAATAGCTGTTCACTGGTCAGTATGGCCATGATGGGCTGAACAGGCCCTTTTCTGTACTGCGTGACTGGACTACTGACAAAAAGGTTGCTTAGAGCCCAAGTGGAATTATTAAATACATGTGGCAGACGGATAGATACCACAGACTCACACAACCCAAGCTGTTGTCTGAAGAAGGGTCTCGACCCAAAATGTCACCCATTCCTTCTATCCAGAGATGCTGCCTTCTATCCAAAGAAGGCTGAGTTACTCCATGTCTATCTTCTGTATGAGCTGTGATATGTTTAATTGAGAAAATGCAGGGTAATCACGCTAAAGGTGAAAAGGCTAAAAACACTGTTGACAAACATACATGATTAAAATTCCATAGATTCCAGGAAGAAATTTATTTCATTCAAGTGAAATAGAAAAGCAAAATTCAAAGAAACACTTATTACAATGTTCATAAGAAGGAATATGGCAAAAATGGTCTGGGTTGTAGCTACTGAAGAAAGTTATTCTGAGAAACTTTCTTCTTGGATATACCCAAAGGCATAGAATCAATAATCCGAAACAATTATTAAACCAAAGGGAACTGTTAAGCCCATCGTATCTATGGTGGTGGGTCCCATATCTGAGGAAAGATGTGCTGGCATCCATAGGGTCCAGAGGAGGTTTAAGAGAATGATTGGGTTGATGTACGATGAGCATTTGATGGCTCTGGGCCTGTATTCACTGGAGTTTAGAAGGATGAGGGGGATCTCATTGAAACCTGCCAAATAATTACAGGCCTAGATAGAGTGAATGTGGAGAGGATGTTCCCAGTAGTGGGATAGTCTAGGACCAGAGGGCACAGCCTCAGAATGAAAGGACGATGAATGAATATTTCTAGGTATTGGAGGCTGTAGGAGATGAGGAAGATTTTTTTTTCATCAGAGGGTGGTGAATCCATGGAATTTGTTGCCACTGATGGCTGTGGAGGCCAAGTCATTGGGTATTTTTAAAGCAGAGATTGATAGGCTCGTGAATAGTAAGGGTGTCAGGGATTATGGGGTGAAGACAGGAGTTGAGGGAAAAAAAGATCAGCCATGATCGAATGGCTGAGCAGACTCAATGGGCTGAATGGCATCATTCTGCTCCTATGTCTTATGAATGTGACATTCTGTCCGCTTCAACCTCCCAGCTCTGGCATGTCAAGAGTGGTTTAAATGCTATTTAGGTTCCGCCGCTATTGCCCTTTCAGCCAACCACTCCCTCCGGATGGAAACAAATTCTCATCGTTCCCTCTATAATTCTTCTGACAAATAATTTAACTCTTTGCCCCCTGGTTATTGATCTTTAGTTAAAGGGAAGTGGACCCTCCCTATCCATTTTGCCTTGGTAATTCATAATTTTATACACATCAATTAAATCTCCCCACAGGCAATATAAACAATCCTTGTTTTCTCCAGAGCTAAAGATATCATCATTGTTAACATTCTTATAAATCATTACTGCACGCTTCGTTCTAAATCACATCCCTTCCTACAATGTGAGGACCAGAAAAATGCACGATATTCTTGCTGCGCTCTCTCCGCTGTTTGTCACAGTTCTACAGAGACCTCTCTGCTCTCATATTCACTCACTGCTAAAGGGTAATCAAAGACAAGTATCCCGGAAATGCCATATCTACTCGTAAAACTGTTCTAGAACTCTGCTGTCAGGCAGCATCGGAGAAGGGAAATGGACAGGCGACGCTGCAAGTCAGGACCCTTCTTCAGACGTTTCCATCTTCAGACACTGCCTGACCCGCTGAGTTCATCCAGCAATTTGTCGTTTGCTAAAGATTCCAATGTCTGGAGTTTCATGTGTCTGCCTCATCTAGTCCTGTGGCTTTCAAATGTTGGTGGCCACTCATTCTAAGATCCCTTTGTTCCTTCATAATGCTCCTTATTCTATTATTTATTTCGATTGTCACACTTCTCAGTATCCTATTATTTATGATGAGCTTAAGGGCCTGTCCCACTTTCCCGAGTTACTCGCAAGTTCTCCCGAGTTTTCCCCTTGATTCAAACTCGGAGAATGTCCGTAGCGAGTCCGTAGATCTATCGTAGCGGCTCTTTATGCCAGCTGTAGGAACTCGGGGCATCGGGTAAGTCGGGGCGTTTTTTCAGCATGATGAAAAATGTCCACGAGTAAAAAAAATAGCACCAAGTACTTACGGCTGGCATCTCCGAGTTTGAATCAAGGGGAAAACTCGGGAGAATTTGTGAGTAACTCGGGAAAGTGGGACAGGCCATTTACTTACCTCACTCTGCCAGACTAAATTCCATCTGTCACTTTTCTAGGTGTAAATGAAACATAGCAGACGGGTCTAAGCTGTATCCGGGACATCTTGCACATTCTCCACCCACTTCAATAACTTCCAATCATCTTTACACGAAAAGCTGGAGTAACTCAGCGGGACAGGCAGCATCTCTGGAGGGAAGGAAGATATGCCACCTGTCCCGCTGTGTTACTCCAATGGACACCCACTCCCTTTACACATCCGTTGCTCATTAGGAAGGCCTCCATTTGTTCATATAACAGAGACCTAATCAGTTATCCTCAACCAACATTCTCTTCCACCTGGCAGGACTTGTCATCGCTCCCAACAACTTTTCTTTTGATCCCTCTCACTTCCTTCATATCAAAGGTGCAGCCTTGGACTTGCATGAGCCCAAGCTTTGCCTGTCCTTTCATTGGGTACATTAGCTATGCCAAACACCCCTTGTTCCAAACATAACCTGGCACCACTCCGCAACTCTTTCTACAACTGCACTGGCCAACTCCAACTGCATTGTGGATGCCTCCTGTATCTGTACAGAATCTATCAATTTCACCACCAACTTGGGTGTCAGAGGTTATGGGGAGAAAGCAGGAGAATGGGGTTTAGGAGTCAGAGATATATCAGTCATGATTGAATGGCAGAGTAGACATGATGGGCCAAATGGCCTAATTCTACTATTCCTTAAGATTCTATGAACTTCCACCCTGCCCTTGAATTAATCCGACCCATCTCTGATACCTTTCTCTCCTTTCTTAATCTCTGCCTCCTACTCAGAGGACAGACTATCATAAAACATTTATTGCAAAATCACTGACTCCCACCACCAGCTCTTGTTCCACTCTTTCCCCTAACCTATTGCTATCAGCTATCTACACCTCTAAGGTAAACACAAAATGCTGGAGTAACTCAGCAGGACAGGCAGCATCTCTGGAGAGAAGGAAAGGGTGACGTTTCGGGTCTTCGACTCTTCTTCAGACTGATGTCAGGGGAGGGGGCGGTACAGGGATAGAATATAGTCGCAGACAGTAAGACTGGTGGGAGAACTGGGAAGGGGGAGGGGATGGAGAGAGAGGGAAACCAAGGGCTACTTGAAGTTAGAGAAATCAATGTTCATACCGCTGGGGTGGAAGCAACCCAAGCAAAATATGAGGTGCCGGTCCTCCAATTTGCACTGGGCCTCACTCTGACAAAGGAGGAGATCCAGGACAGAAAGTCAGTGTGGGAATGGGAGGGGGAGTTAAAGTGCTGAGCAACTGGGAGATCAGGTAGGTTAAGGCAGACTGAGCGTAGGTTTTCAGCGAAACGATTGCCGAGCCTGCACTTGGTCTCGCCAATATACAGGAGTTGACACCTGGAACAGCGGATACAGTAGATGAGGTTGGAGGAGGTGCAAGTGAATGTCCTAGGCCTCCTCCATGCAGCGTGAAGATGAGTTGTTCATAGAAATCCCATTATCTGTCGAAGGGATTTACAGAAGTTGCTGCCTCAAAAAGGCAGATAATATCACCAAAGACCAATGCCAGCCTGTCATCTTCTCATCTCACTGCAACCAATGGAAAGAAGGTATGGGGGGGACCTGACAAGCATGACCTCCAAGTTTAACAACAGCTTCTACCCACAACCATCAGACTCTTGAAAACTGTACAATACTAACTGGAACTCTTCCTCAACAACAGTAATATACTGTGGATGTACAGAAAGGAACTCCAAATGCTGGTTTATTCCGATAATTCTCATCCTTTTTCCCCAGAAATGCTGCCGGACCTGCCGAGTTACACCAGCATTTTGCGTCTACCTTCTATAATACACGGTGGACTTTGTTTCGGTTGCACCGCTTACTTCAGTTTCGCATTATGATGGTCTGGTTACCTGGCATTACTGATTATTAATTTAGTGTTTTATCGATTACTGTATATTTATTTTGAGTGTTATTGCATTAATGGAAGCGTAAAGCTGCAGCAAGTAAGAATTTCATTGTTCTGTGGCCGGTAGCTATGACAGTTAAACATTCTTGACCCATGAAAGATATCCACTTCTCCAAATTGGATGAGATCAAGAAGGTACAATTCAGGCATTACATCGACAGAGAAATGGACTGTGTGTTTAAAACGGACATGGGCACAGTTACAAGCCCTATAATGGAATTGCGATCAATACATTAAAGTGTGGGGTCTGATAATTTATGAAATACATTGTTCCTCAAAAAAATGAAGACTGTAAAATGAACTCTGCATTGGTGTAATTTGGAGGATGACAAGTTATCACAGTGAAACTATTAAATGAAATTTATAATAAGAAAGCACAAACCGGTTGGGAATTGAGACAAAACATTCCTCAAATGGGGAACTAGACATTGAAATAAACTGTGACAGAATAACAGCCAATCTGAACCTGCTTCCAAGCTCCAGCAGAAATGACTGAATAGCAATCAGTAGCAGGAATGCTGGCTTGTTTCTTTAATCTCTTTCTCAATAGAGCAGCCCTGAGGCCTAAAATTGGACCCTAGGATTGATATCAAACAGCCCTCTGTAGATAAACATCAACTCTGCTGCTTTTTTTTGTGGGCATTTTACTTTTTGGATTGCACTGATACACTGATCTAGACATATCATTTATTTTGATTTTATATTAATTTACAAAGATTGTAACTACAGATTTTTTTTCCAGTAATAGAAGTTAAATGCACATTAGCATATTGCTGGTTCAATACAAACATTGATTTTGGGGCAGTACAGTGGTGTAATTATTCCCCAATCTATTTGTCAATTCTATGCTAGTTTCAGAAAAGAAGCATTTCTGCACAAGGGATGCACTGACGCGAATAAGTATTTTCTAAAAGCTTTTTCTCCAAGAATGTGTTTAGGAAAGGAAAGGTGTTGTGTATCACATTTGTCACACTACAAGAAACGCAACGATGCGTTCAGATGAGATTTATGTCATGGTACCGTAGAAAATGATTGGACTTACACTCTCATTTATGCCAGAAGCAGGTGGGAAGCATATGTACTACTGTCAAAACAAAAAGGTACTATTCTGTATAATTTACAAAAGATGGAAAGGAAAGGTATCGCCCGAGAACACAAATCATTTACCATAGGAATTACTACTCACATTAAATATATCCAGCATAATTACTATACTATGATGGCTTGTTATTGTCATTATTATTAGACAACAAATGCCATTATTGATCTCAAACATTACCAAAAGCCCCAATCTTACCTTCTGAGGAGGTGTTCCAATTGTCATCTCCACGTAATACCCCTGCCCGGATTTCCCTCTGAGGTTATCAACCATTTCCATAAAATTGATACTTTGTCTCCGATCAGTTCCATCAGCAGCTCTGGGCATCCTGCCGGAGGTCCCGATGTCGTTTTTCAGAGGGACTTTGGTCCCAGTCGGCTCTCCATTGCAAAGCAGCCATACAGTCAAAGAGCAAGCCAGCAGCGCAAAACGAGAAACGGGACAAAATTTCATTTCGACCACACTTTCTCTGCCTCGCTCTCTTCTCTTCTCTTTAAAGAAAGGCAAGTGCAAATACACGGCAGCTGCCTCCAAAAAAAATATTTATTCAACCCCCTCTCGACCTACATTGAGAGATTTAGAAGAAAGCCAAACGCGCGGCGTCGGATGCTTCATTGATGGATTTATTTTGAGTGAAAGGAAAAGGCATTCTTGAAAAAAATGGCAAAGAGTAAAACCTAGTTACTCTTTTGCGTTTAAGGATCTCCGTGAAGAGTCGGGTAAACCGCAGCAAATGCCATTATTTTGCATTGTTCTGTTTTTTTTAGGTGGTGGTTCAGAGTTTGACAGAAATACACGGGGATGGGTTTTGAACAGCAAGAGCGGAGCTTGAACAGTCTTCCCTACTTCAGCGGAAGAACTAGTGTGGATGCAATTAGATGCAGGAATGACACTGGGAAATGAAGGAGGAGCAATGCTCATCAAGCTCCCTGGGTGTTGTAGTTTTGCATTTTTGCTGCTCCAACGATGGAGTCGCTTCTGTGGGAGCCAGTGCCTCCTCCTGGTTTTCACCACTCCTTGCACTCCAGACAAGTGCAAATGATTCAGTCTACAACTACATTGTAGGGTGCAAGCTGATAAAGCCTCTGCAACTAAATGTTTTACAAACTCCTTTTTGCATTCTGAAATGTTTGCAGCCAGGATGTTTCTGGACTCACCCACTTAAATGCCTTTCTATCTGTAGATAGACACAAAATCCTGGAGTAACTCAGTGGAAAAAGGCAGCATCTCTGCAGGGTCGAATCTGTTCTTCAGACTGAGTCATGGGAGAAATAATCTAGATACCGAAGGGTAAAATGTGTAAACTTTATCAGTTTAATTATTCATGTGTGTATATATTTATGCAATGATATATGGACACACTGATCTGTTCAGTATTCGTGCCTACTATGTTCTGGTGGGCTAGAGCAAAGCAAGAATTTCATTGTCCTATCAGGGACACATGACAATAAAACTCTCTTGAAACTCTTGAAAGCGACAGATCAAAGCAGATGGTGATCAATGAAATGTAGAATGGTTCACTGTTAGCTAAGGGGGGGTGACAACGAGGCATAAGAGAGTGAAGGGTGTTTTATTGCCATATGTCCCAGATAGAACAATGAAATTCTTACTTGCAGCAGCACAACATAATACATAAACATAGTACACTGTAACCAATATAATATAATAAATGAGAAAAAAAGTTCAGTGTGTGTATATAATGTGTGATATATGTATATATAT